>CM038680.1:501938263-503405304 GCA_021605205.1 Aegilops longissima | reverse complement strand
GTAACAGATCTGAAGTTTCTTTGGATTAGCGGATATTATCGATACGTTTCATTGAAGGATTTTCCAAGATTGCTAATGAAGGAAATATGCCCTAGAGGCAATAATAAATTTATTATTTATTTCCTCATATCATGATAAATGTTTATTATTCATGCTAGAATTGTATTAACCGGAAACATGATACATGTGTGAATACATAGAAAAACATATAGGCACTAGTATGCCTCTACTTGAGTAGCTCATTAATCAAAGATGGTTATGTTTCCTAACCATAGACATGTGTTGTTATTTGATTAATGGGATCACATCATTAGAGAATGATGTGATTGACATGACCCGTTCCGTTAGCCTAGCACTTGATCGTTTAGTATATTGCTATTGCTTTCTTCATGACTTATACATGTTCGGTAACTATGAGATTATGCAACTCCGTTTACGGAGAACACTTTAGGTGCTACCAAGCGTCCTAGCGTAACTGGGTGATTATAAAGGGTAATTACTGGTGTCTCCAAAGGTACATGTTGGGTTGGCGTATTACGAGATTAGGTTTTGTCCTCCGATTGTCGGAGAGGTATCTCTAGGCCTTCTCGGTAATACACATCACATAAACCTTGCAAGCATTGCAACTAATAAGTTAGTTGCGAGATGATGTATTCTGGAGCGAGCAAAGAGACTTATCGATAGCGAGATTGAACTAGGTATTGGATACCGACTATCGAATCTCGGGCAAGTAACATACCGATGACAAAGGGAACAGCATTATATAGTTATGCGGTTTGACCGATAAAGATCTTAGCGTAGAATATGTAGGAACCAATATGGGCATCCAGGTTCGCTATTAGTTATTGACGAGAATAGTTCTAGGTCATGTCTACATAGTTCTCGAACCCGTAGGGTCCTTGCAACAATATTCACGATGGCAGTTTTATTATGAGTTTACAAGTTTTGATGTACGAAGTTTGTTGGAGTCCGGGATGTGATCCGCGGACATGGCGAGTCTCGAAATAGTCGATACATAAAGATTGATATATTGGAAGCCTATATTTGGATATCGGAATGGTTCGGGTGAAATCGGGATTTTCTGGGAACAGGGAATTCACCGGAACCCTCCAGGGGATAATGGGCCTTAGTGGGCCATGAGGGAAAAGAGGAGGGCCGGCCGGGGCAGGCGCGCCCCCTCCCCCTAGTCCGAATGGGACAAGGAGGAGGGCGGCCCTACCTCTTTCCTCCCCTTTCCTTCTCCAACAAGGCAAGAGGGAGTCCTCTCCGGTGGGAGTAGGACTCCTCGGCACCTGAGGGCCGGCCGCCTCCCCCTCCCTCCTTTATATCACAGGGGCAGGGGAGCCCCGGGACACACAAGTTGATCTCGGATGGTTCCTTAGCCGTGTCGTGCCCCCCTCCACCATATTCCACCTCGGTCATATCGTCGCGAGTTTAGGCGAAGCCCTGCGCGATGAAACATCATCATCGTCCTGCGCGTCGTCTTGATGAAACTCATCCCGACACTTTCTTTGGATCGGTCGGGGATCGTCATCGAGCTAAGCGTGTGCTGAACTTCGGAGGTGTCGTCGTTCGGTGCTTGGATCGGTCGGATCGTGAAGGCGTGCGACTACATCAACAGCGTTGTCATAGCGCTTCCGCTTACGGTCTATGAAGTGCGTGGACAATACTCTCCCTCGTTGCTATGTTATCACCATGATCTTGCGTGTGCGTAGGAAATTTTTGAAATTACTACGTTCCCCAACAGCTAAGCCCATAACAGAGCTGCTCAAAAAGGATAAGAAGTTTGAATGGGTGAGGACTGTGAGAAAAGTTTCAACGAGCTAAAGATACGGTGACTTGTTGTATTAACTCTTCCGGATATCTACCGCGGTTTTGATGTGTCTTGTGGCCTCGGACAAGGACTTGGATGCGTACTCATGCAAGACGACAAGGTAGTAGCATATTCATCACGACCGCTACGACCCCACGAAGGAAATTTTCCTACTCATGATTTGGAATTGGCCGCGGTGGTTCATGCTCAAAAAATTGGAGACACTACCTCATTGGGAAGAGGTGCCAAATTTTACAGATCACAAAAGTTTCAAGTATATATTTACTCAGACGGATTTAAATCTCTGTCAACGAAGATGGCTTGAGTTGGTCAAAGATTATGATCTTGGAATAAATTACCACCGGGTAAGGCCAATGTGGTTGCCGATACTTTCGATCGGCTTTGTCGGCCTAAATATCATATTGAAATCCTTGCCTCCTGAACTTCAGAGAGATCTCTCAGCTCAACCTGGTTATAGTCGATGCTGGCCTCGCTAATATTTTGGAAGTTACCCCCACACTTGAGGAAGAAATCCACAAGGCCCAGCCAGCTAACATCGAGCTACAGAAACGTGTCAAGAGCACGATGGCAGGACAAACTCCCGATTTCTCAAAGGATATATTCGGTACCCTCCGGTTCCATGGAAGAATTTGTGTGCCAAATAAAGCAGATTTAAAGCAGAAAATCCTGTCTGAAGCACACGAATCTTCGTATTCCATTCACCTGGGCGGTATAAAAATGTATGAAGACCTCCTACAAATATTTTGGTGGGATGGAATGAAGAAAGATATTGCCTATTTTGTGGCATGTTGCGACATATGCAACAAGGTAAAGCGAGCATCGGAAGCCATTGGACTTCTCCAACCACTTGCCGATCTCACAATGGAAATGGGATGATATGCGCATGGATTTGCTCACAGGACTGCCCGAGGACTCCAGCGAGGCAATGATGCAATATGGGTCATAGTGGACACCTTAACCAAGGTTGCTCACTTTATCGATCGAACCACATATCGAGCAGACCAACTTTCGCTTGACTGTATGTATCCACGATAGTCGATCGCATGGTACCTCGAACCATCACTTCCACCGGGGTTCCTGTTTACCTCAGCTTTTTGGTCACGTCTCCATCAAGCCTTGGGGACAACCTTTGAAATCTGATGCAGCTTATCATCCTCGGTGATGGGCGGAGCAGGCGAGTAAACCAAATACTTGAAGATATGTTGCGAGCCTATGTTTTGGCCCAAGGATCTAAATTGGAAGACTGCTTGTCGTATGCCGAGTTTTCTTATAACAACAGCTTCAAGACTAGTCTAAAAATGTCACCGTATGAAGCTTTGTATGGCCGTAAGTGCCGCACTCCTTTAAATTGGTCTCAAACTGGAGATAGTCGTATCTTCGAAATAGATCTAATGATGGAAGCTGAGAAACAAGTTAAGGAGATCAGAGACAGATTGCACTTGGCCAAATCTCGACAGAAGAGTTATTATGATGCAAAGCACTGACAAATCAGTTTTGAACCCGAAGAACACGTATACCTCCGAGTCACTCCTATGAAAGGAGTCAAGAGATTTCAGACTCGTGGAAAGTTGGCACCTAGATTTATTGGTCCATTTCCAGTCATGTCCCGAGTGGGCTCTGTTGCATATCAGTTGGAACTACCCCCTGAATTGACGGGCGTGCACAACATGTTTCTTGTTTCCCAGTTAAGGCAATGCATATCACCGCCTGAGAAAAAGACCGCTATGACTGAGATAGAGTTGGCAAGGGATTTAACATATGAAGAGAGACCAATTAAAATTTTGGATCAGATGGAAAGAGTCACTCGTAGTAAAGTGAGGAAGTTTTACAAAGTTCAGTGGGAGCATCACATGGAGTCAGAATCAACGTGGGAACGAGAAGAATTTCTAAGGGCACATTATCCATAATGGTTTTCCCAAGCAACCGAATCTCGAGGACGCTATTCATTCTAAGTGGGGGAGGTTTGTGACAGCCTGGTTTTTGCCCTCCTTTATTTGCCTGATTTTTCATTTGAATTGATTTTGAAATTTGGAGTTTTTAAATCTTTTCATATGGACTTAAACACTTGGGTACCCTTGGCTTTCACCCAAGTGCATCATTTCCCTCCCTAACCATCATTCCCTCTCTGATTCTACCCAAAATAATATTTGGAATATTTTTCTTTAATGAAAAATATTCATTTTCCTCTCCAAAACCCTACCTAGTTCAATGTGCTCGAAAGCAACCCCATTTTTCTTGCCCACAAAAATCTGGCAAAATTCACAAATATTCTTTGAACCTAGGGCACCTTCACGAGAAAAATATTGCACCACTTTTGAAATGTTTTGCTACAGAAATTATTTTACATTACGGACAGAAATGGTGGTTTCTACAACAACTACCATTTTACTTGCTCCATTGTGCCTGATTTTCTTGTGCATCATCACCTTAGTAGATGATTGCTAGCCTCAAAACACAGCCTCCAACTCCCAGCCATTTGACCTCGGTAACCTCTCAAAGTTCTTGATCGAGAAACTCCTAGCGTGTGAAATCTTTTCTCGGCACACAGAACCAAACCAAAGCGTGGTAACCTCTCAATCTACCACGAACAAAAACCCAGACATGATCTTTGGACATTGGTCGGCCTGATGTCATAGTCCATGAGGTGACCGCGTTTGTCGAAGTCTTGGCATGCGTGTCGGCCAGGCTCTGAGTGCCTTGGCGCTGTTTCGCGCATGCTCACTTCCCCGACTGCCATAGCGCGGCAAACTTCGCCACCATCTTCGTCTCAACTCAATTAACTCCCCCTGGCACTCGCCGATACTGGAGCTCGCCGCAGCGAGCACGGGCGCGGTCCGGCCAACATAACAGTGCGGTGTGCACTGTACTCTTCGCCTTCCTCTCGATCCTGTGCTCGTATCCGTTCGCCCACAGTCCCTGCGTGAGTTGCGTCGCCTTCTCCCCCTCTCACTGACGCCGCTCGTCGCCGGGCACCATGTCCAGGTGTCAACGGCGGAGCCCCGAACCCCCCTCTCGGCTCGCCAATAAATGGAGCCACCCCCAGCCTCCTCGAGCACCATCCACCACTCCCACACACTCCACAAACTCGTAGATAGCCATAGTCCAGCCGGGCTGGCCGCGGGCCGCCGTCCGCGAGCTCGAACTCGCCGGTGATCCCCTCGGGTCGTCGCGGTAGCTCCAGCCCATCCCAGGCCTGGGTGACCCTTCCGGAGCCTCCGCCACTCTTCGATGAAGCCGTTCCAACCTCTTGGAGCCCCTGGAGTTGCCTCTGTTCGTCGTCGTCCTCGTCTGCAGCGACCACAGCTCTCTGCCTCCGCTTGCGAGGTCGATTCCGACACCGTCCGACCACCCTAGCCATGCTACGGGTACGGGCAGGTGCGCCTCCATCCCCTCTCTCGATCCCTCCCTCTCATTTTGGCTAAGGAGCCCTCGTCACCGGCAAGAGCTCCGGCAAATCCGCGACCCCCTCTGTTTCCTCCTCCCTCTCCCCCTCACCTGACTAGCGAGGCCTGCTAGTCAGCCACTCTCTGTGGCGTGAAGCGTCACAGTGGTGGCGCCCGAGGCTTCACGCCTTGGCGTCACCCCCCCTCAGTTTGTTTTATTTAAATTCAAATTCATTTAATTTCCAGAGAGCTTCAAACAGCTATACTCTTCAACCATAAGTCCAAATGAATTGATTCTTTTTGCATTGTGTTCTTTGCAAAGAAATCTAGCAGCTCACCAAAAATGAGATTTTTACATGTTGTCTAGATTTTCTGGTGATTTTCGAAGCAGTTCTTGATATTTTCTTCTTGTGTTTAAAATTATTTTCATAGGGTGAGGCTTGTCTTGAGGATCACCGGAAGGCTTGTGAACCTCATGCACTAAGGCAAGCCACAACAACATTTTCATGGTGCCATTTCAATATTTATGATTTTTTACTTGAATGAAGATTTAATCCATGCATTTAAATAACTATTATGTTATTTATATTATATTAAGTCCTTGTTTTAGTTAATATGCTTGAGTTACAGATGTTTGAAACTAACTTAGTTGGTAAAAAACTAGGATTCATTTGTGGTGATGAAAGGATAATATTGTTATGCATATGAGTAATTACTTAAAGTTATTTTCTTGCATGAGTAAAATAATAAAAAATTGCTAGAAAATATTTTGTTTAAAGTAAGGTTTATCCTAACCAGAAAAGTGGCATAAGTTGTTGATGATTATGCTTAGTGTGAATATGGTTGACTCAGTCGTTTCCGTTAATATGTGATGCATATGTTAGTGTTACATTTCATGGCATACTATGACACCGGTTATTTTTACTTTAAGTTGAACCTAAATATAACTCAACTTGAATATATCATTGGCCGGGTCATGGTGCCACTGAATTGAGTTTTTCCCAGTGCAACCACATTTGCCTTATGGGAGGCCTTGATTCGGTCCGTTGTCATGCCTCTGGTCGGTGCCTCCAACTAGGGAAGGTTATGGGCTTGCTTACCCTGGCCCGGTAAGCACAGATAACCTTGTGTGCCCGTTGTTGAGATTATGGTACCGGGTCCCCTTGTGGAATCGTTTTGGCCACGACGGTGGTCGTTGTGTCTTTAGTGAACAGGGGCCACCAGGACTAGCCAGTGGGGATTGTCGGAGTGGCGGGAGAGTGTCATGGCAATGGAGGGTTTCGATCGGAATGTCGTTGGTCCACCGGATGGGAGTGCGAGGCCATGGGTTCCATGGTGTGGGTATAGTGTGCTACCTCGCAAAGTGTAATAATCTATCGATAGCCGAGTCACGAGTTACGGACCGCGCTCGTAGTAGGTCACACCATGGGTCAACATTTAATAAATTTTGCACACTAAGTTATGAACTTTGCCTTGTTGATGATGGTGGAAAGCCATCGAGATGTTGAGACCAAGTATTGGTGCGTGGTTGTGATCGCCGTAATGATCACGAGATATTTCTAGTCAAGACCACGATGGTGAGTACGTTTGTGATCAAGAGCGATCACGGTTGGTAAGCTAGTCGAGGGACTTTTATCGCAAAACATGATCACAGCATTATTGCATTATTAATTGGTTAATTATCATGATATTGATTGTCATTATGATTATGCCTATTGTGAGCTTGCAAGTACATTCCATATCTTGACTGGCGTGTCATGCCAGATTCGAGGAAAGTCTCGTTGGAAAGGAGTGTTGCTCGAGTCTAGATCGTGTCCACATCGGTGTCCACGTGCTATGGACACTACTAGTGAAAACCTTATACACAGAACTTTAGCGATGGCAGCGGGTAAAAAAGCATCTGGTGCTAAGTAGCGATGGCGGCGCTGTGCAAACCGTGCTCTGAGATAAAGTTCTAGCGATGGCGCGTCTTGTTCTAAACACGTTACTACTAAAATTCCCACGGCTTAGCCGATAGGCTACACATAGTAATGGCGACCTATACTTGAACCTGTCGGGAAGCTGGTGCGTGTCCCACGGACACCTATGGGACCTTGGTCCTTGTGGATTCGGAGGAGGCGGAGGCGAAGGCGGATCGAAGCAATACACCTGACAGATTTACCCAGCGGAGCTCTCGGAGAATAACCTCCTCTGCTGCTTGGTGGATTATATTGTGTTCTTGCTAGGGAGCAATGGGAGCTACAAAACCTAGCCTACACAAGGTCTCCAGTGAGTAGGATGAACTGAACCGGAGCTGAATCGAACCCCCTCTACGTTGCACTTGGGCCTCCTTTTATAAGCACAAGGGGTCACCACAGGTGGCAAGTAGATAAGGGTAGAATAGTAAAAACATAGGTTGGTACACCGCTTTGTATAGTGTACAGTGATCTATACCTAACTCGACATGACAAGGACAAGAGTCATAAATGCCCGTCTCGGTCGCTGAAACGATTACTGAGGGACCGTCAAGTCGCCTCCCGCCGCCATGATGGTAGCTTGTCAGCGCCGCTTATCGTTGCTCCTCGCTGGCGGCGGCCCCGCCGACAGCGTGCGGAATGGCTCCATGGCGACACGTTGGCGGATGAGCTGGAGGCGGAGATGAAGAGAGGTGCTTTGCCGCTGACAAGCACTTTCCATGGCTGAATCCTTGTCGGCAGGGCTTATCGATCCCCAAGCCTTCCGACAAGCTCCTCTTGCCGGGGTCTTGTTTTCTTCGTGCCTCGAGTGGCCTTCCCGGCAAGCTCCTCTTGTGGGGCCTTGATCACTTTGTTCTTGAATGGCTCCAAAGGGCAGCGGAAGATCTTGGCGGTCACGAGATCAGCCCCCGCGAGGTGCTGCAACTACCAGCGCCGAGTTCGGGATACTAGGGTACCCCTACTCTAGTACAGCGGCAGGAGCCCCGAACTGGGCCACACTGGCGCCAAGCTCTGTTGGGCCAGGCCCAAAACAGTCTGCAGGGCACAGTGGTCTGGATTCGCCATTACTGCGCCTGGACCCACCACGCCTCCCACGAGCGTCACGCGCGGACGGCGTGGTGGGAGGAGATCGTGGGGCTTTCTTTAATGGAAATCAGGAGCCCGCCCCTCCTGCCACGGAGGTTGTCGGCGCTGCCCCTTGCGGAGAAAGATCCCCTTGTCGGAGGCCTCCCTTGGGAGGCGCTCCTTGGCGGAGATTTCTCCCTTGGTGGCGTAGTTGAAGCAAGCGGAACCCGAGGTGACCTCCGGGGCCTCTGATGAGGCTGAACCTCGGGGCGACCTCCGGGACCTCTGATGAGGCTGCTGCTGCTCCTACATAATTCAACAAGCCAGGATATCGGTGTGAAGGAACACCCAAGCACACTAACCATAAGAAATAAACCAAACACTTACGTTGGGGGCTGTCTTGGGGGCTGCTCTGATGAAGGTTGCGGATCCGGCAAGGGAGTCCCAGGCGTGCCTCCACCATCATGCACAGGGGAATCATCTGAGGCGACAACCACGGGGTCTTGGCCCTCTTGACGCCCTCTGAGCTAGCGTCTGAAGAAGGAGAAGGTTGAGTGAAACCCGATCGGATATAAAATAAAGCAATAAATTGAAGGATTACAAGTAGCAGCGACAAGATCTTACTCTTCCTCTTCTTCCTCGGGCTGAGGCGGAGAGAACAAGTCGCTCAGTAGCGACAGGTGGAGGAAGATTCCCTCGGGCCTTGGCGGATCACGGGGCGTGACTCGAGAAGACCCGCTCCGTCGCCATGGTGGCATGAGGCGCTCCCGTGCAGCAGTGCTTGCCCGGTGGAGCGCGTCGAGGCGTGCAGCTGGCTGTTGGCCTGCGTGCCGCCCGCCACCTCTCCCTCCTTATAAGCAGAGTGCAGAGGCGAGGCGCCCACTTGCCATTCTTTGTCACGCCGAAACCACCGCTGCTTTCCCTTTCTTCTCGAGCCCAAAAGCGGCGCTCCGCCCCTCCCCATTGCCACGGTGCCACCAGCCGTCCAGTTCCTCCACCACCTCGCCATGGCTCAAAGCCGACAAGGGCAAGGGGTGAAATCAACTTGGCGCTTGGCTCGCTTGGCGGCTGTGGAAGGAAAGGCCCTCTTCGATCCGTTGCTCGGCGGGGAAGGAGCTGCGAGCTGTATTACCTTTTACGGTGCGGCGGCAGCGTGCGCCCAGCGCCGCGAGGTGATCTCCGCCCGCACGTCAGGAAGGTTTCCCGGGTACCCTTTTGCACTTTTCTTCCACTGCGGGCTCTGCCCGCCTTTTCAATTCTTTTGTGATGTCATTAATACATATGGCCTCCGCCTCCTTGATTTCACCCCCAGCGCCGTCCTCACCATGGCGTTTCGCACACCTCTCGAGAACTTTGTGGGGTCCACCAAATGTAGCCCTTTTCGCCATTACTTCATGCCCGCATAGAGAGAGAGAGCCGCTTGGGAGGGTGCATGGATATCCGGGATCGGCAAGAAGGAAGCATATCTTGGCGGGGAGCTGCGCGGCAAGTGGGAGGAGTGGAGGGCTGGCGGTGTTGGATCTTAGAGGAGGACCCGCGGCCTTTTACTGCCCTCGCAAAAACCCTATAGTCTTGTGACAATGGTGGAGCAACTTGGCGCGGAGGGCCCTAGTTGAAGATGCCGTGACTAGGATCTTGCGTCTCGGACATGCCGGTGGCCGTGGGAAGCGGTTGGCGCGGACTTCGCTTCGCCGCCGCATGCGCCCTTGCGGAGAGGGAGGCCTGCTTAGGAGTTCGAGCGGCGGACATCATGAGGCTGCGCCCGGGTTTGAATGGAACTTTACCGTCTTGGAGCTGGATGGCATCTTGCGGGGAGCTGTTCAAGCGATGCAGATCACCCGAGTGGTTCATGTTGCCGAAGTCGTGCCGCTTAATGCAACAACTTCGTGGCTTGAGCCGCATCCAGCGATGATGCCGTTGTCGCGATTCCCATGGAATCGTTCAACAGCGGAGAAACGCCCGGCAGTCGTGCAGCAGTTCTTGGCGACTTAGAAGAAGTGCCGATCCGTGCCGGCGGCGGCGGCTCACCAGCGACACCACCGAGCGAGGAGATGGCGCGCGTTACCTAAGGTTGGAGGCGGCGAAGCTGCTGCGCTGGCGTGTTGGGTTCCAGTCGAGGCGAGAGACAGCGGCGGCAAGCCTTGCCGGCGAGGGAATTTGCCGATGAGGAGGAGCAGGCGAGCCCGACAATGAGCCAGCGAGCCTGCGGGCGCCTCCCTCGCCGTCATGCAGATTGCGCGAGGAGGCCCAGCGGCCCCGCCAAAGGCGCCTCCATAAAGCTGGAGAGGTGGCGGTGACGGCACGCGAACAGCGATCGCCTCGCCGCCCGGCCGCTCCACCGCGGCAAACACTGTTGCGCATGAGGCGCCTCATGCCGCCATGGAGGCAGGGCGGGGTCTTACGGCGTCCACGGCCCCTGCATCCGCCAGCGTCAGAATCTTTCCTCAATTCATCCGCCGGGCCGGCGAATTTGATCTCTCGCCCTCAGCTCCGAGGAAGAAGAGGAAGAGTAAGATCTTGTCGCTGCTACTTGTAATCCTTCAATTTATTGCTTTATTTTATATCTGGTAGCTTCACTCTGAACCTTCTCCTTCTTGAGGATGCTAGCACGGAGGGCGTCGAAGAGGCCAAGACCCGGTGGTTGTTGTCTCGAGATGATTCCCACGTGGCGATAGGAGCACGTCTGGGACTCCCTTGCGGATCCGGCAACCCTTCAGAGCAGCCCCGGCACAGCCCCAGCGTAAGTGTTTGGTTTATTTCTTATGGTTAGGTGTGCTTGGGTGTTCGCCGTCAGCGATATCGGCTTGTTGAATTATGTAGGAAGCGAGCAGCCTCATCGGGAGGTCCGGAGGTGCGCTCAGGTTCAACCTCATCAGGAGGCCGGAGGTCACCCCAAGTTCGCTTGCTTCAACTACGCCACCAAGGGAGAAATCTCCGCCAAGGGAGTGCTCTCCGGCAAGGGAGGCCTCTCCGACAAGGGGATCTTCTCCGGCAAGGGGCAGCGCCGACAACCCTCCAGTGGTGGAGACCGTGGCAACAGAACCTACTGCAGGTAATCTTCTTGCTTGAGAATTTCCCTTGGGTTCTTTTCTTCTGTTCTTCTTTTTCGAACATTTGCTTGACTTGTTCTTTCTTTTTCTGACCTTCAGATCCATCCGCGGAGCCGATGGGCCGAGGCTGCCCGGCGGAGGGCGGCTCGGCAATAATGATGCGCCACCAACATGGAGGAGGAGGCCGGCGTCGATGGGTCCATTGGCGAGGAGGCCGCCAAAGGCTCTTTGGCCTTGAGAGGCAGGAGGGGTCAGCGATCGCGGCGGCCCTTGGGCATAGGAGGCGCCAGTAGCTGCATCGACCGCCGATCCCCCACCACCGATGCCGCACAGACTCGAAGAGCCCCAGCCAGCGCCTCCTCGAAGGCAGCGAGGTGTCTTCATCAAGCTTCCGTGGGCGTCAAGCTCGAGGCACCGGTCGAAGGAGACCTTGACGTGGAGCTTCTCGCCTCTGCTTGGGCTGTCGCTGGTTGACCGCCCGGGCAGCAGCGATGGCAAGTCGAGGAGGAAGCGGTTCTTGAAGAGGTTGTTGTCGCTCTACTGCGCCCGACAAATAAGCTGGAGTCATGAGGAAGCTCTCGTCGCGAGGCGGGGGCTGACATGGAGAAAGCGGAGAGGAGCTCGGTAGCGCCAACAAAAAACTCTCCGGGATATAGCGGTAGCGGGGCAGCTTGCGAGGCGCCGCGGCTTTCATCTTGGAGAAGGCCGAGGTCGAGGCGGCAAAGACTTGCCGTGAGAAGCTCTCCAGCGAAGAGGGTGGCTGGCGCAGCGGAAGATCAACCTCGGCAGCTATGAGGAAGATCTCGCCGTCTTGTGAAGCAATCAATTAGCGGGCCACTTGAGGAGGCAAGGGCGCCGCCCGCAGCTGCGAGGCCGCCAAGAAGGTGTAAGCGAGGTGGCCCAGCTGGAGGTCACCCTCCGAAGAAGCCGAGGAGGTCACGGGCTGAAGCGCACGAGCGAGAAGGGCGACTACACTCTTGGCGAGCTGCGAGGTCGTTTCGCCGAGAAGATCAAGGGCTCGAGGCCGCCAAGGACTCCAAGGTAGATCTGGGTTGAGGCCCGACCACCACAGCGGAGGCGTTGAGCAGGCGCCAAGGAGGCGAAAATAGGCCTCTTGGAGAAGATCAAGGCCAGCGAGGAACTTCTTTGTCGAATCTGTGACCGCCGAGAATAATCTCGGAGATAGCATAATGCACTGGACAAAAGGTCTTGTGGACACCGCCTCCGTCATCCATAACGAGCTGATGGAGCTGGGGATGGTGGATCTCGGGTACTCCGCCGATGAGAACCTCCAACCCAGCGTCAAGCTCAGCCTGTTCTTCAAGGCGTCTTGGGGTCTCCAGCTCGGGAGGAGATTCCAAAGCAACTGGCAGAGGAGTCGCGCCGAGTTTGCGCCGGGGCTCTCCAGAAGGTGCTGATGAAAGTGGCCTTCCGCAACCCAGGCGTCGATTTCACCAAAGTCCTCAAGTCCCTGCCTCCATCTGCTGATGTTGAAGCGCTCAAGGCCCTTGTCGCACCCATTGTGGACAGGGTGAGCGGAGTCAAGAGGCTCGATGGTGACCGCGTGGACTAGGCCGCCAAGCTTATCTTTCTCTTGTCGATGTAGATCGTGTTTGGGCAAAAAATCTATTAGATCTGCGACAAGTTATTTCTGTAATATACTCTATCTTAGGTATCAATTGCAATGTTATTTCCTTTACTTGATTCCTTCCTGTATGTTAGTGCCCTCGCTTTTAGGGAACTTGTCGGTCTGAACACCTTTGCCACGCAGCGCTGAGTCGCGGAACTTCAGCAACTTGCTGGCGATGCCGCCTCGACAAGCAACCTTATCGCAACTAGTTGCAGCACACTTAAGTTGTTGAGCGGACTCGAAACAAAGTAAGAGCGCCAAGCTAGTCATGAGTCGGTTCCTCCGCGCTGAGGTTTTCCATACAAAGTACTATCGTTCGAGAAAGATAACTTAAAAATTTAAAAACTGATTGTTTAAACTTAGCAACTTAGCTTCTCTGTCGTTCCCTTCCCGGCAAGGCGATAGTTCCTCGAGCGACGCTTGGTGGCGCACACCATTACCTTCTCCTTCCCCCCCCCGGTTAACTTGTGGGTGGATGAACCTACCTCTTGTTTGAGAATAAAGAAGAGAAAATAAAGTTATGGAGCCTAGTGGCTCGTTATTGCTTACCGGGTGTGGATGCTGCACAAAATGTCAGATAATACATGCATAATAATGGTGAAAGCATGAAATTGACCAATTGTGCGCAACACATAAGCTTTACTGATGCACGGGGTCTGCGCCCGGCTTTGTACAAAGGATTACATGCAACAGCGGCAAGACTTGTACAAAAGGGTGGTTGCCGGAACGGGTCCCGGCAACCGTGCCCTATGGGTAAAACTTACGAAGATGCTCTATATTCCAGGAGTTGCTCACCGGAACGCCATCTTCGGTCTCAAGGCGGACAGCGCCGGGCCTAGTGACTCGTTTCACCCGATGAAACCTTCCCGCCGGTGTCAACTTGTTGGAATTCTTGGCGGATTGAGCGGCGAAGAACAAAATCGCCTTCCTCGAAGCTTCGACATTAACTGCGGCTATGGTAGCGGCGCAAAGCTTGCTGGTAACGAGCAGATCGTCTGAAGAGCTCCGAAGGCGATCTTCCTCGAGGAGCAGCGTCATCTTGTCGCAGCTGCTCTTGCTCAAACTCATCATAAGCGAGTACTCGAGGTGACCATATCTGAGTTCCGTGGGGAGAACTTCTTCGCTCCATAGACTAGAGCAAAAGGTGTCGGCGGTGGCTCGATTTGGTGTCGTCTGATCGACCAAAGAACCACCGCAGCTCCTCAATCCAGTTTTTCCGCACTTGTGTAGCTTGTCAAAAGTTCTGGTCTTGAGTCCTCGCAGCACTTCAGCATTTTCCCTCTGCTTGACCGTTGCTTCTCGGGTGAGCAATGAAGCAAGCAGACTTTTGGCGCCAAGATCTTGGGCGTATTGCATGAAGGTGCGGCTTCGTGAATTGTGTGCCATTGTCGGTGATGATCCGTTAGGTATCCCAAAACGGCAAACAATTGACCTAAAGAACTTGACTACTTGATCGTCTGTCACCTTCCTCACTGCTTCCACTTCCGCCACTTTGTGAACTTGTCGATTCACGACGTACAAGTACTCAAAGCCCCGACAGCTTCGGGGAAAGGGTCGAGATGTCGAGCCCCTGACCGAAACGCCGGGATAAAGGGATCGTCTGGAGAGCTTGAGCTGGCTGGTGTATCTGTTTTGAATGGAACCAGCACGCTTCACACTTGGTTACCTGTGCAGTAGCATCCTGGAGGGCTTCTGGCCAGAAGAAACCTTGCCGGAAAGCTTTGCCGGCAAGTGCTCTTGCGCCAATGTGGTGACCACATATGCCTCCATGTATCTCTTCCAACAGCTTCAGTCCATCTTCCCGGCAAATACACTTCAATTTCACTCCGTTGAGTCTTCTTCTGTATAGGATGTTGTCAACAAACTGATAGATACTTGACTGCCGGGCTACTTTTTCTGCTTCTCCTTGCTCTTCGGGAATTTCTCCTGTCTGAAGGAAATGGACGATTTGCTGCGCCCATGTTGGAGCTTGCGGCTCGACAACAAGGACTAAAGGAACATCTACCACTGCGGGAACATTAGCTTCCACGGCAAGAACCTGTGGTTCCGCCGAGTTGTTGATCCCGGCAAGCTTGCGGAGCAAAGCTTGTCGGGAGCGTCTGCTTCAACGAAACAAACCACAGGGTTTGTCGGAGCAGACTGCTCCTCAGTGATATTTGCATTGATTTTAGGGACCTTCTTGGCGGCGGCTCCAGGGAGCTCTGCCGGAAAGTAGTCGCCGGAAACCAATTTTCTCTTCTTGCTCTGTCCTGTTGATGGCGTTACAGTTGGCTGAGTTAGCTTGAGCACAAAAATTCCTGGTTCCACAGGTAACTTAAGTGCAGCACATTTTGAGAGGCCATCAGCAATATCATTCTGAGCTCTTGGAACATGTTCCATTTGCAAGCCTTCAAAGTGCTCTTCTATCTTTCTCACTTCATCAACATATGTTTCCATCAACGGACTCTGGTAATCTTTGTTCACTTGGCGGACGACAAGCTGCGATTCACCCCTGACGATAAGCTTCTTGATCCCAAGGTCCACTGCAATTCTAAGACCGGCAAGCAAACCTTCATACTCTGTAGTATTGTTTGTCGCTTGCTCCTTGGGAAAATGCATTTGGACTATGTACTTGAGGTGCTCTCCGGTGGGTGCGATAAGCAGCACGCCGGCACCGGCGCCTTGCAGCGAGAAGGCACCATCAAAGTACATCAGCCACTCTTTACTTGCTTCTTTGGCGGGATGCTCGTCTCGGTATTTCTTCATCTTGCGTTAGCGTCCATTCTGCTATAAACTCCGCCAATGCTCTGCTTTGGATAGTTGAAGTGCTTTCAAACTTGAGGCCAAAGCTTGACAGTTCCAGTGCTCACTCTACAATCCTGCCTGTTGCTTCTGGATTTTGCAATATCCTCTTCAGCGGAAAGCGAGTGACAACCGTTATCTCATGTGCTTGGAAGTAATGGCGCAGCTTTCTCGAGGCCATGAGGAGGCCGAAAAGCAACTTCTGCACACCGGAATACCTTGACCTAGCCCCCTGTAAAAGGGAACTGACAAAGTAGACTGGGCGCTGCACCATCCTTTTTTGTATCTTATCGTAATCCTGCGCAGATCCGTCCTTGTCTGGACCGGAGCTTGACGGCGAAGCCCCCTGCTTGTCGTTGGGTGCGTCTGCCTCGGTTGCCGGCTCATCATCTGCCTCCCTCTCCGCTACTAATGCAGCACTAACCACTTGATTGGTTGCTGCTATGTACAGCAGCAACTTCTCTTGTGGCTTAGGTGCGACAAGTATTGGAGCGGAGGACAGTACCTCTTCAAGTCTTGCAGCGCAGCCTCCGCCGGAGTCCATTTCATTGGACCTGCCTTTTTCAAAATTTTGAAAATGGCAGGGGCCTCAGCGACTTAGAGATAAACCTGCTAAGAGCAGCCACGCAACCGCAAGCCTTCGACATCCTTGACGCGCTTTGGTGCTTCAATCTGCTCAATGGCCTTGATCTTGTCGGGATTGGCTTCAATTCCCTCGATACAAAGAACCCGAGAAGCTTGCCGAGGAACTCCAAACACGCACTTCTCGGGGTTGAGCTTGAGATTGATCTTGTGCAGATTTGCAAAAGTCTCATCTAAGTCTTGAATCGAGTTGCTTTGTACTTGCTCTTGACCACTATGTCATCCATGTAAGCCTCTACATTTCTGTGTATTTGTGTTTCAAAGGCTTCATGGACTACTCTAGCAAACGTTGAACCAGCATTCTTTAAACCGAAAGGCATCCGTATGAAACAGTATGTGCCACATGGTGTAATGAATGTTGTTTTCTCTTCATCTTCCAATATGCGTCAAGAAATGAAAGCAAATCACATCCGGTTGTGGAGTCAACAATCTAGTATACGCGGCAAGGGAAATGGGTCTTTGGGACAAGCTTTATTAACATCTGTAAAGTCGATACAGAGTCTCCATTTCCCGTTTGCCTTTCGTACAACTACCGGATTGGCCAACCACGTGGGATGGAGCACTCCTCTAACAAGGCCTGCTGCTTCCAACTTCTTGATTTCTTCTGCTATGAATTCTTGGCGCCCTTTGCTGTTTCCTAACTCTTTGCTTGACGGGCGCGGCGTGAGGACAGACAGCTAGGTGGTGCTCAATTACTTTCACAGGAACGCCGGGATGTCGGATGGTTGCCATGCAAACACATCGACATTCGCCTCAGCAGAAAGCAACGAGCTCGCCTTCCTATTTAGGGTCAAGCGTGCAATCGATGGTGAAAGTACCACCGCGCCGTCCTCCTTGGCGGGCACCTTCTTGGTCTTCGGTGGAGCTGCCATCTTCTTCTTGCACTTGCCGGTGGAGCTCGATGGTGCGTCCTCGATGGTAGCGCAGCACTCCGAAGAGGTGCGCTTGCCGGAGTGGGCATCGAGTTCTTGCCGACAAAGTGGTCTTCTTCTTCCCGGAGCTTCAGTGCAAGTGGTTTGCTATCCGTGGCGGCTGCTGCATCCCGGTAAATCTTGTCGGCACGCATAAGTGCATCCTTCTTGTCGCCATGAACAGAAATGACGCTTATCGGGCGGGCATCTTGAGCAGGTTGTAGGCGTAATGAGAGGTTGCCATGAACTTGGCGAGTCTGCCGACGCCAAGTATTCCATTGTAGGGCAATGGGAAATCGGCAACGCCAAATGTGACCCTCTCGGTCCTAAAATTCAGTTCACCGCCAAATGTCACCGGCAAGCAGTGATCTTCCCTTTCGCTTGCTCCTTCCTGGGTTGATTCCTTGAAAGTACCAGTTTCTTGAGCTCATTGTCGGGATCTGAAGCTTCGGAGCACCGCGGAAGAGATCAATTCAGGCCGGCCCGCCGTCAACCAACATCTTTGTGACCTTGAGGTTGCGGATAGTTGGTGATACCAACATCGGCAAGCACCCGACCGCAGTGATGCGATCAGGGTGATCCTCAATGTCAAAGATGATGGGCGTGCTGGACCACTTCAGAGGTTTGCGCGACTATGGATGGTTCTGCTGCATTAACCTCACGCATCCATTGCTTGAGTTGGCGGTGCGAGGTATGCAGAGAAGCACCATCGTCAACGCAAAGGACCTCCGTTGCCTTCTGAAACTCTTGCTCGTCGGCTTCATCGTCTTCCATGTCTTCGCCATCTTCATCTTCGTCTTCTTCCTTGTCGCGCCGCTGGAGGTCTGCCTCCTTGCCGCTGCTTGGCCTTGCTGCGCGCCCTCCCGGCGGGTCTCTTCGTGTTGGCTGCCCCTGCACCTTCCTGGGCCTTCTCCTTGTCTCGCCGCTCGTATTCTGCCTTCTGCAGTTCAACAAGCTGCTCGACTTTCTTGCAGCTCTGGAGATCGTGGCCCTTGGTGCGGTGGATCTTACAGTACTGCTTGTTGGAGCTGTCAGGCTTATCGGCGGCCGCCACAGCTTGGCGGTCGTTGTCAGCGGCAACCTCCTTGCCGGAGCCACCAGCCTTGGCTTTGTTGGCGGCACCATCCTTGCCGGACTGCTCGACAACCAGTACTTCTTGGTTTTTCTTCTTTCTGTTGTTTCGCCGTCGGCTCTTCCTTGTCGGGGCGGTCTCCTCACTGTCAGACTCTGCTCCCACATTCTCTCCTGGGAGTCTTCTTCCTTCTTCAGTGCGTGCACACTTGTCGGCCAGGGCGTAGAGATCGCTGACGTCTTTCACTTTGCACATCGCCATCTCCTCCCTCATCCTGCGGTTTTGCACATTCTGATGAAATGCACTGATCACCGCGGCAGGGTGGACATCTGGGATGTTGTAATGCACACGACTGAATCTCTGGATGAACTTGCGCAGGGACTCTCCCTCCTTCTGGGCAAGCAGGTGAAGGTCATTCTCCTGGCCATGAGGCTTGTGGCCGCCTGTGAAGGCGCCAACAAACTGATGGCACAGATCCGCCCAAGAAGATATGGAACTGTCCGACAAGTGCATGAGCCAAGATCTGACGTTTGGCTTGAGCACCAGAGGGAAGTAGTTGGCAAGGATCTTATCATCTCGCCCCCCCGCAGCTTGCACCGCGATGGTGTAGATGCTGAGGAACTCCGATGGGTGTGTCCTGCCATCATACTTTTCTGGCACGTCTGGCTTGAAGTTTTTCTTGTCGGGCCACTGGACTTGCCGCAGCTCATGGGTGAACGCAGGGCAACCTACCGCGTACGGCAAGTCGCCTGGTTCCCCTGGCGCACGCATATCGAAAGTGGGCCCAGCTCGCTGGTCGGATTGACGCCGTGCTTCTCTTCGGCGCTCGATGCGGGTTCGAGCGTCTTCTTCTTGTCGTTCTTTAAGAACTTGGCGCTGATCAAGGTGAGCCCGTGGATCCGACGACGCGGTGGAGTGGCTGTCGATGTGGATCCGAGGGGCTGGTGATCTTGGCCTTCGGGAAGGGGAGTGCATGGTGGTGTCACCCCTGCAGGTCTCATCGCCACCGGCTCGTGCCTTGTCGCCTCGCCGCGGCAAGGACGCAGTTGGTTGCCGCGGAACGTCGCCGTTGGCAAAGCCGATGAGACTCTGGATTGTGGCCCTCCATTCGTCGACCTTGTCGGCCGTTGGAGGGTAGTCTAGAAGGAGCTGAGCTCTCGCCAAGGCTTCCGCCGGAGTGGTGGGTGGCAAAGGTGTACGGAGCGAAGAACGGGATGTGCTCGGACTCCTAACCAAGTTAGGAGGAGCAGCATCCCGCCCAAGCGACCGTACTCCGCTCGTACCGGCATGCTGGCGTGCATGCGGGTCTCGAGGGCCTCGGGATCCTCCAGCCTGGCCTTGATCCAACGAGTGTATGGTGCTGCGAGCATCATGGCGCTGTCGGTCCCGCGCCTCCTGAGATGGACGCGGTGCGGATTCATACGCTGAAGCTTGCGCCGTCTTGTCCTTGGACCTGGCAGCACCGTGGGCTCTTTCGACGACGCCCGTTCCTCCGCCAGCGTCTTCCCCACCACTCGTCAGCTCCGGTGGTGGTGGGTTTGACGCGGACGGCTCTGCTGCCGCCGAAGCCTTCTTCTTCGGTGGCATGTTGACGAAGGTGTTGATGAAGAAACTGCTCGTGTGAACGCCGGATCGGGTTCACACAGCCTCGACGCCCCTACCTGGCGCGCCAAAGATGTCGGGGAAACTGGTCGTGTCCCACGGACACCTATGGGACCTTGGTCCCTTATAGTTCGGAGGGAGGCGGAGGATGCACGAAGAGCGGATCGAAGCGATGCACACGAGCAGATTTACCCAGCTTCGGAGCTCTCCGGAGAGATAACACTCCTACTGCTGCTTGGTGGATTATATTGTGTTCTTGCTAGGGAGCAATGGGAGCTACAAAACCTAGCCTAAACGAGGTCTCCAGTGAGTAGGATGAACTAAACCGGAGCTGAATCGAACCCCCTCTCGCTGCACTTGGGCCTCCTTTTATAGGCACAAGGGGTCACCACAGTGGCAAGTAGATAAGGGTAGAATAGTAAAACATAGGTTGGTACACCGCTTTATGCGAGGTACGATGATCTATACCTAACTCTGACGGCAAGGGACAAGAGTCATATATGCCCGTCTCAGTCACCTGAACAGTGCAACAGGGACCGTCAAGTGCGCCTCCGTTCGCCATGATGGTAGCTTGTCAGCGCCGCTTATCGTTGCTCCTCCTGGCGGCACGGCCCTTCGACACGCGTGCCCGGAATGGCTCCGTGGCGACACGTTGGCGGATGAGCTGGAGCGGAGATGAAGAGAGGTCGCCTGCCGCGGCTGAATCCTTGTCGCGCTTGGGAGCTTATCGATTCCCAAGCCTTCCCGGCAAGCTCCTCTTGCCGGGGTCTTGTTTTCTTTGTGCCTCGAGTGGCCTTCCGGCAAGCTCCTCTTGCCAAGGCCTTGATCACTTTGTTCTTGAATGGCTCCAAAGGAGCCGCGGAAGATCTTGACGGTCACCAGATCAGCCCTGCCGCGGGGTGCTGCAACTGCCCGCGCACGAGTTCGGGATACTAGTGTACCCCTACTCTAGTACACCGACTGAACCGCGCTACCGCTACTTTCTTTGTAGCAGCGCATTTTAATCTAAACTTGCTACGGCTAAAGGATATAAAATTAAATGGAAAGCAAATAGAAAGGTAATTGAAAGTGAAAGAAATAGAATAAGGTGAAAGGAAATAAAATAAAATGTGAAGAAAACTAAATGAAAAAGGGGGAAAAGAGAAAGGAGTAGCCGTACCGTGTATCCCAGAACGCGTTGTAGATAACGTAGAAGTAGCGCCCTTTCTGGAACGTGCTACTGCTACTTCTGACTTAACCACGGGGTTCGTCCTTCCCCACGGCCACTTCCCCCAAATCCAACTCTCCACTCTACTTGCCGTCGTGCCGTCGGCCGCCTGCCTCCGCACACCCCTCGCCGCCCCTCCCGACCTCAACACCGCCGGGACGCCGCCCCGACCCGTTCTCGGCGCCGCCATGCGACGCACGCCCGAGCCCCGACCCCGACCTCGACGCCGCCTGCCCCTCCCTCGTCGCAGGCACCCGAGGTGAGCATGACTGCTCCTCCCTCTCCCCTACCTCTGCCTAGGGTTTCTTTATATTTTAGTTGCATCAAATTAGTTAGGGTTCATGTAAGGGTGGAAACGAATCGGATGCGGATGCTGCTCAAATGAGTTAGGGTTCATGTAAGGGTGGAAACGAATAAAATTTCTAAGATGAATCATAAAACAAGTAAAATTTTACCACTTATTTCACTTTATAGTTGGATAATTGGAATATCCGCTACCACTTTCCACCCCTATAGGTTCATCAAATTAGATGGTAATTAGGGCAGTAGTTCCTAGGTACTAATTAGTTAGTAAGAACTAGGTACTAATTAGGTATTAGTATATTTTTATTTATAGTAAGTTTATTTTTAGTAAGAACTAGTTGAATTAATAGAACTAGTTAGTAAGAACTTGTTGCTATTTTTTTAGTTAAAGCAATTTTTCCCGCATCGACGTGGACGATGCCTATCCCGCATACTCGTCGTCGAGTCGGCGGAGGACGACACCTGCTTGACCAGATGGGCCATGTCCGGACTGGCTCCGCTGGTGGTACTGGAGGCGCTACCTACCGGGGCGAGGTTGGTGAGGAGCCAGCCTCTCGTTGACCCGAACCTTCTTTGGTGGCGGTTGCGTGGGCTAGTGACGGTCCAGAGGCTCGAGGACCCAGCTGGAGGTGGTGCGTCACCGTGTCGATGAGGAGGACGCGACGCGTCTGTTGCTACTTGTTTGCGTTGGAGCACAGTTCTCCAACACCGGCAGGTTCTCCGTGGATCTCACCGAGCTATGATCCCGGATGGTTCCTTCTCTGTGGGTGTCCACCGCCTGTGCCAATACCGTCGTGTGCTAGGGTTTTAGTTGTATTAGTGATGTTATATGTATGACACTATTCGGGATGTATTAGTGATAATATTCGACGATGTACGAACGCATGAGATGATTTACTTTCGCTTATTGAATGCATGCTAATTTGAGTCCTATAAGATATTTTTAAATGTATATCTTGTGTTGCTCAAATAGGATATGTGCTTGCCCAAGTGGCGGTCATGTTTGCAGGTTACACCTCCGAGTGGCCTATGTTTTGCGGAGTGTTGATTCATTTCCGTTCGGCAAATTTCAGCGCCGATATGTCCTATTTTAGCAAAGGTCATGCCGGATTTTTCCGTGAATTTTTGCATGACTTGTGCCAGAATATGTAGGAAATATCGAGTGCCCCGGATTTGTGTGTTGAGTATCCTGGTAGTTGTCTTCAGTCGATTTTCAATTAATGTTTTAACTATGAACATACGAAATGTCTGACAACAAAAAGGATTTTGGTATTTGCAAATACTGTGAAGACGAGCGCAGCCTGTGCGACGGAATCTTCCTAGATGATGATAGGTGCTTCAGCATCAAGCTGGACGAGAACTTCGAAGTTGATACAGTAAGTCACAACGACAAGTCTTTTTTCGTAATTAAGCATGACATCTGCTTCATTTGCTTCAACTTTTATTTTTATTTTTACTATTCTACTATCGTATCCCCTGCCATGCAAGAGTTTTTGTATTGGATAAGATAGGTTTCAGTCATACTATGGAGGTAAAGAAAGTTTACTTGAAGACCGAGCATGGTTATATTTTCCATGAAAATTATACAATTCAGATGACTACACCTATTTTGGATGCAAAACATGGCGAGCACTATGCAAGACTTATGCATTTGAGCCTGATATGGTTATCACCTTTGATATTCGTCCGGAAGATGATATTGAAGGTAATACCGACATCTGGGTCGATGTGCAGACGCCTCCAGTTATACCATTATGTAAGTTTCTCAACCATATTTATGTCTTTGATATTGTTTACTCAAAAATAGTTGACAACTAATTTGTATTGTCAGCTTATTTCGGTGCAAGAAAACATGCCCAGCGCTTGGTAAACAGGACCGTATACTGTGACGGGGCTGAACTCAACTGCGAGGAGCTCAGTCATTATGTTTCATGGCTTGCGGATCTTGATACTGTCAAGACAAATTTCCTTCCTGCATTTAGAAATGTTAGTACTGAAAACGTGCGACCAATAGTGTTCGTAATGAACTACGGTCACATCTATTTAGGAAGGATGGTAATATTTTTACTATTTGTCCTAAGTGCATCTTTTCCATACATTATTTTTGAAGCTACACTTCATTGCTAAGTATGTTACCATACGATGTTCTTCAACAGGGACTCCCGATGAATGTTGTGCCTTATGGGATCGAGACTAAAGGTACCATGAGTATTATTAGCTTACGGCCAAGATATCCTACAGATTACTTTAGTGCATTCAAGATTAGTGATGGACGCTTAATAGTGCAAGACTAGACCAAATATGTGATGGGGGAGCGCAGAGAAGTACTAGGGGGCAGAAAACAGATGCGCTACCCACGATTAGGAGACAGGTTCATCTGCATGCTCCAACTTGATCAAGGAGGAGAGCTACACATGTTTTATGTTATTTTACCTAAGAGAGAGCAGCAGGAGTGATTAGCTAGCTAGAAATGAGTTTGAGGATGATGATGTGCTACACTATTACTATGATGATAAAATAGCTAGTGTTGGTGGTGATGACTATGATGATTATTATTAGCTAGTGTTAGTGGTGATTAAATAAATACTGTTGGTGGTAATGACTATGATGATGATTAAATAGATTGTGCTGGAGGATTAGATTCAAGTGGAGGCAACATGTGGGGCACATCGAAAGTACTACTAGTCCAAACTAGATCAAGTTTGGATTAGTAGTATACTTTTGACATGCACCACATATTGCCTCCACTTGAACCTAATCCATCTTCATTTGACACATTGTTATGGACATAATGATGTAAACCTCGTAACTGGCATTGTACCAATATTTGTACGATGGCGCATAAATACACTAAAAATAAAAAAATAAAAAAGAATACTAGTAGCGATGGAGAGAAAACACGCTGCTAGTAGTTACATTAGCAGTAGCGTGGGAATGAACAAACGCTGCAGCTATTTGTCCTAGCAGTAGCGCGTGCGGGCACGCGTTACTGCTAAGCAATAGTTGTAGCGCCTTATTAGTAGCGCACCTATCCGCGCTACTAGTGAGCACAAAACCAGCGCTACTGCTAGGGTTTTCCCTAGTAGTGGGAGTTTCCGCTACGACGTTGTTCCGCTGCCGCATAGTTATGATCGAGGCCCCTTTATGTTCACTAAATAATGTACATATTGTTCAGCCGCACCGTGTGTGCCGCTTGGCCTCGACACCTGTTGTAATGTAAACTATGATCCGCTAGCATCAATAAAGCGGTTGTTTTCTGTACCAAGATGTTGTGTGTTGCCAGAAGACATGGTCTCTGGGCGGGCAATATATGGTAAACCGGCCGCTCTGAGCCAGGGTGCCACAGGCGCGCCCACCACCCCGGGGCGCGCCCCCTGCCTCGTGGCCCCCTCGGGCATCGTCTCGCGTTGATTCTTCTTCCCAAAAATCACATATATTCCAAAAATAATCTCCATCAGTTTTTATCCCGTCTGGACTCCGTTTGATATGGATTTCTGCATAACAAAAAACATGCAACAAACAGGAACTGGGACTAGGCACTGGATCAATATGTTAGTCCCAAAAATAGTATAAAAAGTTTCCAAAACTATGTAAAAGTTGTAGAATATTGGCATGGAACAACCAAAAATTATAGATATGACGGAGACGTATCAGGGGTCGGTGGTAGGGGGTGGACGCAGCAGAGAAGGCACGCCGGCCGCCGCAGAGGCCGGGCGAAGAGTGCTACATCCAGCCGGGCGAGGTCCCAGATCCCATCTGGGCCAGCAGAAGCCATCCGCATGGGAGCCGCAGTCAGGGAGGCCACCTGCGCCAGCGTCATCCAGGGGGAAAACATCACCGGGGAGAGGCCGCCACCTTCGCCGATGGAAGCCGCTGGCGCCGCCAGGGACCGGATCTCGAGGAGGGGCGGAGGACAAGGCCATGGGGTCGGAGGGGGAGAGAAAAAACAACCCCGCCGCCACCATCTTAGGGCCCGGCAAGGCTTCGCCAGTCGGCCCTCCGGCGGCGGCGATGCGGAGGTGGGCGAGATGTGGGGGCGGCTGGCGGCGGCAGGGATTCCCCCGAGTCGCCCGTCGGGCGACGCGAGGGTCAGGAGCATTTCCGAACCCGTGCGACTGGATGAACTCCTCTCTTGCATGAATTTTATGGACTATCTGGAAAACAAGGAACAAATCTTGCTTTCAAGGTGTACTTCCTAATGACTCCACTAATGTGATATTTTCTTTATGTTCCCTGCTGGACTCGTGGGCTATACTACAAAAATAAGTATTGCAAAAAATGTTGTGCTTGGTGTTTAGAATACTTGCTCACGTGATGAGTGAAATCTTCAAAAAGGGCATGGCTGGGGCCTATAGTCAACAGGATATGCCGAGTACTCCCTTATTTCCTGTTTACAGGGCTCAAATCTGAAATTTCATCAAAGCAAATGGTAATTCAAGGAATGTATCTCGCACTTTACAAAACTATACAAATTAAACTGATGCATTAATTTGGATTAATTACAACGCATGCATGCTTGGTCACTACTCCCTCCTTTCCAGCTTATAGGGCTTAATTTGAAAATCTATTCAACCAAGGTAGATGATGAATGGTCGAATTAATTCCGTAGTTTGCAAAAGTACTTAATTAGTATTCTCATTTTTCTCAAAATTTTGTGTATACCGACGCATTAATTACACCACATGCATGCATGACCACTTAACGACTAAGAACTTCTACATGCATTGGTGAGTTTTTTCTTCATCCTTGCATGCAGTGATTTAATACACCTTGAAATCTGAACATTTGATGGTAAGTAGTTGAATTGAGACTTATAAAACGGAAAAACAAACCTTTTGAGATGAGCCCTATAAACCGGCAAGAAGCGAGTAGTATGTACGTATGGGCGATCGATCACAGGTGACGTCGCCGCGCGCCGAGAGACCGAACAACCGACGAGCTACCGTCACCACCGCATAAATGGGCGGCGCAGTTGACCATGTGATTTGATCCGAGCGGCGTGCATGTGCACTGAGTCATGGACCGATCCCTCTGGCATAGGGTGTATAGCGACCGTCGTCGGGTCATGAGGACGACGACGTCAACGACCACGAGGCATCGGTCGTCGCGAGAGTGCGTGGGAGCTCATTATCACCGCACGCGTGCCGGCGCCGAGGGTGGTAGGAGTTGGGACCCTACCGGGTCTAGGGCGTAGGTTGTACGGGAAGGGGAAGGGTTGACGGAGATGCGATCGCGGCTGCCGGCGGCTGGGCGTCGTGGCGCGATGAAGAAGAGGCGAAGGTGGCGCAAGAGGCGGCTAGGGTTAGGTCTCCCGGCTCCCTTCGGGAAGCCGAGCAAATAATGATTGCTTCTTGCTTGATTACATTGATACATCTCCTCTCCTTATATAGAGAGGTTTACTTGACTCCTAAGCAAATGATCCTAATAACGATAAGATAGTTGGGCTAAGCCCCTAATAATGATAAGATAACTTGGGCCATAACCCACTGGGCTAAGCCCCTAATATGCCAGTCATAACACTTCTCCACGCCTGCACAAACAGCTCGTCCTAGAGCTGTAAGGTGGGGAAGCGCTTGCTGAACTCCTCGAGGTGATCAACCAGCGTCAAACACCTTCGCGACAGCTGGGGCGGCCAGGTCGGCGGCGACGGCGTCCTCCGGAATGTAGTATGTAGCCTCCAGGTAGAAGAGTCGCAGGCAGACGTGGCCGGGCGTGTAGGGCTCATCATAGTTGAAGCACAATCCTTGGCGGAGACGCTCGAGTAGCTCGGCCGAGATGAGCCGGCGGAATGGGCGCGTCGCCGTCGCAGCGAGGGGTGCCGCGCAAGGCTGAGCAGGCCGACCCTGCGCGGGAACATCCGGCCAGGGCAGCGACCCAGCGGCCCGGGATGGTGATTCCAGTTGGATGGCCACCGCGCGGCGCTCAAACGCGCGGGCGTAGTACATGGCCGTCCTTAGTTCCTGGGGTCCCCGAAGCTCCACGTCCAGGCGGATGTGATCCGTAAGTCCACCGATGAAGAGGTCAGCCTGCTACTGCGCCGTCACGCCCGACGCGTGGCATGCAAGGGCCTGGAAACGGTCGGCGAAGTCCTGAACCGTGGAGGTGAAGGGAAGGCAGCCTAGCTCTGCCAGGCAGCTCACGCGGATCGGTGGCCCAAAACAAAGGAGGCAGAGCTCGCGGATGCGCTCCCAAGGAGGTATACTGCCCTCGTCCTGCTCGACGGCGTAGTACTAGGTCTGTGTCGCTCCGCAGAGGTTGTAAGAGGCGAGCCAGGTACGCTCCGAGGCGAGGGTGCGCTGCCCGCGAAAGAACTGCTCGCACTGGTTGAGCCAATTGAGGGGGTCCTCCGTGCCGTCATAAGTGGCGAAGTCCAGTTTGGCAAACCGCGGCGGTGTCTGAGTCGGAGCGTCGTGGCCGACTAGCTCGGAGGTGCGATGCAGCGAGGATTGGGGCGCCCGGTCAGCATGGCCGCGGCCCGTGGAGTGCCCCGCCGAGCCGGAGAGATCGCCGAACTGCAGAGTGGGTGCCGGCGGGTCTCCAGCCGACGTGTAGATGGGTGGCGGTGATGATCCAGTCAACCAGGCCGGTCTTGGGGACGGTGACGACGGGAAGCGTACTTGCTGGATCCGTACGCCTCCCTGCGTGGGTAACCCGGGCCCCATGCTGGGCGGGGGCGGTGCCGGCAGCTGCGGCGGTACGGACCCGGGTGGCGTGGGTGGCACAGCGAGGGCCGGGGCCGGCCACTGTGGCCATTGAGGCGCGGCAACAGGTGGCGGTGGGGCTGGGAGCTGGGGCTGCGGCTGCCCGGACCCGGGAGGAGTCGGGGGCGCAGCAAGGGCCGGAGCCGGCCACTATGGCCATTGAGGCGCGACAGCGGGCGGCGGTGGGGCCGGCAGCTGGGGCTGCGGCTGCCCGGACCCGGGAGGCGTCGGGGGCGCAGCGAGGCCGGAGCCGCCATCGCGACCAGTCGGGGGCGATGGCGAGCGGCGGCTGACCGGGCGAGTGGTGGTGTTGAGGCCCGATCGGCACTGTGGTGGCCGCGTACCAGGGCAGGGTGGCTGGCCTGGTCACGGCGGCCGGCTGCAAGTGCGGCGGCTGCGCGTAAGGCCCGGACAGCGATGACGAGGTCGTTGAGGACCCCGGTCATCTCCGCCCACGAGTAGATGGTGACGGGCGGCACGGTGGAGGGCGGCGGCGTCTGGCCGGTGGAGTCCAGCTATGCAGTGGGGAGAGCCAGCGGCGCGGTGGTGACGGGCAGCGGCGGGTTGGGTGGTGGTGCAGACATGATCTGAACCAAGCTACCTGATACCAAATTGGTAGGAGCTCGGACCCTACCGGGTATAGGGCGTAGGTTGTACGGGAAGGGGGAGGGTTGACGGAGATGCGATCGCGGCTGCCGGCGGCGGGGCGCCGTGGCGCGATGAAGAAGAGGCGGCGGCGGCGGCGGAAGAGGCGGCTAGGGTTAGGTCTCCCGGCTCCCTTCGGGAAGTCGAGCAAATAATGATTGCTTCTTGCTTGATTAGATTGATACATCTCCTTTCCTTTTATAGAGAGGTTTACTTGACTCCTAAGCAAACGATCCTACTAACGATAAGATAATTAGGCTAGGCCCCAAATAATGATAAGATAACTTGGGCCACAGCCAACTGGGCTAAGCCCCTAATATGCCGGTCATAACATACGGCATCGACGCCGTGGCCTGCCGTCTGCCCCGATCTGCCCGTGATCCTGGGACTTGGCGTGGGCGGTTAACTACTCAGTAGTTGAAGTCTACTGAACCGGCCTTTCTTCCACGGCCGATCGAGACTTTGCAAGGGGGGTATATCAACAACGACATACCCGATAAAAAATAAGAAGAGGAAGAAGAAGAAAAAAAGAGGAGAAGAAGAAAGGAACAGAGGAGAAGATCGAAGAAAAAAAGAAAAAAAAGAGGAGAAGAAGAAAGGAATAGAGGAGAGGAGATCTCCTCTATTCCTTTCTTCTTCTCCTCTTCTTCCTCTCCGCAATTCCTTTCTTCTTCTCCTCTTTTTTTCTTCTTTTTCTCTCTTCTTATTTATTTCTCCTCTTCTTCCTCTCCTCTTCTTCCCCTCCTCTATTACTTTCTTCTTCTCCTCTTTTTTTTCTTCTTTTTCTCTCTTCTTATTTATTTCTCCTCTTCTTCCTCTCCTCTTCTTCTCCTTCTTCTCCTCCTTCGCCCTCTTCTTATATCCATACATACATACATAGCCACATGCATCCATACATATATGAACAAAATTAATATCTACTAATTAACAACCTAAATAAAAAAATTAATACATATATGAACAAAAAATTGCTATGAACATTATATCCATACATACATAGCCACATCCACACATACATATATACATTATATATATGAACAAAAAATAGCATCACAAAAAAATCGCATAAAAATTTGACAAGTGCGGCGGCTCACAGCGGGGGCGCACGGCGACGGGCGACAGCGGGGGCGGCGAGGGCACGGCGACGGCGGAGGAGGGGCTGGCTGGGGCAGGGCGCGCCGACCACGCGCCAGGCGGGTAGGGCGGGCGGGCTGGGCGCGCTGGGGTCGGGACGACGCCGTCGGTGACGGCGAGGACGAGGCACGGGCGACGGCAGGGGCGGGGGACGGTGTAGGGGCAGCCTGGTGGCGTCGATGTCATCGGCGTCGTCGGGGGAGGAACTGAATGAAAATTTTGACAAGTGTTGTATATATAGCGAGCTTTGTCCCGTTAGGTACCAACTGGGACCACGTTACCTTTGGTCCCGGTTCGTGCCACGAACCGGGACCAAAGGGGGGTAGTCATACCGGTTCGTCCCACCAACTGGGACCAAAGGTGGGCATTGGTCCCGGTTGGTGCCACAACCGGGACGAAAGGGCGGCACAGCGATGGTGTGGTGGGAGTTTAGTCCCACCTCGCTAGCTGAGAGAGCTCAACACCTCTTTATAAGCTGCTTTGCGGCTCAGGTGCTGAGCTCCTCTCCAATATGCAAGCAGTACTTGCCTACCCTTGTCACTGCCATGTTGGGCCTATTGGGCCTGCGGGCCTGCATCCTGGCCCATGTACAGATGGGTTTCTAGTCGTAAGCAGGTCGTGTGGCCCAGTAGGCGGCATTTTTTCCAGTATTTTTTGTTTCGTTTTTTGAATTATTTATTTTTCTTTTGTCTTTTGCTTTATTTTTTAAATTCTTTTTGCTTTTAGGTCGTAATAATTATAAACTTTCTCGTTAGTGCCATTAGTTTCCAAATTTGAATAGTTTAAATTTGAATTCTTTGAAATTTGTGTGAATCACTAGTTTGTGAATAACTTCACTATACAAATATTTTTTGAGTGATTCTTTTCCTGCTATTTAATATTACTATGTTTTATCATTATATTCAAAACAGATTTTGTTATTTCAGTTTCTATCAAAAATTCTTTATGAAAATTCTTTTGCTATTAAAGTTTCTAACAAAAAATTCTTTATGATAATTCTTTTATTTTCATGTTTTGAACAGAAAATACTTTGATAATTTTAGTTATGTAAATTTTATATAATTTTAGTTTAAAAATACTAGAGGTTTATAAAAGCTTTTTAGTTGATTCCTTTTGCTATTAGAGTTTTATAATAGTTTTTAGTTGATTTTATTTTTGCTATTGAAGAATATTATAGTTTTATTTTAGCTGATCATAACAGAATATTTTAATTGATTATTTTTAGTTCATTCTTTTAGCTATTAGTTTATTTTGTTGCTATTAGTTCATTCTTTTTTATATTAGTTCATTCTTTGAGCTAAATGACCCTGAAATTGAGAAGTACTACAAATGAATTCTGAAAAGGTTGAAAGTTTGCATGGTATCATCATTTCACCCACATAGCATGTGCTAAAAAGTTGACAGGGTTACGGGATGGGTTTCGCACGAAAACCCATCTGTTACAAAGGGATTTCATTTTTTTTGAACTTATTTGAACTCTAGACTTTTTGTGTGTTCAGAATGCACCATTCAAAGCCACATCATCAATTTTCAACCCTTTCTGACTTCATTTGTTATTTTTCATGTGTTTACTCATTTTTTTGAGCTAAATGACCCTGAAAGTGAAAGGCACTACAAATGTACTCTGAAAAAGTTGAAAGTTGGCATGGTATCATCATTTCACCCAAATGGCATGTGCTAAAAAGTTGAGGGGGTTATGGCAAAAACTAGATGCACTTCATGTACAAAATGAACAATCTCTTTCGAGGTATCAGGGTTTCATACGGAAACTCGTCTGTTACATGGATATTCTAGATCAAAGGCATCATCATAATAGTCGTGTAGAGAAAGTCTTCACTTTTTCTTCGCTTCTATCCTTTGCTTATTGCGCCGTAACCATGGATAATATTCATCATTTAACAGGGTGCTTGGGTTAGCCTTGACTTTGAAGGGAGGAATTTCATGAAACTTTTCATAATCTTCGGACATGTCTGTCTTGCCCTCCACTCCCGCGATGTCTCTTTTTCCTCAAAGAACTATGTGGCGCTTTGGCTCATCGTATGATGTGTTCGCTTCCTTATCTTTTCTTTTTCTCGGTTTGGTAGACATGTCCTTCACATAGAAAACCTGCGCCACATCATTGGCTAGGACGAACGGTTCGTCTGTGTACCCAAGATTGTCCAGATCCACTGTTGTCATTTCGTAAAGTGGGTCTACCTGTACCCCGCCTCCTGACAGATTGACCCATTTGCACTTAAACAAAGGGACCTTAAAATCATGTCCATAGTCAAGTTCCCATATGTCCACTATGTAACCATAATATGTGTCCTTTTCCCTCTGGGTTACTGCATCAAAGTGGACACCGATGTTTTGGTTGGTGCTCTTTTGATCTTGGGAGATCGTGTAAAATGTATTCCCATTTATCTCGTATCCTTTGTAAGTCAATACAGTCGAAGATGGTCCCCTGGACAACGAGTACATCCCATCACAAACAGTGTTGTCACCTATGAGACGTGTTTCCAACCAACTGCCGAAAGTCCCGATGTGTTCACATGTAATCCTGTCGTCACACTGCTCCGGGTGTTTGGAGTGCAGACTGTTCTTGTGTTCATCGACATACGGGGTCACCAAGGTAGAGTTCTGTAGAACTGTGTAGTGTGCTTGAGACCAAGAATGCCCATCCCTGCATATTATTGAGTCCCCTCCAAGCGTGCCTTTTCCATTCAGTCTCCCCTCATACTGCGATTTAGGGAGACCAATCTTATTAAGGCCAAGAATGAAGTCAACACAAAATCCAATGACATCCTCTGTTTGATGGCCCATGGAGATGCTTCCTTCTGGCCTAGCGCGGTTATGGACATATTTCTTTAGGACTCCCATGAACCTCTCAAAGGGGAACATATTGTGTAGAAATACGGGGCCCAGAATGACAATCTCAGTGACTAGATGAACTAGGACGTGTGTCATGATATTGAAGAAGGATGGTGGGAACACCATCTCGAAACTGACAAGACATTGCGCCACATCACTCCATAGCCTTAGTATGATTTCTGGATCGATCACCTTCTGAGAGATTGCATTGAGGAATGCACATAGCTTCACAATGGCTAATCCGACGTTTTCCGGTAGAAGCCCCCTCAATGCAACCGGAAGCAGTTGCGTCATAATCATGTTTCAGTCATGAGACTTTAGGTTCTGGAACTTTTTCTCTCACATATTTATTATTCCCTTTATATTAGACGAGAAGCCATACGGGACCTTCATACTGAGCAGGCATTCAAAGAAGATTTGCTTCTCTTCTTTGGTAAGAGCGTAGCTGGTAGGACATTCATACTGCTTTGTAGGCATGCCGTCTTTTTCGTGCAAACGTTGCAGGTCCTCCCGTGCCTCCGGTGTATCTTTTGTCTTCCCATACACGCCCAAGAAGCCTAGCAGTTTCACGCAAAGGTTCTTCGTCACGTGCATCACGTCGATTGAAGAGCGGACCTCTAGGTCTTTCCAGTAGGGCAGGTCCCAAAATATAGATTTCTTCTTTCACATGGGTGCGCGTCCCTCAGCGTCATCCGGAACAGATTGTCCGCCGGGACCCTTTCCAAAGATTACGTGTAAATCATTAACCATAGAAAGTACGTGATCACCGGTACGCATGGCAGCACTACAAATAAAATACACTTCCGCGATGATACGTGTTTGTCAAAGTAGGTCGCTTTTTTTGTCATGCATGTACATCCATGACAAATTTATGACAGAATCAAGATAGTCATACCTGTGCTGTCGTAGAAGTGTTCCATGACATTACCAAAATTATCATCACGGAAGTGTCCACTTCCATGACGATAAATCGCGCGTCACAGAAGTGCTTTCGTCAAGGGTGACCGACACGTGGCATCCACCATAATGGAACGCCGTTAAGCTATCGGGTCAGGTTTTAGATCCGATAACCCGTTAACATACCCGACCAATGGGGATTTTCCACGTGTAAAATCATCATTGGCTAGAGGAAACACGTGTCGGCTCATCATCGGGAAAGATGTCAACCACTCACTGGACAGAAGGCGCCTATGATACGTCGACACGTGGCACGGCCCAACAAGTTTAAATGGGCCGGCCCAACTAAAGGCCCACAAGATTTTGCGGACCATAATGGGATGGCGCAGCTAAAGGCCCATGAGATTTTGCGGACCATAATGGGTTGGCCCAGCTAAAGGCCCACAAGATTTTGTGGGCCATAATGGGTCGGCCCAGGTAAAGGCCCATAAGATTTTTGTGTGCCGTAATGGGCCGGCCCAGGTAAAGGCCCACAAGATTCTTGCGGATGATAATGGGCCGGCCTAGCTAAAGGCCCACGAGATTTCGCCGACATTAATGGGTCGGCCCAGCTGTAGGCCCACAAGATTTTGAGGACCCTAGTAGGCCGCCCATTAACTCGCCGCCATGTTTTGGGCCAAATGCCGCCCATATTTGATCCGTCCATTAATGGCTCACACGCCCGGGCCTAATAGTGGCCCATATGAGATCCGGCCCGTTAAAGGCCTATCATGTTCTGGGCCAAATTACGGCCCAGATCAGGTCCGGCCCTTTAAGAGGCTTTGGGCTCAATTATGGCCCATACCAGATTCGGCCCGTCAACTAGACACTATGCTTTTGGCCCCACTTGCTAAAGGCCCACTTAGTAATTCGGCCTGATATTAGTTTTGGCATGTTAAGGGCCCGTTTAACATTTCGGCCCTATATTAATTTCAGCCTATTAAAATCCGTCATATAGTTGGGCCTAACTACGGCCCGGTTTGCATCCGGCCTACTCGCAGCCGATAGCTGATTGGGCCAAACAAGGACTGAGACAATTTTTCGGCTTGTTAAAAGCCCGTGATTTGATTCGCACAATCATGGGCCAGGGTTCATTTCGGGCTGCTGCCGGCCCGTGAGCTCATCAGCATGTTTTAGGCCCAACCTACATCGTGATTGCATGACGACCCGAATATGTACCGTAATTTTATGGTTTACCCGGTTTACTGCGAAGGCAGGATATATATATATAGTAAAATAACTGCAGCATCGTGAATAAGAAAAAACCTATACTATACAATAAAGAAATTATGGCATATTACATCCACTGGGCATCAAAGTTCGCCACTATGATAATAGACAGCAGATTACATACACTGGGCATCAAAGATCGCCACCAGTGCAAATAAACACGCCGACAAAATAATATACAAAACTGACAGCACTTCAATAGAGTTCAAGAAAGGTTAGCCCTGCTGGGGAGCTGCAGCGCAAGCAGCTGAGCAAGATGATGAGACTGCGCTTGTTCAACACTTATATCTGTTGGGGAACGTAGCAGAAATTCAAAATTTTCCTACGTGTCACCAAGATCTATCTATGGAGAAACTAGCAACGAGGGAAGGAGAGTGCATCTACATACCCTTGTAGATCGTTAAGCGGAAGCGTTCATGTGAACGGGGTTGAAGGAGTCGTACTCGTCGTGATTCAAATCACCGATGATCAAGTGCCGAACAGACGGCACCTCCGCGTTCAACACACGTACAGCCCGGTGACGCCTCCCACGCCTTGATCCAGCAAGGAGAGAGGAGAGGTTGAGGAAGACTCCATCCAGCAGCAGCACAACGGCGTGGTGGTGGTGGAGGAGCGTGGCATCCCGCAGGCTTCGCCAAGCACCAAGGGAGAGGAGGAGGAGAGGCGGGGCTGCACCAAGAGGGAGAGGTTCTCTGTTTTATGGGCAGCCCTGTGGCCTCATATATATAGGGAAGGGAGGGCTGCGCCCCTCTAGGGTTTCCACCCCTAGGGGGCGGCCAGCCCTAGATGGGATCAAGGGAGGCGGCCAAGAGGGAGGGAGAGGAGGCGCCACCAGATGGGCCTTAGGGCCCATCTCGACTAGGGTTTGCCCCTCCCACCCATCCTTGCGCTTGGGCCCCTAGTGGGCGCACCAGCCCCTTGGGGCTGGTTCCTCCCACACTTGGCCCACGCAACCTTCTCGGGCAGGTGGCCCCACTTGGTGGACCCCGACCCTCCCGGTGGTCCCAGACATTACCGATAAACCCCAAACTTTTCCGGTGACCAAAACAGGACTTCCCATATATAAATCTTTACCTCCGACCATTCCGAACTCCTCGTGACGTCCGGGATCTCATCCGGACTCAACAACATTCGCAACCACATACAAGCTTCCTATATAACCCTAGCGCCACCGAACCTTATGTGTAGACCCTACGGGTTCGGAGACATGCGACATGACCGAGACGTTCTTCGTCAATAACCAACAGCGGATCTGGATACCCATGTTGGCTCCCACATGTTCCACGATGATCTCATCGGATGAACCACGATGTCAAGGACTCAATCGATCCCGTATACAATTCCCTTTGTCTAGCGGTATTGTACTTGCCTCGAGATTCGATCGTCGGTATACCGATACCTTGTTCAATCTCGCTACGCAAGTCTATTTACTCGTTCCGTAACACATCATCCCGTGATCAACCCCTTGGTCACACTGTGCACATTATGATGATGTCCTACCGAGTGGGCCCAGAGATACCTCTCCGCTTACACGGAGTGACAAATCCCAGCCTCGATCCGTGTCAACCCAATGGTCACTTTCGGAGATACCGTAGTGCACCTTTATAGTCACCCGATTACGTTGTGACATTTGATACACCCAAAGCACTCCTACGGTATCCGGAATTGCACGATCTCATGGTCTAAGGAAGAGATACTTGACATTGGAAAAGCTCTAGCAAAACGAACTACACGATCTTGTGCTATGCTTAGGATTGTCTTGTCCATCACATCATTCTCCTAATGATGTGATCCCGTTATCAATGACATCCAATGTCCATGGTCGAAACCTTAACCATCTATTGATCAACGAGCTAGTCAACTAGAGGCTTACTAGGGACATGGTGTTGTCTATGTATCCACACATGTATTGCTGTTTCCGGTCAATACAATTATAGCATGAATAATAAACGATTATCATGAACAAGGAAATATAATAATAACTAATTTATTATTGCCTCTAGGGCATATTTCCAACAGTCTCCCACTTGCACTAGAGTCAATAATCTAGTTCACATTGCCATGTGATTAACATCGATAGGTCACATCGCCATGTGACCAACATCCAAAGAGTTTACTAGTGTCTTAAACTAGTTCACATCACCATGTGATTAAGTCTCAATGAGTTCGGGGTTTGATCATGTTTTGCTTGTGAGAGAGGTTTTAGTCAACGGTCTCGAACCTTTCAGATCCGTGTGTACTTCGCAATTCTCTATGTCATATTGTAAATGCTGCTTTCACGCTCCACTTGGAGCTATTCCAAATGGTTTCTCCACTATACATATCCGGTTTGCTTCTCAGAGTCACTCGGATAGGTGTTAAAGCTTGCATCGACGTAACCCTTTACGCCAAACTCATTATCACCTCCATAATCGAGAAACTTGTCCTTATTTACTCCAAGGACAATTTTGACCGCTGTCCAATGATCCCAATTCCTGAATCATTCTTGTACCCCTTGACTGACTCATGGCATGGCACACTTCCGTCGGTACACAAGATGGCATACTATAGAGCCTACGTCTTAAGCATAGGGGACGACCTTCGTCCTCTCTCTCTTTTCTGCCGTGGTCGAGCTTTTAACTCTTAACTTCATACCTTACAACTCAGGCAAGAACTCCTTCTTTGACTGATCCATCTTGAACACTTTCAAGATTATGTCAAGGTATGTGCTCATTTGAAAGTATTATTAAACATTTTGATCTATCTTATAGATCTTGATGCTTATTGTTCAAGTAGCCTAATCCAGGTTTTCACTTGAAAACACTTTTCAAATAACCCTATATGCTTTACGTAAATTCTACATCATTTCGATCATCAATATGTCAATGACATATACTCATCGAAATTTTATAGTGCTCCCACTCACTTCTTTGGAAATACAAGTTTCTCATAAACTTTGTATAAACCCAAAATCTTTGATCATCCTATCAAAGTGCATATTCCAACTCCGAGATGCTTACTCCAGTCCTTAGAAAGGATCGCTGGAGCCAGCATACCTTTTAGCATCCTTAGGATCGACAAAACTTTCTCGATCAGATCACATACAACCTTTCCTTACGAAAACCGGTAAGGAAACTCGTTTTGACATCCATCTGCCAGATTTCATAAATCCAGCTTATGCTAACATGATTCCGACGGACTTAAGCATCGCTACGGATGAGAAAATCTCATCGTAGTCAACTCCTTGAACTTGTGAAAAACTCTTTGCCACAAGTCGAGCTTCATAGAAGGTGACATTACCGTCCATGTCCGTCTTCTTCTTAAAGATCCATTCATCTCAATGGCTTGCCGATCATCGGGCAAGTCCACCAAAGTCCATGCTTTGTTATGATACATGGATCCTTCCTCGGATTTCATGGTTTCTAACCACTTGTCGGAATTTGGGCCCACCATCGCTTCTCCATAGCTCAGAGGTTCATTGTTGTCTAGCAACATGACCTTCAAGACAGGATTGCTGTACCACTCGTAAGTAGTACGCATCCTTGTCACCCTCGAGGTACGGTAGTGACTTGATCCGAAACTTCATGATCACTATCATAAGCTTCTACTTCAATTGGTGTAGGTGCCACGGGAACAACTTCCTGTGCCCTACTACACACTTGTTGAAGTGACGGTTCAATGACCTCATCAAGTCTCCACCATCCTCCCACTCAACTTTTCGAGACGAACTTTTCCTCGAGAAAGGACCCGATTCAAGAAACAATCCCTATTGCTTTCGGATCTGAATTAGGAGGTATACCCAACCGTTTTGGGTGTCCTATGAAGATGCATTTTGTCCGCTTTGGGTTCGAGCTTATCAACCTGAAACTTTTCCACATAAGCGTCGCAGCCCCAAACCTTTAAGAAATGACAGCTTAGGTTTCTCTAAACCATAGTTCATACGGTGTCATCTCAACGGAATTACGTGGTGCCCTATTAAAGTGAGTGCGGTTGTCTCTAATGCCTAACCCATGAACGATAGTGGTAATTCGATAAGAGACATCATGGTACGCACCATATCCAATAGAGTGCAACTATGATGTTCGGACACACCATCACACTATGGTGTTCCAGGCGGTATTAATTGTGAAACAATTTCCACAATGTCTTAATAGTGTGCCAAAACTCGCAACTCGTACATCCATCTCTATGATCACATCACGACATTTTATCCTCTTGTCACGAAGATCTTCAATTTCATTCTGAAATTACTTGAACCATTCAACAATTCAGACTTGTGTTTCATCAAGTAAATATACTCAACATATACTCGAATCATCCGTGAAGTCGTAACATAATGATATTCATGCATGCCAAAGACTCATTGGACTGCACACATCAAAATGTGTTACTTCCAACAGGTTGCTACCTTGTTCCATCTTATCAAACCGAGGCTTTTCAGTCATCTTGCCCATGTGGTATGTTTTGCATATCTCAAGTGATTCAAAATCAAGTGAGTCCAAACAATCCATCTGCATGGAGTTTCTTCATGCATATACACCAATAGACATGGTTCGCAAGTCTCAAACTTTTCATAAATGAGTGAGTCCAAAGATCCATCAACATGGAGCTTCTTCATGCTTTTACACCAATATGACTTACATGGCAGTGCCACAAGTAAGTGGTACTATCATTACTATCTTATACTTTTGGCACGAAAATGTGTATCACTACGATCGAGATTCAATAAACCATTTATTTAGGTGCAAGACCATTGAAGGTATCATTCAAATAAACAGAGTAACAATTATTCTCCTTAAATGAATAATCAGACAAGCGATAGACATAATCCAATCATGTCTATGCTCAACACAAACACCAAATGATAATTATTCTGGTTTAATACTAATCTTGATGGTAGAGGGAGCGTGCGATGTTTGATCATATCAACCTTGGAAACAATTCCAACACATATCGTCACTCACCTTTAGCTAGTCTCCTTTTTTCATAGCTTTTATTTCGAGTTACTAACATTTAGCAACCGAACCGTATCTAATACCTGGTGCTACTAGGAGTACTAGTAAAGTACACATTAACATAATGTATATCAAATATACTTCTATCGACCTTGCCTGCCTTCTTATCTACCAAGTATCTAGGGTAATTCCGCTCTAGTGACTATTCCCCTTATTACAGAAGCACTTAGTCTCGGGTTTGGGTTCAACCTTGGGTTTCTTCACCGGAGCAGAACTGATTTGCCGTTTCATGAAGTGTCCTTCTAGCCCTTGCCCTTCTTGAAACTAGTGGTTTCACCAACCATCAACAATTGATGCTCCTTCTTGATTTCTACTTTCGCGATGTCAAACAACGCGAATACCTCAAGGATCATCATATCTATCCCTGATTTGTTATAGTTCATCGCGAAGCTCTAGCAGCTTGGTGGCAATGACTTTGGAGAAATATCACTATCTCATCTGGAAGATTAACTCCCACTCGATTCAAGTGATTGTTGTACCCAGACAATCTGAGTACAAGCTCAACGATTGAGCTTTTCTCCTTTAGTTTGTAGGCTAAGAAAATCGTCGGAGGTCTCATACCTCTTGACGTGGGCACGAGCCTGAAATCCTAATTTCAGCCCTCGAAACATCTCATATGTTCCGTGACATTTCGAAAAACATCTTTCATGCCTCAACTCTAAACCGTTCAACTGAACTATCACGTAGTTATCAAAACGTGTATGTCCGATGTTCGCAACATCTACAAACAACGTTTGGGGTTCAAAGACACGAGCGGTGCATTAAGGACATAAGCTTTCTCCGTCCGCATAATCGCTACTTTCAACTTTCAACTATATTTTCTCTAGGAACATATCTAAAACAGTGGAACTAAAGCGTGAGCTTACGACATAACTTGCAAAAGGTCTTTTGACTATGTTCAGGATAATTAAGTTCATCTTATGAACTCCCACTCAGATAGACATCCCTCTGGTTATCTAAGTGATTACATGATCCGAATCAACTAGGCCGTGTCCGATCAACACGTGAGACGGACTAGTCATCATCGGTGAACATCTTCATGTTGATCGTATCTACTATACGACTCATGCTCGAGCTTTCGGTCTCCGTGTTCCGAGGCCATGTCTTCACATGCTAGGCTCGTCAAGTTAACCCTAAGTGTTTCTGCGTGTGTAAATCTTGCTTACACCCGTTGTATGTGAACGTAAGAATCCATCACACCCGATTAACACGTGGTGCTTAGAAGCGACGAACTGTAGCAACGGTGCACGCTAGGGAGAACACTTCTTGAAATTGTTGTAAGGGATCATCTTATTTACTACCGTCGTTCTAAGTAAACAAGATGCATAAACATAATAAACATCACATGCAATTATATAGTAGTGACATGATATGGCCAATATCATATAGCTCCATTGATCTCCATCTTGGGCTCCATGATCATCATTGTCACCGCATGACACCATGATCTCCATCATCATGATCTCCATCATCGTGTCTTCATGAAGTTGTCTCGCCAACTATTACTTCTACTACTATGGCTACCGTTAGCAATAAAGTAAAGTAATTACATGGCGTCGTTTAATGACACGCAGGTCATACAATAAATAAAGACAACTCCTATGGCTCCTGCCGGTTGTCATACTCATCGACATGCAAGTCGTGAATCCTATTACAAGAACATGATCAATCTCATACATCACATATCATTCATCACATTCTTCTTGGCCATATCACATCACATAGCATACCCTGCAAAAACAAGTTAGACGTCCTCTAATTGTTGTTTGCATGTTTTACGTGGCTGCTATGGGTTTCTAGCAAGAACGTTTCTTACCTACGCAAAACCACAACGTGATATGCCAATTGCTATTTACCCTTCATAAGGACCCTTTTCATCGAATCCGTTCAGACTAAAGTGGGAGAGACGGCACCGCTAGCCACCTTATGCACCAAGTGCATGTCACCGGTGGAACCTGTCTCACGTAAGAGCGTGTAAGGTCGGTCCGGCCGCTTCATCCCACAATATCGTCGAAACAAGATTGGACTAGTAACGGTAAGCATATTGAACAAAATCAACGCCCACAACTACTTTGTGTTCTACTCGTGCAAAGAATCTACGCAATAGACCTAGCTCATGATGCCACTGTTGGGGAACGTAGCAGAAATTCAAAATTTTCCTACGTGTCACCAAGATCTATCTATGGAGAAACTAGCAACGAGGGAAGGAGAGTGCATCTACATACCCTTGTAGATCGTTAAGCGGAAGCGTTCATGTGAACGGGGTTGAAGGAGTCGTACTCGTCGTGATTCAAATCACCGATGATCAAGTGCCGAACAGACGGCACCTCCGTGTTCAACACACGTACAGCCCGGTGACGTCTCCCACGCCTTGATCCAGCAAGGAGAGAGGGAGAGGTTGAGGAAGACTCCATCCAGCAGCAGAACAACGGCGTGGTGGTGGTGGAGGAGCGTGGCAATCCCGCAGGGCTTCGCCAAGCACCAAGGGAGAGGAGGAGGAGGAGAGGCAGGGCTGCACCAAGAGGGAGAGGTTCTCCTGTTTTATGGGCAGCCCCCAGGGCCTCATATATATAGGGGAAGGGGAGGGCTGCGCCCCCTCTAGGGTTTCCACCCCCTAGGGGGGCGGCCAGCCCTAGATGGGATCAAGGGAGGCGGCCAAGAGGGGAGGGAGAGGGAGGCGCCCACTAGATGGGCCTTAGGGCCCATCTGGACTAGGGTTTGCCCCCTCCCACCCATCCTTGCGCCTTGGGCCCCTAGTGGGGGGCGCACCAGCCCCCTTGGGGCTGGTTCCCTCCCACACTTGGCCCACGCAACCTTCTGGGCAGGTGGCCCCACTTGGTGGACCCCGGACCCTCCCGTGGTCCCAGACATTACCGATAAACCCCAAACTTTTCCGGTGACCAAAACAGGACTTCCCATATATAAATCTTTACCTCCGGACCATTCCGAACTCCTCGTGACGTCCGGGATCTCATCCGGACTCAACAACATTCGGTAACCACATACAAGCTTCCTATATAACCCTAGCGCCACCGAACCTTATGTGTAGACCCTACGGGTTCGGAGACATCGCACATGACCGAGACGTTCTTGGTCAATAACCAACAGCGGATCTGGATACCCATGTTGGCTCCCACATGTTCCACGATGATCTCATCGGATGAACCACGATGTCAAGGACTCAATCGATCCCGTATACAATTCCCTTTGTCTAGCGGTATTGTACTTGCCCGAGATTCGATCGTCGGTATACCGATACCTTGTTCAATCTCGCTACGCAAGTCTCTTTACTCGTGCCGTAACACATCATCCCGTGATCAACCCCTTGGTCACACTGTGCACATTATGATGATGTCCTACCGAGTGGGCCCAGAGATACCTCTCCGTTTACACGGAGTGACAAATCCCAGTCTCGATCCGTGTCAACCCAATGGTCACTTTCGAGATACCTGTAGTGCACCTTTATAGTCACCCAGATTACGTTGTGACATTTGATACACCCAAAGCACTCCTACGGTATCCGGAATTGCACGATCTCATGGTCTAAGGAAGAGATACTTGACATTGGAAAAGCTCTAGCAAAACGAACTACACGATCTTGTGCTATGCTTAGGATTGGGTCTTGTCCATCACATCATTCTCCTAATGATGTGATCCCGTTATCAATGACATCCAATGTCCATGGTCGGAAACCGTAACCATCTATTGATCAACGAGCTAGTCAACTAGAGGCTTACTAGGGACATGGTGTTGTCTATGTATCCACACATGTATTGCTGTTTCCGGTCAATACAATTATAGCATGAATAATAAACGATTATCATGAACAAGGAAATATAATAATAACTAATTTATTATTGCCTCTAGGGCATATTTCCAACAATATCTTCCTCACTCTGAAAGATAAACAAGCAGACAGATGACAGGTTTTGCACATAAAAGTATCAATGCTGACAATTCATCACATTTCTTACTGACGAATAAAGTGACACAGTTTAAATTTGCATTAACACAATATGGTATTGTTCAGGTCAAGACATGGCAGGAAATGACATTGTGAAAGAGTTGGCACCTTCACGACACCACTGGATTACAGATCAAGAACTCATAAGTATCAATTGTTAGTGTGCTGTCAATTTATACCATTTCAGATTGGCAAATAAAGAGACGGTTTAATTAATAGTAGAATGATATGAAATTGTTCATAGTTAAGACATTGCAGAATATGACATTGTGCTGTAGTGGGTAGGTTCACCACACCACTCGATTACGGATGAAGAACAAAAGCATACATGCAGTGCAAAAGAAGATCACTTGCTCTGTATAGTTTAATTTACATGGTATGAAGAAGGAACTTGGTTGTACAACTGAAAACTTAAATTGAGAAAGGACGAACTTTTGTTTATGAACTACATATAATAAACTTTAAACAAGAAATTTGATGCAAGCACCAAAAATAAACAGCTGTGGCAGTCATGCCTAACCAAATATATACAACAAAGTTTGAAGGCTTGAGATGGACAAACTTACATTATTGGTGAAGATAGGCTCTATAAAGGCCTTGTCCATGCTGATGGGGGGGGGGGCTATTCAAGAAGTTTACCACAGAATCTTCTTCAAAAGCATTGCATTTATTCTACATTTTGTTAAGAGTAAATATAGATGTGATAATATATGAAAAAAATGGACAATATTTAAGATAAGATGAAGAGTGATGCTACATAACCAAGTAGCTATAAATGTAAGTGCAGCGATACAGGCAAAAGGTACAGCCAAGAGCAATGCACAGCTAAACTTCTTCAGTACCAACCTTATGGTAAGAGTAAATATAGATCTGATGTGTAGAAAATGGAGGGCAAAGGAAAATAAGCTGCAGAGCGATGGTACATGAACACCTACCTTTCATTATAAGTACACTGATAAAGGACAGCATGTACTTACAAGAACAATGCAGAGCTAAAAAAACATTGACATTGGATATATTCTACACTAATGTAACCATTCATATATAGATCAGATAATTTGGAGCGAACAATTGATAAGCAAGCTATCATGCATACTGCTGTCACATAATGAACCAGGTATGTATGCAAGTATAGTGATACAGGACAACAGGTACTAACAAGAGCAAAGCAGCGGGCAGCATATTTGCGATATCCTGTCGTTTTGTCAAACCGAATTCTTCTTGAGCAGATTTCCTGCAAAAAGATCCATAAGGCACATGCGGAAAAGTAGAAGTTCAAATTGTCATGTGATTTCATAGACAGACCTCATCTTTGGGAACGAGATCAATGCATAACAAGGTTTTTCCATTCAATGTCTTCTAAATTTAGCATGTAAGACTTCACCGAAATTCGCTTATAGACTTGCAATCAAAGTGTGATTTCCTCGGTAACACCGATCTCGCTGCAATGCTCCTTGAAAAGCACAAGCAAGCTTTGCTCGCCATGACTATCCAGATTGACCCTCGCCTAGTTACAACAATGTAATGTAAATCATTGATGTGTTCAATCAACAGAAAACAGGAAAATAATAACCATGAATAATAGCACTTACACGCAAGTTGGACATGAAGATGTGAAAATGGTGTTTGTCTTCACAATAATCTTCCCATGATGGGAATATATGCACGTAGTCCCTAACAACATTTAAAGCATTGTCTTTTAAGCTAGGAATAAATGGAATGGGTTCCAATCTGCAGGAATTGGCCGTCTCTGCAGTTGGGATAGGTCTTCGGCCGGTGGACTTGCTGTACTTTTTGCTGGAGTGGTATTTTTCTGTGGTACAGCTGGTGCTATGGCAAATGAAATCGGTATACCTTTTGCTGGAGTGCAGGTCCTGTGTGGTGGGGCTAGTGGTGCGCCAAGAAGTATGGGTACAGTATGCTAGAGTCGGTCCTACGTTTTGTGTCACTGGTTGTACAGCCAATATAAGTGGGGTGTTGTCTGATTTCTCCGACACCACCACGTTTTTCATGGACTTTGCTGGTGCTCCTTCAGGTTCGGCAATCACCCTCTTCCTTTTTGATGTCTGATGCACAAGAACAGCATTTGAGTGGAAAAACATGGTATGATGACAGATGGAATATGTATTGATAATGGATGGGCATGGCATCTCTACATATATGATGAGTAAACTAAGTAGATGGCGGTGCAAAAAAGTAGAAGAAATGCAAGACAACATATGCAAGATACGCACAATCAATAAAACCTTGCCAAATTAGAACAGGCACCTCGATGGGTGAACAGGACTGGCCATCTGCCTTTGACTCCTCGAGGTTAGAATAGTCATCAGGATGATATTCTGAACAAGAATCAATAGGTGGGGAGCGTACGAGTTTCATTGCTTCCAGAATGGCACTCAATGCCTTGCTGCCAATTTTGTAGTGTTCCACAATATTCTTCTGATGCGTGGATTCTGATATTCACTGTAATTGCGTATGATATCTGAGAACCATGAAAACATAAATAGTTGTGAGATATTTTTTGTAATGCAGATGATATTCTAATATAGGGCGCCCAGAAACACTTGTGTGCTATCATTTGGATTCGATGAGAGAGCTCATGTGTGATGTAATATGGTGCGTGCATTTATATAATTTGGCACAATTACACAAAAAAATAGGCTCCAGAAGTAAGGATAGCTGGCAGATGATAGGTTCATAATATACTGTATAGAGAGTTTATTGCCAAACCATGATAACAAGAGCACACGGCAACTAGGCACATCACAGTGTACATAACAGGGGTACACCATAACCAGGATATATATATCGGGAAAGTGGAACTGGTTGGAAATTACGGTGTTGTATTGCCTCTAGTAATTGAAAGCATATCGATCACGTACAGGCCAGCTCTATCAGTTGTTGACTGCAGATGTCCCTGCTCCCCTTCCTGACAAGGAACATACTGTGCTTCCCATACAGAACACCGCACGGGCCGCCGGCCGAACCACCAGCCCCACCGCATGTGTTCCTCCGCCACCCCCACCCCCACCCCCACCCGCGTCGAGTTTTCTTTGTTCGACGAGGCCCCACCACCGCCCCCCACAACCACCGTCCCCACCCGAGCCCCTTCGATCGCACCGGCGAACTCCGGCGAGCTCTGAAGTATCGACTGGCCCAATTTTGAAATTTAGTCTACTGTGATTTAAATAGTGTGGAATATAAAAGGGGAAAACCATGACCATTGCGAGTATGGTGCTGAGCGTGCCATGGCGGATCTGAAGGTGCAAACCAGACAAAGGCAACTTCGCAACCAAGACAAGAAATCGGAGTAAAGCAGTGGCGATCTATTTTCTTGCTGCGATAAATAAGTTGAGCAGATACAAAAGAGTACCGCATCTGGTGCGGCGCCATGTACGCATCTCCTGAGAATTTGACGGTGATGCGGTAGCGATGGCTGTCGGCAGCGTGGAAGCAGATCTAGGAGGGTAGACGGTGGCGGCGGGGCGCGGTGGATGAGACGGTCGTAGGAGCGGCGCCGACAAGGTGGACGATGGCGGGGATGAAGCGAGAGGACGGGATGCAAGGATCCCGGTCCGAAGCCATGCATGAGAGAGGTCGATCTCTTGTAATGGACGGCGGTGTCGGGGTATCAGCTCTGGCATGGTGGAGGAGGACGGCGGTGGATGGGGTGGCGGACGGCGGCGGACGGAGGAGGGTGGGGTGGAGAGGGTGTTTTGGCGCCCACGGAGTACGAATGGGGAAAAGGGAGGTAGAGAGGAAGGGGGGGAACCATGTATTCAGGGCACGCTTGTCTCAAATGCGAGGAAATTTACAAACTTATCCCCTGTTTCAAATTTCTACTACATCACAGAAACACTAGTCGGTTGGGTATAGGACGGTAATCTCGCATACACCGAATATTTGCCGACGAGAGTTTATTTTTGGCGCCCACCGTGTATGAATATGAATCGGGGAGGGAGTCGATTTCGGCCGAGGACACACTTTGTTTTGGCGCCCACCGTGTATGAATCCGGGTGAGAGGTGGTTACGTCACGTTTGGGTGAAATTACAAAACCTACCCCTATCGAAACCTATAGAAATCTAGCATATAGGTTATTCGTGGCAGGGATAGGCAGTAGTGATTTCCATCTCGCAGATTTTGGTTTCGGGCGGTTACTGCGACTTTCCCCGCTTCGTTCAAATTTTGCAGAGTGCACGTTTGCCGTGCCAACTCAATTCGAATCCCGTTTGTATTCTATTTTTTTTCGTGCGGGATCCATTTTCAATTGGAATTACATTCTATAAACATCATTTTTTTATATATACTTTCAAAAGCACAACAAAGAATCCTGCTCCTTTATATGTATAATATGATTTACAAATACAACGATCTCGAAATCTTAAGGTTGAATTCGAAAAAATTTAACCAAATTATGTTCTACTAAAATGTATGGATCAGTAATATCTACATATTAAATAACATAGATGTGCGTGAATTCATATGAGTATGCATGCTTGATAGATCAATTTTGGTTCGAGTATGGATTACATGTATCATCATCTCAAATTCAAATATTTGAATCCCTTTTTTGTTCACTCCTTTCACGCCCATGTCTCTCGCATGCATGCTACTTCACGTAGCTATCACTCTCTTTTCTCTAGCTCACCCGCACGCTCACTTCATGTTGCTCCTATCCTCGCAAACATGGTCTCACGACGTCTCCCTTGAGAAGTGTCACACTCTCCCTATCATTATACATTACACGGTTTTCATTATCTCTCACGTCTCTACTGTTCTCTGGTATCACTCGGTACCTAAGCTTTCTTTTTCACCGCCAAACACACAGTCTCCACTCGTCTTTCACTTTGTCTTTCTCTCTATGCGATTCTCTCATACAGCCTATATGTGTCTACATATGAATCATACCACTAAAATTACTCTCTCTATCTCTCCTGTAGACACAACATTTGTTGCGGTCTCCTTTTCGTCTCCATCCCAGACTGACATTATTCATTTGTTTACCGGTCATACAACCCCGACTACCATCTCCTCTCTCTCTCTCTCAAAGACACACACACAACTCCTGCTTCCACTCCCCTTCCCGACTACCGTCTCTCTCTCACACACACAAAACTCTCGCTTTCGCACCCCGACTCGTATTTCTCTCACAAACATTTATCGACTAGCTAGCCTCTAGATAGGTTTATACACCCTTTTCGTGCTTCCACCATCGCATACATGTCTCTCTCCCGCTCCTTGTATCTATGTAGATTTTTCTTCCCTTCTTGAGACACGCCTTCTCAATCGTGCACACACACACTATCACCTCATTTTAAGTTGATACCTATCACACACACACTCCTTGTGTCTTTGTCACACATGCACTCCGTCCTCCTCCACTCGCCCTCTCTCTCACACACACATGGGCTTTTTGCAACAACTAGCAAGATGCCCATGCGTTGCACGGAACATCAAGATGCATTTGTATGAGTAGTTTATCTTGTGGGGAAAAGGATGAGCGAGGAAGGCCTTATTTGCAAATGTGGAGAGGCGTGGGTATCTTTTTAAAAATTGCCATAGTTTCCTTCCTATCCGTCAGATATAGATTGGACGGCCTATATTGCAGGATGGCAGGCACACGATCATCACCCACAATGCTTATTATAAGAGTAGGGATAAAAAATAGATTTGGTGATGATGGTGGGCCTGCCATCCTGCAATGTAGGTCGTCTGATTTATATCTGATGGATAGGAAGGAAAATATGGCAATTTACCCGCACTCTTCACCACATTTGCAGATAAGGCCTTCCCTCGTTCATCCTTTTCTCCCACAAGATCTTGATGTCCCATGCAACGCACGGGCATCTTGCTAGTAAGAGTAGAAATTAGACATATACCACTTCTCGAATCTTGAAACCAACAACATTCCTCCCTTATCTCATCAAAACCGCGAAAGGAATATATTTTGAGTGAAACATAACATATTTTTAGTGATATAAGTATTTCAAACCTAGACTTTTTTTTCTATCAAATCGGTGAATATGTATTAATCCAGTGGCGGAGACAGGCCTGGGGCAGCTAGGGCTATAGCCCCAGGCCTAGAAACAACTTCCTTTGTAATTTCTTCATGCAAAGCATAGAAAATCATAGAAGTTTATCACTCAACATAGCACAGCCCCAGGCGTAATCTGCATCTAGCTCCGCCACTGTATTAATCTACTTTGATTGTGTGGCAACGCATTGGCACATTGCTAGTAGTTATTATAATTTTTTGGACACCAGACAAACGGTGGAGTACATATACGAAGAGAAGAGGCGCATGCACGCAGTCGGCCTCTCGCTGTCTCGCACACATGAGTGTTACATAAAGGCGACGTTAACAAATAAACTCTAAAACCCTAGGGGCACGATTGCTGCATTCGCGGGTACCGGGTACGTGGTGGAGCACCTTTAGGAATAGTCAACTCGCGTGATAATTTGATCCGTAGGAGTTGATGGTCGGGACCACAGGTGAACGACTTGGAGCGCGGTGGCTCGCCAGTTGCCACAGATCGAGTAGCCACGTTTAAAATATCGTTTTTTTAGCGGGGTTAAGACTTCTGATTTTCAATGGCGCGTCATAAGTAGTAAGTAGTTTTTAGAACGATTGGTGTGGAGCGAAAATGGAATTCATAGTACTACGTACCTTCTTGGCATATGGTTGTATGGTTTTTTTTATGGAGGTTGTATGGGTTTATGTTGCGAGATGTTGAACCTGCTAGTTCTAGGGCAAATACTATGGTTTAGATTTAGATGCTAGTTTTCTTTAATGAAAATCGGAAGGGGAAACCCTTCTTCGATTAAAAAAACTACTACCTCCATTCTGGTTTACTAGTCCCCATCGTACTTTGGGTCAAAGTTTGTCCACGAACTTTACTTATAAAATGTGAATGGAAAACGAGATTTTGTTATACCCAAACAAAAAAGGACTGGAGGGAGTGATTGCTCTGACACGGACGCGACCTCTCATAGCGCAGGAATTGAACCGGCGTGCCGCCCAAGAGGGCCGCACTCGCTGCAGGCCCGGCTGAGCACGCCTCGCCGCGTGCAACCAGCTTAAGACTGCCCCGCCTGCCTTCATTGAATCCGCGCGTGTGCCGGCAACACGTCCTTCTGCGAGATGGCAGGCATTTTAGAACACAAAAAATGACTAAAATATCATTGATTTACGCATGGTCCTAACTTGTTGTGCTCGCACTGGTAGCAGGAACTAGTAGAGGATTTTCTTTATTTATAACTCTCCTCACATTTTTTTGGCTTTGAAGTGAATCATGGTTGTGGACATTATGTATGAATGTGCAGATATCTGTGAACATCAGTTTGATGTGGAAGTTGAACTTGGAATGTCGGGCTTGCGCGTGAACTGTACCATGTCCAATGCTTCATCTGTTATTGTTTGGAAAGTAATTGCTGTTATTACATGACCCGAAAAAAAACATTTTGTGCCACATCAGTAGATGCACGGACATCACAACAGGCATGCTGACTGGATAAACATTTGAACCTAGCTATTATAAAGGAAATTTTGTATTGACAACAGTTTTAGATAGCAGGAGACGCCTAGCCTGCTCTGCCTCTGCTAGCTTATTTCTGGCTTCTTCCATCTCTTCTTTGGCTTGGGTGAAGAGAGCATCTGATTGCTCTTTTCGCTTCTTCAGGAACTCAACTACATTCTCAAGGGCTGCTGCACGCTTTCTTTCAGCCTTTACTAATGCTACGAGGACACGAACAGTGATTTACTCCACCTGGCTTGTGTGTAATCCAGCATCACCGAATTTGCACCTTGTGTCTAATCCAAAGATCATTAAGGAACTGCACCTTGTGTGTAATCCAGCCTCATTTTGGAAACATGATCTCGAGGTTGACCATACTTCCTCCTCGCAGAACTACATCCCGACATGAAGTTACTTATTTTTAGATCAATACTCGAGCAACCTAGATCCATTTAGTAGAAGCCAGATAAATAGAACTCGGAGAAGTGAATTCAAAAGGAAAAAATAAATAAAAATAGACTACAAGGTGAGAAAACCCACTTCCTACATCAAGCTAAAAACGAAAGCATTAGGACGATTAAGACTCTTCTTATTACACATCGAAGAACACCATGCTTAAGAGAAACAGAAACTACAACATATACACATCGAAGAACACGAGGCTACACGAAAGTAATTGAAAGGGTGTTACTTACCAAAGCTCATTTAACAGGTTCGATGCAGCTCCTCTTTAACTTGCCACGCTCCTTGAAGATGTCCCGAATATCCCATGTTTGGTCTTCATTGCTCCTCTGCCTGTTCGCACTCATGGTTTTAAAATCTCAACATGGCAACAAAAATATACTACTATTAATACTCGCCCATCTTGTGGGCAACATTAAAGCACTCGTCTGCCATGTTAGAGCATCTCCAACAAGATAAAATACTCATACAAATGCATCTTGATGCGTGCAACACATGGGCATTTTGCTAGTTCTAAAAACCTTTCCATCAGTTGCCACACTACTGGTTGCAGATGAAAAACCCACCCAAGCACAGCGCGATACAGGAGCGACGCACAATTACAAGCTGATATTCTGTTGGACAATGGAGGCTATAACCAATTACATTTACGAGAACAATAGCACCCAGGAAATTTGAAGGGTAGGTATGAACAAAATTGGAACTGCACATGTACTGCTAAGTGATTCAATACACACATTACCAATCGAGGAGGAGAACAATGGTCGCGCGGCCTCTGTGAGTCATGGTCGCAACGGAGTCGCTTCATTGTCCACGACGGTGGTATTCTGCGCTTACGCCGGCTTCCGGTAAGCAGATCCGAGACCGTGGAAGACGATGCCGGGGAAGAGGCTTCGTGTACGACGACGACGGTGGACATGCTCCAGTGCGGCGTACGAGGTCGTCGATGAGGCAGATGCGCTGCGGTGGACGAATGCGCCGATGTAAAGGGGAGGAGCACGAAGGCTGCGGTGCCGTGGAGAAGTCTATTTTGCGGTGAGGATAGAAATTGGGGAGTATTCAGGTCTACCACTCTGGGTGCCAGGGCGGGGTTGGCTGGGTAGGGTGAACCTGAAGTTATGAAAACAGCCCCCTGCCAAGCGTCATCCGTAGGCCTATTCCAAAGGCTATGATGGTAACTCCCCACTGCTCAAATCAGGGTTGCGGGAGATTTTCCCGCCGACCTCAAAATTTTGTGACACTGGACTCCCCGTGTGGCGTGTTGAATGATTCGGCTAAGCAACTAGCGAGTAGTAGTAGTAAACTCTGCATATTAGGTTTGACCGAAGTCAAACTTCCTAAAGTTTGACCAAGTTTATAGAAAAATATAAACATTTACAATAAATATGTATGATGTGAAAGTACATTCAATAATGAATCTAATGGTATTTATTTGTTATTGTATATGTTAATATTTTTTGTTATAAGCTTTCTGAGAGTTTACAAAACTTGACATTGACCAATGCTAATACGCGGACTTAAATAAAAACGGAGGGAGTACACATTTGTTTTCTTAGTTTGTAGTGAACTAATCATTTGTTGAAATTGTGAAATAAATATATTAGGCTATTAACTTCGAATGTAATGGTCTATACAATTCAATAGTTACAATCATTGTCGGATCCCAAGATGTATACAAGGTCTATAGTACTTCACAACATGCTCAAACTCGCATAATCCCAGTCAAATGAGAATCTAAATGCATTTCATAGTTATTACTTTGTAGGATGCAACAAGAACAACCATAACTCTACATCAGCCATTATAGAAGCAACATTTTGACATATCCCAATGTGTGAATGAAACGTGCAGAGAGAGCTTTTGAAGATGGAGCAGATAGGGCGGGAAAGATTGTATGTATGTGGACGACAGAGTAGGAGACAAACCTAACGAGACAGAGAGAGAGAGAGATAGAGAGAGAAAGAGAGAGGAAGAAGTTAGGTCTGTGAGAAAGATGCATACATGTAATATACATGAGATGTGTGTGCATCTGGATTCTGTATACGTGGAAGGAGAAGAGACAACATGTTTTATGAGAGAGCAGGAAAAACATGGACGAGAGGGAAGGATCTCGTGGGTTGAGGGATTGGCAATTTTGTGCGGGGGAGAGAGGGATTGGTAATTTTGTGCAAGAGAAAGAGAGGGTGGGGGGAGGAGTCAGTCAGCCGTCATCACATCACCCTGCTTCCAAATGACCCCGCATTCTCTAGCGCGGTGTGGTCGCCGTCTTCGATCTGCTCGTTGCCCTCTTAGAAGATTGAGGTGGTGTGCATGTTGGGGTGCAAAGAAGAACAAGCGAGAGTGGTCGCCGTATAACCTTGGATGGGGATGAATTGTGTGCTCGGGGGAGTGTGTGTGTGTGTGTGTTGTGCTGCATCTCTCTCTCTCGCTCTCTCTCTCTCTCTCTCTCTCTCTCTGTGTGTGTGTGTGTGTGTGTGTGTGTGTGTGTGTGATATTGAGAGGAAACAAACCTAAGGAGAGAAATGGGTATTCACGAAGAGATTGTGCGGGCCTTGAGGTGGGCAGGGGCCGGGTGAGGGTTTCAAAATGTGCGCGTTGATGCATGTGGTGCATGCGACTGTGCGAGGGATGGACGAATCGAGAGAGATGGTTGTTGTGTTACGGACGCTCCTCTCTCTCTCTCTCTCTCTCTCTCACACACACACACACACACACACATGCACACAAGTAAACTAGAAGACCGTTCTCTCATGTATACACAACGTATCGGCATCTGTCTATGTCTCACTCATGCATGATCATTTGCGCATTCACACCTCTCTATGTCTGTATCACACGCACACCGTCTCCACATTGCCCTTCCGCCACAACACACATATGGACACATACACACGTTCTCTCTCACTCACACACACAAAATCAGTATTAAAAAAACTAGGGCGCACCTAAAACGTCCAAATCCAAATAAACACGAACTGCAGCTAAATTCAAATATATGGAAATATTGCAGCATCAAGAACTTTCACAGGAAAAAAAGTTGAGTAATAATCAAGGATTGTTTTCACACACACAAAAAGGTTCGGTGGATGTCCTTCGAGCGTGACATGGTGGCGCACCATTTGATCGACCGCGCGGCCGCGGTTCACGTTCTTGCACAGGATTCCGTATCGTGGTTGTGGTACTAAATAATAAAAGCGCTGCCTAAGTCCAATGTTTACGTGTACTAGTACGGTTTTCTTTTAAGTTTGACCAACCTTATATTTAAAACTAAAGTAAGCTCCCACACGCGCACCCATCAATATGCCGCCCCCGCCATTGCGCATGCCGGCGCCCGCCTGCTCCGGCCAACAATTTCTCGCCCATCACCGCCGTGTATCGCCATCCTGTGCCATGAAGCCAAGGCTCGCCCGCTCACGCCGTCTGCAGTCCCTCCTCGCGATGCCGCCGCTGCCAAGCACGCGAGCAGCTGGTGGAGCAGCGTCTATGCACGCAGCGCATAAAGAGGAAGACGAAGCGTGCTCCAAGACGCTGGCGAGGAGGAACTAGCGTGTCATTATCGTCTCCGCCAGCGGAGGAGGCGCGACGGTGGCTATCGCGGCGGAAGCGATCAGGCGTCGCCGAGCCCGAAACCGTTGCGGACGCGAATCTACCTTGAGACCTTGAATGCCACGTGAATCCTGCAATCAAGGAGCAATTTGGGTCGATCGACTCATGTGAGCCGTTTGATGCAACATGGATGGCTAGAAGGGCTTCTTCCACCTCTTCGTCGTCTTCTTCCTTCGCTCGTCGAACTTCTTTCACAAATCGACTGACCCAAATTATACTACTAGTACGAACGTATTAAGTACAGTAGGAACACGAAGATATGAGCAGTAGTACCAACTGCAAGAAGAACAGTAGTAATACATAGTACTAGTACTACTTTACGTACTAAAGAGTTCAAATAACGAGAAAGAACATAAACATAGTTCTGCTGGGGCCTCAGCACAACACACCCTTGAAAATAAACTAATAAGAAACTAGTCCGCTTGACACTGCAGTAGAACCAGCATGAGCGACGGCACTGCCACCTACTTGGAGTCTGAGTCCACGTCCTCGACTTCGTCCTCGTCCCTCTTCCTCTTCCTCTTCGCCGACGCTTCTTTGCTTGAACCGGACACTGAGCTCTGCTTCTTCATCCAACCCTTGTAGATATTTAAACAAAGGTAGGCATCCATTGCTGCGTACAGGATGTGATCTTCATCTAATGTCTTCGACTTCCATGCATGATGAAACTCGTGATGAGGTTTCTTCAGTTTAGCGTACGAAGGATCAATCATGGCTACTGCCAGGGTCAGCATTGAAGGTTGAGAGGAGGACACCAGGCTTGCCTTCCGGAGATCGAAGGGCTGGCCTACAACGAGACCTATCTGACGCAGGACGTCACTGTCGTTCTTAAAGCCTACAGTAACGAATTTCACTCTTTTGTCCTTGAGGAAGTTCTTAAAATCCTGGCACTCAACGTCGGCATGGCATATGTGGTAGACCAAGCAAACTTTATGTACGCAAACCTGGATCACGGCGGGCTTCTTGTCCTTTAGATCCTTCTCTCATCCTAGGACTGTGGTGTACTCAACATCTAGCCCAGCGACCCACTCATCCGTTGAACTGTTGAACATGCGTAGGAAGCGAGCAAGCCATGCTTTCACCGTCTCGGATCCACGTGTGTAGATGACGATGAACTGATCATCGGTGATGGCTCTAACTGGTACTCAGCGGCGACCATGGAGATTTGGGAGGCCATGGATTTTGGAGGAGGGTTAGGAGAAGTTGAACTGTTGTACCCCGCAAAAAAACTGGGAGCGAACTAATGTGAAAGGACGGGACGACTTGGAGCGAACTGTTGTAAGGTATAACACGGGGACGAGTAGGGTGTGTGAACAGCGTGGGGTTGCTGGCTTGCCCGGTGGATAAACGGCTGCAAGCCCCCAAAGAGTTCTCGAGAACTATGCGGGATCCACTAGATGTCATGTCTACTAGACCCATATCGTAGGCCTGACGGTATAGCTTCTACCTGTTCGCACGCCATGCCGGCGCGTGGATGTAACTTCACTTAATTCCGTCAAACGTCGCGCCTCCCATGACCTTCGACTCCCTTGCGCGGTCGCGCCCTTGGAGTCTTCGGCTGGCTATAAATGAGCAATTTTGTTTGCCTTTTTTTAGACAAGCAATTTTTTTTTTGCCTACTCCGCATGCATGATACTCCCTCTGGTCCTTTTTACTCCCGTCAACCGTTTGCAAAGTGTTTGACCAAATTTATACTTTTTTGAACACCACCTTATATTAATTAACCAGCCACACCAGTACACTCATTCGATACAATATTCCCAAAACACTTAGGCGCGGTGCATTAACTTCTACCTCGTTTCTTGTTTCTTGACATATCAACCAATAGGAGATGTGGGTGTGCATGCTTTTAATGACTTGAGACTACCAAACACGACATGCAGTGGTTAGTTCATTTCATGCAATGCTATTAATTAGCAAATAAACATTAAGATCTCTCGTTTTCCCCTCCTCCTTGGTCACAGTGCACAATCTAAGATGACTTGCTCACCTAGATGGAGGGAGTACTGATTATAATGAGTATAAGAACTACGTTTTATAATGAGTGTAAAAATATTGATTTGACATTGTGAATGTTGACACATTGTGGAATAGTTTTTGAAGTCTGCAAAAGTACTCAACTAGTGCTGTCGTTCTCCACAAAAAAATGTGTTTACCAATGCATGCATGAACACTAGTTACTCTAACCCCCCTCTCTTCTTTAATTCTTTGCCACATCAGCATGTTTGCTATTCCCGTGTGCATGATACCAGCTAAGATACCACCATTATGGCCAGCCTTAATCATCGCATGCAATAATTTAGTGCACCTTGAAATATGAACATGTGTGGGGCGTGTTTGTTTTTAATGACTTGAGACTATACCTAGCCCGGCATGCAAGATGACTTATTATGCACCGTTCCCCATACCTGCAGGAAGCCCGTTCGTCTCCAAATCTTTTCCTCTCCATCTGTGGAAACAATATGCCTGCCAAACTCTCCTTCTCCCTCCGTGGTCCCACCACTCCACCCGTGTGAAAAAATCTGCATGCATGACTCTCCTCCCCCCACGCTCATCCAATCTGTTGTGACCAGCAATATTTCCACCCCTTCGCTCTCCCGGAATTTACTCCAACAAATATGCCCACGTAGTTGTTACTTAACTGCAGGTGCATTCGGTCACTGACATATGGGCCCAACAGGGTCCGCCCACATGTCGCTGACGCAACCTGACCTGCGCTAAGTCGATCAGCTCAGTCCATATCTTACGTAGGTGTGCCATTGCTCGCTATAAATACTTCGCCTCCCACGACATCGCTATTTCCTCCCCCTCACGTTCACATTGATCGCTATCTCCTCCCCCTCCCTCTCACGTCGACCACCATGGCATCGCCCCTCCCAAGCCCTAGGAGCCCCTCGCTGCACTGCGCGGACGGTCACGCGTCGCCGTTCCATTCCTCGCCGCCACTAGTCGAGGAGGATGCGTCGGTGTTCCGCTCCTCGCCGCTACACGACGCGTCGCCGTTCCGTTCCTCGCCGCCACTAGTCGAGGAGGATGCGTCGGTGTTCCGCTCCTCGCTGCGACGCGATGCGTCGCCGTTCCGTTCCTCGCCGCCACTAGTCGAGGAGGACGCGTCGGTGTTCCTCTCCTCGCCGCGACACGTCGAGGTCGACGCGTCGGCGTTCCCAATCTCGCCAGCACGCGCGCCGGAGGATGCGTCGGCTCCCCGCTACAAGGATAACGCCGCCCGCCCGCCGAGCCCCCCAGCCTTGAGGAGCTTTGGAAAGAAATGGATGTTGCCTTGTGGGAGGCTTTGCCTCCAGCAGAGCGCGCCAAAATAGAGGCCGAGAAGAAGGCCGAGGAAGAGAAGCGCACCGTGGAACAAGCTGCCTGGGAGGCCTATGTCGCGTCCGAGAGAGTCAGGCAATTGGCTCTTTGGCAGAAGGCTCGTGCGAGGGCCGTGAGGGTGGCGGAGGACGCCCGTGCCGACGCCCTGAGTGCAGTCGGGCCCAAGCGCTTCATCTATGCTTGGCGGTACGTGGACCGGGTGCATGCTTCCCGCGAGGAGGAGTACCTGTTGGCGCCGGATCACCACACCGGTGATCGCGCTCGCCCGCCGGCAAGCCGCCAATGAGCACCTCGCGAGTTGCGAGGCTGAGCAAGAGGCGTCATGTCGGCGCGCTGGGAACGTCCGCGCACCAGGGCACTCGTGGCGCGCCGCAAGCGCTCCTGCGAGCGTCGTGGCTTTTAGGAGGAGTATAATTTTTGTTTCGTAAGGCGATCTCATTAGTTTTGGGACGCAAATGATAAATCCCGAATGTTCAGGAATGTTTAGCGTCCTTAATTAAGTATATAAAAGGGAAAGTTTGGAAACCTTGTGTATTCGTACGCATTTTGCATGTACGTGCATATAGCACAAACTTTATTATATACTATCACACTACACGTCTCTCTTGATATATGCTTGCAGACTGTGCTACTCCCTCCGTCCAGGTCAATAAGTCATCTTCGGTTGTGCACCATGACCAAGAAGGAGGGAAGACTTATACACCTAGACGGAGGGAGTACTACTATTACTTATGTACGTGCAAATGCACGTTTTAACATTATGATGCGGTTTTTGTAAAAGTGGAAAAACAGCACTAGTCAAGCTTGTGAAACGATTCAATGCAAAACAAATGCAAAAATGCTCGTTTGATTGTTTACTTTTAGCTTCCTTCTCTGTGGTTATTTCTCCGTCAGTACTTTGTGCGGAGTATCTCACCGGTTGGAAGGCATGCAAATTCCCAAACCGCTTCCTACACCCTGTATCGAATTTTTGCCTAACAGGTTGTGCCGTGCGATTGGAATTCCAACTTGAGTACTACTACTAGTAGGAGTACCAGGGGCCAGTTCATTTAGGCTTCTAGATTAGTAATCCCATAACTACTACCTCCGTCCTGGTTTATTGGTCCCCATTGTAATCTGTGTCAATTTTTTGGTCAAAATTTAGCACAAATTACAATGGTGAGGAATAAACCAGTTAAATCTTTGGTCAAAATTTAGCACAAATTACAATGGTGAGGAATAAACTAGGATGGAATAGTAGTTTAGAATCCCAAATAAATGAGTGAGGCGCCTTATTGTTACTCTCCACTGTGACTAGTCTTGTGGGAAAAGCTGGAGAAGACGCCAAAAGAACTGGCCCTAGGAGTAGTAGCTAGGGATCGAGTGTGCGAGATGAACCGGAGAAAGTAAATGCAGAGAGATGAAATGCAAAAAAAAACGGAGGGATGTGATGGTTGCTTGTCCGTTTATTTCACCAGGCCACTTATTACTGGGAGTGGTTGGGTTTTGTGATATCACGGCTTTACTGCCGCACCACGAGCGGGGTGAGAGGTGAGACTCCCGTGTAGCGCCGCCCTCTACACGTACTACTACTCCCTCCATCCATTTTTACAGGGCCTAACTTGTCAATCTTTCATACCAAGGCATGTCCGCAAAAAGAGGAACTGATTTTGCGACTAGTATCTGGATCACGTGTAATCTTGCATGCAGCCTCCTTTGAATGCCTAGCCGCTGGCCTCCCTTCCTTTAATCCCTCGCATGCAAATTACTCTCCTCCCTTTTCTACATGCATGCCCAACCATAATTCCTCAAACCATGCATGCCTTGGCTGAACTATAGAGCTTGTTCCTCCTTTGAAAATATGGTGGTGCTATCCATGCATGCAAATCAATGCGACGGCCAGAGCATTTTCACGATGAAGGGACCACGCACGACTTGCAAGAGAAAATCAAGATGGAGATGCCTCGTTTAGTTCATTTGGATAGGTTTGTTCAGATATTATTTCATCTCTAGAGCTCACAAACATCCGGGTGAAATAGATAAAAAGTATCTTTTGCAAACAAAAGTGTTCAACTGTTCAACCTGCATCCAAAACTTGTGAAGAAATAACTCTTATTGTGCTTTGCAGGAAATGATCTTCAAGAATTAGTTTTTGAGTATCCATTGTTATACATGTTGGCTACAGATGACATGGCACTTTCTTATAGCCAACAGTTGGCTATACTATTTAAGTATTAACCATGCCCTTATACACCTAGACGGAGGGATTAAATCAGGATGACTTGGGAGGGGGCGGAGGATATGTAAGAAATGGTTCATCATAAGTCTTTCACCAAGATCTGTAGTAAAAATTCATACATGGAAGATTCTAGACTAAACCATAAATGGATACACTTTTATTCATGCGCGATACTCCAATAGAGCAAGATCATGCATGGAAGTCTCCACATGCTTAGACAGCGGATTACATTGAGCGAAGACTAATGATCAACATTTAACTTGAAAATGCAGATGTCCAGGCAAACCTCCTTGGAGTCCCCGTGCACATTGTTGGAGTCCAAATAACACCATTGGTTTTCCATGTCGACGTCGGCGGGAAGGTCCCAGCTCGGCAGAGTCCAAGTATACTCGGCGTAGCCAGTGTCGCCGCCCACGTACCTCCGAGGGGTAGTAACAGTGAGCACGCACCCGTACATCGGCCTCGTGTCAGTGTCAGCGTCAGCGGCGTCTCCCCTGACGCACATTACAGAGATGTGGCGGCGGCCTGCGCGGGCCTCACCGGTGGGCACGATCAAGAGGAAGACGCTGATGTCCTCCTCCGAGACTAGCAGGCGGCACTGATCCTCCAGCGACTCTGGCACGGTTAACGGGTAGCACGTCTCGTACTTGATGTTCTCCGCCAAGGGCCAGCAGTGATTGCCGCGCATCCATGAGGTGATGCACCATGTTCGCCGGCGAGCCACAAAACGGCACCGGGCGCTCATAGCAGTAGACGAAGGGCTCCTTGGAGGCATCGACCAGGCCGTCCATGAAACGGCAGTGGTTGTAGGGGACGTTCCGCCAGTTGAATATATGAGCAAGTTACTACGAGATTTACTACAAAATAAATCATGACGGATATAACAGAGATTAAACAAATCATGCGGACTAGCCTAGTAGATGAACAGATCGAATCTAGGACACAGACTAGAAACATGAATTCTACCATGATTTCAAACAGGAAGGACAGAAACACATACGGTGCAACGGGAGCAGCACCATTGGCGTTGAGGTTGTCGCCCATGTCGTTGAGGAAGAGGTTTCCAAGGTCGGGGAAGAAGTCGCGGTCGGTGAAGTCGTCGCTGCTAGCAGTCGCGAGAGTGCGCTCCCTAAATTTCAACAGCGCCCGCCGAATGGAGCGCAGGAGGGAGTGGCTGTAGGGGACGTTGCGTCCGCCGAATGGAGCGCAAGAGTAGCCCACCAAGCAGTAGATGGTGCTCCTCCCTAGTGTCTATTCTTATCACTATCTCTACTACTCTTCTTTGTTTTTTATAATATACTGGTTGTAGTTTTCAAATCGAATAATACTGCGCCGTCCACTGTGCCGTCCACCGAAGAGTGAAATGCATTGATCGGGGAGTTGTTTATTTTGACAAAGGATGTGGGGGTCATCTCATGTGTAATGGGTATCGATAGGTTTCTTCGGATATTATTTCATCTCTAGAGCTCACAAACATCCGGGTGAAATAGATAAAAAGGTATCTTTTGCAAACAAAAGCGTTCAACTGTTCAACCTGCATCCAAAACTTGTGAAGAAATAACACTTATTGTGCTTTGCAAGAAATGATCTTTAAGAATTAGTTTTTGAGTATCGATTGTTATACATGTTGGCTACAGATGACATGGCACTTTCTTATAGTCAACAGTTGGCTATACTATTAAGTAATATTAACCATGCCCTTATACACCTAGACGGAGGGATTAAATCAGGATGACTTGCAAGCGGGCAGAGGAGATGTAAGAAATGGTTCATCGTAAGTCTTTCACCAGTACTGTAGTAAAAATTCATACATGGAAGATTCTATACTAAACCATAAATGGATACACTTTTATTCATGCGTGATACTCCAATAGAGCAAGATCCTGCATGGAAGTCTCCACATGCTTAGACAGCGGATTACATTGAGCGAAGACTAATGATCAACATTTAACTTGATAATGCGTATGTCCAGGTGAACCTCCTCAGATTCCCCGTGCACCGCGTGGGTGGGTAAAATATGCCATGGGTTTTCCAAGTCCACATTGGCGGGATAGTCCCAGCTCCCCAGAGTCCAAGTCCATTCGATGAGGCCGGTGTCGCCGCCCACGCGACCCGGAGGGGTAGTAACACTAACCACGCACCCGTACATCGGCCTCGTGTCAGTGTCAGTGTCAGCGGCGTCGCCCCTGACGCACATTACAGAGACGGGGCGGCGGCCTGCGCGGGCCTCGCCGGTGCCCACGATCAAGAGGAAGACGTTGCCGTCCTCCTCCGAGACTAGCAGGCGGCGGTGATCCTCCAGCGAATCCGGCATGGTAAACGGGTAGCACGTCTCGTACTTGATGTTCTCCGCCAAGGGCCAGCAGTGACTGTTGCACGCATCCGTGAGGTGATGCACTGCTATGTCTCAAGCTAGTGTTGGTTTTCCCCAAAGAGGAGGGGGTGATGCAGCACATTAGCGTAAGTATTTCCCTCAGGTTTTTAGAACCAAGGTATCAATCCAGTAGGAGGTCACACGCAAGTCCCTCGTACCTGCACAAAACGGTAGCAACTCGCAACCAACGCTTAGGGGTTGTCAATCCCTTCACGGTCACTTACGAGAGTGAGATCTGATAGAGATAATATTTTTGGTATTTTTGGTATAAAGATGCAAAGTGAAAAGTAAAAGCAAAACAAGTAAAATAAAGTAATGGAGATTGATATGATGAGAATAGACCCGGGGGCCATAGGTTTCACTAGTGGCTTCTCTCAAGAGCATAGATATTCTAAGGTGGGTGAATAAATTACTGTTGAGCAATTGATAGAATTAAGCATAGTTATGATGTTACCTAGGTATGATCATGTATATAGGCATAACGTCCGTGACAAGTAGACCGACTCCTGCCTGCATCTACTACTATTACTCCACTCATCGACCGCTATCCAGCATGCATCTAGAGTATTAAGTTAAAAACAGAGTAACGCCTTAAGCAAGATGACATGATGTAGAGGAATAAATTCATGCAATATGATAAATACCCCATCTTGTTATCCTCGATGGCAACAATACAATACGTGCCTTGCAACTCTTTCTGTCACTGAGTAAGGACACCGCAAGATTGAACCCAAAGCTAAGCACTTCTCCCATTGCAAGAACTACCAATCTAATTGGCCAAACCAAACGGATAATTCAAAGAGACTTGCAAATATAACTCAATCATACATAAAAGAATTCAGAGAAGATTCAAATATTATTCATAGATAAGTTGGATCATAAACCCACAATTCATCGGTCTCAACAAACACACCGCAAAAAGAAGATTACATCGAATAGATCTCCAGGAGAGAGGGGGAGAACATTGTATTGAGATCCAAAAAGAGAGAAGAAGCCATCTAGCTACTAGCTATGGACCCGAAGGTCTGAAGTAAACTACTCACACTTCATCGGAAGAGCTATGTTGTTGATGTAGAAGCCCTCCGTGGTGGATGCCCTCTCCGGCGGAGCTCCGGAACAGGCCCCAAGATGGGATCTCGTGGATACAGGAAGTTGCGGCGGTGAAATTAGGTTTTTGGCTCCATCTCTGGTCTAATGGGGGTACGTAGGTAAATATAGGAGGAAGGAGCACGTCGGTGGAGCTCCGAGGGGCCCACGAGGCAGGGGGCGCGCCCTCCACCCTCGTGACCTCCCCGGAAACTTCTTGGAGTAGGGTCCAAGTCTCCTGGATCACGTTCGGTGAGAAGATCACGTTCCCAAAGGTTTCATTCCGTTTGGACTCCGTTTGATATTCTGTTTCCTCGAAATACTGAAATAGGCAAAAAACAGCAATTCTGGGCTAGGCCTCCGGTTAATAGGTTAGTCCCAAAAATAATATAAAAATGGAAAATAAAGCCCAATATAGTCCAAAACAGTAGATAAAGTAGCATGGAGCAATCAAAAATTATAGATACGTTGGAGACGTATCAGGCATCCCCAAGCATAATTCCTGCTCGTCCTCGAGTAGGTAAATGATAAAAAGAGAATTTTTGATGCGGAGTGATACTTTGGCATAATTTCAATGTAAATCTTCTTAATCATGGTATGAATAATCAGATCCGAAAGGTTCAAGACAAAAGTTCATATTGACATAAAAATGATAATACTTCAAGCATACTAATCAAACAATTATGTCATCTCAAAATAACATGGCCAAAGGAAGTTCATCCCTACAAAATCATATAGTTATGCTTCATTTTCTTCACACAAAGATGTTCCCAACTTCTATACCCCCGATTACAAGCCAAGCAATTGTTTCATACTCAAATAATCTCAAACGTTTTCAACCTTCACGCAATACATGAGCGCGAGCCATGGACATAGCACTATGGGTGGTATAGAATATGATGATGGGGATTGCGTGGAGAAGACAAAAAAGGAGAAAGTCTCATATCAACGAGGCTAATCAATGAGCCATGGAGATGACCATCAATTGATGTTAATGCAAGGAGTAGGGATTGCCATGCAACGGATGCACTAGAGCTAAGAATGCTCAACAAAAGAAAACTAGTGGGTGTGCATCCAACTTGCTTGCTCATGAAGACCTAGGGCATTTTGAGGAAGCCCATCGTTGGAATATACAAGCCAAGTTCTATAATGAAAAATTCCCACTAGTATGAACAAGACAACTTATGAGACTCACTATATGAAAATCATGGTGCTACTTTGAAGCACAATATATGAGACTCACTACATGAAGAACAAGGTGCTACTTTGAAGCACAAGTGTGGAAAAAGAGATAGTAGCATTGCCCTTTTTATTTTCTCTTTTTTTGGGCCTTTCTTTTTTTCTTTCTTTTTGGCCTTTCTATTTTTTTTTTGATTGGGCAATGCTCTAATAATGATGATCATCACACTTCTATTGATTACAACATAATGATTACAACTCGATACTAAAACAAGATATGACTCTATATGAATGCCTCCGTCGGTGTACCGGGATGGTGCAATGAATCAAGAGTGACATGTATGAAAAATAATGCATGGTGGCTTTGCCACAAATACGATGTCAACTACAAGATCATGCAATGGCAATATGACAAAAGTAATGTATGTCATGATGATGATGATGATGATGGTGGAAGTTGCATGGCAATATATCTCGGAATGGCTATGGAAATGCCATGATAGGTAGGTATGGTGGCTGTTTTGAGGAAGATATAGGAGGTTTATGTGAAAGAGCGTATCATATCACGGGGTTTGATGCACCGCGAAGTTTGCACCAACTCTCAATGTGAGAAAGGGCAATGCACTGCATCAAGAGGCTAGCAAATGGCGGAAAGGTAAAAGTGCGTATAATCCATGGACTCAACATTAGTCAAAACAACTCATATAATTATTGCAAAAATTTAGAAGTCATCAAAAATCAAGTACTACGCGCATGCTCCTAGGGGGATAGATTGGTAGGAAAATACCATCGCTCGTCCCCGACCGCCACTCATAAGGATGCACAAGCCAGGTACACTTCATGCTTCAAATTTGTTACACAACTTTAACCATACGTGCATGCTACGGGACTTGCTAACTTCAACACAAGTATTTCTCAAATTCACAAGTACTCAACTAGCACGACTATGATATTATCACCTCCATATCTCAAAACAATTATCAAGCATCAAACTTATCTTAGTATTCAACCCACTAAAAAAGAAAGTTTCACATATCTTGAATACCAAGTATATTAACATTAAGCAAATTACCATGCTATTAACGACTCTCAAAATAATCTAAGTGAAGCATGAGAGATCAAGTTTCTTTAAAACAATCCACCACCGTGCTCTAAAAGATCTAAGTGAAGCACTAGAGCAAAAATTATCATGCTCAAAAAGATATAAGTGAAGCACATAGAGTAAACTATCAAGCTCAAAAGATATAAGTGAAGCACATAGAGTATTCTAACAAATTTCAATTCATGCATGGCTCTCTCAAAAGGTGTGTACAGGAAGGATGATTTTGGTAGACTAACAAGCAAAGACACAAATAATACAAGACGCTCCAAGGAAAACACATATAATGTGGTGAATAAAAATATAGCTCCAAGTAAATTACCGATGGAAGTGGACGAAAGAGGGGATGCCATCCGGGGCATCCCCAAGCTTTGAATTTTTGGTGTCCTTGGATTATCTTGGGGGTGCCATGGGCATCCCCAAGCTTAGGCTCTTTCCACTCCTTGTTCCATAATCCATCAAAAGAATTCACCCAAAACATGAAAACTTCACAACACAAAACTCAATAGAAATCTCATGAGCTCCGTTAGAGAAAGAAAACAAAAGACTACTTTAAGGTACTGTAGTGAACTCTTTATTTATTTGTATTGGCGTTAAACCTACTTTATTCCAACTTCTCTATGGTTTATAAACTATTTTACTAGCCATAGATTCATCAAAATAAGCAAACAACACACGCAAAACAGAATCTGTCAAAAACAGAACAGTCTGTAGTAATCTGTTACTAACGCAAACTTCTGGAACCCAAAAAATTCTACAAAAATTAGAAGACCTGGGAAATTTGTTTATTGATCATAAGCAATTGGAATCACTATTTTATCACGTTATGGTGATTTATAACAATTCGGGCACTGAGCGCAAATATTCTGGAAATTACAGCAAGATCAAATAACTATCTTCCAAGAAGATCTAATAGGTTTAACTTGGCACAAACACTAATTAAAAGATAAAACCACATCTAAACAGAATCTAGATGGATTATTTATTCCTAAACAGAACCAAAAACAAAAAAACACAAAATAAAATTGGGTTGCCTCCCAACAAGCGCTATCGTTTAACGCCCCTAGCTAGGCATAAAAGCAAGGATAGATCTAGGTATTGCCATCTTTGGTAGGCAATCCATAAGTGGCTCTCATGATAGATTCATATGGTAATTTTATTTTCTTTCTAGGAAAGTGTTCCATGCCCTTCTTTAAGGGAAATTGGAATTTAATATTTGTGACGCCCCCGATTCAATCGTACACTAATCATGCACGCAAATGTGTACGATCAAGATCAAGGACTCACGGGAAGATATCACAACACAACTCTAAAAATAAAATAAGTCATACAAGCATCATAATACAAGCCAGGGGCCTCGAGGGCTCGAATACAAGTGCTCGATCATAGACGAGTCAGCGGAAGCAACAATATCTGAGTACGCATAAAAGTTAAACAAGTTTGCCTTAAGAAGGCTAGCACAAACGGGATACAGATCGAAGAGGCGCAGCCTCCTACCGGATCCTCCTAACTACTCCTGGTCGCCGCCGCCGCCTGCACGTAGTAGTAGGCACCTCCAAAGGTAGTAGTCGCCATCGACGGTGGCGTCTGCCCTGGGCTCCATCGTCTGTTGCAGCAATCGAGTAGAGATAGGGAAAAAGGGGAAAAAGGCAACCGTGAATACTCATCCAAAGTACTGCAAGCAAGGAGCTACACTACATATGCATGGATATATGTGTAAAGGGCCATATCAGAGACCGAATGCAGAATGCCGAATAAGAGGGGATAGCTAGTCATATCGAAGACTACGCTTCGGTCACCGTCTTGCAACAGTAGGAGGGGGTAGGTTGAAGTCCTCCAAGTAACATCACATAGCAATAATCCTACCCGCGATCCCTCCTCATATCCCCGAGAGAGCGACCACCGTTGTATCCGCACTTGGAAGGTGTGTTTTATCAAGTATCCGGTTCTAGTTGTCATAAGCTCAAGGTACAACTCCAAGTCGTCCTGTTATCAAGATCACGGCTATTCAATAGATTAACTTCACTGCAGGGTGCACCATCTTACCCAAAGACGCTTGATCCCATTTGGCCGGACACACTTTCCTGGGTCATGCCCGGCCGCGGAAGATCAACACGTCGCAGCCCTACCTAGGCACAACAGAGAGGCCAGCACGCCGGTCTAAACCTAAGCGCGCAGGGGTCTGGGCCCATCGCCCTGAGCACACCTGCACGTTGCGTACGCGGCCGAAAGCAGAACTAGCCCCCTCAATACAACAGCAGGCCTACGTTCCAATCCGGCGCGCGCCACTCGGTCGCTGGCGTCACGAAGTGCTTCGGCTGATACCACGACGCCGAGTGCCCATATCTTTCCCACGTAGTTGGTTAGTGCGTATAAGCTCGTAGCCAACTCAGATCAAATATCAAGATCTCGTTAAGCGTGTTAAGTATCCGCGAACGCCGAACAGGCCAGCCCACCTCTCTCTAGGCGGTCTCAACCTGCCTGCCGCTCCGCCTCAAAGATCCACTCATGGTGCTCCACCACCGACCCGACTTTAGTCTCCACATGTATCATGTATAAAGTATATAGTATATACCGTGATCACCTCCCGAGTGATCACGGCCCGATAGTATAGCACGGCAGACGGACAAGAATGTAGGGCCACAGATGAAAGTGCTAGCATCCTATACTAAGCATATAGGATTGCAAGTAAGGTAACAACAGTAGTAACAAGGACATGCTATGCATCAGGATAGGTATAACTGAAAGCAGTAACATGCTACACTACTCTAATGCAAAGCAGTATAGAGGAGAGTAGGCGATATCCGTGATCAAGGGGGGCTTGCCTGGTTGCTCGGCAAGAGACAGGGGTCGCCAACTCCGTAGTCGAATCTGGGCAGCAGCAGCGTCGGTCTCGTAGTCTACCGGAGAGAAGAGGGGGAAGAAATAATGAATAACATGTAAACAGATGCATATCGATGCATGACATGAAAAGTAACGATGCTAGGCGTTCCCTAACGTGGTATGAGGTGGTACCGGTTAAGGGGGGAAACATCCGGGAAAATATCCCTGGTGTTTCGTGTTTTCGGGCAGAGGAGCCGGAGGGGGAAAGTTGCGAGTTCGATAGGTTAGGGGGGTGTGGCGGACGAACGGACTGCGTTTCCGGATTCGTCTCGTCGTTCTGAGCAACTTTCATGTACAAAGTTTTTCCATCTGAGCTACGGTTTATTTTACATTATTTTTAAAGTTTTAAATCATTTTCTAAATTTAATTTAATTCGAATAAATGTGAATTGCTAGGTGTACCCAGCTCTGGGTACACATAAGTGTACCAGAGAGGCTGACATGTGGGTCGAAGGGGTCCCAGTTGACCAGTCAAACTTTGACTGGTCAACAGGGGGTGGGTCCCCCTTGTCATATACTATTTTACTAACCTAACAGATTAAATAGACTAATTAGGTTATCAATTTAACTAACACAGGTTAATTAAGTTAATTAACTCTTTAATTAATTAATTAATTGATAATTTTATTATTATTATTATTATTATTTAATTTCTTTTTTTTAATAAATGTTTCAGGGGCGTGGGGCCCCTTTGTCATAGGCCCCTGGGGGCTTAACGGGGTGGGTTAACGGGCGCGGGCAAGGCTGCCCGTTTGGGCGCCCGCCCAGACCAATGGAGGCGCCGGGGCGTCGTAGCCGACGGCGAGGTGCGTCGGGCAGCAAGGAGGCGAAGGCTGTGGAAGCGACACGCACGTAGGGACAGAGAGCGCCTCGGCGGATGTCTTGTGCGAGGGCATGGCTGTGTCGTGGCGCGAGCGGGGCACCGGCGCGCAACGGAGGACGCGACGGCGGTTACGACAACGAGATGGAGGGGAGGTGGGGGTCGTCGGAGAGGCTCACAGCGGAGCGTAGGGGCGAGCTTCGGGCGTGTCGAGGAAGCGCCGGGAGCCCGCGGTGCAGTGGTCCGGCGAGGTGGCTCTGGGCGCCGCGGCGATGCCAAGGCGCTGGCGTGCGCCTGCATCGTGGAAGCACGACTGTGCAGAAGGAGCGCGAGGGGAATGGAGATCGGGCGTCAAGGACGGGCGCTCGCGCCAGGGAGCCCGCGATCCGGAGCGGCGGCGTGGCGCGGTCGGGGGGATCGCCCCTCGATCCAGAAACGGTGCGAGGAGAGGGCGGAGGAGTGGGGAGGGGGACGATGGCGGGCGGCAGCGAGGTGGCCTCGGCCGGTGAAGCCACCGGGCGGCGACGGCAGAGGCGAGGTGCGGTCGGGGGGGCGAGGACGAGGGAGGGCCCTCCTCGATCCAGATTGGATCGAGAGGGGGAGTGGGGTCATGAGGGAGTGGGCGGGGTCGCTAGGGTTCCCGGTCGGGTGGGGTTAAGGAACCGATGGGGGGCTGGGCGGGCTCTGGCGTCCGATGGCTCTTGGGCGTGGCCGAGCCGGAGGGGGTTCTTCTTCCTTTTTTGTTTTCTGCTTGTTATTTTCTTTTTATTTATTCTCTTTTCTCTTATTCTATTTTATTCAACTTTTAGTTTCTTTAGTTTTATAAATATGTTAATAGCTCCTAAATAAATGTCTCTGAATAATCCACTTCCTTAAAAGTTTGGTGACTAATAAACTAGTTTAAAATCTTGTTTATTAATTTAAAAGGCATTTAAATAATTGTCTTGTTACTGTTTTATTTAGTTAAGTGTATTTAAACTTTTTACAAAGACTTGGTTTATCCACCAACATTACTTATGAATTATTTGGCTCACTCCGAACAGTTTAGTTTCAATATTTGAAATCTTTTATTGTTTGCTTGATTTTGAATTTGAATGCGAATCGGTTTCGAACTAACGCGAGATCAGCAACAGTAATCGAGGTGATGTGGCATCATTAGCGGAGGGTTACTGTGGCTTAATTATCCGGGCGTCACAATTCTCCTCCACTACAAGAAATCTCGTCCCGAGATTTAAGAGGGGAGTAAGGGGGAAAGGTCTGGTTACGTAATCCTAACGAATCTTCTCAGTCTTGGTTGCTCTTCTTGAAGAGGTCGATCCATTACCTTGACATCTTCATTTCTCTGCTACAGGTCATCATGGTGATGCCGCCTTTTCTCGAACTCCAACGTGCTTACGAATAGGTAAGGGGTATTCGCAGAACGAACCTCTGCAAGGTTGACTATCTGGTAGCTAACATCGGGGAAGGTGGCGGAAAGTAACTCTCGAGCTGGAACTTAAGGAAATATCGAGAGCAAAGTAAGAAGGTACCATGAGAAGTTTCAAGCGGGTAGGCAAACATTCAGTGCCTGAAACAAAGTGTAAAAGGGGTCCAGAGCAATAGTAATAAGTTTCGTGTCTGATACCAGAATAGATTACTAGGAAAGTGACCCCGTGAATTACATACGAAGTCAAGCACGAGGAATAACTTGGGCAACAGGGGTGTACAGGAGAGTCAGGTTTCGATCCTGTGGAACTGTGGGTTATGGGCCCACCATGTGGTTGAAAGTAGGAAGGGGGCCGACGTTTTACACGGTCATGATAGTAAGGCGGGTCAAAGGGTAGCCTGTCAGATATGTCGGCAACAACATCGATACCAAGGGCGAGGGACGAAGAGAACCATTTTCCTGCTCGTTGAACGAGGCGGACCAATAGGCAAAGTTCTCGTCCATCGATGGTTACCTGAATGTCATCAACAATAGTAACAGGGTCTTACTTACAGTGTGGTACAACGAGGTGCTTACCTAAGCAGGGAATTATCACTGCTCGGTTAAGTCTGGTTACTGGAAAGGTTAAACAAAACAATGGAAAGGATAGTATCATTATCAAATTAAACAGAATAATTGAAAGGAAAATGTGTTTAAACACATATTTCAGGAGTATATCCTTCCCAATGACAAGCAGAGCATGATACCCATGACAGGATATAATGTAGAAAACCCTTTAGGTAAGGGGAGAAAATTTTCATGACATTACCCATACAACAGTGTTTTGGATAATTGATAAAGAGAATTTAGCATTGTGCTTCCAATGTTCTTGGTGATGAACGGAGTAACACAGACATGCTTCAGGTAGCAATGATATGGTGTTTCAATCAAGGGCCAGACTTTGGATACACCAATGATCCATCAGGAGTAACTTATAAAATAAGTCCTACAATTTCCTCCAGAAGGAATGGTTATCCTTGCAAAAGAAATAATAATGATAGGTCCTCCACCGGGGGTGCTAGGCATGACATCATGTTACCGGTGTTGGAAATATGCCCTAGAGGCAATAATAAATTATTTATTATTATATTCCCTTGTTCATGATAATCGTTTATTATTCATGCTATAATTGTATTGACCGGAAACAGCAATACATGTGTGGATACATAGACAACACCATGTCCCTAGTAAGCCTCTAGTTGACTAGCTCGTTGATCAATAGATGGTTACGGTTTCCTGACCATGGACATTGGATGTCATTGATAACGGATCACATCATTAGGAGAATGATGTGATGGACAAGACCCAATCCTAAGCATAGCACAAGATCGTAGTTCGCTTTTGCTAGAGCTTTTCCAATGTCAAGTATCTCTTCCTTAGACCATGAGATCGTGCAATTCCGGATACCGTAGGAGTGCTTTGGGTGTATCAAACGTCACAACGAATCGGGTGACTATAAAGGTGCACTACAGGTATCTCCGAAAGTGACCATTGGGTTGACACGGATCGAGATCGGGATTTGTCACTCCGTAGAGCGGAGAGGTATCTCTGGGCCCACTCGGTAGGACATCATCATAATGTGCACAATGTGACCAAGGGGTTGATCACGGATGATGTGTTACGGAGCGAGTAAAGAGACTTGCCGTAACGAGATTGAACAAGGTATCGGGATACCGACGATCGAATCTCGGCAAGTACAATACCGCTAGACAAAGGGAATTGTATACGGATCGATTGAGTCCTTGACATCGTGGTTCATCCGATGAGATCATCGTGGAACATGTGGGAGCCAACATGGGTATCCAGATCCCGCTGTTGGTTATTGACCGGAGAACGTCTCGGTCATGTCTACATGTCTCCCGAACCCGTAGGGTCTACACACTTAAGGTTCGGTGACGCTAGGGTTATATAGGAAGCTTGTATGTGGTTACCGAATGTTGTTCGGAGTCCCGGATGAGATCCCGGACGTCACGAGGAGTTCCGGAATGGTCCGGAGGTAAAGATTTATATATGGGAAGTCCTGTTTTGGTCACCGGAAAAGTTTCGGGCGATATCGGTAATGTACCGGGACCACCGGGAGGGTCCCGGGGGTCCACCAAGTGGGGCCACCAACCCCAGAAGGTTGCGTGGGCCAAGTGTGGGAGGGGACCAGCCCCTAGGAGGGCTGGTGCGCCCCCCACAAGGGGCCCAAGGCGCAAGGATGGGTGGGAGGGGGCAAACCCTAGTCCAGATGGGCCCTAAGGCCCATCTAGTGGGCGCCCCTCTCCTCCCTCTTGGCCGCCTCCCTTGATCCCATCTAGGGCTGGCCGCCCCTAGGGGTGGAAACCCTAGAGGGCGCAGCCCTCCCTTCCCCATATATATGAGGCCACAGGGGCTGCCCATTAGACACGAGAACCTCTCCTCTTGGTGCAGCCCCCTCTCCTCCTCCTCCTCTCCCTTGGTGCTTGGCGAATCCTGCAGGATTACCACGCCCTCCATCACCACCACGCCGTTGTGCTGCTGCTGGATGGAGTCTTCTCAACCTCTCCTCTCTCCTTGCTGGATCAAGGCATGGGAGACGCCACCGGCTGTACGTGTGTTGAACGCGGAGGTGCCGTCCGTTCGCACTTGATCATCGGTGATCTGAATCACGACGAGCACGACTCCTTCAACCCGCTCACATGAATGCTTCCGCTTAACGATCTACAAGGGTATGTAGATGCACTCTCCTTCCCTCGTTGCTAGTTTCTCCATAGATAGATCTTGGTGACACGAGGAAAATTTTGATTTTCTCGCCACGCTCCCAACAAAGGGTATCGAGCTAGGTCTATTGCATAGATTCTTTGCACGAGTAGAACACAAAGTAGTTGTGGGCGTTGATGATGTTCAATATGCTTACCGTTACTAGTCCAATCTTGTTTCGACGGTATTGTGGGATGAAGCGCCCGGACCGACCTTACACGCATTTCTTCGTGAGACAGGTTCCACCGACCGACATGCACTTGGTGCATAAGGTGGCTAGCGGTGCCGCCTCTCCACTTTAGTCGGAACGGATTCGATGAAAAGGGTCCTTATGAAGGGTAAATAGCAATTGGCATATCACGCTGTGGTTTTTGCGTAGGTAGGAAACGTTCTTGCTAGAAACCCAAAGCAGCCACGTAAAACATGCAAACAACAATTAGAGGACGCCTAACTTGTTTTTGCGGGTATGCTATGTGATGTGATATGGCCAAGAAGAATGTGATGAATGATATGTGATGTATGAGATTGATCATGTTCTTGTAATAGGATTCACGACTTGCATGTCGATGAGTATGACAACCGCAGGAGCCATAGGAGTTGTCTTTATTTATTGTATGACCTGCGTGTCATTGAACAACGCCATGTAATTACTTTACTTTATTGCTAACCGTAGCCATAGTAGTAGAAGTAATAAGTTGGCGAGACAACTTCATGGAGACACGATGATGGAGATCATGATGATGGAGATCATGGTGTCATGCCGTGACAATGATGATCATGGAGCCCGAAGATGGAGATCAAAGGAGCAATATGATATTGGCCATATCATGTCACTACTATATAATTGCATGTGATGTTTATTATGTTTATGCATCTTGTTTACTTAGAACGACGGTAGTAAATAAGATGATCCCTTACACAAATTTCAAGAAGTGTTCTCCCCTAACTGTGCACCGTTGCTACAGTTCGTCGCTTCTAAGCACCACGTGTTAATCGGGTGTGATGGATTCTTACGTTCACATACAACGGGTGTAAGCAAGATTTACACACGCAGAAACACTTAGGGTTAACTTGACGAGCCTAGCATGTAAAGACATGGCCTCGGAACACGGAGACCGAAAGGTCGAGCATGAGTCGTATGGTACATACGATCAACATGAAGATGTTCACCGATGATGACTAGTCCGTCTCACGTGTTGATCGGACACGGCCTAGTTGATTCGGATCATGTAATCACTTAGATGACCAAAGGGATGTCTATCTGAGTGGGAGTTCATAAGATGAACTTAATTATCCTGAACATAGTCAAAAGACCTTTTGCAAATTATGTCGTAAGCTCGCGCTATAGTTCCATTATTTAGATATGTTCCTAGAGAAAATATAGTTGAAAGTTGTAAGTAGCGATTATGCGGACTGTAGATAGCTTATGTCCTTAATGCACCGCTCAGTGTGCTGAACCCCAAACGTCGTTTGTGGATGTTGCGAACATCGGACATACACGTTTTGATAACTACGTGATAGTTCAGTTAAACGGTTTAGAGTTGAGGCACCAAAGACGTTTTCAAACGTCATGAACATATAAGATGTTTCGAGGGCTGAAATTGGGATTTCAGGCTCGTGCCCACGTCAAGAGGTATGAGACCTCCGATGATTTTCTTAGCCTGCAAACTAAGGGAGAAAAGCTCAATCGTTGAGCTTGTGCTCAGATTGTCTGAGTACAACAATCACTTGAATCGAATGGGAGTTAACCTTCCAGATGAGATAGTGATGTTTCTCCAAAGTCATTGCCACCAAGCTGCTAGAGCTTCGTGATGAACTATAACAAATCAGGGATAGATATGATGATCCTTGAGGTATTCGCGTTGTTTGACATCGCGAAAGTAGAAATCAAGAAGGAGCATCAATTGTTGATGGTTGGTGAAACCACTAGTTTCAAGAAAGGCAAGGGCAATAAGGGATACTTCACGAAATGGCAAATCAGCTGCTGCTCCAGTGAAGAAACCCGAGGTTGAACCCAAACCCGAGGCTAAGTGCTTCGAGATAAGGGAACAGCCACCGGAGTAGAATTACCCTAGATACTTGGTAGATAAGAAGGCGAGCAAGGTCGATAGAAGTATATTTGATATACATTATGTTAATGTGTACTTTACTAGTACTCCTAGTAGCACCAGGGTATTAGATATCGGTTCGGTTGCTAAATGTTAGTAACTCGAAATAAAAGCTACGGAATAAAAGGAGACTAGCTAAAGGTGAGCTGACGATATGTGTTGGAATTGTTTCCAAGGTTGATATGATCAAACATCGCACGCTCCCTCTACCATCAAGATTAGTATTAAACCAGAATAATTATCATTTGGTGTTTGCGTTGAGCATAGACATGATTGGATTATGTCTATCGCAATACGGTTATTCATTTAAGGAGAATAATGGTTACTCTATTTATTTGAATAATACCTTCGATAGTCTTGCACCTAAAAATGGTTTATTGAATCTCGATCGTAGTGATACACATTTTCGTGCCAAAAGTATAAGAGAGTAATGATAGTACCACTTACTTGTGGCACTGCCATGTAAGTCATATTGGTGTAAAACGCATGAAGAAGCTCCATGTTGATGGATCTTTGGACTCACTCATTTATGAAAAGTTTGAGACATGCGAACCATGTCTATTGGTGTATATGCATGAAGAAACTCCATGCAGATGGATCGTTTGGACTCACTTGATTTTGAATCACTTGAGATATGCAAAACATACCACATGGGCAAGATGACCGAAAAGCCTCGGTTTCAATAAGATGGAACAAGGTAGCAACCTGTTGGAAGTAACACATTTTGATGTGTGCAGTCCAATGAGTGCCGAGGCATGCAGATGAATATCATTATGTTCGACTTCACGATGATTCGAGTATATGTTGAGTATATTTACTTGATGAAACACAAGTCTGAATTGTTGAATGGTTCAAGTAATTTCAGAGTGAAATTGAAGATCTTCGTGACAAGAGGATAAAATGTTTGTGATGTGATCATAGAGATGGATGTCTGAGTTGCGAGTTTTGGCACACTATTAAGACATTGTGGAAATTGTTTCACAATTAATACCGCCTGGAACACCATAGTGTGATGGTGTGTCCGAACATCATAGTTGCACTCTATTGGATATGGTGCGTACCATGATGTCTCTTATCGAATTACCACTATCGTTCATGGGTTAGGCATTAGAGACAACCACACTCACTTTAATAGGGCACCACGTAATTCCGTTGAGATGACACCGTATGAACTATGGTTTAGAGAAACCTAAGCTGTCATTTCTTAAAGGTTTGGGGCTGCAACGCTTATGTGGAAAAGTTTCAGGTTGATAAGCTCGAACCCAAAGCGGACAAAATGCATCTTCATAGGACACCCAAAACGGTTGGGTATACCTCCTAATTCAGATCCGAAAGCAATAGGGATTGTTTCTTGAATCGGGTCCTTTTCGAGGAAAAGTTCATCTCGAAAAGTTGAGTGGGAGGATGGTGGAGACTTGATAAGGTTATTGAACCGTCACTTCAACTAGTGTGTAGCAGGGCACAGGAAGTTGTTCCCGTGGCACCTACACCAATTGAAGTAGAAGCTTATGATAGTGATCATGAAGTTTTGGATCAAGTCACTACAAGACTCGTGGGGTGACTAGGATGCGTACTACTTCTGAGTGGTACAGTAATCCTGTCTTGAAGGTCATGTTGCTAGACAACAATGAACCTACGAGCTATGGAGAAGCGATGGTGGGCCCAAATTCCGACAAATGGTTAGAAGCCATGAAATCCGAGATAGGATCCATGTATCAGAACAAAGCATGGACTTTGGTGGACTTGCCCGATGATCGGCAAGCCATTGAGATGAATGGATCTTTAAGAAGAAGACGGACGTGGACGGCAATATCACCGTCTATGAAGCTCGACTTGTGGTGAAGAGTTTTTTCACAAGTTCAAGGAGTTGACTACGATGAGATTCTCTCATTCGTAGCGATGCTTAAGTCCGTCGGAATCATGTTAGCATAAGCTGCATTTATGAAATCTGGCGGATGGATGTCAAAATGAGTTTCCTTACCGTTTTAAGGAAAGGTTGTATGTGATACAATCGTAAAAGTTTTATCGATCCTAAGGATGCTAAAAGGTATGCTGGCTCCAATGATCCTTTCTAAGGACCGGAGTAAGCATCTCGGAGTTGGAATGTGTGCTTTGATGAGATGATCAAAGATTTTGGGTGTATACAAAGTTTATGAGAAACTTGTATTTCCAAAGAAGTGAGTGGGAGCACTATAGAATTTCGATGAGTATATGTTGTTGACATATGGATGATCGAAATGATGTAGAATTTCCGAAAGCATATAGGGTTATTTGAAAGATGATTTTCAATAGAAAACCTGCATTAAGTTACTTGAACATTAAGCATCGAGATCTATAAGTATAGATCAAAAATGCTTAATGGTACTTTCAAATGAGCATATACCTTGACATGATCTTGAAAGTGTTCAAGATGGATCACCAAAGAAGGAGTTCTTGCCTCGAGATGTAAGGTATGAAGTTAAGAGTTAAAGCTCGACCACGGCAGAAAAGAGAGAAAGGATGAAGGTCATCCCTATGCTTCGTACATAGGCTCTATAGTATGCTATGCTGTGTACCGCACCGAAGTGTGCCTTGCCATGAGTCACAAGGGTACAAGAATGATCCAGAATGGATCATTGTACAATGATCAAAATTGTCCTTGGAATAAACAAGGACATGTTTCTCGATTATGGAGGTGATAAAGAGTTCGGCGTAAAGGGTTACGTCGATGCAAGCTTTAACACCTATCCGAGTGACTCTGAGAAGCAAACCGGATACGTATAGTGGAGCAACCATTTGGAATAGCTCCAAGTGGAGCGTGAAAGCAGCATTTACAATATGACATAGAGAATTGTGAAGTACACACGGATCTGAAAGGTTCAGACCCGTTGACTAAAACCTCTCATAAGCAAAACATGACCAAACCCCGTAACTCATTGAGTCTTAATCACATGATGATGTGAACTAGTTTACAGACACTAGTAAACTCTTTGGATGTTGGTCACATGGCGATGTGACCTATCAGTGTTGATCACATGGCGATGTGAACTAGATTATTGACTCTAGTGCAAGTGGGAGACTGTTGGAAATATGCCCTAGAGGCAATAATAAATTAGTTATTATTATATTCCCTTGTTCATGATAATCGCTTATTATTCATGCTATAATTGTATTGACCGGAAACAGCAATACATGTGTGGATACATAGACAACACCATGTCCCTAGTAAGCCTCTAGTTGACTAGCTCGTTGATCAATAGATGGTTACGGTTTCCTGACCATGGACATTGGATGTCATTGATAACGGATCACATCATTAGGAGAATGATGTGATGGACAAGACCCAATCCTAAGCATAGCACAAGATCGTAGTTCGCTTTGCTAGAGCTTTTCCAATGTCAAGTATCTCTTCCTTAGACCATGAGATCGTGCAATTCCCGGATACCGTAGGAGTGCTTTGGGTGTATCAAACGTCACAACATAACTGGGTGACTATAAAGGTGCACTACAGGTATCTCCGAAAGTGACCATTGGGTTGACACGGATCGAGACTGGGATTTGTCACTCCGGTAGACGGAGAGGTATCTCTGGGCCCACTCGGTAGGACATCATCATAATGTGCACAATGTGACCAAGGGGTTGATCACGGGATGATGTGTTACGGAACGAGTAAAGAGACTTGCCGGTAACGAGATTGAACAAGGTATCGGGATACCGACGATCGAATCTCGGGCAAGTACAATACCGCTAGACAAAGGGAATTGTATACGGGATCGATTGAGTCCTTGACATCGTGGTTCATCCGATGAGATCATCGTGGAACATGTGGGAGCCAACATGGGTATCCAGATCCCGCTGTTGGTTATTGACCGGAGAACGTCTCGGTCATGTCTGCATGTCTCCCGAACCCGTAGGGTCTACACACTTAAGGTTCGGTGACGCTAGGGTTATATAGGAAGCTTGTATGTGGTTACCGAATGTTGTTCGGAGTCCCGGATGAGATCCCGGACGTCACGAGGAGTTCCGGAATGGTCCGGAGGTAAAGATTTATATATGGGAAGTCCTGTTTGGTCACCGGAAAAGTTTCGGGCGATTTCGGTAATGTACCGGGACCACCGGGAGGGTCCCGGGGGTCCACCAAGTGGGGCCACCAACCCTGAAAGGTTGCGTGGGCCAAGTGTGGAGGGGACCAGCCCCTAGGAGGGCTGGTGCGCCCCACAAGGGGCCCAAGGCGCAGGATGGGTGGGAGGGGCAACCCTAGTCCAGATGGGCCCTAAGGCCCATCTAGTGGGCGCTTCCCTCTCCCTCCCCTCTTGGCCGCCTCCCTTGATCCCATCTAGGGCTGGCCGCCCCCCTAGGGGGTGGAAACCCTAGAGGTGGCGCAGCCCTCCCCTTCCCCTATATATATGAGGCCCTGGGGGCTGCCCATTAGACACGAGAACCTCTCCCTCTTGGTGCAGCCCTGCCTCTCCTCCTCCTCCTCTCCCTTGGTGCTTGGCGAAGCCCTGCAGGATTACCACGCTCCTCCATCACCACCACGCCGTTGTGCTGCTGCTGGATGGAGTCTTCCTCAACCTCTCCCTCTCTCCTTGCTGGATCAAGGCATGGGAGACGTCACCGGGTTGTACGTGTGTTGAACGCGGAGGTGCCGTCCGCTCGCACTTGATCATCGGTGATCTGAATCACGACGAGTAATGACTCCTTCAACCCGTTCACATGAACGCTTCCGCTTAACGATCTACAAGGGTATGTAGATGCACTCTCCTTCCCCTCGTTGCTAGTTTCTCCATAGATAGATCTTGGTGACACGTAGGAAAATTTTGATTTTCTGCTCCGTTCCCCAACAACCGGGTCATCAAAGGATCAACATCATAACTCTTGGAAAGTTGTCCCAACCATCATATCTGACCGAGATTCATATCCAATTGGTGTCATGATACCTCAGACTCAGGATGTCCGAGAAGAAAAGGTGCGACACATATCGACGAAATGACATTGCAAGATTCTCGGGAAATGAACTATGGGAGCGGGTTCCTGAAACAATAGTTCATCGGTAAACCACGAGAGGATGAGGAGGTGGCTGATGGAATCAGCGGCAATTCATCGAGATTAACAAAAGATGGATTTCCACAATTATGTGAACAAGGAGATAACGTTTGTGAGATCAAATGGTATAATGATGTATGCTCGACGAAAACATACACAATTAAACATTGATTGAAGGGTGCACCCGAAATATGGGTTGGGTTGCACGACCAATGTCAGAATGGTGATTCAATAATCAATAGTCTAGGAATGAACAGTTGACCATTAACTTCAAAGCAATAGGGTTGCTAGAAGTTTTGAATTCACACGTCATAGCTCAATTTTCGGTATTCCGGTTGAAAACAATACGGGGACCAAGGAATGAACGAAGATGGCAAGAAGTATTATGATATCAAGAATTCTTAAGAGGTGGTGAAATTCTCACCACATTCTTGACAAAAAGTGATGGTAATACTTCCGAGGTAAGGAAGATCAACTGCTGGGTAGCAGGGATCTCAAGGTTTACACAAAACACGAACAAGTTGTGTTGAACGGAAGGCAATAAAGTGGTCGATGAGAACAGGAATCATCGAGGGCAAGGATGGTATTACCCATCATGAATTCAATTGAATTCTGGAAGAGCTCATAAGGTTGATGATGATCACGACACATTTGTCGAGAGATTTCATGCAGATGTAATCAACCAGCGATTTACATCAAGTCGAGGAATGATGAAGCAAGAGGTTATTGGAACCACGATTCGACACAAACTCGAACTCAAGCTTGTTGTTTAAGGTGAAAGGGTAAGACGAGGAAAATCGACGTAAGCAGCTATCGCCGCAAATTGGTGCTCCGAGAATAAGGACCAGGTAGCACAGTTAGAATCGTCACGACAATGATATAGCCAAACAGGCTAGGAATGGCGTGATCGGGTACAAACTCGCACCTATAGAAGCTTCTCGAAGAGTTGTTGAACCGTAAAGCGGACTCGGTTCAGTTATCGGTGTCTTTGAGTGTTTAATAACTTTCGAGCCCGTGAAAATTGGAATCGAGTGGGAAGGTAGCACTTGATGAAGAACTCATAAGAAGTTATGCAGTTCCATGATAACCTCGAGATACCAGGGGGGTAATACTCGACACAAGATCAAAGTAAGGTTGGACTGGTGTATTGATCCATAGGAGACAATTGTTTTAACTTGTCCGAGAAATGAGATCAAAGAAGAACAATCATGGTCGGAACCACGGTTGCAAGGGATCAATTCACAGATACCATATGTTAGTTATCAAGGAAATAGTTATTATTATAAGAAGCTTCCATGATAGGATATACATCGCGTCCGTGGGCATGAACACAAAGTTCAAGGTCGACCCCCACTTCTCCAATGCATACCCTTTCATTCACTTCTCGCCTTCGATGAAGTTATAGCGTTGAAATTTTATCTGGCAAAATACCAGAAGAGTACGACTCGTGAAAACTTTCGAGTTCACACATATTAAGGAAGGCATAGGTTCAACCCATCGGGGCATCTTAGAATCATATACCAGAATCTTTTAGAAGTAATTAACTCAAGCTCGAAGGCAGAGCATGGTTGAGAAAGCAGACGATACAATTTACCAAAGGATTATGTATTCGAGAAAGGCTCACAAGGTTATTGAATATGAAGGGCGTTGTCAGATAAAATCCAACAAAGGATCTGGTGGTCCACAAGGGATCTGACGTGAGCATCGGTACTCAGCTAGAGGAAGCAGATTATAGAAACAACTGACTAACTCAATTGTCCAATGCAAAGGAATTATGATTTCCAAATCAAGGGACCAGAAGCAATGCTCTGATTAGGGGTGGATAAGTTGAATAGCCTTAGGGTACAATCAAAGACAATGGGATTGGTCGAGAACCAATTCTAGTTAAAAGAATGGCAGCTCAGCCGGAAAAGTAATTTATAAGGGTCAATGATGATTGCGTGTATTCGCAAACATATTGAGTCAACAGACTCAAAATGATAATGACAAGGAGTGTTAATATGACTACGGGACTTATGGGATTAACCATAATGCAAGCAAGCAAGAATTTCAAGAGCCAAAGGCCCTAAAGGATTTTCGGTAGATCGAATATTATTTTGAAGACTTTTGTGAAAACATGAACAACTGGGGATGAGCGGATACTCGACAAGTGCGAGGATTTATTTGAAGGGGTATTCATGTGGCAAAGAACTGCTAGGCAGTAGGCACAAAGTATTCTCGGAACAATAGAGAAAATTGAGGTATCTTGTAATAACAAGATTAACTGGGAATAAAAGTAAGAACGACAGGCGTAAGTATTTATCCATAGGGATGTTTCGGTGGTAGGGAATTACAAAAGCGACAGGTACAAGGTCTCGAGAGAATATCGGAGAGTATCTTCAAAGTCTTCTGGTTCACGGAGCAATCACCTGTAGTGAGGGGTTCTCCGGGAGGAAGTAGTAACGAGATCCTAAAGTTAGATTTTAGTAAAAATCGTTTAACCCGAATAGAAGAGAGTTTAGAGTCCCAGAGTAAAGATCGAGGAGTAAAAGATCCTAGTACCACCCGATGGCGACGTGGGCCCGTAAGGCACACAGCCAAGTTAGTAAAAGTTTTTGCAATGTCTAGACTCGACTTCGGCCAAGGAGTGTGGAAGGGGGATTCCTACAGGCAGTCGGCTCTAATACCAACTTGTGATGCCCCCGATTCAATCGTACACTAATCATGCACGCAAATGTGTACGATCAAGATCAAGGACTCACGGGAAGATATCACAACACAACTCTACAAATAAAATAAGTCATACAAGCATCATAATACAAGCCAGGGGCCTCGAGGGCTCGAATACAAGTGCTCGATCATAGACGAGTCGATGGAAGCAACAATATCTGAGTACGTACATAAGTTAAACAAGTTTGCCTTAAGAAGGCTAGCACAAAGCGGGATACAGATCGAAAAGAGGCGCAGGCCTCCCGTCTGGGATCCTCCTAACTACTCCTGGTCATCGCGGCCGGGCTGCACGTAGTAGTAGGCACCTCCAGTGTAGTAGTCGCCATCGACGGTGGCGTCGCTCCTGGGCTCCATCGTCTGTTGCAGCAATCGAGTAGAGATAGGGAAAAGGGGAAACAAGGCAACCGTGAGTACTCATCCAAAGTACTGCAAGCAAGGAGCTACACTACATATGCATGGATATATGTGTAAAGGGCCATATCGGTGGACTGAACTGCAGAATGCCGTAATAAGAGGGGATAGCTAGTCTTATCGAAGACTACGCTTCGTCACCGTCTTGCAATGTAGGAGGGGGTAGGTTGAAGTCCTCCAAGTAACATCACATAGCAATAATCCTACCCGCGATCCCTCCTCATATCCCCGAGAGAAAGCGACCACCGGTTGTATCCGCACTTGGAAGGGTGTGTTTTATCAAGTATCCGGTTCTAGTTGTCATAAGCTCAAGGTACAACTCCAAGTCGTCCTGTTATCAAGATCACGGCTATTCAATAGATTAACTTCCTGCAGGGTGCACCATCTTACCCAGACGCTTGATCCCATTTGGCGGACACACTTTCTTGGGTCATGCCCGCCGCGGAAGATCAACACGTCGCAGCCCTACCTAGGCACAACAGAGAGGCCAACACGCGGTCTAAACCTAAGCGCCAGCAGGGTCTGGGCCCATTGCCTCGAGCACACCGCACGCTATGACGCTGTGACGGCGAACTAGCCCCTTAATACAAGAGCAGGCCTACGTTCCAATCCGGCGCGCGCCACTCGGTCGGCGGCGTCCACGGGTGCTTCGGTGATACCACGATGCCGAGTGCCCATATCTTTCCCACGTGGTTGGTTAGTGCGTATAAGCTCGTAGCCAACTCAGATCAAATACCAAGATCTCGTTAAGCGTGTTAAGTATCCGCGAACGCCGAACAGGGCCAGGCCCACCTCTCTCCTAGGCGGTCTCAACCTGCCCTGTCGCTCCGCCTCAAAGATCCACTCATGGTGCTCCACCACCCGACCCGACTTTAGTCTCCACATGTATCATGTATAAAGTATATAGTATATACCGTGATCACCTCCCGAGTGATCACGGCCCGATAGTATAGCACGCAGACGGACAAGAATGTAGGGCCACAGATGAAAGTGCTAGCATCCTATACTAAGCATATAGGATTGCGGTAAGGTAACAACAATAGTAACAAGGACAAAGCTATGCATCGGGATAGGTATAATCAAAGCAAGAATAACATGCTACACTACTCTAATGCAAGCGGTATAGAGGAGAGTAGGCGATATCTGGTGATCAAGGGGGGAGGCTTGCCGGTTGCTCAGGCAAGAGAGAGGGTCGTCAACTCCGTAGTCGAACGGGCAGCAAGCAGAACGCCGGTCTCGTAGTCTATCGGAGAGAAGAGGGGGAAGAAATAATGAATAACATGTAAACAGATGCATATCGATGCATGACATGACAAGTAACGATGCTAGGCGTGCCCTAACGTGGTATGAGGTGGTACCGGTTAAGGGGGGAAACATCCGGGAAATTATCCCCGGTGTTTCGTGTTTTCGGGCAGAGGAGCCGGAGGGGGAAAGTTGCGAGTTCGATAGGTTAGGGGGGTGTGGCGGACGAACGGACTGCGTATCCGGAATCGTCTCGTCGTTCTGAGCAACTTTCATGTACAAAGTTTTTCCATCTGAGCTACGGTTTATTTTACATTAATTTTTAAAGTTTTAAATCATTTTCTAAATTTAATTTAATTCGAATAAATGTGAATTGCTAGGTGTACCCAGCTCTGGGTACACATAAGTGTACTAGAGAGGCTGACATGTGGGTCGAAGGGGTCCCAGTTGACCAGTCAAACTTTGACTGGTCAACAGGGGGTGGGTCCCCCTTGTCATATACTATTTTACTAACCTAACAGATTAAATAGACTAATTAGGTTATCAATTTAACTAACACAGGTTAATTAAGTTAATTAACTCTTTAATTAATTAATTAATTGATAATTTTATTATTATTATTATTATTTAATCTCTTTTTTTTATAAATGTTTCAGGGGCGTGGGGCCCCTTTGTCATAGGCCCCTCGGGGCTTAACGGGTGGGTTAGCAGGCGGGCGAGGCTGCCTGTTTGGGCGCCTACCAAACCAAAGGAGGCGCCGGGGTGTCGAGCCGACGCAGCGAGTGCGTCTGGCAGCAAGGGCGAAGGCTGTGGTGCGACACGCACGTAGGGACAGAGGCGCGCCTCGGGCGGACGTGCGCGCGCGAGGGCACGGCCAGGTCGTGCGCGGAGCGGGGGCACCGGGCGCGGCAACGGGAGGACGCGGACGGCGGTTACGACAACGAGATGGAGGGGGAGGTGGGGGGTCGTCGGAGAGGCTCACAGCGGAGCGTAGGGGCGAGCTCGGAGCGTGTCGAGGAAGCGCTCGGGGAGGCCGGCGGTGCAGTGGTCCGGCGAGGTGGCTCCGGGCGCCGCGGCGATGCCAAGGCGCTGGCGTGCGCCTGCATCGTGGAAGCACGGCTGTGCAGAAGGAGCGCGAGGGGAAGGGAGATCGGGCGTCAAGGACGGGCGCTCGCGCCAGGGAGCCCGCGATCCGGAGCGGCGGCGTGGCGCGGTCGGGGGGATCGCCCCTCGATCCAGAAACGGTGCGAGGAGAGGGCGGAGGAGTGGGGAGGGGGACGATGGCGGGCGGCAGCGAGGTGGCCTCGGCCGGTGAAGCCACCGGGCGGCGACGGCGGAGGCGAGGTGCGGTCGGGGGGGGCGAGAGGGACGAGGGAGTGGGGGGCTCCTCGATCCAGATTGGATCGAGAGGGGGGGAGTGGGGGTCGTGAGGGAGTGGGGCGGGGTCGCTAGGGTTCCCGGTCGGGTGGGGTTAAGGAACCGATGGGAGGGCGGCTGGGCCGGCCTGGCGGCCCAATGGCCTGCTGGGCCGTGGCCGAGCCGGGAGGGGGGGTTCTTCTTCCCTTTTTTTGTTTTCTGTTTGTTCTTTTCTTTTTATTTATTCTCTTTTCTCTTATTCTATTTTATTCAACTTTTAGTTTCTTTAGTTTTATAAATATGTTAATAGCTCCTAAATAAATGTCTCTGAATAATCCACTGCCTTAAAAGTTTGGTGACTAATAAACTAGTTTAAAATCTTGTTTATTAATTTAAAAGGCATTTAAATAATTGTCTTGTTACTGTTTTATTTAGTTAAGTGTATTTAAACTTTTTACAAAGACTTGGTTTATCCACCAACATTACTTATGAATTATTTGGCTCACTCCGAACAGTTTAGTTTCAATATTTGAAATCTTTTATTGTTTGCTTGATTTTGAATTTGAATGCGAATCGGTTTCGAACTAACGCGAGATCAGCAACAGTAATCGAGGTGACGTGGCATCATTAGCGGAGGGTTACTGTGGCTTAATTATCCGGGCGTCACAATATTCCCTTCCTTCATATCAATAATTGCACCAATCATTCTAAGGAAAGGTCTACCAAGAATAATAGGACATGAAGGATTGCAATCTATATCAAGAACGATAAAATCTACGGGCACATAATTCTTATTTGCAACAATAGGAACATCATTAATTCTTCCCATAGGCTTTTTAATAGTGGAATCTGCAAGATGCAAGTTTAGAGAGCAATCATCAAAGTCACGGAAATCTAGCAAATCACACAAAGCTTTGGGGATAGTAGAGACACTAGCACCCAAATCACACAAAGCATGAAACTAATAATCTTTAATTTTAATTTTAATTGTAGGTTCCCACTCATCATGGAGTTTTCTAGGGATAGAAACTTTCAACTCAAGCTTTTCTTCATAAGATTGCATTAAGGCGTCAACAATGTGTTCGGTAAAGGCCTTATTTCGACTATAAGCATGAGGAGAATTTAACACGGATTGCAACAAGGAAATACAATCAATGAAAGAGCAATTTTCATAGTTAAATTTCTTGAGATCCAAAATAGTGGGTTTAGAAATATCTAGATTTTTATTTCTTTCAATCCTTTTTTTATCAATTTCATCATCAGGATCTAAAAACTCAGAATTCTTAGAACGCCTTCTAGGTAAGGGAAGATCATAATCAGATTCATCAAGATTCATATTGCAAAACAAAGATTTAATAGGGGACACATCAATAACTTTTAGATCTTCATCTTGATTTTCATAGGAATTAGAAAAACACGCTTTAATAAAGGCATCTTTGTAAGCACGCATCCTAGCGGTTCTTTCTTTGCACTCATCAATGGAAATTCTAATGGCTTTGAGAGACTCATTGATATCATGCTTAGGAGGAATAGATCTAAGCTTTAAAGAATCAACCTCAAGAGAAATTCTATCAACGTTCCTAGCCAAATCATCAACTTTAAGCAATTTCTCTTCAAGCAAAGCATTGAAATTCTTTTGCGAATTCATAAACTCTTTAACACTACTCTCAAATTCAGAGGGCATCTTATTAAAATTTCCATAAGAGTTGTTGTAGGAATTTCCATAATTATTAGAAGGATTACTAGGATAAGGCCTAGAATTAAAATTCCCTCTATACGCGTTGTTACCAAAACTATTCCTACCAACAAAATTCACATCCATAGATTCATTATTATTCTCAAGCAAAGTAGATAAAGGCATATTATTGGGATCAGAAGAAACACTCTTAACAAATAAATTCCTAAGTTCATCCATCTATTCACTCAAAACATTGATTTCTTCTATAGCATGCACTTTTTTATTAGTAGATCTTTCAGTATGCCATTGAGAATAATTGACCATAATATTATCTATGAGTTTAGTAGCATCTCCTAAAGTGATTTCCATAAAAGTGCCTCCCAAGGCCGAATCTAAAAGATTTATAGAAGCAAAATTCAATCCAGCATAAAAATTTTGTATAATCATCCATAAGTTCAAACCATGAGTAGGACAATTGCGTAGCATTAATTTCATTCTCTCCCAAGCTTGTGCAACATGTTCATGATCAAGTTGCTTAAAATTCATAATATCATTCCTAAAAGAGATAATCTTAGCGGGAGGAAAATACTTAGAGATAAAAGCATCTTTGCACTTGTTCCAAGAATCAATACTATTTTTAGGCAAAGATGAAAACCATGCTTTAGCACGATCTCTAAGCGAAAAAGGAAATAGCTTCAATTTAACGACATCATTATCGACATCCTTTTTCTTTTGCATATCACATAAATCAACAAAGCCATTCAGATGAGCAGCGGCATCTTCACTAGGAAGGCCGGCGAATTGATCTTTCATAACAAGATTCAACAAAGCAGTATTGATTTCACAAGATTCGGTATTGGTAAGAGGAGCAATCGGAGTGCTAAGGAAATCATTGTTATTGGTATTGGTGAAGTCACACAATTTGGTAGCATCTTGGGCAATCGCGACAAGCAAGCAAACTAACACACGAGCAAACAAAAGGCAAAGGGAAAGAGAAGGCGAATAAAACGACAAGGGTGAAGTGGGGGAGAGGAAAACGAGAGGCAAATGGCAAATAATGTAATGCGAGAGATAGAAATTGTGATGGGTACTTGGTATGTTGACTTTTGCGTAGGCCTCCCCGGCAACGGCGCCAGAAATCCTTCTTGCTACATCTCGAGCTAGCGTTGGTTTTCCCCGAAGAGGAGCGGGTGATGCAGCACAGTAGCGTAAGTATTTCCCTCAGCTTTTGAGAACCAAGGTATCAATCCAGTAGGAGGTCACGCGCAAGTCCCTCGTACCTGCACAAAACGGTAGCAACTCGCAACCAACGCTTAGGGGTTGTCAATCCCTTCACGGTCACTTACGAGAGTGAGATCTGATAGAGATAATATTTTTGGTATTTTTGGTATAAAGATGCAAAGTGAAAAGTAAAAGCAAAACAAGTAAAATAAAGTAATGGAGATTGATATGATGAGAATAGACCCGGGGGCCATAGGTTTCACTAGTGGCTTCTCTCAAGAGCATAGATATTCTAAGGTGGGTGAAAAAATTACTGTTGAGCAATTGATAGAATTGAGCATAGTTATGAGGTTATCTAGGTATGATCATGTATATAGGCATCACGTCCGTGACAAGTAGACCGACTCCTGCCTGCATCTACTACTATTACTCCACTCATCGACCGCTATCCAGCATGCATCTAGAGTATTAAGTTAAAACAGAGTAACGCCTTAAGCAAGATGACATGATGTAGAGGAATAAATTCATGCAATATGATAAATACCCCATCTTGTTATCCTCGATGGCAACAATACAATACGTGCCTTGCAACTCTTTCTGTCACTGAGTAAGGACACCGCAAGATTGAACCCAAAGCTAAGCACTTCTCCCATTGCAAGAACTACCAATCTAGTTGGCCAAACCAAACGGATAATTCGAAGAGACTTGCAAAGATAACTCAATCATACATAAAAGAATTCAGAGAAGATTCAAATATTATTCATAGATAAGTTGGATCATAAACCCACAATTCATCGGTCTCAACAAACACACCGCAAAAAGAAGATTACATCGAATAGATCTCTAGGAGAGAGCGGGAGAACATTGTATTGAGATCCAAAAAGAGAGAAGAAGCCATCTAGCTACTAGCTATGGACCCGAAGGTCTGAAGTAAACTACTCACACTTCATCGGAAGAGCTATGTTGTTGATGTAGAAGCCCTCCGTGGTGGATGCCCTCTCCGGCGGAGCTCCGGAACAGGCCCCAATATGGGATCTCGTGGATACAGGAATTTGTGGCGGTGGAATTAGGTTTTTGGCTCCATCTCTGGTCTAATGGGGGTACTAGGTATATATAGGAGGAAGGAGCACGTCGGTGGAGCTCCGAGGGGCCCACGAGGCAGGGGGGCGCGCCCTCCACCCTCGTGACCTCCCCGGAAACTTCTTGGAGTAGGGTCCAAGTCTGCTGGATCACGTTCGGTGAGAAGATCACGTTCCCGAAGGTTTCATTCCGTTTGGACTCCGTTTGATATTCTGTTTCCTCGAAATACTGAAATAGGCAAAAAAAAGAATTCAGGCTGGGCCTCCAGCTTAATAGGTTAGTCCCAAAAATAATATAAAAGTGGAAAATAAAGCCCAATATAGTCCAAAACAGTAGATAAAGTAGCATGGAGCAATCAAAAATTATACATACGTTGGAGACGTATCATGCACCATATCCGCCGGCGAACCACAAAACGGCATCGGGCACTCATAGCAGTGGACGAAGGGCCTATTATCAAGTTTTTGGATTGTTGGAAATATGAGCAAATTACTATGATATTTAATCCGAATAAATAGGAAATAGATCATGACAGAATAGACAGAGATTAAACTAATCATGCGAACTAGCATAGCAGATGAACAGATCACATACTAGAAACATGAATTCTACCACGAACTCGAACAGGAAGGATAGAATCACATACGATGCAGCGGGAGCAGCACCGCCGGCATTGACGTTGTCGCCCATGTCGTCGAGGATGAGGTTGCCAAGGTCGGGGAAGAAGTCGTCGTTCGCGAAGTCGTCACTGCCAGCAGTCGCGCGAGTGCCCTCCCCAAAAACCTGATCGTCCCTCTCCCGTACAGGATCACGAGAGGTGGGATTCCGGAGGCCTGTTGTCCCTTCTCCCGGTGCACACCGAAAGGAGGGATGGAGAAGACTTTCTTGGCGGCGCAATGATCTGGAACGGTGGTGAGAAACTATATAGTGTGGGCTGGGTAGGTCGTGGGAGTATAGCTCTGTCCTCGGCTCAGCTCAATCCCGCAACCCGCGGCGCGTCGTGACGAGGCGTGGCGTGGCGAGGCGAGCGAGGAGGAGGAGCGCACGTGCACGTGTAGGTATCCTTTTCTCATGCTCATACAAGTGGTAGAAGAGCTCACCTTATAAAGGCCTTCTAGCAAAATTCCAACATCGACCAGGCCGTGCATGAAACGGGAGTGGCTGTAGGGGACATTGCGCCAGTTGAATATATGAGCAAGTTACTACGAGATTTAATCCGAATAAGCACAAAATAAATCATGACGGCTATAACAGAGATGAAACTAATATTGGGGACTAGCATAGTAGTAGGATACAGAGTTGAAACATGAATTCTACCACGACTTCGAACAGGAAGGACAGAAACACATACGGTGCAACGGGAGCAGCACTGTTGGCATTGAGGTTGTCGCCCATGTCCAAACACCACGTAGAAACGGTCTTTGAGCACGGTTCATAGTCGTTCCACGCTCGGGCATTGAAGTTTGTAACTATTTTAGATTAGAATATACTACTCCTCCGGTGCTAGTAGTAGAGCAGAGTCCTGCTCTACTCAAGCAAGTTAGGGCATAGCACTATAGGGAGTACCAATACTGTGATCACTCAAGCAAGTTGTGTGGCATCGACATGACCCTATGCTGCTGGTATGTGTCTCGTAAGTCAAGCGGCATGATGTAGTCATCATCACCTGTCCACTTCCCGCAGCACATATTCGCTTCTCCATCTTTTTCCACACATAATCTCGTCCAATCTTCCATCCCCGCTAAGGTGCCTCCCCCCTCATCTGAAACCTAAGCACTAACAATGGCAGAACCGAGTAGCGTACGCCGAAAGAGTGGCTGGAATTCTCTCCCCACAGAGGTAATCAAGCTCATTGTTTCACGTGTGGACAATCTCAGTACCATGCCGCTCGCCGCGTGCTCGTCGGGGCTATACTGTTTACTCAAAGCCCTCAGGACGGAGCTTTTTAAGCCAGCTCCTTGCTTGCTGATGCTGCCTGATCTTCAGAAACGGCGTGTCACGCAGCATAACGATCGTAGGGTGGCGAGCATCAACCCCCTTGACTGCGATCCGATCCCCGTCAGCCTCAACTACATTAACGGTATGTACTGTGTAACATCCCAAAATTCTAAATTTTGGAATGTTATAATAAATAAATAACTATGGTTGTTGTCTGATTGTTTGACTGATTGATTGAATGGAATTGAGTGGAAATTGAAACTTTTGAAAGTTGAATGAGAGGGAATGAAATGACTTTCCCAAACTTTCCATCTTGCATTTTGGATCCCAATTGAACTCAAGTTCATTGCAACACCAAAAACCTAGAAGTGAAGATGACATGACTTCTTCCATTTTGAAATGAATAGGGTTTTGGAAAAGAATTGAATTTCATTTGGGAAGTTTTCAAATCCAAAGCTTTATGCAACTCAATGATTTTCATGAGGGAAGATAAAATGACTTCTTCAATTATATGAAATAGGAGTTGGAAGTTATAATGAATCAAGTTGAAAATCATTTGAAAGTGCTTTGAAACCCTCTTTCAAATTTTGAGTTTTGAATTTGAATTTCAAACTTTGGCATGTGGGAAACATTTCAAAAAACTAAGCCTGATAAATACTTGATCAAAAGTATGAGAGGAGCAAACATGACACTCCAAAAATATCAGAGGAAACAATGCCAAAAGATTTGGATTCAAATCTGAAATTTATTTGAATTTGAAAAAAATAGATTTTTAAGAAGTTTGGATTTTGCCTTTGGAAAAATGTTCAAATGAAAGGGAATATTCCCCTGATCATTTTGGTATATATATACCCTATATAAAATATTTATAGTTTAGGTTTTATTTTTGTTTTTGTTTTAATTAAAAAATAAAGAAAACACCCAGGCGCCAGCCGAAGCACCCTGCCCAGCCAGGCCTGAACCCCCAATCGGCCGCCCACCAAGCCCAGCCCACCAACCAAATGAACTGCCCAGCTCCCCTCTCTCCCCCTCGCTGAACTCTCTCCCGCTCGGTCGACCGACGACTCGCCTCCTCCCTCTCTCTCTCGACCATGGACCCACCCCTGTCGTCTTCCCCCGTCCCACGCCACACCGATCTCGCCGGAGATCACCGGATCCCGAAAGATCCGGGATCTCCGATCGTCCCCCGATCCTCCCTTTCCCGACGAGGCCCCACCCTATAAATCCCCTCCCCGCACCCTGTTTTCCCCCCTCGCCCCTCACCCTCCTCTCCCTCCCGCTCGTGCTCGCTGGAGCCCGAGGCCCTGACCGCCATTGTCGCCGCCGACGCCTGTCCACCCCGACCCCCCAAACCCCACCGAACCCTCCCTGCCTTCCTCAGACCAAGACGGCGACTCACGGAGCTCCCGACGCCGAGCCCCCGACGACTTCCCGCCGCCCGCCGCGCCGAGTCCGTAAGCCCGACCTCTCCTCCTCCGTCCGATCCATCTTAGACGGCTAAGATTAGAGCCCCCGAAGGGGTAGGTTTTATTTATAAAACCGGCCGGTTCAAAACGGTTTAGTTTTAGTTAGGTTTATTTTTTTTCAGGCCCGGTTCTTTTAGTTTTAACCCTAGGCCCATTTAGCCTATCTAACGCACAGGGCGCAGTTTAGGCCCATTAGGCCTTTTTCTTTTATTTTGATTTTTCTGTTTTAGCAGAATAGTTCCTGTTTTCAAAAATTCATATCTTTTATTCTGTTTAACATTTTTGAGTGATTCTTTTTTTGTTGAATTGCAAATTTTATGTAGTTTTTGAAAAACATATATTTAGCTATGTTAAAAATAATTAAAAATGCTTTAATATTATTTTAGTCAGAATAGTAAATCTGCTATAGTTTTAGTTAGAAAAATTATTTTTGCATGATTCTTTTGCCATCACTTTATTTCGATATTGCCAAACCCTAGAAATTAACTTTGGTATTTTAGGGTTAATAAATAATTAATTCTAGGCAGAATCCTATTAATCCTAATTATTTGATTAGTTCCTGTTTTCCTAATTAATTAATTAGTAAATTAATTTATTTTAACTTGTGATTAATTATTCTAGGTTAGTTTCTGTCATTCCATTAGATGAACTTTTAATTATAATTAATAAGAGTTTTAAATTATTTTTCTTAATGGAAATTGGATTAGGCCTCAAATGAGTTTTATAATAGCTTTTAAATTAATTCTTTTTGCTCCTAGTTGCTTAGTGAAACCTTTTCTGTTAAGTTAACCTAAAAGCATGATTAGGTTATATTAAGGAATTTTTGTTATATAAAACTACTATTCTGTTATTGTTTGAAGTAGGGAAAACTTTGAATTGGTTTCTTTGAGTTTTCTTTTTGGATTTGGTTTTGATTGTTTTGTTGAGTTATGTTACCTTTGTTATGTTGTGTTATGTGATCCTATTGCTATGTGCTTATTATAGTTATTGTTTGCCTCGGTAGAATTTCCGGAGTGCGAAGAATTCTACTACGAAACCCTAGTTTCTTTCGAAGATCGTCAACAAGGCAAGTTCACTTGACCATGCTTTTCATACCTATGTTTTATTGCATGTAGTGGCACCTTTGCAACCACCCCTCAGTAGTGTTATTGAATCCTTGTAGTTGAGTAGTATGCATGAGGTAGGAACCCACCACCCTGTTACCAAGCCCGGGACGTTATTTATTTTAATGCTACGCTATAGTAGACGGGGTTTGGTATGAGTGCTCGGGAGTGGTGTGAGAATGGAGGCTCTACGTCAATGACGACAACTCCGTGATGGAAATCTGCAAGGACTGCATCTTCAAGACCTCAAGACTTCAAGACTCGAGACAGGATTTCAATACACACTCTTGGGTGAAGGATGGTTGACGGGCAGCCCCGAGAAACCAGTGGTTGGCGGGATGCATGGAGAAGCGCCATGACATCTCGCGAAAGCTTCACCCAGACTCAAAGAGACGGAAGAATACTTCACGCCGGAAGCTTACCCGCAACCGCAAGTCATTATGGGCTCGCTTGGTTGACCTTAGTGGTGACTCTGGCTGGGACGGTACTAGCAGATGTAGAAGGACGGTAGGATTGGATGGGTACGGACAATGGTCGAGGAACTCTTTGGAAGACCATGTTTGGTCATCTTGTTCTCAAACACTCAAGTGCGAGAACGTAAAGAGAGAGATCGAATCTTGCGGGTAAAGTGTACAAACCTCTGCAGAGGGTTATAACCTAATCGATTAGCCGTGTCCCCGGTTACGGACAATTTGAGCCTCTGGACTTGGATCTATCTTGGAACTCTCAACACCGGACTGATAACTTAATTGTGGGCAACTTATGATGACTTTGGGTTATGAGACATCGGTTGGCGGAACCATGTCATGATAGAAAACTCCATAGTACAGACTTCATTTATTCCTTTGATGTAGGGAAAATTAAAACCAGCTTTTACGCAAACAAAACTCAGATACAGAGCCACAAAGCCATATTGCATATAGTATAGTTTTATCATCTGTTCTTTTATTGTGATCTTGCGGTACATTCAATGTATCGACCTACACGGCTGCAACGTATCATGTTGCGTATACTTTCTTCCGACGAGTAAGAATACGGTGCAGGGTTACGGTCTACACTCAACTTGCCGATGGCGCTGATGGGACTCCACACCCGCTTGATTGTTTCCGCTGAGTATTATGAGGTATATATCAGTTTTACGTTATTTATGCATGTGATTGCACTTTGATATATACATTGATGTACTTGTAGCGCCAAAGATACTTGATCGAGGATGGCATAGAAACACGTAGGCTTGACCGTCGAGGTCGGGTCGCTCTGAGAGATGGTATCGAGCACATGTTGACTGTGAGGACGTGACCCTAGAAATCGGAAAGCCCTAGGACAGAAATCTCTAAAACTTTATTTTCAAAAGGATCCTTTACTTCGCGTCTTTTCTGATTTTTATCGATAGACCCTCAAATAGTTAGAATATACCCTTATCCTTTGATCACCCGGAGGATCAATCAAGACGCCCAAGAAGGATTTGATATCGGAGAACCGATGACCCCTTCGAGTAAAGAGGATTTCTCCATTAGAATCTACAACAGTTGAAGACTCAAGACTTGAAGGATCTGAAAATTATTTGACCTTTAGAAGACCAAACCCTGCTATACACCTCGTTAGATGCGATGATTTTGTGAGCTGTCATTTGTTTGATGTTTTCCGACAGCCCCAAAATAAAAACTTGTTTCTTCAAAACTATTGGTTGTATTGTGTGTATATCCCCCCATCTCTCTCACCTCACCCTAAAACCCTTGAACCCCATAGATGATGAATGAAGTTGGACTGATATTCTCGGACCAAGACTCAGCCGGAGGTAGAGCTATGGATGCGAAACATGGAGAGTCACTTGGGAACAATTTGGTTTCAAGGAAGTATGAGGTCCAATACGCTCTTCAAGATTTTTACGTAAAGTGCTGCAACCTGGTGGAAAATGCATCAAGCCATACAGGATTTAATGGAGCAAGAACTTGGGAGGATTTCAAGAAGACCTGTTGAGATCACGCCTTATCCGGAAGCACCATGATACACCAGGAATTAAACCTTGTGCTGCAGGATTTATGGAGAAATAGGACACACCGGGAGGAACACAAGGATGGATGCCCTCATTGTGAGGAGAAACACCCACCGAGGAATGCCCAACTAGTCGGTGACTTGCTTCCTGTGTGAAGGAACCACCCACTACCCGTGCGGTGTCACATTTACTCCACGGTGCAACGAACTATTCCAAGCAGGAAGATGGAATGAAAGAAGCCCTCAAGGAAGACCTAGAAGAACCAAGAATGAATGAAAGTGTTGAAGACCGGATGGAGAAGGTCTCAACAGATTTTACTCCAATGCCCGCTATTCATGTGGAGAAGAAGGACATTTTCACAGATTGCACCAAGGAAAGAAAAGAGTATCCGGGATACTTCCCGACAGAAACAATAGAGTTTGACCCACAGGGAATAGAAGGATTGATCAGAACGAGGAAACCCAGGAAGAGAAAACAAAGACACCCTCAGAACAACCCAATTTCTGCAAATAGGGACAAGAGTCATATTACCTGTTTTGAATGTAAGGACGTCGGGCATTATGCCAATCAATGTCCCGAAAGGAAGCAAGGAACTCAAGGAGCAGGCATCATCTTCAAGAAGCCCAAAGACTTATCGAAAGTCATCTGTTTTCGCTGTAAGGAAGCAGGACATTATGCTACTAAATGTTCCGACAAGACGAAAGCTGGAGCTGAGTAGTTGGAATTTTGATTATGGATAATAAGAGTAGTAGGAAGCAATTTCATTTTCATGAACTCAATGAAGTGAGTTATGTAATAGATTACTCAGAGATTGTAATAATTCGTGACTCAATAAAGTTGTAATGTCACATGCTGAAAATCTTAAGGAGTTGTGATGCATAAATTGGATATTGGAAATTGAGTTTGAAGTTTTGATAGGAATGTGTGCCCCAGGAGATAAGTACCTTACTCTGAGCATCATTTCTGTTTCGCAAACTGCAGATGACGACCCTTTACGAATCTTTCCTTAAAGGTCCGGAAACCATCATGACCTCGACAAGTGATCATGATTACCCAAGATCCTCAAGGACATGATGAAGCATATTCACCTTGAAGGAGATGCAGTCTACAAAGGCTACCCCTTCATGCATAAGGGAGTGGAACTTTGGTATGTGGAGGTACACCTCCACCGTTTGAAAGGAGTTTGCCCAAAGAGGATGGGGCATTACTTTTTCATCTCACGTGTGCCACAATGCAACTTTCTTCGATGCCGTTCGTGAAGCAGCCATGGAAGCCATACGCCAGATCGGAGAAATACTTGAAGCAAGACTCCGTCATACTCAGGGATACCTAAGTGAAGTGCATACGGAGATGATGGAGGTGAAGCTCAAGGCCACCACAATGAACCAGAAGATTGAAGAATTCAAGACACATGTCGCACAATTCCAGTGGGACTGAAGAATCCTCGAGGAGGATAAATGAATAAAGTTGGAAGTAATGTCTGACCATACCAAATCATGTGGGTGGCAGCATTTGTAAACAAAGTACTTTTGGAATTTGAATTTACGAAAAATGATTAAGGATGTAATGAAAGATTGATATGAGAATAATGAGATGTTATGGAAAAACTTGTGCATTTATTTTGGTCATAGTACTCTGTAAAGCCACAAAATCAATGAAGAAATAAATGTGATATTCATGACGGTCCATAGAAGGGAGCTGGACAAAATAAGTTGGAGTTTTGTTTTGATATGATGGTACGAAGAAACAGGGTACTACTGGATTTAAGGAGGTGTAACAAGAGAGTTACTCCAAGGATGAGTAAAGCTGCGCTAGTGTTGAAGTGGGCCATAACCCACAGGCCCAGGATTTCGAGAAGGAACCGTTGTAACCTTGATGAAGGAATAAATTGGAAGAATCAGCAGTCCAATCAGCATACGTTTCGTAGGAGGTTACGCAAAAACCTGAGAGTGGTGAAGTAACGATAGATGTTTGTTCAGCTTGCAGAAACCATGGATTTACTCGAACCCAGTTCGTGAACAAGAGGAATTCTGCAATGCCTGTGAGAATGACCGAGTGTTAGAATACGAGATTCGCTAAGCCTTATCTGAGGCAATGATCTGGTGCGGAATGGATTGATCACCATACCGACTTACTCGTATCTTTCGCTCCTGCTATTTGGAATGGTAAATCTGAGAGACTTACCCATAGTAAAGTGACGACGCTCGTTGAAGCCTTGCTTAAGCCTTAGAGTGGTAGGATGATAAACCCATGTACATGGCAGTTGTTGCCAAACGTAGGTTATACGGTGAGATTCAAACCAGACCCGTTTTCTGCAGGAGAAAACCATAAATTGTAGACCACCATGAGTGTTTCGATAGTTGTTTAGAATGGACACAGACCCATCAGCTAAGAAGATCCAGTCTCGGACGAACTTCAACTTTGACGAACCAACCCAAGCTTTTGAGGAAAACTCTATGCTTCTGACAGAAGAGCTTTAATGAAGGAGTTATTGTAAGATATGTGAAGCTACATACATTGTCAGCACTCCAGAGGAAGTATCTGAGTTTATTGGAACCGTAACCTTGATTTTAAGTGTGGTAGCCCACCTGACCTTTCTGACCAGAACATTTGCTAGAAGACCCCCAACCCCTAACCTTTTCTCGCTAGCCTCTTCGAATCTCGAGGACGAGATTCATTTTAAGTGTGGTAGGTTTGTAACATCCCAAAATTCTAAATTTTGGAATGTTATAATAAATAAATAACTATGGTTGTTGTCTGATTGTTTGACTGATTGATTGAATGGAATTGAGTGGAAATTGAAACTTTTGAAAGTTGAATGAGAGGGAATGAAATGACTTTCCCAAACTTTCCATCTTGCATTTTGGATCCCAATTGAACTCAAGTTCATTGCAACACCAAAACCTAGAAGTGAAGATGACATGACTTCTTCCATTTTGAAATGAATAGGGTTTTGGAAAAGAATTGAATTTCATTTGGGAAGTTTTCAAATCCAAAGCTTTATGCAACTCAATGATTTTCATGAGGGAAGATAAAATGACTTCTTCAATTATATGAAATAGGAGTTGGAAGTTATAATGAATCAAGTTGAAAATCATTTGAAAGTGCTTTGAAACCCTCTTTCAAATTTTGAGTTTTGAATTTGAATTTCAAACTTTGGCATGTGGGAAACATTTCAAAAAACTAAGCCCGATAAATACTTGATCAAAAGTATGAGAGGAGCAAACATGACACTCCAAAAATATCAGAGGAAACAATGCCAAAAGATTTGGATTCAAATCTGAAATTTATTTGAATTTGAAAAAATAGATTTTTATGAAGTTTGGATTTTGCCTTTGGAAAAATGTTCAAATGAAAGGAATATTCCCTGATCATTTTGGTATATATATACCCTATATAAATTATTTATAGTTTAGGTTTTATTTTTTTTTTGTTTTAATTAAAAAATAAAGAAAACACCCCGGGCGCCAGCCAGAGCACCTCGCCCAGCCAGCCGAACCCCCAATCGGGCCGCCCACCACCAATGACCCACCAGGCCCAATGAACCGCCCTAGCTCCCTCTCTCCCCGCGCCCGAACTCTCTCCCGCTCGGTCGACCGACGACTCGCCCTCCTCTCTCTCTCTCGACCATGGACCCACCCGTCGTCTTCCCCGTCCCACGCCACACCGATCTCGCGGAGATCACGGATCCCGAAGATCCGGATCTCCGATCGTCCCCGATCCTCCTTTCCCGACGAGGCCCCGCCCTATAAATCCCCCTCCCGCACCCGTTTCCCCCGCTTCGCCTCCTCGCCTCCTCCTCTCCCTCCGCTCGTGCTCGCTGGAGCCGAGGCCCTGACCGCCGCCATTGTCGCCGCCGACGCCTGTCCACCCCGACCCCCCAAACCCCACCGAACCCTCCCGGCCTTCCCAGACCAAGACGGCGACTCACGCCGAGCTCCCCGACGCTCGGAGCCCCCGACGCACTTCCGCCGCCGCCGCCGCCGTCGCCGGAGTCCGGTAAGCCCCCGGCCTCTCCCTCCTCCGTCCGATCCATCTTAGACGGCTAAGATTAGAGCCCCCGAAGGGGTAGGTTTTATTTATAAAACCGGCCGGTTCAAAACGGTTTAGTTTTAGTTAGGTTTATTTTTTCAGGCCCGGTTCTTTTAGTTTTAACCCTAGGCCCATTTAGCCTATCTAACGCACAGGGCGCAGTTTAGGCCCATTAGGCCTTTTTCTTTTATTTTGATTTTTCTGTTTTAGCAGAATAGTTCCTGTTTTCAAAAATTCATATCTTTTATTCTGTTTAACATTTTTGAGTGATTCTTTTTTGTTGAATTGCAAATTTTATGTAGTTTTGAAAAACATATATTTAGCTATGTTAAAAATAATTAAAAATGCTTTAATATTATTTTAGTCAGAATAGTAAATCTGCTATAGTTTTAGTTAGAAAAATTATTTTTGCATGATTCTTTTGCCATCACTTTATTTTGATATTGCCAAACCCTAGAAATTAACTTTGGTATTTTAGGGTTAATAAATAATTAATTCTAGGCAGAATCCTATTAATCCTAATTATTTGATTAGTTCCTGTTTTCCTAATTAATTAATTAGTAAATTAATTTATTTTTAACTTGTGATTAATTATTCTAGGTTAGTTTCTGTCATTCCATTAGATGAACTTTTAATTATAATTAATAAGAGTTTTAAATTATTTTTCTTAATGGAAATTGGATTAGGCCTCAAATGAGTTTTATAATAGCTTTTAAATTAATTCTTTTTGCTCCTAGTTGCTTAGTGAAACCTTTTCTGTTAAGTTAACCTAAAAGCATGATTAGGTTATATTAAGGAATTTTTGTTATATAAAACTACTATTCTGTTATTGTTTGAAGTAGGGAAAACTTTGAATTGGTTTCTTTGAGTTTTCTTTTTGGATTTGGTTTTGATTGTTTTGTTGAGTTATGTTACCTTTGTTATGTTGTGTTATGTGATCCTATTGCTATGTGCTTATTATAGTTATTGTTTGCCTCGGTAGAATTTCCGAGTGCTAAGAATTCTACTCTGAAACCCTAGTTTCTTTCAAGATCGTCAACAAGGCAAGTTCACTTGACCATGCTTTTCATACCTATGTTTTATTGCATGTAGTGGCACCTTTGCAACCACCCCTCAAGAGTGTTATTGAATCCTTGTAGTTGAGTAGTATGCATGAGGTAGGAACCCACCACCCTGTTACCAAGCCCGGACGTTATTTATTTTAATGCTACGCTATAGTAGACGGGTTTGGTATGAGTGCTCGGAGTGGTGTGAGAATGGAGGCTCTACGTCAATGACGACAACTCCGTGATGGAAATCTGCAAGGACTGCATCTTCAAGACCTCAAGACTTCAAGACTCGAGACAGGATTTCAATACACACTCTGGGTGAAGGATGGTTGACGGCAGCCCCGAGAAACCAAAGGTTGGCGGGATGCATGGAGAAGCGCCATGACATCTCGCGAAAGCTTCACCCAGACTCAAAGAGACGGAAGAATACTTCACGCCTGAAGCTTACCCGTGCAACCGCAAGTCATTATGGGCTCGCTTGGTTGACCTTAGTGGTGACTCTGGCTGGGGCGGTACTAGCAGATGTAGAAGGACGGTAGGATTGGATGGGTACCGACGGTGGTCGAGGAACTCTTTGGAAGACCATGTTTGGTCATCTTGTTCTCAAACACTCAAGTGCGAGAACGTAAAGAGAGAGATCGAATCTTGCGGGTAAAGTGTACAAACCTCTGCAGAGGGTTATAACCTAATCGATTAGCCGTGTCCCGATTACGGACAATTTGAGCCTCTGGACTTGGATCTATCTCGGAACTCTCAACACCGGACTGATAACTTAATTGTGGGCAACTTATGATGACTTTGGGTTATGAGACATCGGTTGGCGGAACCATGTCATGATAGAAAACTCCATAGTACAGACTTCATTTATTCCTTTGATGTAGGGAAAATTAAAACCAGCTTTTACGCAAACAAAACTCAGATACAGAGCCACAAAGCCATATTGCATATAGTATAGTTTTATCATCTGTTCTTTTATTGTGATCTTGCCGGTACATTCAATGTACTGACCTACACGGCTGCAACGTATCATGTTGCAGATACTTTCTTCCGACGAGTAAGAATACGGTACAGGGTTACGGTCTACACTCAACTTGCCGATGGCGTTGATGGGACTCCACACCCGTTTGATTGTTTCCGCTGAGTATTATGAGGTATATATCAGTTTTACGTTATTTATGCATGTGATTGCACTTTGATATATACATTGATGTACTTGTGTGCGCCAAAGATACTGATCCGTGGATGGCATAGAAACACGAGGCTTGACCGTCCGAGGTCGGGTCGCTACATACCGGGTCGGCATGAACACGCCTTGGATGGTGCTCGTCGACGGTCGTGGCAGCCGGATGCTCGTGGAGGTCTACACCGCGATTGATCCCCTTCCTTCGATTAACACTGCCTTTGCTTTGGCACAATGCCCGTAATACTCGGAATCTTACAAGAGCCAACATGATACCAAGTTTGATTTGCTCAAGGTTGTAATCCGCCAAGTGCCCACAAGATCTGCGAATTATAAAGACTTCAGCTAATTGTGTTCTTCAACCGCGGTCTCGCCTATCTCGACAGTCACTGCGGTAAGTGGATAAATCTGCACGCCCATCGCAGGATCATACATCCTCCATGGTTCTCGATGCCATTGAACACAAGGGCTTCATTTACTGCTGTCGACTCCTTCTATGCACGGACGTATTGCTAGCCTACTCCGATCATCGCTACAAACGGTTGTTACAGCAGTATGTTACTTCCATATGATATCATGATGGCTTGCTTATATTACTGTCAACATTTGCTGAAAAAATATTCATGCTCATAACATGATGTTCTTAAGATTAACTAAACCAAGAGCCCTTTTTTATTTGACTCCAACTTGATATGATGTTGTAGGCCGCCTGGTGTCCCTACCCTTCCTAATCCCAAAACCTTTCAAAGAAAAGCGGCATGGCAGTTGCAGGTGGTTCCTGGCTCGATTAGACGATGGTGAAAGATTGATGATCGTTCGCACATACCGGACGTGTTGTTTCGCGGAATACAATCACAGTCACTGCAAGGTCTTTGAGCAGGATCCCAGCTTCTCTGGGCCTTCAGGAATTTTTGACTGGAGGCTAATAAGTAGCCTTGGTACACGCTCTCTGTTTGTCGGACTGAATTATCTGATTAACCAGGAGATAACCGACGGCAAGGATCATGATGGCAGCGTGGTTTCGTTCATCAGGCAAAACTGTGTGTACACAGAGTACCATGCGTCTCTGCATGCACCATACCCTCATATGTGCCGCCACGCTCTGCAGCCCAAAGTAGGATAGAGGGTCGCAAGTATCAGACTTCGACCTGCTGGCTGGAGTTTCCCCCGTCAGGCACCCATCTGGTTCAAGCCGTCAGCCAATCTCCACAGCTTAATAAATAGTAACGTCTAACTAAGCCGGTTAGTTAGATGCGTACACTTGGTGTAGTAGGAACTTTATTTAGTTTGATGCATACACTTGTTCTTTTTTGGTAGCCCTTTTGTAATGATGGCTGATGTTTGGTTTGGAAGAGATAGCTGCGTCTTCACTCTTCTGGCCTGCTTACTGCTTTTGTTGCACCCCCAGCCCTGGTTGCTGCTGCTATTGTTTTCAATGTACAATCAGTAGTATATTTCGTCTGTTGGTTGAATAAATGTGTTGTTAGAACGACAAACACAGTGTTTTGGAAGTCGTTGCACGGTTCGATCCTTTAGTGCCCCGTACCGTACGTAGCGCATACTATTTATCATACGGAACACATTTTTTTTAAACTCGGAACACATTTTCCACTTGTTGATAACATGCAGCCCATCGATGAAGGCCCAATAGAGAATCCCATAATTAATCGGAAGGAGGCTCTCACATGAATCCGCCTGTACATGCTCATGGTCCCCTAAACATAAATAAGTAAATAAATAAATAAAGCTAAATGCTCATGCACCAGTTCTTTGGGGAAATAGGTAGCCCAGCATTTCTTTTTGAAGAATACCCAAGCTAGGCCTATTTGTTTTCTCTGAATTACTGGGCTGCAAATCTTTTAAGACGAGGAGGGATGCATTCCGGCCTGGCTTAAGAGTATGGTAAATGTCTGTTAAAAGTAATATCAAAAGGGGTTGAAAATTCCAAAAAAAATTATAGCAAATGGGATATAAGTTTCTTTTTTTTTTGTTTTTGTTCTTCACTGATATCTTATACGTATTTCATTGGATTTAACATGACATAGTACTAATTTATTTTTAAATTTGTTTTACTATGGCTATTAATTATTGGATTAAGAATATTTCATTCCCCAGCAAAAATTTGCGAATTTTCAAAATATCCCACATATTTAGTTAATTTTTTGACCTTGGTACTGACCAGAAAATGGCCAGCAATTCTAAAAATGGAAAACGGGCTGCAATAAATTCCATATGAATTAGAAAATGGGTAAAAAGTATAAAAATAATAGCAAATGGGCTGTACACGCCACGGATTTCGAGGCTGGCTTGTTTACGCAAGGCTTTGTCAGTGAACACACGATTCTAGCAGCAGTTAGTGTTGGATGTCCATCCAACGGCCGACGTGCTTCTTTAATCTCGATCTTCCGCTCCACCGCCTAAACTAGCGCCATGGGACTGCTGCTCCTCCTCTTGTGGTCCGCAGTGATGCCTGCAGCTTCCCGCCCACCTCCTCCCTCCGCTGCCTGGCCGCACGCAATCAACTGCCTCCTTATTACGCGAAAAAAATGATTCCTCCCATCGACATCTATGGCGCACCGGTTGGGAGGCTGACTCAGGCCTACTAAGTTGACGCAGACGCTGGGCTTGTCAACTTAGTCAACAAGCGATTCTAGCAGCAAGAACCGTTGGATTTGAATCGAACGGTCCTGCTGCTTGTTCAATCGCTGCTCTTCTTGCACCAACCGCCCAAACCAGCGCCGGGGAGACCGCCTGCTCCTGCCTCCAGTGGCCGGCTGTGCTGCCAATGAGGCCTCATCGCCCCTACTACTCCCACCGCTAGCTGTGCCTGCGGCGAAGGCAGCCTCACACCGCAGCCGAACCAGTGAACCCTCGTACTCCTCTCCGCGTGGGCATCCACTGTCGCGTCTTCCCCGGCTCCGCATCGTCCCCTTCCTAGGCCTTGCCGTCGTCCACCGCCTTGGTGCTCTCGGCGCGGCGTGGTCAACGTGGTCAACGACATTCCATCGGAAGAGTATCTTTGTGCGTGGAGAGGCCGAGATGGGTCCACGGCCACAGCCCAGTTTTTTTGTGATTTTCCAAGTAAGTCGCTTTGTCAGGCCTGTTGGGCTGCAAATCTTTCAAGACGAGGAGAGCTTTCATTCGGCTAGCCGAGAAAATGGCCCATTAGTAATGAGAAATGGGTTGTACATTTTTAAAACACATCAAACCGGCAATTAGTTTCAAATGTCTTTTTTTCATTTCGAGATTTGAAATTACATTAATTTTTATACGTGGAGAATTTGTTGGATTTTATATTGATATACATTTATTTTTAAAATCAGTTTGAATGTGAGTCAAAATTTCGGGATTAAAAACAGTTCGGACCGCACCAAAATATACAAAATTTCGTATAATTTTTTAACCGTGGCCACAATATGGGTTGTAATGCTAACAAAAAGAATATGGGCTCCAAAAAACCTTAATAATTAGCAAATGGGCTGTAAATTATTAGAAATAATGGCAGATGGGATGTATGATGTTTCCCACAGATTTGAGTCTTTCCTAAAAAGGTTGACGCCAAAGGATCGTTGGATGGCCATCCAACGGCCGCCGTCTTCTTCAATCTCTGCTCTTCCTGCTCCAAATGCTCAAGCAGCGCCAAGGGGACTGCTCGCTCCCTCCTCCCAGCGGCGGCTCTGCTGCCCCTTGCAGGCCTCACCGCCCCACCGCATTCCCATCACTGCCTAGCAATCCCTCTACTCACCCACACTGCTGTTATTCTGCGGCGACGGCAGACGTAACCAAGAACCCTCGTCAACACTCCCCTCCGCGTGGGAAACAACTGCCGAGTCTTCCCTGCCTCCGTGTCGTTCCCTTCCTAGGCCTCGCCGTCGTCCACCGCCCTGGTGCTCTCGGTGCGGCCTGGTCAACGTGGTCAACGACCGACATGCATCTGAAGTGGACTTTACGTGGAGAGGCCGACAGCTGGGTCCATGGCCGCACGCAAGGAAATGCCTCCTTATTACGCGCAAAATAATAATTCCTCCACCTGACATCAGGGACCCACCGAAAGGGCCTCTGTATTTCGCAAAAAAACGTTACCGCCGCTGACAGCTCGGACCCACCAGCTATATCTTCGCACGCAAGGAAGTGCCTCCTTATTACGCACAAAAAAATGAATACCCCCCTGCTAGCTGGGACCCACCTTGGTGGGAGGCTGACTTGTGGGCCTACTAAGTTGACGGGGACGGAGGGCTTTGTCAACTTAGTCAATATGCACGATTCTAGCTCCAGTGACCGTACGATGTCCATCCAACGGCCGTAGTGCTTCTTCAACCTCTGGTCTTCTTGCTCCAGCCACCCAAAGCAGCGCCGGTCGTGCCTCGTGCTCCTGCCTCCCGTGGCCGGCTGCGATGCGGCGGAGGCCTCACTGCCCCCTACTACTCCCACCGCTGGCCAGACCATCCCTCTACTCACCCACACCCCCTGTTATTCTGCGGCGACGGCAGCCTCACACCGCAGCGAACCAGTGAACGCTTGTACTCCTCTACGCGTGGGCATCCACTGCCGCGTCTTCCCCGGCTCCGCGTCGTCCCCTTCCTAGGCCTCGCCGCCGTCCACCGCCCTGGTGCGCTCGGCGCGGCGTGGTCAACATGGTTAAGGAACGGCTTCCATCGGACGTGGACTGTACGTGGAGAGGCTGACAGCTGGGTCCATGGCCGCAGCAAGGAAGTGCCTCCTTATTACGTGCAAAATAATTATTCCTCCACCTGACAGCGGGGACCCACCGGATGGGCCACCGTATTTTGCCCCCCTGACTGCTGGGACCCACCAGCTACATCTTCGCAGGCAAGGAAGTGCCTGACAATTGGGACCCACCTGGTCGAAGTGTATGTAGCGTTGTCATTCTGGTCGCGAACGTGTACGTACATATATACTGGTCGATGTAGAGGCGCGCACGTGTCGTAGTAGAGGCACGCACGTAGCATGTACACGTACGTACAGCGGCCAGTGTGCAAGAAAGAAAATACGGCCACGTATGTGTACATACGGGCGGGGTCTCGAACGCCTACTCACGCATACGTACGGCCAGGGCTCGTGTACATGGCTGGGTCGGAACGGAGAAACAACGTCGTCGTCGTGTTCATGGGGAGGCAATGGAATGCGTCGTGTTCATGGGGAGGCAACGGAATGCGTCGTGTTCATCGGGAGGGCTTGGACGGAACAGGCGATGGAAACGAGGCCTAGCGTACCGCAGAACTTAGGAAACGGCCTTGTGTTCGACCGGCCACGTTTGAAACAGGATCCTGTTCATCGGGAGGGGTCTGGCATACCGCAATACAGAGGAAACGAACCTCCTACGGTCGAAACGGGGGTCCTGTTGATCGGGAGGGGTGTGGCGTACCGCAAAACGGAGGAAACGGACCTCCTACGGTCGAAACGGGGGTCCTGTTCATCGGGAGGGGTGTGGCGTACCGCAAAACGGGACTCCACGGGATACTGTTCATCTCCACCGTCGACCCCCTCCAGCCTCCACGAGCTACTGTTCATCCACCGTCGACCTCCTCCAGCCTCCACGGGCTCCTGTTCATCCAGCCTCCACCGCCCGCTTCTCCACCGCCATGCTCAACCACCCTCCATCGTCTACTGTTCATCCAGCCCTCCACACCACGGGGTCCTGTTCAACCACCCCTCCACGGGCACCCATCCACCGTCTACTGTTCATCCTGCCCTCCATGGGGTGGTCCTGTTCATCCAGCCCTCCACGGGGTCCTGTTCATCCAGCCCCAACCGGCTCGATCGATCGGGGTCCTGTTCATCCAGAGGCAACACCACGGGGTGCTGTTCATCCACCCCACCGAAACTGCTCATCCAACCCCCCGCAACGCTCACTGTTCATCCAGAGGCAGCATCGATCAGCTTCAGTTAGCAGCAGTAGCGAAGGAATCTCTCGATCGGGTTGAGTTAACAGCCATCGATCGATCGCTTGGGTTCGATGTACGTAGCTGCGGTGCAATCGCTCGCTGGTCGATTAGATCCCAATGCCTCGCTCGGGTTCGATTAGAGCTAACGCCTCAGCAAGCACACACGCATACATGTACGAGAAAAGCGCGCGTCGCCGCCCGACCTCCCACCGTGAATCGGAACTCCCGAAATTTTCCTCCCCTCGCTTCTACCACGGTTTTTCCATCATGGACGGCCCAAAGAATGTCATGCAGCTGCGTCTCCAGCCCATGTCGGAAAGCCCATTTTCATCATGATTTTTGTCATAGAAGTAGGAGCCCACGACATCTATGATGATACCGGTTTTGTCACAATTATCGTCATAGAAGTGTCATATGTATGATGAAAAAAAATTGCTCGCCCAAAATGTCACGGATGTGTCTTTTTTTGTAGTGAGCTTCTTCCGTGATCTGCCTCGCCTTTGAAATGATTGCCTTTCTTTCGACATTGATGGTTGGTGGAAGAAATCGACGATAGCCTGTACACATTCTTTCGCATTTGTCTAGGTATATACTTTCGATGTCGCCTAAACAGTGAGTGCATGCGTGGTATCCCTTGTTTGTCTGTCCTGAAAGGTTACTGAGAGCGGGCCAATCGTTGATGGTTACAAACAGCAACACGTGCAGGTTAAATTCCTCCTATTTGTGCTCATCCCACACACGTACACCGTTTCCATTCCACAGCTGCAAAAGTTCTTCAACTAATGGCCTTAGGTACACATCAATGTTGTTGCTGGGTTTCTTAGGGCCTTGGATGAGAACTGGCATCATAATGAACTTCCGCTTCATGCACATCCAAGGAGGAACGTTATACATACATAGAGTCACGGGCCAGGTGCTGTGATTGCTGCTCTGCTCCCCGAAAGGATTAATGCCATCTGCGCTTAAAAAAAACCGTACGTTCCTTGGGTCACCTACAAACACAACCCGGTACTTTCTCTCGATTTTTCTCCACTGCGACCTGTCAGCGGGTGCTCTCAACTTCCCGTCTTCCTTACAGTCCTCACTGTGCCATCGCATCAACTTGGTATGCTCTTTCTTTCTGAACAGTCGTTTCAACCATGGTATTATAGGAGCATACCGCATCACCTTCGCAGGAACCCTCTTCCTGGGGGGCTCGCCGTCAACATCACCAGGGTCATCTTGTCTGATCTTATACCGCAATGCACCGCATACCGGGCATGCGTTCAAATCCTCGTCGCACCGCGATAGAGGATCACGATCGATAGGGCATGCATGTATCTTACGCACCTCCAAATCCTAGAGGGCATACGACCTTCTTTGCTGCGACGTCTTGTCGGGCAATTCATTATCCTTTGGAAGCTTATTCTTCAATATTTCCAGTAGCTTCTCAAATCCTTTGTCAAGCACAGCATTCTCTGCCTTCCACTTCAGCAATTCCAGTACGGTACCGAGCTTTGTGTTGCCATCTTCGCAATTGGGTTACAACCCTTTTTTGTGATCCTCTAACATGCGATCGAACTTCAGCTTCTCCTTTTGACTTTCGCACTGTCTCCTTGCATCGACAATGACCCAGCGGAGATCATCATCGGGCACAATATCGTCTAGTTCCTCTTGATCTTCAGCAGCTTCCCCCGTTGCAGCATCACCGTATTCCAGGGGCAGATCGTTATCATCGTCCTCTTCTTCTTCGTTGTCTTCCATCATAACCCATATTTCTCCGTGCCTGGTCCAAACATTATAGTGTGGCATGAAACCCTTATAAAGCAGGTGGGTGTGAAGGATTTTCCGATCAGAGTAAGACTTCGTATTCCCACATATAGGGCATGGACAGCACATAAAACCATTCTGCTTGTTTGCCTCAGCCACTTCGAGAAAATTATGCACGCCATTAACGTACTCAGAGGTGTGTCTGTCACCGTACATCCATTGCCGGTTCATCTGCATGCATTATATATAATTAAGTGTGTCAAAAACCATTACAGAACATCATGGATAGATAAGTGATCAAATTAATAGAAGTTCATCATCACATTAAAACCAAAGTACATACATAGTTCTCATTGAACAACATATAGCTCTCCAGAGCATCTAATTAAACCATACATTGAAACTATGTAAAACATTTCAATGCAACAACAAATGCGATCATAATCGCAACCAAGGTAACAATTGATCCAACGACATAATGATACCAAGCCTCGGTATGAATGGCATATTTTCTAATCTTTCTAATCTTCAAATGCATTGCATCCATCTTGATCTTGTGATCATCGACGACATCCGCAACATACAAATCCAATATCATCTTCTCCTCCTCAATTTTTTTAATTTTTTTCTTTAAGTAATTGTTTTCTTCTTCACCTAAATTTAACCTCTCGACAATAGGGTCGGTTGGAATTTCCGGTTCACATACCTCCTAGATAATTAAAATCTATGTCACGTTGGTCGGCATAATTGTCATAAACAATAATGAACCAAATAGTTATAAAAGATAATATATACCACATCCGAATCATAGACAGAGCGAGGGCCGATGGGGGCGGATACCAAAACCATCACACTATATAATAACAAGCAATAATAAAAGTAAGAAAATTAGACAAGTATCTACCTAAAGTAATATTTTTTTCTTTCAGAAAAAAGATAAGAACAAGAGGCTCACCACGGCGGTGCCGGCGACGAGATCGGCACGGGCGATCGATGGCGGTGAAGACGGGGACGGGACGTGACGGACCGCTAAACCTAGACAAATCTCGAAGAAAATGGAGCTTGGAGGTCGAGCTTAGAGAGGAGAAAGCTTAACTAGTATGGACCGGGCTTTTCATCGAACACCTCATGTGCATAGGAGGTGAGCTAGAGCACCACAAAGCTAGAAAAAACAGAGCAGTGTGGACTACTCTGCTGCGGCGATGGGGTATATATAGGCAACTCATTGGTCCCAGTTCATGGCAGGAACCGGGACTAAAAGCCCCCCTTCTGTCCCGGTTCCAGCCACGAACTGGGACCAATGGCTGTGGGCCAGTAGCGAGGACCATTGGTCCCGGTTCGTGCCTGGAACCGAGACAAATCGGTCCAGACGAACCGGGACAAATGCACCATGGGGCCCGGCCGGCCCCCTAGGCGCATGAACCGGGATGTATGCCCCCATGGGTCCCGGTTCGTGACTGAACCAGGACTAATGGGCTGGCCAGGCCCCAACCAAAGCCTTGTTTTCTACTAGTGATCGTTGTATTTAGCTGACTTAGGAACAATTTTGGTTGTGCATAGAGCGACGACAGGGCCAAACAATTGATGGTCGTCAAGGATATAGAAGACCCAAATCTTCCACATTAGGTGGTTGTCGCGGTCGAGCTTTACGGTGACCACCTATCAAAAGCTGGGATCAACAACATGGCCGATCGCCGAACGCAAAGACACTGATGCCAAGCCTGACGTCGGAGTTTTGCAGCCCGAGGGCAGCAAGATCAATAGCCATGGCAGCACGGCAGAGTTCATTAAACCAGTCGCCGAAGAAGTCATGGCTTATAGGTCAAATCTGTTACACCATGCGAAATAACTAAGTTTAGAATTTGTATTCCGGTGCATCAATGTGAATATGTGATAGGGGCTCCTCCTCCTTAGAGCATGTCTAGTAGTACCCCTAAACCCTCAAACCCTCAAAAATAACCATTTTTTCTGGGTTGCAACAAAAAACACAAAGACTAGAACCCCTAAACCCTCAAAAAAAGTAAGGGTCCAACCCTCAAACCCAATTCCAACCTGTAGAAGTGAGGGTTGGAGAGGGGCACTCGACCCCAACCCGCACTCCCTTCCCCCGTCGCGCGGGAGGGAAAAATCTCGTCCCCAACCTCCCGCCTCCTCCCTCCCAAGGCACCGGCCGCCGCCCACCGCCAATCCGGCCGGCCCCGCCTCGACGACCTTGCCGCCCGTCGCCCGGCTCGCCACACCCCGCCGCGGATTCGCCATTCCCGCCGCCTCCCCCCACGCAGCACCCACCGTGTCACGCGACCGCCGTCGCCGCCCAGCTTTCTCCTCACTGACCGCCGCCACCCGGCCTCCTCAACCTCTCTTCCACCTCCTCGACCTCCCCAGCCACGCGCCCGCCTCCCGGCCTTTGCCTCGGCCGCCCCCGCCCCAGCCGCCTCCCCCCCCCCAGCCGCCTCCCGCAGCCAGAGGCAGGCCGGCCTCAGGCCTCCTCGAGCTCTCCTCGCCGCCGCGCCAGAGGCCAGGCGGGCCAGAGGCAGCCGCTCCGCCCCGAGCTCCCCGCAGGTATGCCTCCTTTTCTTTCCTTTTGTTTCATTTTTTCCTTTCTGATTCATTGTTGGCACTCACAATTTATTGTTTATTGTATTGTGTAGATGGAGGTGAACAACGACGACATGGACTCGTTGTCCGATTCACCGGGTTGGTCGTCATCTGACGTTCGGACATTGACGAGTTGTTGCAAGACGACGACGTCGAGATGATGAGCCTCCTCGTCGACGTGCAAGCATTTGAAGACCGAGTGAAGCTTATGGATCAGAGGAGAGGGTCGAAGAAGGGGCAAGTCACCATATACCGGAACCGCGCTCTTGGGCACGAGCATTTGATGCAAGACTACTTCACGGAGGTACCTACATACCCTCCTCATCTCTTCCGCAGAAGGTACCGAATGCGTCGTAGTTTGTTTGTGAAGATTGTCACCGATTGTGAGGCGGCCTCCTATTCGTATCATGGGGTTTAGTGCATATCAAAATATATCAGCGGCAATGCGGGTACTCGCCTATGGCGTACCCGCGGACTATACCGACGAGTATCTTCGCATTGGACAAGATACAACCACAGAGTCCGTCCATAGGTTTGCAAAGTTGGTTATCAAGTTGTATGGTGAGAAGTATCTTCGGGCACCAAACAAGGAAGATACAAAGAGACTGATGGAAATCAATGAAAAAAGGGGATGGCCGGGGATGCTAGATAGTCTTGATTGCATGCATTGGAGGTGGAAAAATTGCCCAAAGGCATGGCACAGCATGTATTGCGGTAAAAGCCATGATGCTACCATTGTGCTTGAGGCCGTAGCATCGGAGGACACATGGATTTGGCATGCATTCTTTGGGTTGCCGTGAACACTCAATGATATCAATGTCCTCAATAGATCTCCTTTGTTCAAAAGATTAATTTCTGGGGATGCTCCAGCTTGCAACTACAAAATCATGGACAATGAGTACTCAATGGGATACTATCTCACCGATGGCATCTATCCCGAATGGGCAACTCTTGTGAGGTCCATCACGGAGAAAAATGGGGTGCCCTTAACAAGAAAAGAGGCTCATTTCACCAAGGCACAAGAGGCAGCCCGCAAGGATATTGAGAGAGCTTTCTGTGTTTTGCAAGCAAGGTTTGCCATAGTTCGGGGTCCAGCTCGGTTTTGGGACAAAAAAACCTTGGTGAACATCATGAAATGTTGGGTGATTCTACACAACATGATCCTAGAGGATGAGAGAGGGTTAAACCTCCCTTGTTGCTATGACAATGTTGGTACCCGTGTGCAACCGGAAAGAAACCCTTCTCGCATACACGCTTTTATTCAAGCACATCGTGAGATTGAGGATGCAACCACTCATGGTTGGCTCCGGGATGATCTAGTAGAGTACCACTGGCAGTTGGATGGGCGGCGCATTGGCCCATGATGTATCTTTGTTTTACTTTTCTATGTCCTATTTGATTCGAACAATTATTGTAATTTGCTCAAACATTGTTGTAATAATTTGAATGATTATTGTTTTATTCGATGGTGTAATAATAACTAGAATGATTATTGTTTTATGTCAAATGTGATGGAATTTGTGATATGTCATATGATGAAATGTGATGAAATGTGTGATATGTGAAATGACAGTTTTAAAGGTTGAGGTTGAGGCAAAGACTAGAACCCTCAAACCCAACCCTTAACTTTAAGGGTTGGGTTTGAGGGTTCTAGTCTTTGCCCCTGTTTTTCAACCCTTAAAAGTGCCAAAAACTGGCACTTCTCAACCCTTAAAACTGCTTTAAGGGTTTGAGGGTTTGAGGATTCTACTAGACATGCCCTTACACCGCACGTACGTGCTCCTGTCTGTCTTGCTCCGGTCCTGCCGTGAATCTTGTACTACTGTTGTTCTGAACCCACTCTTGTTCTGAATCCAGTCTTGCTGGTTCACATTTATGCAACATTTCTCTGCTCTGAACCGAGCGTTGCTAGATGGATCTCGGATGTCTGGGTCCATCAAGTAACTGATGGAAATACTTATCTCTATTTTACCGCATCATTTTTTCTCTTCAAGGGAAAAATCAGCGCAAACTCTTCATGTTTTGATTTTTCAACCAAATGGGATGTTATTATAGGTAAGGTATAGTGGGGAAATGCCACGTGACTATAGTCCTTGTTACGGACAAATTATATATGTGGAACTTGGATATCAAACGTGAATTAAGGAAATGTTGGAATTGGATTATTATGTTGTTCGGATTTGGTCGAAGAAGATTAATCATACTAATGCTATTTACTCATGTTGTTATCAACAGCTGTTTGAAATGTTTCGCAAATTACTAGGGTTATCACGCATGCTTAAGATTCAGCTTTCCACAAATTGATGAAACATAACGTAGAGCCATTCCTTTGTATTGAGATGTTGCATGAATATTTGTTATCATCCTTCCGTGAGTTGCTTGTGAGTATATTGAATGGACTGGTTTTTGCAACGAGTTGGTGTTGATATGGCAGTGACTACACAGCGAGGAGAGGTATAAGCGGCATCAACATGGCTCGTGTTGCAACGGTGGCTGTGGCTTGGGGCGGCAGCAAGGAGAGTATGTTGCAAGGGCTGGTCTTCTTGCAAAGGTCTAGTTGCAAACCTTCAAGCGCAACGGGGTCCATGTTGCCAACCTCCGATCGCAACATGCCTAACGTTGCAAAGCACTCATCTTGCAAATTTTCAAACTCAACATGAATCATGTTGCTGCTAAAAAAATATATGTTACAAACCTCTAAACGCAGCATGCCTCGTGTTGCAAAGCACTCGTCAGATCTGACTGGTATCGCACGGCGCATTCAACGGTAACCCGGATCAGCCGGCCCACGCTACCCAGACGCAGCGATTCCACCCAGCGCCAGACCCGCCCGCCGCGCTCGGATACATACTGCGCCAGCCGTTCGCTCCGCCCGCACGATGGAGGATCGACCTCTGTCGGCCCGTCCGTTCATCGTCGGTGCGCGTCGCGGGAGGCTGCCAGGTGCCACCACCGTCAATGCCGCCTTAAATACGGCGACCGATCGGTCACAGCCCACGCCGTCGCGCAACCGCTTCCTCGCGGAAAAACATAATGGCATAAATGGCCGGCGCGGTTGACTACGCGCGTGAGCTCGCGCCATACGCAGTGGCTGACCTGCGCGCCGATCCAAGCTGCCGGCCGGCGCGCACGTGCCCGGCTGCACGCACGCATCCATGGACCGATCCCTCCTCTCCTGCACGGCGAGCAGCACGAGCTGGTTCGCGCCACGAGGACGACGGGGTATATGCCATCGCACCATCTCTATCCTGTTTAATTACCCAATCCCCAATGAGCTAAGTGTATGTAGAAATTTAGAAGATCATGTGAAGAATGTTATTGGTCTTGATTACCGTGTGATGAGAGAGAAACATTTTTTCTACTTTAAAGTGCATTGGAAAGATAGAAGTACACTCTTTTGTGGACAAATTATAAAGCCAAATGTACACTCTTCACCGGACGGAGGAAGTATGTGCGTAAGACTTGATCATAATGGTCTTTTGTGCAAGATTTTATCATTATGTATGGATGTTTACTCGTGATATATTTGTGTTCATGAGCATTGATCTTGGACGCATAGTCAGAGGCTTCGGCCTAATAGGCCGGAGTCCCCACACTACAGGTCTTGTGCCATGCATGTTGCAGGGTGACGACCGCTGCTGCGAAGCAATGACCACTGTGGCAGCTAACACACTGTTTTTTTGCAACAGCGGTGCTGTTGATGTGGCAATGACTACAAGGCGAGGAGAGGTATAAGCAGTGACAACATGGCTCGTGTTGCAACGGTGGTGGTGGCTTGGGGCGGGAGATGGATGACAACAAGGCTCGCATTGCAAGGTATGGTCTTGTTTCAAAGGTCTAGTTGCAAACCTCCGAGTGCAACGTGGGTTGTGTTGCAAACCTCCAAATCATGACATGCCTCACGTTTCAAAGCACTCATCTTGCAAAATTTCAAACTCAACATGAATCATGTTACGTACAAACCTCCAAACGCAACATGCCTCGTGCTGCAAAGCACTCGTCAACGGATCGGATGGCTATCATGGATTCAACGGTGACCCGGATCGGCCGACCCACGCCACCCAGACGCAGTGATCCACCCAGCGGCAGACCCGCCCGCCGCGCCCGGATACACTACCCCAGCCGTTCGCTCCACTCGCACGGTGGAGGATTGACCTCTGTCGGCCCGTCAGCCGTCGTCAGTGCGCGTCGCGGCAGGCTGCCAAGTGCCACCGCCGTCAATGCCGCCTTAAATACAGCGACCGATCGGTCAGACTAGTCGATGAGCAGCACGAGCTGGTTCGCGCCACGAGGATGACGGGGTATATGCCATCGCACCATCTCTATCCTGTTTAATTACCCAATCCCCAATGAGCTAAGTGTATGTAGAAATTTAGAAGATCATGTGAAGAATGTTATTGGTCTTGATTACCGTGTGATGAGAGAGAAACATTTTTTCTACTTTAAAGTGCATTGGAAAGATAGAAGTACACTCTTTTGTGGACAAATTTTAAAGCCAAATGTACACTCTTCACCGGACGGAGGAAGTATGTGCGTAAGACTTGATCATAATGGTCTTTTTGTGCAAGATTTTATCATTATGTATGGATGTTTACTCGTGATATATTTGTGTTCATGAGCATTGATCTTGGACGCATAGTCAGAGGCTTCGGCCTAATAGGCCGGAGTCCCCACACTACAGGTCTTGTGCCATGCATGTTGCAGGGTGACGACCGCTGCTGTGAAGCAATGACCACTGTGGCGGCTAACACATTTTTTTTGCAACGGCGGTGCTGTTGATGTGGCAATGACTACAAGGCGAGGAGAGGTATAAGCAGTGGCAACATGGCTCGTGTTGCAACGGTGGCGGTGGCTTGGGGCGGGAGATGGATGACAACAAGGTTCGCGTTGCAAGGTATGGTCTTGTTTCAAAGGTCTAGTTGCAAACCTCCGAGCGCAATGTGGGTTGTGTTGCAAACCTCCAAATCACGACATGCCTCACGTTGCAAAGCACTCATCTTGCAAAATTTCAAACTCAACATGAATCATGTTACGTACAAAACTCCAAACGCAACATGCCTCGTGCTGCAAAGCACTCGTCAACGGATCGGACGGCTATCGTGGATTCAACGGTGACCCGGATCGGCCGGCCCACGCCACCCAGACGCAGCGATCCACCCAGCGGCAGACCCGCCCGCCGCGCCCGGATACACTACCCCAGCCGTTCGCTCCGCTCGCACGGTGGAGGATCAACCTCTATCGGCCCGTCAGCCGTCGTCGGTACGCGGCCAAATTTCGTGTTTTGACCCTTTTTGCAAACGAAATCGGGATCTGACCCCAGTTCAGAAAAATTTCGGGATCTGACCCTTTTGCCTACCGCCAGAGGTCCTGGCGGTAGGATTGCGTGCCCTACCGCCATACCCTACGGCGGTAGGCCCTTTGACGGCGATTGGCGGCCGTTGGCAGGCGCTGACATGGAAAAGGGCCTACCGCCATCCCCTACGGCGGTAGGTTACTAGAGCCTACCGCCATACCCTCTGGCGGTAGGGTCCTGTGTTCTGGATAAGGTGGGGAGGGGCTGGTTTGTGGGCCCCACCACCACTCTTCTTCCGCACTCATCTTCTTCCCCATGCTCAGCTCCTCTTCCCCCTCTCTCCCCCTCACAAACCCCCATTTGCTTGGGATTTCATCGGTGGATCCGGAGCATTTTCATCACCCAAGGTACCTCCCCCATTCCCCCTTCTTTTGATTGGTTGAGATCTTTGTTTTGTGTTGATTTGGTCAATTTATTGCAAACCCTAGGTGTTGATGTTTTTGTGTGCATTTATGATGCATTTATGGCTAGGGTTGTGGTTATGTTAGGGGTTGGTGTTAGGGTTAGGGTTAGGGATGTTGGGTGGTTATGTTGGTGGTTATGTTGGGGGTTAGGGTTATAGTGGTTATGTTAGGGGTTATGGTTAGGGTTAGTGGTTAATGGTTAGGTTAACTTTAGTATGAATAGTAGTTATGCAAAATTTTGTTCATTTGTCCATTTGTGTTGGTTGGATGACATATATGGATTGATTATATTGTTTCCATTTTCTTAGATGCATAAGCTCGTAAACGTTCATTATTTGGACAAGTCGACATTTATGCTTGGAAATGACGATGAAGGGGAAGAGGCTATGGTTTTTGACACAAGTCCAAGCTTTGATGATCTTGTAGTTCAAGTGAGAAGCGTCTTACATTGGAATGACCCAAATGCCGAGGTTAAGCTTATTGGGAGGTATGACGTTGGATTGGGAGTAAAGTCCCGATTAAAGAGTATGCCCATCACCTCCCAATTGCATTGGAATGTGTACAAGGAAAAAGTAGACGCATCACAAGACAAGTCTCTTGAGATCTTTGCCACAAAGGTTGATCCTCCTCCTCCTTTGCAAATTGATCTCAACCGCAATGCATCCTCCCCCATGCATGATGATAGTGCCGAGGTGTATGTCCCCAATTCTTCCAGCCAACCACCAAGTAGCCAACCCAATGAAGATCATATCAACGCTAGCGCTATAGTACTCCGTCATGATGCTATTCCTAATGTTGAAGAAGATGCTATTCCTCATGTTGATGATGATGCTATTGTTGCTCTAGAGGAGGATGTTTACTCGGAGAATGAAGAGATCCATTACAATCCAATTGGTAACTTGGATGTCATTGTGTGGCAACAAGACATGGACCGTACCCTCCCTTATAACCGTATGTGTGGGTATAACTCGGATGACGAGGGTTCGGAGGAAGAGTTGGATGAGGATGGGTTGACTGCGCAAGAAAACGAAATCTACAAGAAGGTGACAGGCAAGGAGAGAGGGCCGCCTTTGTTTAGAGATGTGAGTCTTGTGGACAATGCAGTCGTTGATGGTGGGATGAGATTATGGTTGTCCGAGCCAACGCCGTGCCCCAAATTCAGTGAGCCTCGACCAGAAAATGAGGATGAGAATGCTCATTTGAAGAAAGGCATCAATTTTGGTTCTTTGATAGAGTTGAAGATATGGTTGTGTGACTATGCCATTAGGAACCATAGGCCGTTTGTTGTTGGTCATTCAAATCAAAAAATTCGGTACACGGTCAAATGTGACAAAGAAGGTTGCAAATGGATGGTCCGCGGTAGAAAAATCAAAGAAACCGGGCAATGGGTCTTGAACAGTCATGTTGGCACTCACACGTGCGTACCCCCGGACAAGGCCGACCAAAGCAAAGGACACCGTCAACTCACGTTGGAGTATCTAGGATATAAATTGTTGAATCAAATAGCACATGATCCAACCGTGAAGGTCAAGTTTCTCATGTCTTCGATTGAGGAACAATTCGGACACCCGGTCAAGTACGGGAAGGCATGGATGGCGAAGGCAAACGCTATTAGGATGTTGCATGGTGATTATGAGGCCGCATATAACATTCTCCCCAAGATGTTGGCAGCAATTGCTCATAGAAACCCGGGAATGCGCCATCGGGTGGAGTCAATTGCCGGAGTGTTTCGTCGTGCCTTCTGGAGCTTTGGACAATGCATTGAGGCATTCATGTATTGTCGCCCGGTGTTGTCTATAGATGGTACATTCTTGACCGGCAAATACAAGGGCACATTGATGGTGGCGATGGCCCACTCTTCAAATGATAACGTGTTGCCGGTGGCATTTGCCTTGGTGCCTTCGGAGCACGATGATAATTGGGAGTGGTTCATGGGGCATGTGAGAACCAAGGTGATAGGCAAGCGAGAGGTATGCATTATATCGAATCACCATCATGGGATTCTCAAAGCAATAGACGTTGATATTCCCGGTCTTCCAAAGCTTCAACACCGTTGGTGCATGAGACACTTTGTTGCAAACTTTTACCGGGCATGCAAGATCAAGGAGTTTTGCAAAGACCTTACCCTTGTTTGCGTTGCTTTCAACACCGCCACATTCAAGACCCGATATGATAAACTCCTCGAGGCTTTGGAGAAGAACAAAGGGGGGAAAGAATTCTTGGTTAGGCACTTTCCGGAGAAGGAAAAGTGGTCACGCGCTTAAGATGAAGGAGGTATGCGATATGGGGACATGACAAGCAACATGGTGGAATGCTTCAACAATGTGTTGAAGGGTGTCCGTTCCTTGCCGGTGACCGCAATACTCAAGTACACTTTCATCAAGCTCAATGAGTACTTCCTAAAGCATTCTCGCAAGCACGGCCAAGTGGATTGGGGAAAAGATGGACTATCCATTAAAGGTTCATGATTGGTTGTTGCATCAAGCGCATAAGTCTGCCAAACAACAAGTGATCACATATAATGAAAAAGAAATTATCTATCAAATCGATGAGCGAATGGGACAACAAGGGACGGTAGGTCTTACGGTGGAGTTGCTTACGAGGTGCGCCTTAAAACCGTTGGTGCCGGTGTGAGAGGCCACACAAGTATCATTGGCCTTGCTCGATTTGATGACCGCAGCACGGGTGAGAAACATGAGCGTATCCGATGGCACAACGGTGCGGTTGCACGAAGTTTACATTGGAGCGAACAAGGTTGATGTGGGCGCCTCGGTTCAATCCTTTCCTTGATGCCTCACGAAAGGCCTAAGTATGTTGGGCTAGACATTGTGCGGATCCGCACTCATGGTGCCTATGAGGGAAGAAGAAGAAAGAAGAGATTCCGGAGTGACATGGATGATCTAGCTGGATACACCGGAATGAAGCAATTTGGTAGTGGTCATTTCATGGAGCCACCGGAAAACAACAATTGTGGAGAATGCAATGACATAGGACACAACGTTAGGACATGCAAGAAATGAAGAACCAACACGGGCACTAGTCAAACACGTGGACGGAGCAGTAGCCTTGGAGGGGGCCGTGGCCGTGGAGGAAGGGCTAACATTGGAGGGGGCTGCGGCCATGAAGGAAGGACTAGCCTTGGAGGGAGCCGTGGCCGTGGAGGAAGGACTAGCCTTGTAGGGGCCCGTGGCCGTGGAGGAAGGACTAGCCTTGTAGGGGCCCGTGGTCGTGTATCCGGTGGTTCTAGGACACGTCGGGTTGATAGGGGAAGGCCTATCGACATGTTGCTCAATCCAGATGGTTAAATAATGTGAATGGTACTACTTTTAATATGTTCATGCATGTGTTGATATATTTGCCCCTTTACATGTCAATGTGTTCATATTTAGACTTAACATCTTTATTTGTTGTAGGGCATGGCTTCATCCGGTTCCATGACAAGGCCACCGTGTGCTCACCATGAAGACATGCCACACAAGTGGAAGGACGCATCTTTGGACAAGGTGAAAGAGAAGGATGTGAATATTCCGCCATGTTGGTGTGGAGATGTTTTCAAGGTGAAGGAGTCCACCGACCGAAAGAAGTCATGGACCGAAGGAAGGAGATATTTTGTTTGCCCCAATTATGCTTACGATCGTGCGCTTCCAACTAACGCCTATGACCTTCCACCGGTATGCTAGAGAAGTAACATGTTACTCTCAAATGTGTGTCATCACTAACATCCGTTTTATATGCAGTCACCGCCTCCTCTATGCAAGTACTTCAGCTGGATAGATCATGAAGTGCCAAAAGATATCCAAAAGGACCAATTAGAAGATTGTTTTAGGCGCCAACGGCTGTTTGAAGAAAGGTTTCAAAGAGGCTTGGAGGAAGAGCGTCGTCAAAAAGAGAGGATGGAGCGGAAGCAACGCGAGGAGGAGAGGGCACGCCAAGCGAAGCTTTCTCGTGAGGAGGAGAGGGCTGAAGGGAATATGCCCTAGAGGCAATAATAAAGTTATTATTTATTTCCTTATATCATGATAAATGTTTATTATTCATGCCAGAATTGTATTAACCGGAAACATAATACATGTGTGAATACATAGACAAACAGATAGTCACTAGTATGCCTCTACAAGACTAGCTCATTAATCGAAGATGGTTATGTTTCCTAACCATAGACATGTGTTGTCATTTGATTAATGGGATCACATCATTAGGAGAATGATGTGATTGACATGACCCATTCCGTTAGCTTAGCACTTGATCGTTTAGTATGTTGCTAATGCTTTCTTCATGACCTATACATGTTCCTCTAACTATGAGATTATGCAACTCCCGTTTACCGGAGGAACACTTTGGGTACTACCAAACGTCACAACGTAACTGGGTGATTATAAAGGAGTACTACAGGTGTCTCCAAAGGTACTTGTTGGGTTGGCGTATTTCGAGATTAGGTTTTGTCACTCCGATTGTCGGAGAGGTATCTCTGGCCTTCTCGGTAATACACATCACTTAAGCCTTGCAAGCATTACAACTAATGAGTTAGTTGTGAGATGATGTATTACGGAACGAGTAAAGAGACTTACCGTAACGAGATTGAACTAGGTATTGGATACCGACGATCGAATCTCGGGTAAGTAACATACCGATGACAAAGGGAACAACGATGTCGTTATGCGGTTTGACCGATAAAGATCTTCGTAGAATATGTAGGAACCAATATGGGCATCCAGGTTCCGCTATTGGTTATTGACCGAGAATGGTTCTAGGTCATGTCTACATAGTTCTCGAACCCGTAGGGTCCGCACGCTTAACGCTTCGATGACAGCTCATTATGAGTTTATAAGTATTGATGCACGAAGGTTGTTCGAGTCCGGATATGATCACGGACATGACGAGGAGTCTCGAAATGGTCGAGACATAAAGATTGATATATTGGAAGCCTATGTTTGGACTTGAAGTGTTCGAATGAAAGCAGAAGTTCTGGGAACACCGGGGTTACGGAACCCCGGGGGTATATGGGCCTTAATGGGCCACAAGGGAGAAGAGGAAGGGCCGGCCAGGGGCAGGCCGCGCCCCCCCCTCTAGTCCGAATAGGACAGGAGAGGGGGCGGCGCCTTCCTCTTCCCTCCCCAATCCTACTCCAACTAGGAGAGGGGAGTCCTACTCCGGTGGGAGTAGGACTCCTCCAGCGCGCCTCCCTAGGGCCGGCCGCACCCCTTTGCTCCTTTATATCTGAGGGGCAGGGGCACCCCATGACACAAGTTGATCTACGGATCGTTCCTTAGCCGTGTGTGGTGCCCCTCCACCATATTCCACTTGGTCATATCGTCAGAGAGCTTAGGCGAAGCCTGCGCGGAGAAGTCATATCGTCGCGGAGCTTAGGCGAAGCCCTGCGTCGGTGGAGCATCAACATCGTCCTGCACGCCGTCGTCTTGACGGAACTCATCCCGACACTTTGCTGGATCGGAGTTCGGGATCGTCATCGAGCTGAGCGTGTGCGTAACTCGGAGGTGCCGTGCGTTCGGTGCTTGGATCGGTCGGATCGTGAAGGCGTCGACTACATCAACCGCGTTGTTATAACGCTTCGCTTTCGGTCTCGAGGGTGCGTGGGCGGACACTCTCCCTCTCGTTGCTATGCCATCACCATGGTCTTGCGTGTTCGTAGGAAATTTTTGAAATTACTCGTTCCCCAACAATGGTATCGAGCCTGGTTTTATGCGTTGATGTCATATGCACGAGTAGAACACAAGTGAGTTGTGGGCGATATAAGTCATCTTGCTTACCAAAGATGTCATACTTTGGTTCAGCGGTATTGTGAGATGAAGCGGCCGGACCGACATTACGCGTGACGCTTATGCGAGACTGGTTTCACCGCTCCGAGCACTCGTTGCTTAAAGGTGACCGCGGTGTCTGTCTCTCTCACTTTAGTTGAACTGAGTGTGGCTACGCCCGTCCTTGCGAAGGTTAAAACAGCACCAACTTGACAAACTATCGTTGTGGTTTTGATGCGTGGTAAGAACGGTTCTTGCTCAGCCCGTAGCAGCCACGTAAAACTTGCAACAACAAAGTAGAGGACGTCTAACTTGTTTTTGCAGGGCATGTTGTGATGTGATGTGGTCAAGGCGTGATGCTATATTTTATTGTATGAGATGATCATGTTTTGTAACCGAGTTATCGGCAATCGGCAGGAGCCATATGGTTGTCGCTTTATTGTATGAAATGCAACGCCATGTAATTGCTTTACTTTATCACTAAGCGATGGCGATAGTCGTAGAAGCAATAGTTGGCGAGACGACAACGATGCTACGATGGAGATCAAGGTGTCGCGCCCGGTGGCGATGGTGATCATGACGGTGCTTGGCGATGGAGATCACAAGCACAAGATGATGATGACCATATCATATCACTTATATTGATTGCATGTGATGTTTATCCTTTATGCATCTTATCTTGCTTTGATTGACGGTAGCATTATAAGATGATCTCTCACTAAAATTATCAAGAAGTGTTCTCCACAGTATGCACCGTTGCCAAAGTTCAGAGTACCCGGACACCACGTGATGATCGGGTGTGATAAGTTCTCGTCCATCTACAACGGTGCAAAACAGTTGCACGCGGAATACTCAAAGTTAAACTTGACGAGCCTTGCATATAACAGATATGGCCTCGAACACGGAGACCGAAGGTCGAGCGTGAATCATATAGTAGATATGATCAACATAGTGATGTTCACCATTGAAACTACTCCATCTCACGTGATGATCGGACATGGTTTAGTTGATTTGGATCACGTAATCACTTAGATAACTAGAGATGTGTCGTCTAAGTGGGAGTTTTTAATATGATTAATTAAACTTAAATTTATCATGAGCTTAGTACCGATAGTATTTTGCTTGTCTATGTTTCTTTGTAGATAGATGGCTCGTCTTTGTTGTTCCGTTGAATTTTAATGCGTTCCTTGAGAAAGCAAAGTTGAAAGATGATGGTAGCAATTACGGACTGGGTCCGTAACGAGAGGATTATCCTCATTGCTGCACGAAAAATTACGCCTGGAAGCACCGCTGGGTGACAGGCCTGCTGCGAGAGAGCTGAGCGAAGTTGTGAGCGTCTGGCAAAGCAAAGCGATGACTACTCAATAGTTCAATGTGCCATGCTTTACGGCTTAGAACCGGGTCTTCAACGACGTTTTGAGCGTCATGGAGCATATGAGATGTTCCAGAGTTGAAGTTAATATTTCAAGCAAATGCCGGATTGAGAGATATGAAGTCTCCAATAAGTTCTATAGCTGCAAGATGGAGGAGAATAGTTACATCGGTGAACATATACTCAAAATGTCCGGGTATAATAATCACTTGATTCAACTGGGAGTTACTCTTCCGGATGATAGTGTCATTGATGTAATTCTCCAATCACTACCACCAAGCTACAAGAGCTTCGTGATGAACTATAATATGCAAGGAATGACTAAGACAATTCCCGAGCTCTTCGCAATGCTAAAAGCAGCGGAGGTAGAAATCAAGAAAGAGCATCAAGTGTTGATGGTCAACAAGACCACTAGTTTCAAGAAAAGGGCAAAGGGAAGAAGAAGGAAACTTCAAAAGAACAGCAAGAAAGTTGCTGATCAAGAGAAGAAACCCAAGTCGGACCTAAACCTGAAATCGAGTGTTTTACTGCAAGCGATCGACACCTTTGAAGCGGAACTGCCCCAAGTATTTGGCGGATAAGAAGGATGGCAAGGTGAACAAAGGTATATGTGACATACATGTTATTGATGTGTACCTTACTAGAGCTCGTAGTAGCACTGGTATTTGATACTGGTTACATTGCTAATATTTGCAACTCAAGCAGGACTACGGATTAGACGAGCAGCGGCAAAGGACGAGGTGACGATGCGCGTGGGAAATGGTTCCAAAGTCAATGTGATCGCGATCGACACGCTACCTCTACATCTACCTTGGGATTAGTTTTAGACCTAAATAATTGTTATTTGGTGCCGCGTTGAGCATGAACATTATATCTGGATCTTGTTTGATGCGAGACGGTTATTCATTTAAATCAGAGAATAATGGTTGTTCTATTTATATGAGTAATATCTTTTATGGTCATGCACCCTTGAAGAATGGTCTATTCTTGTTGAATCTCGACGGTAGTGATACACATATTCATAATGTCGAAGCCAAAAGATGCAGAGTTGATAATGATAGTGCAACTTATTTGTGGCACTTGCCGTTTAGGTCATATCGATGTAAAACGCATGAAGAAACTCCATCTTGATGGGCTTCGGAATCACTTGATTATGAATCACTTGGTACTTGCGAACCGTGCCTCATGGGCAAGATGACCAAAACGCCGTTCTCCTAACTATGGGCGAGCAACTGATTTGTTGGAAATCATACATACTTGATGTTTGTGGTCCAATGAATGTTGAGGCCTTGTGGCGGGTATCGTTATTTTCTCACCTTCACAGATGATTTGAGTAGATATGGGTATATCTACTTAATGAAACACAAATCTGAAACATTTGAAAAGTTCAAAGAATTTCAGAGTGAAGTGGAAAATCATCGTAACAAGAAAATAAAGTTTCTACGATCTGATCGTGGAGGAGAATATTTGAGTTACTGAGTTTGGTTTACATTTGAAACAATGTGGAATAGTTTAGCAACTCCATACCGGAACACCACAGAGAAATGGTGTGTCGAGCGTCGTGTCGTACTTTACTTGATATGGTGCGATCTATGATGTCTCTTCTTGATTTACCGCTATCGTTTTGGGGATATGCTTTAGAGGCGGCCGCATTCACGTTAAATAGGGCACCATCTAAATCCGTTGAGGCGACACCGTATGAACTGTGGTTTGGCAAGAAACCAAAGTTGTCGTTTCTTAAAGTTTGGGGCTGCGATGCTTATGTGAAGAAACTTCAACCAGATAAGCTCGAACCCAAATCGGAAAATGTGTCTTCATAGGATACCCAAAGGAGATGTTGGGTACACCTTCTATCACAGATCTGAAGGCAAGATTTTCGTTGCTAAATTCGGATCCTTTCTAGAGAAGGAGTTTCTCTCGAAAGAAGTGAGTGGGAGGAAAGTAGAACTTGATGAGATAATCTGATCTGCTCCCTTATTGGAAAGTAGTTCATCACAAGAAATGGTTCTGTGACAACTACACCAATTAGTGAGGAAACTAATGATGATGATCATGAAGCTTGAGATCAAGTTACTCTGAACTTCGTGGGTCAACCAGTAAAATCGCACAGTGGTGCGGTAATCCTATTCGGAAGTCATGTTACTTGACCATGGCGAACCTACAAACTATGAAGAAGCGATGGTGAGCCCAGATTCGCAAAATGGCTGGAAGCCATGAAATCTGAGATGGGATCCATGTATGAGAACAAAGTATGGACTTTGGTTGACTTGCCCGATGATCGGCAAGCCATTGAGAATAAATGGATCTTTAAGAAGAAGGCCGACGCCGATGGTAATATAACTGTCTACAAAGCTCGACTTGTTGCGAAAGGTTTTCGACAAGTTCAAGGGGTTGACTACGATGAGACTTTCTCACCGTGGCGATGCTTAAGTCTGTCCGAATCATGTTAGCAATTGCCGCATTTTATGATTATGAAATTTGGCAAATGGATGTAAAACTGCATTCTTGAATGGATTTCTAGAAGAAGAGTTGTATATGATGCAACCAGAAGGTTTTGTCGATCCAAAGGGTACTAACAAGGTGTGCAAGCTCCAACGATCAATTTATGGTCCAGTGCAAGCCTCTCGGAGTTGGAATAAGCGCTTTGATAGTGTGATCAAAGCATATGGGTTTATCTGACTTTTGGAGAAGCTTGTATTTACAAGAAAGTGAGTGGGAGCTCAGAGCATTTCTAATATTATATGTGGACGACATATTATTGATTGGAAATGATATAAAATTTTGGATAGCATAAAGGATACTTGAATAAAAGTTTTTCAATGAAAGACCTCGGTGAAGCTGCTTACATATTGGGCATCAAGATCTATAGAGATAGATCAAGGCGCTTAATTGGACTTTCACAAAGCACATACCTTGATAAAGTTTTGAAGAAGTTCAAAATGGATCGAGCAAAGAAAGGTTTTTACCAGACACAAGGTGTAAGATTGAGTCGACTCAATGCCCGACCACAGCAGAAGATAGAGAGAAATGAAAGATGTTCCTATGCTTCAGCCATAGGCTCTATCATGTATGCAATGCTGTGTACCAGACACTGCGTATGCTTAGCTGTAAGCTTGGCAGGAAGGTACCAAAGTAATCCAGAGTGGATCATCGACAGCGGTCAAGAACATCTGAAATACCGAAAAGGACTAAGGATATGTTTCTCGTATATGGAGGTGACAAAGAGCTAGTCGTAAATGGTTACGTCGATGCAAGCTTTGACACCGATCCGGACGATTCTAAATCGCAAACCGGATCGTATTTTTATTAAGCGGTGGAGCTGTCGGTTGGTGCAGTTCTAAACAAAGCGTCGTGGCGGGATCTACATGTGAAGCGGAGTACATAGCTGCTTGGAAGCAGCAAATGAAGGAGTCTGATGAAAGAGTTCATTTCCGATCTAGGTGTTATACCTAGTGCATCGGGACCAATGAAGATCTTCGTGACAATCTTGGTGCAATTGCCTTGGCAAAGGAATCCAGATTTCACAAGAGGACCAAGCATATCAAGAGACGCTTCAATTCCATTCGGGACCAAGTCCAAGTGGGAGACATAGAGATTTGCAAAATACATACGGATCTGAATGTTGCAGACCGTTGACTAAGCCTCTTCCACGAGCAAAACATGATCAGCACCAAGACTCCATGGGTGTTAGAATCATTCTTGTGTAATCTAGATTATTGACTCTAGTGCAAGTGGGAGATGAAGGAAATATGCCCTAGAGGCAATAATAAAGTTATTATTTATTTCCTTATATCATGATAAATGTTTATTATTCATGCTAGAATTGTATTAACCGGAAACATAATACATGTGTGAATACATAGACAAGCAGATAGTCACTAGTATGCCTCTACAAGACTAGCTCATTAATCAAAGATGGTTATGTTTCCTAACCATAGACATGTGTTGTCATTTGATTAATGGGATCACATCATTAGGAGAATGATGTGATTGACATGACCCATTCCGTTAGCTTAGCACTTGATCGTTTAGTATGTTGCTAATGCTTTCTTCATGACCTATACATGTTCCTGTAACTATGAGATTATGCAACTCCGTTTACGGAGGAACACTTTGGGTACTACCAAGCGTCACAACGCATCGGGTGATTATAAAGGAGTACTACAGTGTCTCCAAAGGTACTTGTTGGGTTGGCGTATTTGAGATTAGGTTTTGTCACTCCGATTGTCGGAGAGGTATCTCTGGCCTTCTCGGTAATACACATCACTTAAGCCTTGCAAGCATTACAACTAATGAGTTAGTTGTGAGATGATGTATTACGGAGCGAGTAAAGAGACTTACGTAACGAGATTGAACTAGGTATTGGATACCGACGATCGAATCTCGGGTAAGTAACATACCGATGACAAAGGGAACAACGTATGTCGTTATGCGGTTTGACCGATAAAGATCTTCGTAGAATATGTAGGAACCAATATGGGCATCCAGGTTCCGCTATTGGTTATTGATGAGAATGGTTCTAGGTCATGTCTACATAGTTCTCGAACCCGTAGGGTCCGTTGCACGCTTAACGTTCGATGACAGTTCATTATGAGTTTATAAGTATTGATGCACGAAGGTTGTTGAGTCCGGATATGATCACGGACATGACGAGGAGTCTCGAAATGGTCGAGACATAAAGATTGATATATTGGAAGCCTATGTTTGGACTTGGAAGGGTTCGAATGAAAACGGAAGTTCTGGAACACCGGGGTTACGGAACCCCGGGGGTATATTGGCCTTAATGGGCCACAAGGGAGAAGAGGAAGGGCCGGCCAGGGCAGGCGCGCCCCCTCCCCTCTAGTCCGAATAGGACAAGGAGAGGGGCGCCCTTCCCTCTTCCCTCCCCAATCCTACTCCAACTAGGAGAGGAGTCCTACTCCCGGTGGGAGTAGGACTCCTCGGCCTCGCCTCCTAGGGCCGCCGCACCCCCTTTGCTCCTTTATATCTGGGGCGGGGGGCACCCCATGACACAAGTTGATCTACGGATCGTTCCTTAGCCGTGTGTGGTGCCCCCCTCCACCATATTCCACTTCGGTCATATCGTCGTAGAGCTTAGGCGAAGCCCTGCGCCGGAGAAGTCATATCGTCGCGGAGCTTAGGCGAAGCCCTGCGTCGGTGGAGCATCAACATCGTCACCATGCCGTCGTCTTGTGGAACTCATCCCGACACTTTCTTTGGATCGGAGTTCGGGATCGTCATCGAGCTGAGCGTGTGCGTAACTCGGAGGTGCCGTCGTTCGGTGCTTGGATCGGTCGGATCGTGAAGGCGTCGACTACATCAACAGCGTTGTTATAACGCTTCGCTTTCGGTCTCACGAGGGTACGTGGACGGACACTCTCCCCTCTCGTTGCTATGCCATCACCATGGTCTTGCGTGTTCGTAGGAAATTTTTTGAAATTACTACGTTCCCCAACAAGGGCAAGAAAGCTTGCAAGAGCTCGCAAGGCACAAGAGGAGGATGAGGCACATGACAGGAAGGGGAAATGGCCCCGTATGACTCAGTAAAGCCTTCGCCTTCGGTGGACTCGTCATGTAACCGGATGAAGCCATGCCAAATTTATCATGAACTATGTAGTACTAAGGCAAAAAGCCATGTGTCGTCAACTTGTCGTGAATGAATTTGCCATTTGTAATGTGTTGTGAATGAATTTAGTTTGTTAGTGTATTCTGGGATTTGTCATGATTCTTATTGAAAAACTGTTGTGCTGGGAAGAGAAGTGGGATATAACAGAACATAGTGCTCTGTTTTCGGAGTTAGAACCCTCTCGTCACAGAAGATTTGCCCACCCTACCGCCAAGGCATCTGGCGGTAAGGTCCAGCACCCTACCGCCATGTCCTGTGGCGGTAGGGTCCTCTCCCCTGTTTTGCCCCATATGTGTCGAATGTTAGCATAATATACCCAATTTTATCAAATATTAGAATGATCATCTCGCAAGCACATACATAACTCAACTCAACATAGTTCATTACATTCACGAATAACACATGTTCAAACTTATTAAAACATGACCCGGTTCGGATGACATCGGTTGAAACTAATAACTCATGCTCAACGGCACATTTTCTAAACAGGTAACATATTTCTCATACTTATCAGACGTTCAATTTGATCGTCACGCGCTTGATTACGCTTTGCTTGAAAGTCCGTGGATCCTGCCCAATGACCCAACACACCATTCGTTTCACGGAACCAAGCCCATGCAACACGGCGGCGGGATTCTCTCGACACGCTGTTTGATTGCCCATCCTATGACCTGCCGGGTTTCCTCAAGTCCATCTCACGAATTCTTCTTTGCTTGCGATGAACATAATCTCAAGCGCCAAAGTGTGTCCGCAAGAATATTCCCGGTCTTGCAGCTCATCAAGCATCCTCTCTTTCTCCTTCACAAGCTTTCGGAATGCTTTTTTCTCCTTAGCATCAGAAGGTTCCTCGATAAAGTGATACTTGCTGAAATCCTTCATGGCCGCATTTGCCTCATCACAACTCTTCAACCATGCTTCACATTCCTTCTTCAAGCAACGGTGTCGCTCCGCCATGATCTTCTCACACGCTATGTTCATAGTCATGAATCAACTGTCCATCCTACATGAATATACGGGTTTAAGATGACATAAACAAAAATATAAAATAAATTAAGTAGAGTACAACACTCGGTTACTTGATATGACATACAACACCAAGTTCTTAATGAGTTCAAATGTTAAGGGTACAAGTCATAGTAGTTCAAACGACGACCAAGCATAGGGTAAATGTCAATACAGTCCAAATGACAAAGATTACATAGCCTCATGCAATACTATGCGGCGTACGGTCCCGGGTTGCAACAAATAACATCATTTCTTTCTTTGACCCATGCCCAACGAGATGTCCGGTTCTCATCCGACGAGAATGGTTGGCGAACTAACCAATCAATGACCTGACCATGATTGCCCATGTCTATCTCAGCATATTCTGCCGTTGTCGCACACAATGTAATTTGCATTGCAAGATCACGCCTACAATTTTTTTCCGCCGTCTTGAGCTTCTTCATCAGCCTCTCCTTTTTTGTTATGAAATTTTTGAAACGGTCTTTATTGAAATAATTATATGAAAAGGCCCTACATTCCGCATTCAACGCATCAATGGCTTCGATCCACAAGTTCATCTTTTCCTCAATCAATTCGCGTTCACGGTTCGCCGCCGCCTCAGCAGAAGTTTCAAAGAAAACGAACAGTGCCATCCTACCATTCAAAAAGTTGCTATTAAAGTAACTTAGCTTTAATTGCTTTCTTAAGCATAACCTAATCCCCATTATGTACATTAAGACTAGCACTAGATCTAGGCACACAAACTTTTCTACAAGCAATTCTAAGCACATCATACATAAGGAAATCACAAACATAAACCTAAATGGATCATAGTAATTGATTTGACCACACCAAAATGATGAGCTAGGGTTTGCAATCAAATGAGCAAATGCAAAGTACACAAAGATATCAACCAATCAAAATGAGGGAAATGAGAGAGCCACCTTGAGTGATGAAAATGGTAAGAATCCACGGAGAAATCTCAAACAAATAAGAGATTTGGGAGGCTCTTGTGCTTCAAAGAAAGAGGGGGGAGAGAGTTGAGCTCGGTGGAGAGGTGATGTGGGCTGAATGAGTGGTTGAGGAGGGAATATCCAGCCCTCCCCACCTTATCGAACACAGGACCCTACCGCCAGAGGGTATGGCGGTGGCTCCGATAACCTACATCAACAGAGGGATGGCGGTGAGGCCCTTTTCCGTCGGCCGCCAAGCGGCCGTCGATCGCCGTCAAAGGGCCTACCGCCGTAGGGTATGGCGGTAGGGCACGCAATCCTACCGCCAGTACCTCTGGCGATAGGCAAAAGGGTCAGATCCCGATTTTGTTTGCAAAAAGGGTCAAAACACGAAATTTGGCCTCGGTACGCGTCGCGGCAGGCTGCCAGGTGCCACCACCGTCAATGCCGCCTTAAATACGGCGACCGATCGGTCACAGCCCACGCCGCCGCGCAACCGCTTGCGCGCGGAAAAACATAATTAGACTAGAGTAATGCTACATCCACGTAAAGAATTTTACGTGTTTTACATGACCTGCCACATGGACAATTGTGATTGGAGAAGGGGAGGAAGGGCCCCCGCCCACCTGAAAATCAGGGGGGGCGAGAGAGTTATTGGGAAGGTTACGTAGAACGTTTCGTAAAGCTACGTAGGTGTAGGATTATCGATTAGACTACGTACTAATCCCTCCACCCCCTGATTCCAACTGGGTGGGGTCTCTTTTCTAATTTCCTCCAACTGAAAAATGCCACCTAAGCCATTACGTTACTTTACGTTTGATTGCTACGTAAGTGTAGCATTGCTCCGGCGCGGTTGACTACGCGCGTGAGCTCGCGCCGTACGCAGTGGCTGACGGGCGCGCCGATCCAAGCGGCCGGCCGGCGCGCACGTGCCCGGCTGCACGCACGCATCCATGGACCGATCCCTCCCGCACGGCGAGCGGCACGAGCTGGTTCGCGCCACGAGGACGACGGGGCATCGGCCGCCGCGAGCGTACGAGCGCCGGCGCCAAGGGCGAGACGCGATCACGCGGACATCCGGCCGGGCGTCGACGCCGTGGGCCTGCCGCCCGCCCCGATCCGCCCGCGAACAGATGTTGGGGGCCTGGGGTGGCGTTTCTTCAACGGCCGGGCCGGCACTTCGCTTAAGCCACACGTACGCGACGTGCTCCTGTCTATAGATAGATCGTGCTCCGGCCGGTCCTGCCGTGAATCCTGTACGTACTGCTGTTCTGAACTGAACTCACTCTTGCTGGTTCACATTTACGCAACGTTTTCTCTGCTCTGAACCGAGCGTTGCTGGATGGATCTCGGGTGTCCGGGTCCATCGAGCATCGCTGCTGCTCTCTCCTGCAGAGGCTACACCACAGCTCCTTCGCAAGATTCCTTCCCAGGGTAAATGTGAGGCTCGATCAAATTCGACGTACGTAGTGCTACAGTAATTTCTCCTGTTTTATTGTGTGGACTATAGCAGCAATGCTCCTACTGATGGAGTGGAGCGAGTGATGGGGGGCATTGATGGAGCAAGGCAGTGCCCACTAAACGGCCACTGGCCTCCATTAAGGCATGCCTGCCACCCATCTCATCTCCTCCCTCGCAAGGCCATAAATGTCTGCGCCATGCCAATTAATGTCCACAGCTGAAGAAATACAGTGTCTCTGTGTCTCTGTATGCGTGAGGCGTGACCACACCACACAACCTTCTCTCTCTCTCTCTCTCGTCGCCCCTCTTCCTTCATTGCCGGCCCCCCGTGCCTTGCCATCGCAGCAACCCACTTGCTCTCTCCGCGGCGTCATGGCGCCGTCCCGTCTGCTCGCTCGGCGGTCAGGATCGGCCGCCATGAAGGCTCCCAGCGTGCGAGATCTGTGGTAGTGTACCCGTCTCCTCCCATGAATGCCTCCGGCGTGCATAATCAGGAAGCAAATCGCTTCGCCAAGCACCAGCAAGCAGCTTCCTGCACGCGCGCGCAGCTCCTGATAAGGGTGTCGATGAGTACGGCCGGTGCTTTCACTCGGGCCGATCGGTCGTCTCCCTCGGATGCGTGCTTGCAACAGTGCCCTCATTCATGCGCGCGTGAGCAGAGTCCAAGCAAAGAGTTTTATCAAGCAATGCACGGCTGGTTAATTGATGCGCTGCAGCAGCAGAGCAGCATCCGTCCGTCCATGGTCCATCGCAATGGTCACTCGCATATCTCATCTGCTAGCATTGTGTCAGTGTGGTTGTATTTTCGATCAGATCAGATCACAAGCCCTCAAGTATATACTTCACTCCGTGAGAAGAGTACGTACTAGCTTCTGACGCAATTAAAAGAAGGGAAATGGACTGATCGAGCAACGAACGAGCCATGGGACACATGTGTAAGCACAGCCAAAGAAAATGGTGATCAGCTAGGTATTTGACACAGGAAGGATCGATCATGGCTTCTACTGAAGCCCTAGCAGAGCTATATTCATTCATATGTTCATCTCCGTCTAAACCACCTAGCGATTTCACCATCCGAGGAGAGATGGGGGGAGAGAGGGGGAGCAAAAGGTGATCGATCACTTACACAAATTTAGACAGAGGAACTTGCGATCAAAACTCCCTTCTAAAACCAGACTGATCTCTCATCACACAGCTACGCAATGTCGGAATCTCTCCTCTTCTACATCTTCAAAAGCTGGCGGCCGCACGCCCTCTTGCCTAGTGCTCTGCAGGTGCTGCCGGGTCGCTCCGGTCATCGTCATCGTCATCCTTGGTGGCCGCGGCCGGCTGCGGCGGCGCGGAGCACACGGGGATCACCGACCGCACGCTCACCGCCATCGCCGGCGAGTGGTACCCGCCCGCGGCGAAGTATCTCGGCGCCGCGCCGGCGTGGTGGTACGCCGGGACGTGCGGGTAGTAGCACGGCGCCGACGGCATTGCCTCCTCTCTGTTCGTCACCATGGCCCTCTCCAGCATCTGCACCAGCTCGGCCGCATCGATCCTCCTCTGCCGCTCCAGCTCGTCTGCGCGACGGGACGTGGGCAGCGCCGGTCGCTGCAGCATGTGCAGAGGAGGTAGTATCCTGGGGCCGGCCGGCAGCGGCTGCACGTGGCGCGCCCTCGGTTGTGCAGCATGGGAGCTCAGAGGCAGCCATTGGTGTCTGTAGAGCGACGGGTTCAGAACAGAGGAAGAAGAAGAGCCCGCGACGCAGTGCTGCTTCGGCAAGGGCGACGCCGCATTGCCGTCGCAGCGCTGCTTCAGGGCGGCGAGCACTCTGGCGACGACCACGTGCTCCTGCTCCTCGCCGCCGCAGCCGTTGCCGGGCTCCTTGCGCGCCTCCGGCACTGCAGCAGGAACCGTGGGACCAATGGTTAGCTGTGATCTACCAAGATCCGGTGGTATTGGGACTTGGGAGGGCAGTGGTGAGTTGCTTACTCTGCTTCAGGGCGGACCAGGCGGTCATGGCGGCGTTCTTCTCCGCCTGCTTCTTGGTCCTGGCGGCGTCGCCGGCGAAGCTGAGGCCGGCGAGCTCGACGCTGGAGGCGAAGACCGGCGAGTGGCCCGGGCCGGAGCGCACGGTGGTGTAGGCCGGCAGCTTCAGCCCCGCCCGGTGCGCCGTCTCCTGCAGCAGGTTCTTGTACACCCCGGTCTCGTCCTGCGCGCCATTGGCATCAACGACACACCGACCAACACAGTTGAGTTTCAGTACACCATTGGCGTCACATCAGCGACACATGCAGAGCAAGCAAGCAAGCGCATCGAGAAGGAGGAGGAGAAGAAGCAGAGGGATGACGATGGTTCGCTTACGAGGACTCTGGCGGTGAGGTAGGTGGATGGCCCGCGGGTGGAGAGGCGGGCGAGGGCGACCTCGGCGGCGGCGTGCTCGGCCTGGCGGAGCGTGGTGCAGCAGGTGGGCCCGTGGAAGGTCTCGCCGTTGAAGGTGACGGTGGCCTTGAAGCGGGGCGCATGGTCGGGCCCCTCCCGCGTGCACACGTACGACGGCAGGCTGAAGCAGCTCCTCTGCGCCAGCTCCTGCAGCTGGTTCTTGTACATCGATCCGGCCCCTTCGCTACACAGCCACCTATCTATCCGCTCTCCTCCTCCTCCTCCTCCTCCTCTTTCATGGGATCATGGCGCCCGCCCCAGCCGCCGCTCCAGACGCACACGAGACAGAGAAGCAGATCGATCGTGGTGGCTGCGGCGGTGTTCTTGGTGAGGGAGAAGAAGGGAGGAGGGGGGTCGAGCCGGGTAGGCGAGAGTGTTTAAGCGAGGGTACAGACCTCCCTCTCTCTCCACTCTCTCTCTCTCTCTACTGTGGTCTGTGCCTCTGTATACTACTACCTCTGTATCTGTGCGTCTGCGGTGCTCGGCTCCACCTCCCTCCCTCCGGCAGGCGGCAGTCCAGCTAGGGGTAGAGTGGATCAGTGGCTGGGTTGGGTGGGGGGCACAGACACCTTCTTCTGGTATTAATGGCGGGCATTTATGGTGTTTTGTAACCATCCTGCGCTGCGCAGCACGCTTACCCAGGGCGAGCCCCCGGTCCGGTCAGGATGCCATCACGGTCTCCGACCTCTCCCTCTCTGCCGCAACCGGCCGGCCGGCCAGCACATGCGCGCCGCTGCGGCGAGCCAGCTGCCAGCGGCAACGATTCCTTCGCCCGCCTCGTGGAGTCGCGGAGGCTTGGCTCCATTTGGCACGGGGGAGAGCTCGGCTGCTGGACTGTGCTCTGCTCTGCTGCATGTACGCAGTACGCACACGTATATATTCGTTTCGTGGGTGAAACGGTGCCGCAGCGCATGGCAACGAGAGACACTGTTGGCTGCTGCCTCTGCTGAGCAGATGCCCGATGGCCCTCTCGCTCTGGTGACGCATGGCGCCAAGAAACTGGCCACTGCTCGTCGATCCGTCGCGTTCACTCCATGGGCGCAGCGGCGGCGACGTAGGAGGAGGACTGCCCATTCGAATATGGCAAGCGGCTTTGTTAGGCCAACTCCACCGCGTGACCCTAAACGGACGTCCGTTTTGTCCGGTTTCTGTCCCTTTGGGTAGGTATTTGGAATTGTGTCCGGGCCTGTCTTGGGATGCGGTGGCCGTGCGTCCAGCGCGCGGCCCCATCCTTTTGCCCCCATCCTGTCCGCATCTATTAAAAAAAAGCGACGTTTCAAATGCCAAGCCCCAGTTCACGACCCCAGTTCATCACGCCGGCAACAAAGTCAGCGGCCTACACGTCCATCGCCGGCATCGGCCAGCGGCCGGCAACACAACCAGCCTCCAAAATGAATAGTTGTCCTCGCCGGCAACACACCCGCCTCCAAAATGAATGTTTTCGCCGGCACATCGCCAATGTAACCGGTAGGGCGGCACCATGCCGCCTCCAAAAGAATGACGACGCCGATCGGACGACCTAGTTCAGGCCTTTGGCGTCGAGCATCTCCTTCTGCCTGGCCTCGAACCAGGCCCTCGTCTTGTCGCTCATCTTCGATAAGTCCACGCTCATGATCGCAAGGGCCACCTCCTTCGCTTTGGTGGCGGCATTGGTGGCCTCGATATCGAGCTACCTCTGCCTGGCTTTGACGTTGTCGGCCCCGATGTCGAGCTTCCTTTGCCGGGCGGCCTCTTCCATGTCGAGCTGCCTTTGCCGGGCTGCCTCCTCCATGTCTATCTTCCTCTTCTTCGCCGCCTCCTCCATCTCAAGCTTCTTTCTTTGAAGATCTAGGTATTGCTTCATTTGCTCGTCCTTGCTTTGCCGCTTCTTCTCATCCCTCACATCCTTTTGAGACATCATGCCATGCAAAGTGTCATGCGATGCCATGGATGAGGCATCACGTATGTCATCAACCTTGGAGTTGGTCTTGCCCCGCGGCCTCTTCAACGCCTCGCCATCTCCACCTCCGGCGAACTTGGCCGTCTTCAGTCCTCTCTTCCTTTGTAGTTCACGGTATTGGTCCTTGAACTTAGGGCAATTGTTGATGATCGTCCAACAATGCGTAAGAGTGAATGGCTTGTCATTGTGCCGGGCCTTGAATGCCTCCAAAGATTGAAATGCCTACACCACAAGATCAACATCAAGTGAACATGCAAACATATACACGGCCGAAGTCTCATGGCCGTAGCAACGGAAAGGGCAAGAAAGAGGAGAGCATACCATGTCCCCAACGCCGAGACCACTCACGGGCCGTGCTTCAACGCTCTCAAATGCGGCGCAATACTTGTTGCACTCTTGTTGGATGAACAACCATCTTTTTTGAATCGAGCCGATGCCACAGTTGCTTGTAATTTGGTAGGGCTCAAACATCTTCCTTTCATGGAATGTTTTGTGGACTCTCGTCCAAAAAACAATGCCCTTTTGTTGCGCACCGGTCCTCAGATCTTGGCTAATCTCCATCCAAGCTTCGCAAATCAACTTGTCCTCGTCTTGTGTATATGAACCCGTGCGAATGCTCTTCCGCTTCTTTTGTGCTTCCGCTCTTTGGGTGAGCTCGTCGATGAACAATGGCTCGCCACTAATATCAACGTCATTGCCTTCGTCTTCATCACCACCACCTTCGACATAGATGTCATCGTCTTCATGCTACGAGTCACCATGGTTGTAGTCAGCACGGTCGTCGGCCTCTTCATCGGGGACGTACTGGTGCGGCCATCCTGACTTTGGGTCTCCTCGGGGTCGTAGGCACGACCATGCACACCCTGGAAGGTCACGTCCTCCATGTACTGATTGTAGAAGGGGTCGTCGACCGTTGGCGTTGGGGTTGGCATTCCGTCAAACAAGACGCGGGGGGCTGGCATGGTGCCCGTGAACGGTGCCCGCGCCTGCTTTCTTTGCATCTCGACGGACGGCCGCCCGCTGCTGCTGGACCCAGGCGTGACGTTGAGGTCGATGACGGCTGCGGGGCAAGGTGTGGACGGCGCGAACAAGCCCACGTCCGGCGACGCCGAGAAACGGGTCTGGCCGTCGTGCCTTGGCGGAGGAAAGCCGGGCGACATGGCGCGGCGCGCGACGTCGGCGACTGGCAGAGCGTAGGCCGGGCGACCGACGAGCCTGTGCTCGCAGGGCCGACGGCCGCTGCATGGAACCCCGCCAGACGGCCCATGCCAAGCATTAGGATGGCGTGCGCTTTGTTGACGAGGTCCTCCTTCTCGTCGGCAACGGCCTTGCGCCGTGCGGCCTCCAGCTCCTCGCGCTGGGCGGCGAACTTGGCCGCGGCTGCATTGACCTTGACGACCGCTCTTCGTTCCCTCCTCTTCGCCGAATCCGCGTCCAACTTGGCGATCTCCTCCGGCGTGCACTCCGACCGCGGCTTCCTTGGCGCCTTCTTCTTCACCATTGCGGGCGGTCGGCGGCGGTTGTCGGAACTTCGGGGCGTCGGCCATGGGCGGGGAGAGAGGCGGCGGGAGGGGCGATGGGAGGGTTTGGGGAAATGGCGCCAAATGGGCGTGGGGGGTTGGTTTCTCCCACCGACAGGCGGGCCAGGGGAGGACAAGCGCGCGCGTCCCGCCCGTCCGCGTGCTGTCCGTTTCACCCCAAAACTGGCGCAAACTTGGACCAGGGATGGGTCGAAAGCGACACAAAGCGGACAAACGTCCGTTTGCGCCTGTGCGCTGGGCCGTCTCGTTTGTCCCTTTTACCCCAAACGGACGGGGGCGGACAGGATAGGGTCGCGCGGTGGAATTGGCCTTAAGTTCGTCTTCGAATATTGACCTGCGAAAGCACAGGGAGGATTTACGGCACGCAAGTGCAGGGGCAGGCGGGTTGTGAGCCGTTGATCTGCGCCAAGATTCGCATAGTCAGGGCTGTATTTCTTGTCTTCGCAAGCGTGTATCGTTTCTCTTATATCTGTATTCTCGTTGTAGAGCTAAAGTATTATATGTTTTCTTCTGAGTCATGTTTCTATGATATAGATATTTCTATATAGAGTTCCTGTAATAAGTGGGTACTAACCGTTATTATTGTCCTTAAAGTGTTTCTTCTGTTCTTCTATCTCATTGTTCTCGGAAGTACTCTCTGCTTCACGGCCGTGGAGTTTCTACACCCAGGAGCATTTGCTCCTGGTACGAACAGTAACATCAAATAAATTCAAAAATAATTCAAAAAATTCTGAATTTTTTTGTGGCATACTTTCACAAATGTTTCTTGTGCATGCAAAATTTCGTCGCAAAATCACTTTGGTGGAAGGTGTGGTAAAAAAACAAAATCGATGCTCTGAAAATGTTACTTACAAAAGAATTTTGGAGCTCTGATTTTGTTTTGTTTTTTGGCATGCCTTTCACAAATGTGATTTCGCCATAAAATTTTGCATGCGCAACAAACATTGGTGGAAGTATGTCAAAAAAACTTAGAACTTTTTGTTGGGGAACGTAGCATGCAATTTCAAAAAAATTCCTACGATAACGCAAGATCTATCTTGCAGATGCATAGCAACGAGAGGGGGAGAGTGCGTCCACATACCCTCGTAGACCAAAAGCGGAAGCGTTAGGTTAACGCGGCTGATGTAGTCGAACGTCTTCGCGATCCAATCGATCCAAGTACCGAACGTACGGCACCTCCGAGTTCAGCACACGTTCAGCTCGATGACGTCCCTCGAACTCTTGATCCAGCAGAGGGTCGAAGGAGAGTTTCGTCACCACGACGGCGTGGTGACGGTGATGGTGATGTGATCCGCGCAGGGCTTCGCCTAAGCACTACGTGAATATGACCGAAGGAGTAAACCGTGGAGAGAGACGCCGCACACGGCTTGGAACAATTGAGGTGTCTCCAAGGGATGCCCTGCCCACGTATATAAAGGAGGGAGAGGGAGGAGGCCGACCCTAGGGGGCGCGCCATGAGGGGGGCGTCCTACTAGGACTCCCAGTCCTAGTAGGATCCCCCCCCCCCTCTTATTCCTTCTCATGGAGGGGAAAATGGGGAAGGAGAGGGAGAGGGGGAAAAGAAAGGGGGGCCGCGCCCCCTTCCCCTTGTCCAATTCGGACAGCACATGGGGGGGGGGGCGCGCGCCACCACTTGTGGGCTCCCCTCTCTCTCCCCTATGGCCCATGTTGGCCCATTACTTCCCCGGGGGGTTCCGGTAACCCCTCAGTACTCCGATAAATATCCGAAACATCTCAAAACCATTCCGGTGTCCAAATACTATCCTCCAATATATCAATATTTACCTACCGACCATTTCGATACTCCTCGTCATATTCGTGATCTCATCCGGGACACCGAACAATCTTCGGTCACCAAAACACATAACTCGTAATACAAATCGTCATCGAACGTTAAGCGTGCGGACCCTACGGTTTCGAGAACTATGTAGACATGACCGAGACATATCTCTGATCAATAACCAACAACGGAACCTGGATGCTCATATTGGTTCCTACATATTCTACGAAGATCTTTTATCAGCCAAACCGCAATAACAACATACGTCATTCCCTTTGTCATCGTTATGTTACTTGCCCAAGATTCGATCGTCAGTATCTTCATACCTTGTTCAATCTCGTTACCGGCAAGTATGTTTACTCGTTCCGTAATGCATCATCCAGTAACTCACTCATTAGTTACATTGCTTGCAAGGCTTATCATGATGTGCATTACCGAGAGGGCCCAGAGATACCTCTCCGATAGTCGGAGTGACAAATCCTAATCTCGATCTATGCCATCCCAACAAACACCTTCGGAGATACCTGTAGAGCATCTTTACAATCACCCAGTTACGTTGTGACGTTTGATAGCACACAAGGTATTCCTCCGGTATCCGGGAGTTGCATAATCTCATAGTCAAAGGAATATGTATAAGTCATGAAGAAAGAAAGCAATAGCAATAAATCTTAACGATCATTATGCCAAGCTAACTAATGGGTCTTGTCCATCACATCATTCTCCTAATGATGTGATCCCGTTCATCAAATGACAACACATGTCTATGGTTAGGAAACTCAACCATCTTTGATTAACGAGCTAGTCTAGTAGAGGCTTACTAGGGACATGGTGTTTTTGTCTATGTATCCACACATGTATCAAGTTTTCGGTTAATACAATTCTAGCATGAATAATAAACATTTATCATGATATAAGGAAATATAAAATAACAACTTTATTATTGCCTCTAGGGCATATTTCCTTCAGTCTCCCACTTGCACTAGAGTCAATAATCTAGTTCACGTCGCCATGTGATTTAACACCAATAGTTCACATCACCATGTGATTAACACCCATAGTTTACATCGCCATGTGACCAACACCCAAAGGGTTTACTAGAGTCAATAATCTAGTTCACATCGCCATGTGATTAACACCCAAAGAGTACTAAGGTGTGATCATGTTTTGCTTGTGAGAGAAGTTTAGTCAACAGGTCTGTCACATTAAGAGCCGTATGTATTTTGCAAATTTTCTATGTCTACAATGCTCTGCATGGAGCTACTCTAGCTAATTGCTCCCACTTTCAATATGTATCCAGATTGAGACCTAGAGTCATCCGGATCGGTATAAAAGCTGGCATCGATGTAACTCTTTACGATGAACTCTTTATTACCTCCATAATCGAGAAATATTTCCTTAGTCCTGTTAGGTAACTAAGGATAACTTTGACCGCTGTCCAGTGGTCCACTCCTGGATCACCATCATACCCCCTTGCCAAACTCATGGCAAGGTACACAATAGGTCTGGTACACATCATAGCATACTTTATAGAACCTATGGTTGAGGCATATGGAATGACTTTCATTCACTTCTATCTTCTGCCGTGGTTGGGTTTTTGAGTCTTACTCAACTTCATACCTTACAACTCAGGCAAGAACTCCTTCTTTGACTGACCCATTTTGAACTCCTTCAAAATCTTATGAAGGTATGTACTCATCAAAAGTCTTATCAAGTATCTTGATCTATCTTTATAGATCTTGATGCCCAATATGTAAGTAGCTTAACCGAGGTCTTTCTTTGAAAAACTCCTTTCAAACACTCCTTTATGATTTCCAGAAAATTCTACATCATTTCCGATCAACAATATGTCATTCACATATACGTATCAGAAAGGCTGTAGTGCTCTCACTCACTTTATTGTAAATACAGGCTTCACCGCAAGTCTGTATAAAACTATATGCTTTGATCAACTCATCAAAGCGTATATTCCAACTCCCAGATGCTTGCACCAGTCCATAGATGGATTGCTGGAGCTTTGCACACTTTGTTAGAACCTTTAGGATTTGAGAAAACCTTCTGGTTGCATCATATACAACTCTTCTTTAATAAATCCATTAAGGAATGCAGTTTTTACATCCATTTGCCAGATTTCATAAAATGCGGCAATTGCTAACATGATTCAGACAGACTTTAAGCATCTATACGAGTGAGAAAGTCTCATCGTAGTCAACACCTTGAACTTGTCGAAAACCTTTTGCGACAATTCGAGCTTTGTAGATAGTAACACTACTATCAGCGTCTGTCTTCCTCTTGAAGATCCATTTATTCTCAATGGCTCACCGATCATTGGGAAAGTCAATCAAAGCCCATAGTTTGTTCTCATACATGGATCTCATTTCAGATTTCATGGCCTCAAGCCATTTATCGCAATCTGGGCTCATCATCGCTTCCTCATAGTTCGTAGGTTCGTCATGGTCTAGTAACATGACTTCCATAACAGGATTACCATACCACTCTGGTGCGGAACGTGCTCTGGTTGACCTACGAGGTTCGGTAGTAACTTGATCCAAAGTTTCATGATCATTATCATTAGCTTCCTCACTAGTTGGTGCAGGCATCATGGGAACGGTTTTCTGTGATGAGCTACTTTCCAATTCGTGAGAAGGTACAATTACCTCATCAAGTTCTACTTTCCTCCAACTCACTTCTTTCGAGAGAAACTCCTTCTCTAGAAAGGGTCCATTCTTCGCAAAAAATGTATTGCCTTCGGATCTGTGATAGAAGGTGTACCCAACAGTTTCGTTTGGGTATCCTATTAAGACGCACTTCTCTGATTTGGGTTTGAGCTTATCAGGTTGAAGCTTTTTAACATAAGCATCGCAACCCCAAACTTTAGGAAACGACAGCTTAGGTTTCTTGCTAAACCACGGTTCATATGGTGTCGTCTCAACGGATTTAGATGGTGCCCTATTTAATGTGAATGCAGGCGTCTCTAAAGCATAACCCCAAAACGATAGTGGTAAATCGGTAAGAGACATCATAGATCGCACCAAGTACAGTTACGATGTTCGGACAGACCATTATACTGTGGTGGTCCAGGTGGTGTGAGTTGTGAAACTATTCCACATTGTTTCAAATGAAGACCAAACTCATAACTAAAATATTCACCTCCACGATCAGATCGTAGAAACTTTATTTTTTGTTACGATGATTTTCCACTTCACTCTGAAATTCTTTGAACTTTTCAAATGTTTCAGACTTATGTTTCATTAAGTAGATATACCCATATCTGCTCAAATCATCTGAAAAGGTCAGAAAAATAACGATACCATTCGCGAGCCTCAACACACATCGAACCGCATACATTAGTATGTATTATTTCCAATAAGTCAGTGGCTCGCTCCATTGTTCCAGAGAATGGAGTCTTAGTCATCTTGCCCATGAGGCATGGTTCGTAATCATCAAGTGATTCCAAAAGCCCATCAGCATGGAGTTTCTTCATGCGCTTTACACCAATATGACCTAAACGGCAGTTGCACAAATAAGTTGCACTATCATTATTAACTTTGCATCTTTTGGCTTCAATATTATGAATATGTGTATCACTACGGTCGAGATTCAAAAAAAAAATAGACCACTCATCAAGGGTGGATGACCATAAAAGAAATTACTCATATAAATAGAACAGCCATTATTCTCTGATTTAAATGAATAACTGTCGGGGATATACCCCGCTGTATGACCCGACCGGAAATATAACCCGGTTGACACTTGGCGATTCACTGGCGACCATACGACGAGACGGTTTACAAGCAACTTGCACGAACATTATGACTCACTTTGGTAACCGGTAGGCGGGGACGACGGATGACAAGGCTGAGGCCCGAAGGCAGTTCATGTTAATGGTGGGCGGTTTAAGAGGAAAGGCGTGAGAATATTTCCTTACAAGGAGTCAAGACCCGGACTTGTATCCGGTTTTGTATTAGAAGGTAGATTAGTCCTAATCCTAATAGGACTCCACATGTAACCCACCCCTCTAACTTATATAAGGAGGGGCAGGGCTCCCCAAGAGGGGCAAGAAAAGAGAGGAATAATCTTAGGGCTAGACATAACTAGGAGAGCCGGTTTACGGCGACTCCCTTGTGATGATAATTAGACCTAGTCACAAACAACATGTAGGGTTGTTACCGGATGATGCTTCCCGGGGCCCGAAGCTGTCTAAATCCTTGTCTTGTGTGTTGATTCGCTTCACGTCTCTCGTCCCGATCAACCCCTCTCAAGCTACCACATAGATGCGTTGGCCTCACGACTAAGTCCTCACACTAGGACATCTGCCGTGATAATTCCACGACAGTTGGCGCCCACCGTGGGGCTTGCGCACGGTGGTGTTGAGTTCTCGGAGGGATTTCTTCTAGGGATCGAGAAGTTCACAATTTTTTGGATGAAGAAAAATCGTTGCGGAAGGATTTACATTGTCTCCAAGGCGAGCAGTCAGATCTAATACCTGTAGCATCATGCCGCTTCATCCGCAGACGCGTTAATCCGTCGTCACCTCTCGCGGCCTCTGCCGACGTCACCACAAGCTGCACCGGCCTCACACACTCCTTCGACGTGGTTTCAGTGAGCCGTCGACGCCTCTGATGGGCCCTTGCGACCGTTGTTGGCTCGTGTGCCTGCTGAGCCACCCTGGCCCTTGCTCCAAGACACTACCCCGAGTCAACGCCGCCGCTCTGAACCGGCCGCGCCTTCACCTCATTACCCGCGAGCTCATGGCCCTTGTTGAACGGCTGCACTTTACGATGTTTGCCTCCGGGTCATCCAAAGCCATTTGCCATCTGCAAACATCAGGTGATATCCATCTAAAAGTTGTTTTATTAACTCATATTATTTCTATCAAAGGACAAAATTACTTTGATTTGTATATTTTTATATACAGGACCATTATTCACTACAAATGTGGTTTATACCACGGATATGGAGCACAGATTGATAATATTCCGCCAGGAGATAATCCGGGACATATCACATGATGAATGGACGCACACAAGCTGCTGCCCTTGCGGTCCGGTCTATATCAGGTTTTTCTTGGATTGAGCTTGCTCGCTGTTCAATGGACATGCTTTCACCGTGATGATGATTAATTCCGCGGTGGATAATTTCTTGCCGAACCTATCAGGTGAAATCCATCCAGTATATTTTTATATTATATATTGATTTCTTTAAAAGAGCAATTACTCCGGCTTGCAAAGTTATCTAATGCAGGACCCTAAACCGCTATATTGGTGAAAATTTAAAGGCCGTCAAAAAATTTCCAGCTTAAAAAGAAGGATTCCGGTTTAAAATCCGGCTCAAGGGAAAGTTGTCTCCCACAAAGCTTTGAAGATCTCAATATCCGGTTGATGTCTACTACGCAAGCTTCTCCTTGTAGACGTTGTTGGGCCTCCAAGTGCAGAGGTTTGTAGGATAGTAGCAAATTTCCCTCAAGTGGATGACCTAAGGTTTATCAATCCGTGGGAGGCGTAGGATGAAGATGGTCTCTCTCAAGAAACCCTGCAACCAAATAACAAAGAGTCTCTTGTGTCCCCAACACACCCAATACAATGGTAAATTGTATAGGTGCACTAGTTCGGCGAAGAGATGGTGATACAAGTGCAATATGGATGGTAGATATAGGTTTTTGTAATCTAAAAATATATAAATAGCAAGGTAACTAATGGTAAAAGTGAGCACAAACGGTATTGCAATGCTAGGAAACAAGGCCTAGGGTTCATACTTTCACTAGTGCAAGTTCTCTCAACAATAATAACATAATTGGATCATATAACTATCCCTCAACATGCAACAAAGATGTGACGCCCTCGATTCAATCGTACACTAATCATACACGCAAAGGTGTACGATCAAGATCAAGGACTCACGGGAAGATATCACAACACATCTCTAGACACAAAATAAAATAATACAAGCTTTATGTTACAAGCCAGGGGCCTCGAGGGCTCGAATACATAAGCTCGAAAACACAAGAGTCGTGAAGCAACAATATCTGAGTACTGGACATGAGTTAGACAAGTTTGCCTTAAGAAGGCTAGCACAAAAGCAACATCGATCGAAAAGGCAAGGCCTCCTGCCTGGGAGCCTCCTAACTACTCCTGGTCATCGGCGGCCTCCACGTGGTAGTAAGCATCGGCGGTGGCATCTGGCTCCTGGGCTCCGTCATCTGGTTGCATCAACCGGAAAGAAGAAGAAAGGGGGAAAAGGGGGAGCAAAGTAACCGTGAGTACTCATCCAAAGTACTCGCAAGCAAGGATCTACACTACATATGCAACATTATCAAAGGAAGGCTGTATATGTGGTGGGCTGCAGAAATGCGAATAGAGAGAAGGCCTAGTCCTATCGAAGACTAGCATCTTCCGAAACCACCATCGTGCAGCAAATAGGAGGAGTAGAGTAGCATAAAGTAAAGTAGCAGTGGTGTTATCAACCTCGGCCGGAGATCCTTTCTCGACTCCCTGCGAGAAAGAAATCCCAGAGCAATACTATCCAGTTATCATCACAATCCATTACTCATCACCATCCAATTCTCATCACAAGTATCCAGTTCTAGTTGTATCGATCGGGATACAACTCCAAGTGTCCGTTACCGTAGGACAGGCTATCGATAGATGTTTTCTTCCCTGCAGGGGTGCACCAACTTACCCACCACGCTCGCTTAACTCCGGCGGACACACTTTCTGGGTCATGCCCGCCTCGGCCAAACAATACGCCGCAACCCGACCTAGGCTTAATAGAGAGGCCAAGACGCGGACTAAACCTATGCCCCGGGGTCATGGGCCATCTCCGGGAACTCCTGCGCGTTATGAGGCGGCGGTGGAGCGAACCTAGCTACCTCCCTAAAAAGCGAGGAGCTTACCGGTCCAACCGGTAGCCAGCGCCGCTCATTCACGACGTCTATTAAGCTTCGGCTGATGTATCTGACGAACGCCCATACTATGCCCACATGATGGTTAGTGCTATCGGGCGAGGCCCCTCGGATCAAATATCCAAATCGTAGTGGATTAGGAACGCAGCGGTAACAAGCGAGACTCACGAAGATGTGACCCCGTTGCCCCGTCTCGAGGACTTGCGGCAAGGGCTAGGAATGCCCGGCCTCGCCTCGTAATTATCTCGCGGGCACCCTCCATGTCAACCCGACTCCACATCACTCGCAATTAAGCTCGCGGGCACCCTCGTGGTCGACCGTCTTTAGTAACATGGCTCGGTGTAAAGTCATAGTAATCAAAGTAGCGGTGTGTCTAAACATCAAGGGAAAGCCGAGGAATCACCCCGTGAATTCCACTCGATGTAATCATCAAGGTGAGCGTAAGAGGATTCACCCTCGAGGTCCACACTTGAGGGTTGCACGACAGAGTCGTATCAAAAGTGGTTAAAGAGGAAATCACCCTCGATGACCACGACCAAATAGCTACACTACAGGGTTAACATCTGAAGTGATGTAGAGGTCTCACCCTCGGCACTCGATAGTAACCCAGTAGAGTCGAGCAACTGAGGGTAAAGTGATGTGCGGTGCCGGGGCCTGGTCTTCGATCCCGTTGATCGGGTCTTCGATAATCAACAGCGGGGCAGTCGGGACAAGGCGGGGGTCACTGATGGATCACTAACCAACCTATACTAAGCGGTTTAGGATAAGCGGTAAGGTACAACAAATAGATACAAAAGCGGGCTATGCATCGAATAGGAGCAAACAATAACAGTAGCAAAATCTAATGCAAGCATGAGAGAATGGATGGGCGATATCGGGATGATCAAAGGGGGCTTGCTGGTAGCTCGGCAAGGAGGGGTCATCGTCGGCGGCGTAGTCGATCACCGGGCATCATCGGCCTCGGGGTCTACGGAGAGAAGAGGGGAAGAAACGGTAAATACATAGCAAACAGAGGTATCACTAAGCATGACATGACGATCGTGGCGCTAGGCGTGCTCTAACGCGGTACTACGTTGCGCATTTAAAGGGGAAACATCCGAGGATGAATTCCGGCGTTAAGCGATTCCTGACAAAGGAAAAGAGGGGAAAGTTCCATGTTCAACAGGCTAGAGGCATGTGACAGATGAGCGGACCGCGTATTCAGATTCTTTGGATTTTTAGAGCAACTTTCATGTAGAAAACATTTCCATCGAGTTCACGGTTGAATTACTATGATTTTTGCAAGTTTAAAACATATTCTGGAATTATTTAATAACGATAAAAAGAAAATATGGCGTCGGCGAGTCAACGATCGCCTTGACCAGGTCAAACCTAGCCAGTGGGGCCACCGGACCCACATGTCAGCCATCGGGGTTAATAGTGGATTAATTTGACTAACAGAACTAGTTAGGGGTGTGGGCCCCTTTAGTCAGTGACTAATTAGTGATTAAAACTAATTAATAGATTAATTAACGTTTTATCTATTTATAAAACCTGTTTAAGTAGGGCGGGGCCCACATGTCAGTGGTACTGGGTGCGGCTACGTTAGTGTTGACCCAAGTCAACATGTCAAAGGGGGCCCCTGGGCCCACCAGTCGGTGGCCCAGGCGGTGCCACCTGGGCGCCACGTCGGACACCGGCCGGAGACGCGCCGGAGTTGACTCCGGTGAGCCAAACGCGGCGGCGCGGCTCGGGAGGGGAGCGGATTTCGCGCACAGGGGATCTGCGGGGTTGTGGCTGGGCGCGTTCGACGCGGCTCGGCGTCGCGCATCGAGCAGTGGTGGCGGAGTGGCTGAACGACGAGGGCGGCGCTTGAGCTCGCCGGCGGCGAGGTGCCAGGCGAGCAACGACAACAGTGGTGCGGCGCGAGTTCGGCAATCCGGAGAGCGGGCGAGGCCTATGTGCCTTGCGGCAGGATGGGCGCGAGCAAAAGACCAAAAGGTCATCGGAACGGCGCCCGCGACGAGCTACGCGGAGGCGCATCCGGTCGGAGCACGGGGTCGGCGCTACGGGGCTCGACAAGGCGCGAGGGAGGGGGGCAACGGGCCTGCACGGATGTGCTGAGCACAATCCCGAGCTCATCTATGCTCGACGGGCAGCAACGGCACGGCTACGAGCACGCCGGCAGAAGAAGAGGCATGGCAACTGCGGCGAACTAGCTAGGGACGAACGTGGCTGCGGGAAGGAGGAATGGAGGGAGAGAGGAGCTCATCGAGCGGCCAAGAAAAGCCCTCGACGGATTAGTAGCTGCTGGTTCGCGGAGGCAACGAGATCGTCGGCGACAGAGGCAGAAGGGGGCGGAGCAGAATGCCCTCAGCGGAGCCTCCCAGCTCCTGCTGATGGTCGGAGACGAAGGAGCGGAGAACGACGGAGCTCGTGGAGGCATTGGTGAAGCTCGAGGTCGCCGGTCGCCATGGCGGTGCGAGAAGATCGGCAACGGCAGCGTCGGGCGATGTGGGAGGGGGGAAGAGGCCAGAGGGAGAGCGGGGTGGATCTGGGCGGGAGAGGAAGCAAGTGGGGAGGGGCGCTAGGGTTCGTCCGGGGCAGGGGGCAACCTAGTAGGCGCCGAGGAGCCACCGGATGGCCGCCCCGTGGCCATCGGCGGCCATGGGCCAGCTGGCGTCCACCCAGCCCTCGTGAGCAGAGGTAGGGGACGGCAGGGTTAGGTGGGCTGGGCTGCACTGTTGCGCGGCTGGGCCAAGTGCACAGTGCAGCCTGGCCCCCCCTTTTTTTTTCTTCTTACCCTATTTTGTTTTATTTCTAATGCTCTTTTGTTTTTATAGGAAAAAGCTATGAAATATTTGAGTTGCCAAAAGGATTCTATAAAGTGTGGGACTGGGCCACATAATTACATTGTAGTAGTTGGCACTGCCACAAAAGATTGTGAGGCTTTAGAAATAGTTTGCAACCTTCATAATTTAAAAAGGGCATTTAAACTGTAGTTTTAGCCACTGTTTTAAAGTGGTTTAGGGCACTTAGACATTTGCAAAAATGTTGGTTCACTACCAATATTAGTTATGGATTATTTGGCACATGAAGAACATTTTAGTTTTCATGTTTGAGAAATTTTGAATTTTACTCAGAATTTGAATATGAATTTGACTTTGGTTTTTCATCAAGTGATAATTAGCTCAGTAGCATGGTGACCTGGCACCATTAACAGGGGATTACTGTAGCATGACATTGGGGGTGTTACAAAAGAGTCACTCCAAAGTCACTAATAGCGGAGAAGAAACGAAGAGATTATGGTAGGGTACGAAACCACCTCAAAGTTATTCTTCCCAATCAATCCGTTGGGCTATTCCTATAAGTGTCACAAACAGCCCTAGAGCTCGTACTAGAATAACACCTTAAGACACAAATCAACCAAAACCATCATGTCACCTAGATACTCCAATGTCACCTCAAGTATCCATGGGTATGATTATACGATATGCATCACACAATCTCAGATTCATCTATTCAACCAACACATGGAACCTCAAAGAGTGCCTCAAAGTTTCTACCGGAGAATCACGACGAAAACGTGTGCCAACCCCTATGCATAGGTTCATGGGCGGAACCCGCAAGTTGATCACCAAAACATACATCAAGTGAATCACGTGATATCCCATTGTCACCACAGATACGCACGGCAAGACATACATCAAGTGTTCTCAAATCTTTAAAGACTCAATCTGATAAGATTACTTCAAAGAGAAAACTCAATCCATTACAAGAGAGTAGAGGGGGAGAAGAAACATAAGATCCAACTATAATAGCAAATCTTGTGATGCATCAAGATCGTGCCAAATCAAGAACACGAGAGAGAGAGATCAAACACATAGCTACTGGTACATACCCTCACCCCCGAGGGTGAACTACTCCCTCCTCGTCATGGAGAGCGCCGGGATGATGAATATGGCCACCGGTGAGGGATACACCCTTCCGGCAGGGTGCCGGAATAGGGTCCCGATTGGTTTTTGGTGGCTAGAGAGGCTTGCGGCTGCGGAACTCCCGATCTAATCTCCGTTCTGGAAGTTTTAGGGTACGTAGGTATATATGGGTGCAGGAAGTACGTCGGTGGAGCTTCGGGGGTCCACGAGGCAGGGGGCGCGCCCTAGGGGGGTGGGCGCGCCCCCACCCTCGTGAGCACCTCCCTTAGCTCCTAACGTGGGGTCCAAGTCCATCCGGTAGCTTTCCTTCCAAAAATAACTTCTCCAGTTGATTTCGTTCCGTTTCGACTCCGTTTGATATTCCTTTTCTTCGAAACACTGAAATAAGCAAAAAAACAGCAAATCTGGGCTGGGCCTCCGGTTAATAGGTTAGTCCAAAAAGTAATATAAAAGTGGAAAATAAAGCCCAATATTGCCCAAACCAGTAGATAATATAGCATGGAGCAATCAAAAATTATAGATACGTTGGAGACGTATCAAGCATCCCCAAGCTTAATTCCTGCTCGTCCTCGAGTAGGTAAATGATAAAAAAGATAATTTTTGACGTGGAATCCTAGTTGGCATAATTTCAATGTAATTCTTCTTAATTGTGGTATGAATATTCAGATCCGAAAGATTCAAGACAAAAGTTCATATTGACATGAGAACAATAATACGTCAAGCATACTAACAAAGCAGTCATGTCTTCTCAAAATAACATGGCCAAAGAAAGCTATCCCTACAAAATCATATAGTCTGGCTATGCTCTATCTTGATCACACAAAATATTTAAATCATGCACAACCCCAATGACAAGCCAAGCAATTGTTTCATACTTTTGATGTTCTCAAACTTTTTCAATCTTCACGCAATACATGAGCGTGAGCCATGGACATATCACTATAGGTGGAATAGAATGGTGGTTGTGGAGAAGACAAAAAGGAGAAGATAGTCTCACATCAACTAGGCGTATCAACGGGCTATGGAGATGCCCATCGATAGATATCAATGTGAATGAGTAGGGATTGCCATGCAACGGATGCACTAGAGCTATAAGTATATGAAAGCTCAACAAAAGAAACTAAGTGGGTGTGCATCCAACTCGCTTGCTCATGAAGACCTAGGGCATTTTGAGGAAGCCCATCATTGTAATATACAAGCCAAGTTCTATAATGAAAAATTCCCACTATTATATGAAAGTGACAAAATGAGAGACTCTCTATCATGAAGATCATGGTGCTACTTTGAAGCACAAGTGTGGTAAAGGATAGTAGCATTGCCCCTTCTCTCTTTTTCTCTCTTTTTTGTTTTTTTGTTTGGGCCTTTTCTCTTCTTTTTTTTTGGCCTCTTTTTTTTCTCTCCTTTTTTTATTTTTCGTCCGGAGTCTCATCCCGACTTGTGGGGGAATCATAGTCTCCATCATCCTTTTCCTCACTAGGACAATGCTCTAATAATGATGATCATCACACTTTTATTTTCTTACAACTCAACAATTAAAACTCGATACTTAGAACAAAATATGACTCTATATGAATGCCTCTGGCGGTGTAGCGGGATATGCAATGAATCAAGAGTGACATGTATGAAAAAATTATGATCGGTGGCTTTGCCACAAATACGATGTCCACTACATGATCATGCTAGCAATATGACAATGATGGAGCATGTCATAATAAACGGAACGGTGGAAAGTTGCATGGCAATATATCTCGGAATGGCTATGGAAATGCCATGATAGGTAGGTATGGTGGCTGTTTTGAGGAAGGTATATGGTGGGTGTATGATAACGGCGAAAGGTGCGCGGTATTAGAGAGGCTAGCAATGGTGGAAGGAAGGAAAGTGCGTATAATCCATGGACCCAACATTAGTCATAAAGTACTCATATACTTATTGCAAAAATCTAGAAGTTATCAAAGCAAAGTATTACGCGCATGCTCCTAGGGAGATAGATTGGTAGAAAAGGACCATCGCTCGTCCCCGACCGCCACTCATAAGGAAGACAATCAATAAATAAATCATGCTCCGACTTCATCGCATAACGGTTCACCATACGTGCATGCTACGGGAATCACAAACTTTAACACAACTATTTCTCAAATTCACAACTACTCAACTAGCGTGACTCTAATATCACCATCTTCATATCTCAAAACAATTATCAAGCATCAAACTTTTCTTAGTATTCAACACACTCATAAGAATTTTTACAAATCATGTATGCTTAGCATATTATGATTATTTAAGCAAATTACCATGCTACTTAAGACTCTCAAAATAATATAAGTGAAGCATGAGAGTTCATCTATTTCTTCAAAATAAATCCACCGCCGTGCTCTAAAAGATATAAGTGAAGCACTAGAGCAAACAACAAACTACTCTGAAAGATATAAGTGAAGATTAATGAGTAGTTGTATAATTATGCAACCATGTGAAGACTCTCTCATTTAATAATTTCAGATCTTGATATTTTATTCAAACAGCAAGCAAAACAAAATAAAATGACGCTCCAAGCAAAACACATATCATGTGGTGAATAAAAATACAGCTCCAAGTAAAGTTACCGATGAACGAAGACGAAAGAGGGGATGCCTTCCGGGGCATCCCCAAGCTTAGACGCTTGGTTATCCTTGAATATTACCTTGGGGTGCCTTGGGCATCCCCAAGCTTAGGCTCTTGCCACTCCTTATTCCATAGTGCATCGAATCTTTACCCAAAACTTGAAAACTTCACAACACAAAACTTAACAGAAAACTCGTAAGCTCCGTTAGCGAAAGAAAACAAAACACCACTTCAAGGTACTGTAATGAACTCATTATTTATTTATATTGGTGTTAAACCTACTGTATTCCAACTTCTCTAAGGTTTATAAAATATTTTACTAGCCATAGAGTCATCAAAATAAGCAAACAACACATAGAAAACAGAATCTGTCAAAAACAGAACAGTCTGTAGTAATATGTAACTAACGCAAACTTATGGAACTCCAAAAATTCTAAAAGAAATTGGTGGGCCTGAGGGATTTGTCTAGTAATCATCTGAAAAAAGAATCAACTAAATATCACTCTCCAGTAAAAAGTTCTAGCTAATCTCATGAGCGCTAAAGTTTCTGTTTTTTACAGCATGATCATAAAGACTTCACCCAAGTCTTCCCAAAGGTTCTACTTGGCACAAACACTAATTAAAACACAAAAACACATCTAAACAGAAGCTATATGGATTATTTATTCCTAAACAGAACCAAAAAGCAAGAAACTAAAATAAAATTGGGTTGCCTCCCAACAAGCGCTATCGTTTAACGCCCCTAGCTAGGCATGATGATTTCAATGATGCTCACAAAAAAGATAAGAATTGAAACATAAAGAGAGAATCATGAAGAATATGACTAGCACATTTAAGTCTAACCCACTTCCTATGCATAGGGATTTTGTTAGCAAACAACTTATGGGAACAATAATCAACTTGCATAGGAAGGTAAAACAAGCATAACTTCAAAACATTAAGCACATAGAGAGGAAACTTGATATTATTGCAATTCCTACAAGCATATATTCCTCCCTCATAATAATTTTCAGTAGCATCATGAATGAATTCAACAATATAACCAACACCTAAAGCATTCTTTTCATTATCTACAAGCATAGAAAATTTACTACTCTCCACATAAGCAAATTTATTCTCATCAATAGTAGTGGGAGCAAACTCAACAAAATAACTGTCATGTGATTGAAAATTAAGATCAAGATGACAAGTTTCATGGTTATCATTATTCTTTATAGCATACGTGTCATCACAATAATCATCATAGATAGGTGGCATGCTTTCATCATAGTAAATTTGCTCATCAAAGCTTGGGGGAAAAAAATCATCTTCATCAAACATAGCTTCCCCAAGCTTGTGGCTTTGCATATCATTAGCATTATGGATATTCAAGGAATTCATACTAATAACATTGCAATCATGCTCATCATACAAATATTTAGTGCCAAACATTCTAATGCATTCTTCTTCTAGCACTTGAGCATAATTATCGGAATCCTTATTTTCACGAAAGACATTAAAAAGATGAAGCATATGAGGCACCCTTAATTCCATTTTTTTGGTAGTTTTCTTTTATAAACTAAAGTAGTGCTAAAAAAGAAACAAAAACATTCGATTGCAAGATCTAAAGATATACCTTCAAGCACTCACCTCCCCGGCAACGGCGCCAGAAAAGAGCTTGATGTCTACTACGCAAGCTTCTCCTTGTAGACGTTGTTGGGCCTCCAAGTGCAGAGGTTTGTAGGACAGTAGCAAATTTCCCTCAAGTGGATGACCTAAGGTTTATCAATCCGTGGGAGGCGTAGGATGAAGATGGTCTCTCTCAAGCAACCCTGCAACCAAATAACAAAGAGTCTCTTGTGTCCCCAACACACCCAATACAATGGTAAATTGTATAGGTGCACTAGTTCGGCGAAGAGATGGTGATACAAGTGCAATATGGATGGTAGATATAGGTTTTTGTAATATGAAAATATAAAAATAGCAAGGTAACTAATGGTAAAAGTGAGCACAAACGGTATTGCAATGCTAGGAAACAAGGCCTAGGGTTCATACTTTCACTAGTGCAAGTTCTCTCAACAATAATAGCATAATTGGATCATATAACTATCCCTCAACATGCAACAAAGAGTCACTCCAAAGTCACTAATAGCAGAGAACAAACGAAGAGATTATGGTAGGGTACGAAATCACCTCAAAGTTATTCTTTCCAATCAATCCGTTGGGCAATTCCTATAAGTGTCACAAATAGCCCTAGAGTTCGTACTAGAATAACACCTTAAGAAACAAATCAACCAAAACCCTAATGTCACCTAGATACTCCAATGTCACCTCTAGTATCCGTGGGTATGATTATACGATATGCATCACACAATCTCAGATTCATCTATTCAACCAACACATAGAACCTCAAAGAGTGTGTAACGCCCGGATCCCCGGTTCTGTTATTTAAACAAATCGTTGTTTCGAAGCTGTTTAAAAAAAAAAAAGAAAAATGAAGCTGGGAGGGGGATAAAACCCCAACCGCCCAGCAGCCGGCCCCCTCCCACTCCCCGTGGCCCATCTTCTTTCCCCCGGGCCAGCCCATGGGCCACCAGGCCCGGCCAGTGGGCCACCAACCCACCTCTCCCTTATCCCCACCCGAGGGAAACCCTAGCCCCTCTCGCACCCACTCCCTCCCCACGTCGCCCCCCCCCTCGTCCCGATCCAATGGGATCGGGTCCGTCACACCAGAACCCCGCCCTCCCGACGGCGACCCTCCCCCTCGCCGCCGTTTCCCCCAGCGGCCCCGCCCCTCGCTCCTCCCTCATCCTCACCGCCGGGCAGGCCCTCGCCCTCTCCTCCATGCGCCCCCAACCGGCAGGCCGAGCAGACAGAACCTCGGCGCCGGACGCCTCGCCCCTCGCGGACTCGCCCCTCCGCCATGGCCTGCTCCTCGGCGCCGGTGCGTCCCCGACGCCTCCTCACCCTCCTCCACGCAGCTGCCGAGACCACACCCACCCCCGTGAGCCTCGACCTCCTCTCTCCCTCCTCGTCGGTGTTCGGCTCGGCCGTCTTGCCCACAACCTCCCTCCCTCCCCTCCCCTCCGCCCCCCCGACCCCTCGACTCGCTTCGCCCGTCTGGTCCGGCCCGTGGCCTCGTCGGCTCAGCCCCCCACCACCGCCTTCCCCCTCCCGTTCCTTCTCCTCCCGTCAGGCGCCCTCGTCGTCGACGAGGCGAGGCCCCAGCCCCAGCTCCCCCGATCCCCTCCTTCCCCGTTCGGCGCCCCTCCTCGCCAGCCTGCCCGCCCGAGCCCCCAGACTGCCTCCGTCGCCCCCTCACCGGCGTGGCTCGCCGGCCGGTGGGCGCTGCCAGGCAACGGCCGCCGCCTCAGCCTCGACCGGGCAGGTCAAGGCCTGATTCAGGCAGCACCATAACCGCACCATGGCGCCTCGCCCGTTGCCCGTGTGGTGATTAGGGGCCCCACCCCAAAACGTTTAAGAAAATGTTTTATTTTAAGCAGAATCAAAAATGTTTTAAAATGAATTAAAAGTAATTAAATTAATTAACTAAATAATTAATTAATTAATTAATTGGATAATTAATTAATCTAATTAATTTTGGATTAGTTAAACCTAATCATTAGCTAATTAATTGGGTAATTAATTAAACTAATTAATCCTGGATTAATTAATGCTAATCATTAGTTAACTTAATTAACTAAGTTTAATTAATCTGATTGGGTTAATTAAGCTATTAGGGTATGACAAGTGGGACCCACCTGGCAGGGTTGACTTAGTCAACCCTGTTGGCTGATGACGTCAGCATGCCCTCATGCTGATGTCATAAATACTTTTTCGAAATTAATTAATTAATTAATTAATTCCAGAAATTAATAAAACCTTTTATAAATCATAACTTTTAATCCGTAGCCCGGATTAAAATAATTTCAACATGAAAGTTGCTCAGAACGACGAGACGATTCCGGATACGCATTCCGTTCGTCCACCGCACGTCTCTAACCTATCGAACCTGCAAACTTTCTCCTCCGGTTCATCATCGTCGACAGACGTTCGAACCGGATAAATTCCCGGATACTTCCCCCCCTAAACCAGTACCCCTCTTACCACGTTAGGGCACGCCTAGCATCGCTTCTTGGCATGTCATGCATCGTTTTGCATCTGTTATCGTGTATTCATTGTTTCTTCCCCCTCTTCTATTCGGTAGACTACGAGACCGACGCTGCAGCTGGCCAGTTCGACTACAGTGCTGACGATCACTCTCTCTTGCCAGAGCAACCAGGCAAGCCCCCTTTTGATCATCCCGATATCGCCCATTCCATTCTCTTATTGCTTGCACTAGATTTTGCTACTGTTATTGTTGCTCCTATTACATTGCATAGCCTTGTTTATTGTAACCTGCTATTGTTACCTACCGCTTATCCTAAACTGCTTAGTATAGGTTGGTTAGTGACCCATCGCTGACCCCACCTTGTCCTTGTTGCCCTGCTTCATCATTGAAGACCCGATCAGCGGGATCGAAGACCAGGCCCCGACACCGCACATCACTTCCCCTTAGTTGCTCGACACTACTAGGTTACTATCGAGTACCGAGGGTGAAACCTCTGCAGCACTTCTGATATTAACCCGGTAGTATAGTTATCCGGTTGTGGTCATCGAGGGTGATTTCCTCGTTAACCACTTCCGATACGACTCTGTCGTGCAACCCCTCAAGTGTGGACCTCGAGGGTGAATCCTCTTATGTTCACCTTGACGACTACATTGAGTGGAATACACCGGGGGTGATTCCTCGTGTTTTCCCCTTGATGTTTGGACTCACGGTTACTTGGACTGTTACCACGGTTACTTAGAAAGACGGGTCGACCCTGAGGGGTACCCGCGCGTGCTTAATTGCGAGTGATGTGGAGACGGGTTGACCTGGAGGGTGCCCGCGAGATAATTACGAGGCGTGGCCGGGCATTCCTAGCCCTTGCCACAAGTCCTCGAGGCGGGCAACGGGTCACATCTTCGTGAGTTACGCTTGTTACCGCGTTCCTAATCCACTACGATTTGGATATTTGATCCGAGGGCCTCGGCCGATAGCGCTAACCATCACGTGGGCTAAGTATGGGCGTTCTGCGTCGTATACATCAGCCAAAGCTTATTAGACGTCGGCGTCGGAGGGCGCTTGCGGATTGGGCCGGAACGCTGTTAGGCTAGGTGCGCTTCGGCCGCCCTCGCAGCGTCAGAGAGTTCCGGGAGATGGCCCATGACCCACGGGGCATAGGTTTAGTCCGCGTGCTGGCCTCTCTATTAAGCCTAGGTCGGGTTGCGGCGTATTGTTTGACCGAGGCGGGCATGACCACGAAAGTGTGTCCGGCGAAGTTAAGCGGCGTGGTGGGTAAGTTGGTGCACCCCTGCAGGGAAGAAAACATCTATCGATAGCCTGTCCTACGGTAACGGACACTTGGAGTTGTATCCCGATCGATACAACTAGAACTGGATACTTGAGATGAGACATGGATATGAGCAATGGATTGCGATGAGAATTGGATTGTGATAATAACTGGATAGTATGGCTCTGGGAATTTCTTTCTCGCAGGGAGTCGAGAAAGGATCTCTGGCCGAGGTTGATAACACTACTGCTGCTTTAAGTTATGTTACTCTACTCCCTCTTGTTTGCTGCAAGATGGTGGTTTCCGGAAGATGCTAGTCTTCGATAGGACTAGGTCTTCTCTCTATTCTGGCATTCTGCAGTTCAGTCCACTGATATGGCCTTTACACATATATCCTTGCATATGTAGTGTAGCTCCTTGCTTGCGAGTACTTTGGATGAGTACTCACGGTTGCCTTGTTTCCCCTTTTTCCCCTATCTCTACTCGATTGCTGCAATCGAGACGATGGGGCCAGGATCGAGCGCCCCGACTCGGCGACTACTACTCGGGCGCCTACTACTACGTGCAGCCCGGCGGCGGCGACCAGGAGTGACCTAGGAGGATCCCAGCGGGAGGCCTGTCCTCTTCGATCTGTATCCCAGGTTTGTGCTAGCCATCTTATGGCACCTTGTTTAACTTATGCGTACTCAGATATTGTTGCTTCCGCTGACTTCGTCTATGATCGAGCACTTGTATTCGAGCCCTCGTGGCCCCTGGCTTGTATTATGATGCTTGTATGACTTATTTTATTTGTAGAGTTGTGTTGTGATATCTTCCGTGAGTCCTTGATCTTGATCGTACACCTTTGCGTGCATGATTAGTGTCTGATTGAACCGAGGGCGTCTGAAGTTGGTATCGAGCCGATCGCTGTGAGAATCCCCTTCCACACTCCTTGGCGAAGTCGAGTCTAGACATTGCAAAACTTTTACTAACTTGGCTGTGTGCCTTACGGGCCCACGTCGCCATCGGGTGGTACTAGGATCTTTTACTCCTCGACCTTTACTCTGGGGCTCTGAACTCCCTTCTACTCGGGTTAAACAATTTTACTAACTATCACTAGGATCCCGTGACCGCATTCACCCGAAGATGGATATAGCCTTAGTTGTTTTTGGGAATTGTATTTGAACAATTTCCACCTGTCATTGACTCCTTTGAAGCGTCTTTGTTTTCGAGATGGAACCCACGAGGCAGGTCGTGCGCCACACGACGGCCATTGGTGCCTCGGGATCACCTACGGTGCTAGCCGAGATGATGACCTATCCGGGTTATCGCTGGCACCCAGTACACCGTCTATGAGGAGTACCAGACTATAACCGGGAGCGATGCCGCGCCGCCATCGTCCACCTCTACTCTCGGGAGTACGAGTCCACTACTGTGCTGCACACCGCACATGGTGTTGGAGTGACCATCGATATGGCAGTCCACGATGCTGCTTATGCTGCACTGACACGTCTTCGTGCAGAGTATCGAGAGTTGGACACCTCCCCCTTCAGGCACATTGCTATCGCGTCTGATGTTGGTGAGGAGGGTTACTACACTGCTGCCTACACCACTGTCACCAGAGAGCCTTTCCACCATCAGAACTTTGTTCTGCATGCTGATGGGCTGGATCGAGCTAACCGAGCTCTTCGCCACGAGTTGTACATCACCCGTCAGCACCTCTACCGTGCTCTGACGCTGATGCACCCCTTTGTCCGTTCCGGAGAGCTGCCGCGTTCTGCGATCTACCCCGCCAGGACCGTGATGCCCCAGGGAGTTGGTTGGCCAGACGTGGGAGGCTACTCTCCCGCACTTGGCCCCTTCCTGCCACCTGGACGTCGGATTCAGCACCAGAGTATCCGCGGCCCTCAGGTCACTGACGTGGAGAACTATCCACTGCCGCACTACCAGCTTTCAGGCTACACCTACCTCCGCAGTACCGCGTGGGACTGATGTAGACTTGCTTATTAGCATTTGATGTATTCGCCGCGAGCCTGCGTGCCGCCTATGATGTAGTAGTCTATGTACTGGACTCTATGTATCGAACTCTTTGCATGATTCCTTTTGTAAGATATGTCAACTACTATGTAGTTTCCATCATGCTGCTTTCATTATGCGTGTTTCATCATGAATGATTCTTGTCTCTTGCTTATCTTCTCAAATGAAAATGCCGAGGCAAGGCTCTATGCATTGAATGCATTGAACGCCGCACCCCTCGAGGGAATTGAAAACATTCCTGTCGTTTGCGATTTCCAAGACGTCTTTCCTGAAGAACTTCCAGGGATTCCCCCTGCTAGGGCTGTCGAATTCGTCATCGACTTGAAACCAGGCACCACTCCTATAGCCAAGCGTCCCTACAAGATGCCGCCGCATGAACTCCTTGAGCTAAAGGAGGAAATCGACAAATCTCTTCAAAGCGGTTTCATTCGCCCAAGTTGCTCTCCTTGGGGAGCACCTTCTCTCTTTGTCAAGAAGAAGGATGGGACAAACCGATTGGTTCAAGACTACCGTCCTATAAATCAAGCTACCATTCAGAATAAGTATCCTCTTCCTCGGATCAATGATCTTTATGATCAACTGGCTGGTTCGTCAGTGTTCTCGAAACTCGACTTGAGGTTGGGTTACCACCAGATCCGTGTTCGCGAGGAGGATATCCCCAAGACCGCATTTGTGACTCGCTATGGTTCATACGAGTACACGTCATGTCTTCGGCTTAACCAATGCTCCAGCCACCTTCTCTCTTTGATGAACTATATATTCATGGATTACCTCGACAAGTTCGTGCGTGGTTTATCCGGATGATATCTGATCTATTCCAAGAATGAAGAAGAACATGTTGAACATCTTCGTCTCGTCTTTGGAAAAGCTACGAGAGCATCAACTCTATGCCAAGTTCTCCAAATGTGAATTCGGCTTCCCAAGTAACCTATCTTGGGCATGTCATTTCTAAGGATGGTATTGCCGTCAACCTGAACGAGTTCAGGCTATTCTCGATTGGACTCCTCCGAAGAACGTTAAGCAAGTCAGAAGTTTTCTCGGTCTCGCCAGCTATTGCCGTCGATTCGTCGAGAACTTCTCCAAGATTGCCAGGCCTCTGACTAATCTATTGCATAAAGGCGTCAAGTTTCAATGGACAGATAAGTGTCAGGAAAGTTTCCAGGAACTCAAGGACAAGCTGACAACTGCCCCAGTGCTAGCTCCTCCTGATACTAAGAAGGACTTCGTCATTTACTGCGACGCTTCTCGTCAAGGATTAGGCGGTGTCCTAATGCAAGAGCGCAAAGTGGTTGCTTATGCCTCTCGACAGTTGCGCCCTCACGAGGAGAACTACCCAGTTCACGACCTCGAACTTGCTGCTGTCATTCATGCGCTAAAGCAGTGGGCGACATTACCTTCTCGTGTCGTCGCTAGATCTACACCACCACCAAAGTCTGAAGTATCTGCTTACTCAGCCAGACCTGAACCTCCGTCGCCAGAGATGGATGGAGACTGCTTGCAGACTTTGATTTGGGAATCTCCTATCGCCAGAGCAAGGCTAATGTGATGGCTGATGCTTTGAGCCGCAAGTCTTATTGCAACCACCTTGAGTTCACAAAGTTCAGCCCTCACTTGTTGAGGAATTCAGCAGTGAACCTCCATATTGTTCCTCCGGTGCACTCGCTCCCCCCCTCCGGAGTTCCGCAAGATGAATCTCCGTGTTGTTCCCAGGGATCCTTTTACCCCGGCTGTTGAACCCGATCTCTTGGGCACCATAAAGACAATGCAGGATCGACTCTGAGGTCTACAAGCTTAAACAAGAAGTCGGGAAAGGAAATCCTCATCCTTCACTATTCTTGATGATGGCGCCTTGTACTTCAAAGGCCGCCTAGTGGTACCTTGCAAGCGGGACAACCTGGATATGACTCGAAGGTTATGCAAGAAGCTCATGATCGCCTCTATGTATCCACCACAGCAAAGCAAAGATGTATCAAGACATTCGCCAAAGATTACGGTGGTCTAATATGAAGCGGGACATTGCTCGCTATGTTTACGAGTGTGGCGTTTGCCGTCGTATCAAAGCGAGAACATCAAAGGCCTCTTGGAACTCTGCAGCCTATCTCTATTCCCGAATGGAAATGGGACCATGTTGAAATGGACTTCGTCCTGGTTTTCCCAAATCGCAGAAAGGTAATGATGCTATTCTTGTCGTCATTGACCGCTTTCTAAAGTTGCACATTTTCCGGCGGTCAAAGAAACGATCATTTGCTAGCCAGCTTGCAACGCTCTATATGTCCGAATTGTTTCACTTCACGGTATTCCACTTGGTTATCGATTCGGACCGTGGCAGCTTATTCACTTCAAGATTACGGGCAAGTTTCCAAGAAGCTATGGGGACTCATTTATCTTTCAGTACTGCTTTTCATCCGCAGTCTCAAGGGCAAGTTGAACGTGTCAACCAAATTCTCGAAGACATGCTTCGAGCTTGTGTCGTCTCTTTCGGCAAGAAATGGGAGGAATCTCTCCCGTATGCTGAGTTCTCTTATAATAATAGCTTTCAAGCTAGTCTGAAGATGGCCCCCTTCGAAGTGTTATATGGACGAAAGTGCCGAACCCCTCTGAACTGGTCAGAAACTGGGGAACGTCCACTCTTCGGTCCGGATATTATCCAACATGCCGAAGAACAAGTCCGCATTATTCGCGAGAATCTCAAGACTGCTCGATCGCGTCAAAGAGTAATTATGACCGTCATCACAAGACATGGTCTATCAACTTTGGCGAAAAGGCCTATCTTCGCGTTACACCAATGAAGGGTGCTCACCGCCGGGATCAAGGGCAAGCTAGCTCCTCGCTATATTGGCCCCTTCACTATTCGGAAAGGCGTGGAAAAGTGGCTTATCAACTGGAGCTTCCTTGAACCTTTCTCGAGTTCACGATGTGTTCCACGTGTCCCAACTCCGTCGCTGCTTCAAGGACCCAATCCGGCGATGGACCATGAAGTGCTTTCGAATTGCAACAGACCTCTCCTATAAAGAGCATCCGGTCCGCATTCTCGACCAAGCTGAACGCCGCACACGTCGGAAGGCGATCAAATTTCTCAAAGTCCGATGGTGAATCACTCTGAAGATGAAGCCACACAGGAACGCGAGGATCGTCTCTGAGATGAATATCCGCCCTCTTTCCTTCTACCTCCTAAATCTCGGGGCGAGATTTCTTGTAATGGAGGAGATTTATAACGCCGGATCCCGGTTACATTATTTAAACAAATCGTTGTTTGAAGCTGTTTAAAAAAAAAAAAAAAATGAAGCGGGGAGGATAAAACCCCAACCGCCCAAAGAGCCGCCCCCCCCACTCCCCCCCGTGGCCCATCTTCTTTCCCCCACAGGCCAGCCCCATAGGCCACTGGCCGGCCCAGCGACCAACCAACCCACCTCTCCTTATCCCCACCCGAAAACCCTAGCCCCTCTCGCACCCACTCCTCCCCGTCGCCCCACCCCCCTCGTCCCGATCCAATCGGGATCGGGTCCGTCGCCACCAACCCCGCCCTCCCGGCCGGCGACCCCTCCCCCTGCCCGTTTCCCCCGGCCCCCCCGCCTCGCTCCTCCCTCATCCTCACCGCCCGGGCAGGCCCGCCCTCTCCTCCATGCGCCCCCCCACGGGCCAGGCAGGCCATGAGACCTCGGCCGGGCCGCCTCGCCCCCTCGCCGGACTCGCCCCCCCCTCCGCCGGCCTGCTCCCCGACGCCGGTCGTCCCCGACGCCCTCCTCACCCTCCTCCACGCAGGCTGCCGAGACCCTGCACCCACCCCCCCGTGAGCCTCGACCTCCTCTCTCCCCTCCCTCGTCGGCGTTCGGCTCGGCCGTCTGCATGCCACAACGCCCCCTCCGGTCCCCTCGACGCCCCCCACCCCTCGACTTCGCTCGCCCGTCTGGTCCGGCCCGTGGCCTCGTCGGCTCAGCGCCCCCACCACCGCGCCTCCCCCCTCCCGTTCCTTCTCCTCCCCGTCGGCGCCCTCGTCGGCGACGAGCGAGGCCCCGAGCCCCAGCTCCCGATCCCCTCCTTCCCCGTTCGGCGCCCTCCTCGCCCCAGCCAGCCCGCCTTGAGCCCCTCAAGACTGCCCTCCGTCGCCCCCTCACCACCGTGGCTCGCCGGCCCGGCTGGGCGCGCTGTGTGAACAACCGCCCGCCGCCTCAGCCCGACCGGGCGGGTCGCGCCGATCAGGCGAGCACCATAACCGCACCCATGCGCCTCCGTTGCCCACGTGTGGTGACTAGGGGCCCCACCCCAAAACGTTTAAGAAAATGTTTTATTTTAAATGAATCAAAAATGTTTTAAAATGAATTAAAAGTAATTAAATTAATTAACTAAATAATTAATTAATTAATTAATTGGATAATTAATTAATCTAATTAATTTTGGATTAGTTAAACCTAATCATTAGCTAATTAATTGGGTAATTAATTAAACTAATTAATCTGGATTAATTAATGCTAATCATTAGTTAACTTAATTAACTAAGTTTAATTAATCGATTGGGTTAATTAAGCTATTAGGGTATGACAAGTGGGACCCACTGGCGGGGTTGACTTAGTCAACCTGTTGGTGATAACGTCGGCATGCCCTCATCTTGATGTCATAAATACTTTTTCAAATTAATTAATTAATTAATTAATTCCGAAATTAATAAAACCTTTTATAAATCATAACTTTTAATCCGTGAGTCGGATTAAAATAATTTCAACATGAAAGTTGCTCGTAGCGGCGAGGCGATTCCGGATCGCATTCCGTTCGTCCACCGCGTCTCTAACCTATCGAACCTGCAAACTTTCTCCTCCGGTTCATCTGTCGACAGACGTTCGAACAGGATAAATTCCTGATACTTCCCCTAAACCAAGACCTCTTACCACGTTAGAACACGCCTAGCATCGCTTCTTGGCATGTCATGCATCGTTTTGCATCCGTTATCGTGTATTCATTGTTTCTTCCCCTCTTCTATTCGTGACTACGAGACCGACCAGCTGCGGTGGCGGTTCGACTACAAGATCTTGTGATCACTCTCTCTTGCCGTGAGAGCAACCGAGCAAGCCCCCTTTGATCATCCCGATATCGCCCATTCCATTCTCTTATTGCTTGCACTAGATTTTGCTCTTGTTATTGTTGCTCCTATTACATTGCATAGCCTGCTTATTGTAACCTGCTATTGTTACCTACACCTTATCCTAAACTGCTTAGTATAGGTTGGTTAGTGACCCATCGCTGACCCCCACCTTGTCCTTGTTGCCCTGCTTCATCATTGAAGACCGATCAGCGGGATCAAGACCGAGCCCCGACACCGCACATCACTTCCCTTAGTTGCTCGACACTACTAGGTTACTATCGAGTACCGAGGGTGAAACCTCTGCAGACTTCCGATATTAACCCGTAGTATAGTTATCCGGTTGTGGTCATCGAGGGTGATTTCCTCGTTAACCACTTCCGATCGACTCTGTCGTGCAACCCCTCAAGTGTGGACCTCGGGGTGAATCCTCTTATGTTCACCTTGGCGACTACATTGAGTGGAATACACGGGGTGATTCCTCGTGTTTTCCCTTGATGTTTGGACTCACGATTACTTGGACTGTTACCACGGTTACTTAGAAAGGCGGGTCGACCACGAGGGTACCAGCGCGTTTAATTGCGAGTGATGTGGAGACGGGTTGACACGGAGGTGCCGCGAGATAATTACGGGCGTGGCGGGCATTCCTAGCCCTTGCCACAAGTCCTCGAGGCGGGCAACGGGTCACATCTTCGTGAGTTACGCTTGTTACCGCGTTCCTAATCCACTACGATTTGGATATTTGATCCGAGGGCCTCGGCCCGATAGCGCTAACCATCCGTGGGCTAAGTATGGGCGTTCTGCGTCGTATACATCAGCCGAAGCTTATTAGACGTCGGCGTCGGGCGCGGCGCGCGGGATTGGGCTGGAACGCTGTTAGGCTAGGTCGCTTCGGCCGCCCTCATAGCGTCTGAGGAGTTCCCGGGAGATGGCCCATGACCCACAGGGGCATAGGTTTAGTCCGGCGTCTGGCCTCTCTATTAAGCCTAGGTCGGGTTGCGGCGTATTGTTTGACCGAGGCGGGCATGACCACAGAAAGTGTGTCCGGCGAAGTTAAGCGGCGTGGTGGGTAAGTTGGTGCACCCTGCGGGAAGAAAACATCTATCGATAGCCTGTCCTCGGATAGCGGACACTTGGAGTTGTATCGATCGATACAACTAGAACTGGATACTTGAGATGAGACATGGATATGAGCAATGGATTGCGATGAGAATTGGATTGTGATAATAATCTGGATAGTATGGCTCAGGAATTTCTTTCTCGCAGGAGTCGAGAAAGGATCTCGGCGAGGTTGATAACACTACTGCTGCTTTAAGTTATGTTACTCTACTCCCTCTTGTTTGCTGCAAGATGGTGGTTTCGGAAGATGCTAGTCTTCGATAGGACTAGGTCTTCTCTCTATTACGGCATTCTGCAGCTCAGTCCACCGATATGGCCTTTACACATATATCCTTGCATATGTAGTGTAGCTCCTTGCTTGCAGTACTTTGGATGAGTACTCACGGTTGCCTTGTTTCCCCTTTTCCCTATCTCTACTCGATTGCTGCAATCAGACGATGGGGCCCGATCGAGCGCCCCGACTACGGCGACTACTACTCGGGCGCCTACTACTACGTGCAGCCCGCCGACGGCGACCGGGAGTGACCTAGGAGGATCCCGTGCGGGAGGCCTGTCCTCTTCGATCTGTATCCCGCTTTGTGCTAGCCATCTTATGGCACCTTGTTTAACTTATATCCGTACTCGGATATTGTTGCTTCGGCTGACTTCGTCTATGATCGAGCACTTGTATTCGAGCCCTCGTGGCCCCGGGCTTGTATTATGATGCTTGTATGACTTATTTTATTTGTAGAGTTGTGTTGTGATATCTTCCCGTGAGTCCTTGATCTTGATCGTACACCTTTGCGTGCATGATTAGTGTACGATTGAACCGAGGGCGTCACAGAGTGCCCCAAAGTTTCTACCGGAGTATCACGACGAAAACGTGTGCCAACCCCTATGCATAGGTTCATGGGCGGAACCCGCAAGTTGATCACCAAAACATACATCAAGTGAATCACGTGATATCCCATTGTCACCACAGATACGCACGACAAGACATACATCAAGTGTTCTCAAATCTTTAAAGACTCAATCCGATAAGATTACTTCAAAGGGAAAACTCAATCCATTACAAGGGAGTAGAGGGGGAGAAGAAACACAAGATCCAACTATAATAGCAAAGCTCGCGATACATCAAGATCGTGCCAAATCAAGAACACGAGAGAGAGAGAGATCAAACACATTGCTATTGGTACATACCATCAGCCCCGAGGGTGAACTACTCCATCCTTGTCATGGAGCGCGGGATGATGAAGATGGCCACCGGTGAGGATCCCCCCCCGTGAGGTGCGAACAGGGTCCCGATTGGTTTTGGTGGCTCTGAGAGGCTTGCGGCGGCGGAACTCCCGATCTAATCTCCGCTCTGGAAGTTTTAGGGTACGTAGGTATATATGGGTGCAGGAAGTACGTCGGTGGAGCTTCGGGGGCCCCACTAGGCAGGGGGGCGCGCCCTAGGGGGTGGGCGCGCCCCCCACCCTCGTGAGCACCTCCCTTAGCTCCTGACGTGGGGTCCAAGTCCATCCGGTAGCTTTCCTTCCAAAAATAACTTCTCCAGTTGATTTCGTTCCGTTTCGACTCCGTTTGATATTCCTTTTCTTCGAAACACTGAAATAGGCAAAAAAACAGCAAATCTGGGCTGGGCCTCCGGTTAATAGGTTAGTCCCAAAAGTAATATAAAAGTGAAAATAAAGCCCAATATTGCCCAAAACAATAGATAATATAACATGGAGCAATCAAAAATTATAGATACGTTGGAGACGTATCACCGGTTTAGGAATTTCCGGTTCAGAAGAATAATCTCTCGCAAGTTCGAGTTCTCAGGAAAAATTAAAGGGACCAAAGAGAGTTTGTTGCAAGAGCACAGCTCAAACATAGGTGCCCCTTGAGAACAGCTCACAATATCATTTGGGGGCTTCCTGTTCAAATGTAGGTGTATTCACCAAAGAGAACATAGCGTTACTACCCTCTTGATTCCGGCTATCAAGCCAATATTATCATAAGAGCACAACTCTGGTTACTTCGGTAATCTAGCTATCAAGCCAATATGATCATAATGGGCCAAAGAGAGTCTGCTGCACAACACAACTCATACATGGGTATCCCTTGAGCACAGCTCACAATATCACTTGGGGGCTATGTTCGAACCATAGTCACACCTCTTGATAGGCATAAGGGCCACCAGGGAAATCATTTGGGGGCCTGGTCGTATCCGAACCATAGTCACACCTCTTGATAGCCATAAGGTCCACCAGGGAAATCACTTGGGGGCTATGGGTTCGAACCATAGTTACACCTCTTGATAGGCATAAGGGCACCAGGGAAATCACTTGGGGGCTTGGTCGTATTTGAACCATAGCTACACCTCTTGATCAGCGCAATGCCACAATTATGACTACTTGGGGACTCTGGTCGTATCCGAACCATAGCTTAAACCCTCTTGATCATACACATACATCATCATATATTGCATTATCATTACATCATCATAGCATGTATCATATGTGCACGGATATACCGGTTTATATGGCAGGAATCGGTTTTCAAACCAGATTATATTATTCAAATCTTTAAATAGCCAAATGTCTGGATTTTTATTATGGTTATCAATAACCAATATTATGATTGAGGTTTTCAAAGTCGCTTCAGCGCAATGGATATTATTTTATCAATGGGTATGATTTATTCTACAAAGAAATAGTCCCCAGTCGCTGCAGGCTTACGACCCGGCACTTGGGGGCTACATTATTCAAGTTAAGATTATATCAAATATGCAAGTCTCATGTCGTTGCAAGCATGCACCATGTCACTTGGGGGCTAATGCAAAGTCATTTTACTGGCCTTATTGAAGACCCGACTCATCATATCATAATGAGCCGACCCTTGGGTGCTACCAATTGCTCCTGTCAACAAAATTAAGGTACACAAGTCTTAATCCATTATATTGAAGGATCCACTGCTCAATTGGTAAAGCACAAAGATAATCATGAACCGGCGTTGGCAACAATCATGAACCGGTGTTGGCAACAATCATGAACCGGCGTTGGCAACAATCATGAACCGGCGTTGGCAACAATTATGACTTGGTGCCATCAATATTTACAAACCAGCAATTTTGGTAATATTAAACCGACAAGTTCTACATCTTCAAACCGGTTGAATATCAGATGAGTATTTCAAGACCAATATTTCTTAAGCCGGCGCTTTGGAAGCCAACTCAAGTGGATTATTCTTCACAATATTTCTCTGTGAGAAACCAATGTCAGCAAATTGAGTATGAAGCTGGCTTATTGACCCGGATTTTCTAGAAGAAGGAAATGACAAGGAATTAAGGATGATCAGGTGCCGGTTTACAAGAATTCTTAACCCGGAGCATAATCTGTCAAATTTGTTCTTGTGTTTGTCTTACAAGATCAGTTTAACATGGATAAATCCAAATTAAACTGGGGGCTAATGTCGGGGATATACCCCGCTGTATGACCCGGCCGGAAATATAACCCGGTTGACCCTAGGCAATTCAATGGCGACCCGCCCTGACCAGACAGTTTACAAGAAACCTGCCTAAACATTATGACTCACTAGTAACCCAGTGGGCGGGACAAACGGATGACAAGGCCCGAGGCCCAGAAAACCGGTTTATGTTAATGGTGGGCCGGTTTAAGAGGAAAGGCGTGAGGAATATTTCCCTTACAAGGAGTTAAGACCTGGACTTGTATCCAGTTTTGTATTAGAAGGTAGATTAGTCCTAATCCTAATAGGACTCCACATGTAACCCGCCCCTCTAACTTATATAAGGAGGGGCAGGGCTCCCCAAGAGGGGCAAGAAAAGAGAGGAATAATCTTAGGGCTAGACATAACTAGGAGAGCCGGTTTACGGCGACTCCCTCGTGATGATAATGAGACCTAGCCACAAACAACATGTAGGGTTGTTACCGGATGGTGTTTCCCGGGGCCCGAAGCTGTCTAAATCCTTGTCTTGTGTGTTGATCCGCTTCACGTCTCCCGTCCCGATCAACCCCTCTCAAGCTACCACATAGATGCATTGGCCTCACGACTAAGTCCTCACACTAGGACATCTGCTGTGATAATTCCACGACAATAACCGTCTCGCATCAAACAAGATCCAGATATAATGTTCATACTCAATGCTGGCACCAAATAACAATTATTCAGGTCTAAAACTAATCCCAAAGGTAGATGTAGAGGTAGCGTGCCGACGGTGATCACATCGACCTTGGAACCATTTCCGATGCGCATTGTCACCTCGTCGTTAGCCAATCTTCATTTAATCCGTAGCCCCTGTTTCGAGTTGCAAATATGAGCAACAGAACCAGTATCAAATACCCAAGCGCTACTACGAGCATTAGTAAGGTACACATCAATAACATGTATATCAAATATACCTTTCACTTTGCCATCCTTCTTATCCGCCAAATACTTGGGGCAGTTCCGCTTGCAGTGACCAATCCCTTCGCAGTAGAAGCACTCAGTTTTAGGCATAGGTCCAGACGTGGGCTTCTTCCGGGGAGCAGCAACTTGCTTGCTATTCTTCTTGAAGTTCCCTTTCTTTTCCTTTACCCCTTTTCTTGAAACTAGTGGTCTTGTTAACCATCAATACTTGATGCTCTTTCTTGATTTCTACCTTCGCCGATTTTAGCATCGCGAAGAGCTCGGGAATCGTTTGCGTCATCCCTTGCATAGTATAGTTCATCACGAAGTTCCAGTAACTTGGTGATAGTGACTAGAGAACTCTGTCAATCACTATCTTATTTGGAAGATTAACTCCCACTTGATTCAAGCGATTGTAGTACTCATACATTCTGAGCACATGCTCACTGGTTGAGCTATTCTCCCCCATCTTGTAGGCAAAGTACTTGTCAGAGGTCTCATACCTCTCAACTCGGGCATGAGTCTGAAATACCAATTTCAGCTCTTGGAACATCTTATATGCTCCGTGGCGTTCGAACATTTTTGAAGTCCCGATTCTAAGCCGTAAAGCATGGCACACTAAACTATCAAGTAGTCATCATACCGAGCTTTGTAAAATGTTCATAACGTCTGCATCTGCTCCTGCAATAGGTCCATCACCTAGCGGTGCATCAAGGACATAATTGTTTTGTGCAGCAATGAGGATAATCCTCAGATCACGGACCCAGTCCGCATCATTGCTAGTATCATCTTTCAACTTATTTTTCTCTAGGAAAATATCAAAAATAAACGGGGAGCTACATCGCAAGCTATTGATCTACAACATAGATATGCAAATACTATCAGGACTAAGTTCATGATAAATTAAGTTTACTTAATCATATTACTTAAGAACTCCCACTTAGATAGACATCCCTCAAGTCATCTAAATGATCACATGATCCATATCAACTAAACCATGTCTGATCATCACGTGAGATGGAGTAGTTTTCAATGGTGAACATCTCTATGTTGATCATATCTACCATATGATTCACGTTCGACCTTTCGGTCTCAGTGTTCTGAGGCCATGTTTGTACATGCTAGGCTCGTCAAGTTTAACCCGAGTATTCCGCACGTGCAAAACTGTCTTGCACCCGTTGTATGTGAACGTAGAGCTTATCAAACCCGATCGTCATGTGGTGTCTCGGCTGTGAACGAATCATAGCAATGCATACTCAGGGAGAACACTTATACCTTGAAATTTTAGTGAGGGATCATCTTATAATGCTACCATCGTACTAAGCAAAATAAGATGCATAAAAGATAAACATCACATGCAATCAGAATATGTGACATGATATGGCCATTATCATCTTGTGCCTTTGATCTCCATCATCACCGGCTTGACACCTTGATCTCCATCATAGCATCGTTCTCGTCTCGCCAACTATTGCTTATAAAACTATCGCTACCACATAGTGATAAAGTAAAGCAATTACATGGCGATTGCATTTCATACAATAAAGCGACAACCATAAGGCTCCTGCCAGTTGCCGATAACTTTTACAAAGCATGATCATCTCATACAATAATTATATCACATCATGTCTTGGCCATATCACATCACAACATGTCCTGCAAAAACAAGTTAGACGTCCTCTACTTTGTTGTTGCAAGTTTTACGTGGCTGCTACGGGCTTCTAGCAAAAACCGTTCTTACCTACGCGTCAAAACCACAACGATTTTTCATCAAGTGTGTTGTTTTAACCTTCAACAAGGACTGGCCGTAGTCAAATTCGATTCAACTAAAGTTGGAGAAACAGAGACCCGCCAGCCACCTTTATGCAAAACAAGTTGCATGTCTGTCGGTGGTACCGGTCTCATGGACGTGGTCATGTAAGGTTGGTCCGGGCCGCTTCATCCAACAAAACCGCCGAATCAAAATAAGACGTTGGTGGTAAGTAGTATGAATATTACCGCCCACAACTCTTTGTGTTCTACTCATCCATATCATCTAGGCATAGATCTGGCTCGGCTGCCACTACTGGGGAAGGTAGCATGCAATTTCGAAAAATTTCCTACGATCACGCAAGATCTATATAGGAGATGCATAGCAACGAGAGGGGGAGAGTGTGTCGACGTACCCTCGTAGACTGAAACCGGAAGCGTTAGGTTAACGCGGTTGATGTAGTCGAATGTCTTCGCGGTCCAACCGATCAAGTACCGAACGTACGACACCTCTGAGTTCAGCACTCGTTCAGCTCGATGACGTCCCTCGAACTCTTGATCCAGCAGAGGGTCGAGGGAGAGTTTCGTTAGCACAACGGCATGGTGATGGTGATGGTGATGTGATCCACGCAGGGTTTCGGCTAAGCACTACGTGAATTTGACCGGAGGAGTAAACCGTGGAGAGAGACGCCGCACACGGCTTGGAACAAATTGGTGTGTCACCAAGGGGTGCCCTTCCCACGTATATAAAGGAGGGAGAGGGAGGAGGCCGGCCCTAGGGGGCGGGCCATGAGGGGGGGAGTCCTACTAGGACCCGCGGTCCTAGTAGGATTCGCCCCCCTCTTATTCCTTCTCATGGAGGGGAAAATGGGGAAGGAGAGGGAGAGGTGGAAAGGAAAGGGGGGCCGCGCCCCCTTCCCCTTGTCCAATTCAGACAACCCATGGGAGGGGGGCTCCACCCCTTGTGGGCTCCCCTCTCTCTCCCCTATGGCCCATGTTGGCCCATTACTACCCCGGGGGTTCCGGTAACCCCTCGGTACTCCGATAAATATCCAAAACATCCCGAAACCATTCCGGTGACCAAATACTATCGTCCAATATATCAATCTTTACCTCTCGACCATTTCGAGACTCCTCGTCATGTCCGTGATCTCATCCGAGACTCCGAACAATCTTCGATCACCAAAACACATAACTCATAATACAAATCGTCATCGAACGTTAAGCGTGCGGACCCTACGGGTTCAAGAACTATGTAGACATGACCGACACATATCTCCGATCGATAACCAACATCGGAACCTGGATGCTCATATTGGTTCCTACATATTCTACGAAGATCTTTTATCGGTCAAACCGCAATAACAACATACATCATTCCCTTTGTCATCGGTATGTTACTTGCCCGAGATTCGATCGTCGGTATCTTAATACCTAGTTCAATCTCGTTACCGGCAAGTCTCTTTACTTGTTCCGTAGTGCATCACCCCGTAACTCACTCATTAGTTACATTGCTTGCAAGGCTTATCATGATGTGCATTACCGAGAGGGCCCAGAGATACCTCTCCGATAGTCGGAGTGACAAATCATAATCTCGATCTATGCCAACCCAACAAACACCTTCGGAGATACCTGTAGAGCATCTTTGTAATCACCTAGTTACGTTTTGACATTTGATAGCACTCAAGGTATTCCTCCGGTATCCGGGAGTTGCATAATCTCATAGTCAAAGGATTATGTATATGTCATGAAGAAAGCAATAGCAATAAAACTTAACGATCATTATGCCAAGCTAACGGATGGGTCTTGTCCATCACATCATTCTCCTAATGATGTGATCCCGTTCATCAAATGACAACACATGTCTATGGTTAGGAAACTTAATCATCTTTGATTAACGAGCTAGTCTAGTATAGGCTTATTAGGGACATGGTGTTTTTGTCTATGTATCTACACATGTATCAAGTTTCCAGTTAATACAATTCTTGCATGAATAATATACATTTATCATGATATAAGGAAATATAAAATAACAACTTATTATTGCCTCTAGGGCATATTTCCTTCACTTTTTTGAATATTTTTTCTATTTTTTTGATGTTACTGTTCACACCAGGAGCATTTGCTCATGGGTGTAGAATTGTACTTTTGGTGCTTCACTTCTTACAATACTTTCTTTCTTAGAACTATTGTTCAAGAAGCATGGTTGTAGAGGAGAATAGATTGAAGCTATTTATGCTAAATTGGCAAATAAGGCAACGACTGGAAGGCACAAGGTGAAGTATTGCGTATACCCGGCAGCACAGGTTAGTCAATCCTGTATTTCGCTCTGTGCGTGCTGTTCTTCCAATGTTTTCATAAGCACAGTGTCAGACTTTGTGCTTGCTGTTCTTCCAACGTTTTCATAAGCACAATGTCGACATAAGTCTGTTGGATATTTGATCCTTTCTTCTTTAACTCTTTTGTTCACTTTCTCCTTCTTGAACATCTCAAAACTCTGCCTTAGGAAATTTTTTTGGAATAAAAAAATTAGTATAGATCGTAGAACCATAAATAATATGGTAAGCTTGAGGTTTATAAATCTAGGACGTGATTGTATATATATAAGGAATTCAAAGTAAAAAAACTTGCAAAGTATGTATGTTCGGAACATTAAAACTTACACAGTTATGTTAGTTAATTAGAGAAAAACTTATAGCACACATGTATTGTCTTGTACCTGTAGAAGAAATTTGAAAATAAATTCGTAACTACTTGAAGGATGTAAATTTAAAATATGTATATCTGTTGAGTATATGTGTTGTGCATACTTGTGTATTGGGCCCACCTCCTAGTTGCCTTGTATAGTTGAGGTCGTGGCCTACTCCTGTACATCATATATACGTGCATTTGCACCTGAGGAATACAACACGTAATTCACACATCTTATATGGTATCAGTTTCCGGGTTCTAACCCTAGCCTTCCGCCGCTGCCGCCGCGCGCCTCCTCCGCGCCGGCCACCGCTTCTCCTCTCTCTGCGTGCATGCTGCCTCGCCACTCGCCTGCTCGCCCCGCTTCGCTCGCAAGCCGTTGCTGCATCCGCCCGCTGCCTAGCCGCTACCCCCGATCGCCACTGTGCCTGCTAGCGTGATCCGCACCGCCCGCCCGTTACCCGATCGCGCCCGCTACCCCCATCCGCTAGCTGCCAACACCGCCAGCCCGTTGCCCTCGATCGCTGTCGCTAGCCGCCAACACTACACACCACTAGATCGCTGTCACTAGCCCATCCACTAGCTGCCAACGCCGCCAACCACCCGATCGCTCACACACATTGCCGAATCGCCATGCCGCCCGCGACCACTGACTCCGAGCCGCTCCACCTAGCAGCCGCCGCCACTACCCAATGCTGCCGCCGCCGCTCCATGTCGTAGTCGTCCGCTTCCTCTCAGCTTTCGCCGCAACAACCGCGCCGTCTCGTCCTCGCCATGTCGTCCGTCATCTCGTCCGTGTCCACCAACTCCAACCCGTTTGCCGACGCCAACCCTCCCGACGTGAACAACATCCGCAACCTGAACATCTTTGAGCGGGTGCCGGTTCTCTCTCCCAGGCGGACTCCTCCTACTACACGTGGAAGACATATTTCTCCCTCGTGTTCCGGGAGTATCATCTCATCGACCACGTGGACGACATCGTCGACTCCAGCCTCGTCCCCGAGTTCCATGACTGGTCCATCATCGACACCACGATCATCCGTTGGTTCTTCCTCACCATCTCGCCTGACCTCTTCCAGACGGTCGTGGCAGACAGTGATGATACCTGCGCCGTGTGGACCAAGCTGAACGGGCTCTTCACCGACAACCAGCTCCAGCATCGCGTTTTTTTGCAGCAAGAGTTTTTTGGGTGTCACCAGGACAACACCTCCATCGGCGACTATTGTCGCCGCCCGAAGACTCTCGCTGACGAGCTCCGCGATATTGGCGCAAAGATCGATGATGATCTCCTCCTCAGCACGCTCACCGCCGGGCTCAACGAGGACTTCGGCAACTTCACGGCGAATCTCAACCTCATCCCCAACCCGTCATTCGCCAAGTTCGTTGCGTGCCTCTGCTTGGAGGAGTGGCGGATGAAGCAGGTGAAGGCGCGTGCCGTCCACACCGCTCTCACCGCCGGCACCACCCACGGCGGGCCCTCGGCGCCTCATGCTGCCTCGGCCGCGCCCCTGCCGCCGAGCCACCCAGCGTCCTTCCGGCGCCCGGCAGAGGGGCTGCTTCCGCTTCCCTATGGACCGCCCGCCCCTGCCGCCCCTCCCGCCCGTGGTGGCGGTAGCGGTGGGGCTTCTGGCGGCGTCGGCGGCAGCGATCGTAGGGCACCGCCCGCCCGTCGGCAGCAGCAGCAGCCTGTGCCCCCTCGCAGGCCTCCAGCTACAACCCGTGGACCGGCGTTGTTCATCCCTACACCATGTCGGTTCCATGGGCTCCTACACCGACCCTTCCCGTGCCGCGCCCGCCGTCGCACCAGGCATATTACGCGGCTCCGCACCCGTAGGCAGGATACCCACCACCGCAGCTGAGCGGTGCCTACGGTCTCCCCGTGGCCCCGCCGCCGTCCTCGTAAGCCTTGCCGCCGGCGCCTTGGGATCCGACGCTTCTCGCCGCGCTGCACACCGCGCCTACGCCGAACAACTACACTGGAGGCGGTGATTGGTACATGGACACCGGGGCTACGGCTAACATGTTTGCTCATCCTGGTAATCTTGCCTCCTTCACTCCCGTCACCACCAACCGCGGCATCATTGTCGGCGACGGTTCCACACTCCCTATCACACATGTCGGGCACACTTCTTTTCCTTCCAATTCCATTCCTATTACTTTGTCTAACATACTTGTGTCACCTCATCTTATTAAGAACCTTGTTTCCGTTCGTTGTTTAACTCGTGAAAATCCTGTTACTGTTGAATTTGACGAGCTTGGTTTTTGTGTCAAGGACGCTCGAACCAGGATGGTACTTCACTGATATGACAGCCTCGACGAGCTCTATCCGGTGCATCCGCCGTCAACCTCCACCACCGCACCGATTGCTCTCTCCGCTGGCGTCGATATCTGGCATGCTCGTTTGGGTCATCCCAACCCCGTCACACTTCATCATATTCTTAGGAGTTTCAGTTTCAGTTGTAATAAGATAGAGGATCACACTTGTCATGCCCGTCGTGTCGGCAAACATGTTCGCCTCCCGTTTAATAACTCCACCACCATAACTTATTTTCCTTTTCAGTTGATTCATAGAGATGTGTGGACCTATCCGGTTCCTAGTAATTCGGGTTATTTATATTATCTGGTTATCCTTGATGATTATTATCACTATGTGTGGACGTTTCCTTTATGATGAAAGTCGGATGCACTCTCCACTTTGACGGTTTTTTATTCCTATGTCAGCATGCATATTGGGCGTCCCATCCTTGCTCTTCAGACTGACAATGTAAGAGAGTTCGACAACCTTGCTTTCCGCACTTTTCTGTCGCACCACGACACCATTTTTCGTCTCACCTGCCTGTATACTTCACAGCAGAACGGTCAAGCCGAACGCGTCCTTCGCACTCTGAACGACTGCGTTCGCACGCTCCTGTTCCATGCTAATGTGCCACCTCGTTTCTGGCCGGACGCACTCGCTACTGCTTCACTTCTCCTTAACCTTTGCCCCTGTCACCCACGGTGGAACTATGCACCTCACCATCTTCTCTTCGGTACGCCCCCATCTTATGATGGCTTGCATATTTCCGGGTGCCTTTGCTATCCTAGCACTGCAGACTCTGCTCGTCACAAACTCGCACCTCGTTCTATCGCCTGTATCTTCATCGGCTACCCCTCTAACTCCAAGGGCTATCGGTGCTACGATCCTGTCTCCTACCGTGTGTTCACTTCCCGACACGTTTACTTTGATGAGCATGTGTTTCCGTTTCAGCAGGTACCCCGGCTGTTCCTCCCACCACCGGTGACGTGGGCTCCTCGACGCCTCTCCCAGGATGCTCGCGGGCCTCTCTTGGCCCGCCCCTGGCTTTGAGGTGCGCCCCTGCATGCGGCGCTTCGTATAGCTGCAGTACTGGTGCCCCCGGCGATGACGCCTGCGGCCCCCCTCCCCCCGGCGCCTGTGGCCGGTCCGGTCACCCGCAGCCGTACGGGTGTTTTTCGCCCGAGCTCGCGCTATGCCTCGGATGACTACGTCCATGCGGTGTCCACCTCTGAGCCGTCGCCATTGTCGTCCTCCGTTCGAGCCGCTCTTCGTGACCCGCTCTGGATGGCTGCGATGCAAGAGGAGTTTGACGCCTGTTACGCAACCGGATGTGGCAGCTTGTTCCCCATCCCCGGCACGCCAACGTGATTACCGGGAAGTGGGTATTCAAACACAAGCTCCGTCCTGATGGTACCCTTAATTGCTACAAAGCGCGCTGGGTTGTTCGTGGCTTCCGACGGCGTGCTGGCATCGACTTCACCGACACCTTCGCTCCAGTCGTCAAGCCCGGCACGATACACACGGTTCTTCACCTTGCGGTCTCCCGTGCTTGGCCGGTGCACTAGATGGACGTCTCCAACACCTTCCTCCATGGTCACCTCGAGGAGCAGGTCTTCTGCCAACGGCCCACCGGGTTTCTTGACTCGACGCTTCCCGACCACACATGCCTGCTTTAGCGGTCCTTGTACGGACTCAAGCAGGCTCCGCGCACTTGGTACCAGTGCATCACGGCATTTCTCCACCAGCTTGGGTTCCCCTCCACCCGCTCATATGCCTTGCTCTTCGTCTATCGTCAGGGCTTTGACACGGCCTACTTGCTGCTCTATGTCGACGACATCATCCTGACGGCATGTACGACTGGTCTCCTCAGTCAGCTCACGGCTCGTCTTCGTGCTGAGTTCGCCATCAAGGACTTGGGTCCTTTGCACTACTTCCTCGGTGTCTAGGTGGTGCGCCGTCCGGATGGCTTCTTCCTTCATCAGCGGAAGTACGCTCATGAGCTCCTGGAGCGTGCCGGCATGCTTAACTGTAGGCCCGCTGCTATGCCTGTTGATACGTAGGACAAGCTTTCTGCCATGGATGGTTCTCCTGCTTCGGATGCTGCTTTCTATCGGTCTATTGTTGGTGCTCTTCAGTACCTCACTCTGACTCGACCGGAGATCCAGTATGCCGTGCAGCAGGTGTTTCTTCATATGCATGCTCCTCAAGACGTTCACTGGGTTGTCAAGCGGATTCTCCGCTATGTCTGTGGCACCATGGATCTTGGCGTCACGCTTCATGCCTCCGCCGACACCGCCCTCACCGCCTACTCCGATGCAGACTGGGCGGGCTGCCCTGACACTCGTCGCTCCACCTCGAGCTATTGTGTCTACGTTGGACCCTCACTTATCTCGTGGTCATCCAAGCGGCAGCCTACGGTCTCTCGTTCCAGTGCTGAGGTTGAGTATCGTGCGGTGGCCAACGCTGTCGCCGAGTGTTCGTGGCTTCGCCAGCTGCTTCAGGAGCTCTCTTGCCCTGTTGATCGTGCCACAACGGTCTACTGTGACAACGTCTCGGCAGTCTACCTCTCCGCTAACCCGGTGCATCATCGACGGACCAAGCATATTGAGTTGGATATTCATTTTGTTCGGGAAAAGGTGGCCCTTGGCCATATTCGTGTTTTACACGTCCCTACTTCCCAACAATTTGTAGATATCATGACCAAGGGCTTGCCTACGACATTATTTGAGGAGTTCCGGTCCAGTCTTTGTGTCAACCGCAGTGCCGCTTCGACTGCAGGGAGGGGGGTGTTGAGTATATGTGTTGTGCATATTTTGTGTATTGTGCCCACCTCCTAGTTGCCTTGTATAGTTGAGGTCGTGGCCTACTCCTGTACATCATATATACGTGCGTTTTGACCTGAGGAATACAACACGTAATTCGCACATCTTATAATATCAAACATTATTTAAGTTTATGAAAGAAATATAAAATTAATAAAAAGTCTACATATAGAAAGAGTGTGTATTTAAGTTTGTCGGTACTACCTACTGCTCTAGCTGAAAAATACTTTATATATTGATTCACTTGTATTTGGAAGTAAACTTATTTATTATTGTTATTGTCTTCATTTGCGTTCTAATGCTAAAGTATGTCATATAAGTCAGGTCATTCAGCAAGTGCTACAACAAAATGTAAAAGAGATTTGAGATATTATTACACTCAAGGAGATGACTCAAGCACTAAAAATGAGGATGACAAATGCAACTCTGAATCTATGTTGAAGGTAGATCATCTTCGTGTTGTTTTGAATGAATTCACTGGATACAAGAAATTTACGCTGTGGGAAATCAAATTTGATGCCTTGTTGAACCTACCTTCAATTAAAAAGGTTCATCTTAATTTAAGTACGTTTCTGGTAAATTCAACATATGTCAAAGATCAGTGCATTAAGATGTCTCAAGACAGGAAAATCAAATTCTATGCTCCAGATATGCACAAAGTTTTTGGGTTTACTTGTGGACATAGAAATATTCATAGTATTGACGTTTAGACAACTGCTGCTTCTATTAACTTCTTGAAGAAAAATATAGGTATGATTGGAAATGATTATCATTGTTTGAAGGCAGCAGAAAATTTCTTATTTGGAGATATAACTGAGTTATCAAGTGAAGCGGAAAAGGCATGTTTTAAGGCAGCATGTGTTATATTTATTATGGGTCATTTCGGTACACCTTCTTTTAAACATGACTACACTACTACTAATTATTGGGAAGCTCTGTGTAGGACTGATTACATAGAAGAATATAAGTGGTGTGAGTAGCAATGAATTATCTACTTGATGCTATCACTAATACACAACAACAGATTCAGTCAAATAGCCATGTTATATATTTGTATGGTTGTCACTTCTTTCTACAAGTGAGTTATCATGTGCATATTATTTATGATAACATATGTTTGATAATTCTCTAAACATATACATTATGTATGCAGACATTATACTTTCACAATTATTACCAAGTTATACAAAGGAGACACACAAAATTATGTAGGATTATAGATTGTGATAAGAGGCACATTAATCTTATGATCTCAACTTGTAAGAAAACAAGAGATGGACTGATAACGTATGATGCATGCATGCTATGTAGTGTTTTTGAATAACTTTGTCAACACAAATGTTGTTGTAACTAACAAGAATACTCTTTTTTTACTGATTTGTAGATTGAAAGAGTTGAAGTTGTATGTTATGCGAGGAGAATCACTGAGAAGAAGTCAGATAATATTATTGCTGAAAAGTCTAAAAGGGTAATGGTTTCACAGAAATCACACTCAATTGGATATGCTGGTCATAATTTGATTTTAGCATCAATGAAGATTACTTCAATGTCAACAAGCATGAAGTTTTTGGAAAGAATGTACAATTTTGTTTACCTTCAACAAATCTATAACCTATATCGAATGGACAATTCAGTGATTATATAAGAGATAGTTATTCGCTGATGGTAAATTTCCATATATATAAAGCCAAACTACAAGAACCAATTGAATGACAAAGTACAATAACCGTGAAAGATGGTAAAGTGTTAGTTTACTATAATTATTACATCTTTTTTCATGAACAATCATATATTGGGTAATTCTTCTGTTGCAACTTTAGATGCCGAAACACCAATTAGAGAGTCTGATTAAACAAAGATTCTAAGTGTTGAAAGTGTTCACCATGATCATGCTAGTTCTGATGGATCAAGTGTGTCAAATATGGAACAAAATGTTTATAATTTTGCATTAGACTTATACAATAAAGTTAGGGGCAATACAAAGAAATCAATATAACACGAGCATATTATGTTAATTTTGGTGATTTATGTGAGTGTCCGGTTATCGAGACACAAGTCAATTCTGTTCAACTGAAATATAATATAACACTTGATACTATGTGGTCAAACTTGCCAAACAAGTTACAAAGAAAATCTTTTGAGGAATCTGTTGTAGCAATAGAGACAGATGAAATTGACAGGCAAGTGAATATTCTTTCTTATTGATTAAAATTTTATTATCTTAATAGTAATGATATATATATATATATATATATATATATATATGTATGTATGTATATATGTATATATATATATGTATGTATATATAGGACAAATGTTTCCTACAAGCAGTGGTAGTTACCACCACTTGCGTTTTGTATGTTGTATGTAGTATCTGTCGGAACCGAAAGTATGTACGTGTAGTATGTAGTATATAACAATGATTAGGTAGTAGATATACTAATTTTTAGGTAGTATGTACCATTTCTTGAGTATGCTCATTTTTACGTACAAATATGTACGTATTTTACTAATATAACAAAAACTATGGGCTCATATGCAATTTTTGCATGTAACTTGCTTTGAAATATCTTAGATATAGTATATGAACATATTTAAAATAATAAAATAGTATATATAGTACCACATGGTAGTATATGAGACATGTAGGGTAACAACACCGGGTGGTAGGATGGATTTTTCCTATATATATATATGCAACAGGTTATGGATAAAACATTGCGAACTAAGATATCTGCAAGTTTGTGGAATTGATATAGAAGCGCAACTCATTTGCACAAAGCCAATGGATCATTGATACGTCCATTTCGCATCATGTTTTCCTACTGTTATTTATTATTTTTTGGATTGTTATTCTATTTTATGATGTAATTCTTATGCCTTTTCTCTCATATTTTTCAAGTTTCACATGGAGAGGGAGATTACCGGCAGCTGGAATTTTGGACCAAAAGGGCTATAACAGAGATAGCTACTTTGCACAACTCCAAATGACCTAAAAATTTATGAAGAATTATTTTGGAATATATGAAAAATATTGACGGAAGAAATACTAGGAGGGGGGACACCAGGGTGTGACTAAAAGCTCAGGGGGCGGGCCCTACCCCCTTGGCGCGCCCTATGAGCTTGTGGGCCCCCTAGCAGGCCTCCGGTGCCCATCTTCTGCTATATGAAGCCATTTATCCTAAAAAAATAAAAAGAAGACTTTCGGGACGAAGCGCCGCCACCTTGAGGCGGAACCTGGGCAGGAGCAATTTTTCTCTCCGGCAGAGCGATTCCACCGGGGAAACTTCCCTCCGGGAGGGGGAAATCGAAACCATCGACCTCACCAACGATCCTCTCATCGTGGGAGGATCAATCTTCATCAAAATCTTCACCAGCACCATTGACACGTCTCCGTTGTATCTACTTTTCCTAATGCTTTTGCTCTTGTTTTGGACTCTAATTTGCATGATTTGAATGAAACTAACCCGGGCTGACGCTATTTTTAGTAGAACTACCATGGCGTTGTTTGTGTGCAGAAAAAATTTCTCAGAATGGAACGAAACTTTTTGGAGAATTTTTTTAGAACAAAATAAAAATACTGGAGCCAAGAACCACCGAAGGAGGGCCCCTGGGTGAGCACAACCCACCAGGGCGCCCCCTCCAGGTGTGCCCAGGTGGGTTGTGCCCACCTGGTGGCCCCACAGACCCTATCTCCAACTCCTTAAATACCCATATTTGGAGAGAAAAATCAGGGAGGAAGAATTATCTTGTTTCACGATATGGAGCCACCGCGACTGAGGAGGTCCTGGATTAGGGGGCCTCGGGTGCCCGGCCTATTTAATAAGGGCCGGACTGATGGGCCGTGAAGATAGAAGCCGGAGATTATCCCCCGTGTCCGGGTAGAACTCCTATATGCGTGAACGGCAAGTTTTGGTGTCCGGATGTATTTCCTTCCTCTGTAAACCGACTTTGTACGACCCTAGGTCCCTCTGGTGTGTATATAAACTGGAGGGTTTAGCCCGTAGGGGCTATCAGAATTCTCATAGGCTAGACAACTAGGGTTTAGTCATTACGATCTCGAGGTAGATAAACTCTTCTAACCCCTATTCTCATTGAATATAATCAAGCAGGACGTAGGGTTTTACATCCTTTAAGAGGGCCCAAACCTGGGTAAACATTGTGTCCCTATTGTCCCTTGCTACCATTGATCCACAGACGCACAGTTCGGGACCCCCTACCCAAGATCTGCCAGTTTTGACACTGACATTGGTGCTTTCATTGAGAGTTCCATTGTGTTGTCCATAGAAGGATCGATGGCTCGCCTTGTCATCAACAATGATATCACTTCTGGAAGGAGCCTAACTTCAGGACAGGTCCTCCAGCTCGGCAGTTTCACCGTGAGCGCCCACACAACCATCAAGCCGACGGCGCCCCCCGCGATCGCCAAACATCACCTCCGTGTCGGTCTCGAACACTCCGAAAAGATGGATCCGGCAGAAATCTCATCCTTAAACGAGTTGTTAGATCGCATCGCCACCCTGGGGCTTTCAACAGACTATGACCGGATCGGGCTTAAACCTGACCAGAGGGAAATCAATTTCCCGTCGATCACTCACCTGGTGGCGGTCGTCGAGGAACGAGACAAGAACACATCTTCCCCTAAGTTAAAAACCAGCTATGTTCGGATGTCCGAACCCATTGAACCGGATAATCTTCCTTTGGAGGAGACCCCACGTCCCCCGAACTCAGGGTCAGACTTAGGGTTCAGGGAGCGCTTGGATCTTCCCGGACCCAAACTGGTGACCTCAGAGATTTTACAAGCTCTGAACACAATTTTGGGCAGGGATTCAAGTTTTAGCCTAGCCGCCCACCACAATCAATACTCTCCAAGCAATTCAGGCCCTCCAGACATATACGACCTGATGTATATACGACAACAACCTCAGGAAACGGTCCATCACTTCTGGGCCAGGTTCCTACTTGTCAAAAACAAGATTAAGATTGCTGCGACAATGATGAGGGAATTCCGAATGCCCTCGACCGACGTTGCATACAGAGTTTCACTGAACTATCGCACATAGTATGGAAGTACTGCTCAATGGAAAGCACATGGAAGACCCAAAAAACCCAATTGGAACCTGCTGCCTTTAAGCTGTGTATTGCTCGAGCAAAACGGGTACACCCTTACGAGGCATCCGATCATAAACCCGCCGGCAAGAAAAATAAACCCTTTTCAGGACTCAGGTCTGTTCTTGATGAACTCCTCGACAAGCCATATCAAATACATGCAACTCCGATCATCGAACCAACTCATAGCCTTCGGGCATGTTGGGTACCGGCAGGTGGCTAAAAGCGGTGAGGCTATCCTCACCATCGCTACTCTAGAGAAGCATTCTCCGGAGGATGACGACATTAATGTCTTCACGGTCTTCGAGACCTTCTCCTCAAATAATCGGTGTAAAAGGGCACTTGTGACCTTGCCAAAATTAACCAACTAACAACAATGACCCCATGGAACGACACGACAATAACTTTCACCACTGACGACGAACCAAGGGCCCGATCAGTATGAGCACCTGCCGCCTTGGTCTTAAACCCAATTGTGGACGGCTTCGACTTACCAAAGTGCTCATGGACGGCGGCAGTGGACTTAAACTCATCTACGAGGACACGCTCGACAAAATGTATATTGACAAGGCCCGCATCGAGCAAAGCAGTACCACCTTTTGGGGCACATCCCCAGTCGAGAAGCCCGATTTTCGAGGAAAATCAAACTTGATGTAGTATTCGGCACGCCTGAGAATTATAGTTCCGAAGAGTTGCTTTTCCATGTGGCTCCCTTCAATAGCGGATATCACGCCCTTTTGGGGCGGGACGCTTTCTCACGCTTCCGAGCCATACCCCATTAAGGGTACATGAAACTTAAAATGTCGGGGCCTAATGGAATAATCACAGTTGCAAGTGATCCGGATACAACACTCTGTGCCGAAAAAAAACCCGCATCCTTGGCCCTTGATGCACTATCCGAAGCCCTTGCGGCCGAAGAACTAACCACCCTGCGATCCACAGTGGACAAAGATGATGTGATCCTCGATAAGAGGCCCAAATCTACCTCTTTCAAACCAGCAGATGAATTAGTTAAATTTCAAGTCCACCCTTTGGATCCTATCAAAACAACGTCCATTGGAGCACAGCTGGATCCGACGGTCGATGCTGCCCTATGGGATTTCCTGCGCGAAAATTGGGATATCTTTGCCTGGCACCCTTCGGACATGCCCGGGATCCCACATAGACTGGCCGAACATAGCCTCAACATAATCAAGGGGTTCAAACAAGTCAAGCAAACGCTACAGCGATTTTCCGAACCCAAACGACAAGCTATGGGGGAGGATCTAGCTAAACTACTTGAGGCCGGGTTCATCAGAGAAATCAAACACCCGGATTGGCTAGCCAACTTGGTCATGGTGCCGAAGAAGGATAAATCCTGGCGCCTTTGTGTCGATTTCAAAGACCTTAATAAGGCTTGCCCAAAAGCCCCTTTCCCGTTGCCTCGCATTGACCAGATTATCGACGCGACCGCGGGACATGACTCATTGTGTTTCCTCGATGCTTATTCCGGATACCATGAGATTAAGACGAAGGAGTCCGACCAGGCCGCAAAGGCGTTCATTACCCCGTACGGGCCTTTCTGTTTCAACATTATGCCTTTTGGGCTTAAAAACGCTGGTGCCACTTACCAACGGATGATTCAAACATGTTTGGAAAAACAAAGTGGCAAGACAGTGGAAGCATATGTGGACGATGTGGTCATTAAGACTAATCATGTTGAATCATTGGTGGACGATCTCTGCCTCACATTTGACAACCTTCGAACATACGGCTCAATCCAGAGAAATGCGTTTTCAGCGTCCCAGCCGGAAAGCCACTAGGGTTCATTGTCCCCAATAGAGGAATCGAAGCAAACCCAGCCAAAATCCGAGCCTTGTCGCAACTGGCCATACCAACAGACCTAAAGTAGGTCCAAAAACTAGCAGGGTGTGTGGCAGCTTTGAGCCACTTCATCTCCAGATTGGGAGAAATGGCATTACCACTTTATAGACTGCTCAGACGCACCAACCACATTGAATGGACGGATGCGGCTTCAACCGGCTTGGAAGAAATAAAAACCTTATTAGAAGGCAACCCAATCCTAGCCGCTCCAAGTGTTGGCGAGCCTATGTTGCTTTATATATCCGCGACTCACCAGGTAGTGAGTGCCGTACTCGTCGTTGAAAGAGAGGAAGAGGGACATATATTCCCCATCCAGAAACTAGTATACTATGTATCGACAGTCCTTACACCATGCAAATCTCGATACCCTCACTATCAAAAGATAGCTTACGTGGTCTTTATGGCATCCCGAAAGCTCCGACACTATTTTCAAGAGTATTCGATCACGGTGGCATCTGAAGTACCACTCAATGACATTATAAATAATAGGGATGCCACCAGTCGCATAGCTAAATGGGCCATCGAGCTCTTAACATTTGGAAGGATCTGGTCGAATTCGACGTAGTATACAAGCTGTGCCGAGCTATTAAATATCAGGTGCTGGCTGATACGTCTCCGTCATATCTACTTTTCCAAACACTTTTGCCCTTGTTTTGGACTCTAACTTGTATGATTTGAATGGAACTAACCCAGACTGACGCTGTTTTCAGCAGAATTGCCATGATGTTGTTTTATGTGTAGAAAACGAATATTCCCGGAAAGTCCTGAAACTCCACGGAACACCTTAGAAAAAACAATAAAAAATCCTCGCCAAAGATGAAGACCAGGGGGCCCACACCCTGTCCACGAGGGTGGGGGGCGCGCCCCCTACCTCGTGGGCCCCCTAGACACCCTACGACGCCAACTCCAACTCTATATATTGGCTTTCGGGGAGAAAAAAATCAGAGAGAAGAAATCATCGCGTTTTACGATACGGAGCCGCCGCCAAGCCCTAAAACCTCTCGGGAGGGCTGATCTGGAGTCCGTTCGGGGCTCCGGAGAGGGGGATTCGTCGCCGTCGTCATCATCAACCATCCTCCATCACCAATTTCATGATGCTCACCGCCGTGCATGAGTAATTCCATCGTAGGCTTGCTGGACGGTGATGGGTTGGATGAGATTTATCATGTAATCGAGTTAGTTCTGTTAGGGTTTGATCCCTAGTATCCATTATGTTCTGAGATTGATGTTGCTATGACTTTGCTATGCTTAATGCTTGTCACTAGGGCCCGAGTGCCATGATTTCAGATCTGAACCTATTATGTTTTCATGAATATATGTGAGTTCTTGATCCTATCTTGCAAGTCTATAGTCACCTACTATGTGTTATGATCCGGCAACCCCGAAGTGACAATAATCGGGACCACTCCCGGTGATGACCATAGTTTGAGGAGTTCATGTATTCACTATGTGCTAATGCTTTGTTCCGGTTCTCTATTAAAAGGAGGCCTTAATATCCCTTAGTTTCCAATAGGACCCCGCTGCCACGGGAGGGTAGGACAAAAGATGTCATGCAAGTTCTTTTCCATAAGCACGTATGACTATGTTTGCAATACATGCCTACATTACATTGATGAATTGGAGCTAGTTCTGTGTCACCCTATGTTATGACTGATACATGATGAACCGCATCCGGCATAATTATCCATCACTGATCCGGTGCCTACGAGTTTTCCATATCTTGGTTTACGCTTATTTACTTTCCGTTGCTCTTGTTACAATCACTACAAAATACCAAAAACATTACTTTTGCTGTCTTTACTTTTGTTGCCATTACCACCACTATCATATTACTTTGCTACTAAACACTTTGCTGCAGATACTAAGTTTCCAGGTGTGGTTGAATTGATAACTCAGATGCTAATACTTGAGAATATTCTTTGGCTCCCCTTGTGTCGAATCAATAAATTTGGGTTGAATACTCTACCCTCGAAAGCTGTTGCGATCCCCTATACTTGTGGGTTATCAAGACTAATTTCTGGCGCCGTTGCCGGGGAGCATAGCTCTATTCTTTGAGTCACTTGGGATTTATATCTGCTGAACACTATGAAGAACTTGAAAGACTCTAAGAAAACAATTTATCCCTCAACTACGAGGGGAGGTAAGGAACTGCCATCTAGCTCCGCACTTGATTCACCTTCTGTTATGAGTAAGCTAGCGACACCTAAACCTGCTTCGTCTATTTGTTCCGATATGTCGCATGTTATTGATGATGCCACCTCTGCTATGCATGATACTTATGATGAAACTGCTTCTATGCCTGATACTACTGTGCCCCTTAGTGAATTTCTTGATGAACAAATTGCTAGGGCTAGAGAAAAGGAAATTATTGAATCTGAATACGATGATGAAAGTGATGATGAAAATATGCATGTTATTCCTGAAGGTTATCTTTTTGATATGGAATCCTCTGCCGCTATTTTAGCTTGCGAAGATAGATATGAGCTCAAGAGGCTATTAGTCAAATGGAACAAAGAATCACTTAGAGATAAAATGAAACCCGACCCTGCCTTTGCAACTTCACCTATATGTGTTCCTGATAAGGATTATGAATTTTCTGTTGATCCAGATATAATTACTTTGGTTGAATTTGATCTGTTTTATGGCTATGAATCCGAAACTGTTGTGGCACATCTTACTAAGTTAAATGATATAGCTGCCCTGTTCACTAATGATGAGAGATCGCGTTACTTTTTTATACTGAAAATATTTCCGTTCTCATTAAAGGGTGATGCTAAGATATGGTTTAATTCTCTTGATCCTGGCTATGTGCGTAGTCCCCAGGATATGATTTATTACTTCTCTGCTAAATATTTCCCTGCTCAGAAGAAACAAGCTGCTTTAAGGAAATATACAACTTTAATGCAAATTAAAGAAGAAAGTCTCCCACAAGCTTGGGGAGGCTTCTCAAGTTATAATGCTTTTCTGATCATCCTCTTAAGAAACCTGAAATACTTGATATCTTTTACAATGGATTAACCAATGCTTCGGAGATTACGGATAGTTGTGCTGGTTCTCTTTTAGGGAAAGAACACGGATGAAGCTGAAATTCTATTAAATAATATGTTGACAAATGAAAATAATTGGGCACCTCCTGAGCCAGCCCCTGAGCCAACTCCTGCTCCAATTACTGAGCCTATCCCTAAACCAACTCCGAAGAAGAGAGGTGTTCTATTTCTCAGTCCCGAAGATATGCAAGAGGCAAACAAATCTATGAAAGAAAAAAGTATTAAAGCTGAAGATGTTAAGAATTTACCTCCTATTGAAGAAATACATGGTCTTAATCTACCGCTAGTTGAGGAAACCTATGATCTCAATCACTTATTTACTAAAGAACCTCCTGATCCCGATATCCCGACACAGGTAGTAAAGGTAAATTCTCTCTATAGATTTGATGACGGTGATATTCCTTACTATAAGTCTGCTAGGCAATGCTTCGATGAGTTTGATAATTTTATTGTCAAACAAGAAAACTTCAATGCTTATTTTGGTAGACAATTAAAACAAAATTCCGATATGATTAAATACTTGGGTGATTATATGGCTAATATTAGAGGTGAACTTAAACTTGTTAGCAAACATGCTTCTATGGTTACCACTCAAGTAGAACAAGTACTTAAAGCTCAAAAAGAATTGCTCCATGAAATGAATAGTAAGAAAAATGATTATGTTGTTAGAGTGGCTACTAGAACTGGTAGAATGACTCAGGAACCTTTGTATATTGAAGGCCACCCTAAGAGAATCGAGCAAGATTCTCAGAGATATAATATTGATGCACCTAGTTCTTCTAAGAAAAAGAAAAAGAAAAATGATAGAACTTTGCAAACTTCTAGTGAACCTATTGCTGAACCACCTAATAATCCAAATGATATTTCTATGTCTGATGCTGAAACAGAATCTGGTAATGAACATGAACCTAGTGAAAATGTTAATGATGATGTTCATGATGATGCTCAACCTAGTAATGATAATGATGTAGAAATTGAACCTGTTGTTGATCTTGATAACCCACAATCAAAGAATCAACGTTATGATAAAAGAGACTTTGTTGCTAGGAAACATGGTAAAGAAAGGGAACCATGGGTTCAGAAACCCATGCCTTTTCCTCCGAAACCATCCAAGACAAAGGATGATGAGGATTTTGAGCGCTTTGCTGAAATGATTAGACCTATCTTTTTGCGTGTCGATTGGTGATGTGCTCAAAATAAATCCTTATGCTAAATATATGAAAGATATCATTACTAATAAAAGAAAGATACCGGAAGCTGAAATTTCCACCATGCTTGCTAATTATACTTTTAAGGGTGGAATACCAAAGAAACTCGGAGATCCCGGAGTACCTACTATACCTTGCTCCATTAAAAGAAATTATATTTAAACTGCTTTATGTGATCTTGGAGCCGGTGTTAGTGTTATGCCTCTCTCCTTATATCGTAGACTTGACTTGAATAAGTTGACACCTACTGAAATATCTTTGCAAATGGCTGATAAATCAACCGCTATACCAGTCGGTATTTGTGAGGATGTGCCTGTTGTGGTTGCAAACGTTACTATTTTAACGGACTTTGTTATTCTTGATATTCCCGAGGATGATAGTATGTCTATTATTCTTGGAAGACCGTTTCTTAATACTGCAGGGGCTGTTATTTATTGCAACAAAGGCAACGTCACTTTTCATGTTAATGGTAATGAGCATACGGTACACTTTCCGAGGAAACAACCTCAAGTCCACTGTATCAACTCTATTGAAAAAATTCCGTCGATTATATTTGGAGGTTTGTAATTTCCTCTTCCTACTGCCAAAAAGAAAAATGATATACTTATTATTGGGGATGTGCATATCCCCGTTGAGGTAACTTAGTGTTATTCAAAATTTCTCCAGTTTCATGATTATGGAATGGGTTTGTTAACAAGACTTGATCAACCTTGTTAGTGGATTCTTTCTGATGAGCATGAGATGGATGAAACTAGAAGCACAACCTTCTGTACCCTCTTTATATTCTCTGTTCTTTAGTAGAAATAAAGTAAAAATACTATTTTCTATCTGTTTCCTGTCTTATCCATGCAATATAAAAATATCCAGAAAATAAAAGTCCTCGGAATGCCATGCCAATTTAATATGATTTTTCGGGAATATTTGAGGATTTACTGTGCAAAAATTACCTCGGGAGGAGCTGCCACCTGGCCACGAGGGTGGAGGGCGCGCCCCCTGCCTCGTGGGTCCACGGTGACCCTCCTCCACTTATCCCAACACCCATCTTCTTCCTCTGTCTCACACTAACCCGAGAAACCAACTCAAGCACGAGTTCCAGCCACTTTTGCTGTGATTTTCGATCTCCTTGCTCAAAGCACCTCTCGCAAAACTGCTTGGGGAGATTGTTCCTTGGTATGTGACTCCTCCATTGGTCCAATTAGTTTTTGTTCTAGTGCTCTATTCTTTGCAAATTTGTGCTGCATAGGTGACCATGTTCTTGAGCTTGCATGTCAAATTTATATGGTTCCAAGTAGTTCTAATGCTTGATATAGGCTCTAGGCACTTGTAGGAGCAGTTGCTATCAGTTTTATTGAAGTTGGTTCACTTTTGTTTGAAGTTACTAAAAATTTTAGATTATTTCAGAAAAATGATGAAGAGAATTTTGAGGGGCTCATCGGCCGAAGCTCAAAGGAGAAACAAAATGAAGAAGCTCAGAGGCCCAAATATAATTTGCCTCGTACCGCGGAGATACGGTCGTGTGAATGGCCTTCTGATAATTTCTTGAGAGAGGCCGGGATTTATGAGAATTTCTATTCATTGATTGAGAATGATGGGCTCACCGACTTCATCCGCGACCAACGTCCACAGTATCTCTTGCTCACAAATACTTTTGTGCAAAACTTCTACTTTTACCCTAGAGAATCACCTCCTTCAGTAGAGTTTCATTTCTATGACATTGTGAAGAAAATGCAATTGTCTGAATTTTGCGCAGTATGCATCATACCCCCTGAGGGTATCTTAGAGGAACCACCCTGTAAGGAGTTGGAACCGTTTATTAAACTTATCTCTGTGGGAGAAACCAGGAAGGTTTCTGATGCAAGAATTACTAGCATACATTTTCCTGTATTACGCTATTTTGCCTTATTTGCTAGTCATTGCTTGATTGGTCGCGGGAACTGTGGGAACCTTAGTGTTCCTGATATTATTATTCTGTTCCATGGTTTATACCGCGACAAAACTGTTAGTTTGGGTGGAATTATTGCTAGAAGGTTGAGTCCGAACCGTACTAAAGGCCCCATCTTTGGAGGCATTTATGCTTCACGCCTCGCTGCACATTTTAATATAGCTATTAGGCATTATGAGAAAGAAGAAAAATTGCTGCCTAGTGCCTACTTATATTACAAGAGCATGGTAGCCCATGATTATCTTGTTAAGAATAAGAATGGAGAGCTCAAATATAAGTTATACTTTGATAAACATCATCCTGAAACTATTACATTGCCTGTTCCTTCCTTGTTTAATTTTGCAGGTCCCTATCTCGTTACGTAGGCTGCTGTCCAAGCCTACAAAAATCCTGCACCAGCCCCGGAACCGGAACCACAAGATGAGCCTCCACGACAATCTGTTTATTCTTGGGATCCAGAGATGACTGTCAGCCAGTGGCAGTCAGAGTCCTCCTCATCACAGTATGATCCCAACTATTCTTTGTCGCAGTACGACCCCAGCTACACGTACGGGTATCCGCCAGGCTATCCCTGGCAATAGACCAACTTAGGCCAAAAGCCTAAGCTTGGGGGAGTACATATTTCTCAGCGACATTACATTTATGTTCACACACACTCATTGCTAGATGTCGGTGCTCATACTCTTTCACTGTAATATCCATGCTAGTTTATTTTCTTTTTCCTGCTTTCTTCTTGTGTGTTTGATAAACCTTAAGGAAAAAAATTATTAGTAGTTTACTTTCTTGCTGTAGTAGTAATTAAAAAGAAAACCCAAAAATATTTCCCGTTCTTCTTTTGCTTTTTGGGAGCTTTCCCGTGTAAATAGTTTTTATTTCTTCTCTTTTCTTTGAGGGTCAGTAGGGGAAGACCATGATTAAATTGTTGAAGTGGCTCTTATATGCTTGATTTTTGAGTTAACCGAGAGCCCATATTGCCTTGTCTTCTCCTGTTTATTGAATGCTCGCAGATTCCAGCTTAGTCCAATGCACGTGCACTCTTATTATTATTCACATCGTTCGGTCGTGCAAGTGAAAGGCAATTATGATGATATATGATGGACTGACCGAGAAGGGAAAAGCTAGTATGAACTCGACCTCTTTTGTTTTTGTAAATATGATCAGTCTGTCGTTCTTGATTCATCTTATTATGAATAAACATGTTTGCAATGGCAATTAGAGATCATAGTTGCTTGTGCCATGCTTGATTAGCTATGAGTTATAATGATTTACCTTGTGTGGCAACATGCTATTGAGATGGTTATGATGTGGTATGATGGGGTGGTGTCCTCCTTTAAATGATTTAAGTGACTTGACTTGGCACATATTCACGCATGTAGCTGAAACAAATCAACATAGCCTTCACGATATTTATGTTCATGGTGGATTATATCCTACTCATGCTTGCATCCAATGTTTATTAATTTTAATGCATGTACATAGCTGTTGTCGCTCTCTAGTTGGTCGCTTCCCAGTCTTTCGCTAGCCTTCACTTGTACTAAGCGGGAATACTGCTTGTGCATCCAATCCCTTAAAACCCAAAGTTATTCCAGATGAGTCCACTATACCTTCCTATATGCGGTATCTACCTGCCGTTCCAAGTAAATTTGTATGTGCCAAACTCTAAACCTTCAAATAAACATTCTGTTTTGTATGCTCGAATAGCTCATGTATCAACCAAAGTTGTCCTTATCTTCCGTGTTAGGCGGGTTATTCTCAAGAGGAGTGGACTCCGCTCCTCACTCACGAAAAATGGCTGGTCACGGGATGCCCATCCCATGCTTTATGCAAACTAAATCAAAATTAATTGCAAACAAAACTTCCCCTGGGACCTGATGTATGTTGGAGACACTCGTTGTTTCGAGCAAGTCATGGATTGATGCTTGTTGGTGGAGGGGGAGTATAAACTTTACCATTCTATTTGCGAACCGCCTATAATGTGTTTAGCATGGAAGATATCGCCATCTCTTAGTTGATATGTTGACAATGAATGTATACCGCTCAAAATATAATTTATCTCTATTTCAAAACCGAGCTCTCGCACCTCTACAAATCCCTGCTTCCCTCTGCGAAGGGCCTATCCATTTACTTTTATGTTGAGTCATCACCCTCTTATTAAAAAGCACTAGCTGGAGAGCACAACTGTCATTTGCATTCATCACTATTAATTTATATTGGGTGTGACTATGATTGAATCTCTTTTACCATGAATTACAATGTCTAGTTAGTCCTTGATCTTTAAAGGTGCTCTGCATTTATGTTTTGCGGTCTCAGAAAGGGCTAGCGAGATACCATCTTGTTATATCATATTATGATTGTTTTGAGAAAGTGTTGTCATCCGAGATTTATTATTATGGCTTGCTAGTTGATTATGCTATTGATATGAGTAATTATGAGACCTGAGAATTATTGCAAATGTGGTTAGTTATGATATATGCTGAAAACTTGAATGCTGGCTTGACATAGTTACAACAACAAGAGCAAAAAGAGTTTGTAAAAGTTTTTCTTTCTTTCTTTCAGTTTTCAACTGAATTGCTTGAGGACAAGCAAGGGTTTAAGCTTGGGGGAGTTGATACGTCTCCGTCGTATATACTTTTCCAAACACTTCTGCCCTTGTTTTAGACTCTAACTTGTATGATTTGAATGGAACTAACCCGGACTGACGCTGTTTTCAGCAGAATTGCCATGATGTTGTTTTATGTGCAGAAAATAAATATTCTCGGGAAGTCCTGAAACTCCACGGAACACCTTAGAAAAAACAATAAAAAATCCTCGCCAAAGATGAAGACCAGGGGCCCCACACCCTGTCCACGAGGGTGGGGGGCGCGCCACCCCTCTAGGGCGCCCCCCTACCTCGTGGGCCCCCTGGACACCCTACGACGCCAACTCCAACTCTATATATTGGCTTCCGGGGAGAAAAAAATCAGAGAGAAGAAATCATTGCGTTTTACGATACGGAGCCGCTGCCAAGCCCTAAAACCTCTCCGGAGGGCTGATCTGGAGTCCGATCGGGGCTCCGGAGAGGGGGATTCATCGACGTCGTCATCATCAACCATCCTCCATCACCAATTTCATGATGCTCACCGCCGTGCGTGAGTAATTCCATCGTAGGCTTGCTGGACGGTGATGGGTTGGATGAGATTTATCATGTAATCGAGTTAGTTTTGTTAGGGTTTGATCCCTAGTATCCATTATGTTCCGAGATTGATGTTGCTATGCTTAATGCTTGTCACTAGGGCCCGAGTGCCATGATTTCAGATCTGAACCTATTATGGTTTCATGAATATATGTGAGTTCTCAATCCTATCTTGCAAGTATATAGTCACCTACTATGTGTTATGATCCGGCAACCCCGAAGTGACAATAATCGGGACCACTCCCGGTGATGACCATAGTTTGAGGAGTTCATGTATTCACTATGTGCTAATGCTTTGTTCCGGTTCTCTATTAAAAGGAGGCCTTAATATCCCTTAGTTTTCAATAGGACCCCGCTGCCACGGGATGGTAGGACAAAAGATGTCATGCAAGTTCTTTTCCATAAGCACGTATGACTATGTTTGGAATACATGCCTACATTATATTGATGAATTGGAGCTAGTTCTGTGTCACCCTTTGTTATGACTGATACATGATGAACCGCATCCGTCATAATTATCCATCACTGATCCGATGCCTACGAGTTTTCCATATACTGGTTTACGCTTATTTACTTTCCCGTTGCTACTGTTACAATCACTACAAAATACCAAAAACATTACTTTTGCTGTCTTTACTTTTGTTGCCATTACCACCACTATCATATTACTTTGCTACTAAACACTTTGCTGCAGATACTAAGTTTCCAGGTGTGGTTGAAATGACAACTCAGCTGCTAATACTTCAGAATATTCTTTGGCTCCCCTTGTGTCGAATCAATAAATTTGGGTTGAATACTCTATCCTCGAAAGCTGTTGCGATCCCCTATACTTGTGGGTTATCACTGTCGACTTCGTCGCCGAGTGGACGGAAGCAAGGGTCCCTAAAGAGTATAGTTCATACTCCAACTGGATCATGTACTTCGACGACTCTAAAATGCTAGTCGGGCTGGGGGCTGGTGTCATCTTGACATCCCTCACGGGGGACACTGTCCGCTACGTGCTGCAAATCATGTATAGGGACTCCAATAACGCAGTCGAATACAAGGCACTTCTACATGGTCTCCGAATGGCTGTCTCCATGGGCGTACAACGCCTAGAGGTGTGCGGTGATTCAAACCTCGCAATATCCTAGATAAATGGAGAGTTTGATGCAAAAAGATCCAAAAAGGGCGGCATATCGAAACGCCATATTAAAAATATCGGCTCGGTTTGAGGGGCTCGAGTTTCATCACGTCGCTCGCGACAGTAACTAGGCAGCAGAGATACTCGCTTGAATGGGGGCCAAGCACGACCCCGTCCCACCTAATACCTTTGTGGAAAGGCTCTTCAAGCCATCCGTGGCGTGGCAGGATGAGAGCGGCAACACCAGTCTGGACCCAATAACACCTCCAACAGCCGAACAAGATACAAATATCATCGGGGGTTTGGATACCGAAATAACACCCTCTACTCATGAAAGTATGGCCATTATTGCTCCATGGACCGAACCCTTCTTGGCCTACCTTAATAGGCGGGAGCTTCCTGATAATCAAAATGAGGCTCGTCGCATAGTTCGACGCTCTAAAGCCTGTAAAGTTCGCGAAGGAGAACTATACAAGAAAAGCAGTACTGGAGTCCTCCAAAGGTGTATCTCCGAAGAGGAGGGACGACAACTCTTGGCCGAAATACATGCTGGTCTGGGCGGCCATCACACCAGAGCTCGGGTCCTTGTAAGCAAGGCCTTTCAGATGGGTTTCTTCTGGCCAACGGCCCGAGCGGACGCACAAGCCCTTGTGCAACGTTGCGTAGGATGCCAACTTTTCGCCAATCAAAGTCATCTGCCTCCCACTGCCTTACGAACAATCCCCATCACTTGGCCTTTCGTGCTCTGGGGGCTGCGGACTCGCCTAATCGAACGACCGGATACACACCTTCTTCATGGTGTATGGCGCAGAAGCTGTTTTGCCCTGCAACATTATTCATGACTCACCTCGAGTGTGCATGTACGAAGAGCGAGAAGCCGAGCTCGATCGGTAGGATGACCTAGACGACCTTGAAGAGGAGCGTGATATTGCAAAGGCCCGTTCGACATTCTATCGGCAACAGGCCAGGTGATACCAAAGCAGAGAAGTGCGGGCCAAGACATACAACATTGGTGATCTTGTCTTACGCCTCCCAGAGAAGAAGAAGGACAAGCTCAAACCAAAATGGGAGGGTGATGTCTACTACGCAACTTTATTCTTGTAGACACGTGTTGGGCCTCCAAGCGCAGAGTTTTGTATGACAGTAGCAATTTTCACTCAAGTGGATGACCTAAGGTTTATCAACCCATGGGAGGCGTAGGATGAAGATGGTCTCTCTCAAACAACCCTGCAATCAAATACAAGAAATCTCTTGTGTCCCCAACACAGCCAATACAATGGCAATTTGTATAGGTGCACTAGTTCGGCGAAGAGATGGTGATAAAAGTGTAATATGGATGGTAGAAATACTCTTTTGAAATCTGAATAAATAAAAACAGCAAGGTAGCAAATAGTAAATGCGCACAAAAATGGTATTGCAATGCTTAGAAACAAGGCCTAGGGTCCGTACTTTCACTAGTGCAATCTCTCAACAGTGCTAATATAATTGGATCATATAACCGTCCCTCAACGTGCAACGAAGAATCACTCCAAAGTTCCTATCTAGCGGAGAACATAAGACGGAATTGTTTGTAGGGTACGAAACCACCTCAAAGCTATTCTTTCCGATCAATCTATCCTAGAGTTCGTACTAAAATAACACGAAGCTATTCTTTCCGATCGATCTACCAAGAGTTCATACTAAAATAACACCAAAGCAAATTCAGATTCATAATATCCAATCCAACACAAATGACTTCAAAGAGTGCTGAGGGAGTCCTGGATTAGGGGGTGTCCGGATAGCCGGACTATCATCATCAGCCGAACTATCATTTGCCGGACTATCATCATCGACCGGACTCCAAGACTATGAAGATACAAGATTGAAGACTTCACCCCGTGTCCGGATGGGACTTTCCTTGGCGTGGAAGGCAAGCTTGGCGATACAGATATGTAGATCTCCTACCATTGTAACCGACTCTATGTAACCCTAGCCCTCTCTGGTGTCTATATAAACCAGATGGCTTTAGTCCGTAGGACAACAATCACAACAACCCTTATAATCATACCATAGGCTAGCTTCTAGGGTTTAGCCTCCTTGATCTCGTGGTAGATCCACTCTTGTAAACATCCAAAATATCAATATCAATCAAGCGGGGCGTAGGGTTTTACCTCCATCAAGAGGGCCCGAACACAGGTAAACATCGTGTCCCTTGTCTCCTGTTACCATCCGCCTAGACGCGCGATTCGGGACCCCCTACCGAGATCCGCGGTTTGACACCGACATTGGTGCTTTCATTGAGAGTTCCTCTGTGTCATCACCGATAGGCGTGATGGCCTCTTCAATCGATAACGGCGCAATCCTCGGTGAGACCTTTCTCCCGGACAGATCTTCGTATTCGGCGGTTTCGCTGCTTGGCCAACGCAGCTTAGCCATCTGGAGCAGATCGAAGCTTCGCCTGGCCGTCCGGTCAGGTTTGGAAGCTTAAACTTCACGGCCGATATCTGCGGGACTTGATCCTCGATGGATCGAGCCACAGCCGAAGCGTGCAGCGCTGTCACGATGGGCATGACCTAACTCGCCGCGGACAGCACTTTGAGGCCGCACCGGATCCTCCGACTCATAGTCCGGAGCCGATCGCTCGAATCGAGGGCGGATGGGTGGACACCGCCTCGGGCCGCAATTTCTCTGGCGATGGAGCCGAACACTTACCTTGTCCCACGTGAAGCCCATGACTCGAGGTGCGGACTCCTGCCGACTCGAACCTCCTGCGCCCGCCCGATCGAATCCGATTAGGCGCCGATCATGGAATTCACCGCTGCGGACATCTTTCAGCACTCGCCCTTGGCGACATCATAAACTCATTGAAGCATCTCTCGCTATCCGGAGAGCCTGGCGAACTACGGCCGGGGCGGTTGGGACGCGGATGACGAAGAAATTCAGGTCCCACCCACCACCCACCGTAGCCACCGTCGGCGATTTAACCGACATACTCGACTACGACTCAAGACATCGACGGTATGGGCGGCGATGCGGAGACTACCAAGAACCAGTGCCTACAGACACCGGAAGACCACCTCGTCATACGACATATACATGGTGGACACCCCAAAAGGTGGGGGCGGCGAAGAAGAACGGAGGCCGATTCCTTAAAGAAACAGCCCAAGCGCCCGGCGTCGGCGGCGCCGCTCTAAATCCGCCACGGCAAGAATGGAGATTCCGGCACAGGAGATAATAATACCCGTAAAGTGCGAAGACAACTCCCTCCAAAGACGATCCAGCGCGGGAGGAGGCGAAGCAAGCCCTCGGGAGAGGCGGCGATTTAAGAGGTCGAGGATGACAATTAGTTACCTCCCTCCGGAGACGAGGCAAGCCTCGGCGGCATTTAATTCGTCGTGCTGAGGATCCCGTCGAACAAGAGCGTTTTAGACGCAGGCTAATGGCCACGACAAACAGCCTAAAGAAAAAGCAACAACGACTTCAAGCTGATCAAGACCTCTTGGCGGCAGATGGACCGAGATCCTCGCGGCGAAGAGTATGAACTCGAGCGCCCCTCAAAAGTTACCCAAAGCAAGTTGCTCCCCGATTAGAGGAGGCAGCATCACCAGCGCTGTCGGCAGACCGACCACCTCGTGGCCCACGATAGAGGCGTGCAAGCCCTCCACCAAAACCGTACCCGGCATCGCTCTAAAAGCGAGGAAGACACGGGAACGCGCCGGACTTGCGAGATATCTTTGGAGGACAAGGCAAGACAATCCAGATCTATCTATGGATCACGTGGGCGCCCCGACCCACGCATTTAATACCGTCGCACGGATACAACTACTCGGCGGGGCGAACACAGCGAACAACGCTCTCTCGAGCTACGTCGCGATATTGCTCAATCTGAGGCGCCGCACACCCACTATGCTTCACCGACTAAGTAATGGATCATCAAATCCTGAGGGTTCAAACCCGTTAATATCGAATCGTGCGATGGCACAACAGACCCAGCGGTCTGGATTGAGATTATCTCCTCCATATACACATGGCCCGCGGCGGCAATCTTCACGCCATCAAATATCTCCCGCTCAAGCTTAAAGGACCAGCTCGGCATTGGCTTAACAGCCTGCCCGCAGAGTCAATTGGATCTTTGGGAAGACACGGAAGCCGCATTCCTCGACAACTTCGAGACGCGTATGTGCGACCACGGACGCAGATGACCTAAGCCACATAATCCAGCAGCATTTAATCGGCCGGGCAATTCGGACACGGTTCTTAACAAAGAAAAATCAAATCGTCGATTGTCCGGATGCAGAGGCACTCGCTGCCTTCAAACATAACATCCGCGACGAGTGGCTGGCCCGGCACCTAGGGCAGAGAAGCCGAAATCCATGGCAGCCCTCACATCCCTCATGACCCGCTTACGTGCGGGAGAGGATAGCTGGCTCGCTTCGCGAATAACAACCTCGGCAAAAATGCTGGCAGTCCGGATACCAAGGACCGCAATGGCAGGTTGCGTCGAAACAAAACAAACGCCGCGTGCTAACGACAACAATGAGGATCGGCAGTCAACGCCGGATTCGAGGCTCAAACCGGTCAGCGGAAGAAGCCATTCAAAAGAACCACTCGGGCCCGTCCCAATTTGGACCGAATACTCGACCTCTCTTGTCAAATACATGGAACCCCGAAAAGCCAGCTAACCATACCAACAGAGATTGTTGGGTATTCAAGCGGCAGGTAAAGTGTCGCCAAAACAGTGACAAGGGGCTACAGCGATGACGAGGAAGAGACCCGGCCGCCCGAACAACAGAGGACAAAGGATTCCCCCTCAAGTTCGGACGGTAAACATGATATACGCAGCGATATTCCCAAGAGGGAGCGGAGGCGTGCACGGACGATATCTGTGATGGAGCCAGTCGCCCCAAAATTCAACCCATGGTCCTCTTGCCCTATCACTTTCGATCGAAGAGACCATCCGACCAAGATCCGCCATGGCGGATTCGCGCGTTGGTTTTAGACCCAATCGTTGATGGATTTCACCTCACGAGTCCTGATGGGCGGCGGCGAGCCTGAACCTGCTTTATCGGGATACAATGCGCAAGATGGGCATAGACCCTTCAAGGATTAAATCTACAACGACGACCTTCAAAGGCGTCATACCAGGTGTCGAGGCCAATTATGCGAGGCTCGATTACACCGAAGTGGTCTTGGATCCCGGATAATTTCCGGCGAGATTAATCTTGACATAGTCCCGTTCATGGCGGCTATCACGCTCTTTCAGACGAACGCGTTTGCAAAATTCAGCGCGGTGCCGCATTATGCATACCTTAAGCTCAAGATGCCAGGCCCTCGTGGAGTCATCACGGTCAATGGAAACACGGAACGCTCCCTCGAGCGGAGGAACATACAATGCTCTCGCGGCGTATCTGAGCAGCCTTTTAAGGCAATTCTCGAGTCCGGCCGTTAAGCGACCGGACACGACCAAACGCGCCGGAGCAACATCAACCAAGACCACAGCACGCACGCTCCATGCAGCGTAGCAATGCGGCCCCAACCCCAGCCCTCACAAAATTGCAAGACAAACTCTCCGCGTACATAATTCGCCGGAGATACCATGGGCATAGGGGAAGGGCACAACCACAACAGACCCAGAGTGCGGTTCGACCACACCAGGGGCTCCCAAGTGTGTCGCTCTTTTTCTTTTATTTTCTCTTTTTATACAGAACTCAGTCCGGCGGCGAACCTGCCGAACTCATGATGCAACAGCCAGGGAAGGACAAAGGCCGCAACAAACACTAAGGTGGTCTCCATCATGAGCATTAAATTTGTTAAAATACAACATTACGCGGCCTACCCCTGGAGGGAGACGCCTTTAATTCGTCCAATCCCTTGCTTTCCGCACTATTTGTATCATTCCGCACTGATAGCATATCTTCTCGAATAAAATGCAGCACTTTTTGCCTATAATTGCATTACTTTATATATATGTTCATTTACGACATGTTGCACCCGTGCATCTTGGTACGGCCAAACACACCAGGGGCTTATGTCCTCCGCTTTATGGTGTGATAAAGTCCGCACACTTTCACAAGTGCGGCACCCCGAACTTATAGCATTATATGAATCAGCTCCGAATCGTGCCTTGGGTCAATAGTTGGGTTTGCCCGGCTCCCATGTTCGGCACCTTACGTTCCGTTCTATCGGCTAAGGTAGCATTGGGAGAACCACTGCGATTGCGCCCGGTTGAGCAGGTTAACGCCTCGATGGAAAGCTAAAACTGACCGGCATGATAAGGCGAGAGACTGGTCGCTGTTCGAGAGGTCCTTCGGGTCCTTAAAGACCTCGCCGCTTGAGCGAAGTTCGGATTATGTCCAATGAAGGCGTGGATAGCGCCCCAATTGATCTTCGAATACTAGGGGCTTCGCCAAATTTAAAATTATAGAATTCTATGGCTAAGTGAGTGTTCAAGCACTATAAGTCCGGTTGCCTTGTTCGTTGTGTTGGCGCCTCCTAGATGGACCCAAAATGGGAACAAGAGTGCTCAAGTTTATCCCAACACCCCACTTTCGTGGCATGGGGGCTGAAGCCGACGACTTGCCATCTCTCAGATTTAATAAGCGGCCGCACACAAGGTAATATTTTAAATTAAACAAGCGTTGCTTAGCGCATATGAACAAAGTTTTCAGCGCACAGGATAACACATTGCGAATTCACTCAATAATTACATCCTTGGGGCACTCATCCGCAATCTTGCGGGCACCCTTCAGGACAGCCTTATAGTAAATTTCGGGCGTACGATGCTCCTTGCCCGCTGGTGGCACGTTAGTGATTAGCTTCTCCGCATCCAGCTTGCCCCAATGCACCTTTGCGCGGGCAAGGGCCCAACGAGCACCTTCAATACAGGCGGAGCGCTTGATAACCTCCACCCAGGGGCACGCATCCACCAGCCGTCAGACGAGGCGAAGTAGCTCCTGGCATGGCCTCTCGAGGCCACACCGGACTATGAGGCCCTTCATGGCCTGCTCGACCACCTTGTGAAGCTCGACCAGCTGCTTCACTGGTCGCTAGGGGCACTGGATGGCGGCCTCGGCATATTGAGACCAAAGACCTTCTCCGTTGAGCTCCCCTCCTCGGCTCGGTAGAATGCGGCGGCATCGAGACACGCCATGAGGCAGATCTGCAAACACCCCTGGAGAGCTCCAAATTCGGGTAAGTAACACGTAATTTACATTCACATGCTTGCTTTGCATGAAAAATGCCTTACCCGCCGCTATCTTCCTCATCAACTCAACCTCCTGAAGGGACTTATGGACCTCGGCCTTGGCGGTTTTAGCACTTTCGAGGCGAGGCAAGCTCGGACTCTCGAGTCTTTGAGTCACGCTCAAACTCTCTTGCTTTTCCATGAGAGCACGGAGCTCTTGCTGAACCACCGCCACCCGCGCCTCCTGCTTTCCTCGCTCTGCCCGTTCCGTGGCGCATTATGTTCGGCCCAGACACGGCCTCCTTGAGGTCGCCACCTCGTTCGTGGCCCTACAGTACCCATGTTATCCTTGTTATTTTTGTCGCAACCTAAATCCTTTTCATGAAGGTACAAATTCAAAGTGGTGTTACTCACCTTCTTTGTCTTGGAGCTGCTTCTTGGCGCGGCCGAGCTCTTGCCGGACCGCTCGAGCTCTGCTTCAACGCACCGACCTCCGCAATCGGTCGGGCAGAGGTCAAGAGCGCAGCCTGCAACCCATATTGACATAATTTTTAGCAATCCTGCGTATATCTTTTTTTAAGATCCTCGGTCCGGCTTTTCTTTCCGAACACGAACCGAGCATCGAGGCTACTGTCTATGCGGTATTACATTGCATATTTTCAACTTCTTACCTCAAAGCCCGATAGAAGGCTATTGCAGGCTTCGGTCAGCCCGCCTTTGGCGGCGGCACCTTCAATCACCGCACTCATAATAGTGCGGTGTTCTTCGATGGAAGCGCTCTGCGGCGCCTCAACAAGTTACCCGGCGCCTCGGTTGGGCGGAAGCCGCCGGCGTCACGGTCTTGCCCTTCGTTCGAAGGGCGCCCGGCGGACTCCGGAACCACTGCGGGTTCTGTTGTGAGTCGGCGCAAAAAGTCCGGAGGGCGCCTTGTGGCGCCTCGAGCCTCCCCGATGGGTCCCTTCGGGATCCCACCTCGGCGTCTTCGGCGTCGCGAGGTGGGCGGTCGGGATGGAGTCTACATCCGACGAAGCCAACGACCCGCCGATGAAGCGGGAGATCATCACTGGCGGACTACAGGCGGTATGCGGCATTAGAATGACACTATGTGGCGCAGAAAAAGAAATTATAAATCATTCAGAATCCGGTACTTACGATCTCGCCGAGGCCCGGCCTCGAAGGCCATTCTTCCTCGCCAACGTTGATGTTGGCAGAGCTGTCCGGGGGAATAGTCCTTCCCCTCTTGGACCCTTCGGCCTCCCTTGTTGGGGAAGCCTTCCTCTTCCTCTCTCCCTCCTCTGGGAGAGAGTCCTCTTCCTCCTCCTCATTTTCGGGAGGAGTCAGCCCCGAGTCGTCGGACACCTAAAACGGGCACTCTTTCGAGCACCCGTGGCCTCCTTCTTGGCCTTCTTCTCCGGCACCACGTGCGGTGCGGAACCAGCAGCCTCGCTAGACGGCGTCTCATCGGATTTTCGGCATAGGAGCCGGACAGTAATCTGCTCCGCCTTCTTCATCCAGTCTGTCAAAGGAAAAGGGAAATTAAAACCGTGAGAGTCAAACTATGGAAAACGAGTGTCCCGTAAAGGGTAGAATCACTTACCTCGTCACCGATGCTGCGGCGAAATCCGCGATCTTGATCGCGGATGCGGGAAACCGGCGCCCTTGAACAGCACCTTCGAGCGCCTTTCAGACGTTGTGTCGAAGAGCTTGTTCAGCGCATGGTGCTGTTCGGATCGAACTCCATAGATTGAATGCCTGCTCTTGGCATGGGAGAATCCGCGACGACGAGCATGACTTGGACCACGTTAACCAGCCCGAGCTTCTTCACCAGCTTCTTGATACAGGTTTGGAGTCCGTCGGCTCCTTCAAACTGCCCCACAGAAGCCCTTCTCTTTCCGGAGGTGAGCTGCGTGGGGATACCAGATCTAAACTTCGGGGCCGCCGCCCATTTAGAGTCACGCAGCGGCTCGGTGATGTAGAACCACCCGATTGCCACCTTGACGGATTCCACGAAGGCCCCTTCGAACCAAAGGACGTTGGGCATCTTGCCCAACATGGCGCCTCCGCACTCCGCTTGAATGCCCTTCACTACCTTCGGCTTGACATTGAAGGTATTGAGCCACAAGCCGAAGTGGGGCTGGATGCAGAGGAAGGCCTCGCACACGATGATAAACGCCGAGATGTTGAGGATGAAGTTTGGCGCCAGATCATGGAAATCCAGGCCGTAGTAGAACATGAGCCCCCGGACAAAGGGATGAAGTGGAAAGCCCAATCCGCGGAGAAAGTGGGAAAGAAAGACAACCCTCTCATGGGGCCTGGGGGTGGGGATGAGATGCCCCTCGTCGGGCAGCGGTCTGTGATGTCGCCGAGAGGTATCCGCGCCACAGCAGTTTAGCGATTTGCTCCTCCTTAACGGTGGAGGCCAACCATTTACCTCCGCTCCGGACATGGTCGGAGAAGGTTGAGACGAGATCGCGAACTTGGGCGTTGGAGCTCGAGTCTTGGAGATGGATAAGCAAAGGAGGAAGAAGGCGTGGGTGAGAAGGTGAATCCTTATCCCTTATATGGGCGGGCGAAGTCTTACGCGTCCCCCACCGCCTGGTAAACTCGCTTATCTCCCAAGCGTCACCATCAATGACGCGTTGGGTTACCCACGCCCGTATTGATGAGAATCCCGGATTAAGGGAAACACGATCTCTGCTCGACAAGGCGTGCCAAGGAAACCGCTTCGCTAAATGCTGAGGTGGTAAAGCAAAAAACAATTCGAGTAATGGCTTGGTAGTGGTGTGACGTCATACCATGGAAAATGTCAGCAGATTGAACTCGTGTATATATTATTATTCTCTCTACGGTGGAATGTGGAATTTATTTTGCGAGCGGACACTATCCCGGTGTTCCCAATCTTCTATCATTTGGAGGAGGAACCCGCCTTGCAATGCCAAGCAATATACACGCCGGACTTATCGTCATTGAAGCCTGGTTCAGGGCTACTTGAGGAGTCTGGATTAGGGGTGTCCGGATAGCGGACTATCATCATCAGCCGAACTATCATTTGCGGACTATCATCATCGACCGTTCTCCAAGACTATGAAGATACAAGATTGAAGACTTCACCATGTGTCCGGATGGGACTTTCCTTGGCGTGGAAGGCAAGCTTGGCGATACGGATATGTAGATCTCCTACCATTGTAACCGACTCTATGTAACCCTAGCCCTCTCCGGTGTCTATATAAACCGGATGGCTTTAGTCCGTAGGACAACAATCACAACAACCCTTACAATCATACCATAGGCTAGCTTCTAGGGTTTAGCCTCCTTGATCTCGTGGTAGATCCAATCTTGTAAACATCCACAATATCAATATCAATCAAGCAGGACGTAGGGTTTTACCTCCATCAAGAGGGCCCGAACCTGGGTAAACATCGTGTCCCTTGTCTCCTGTTACCATCCGCCTAGACGCACAGTTCGAGACCCCCTACCCAAGATCCGCCGGTTTTGACACCGACAAGTGCCCCAAGATTTCTACCGGAGAAACAAAGACAAGAACGTGCATCGACCCCTATGCATAGATTTCCCCGATGTCACCTTGGGAATCCACGAGTTGAGTGCCAAAACATATATCAAGTGAATCAATACTATACCCCATTGTCACCACGAGTATTCAATTGCAAGACATATATCAAGTGTTCTCAAATCCATAAAAGTATTCAATCCGATAACAACAAAATCTCAAAGGGAAAACCTCAATTCATCACAACAAGATAGAGAGGGGAAAACACCATATGATCCAACTATATTAACAAAGCCCGCGATACATCAAGATCGTGACATCTCAACAACACGAGAGAGAGAGAGAGAGAGAGAGAGAGAGAGAGAGAGAGAGAGAGATTATACACATAGCTACTGGTACAAACCCTCAGCCCCGAGGGTGGTTTATTCCCTCCTCATCGTGGTGGTCGCCGGGATGATGAAGATGGCCACCGGAGATGATTCCCCCTCCGGCACGGTGCCGAAAAGGGTCTAGATTGGTTGTTTGTGGCTACAGAGCCTTGCGGCGGTGGAATTTCTGATCTAGGTTAACCCCGAAGGGTTTTGGAATATTTGTGAATTATAGGGTAAAGAGGGGGTGCGGGAGGCCACCGTGGTGGGCACAACCCACTGGCGCTGGGCCCCAGGCGCGCCTGGTGGGTTGTACTTCTCGGGCACCCAGTGCTGCTGCGGCCCAACTTGGGTGTTCTGGTTTCATAAAAAAATCTCTAAGAAGTTCCACGGTGTTCTGAATCTGTTTGATATTGATTTCATGCAATGTAACAAGCAAGCAAAAAACAACAACTGGCACTGGGTCAATACGTTAGTCCCAAAAATGATATAAAGTTGCTATAAAATGATTGTAAAACATCCAAGAATGATAATAAAACAACATGAATACTTCATAAATCATAGATACGTTGGAGACGTATCAGCATCCCCAAGCTTAATTCCTACTCGTCCGTGAGTAGTTAAATGATAAAAGAAATAATTTATGGAGTGTGAATGCTAGCAAAGTGCACAAGTTTGATCAATGACAATTTCAATCACTTTTCCTAGCATCATAACATCAATTCTTTCTTATAAAACTTCTCATGTTATAGTAGCAACCAAATCACATGTCAAGGTTCAAAGAATGAATTCTCTTGAAACTCAACAACCTATGTTATTAGTCAACAATCAATTGCAATTCAACTTATTCAACAGAGTTTATGTAAGAGCTCCACATACTCTACCATCATATAGTATTCTATGATTGCTAACACTCACCGCATAGACATGAGCAAAACGTTTCAACCGGACACATAGAAAGATAGGGGCTTATTGTTTTGCCTCCCAACGTATTGAACTCAAGGGTGATGTCAACAATAATAACTCATGCTACCCATATTCAACTGGACATATGTGCCTAGATCTTTCCTCACCACATGATGCTTGCCAAAAGAGAAAAAACAAAAAGGAATAGAGAGAAAAACTTTGACTCTTTGCATAAAAGTAAATACTGAAAAGTAAAAGATAGGCCCTTCACAGAGGGAAGCAAAGGTTGCCATGCGCTTATTTGTTTGTATGCTCATCCCCTTAGTGTAAAAGAACGTCACGTTATATTGCCCCTTATGATAGCAACCTTTATTATGCAGTCTGTCGCTTTTATTCTTTGTCATCACAAGTTCGTACAACGCTCAATTTTCTCTTACACTAAATGATATAACACTTTTTAGAAGCAATTTTTATTGCCTTATTGCACCGATGAAAACTTACTTGAAGGATCTTGCTCAATCCTTAGGTAGGTATGGTGGACTCATGAAAATAAGATTTGGGTTTAAGGGTTTTTGGATGCATAAGTAGTATCTCTACTTGGTGTGGAATTTTTGGCTAGCGAAGATGGAGGGCAAGCACCACATGTTGAAGGATCTATGACAATATGAATTCTATGTGAATATGAGAAAACATAAATAATTATGTTGTCTTCCTTGTCCAACGTCATCAATTTTGGCATATAATATTTTGATGGGGGTTCACAATCACAAAAGACTTCCATGATAGTGTATTTGCATGTGAAAGTTCTCTTCCTTATACTAATTATTCGTGAATTACTTGTATGACCAATATTGTGATTGTAAAGCCTCAAAAGATTTCACTTTATAAACCCAATGTGAAGCTACCACAAGGGATCATATGATTTCAACTTCATGATATTCAATTCATTCAACAATTTACTCATAGCATATAAGTGAAGCACAAGAGTAAATGACAAATTATTCCAAAAAGATATAAGTGAAGATCATGAGCATAATATTTCTTTCGCTCAAATTAATTTAAGTGAAGCAAGAGAGAGTTTCTTCAAAAATACTAAAGCACACCGTGCTCAAAAAGATATAAGTGAAGCACTAGAGCAATTCCGCAGAAAAGAGCTTCGTTGACGGGATGTGAATACCGCTTACCTAGCCTCCCTAGCAACTATTTGAGGACTCTATTTTATTTTAAAGTTTTGGATCTAAGTACTTTATTAAAACAGCAAGCAAAACAAAATAAAATGACATTCCAAGGATAACACACATCACGTGAAGAAGCAAAAACTTAGGCTCAACCGACAGTAACCGATAGTTGTTGAAGAAGAAAGGTGGGATGCCTACCGGGGCATCCCCAAGCTTAGATGCTTGAGACTTCTTGAAATATTATCTTGGGGGTGCCTTGGGCATCCCCAAGCTTGATCTCTTGTGTCTCCTTAATTCCTCTCATATCACGGTTTTCCTAAATCTCAAAAGCTTCATTTACACCAAACTCAAAAAGAACTCGTGAGATTAGTTAGTATAAACCAATGCGAAAACCATCATTCTCTACTGTAGCAAATCACTAAAATTATTATTCAGCATTGCATACTAAATGTCTCTTCATATTTAATACTCCTATCCTCAAATAGAATCATTAAACAAGTAAACATATGCAAACAATGCAAACATCACAGCAATCTGCCAAAACAGTACAGTCTATAAAGAATGCAAGAGTAATACTTCCCTAACTCCAAACATTATGAAATTCTACCACACTGTAGAAAATTTATCAGAGTTTATTATGCAAAAAGTTTCAGTATTTTATCACATTCTGACTTTCCTCCGCAATTTTTGCAACAACTGTAAACTTTCTGTTTTCAAACAACAACATGTAGACTTGTAAAATAAGCATAGTAAAGGCTATCAATGCCACTCTTATTAAAATAAAAGATGAAAACCATTATTATAATAACAACAAGAAAATCCTAACAAAATAAATTGACGCTCCAAGCAAAACACATATCATGTGACGAATCAAAACATAGCTCCGAGTGAGGTTACCGATAATGTTGGAGACGAAAGAGGGGTGTCGGTGTACAAAAGTAGGGGCACACCTTTGTACCCCTTTACTTGTACACGGGCAGTTGGAGCCGCGCGCCATAGCCACGCTAAGAAAGGCAGAGGAGGGGATCCGGAGAGAAGCCGAAGCACAAGACGGCCAAGGCAACGCCAAGACCAAAGATACCAAAGAGCGAGAGGGCGAGGTGGACTCCCCCGGCAAGGCCCTTGCCGGGGCAGCCTCCGCGGCCCCGGCAAGAGCCTTGCCGGGGCAACTTGCCCGGTGCTAACAGAGCGAGCCACCCTTGAGCCCACGGGTTCCAACTCAACCAACCACATTGGAACTAGTGCTTGGGAGGCACCTTCGTGGTAGCATGCAAATCTTTGTCAAGACCATAGAGATATAAGATCAGATGAGAACTAGAAGACGGCAACCCTCGGCGGGATCCTTGCCGAGGAGATCCACAAGACCCCCGGCAAGCGCCTTGCCGGGACGACTGCAACGCCATGGCAAGACCCTTGCCGGGCCCCCGGCAAGGCCCTTGCCGAGGGCGTTAGCGGGGTCACAGCTAGGCCCGCGTCGACCAAGACTCCACCGCCGTCCCCAAGCAGCTGCTAGCTCAACCAGCTGGGCAGGCACCTACGTGGCGACGGGCGGCCTCTACGCCAACTCAGCAAGCACCTGCGTGGTGGCATGCAGATCTTCGTGAAGACCCTACCACCGCGCCACCTCAGCTGCCTGCCTGCCAACATGGCGCCGCATGCACCGCTGGCCTCGGCGCGTGTCGAAGCAAGGCGAGGCGGCAACGGACGGGACATGCCTTTTTCCCGTCCCCAATAAAGCTAAGGGACACCTAGGCTATGCATTAAATGCATTTTGTCCTGTAACACGAGCGATAAGCTCGCCGCACTGTAGGCCTTTCCACCTCCAGTGTGCCACTGTGGCAGCCCCTTCCGACTATAAAAGGAGGCCCTTGGCATACTGGAGAGCGATTCGGCTCTTTTGAACTACGCAGCCACCATAGCTAGTTCGAGAGCTCAAGAACTCTCTCAAATACACACCAAAGCAGGACTAGGGTATTACGCATCCTCGCGGCCCGAACCTGGGTAAACGATCCTTGTGTTGACTGCTAATCCTCCTCTTCTCACAACCTCGCGCCCCGGCAACCGTAGTAGGGATTCTTGTGATCCCATAGGTGTCATTTCCCATCGACATCTTTGGCGCGCCAGGTAGGGGGCGCAATTGTGAGAATCTGGTCTAGTAGTTAGCTAGCAGTTCTTCATCGCCATGGCTCCCAAGAAGAAGACGATCACGGCGATCGGCTCACCGGGAGCCAAACGACCCGTGCCAGTGCGGGCGAGTAGCGGGCCGTTCGCGGACAGGACCCGGGCCGCAGTCCGCGAGCACCAGCATCGCTCTGGCAGTCAGAGCCTGGCGAGCGGCATTGTTCGTGCGCCAGGCGACAGGCCGCATGCCGCCAAATCCATAGACGGATCTGGGCACCCCGCAGGCGGCGCGGGGCCCTCCAGGAGTGTCGTTGTGCCACCCACGGGCGGCGCAGCAACCTCCAAGATGCCCACACCGGCGCTCACAGTGTGCTCTTCCCACGGTGCGCGCGACGAGCAGCGTCACCACGCTAGAGACCCCGGACACCGCCTTGGGAAGAGCCCTGTGCATCGTATGCGGGGACGAAGGAGTCTAGCATGCACGCCGAAGTGCTGGTGAAAATGGCACGCAGCCGCTGGGCCGTGGTAGAGCTCCTTCTAATGTAGTTAGAATTCGAAGCGTGCCATGGTCCACGTAGCTGTCACCACCACCCACGCTAGCAGAAACTTTGGCGCGCGCGCAGCTGCTCCTCGACTTCCCTCCTGCTGCGGAGAAGCTCGACGAGTGGAGAGCCACCATCCGGAGCCTCATCGCCGTCGCCAATAAAGATGATCCGCGACCGGCGGGGCCTTTGGGCCGGTGCTCCGTGGAACCACCACATGCCAGCGGTGGAGGGGCCGGGGGTGCTGCGGCCATGGTGCACTCTCCTCCTCTACGCCAGCCACCGCGGGTGTCGGTCTGTCGCGAGGACGCTAGTGATAATATTTCCATAGCGTCGTCTGACCCACAGACCCACCACGACCAATGCCAAGTTCTTTGGGAACGAGCCCACGAAGATGCTTGAACCACTATCAAGTGCCGACACGATACGCGCCACCAGTCGGACAAGTGGGCGGGACCCGCTATGGACCACCCAGCGCCGGGGAGCTCCGGCGGCCTACCTTACGAGGTGGGTTGCCCAGCTTTTACCCATGAGTTGCGGCAGTTCCAGTGGTCGTCCAACCGCATGTTCAAGCCCGACGTTGCCGAGAAGTACAATGGCATGAACCATCCGTCAGAGTTCCTCAGCATCTACACCATCGTGATGCAAGCTGCCGGAGCTCGCGAGGACAAGGTGCTTGCCAATTACTTCCGGTTGGCACTAAAGCCCAACGTCATGTCTTGGTTGATGCACCTGCCGGCGGATTCCATCTCTTCTTCGTCGGATCTGTGCCATGAGTTCGTTGGTGCCTTCACCGGGGGCCACCAAGCTCATGGCCAGGCCAGTGATCTACATATCATTCCCCAGAAGGAAGGGTAAACCCTGCACAAGTACATCCAGAGGTTTAGCCGGCTGTAGTACAACATCCCCGATGTCCATCCTGCCGCCATGATCAGCGCGTTCCATCAGAACGTGCACAACCGCAAGATGCGCGAAGAGCTGGCGATGAACAAGGTTAAGGATCTGGCCGAACTTTATGTTCTGGCCGATAGGTGCGCCCGGGCTGAAGAGGGAAGGAAGTACCCCGGCGAGGACGCCGGCGCAGAAACCGACTCTACTGATGAAGACACCGCCGCCCCGATGAAGAAGGGCCGGCGTCGCAACAGGAAACGCAAGGGCAAGACCGTGCTTGCCGTCGAGGGATACGACAGCACCGGCGCAGCCAAGAAGGCCAAGGCAGACGACCCCGGCAAGGAGATTGTCGGGTGCGTCGCCTGCCGGGCCTTGGCAGCTGCCGACAAGCCAGGAAGCTCCGACAAGCAGTACTGCAAGATCCACTGCACCAAGGGCCACGACCTCCAGAACTGCCGACAAGTCGAGCTGCTTGCTGAGAAGCAAATAGCTGAGTACGAGAGGCAGGACAAGGAGAAGGGCCAGGATGGTGCCGAGGGATCCGGCAAGAAGCGTGGCAGCCAAGGAGGCCACCGCGGCAAGGATAACCAACAACACTGCTGAATACGAGGGATTTCTTGTCGGTCTCAGGATCGCGAGAGATCTCGGAGTAAAAAAGCTCATCGTCCAGGGTGATTCACAGCTTGTCGTCAGACAAGTCAACATGGATTATCAGAGCCCATTGATGGAGGCCTACGTAGATGAGGTGAGGAAGCTGGAAGAGCGCTTTGACGGTATACAAGCGAAGCACGTTCCTCGAGTGGAGAACGACATCGCTGACTACCTGTCAAAGCGCGCTGCATTCAAGCTACCTGTGGAACCAGGTACCTTTTTGCTTCGGTTGACTCAAGCATCCGTCGAACCATCAATGGAGCAGAAAAAGCGGAGGTAATTAGGCCCCGGCAAGTACTTTCCCGCCGAGCCCCTAGGGGCCGCCGGCAAGGGTGTTGCCGTGGGCCCTGAGCCTGCCAAGGAGCGACCAACTCCGGCAGGCCATCAAGCCCTGTCCGTAGAGACGGCCGCTCCCATGGAAGAAGAAATGCCTTTGGTCCTTGCCGTCGAGCCCTGCGCTCCGGCATGGGCGCAACATACCGTCCGATTCCTCCAAACAGGGGAGCTTCCCGAGGAGCAGGAAGAAGCGGAGAAAGTAGCCCGTCAGTCTGCTATGTATCAGTTCGTTGATGACGTCCTGTACAGAAAGAGACCGAATGGTGTGAAATTGAAGTGTATTCTCCGGGAGGAAGGACTGGAGCTATTGGCGGAGATACACGAGGCATATGTGGCTCCCACATAGGGTCGAGGGCCCTTGCCGGCAAGGCGTTCCGGCATGGTTTCTTCTGGCCCACTGCCCTCTAGGATGCAACAACACTAGTAACCAAGTGTGAAGCGTGTCATTTCCATTCAAAGAAGCTTCATCAACCAGCTCAAGCCCTTCAAACAATCCCTCTCTCCTGGCCATTTTCGGTCTAGGGGCTTGTCGGTGTACAAAACTAGGGGCACATTTTTGTACCCCTTTACCTGTGCACGGGCAGTCAGAGCCGCGCCCACGACCACACCAAGCAGAGCGAGGGAGGTGAGCCAAGGTAAGACCGAAGCGCAAGATGGCCAGAGCAACGCCAAGGCCAAGGCCACAAAGAGCAAAGGGACGAAGCAGGTTCCCCCGGCAGGAGACCCTTGCCGAGGGCAGCCTTGGCAGCCCCGGCAAGACCCTTGCCGGGGCAGCTCGCCCCACACCAACGGAGTGAGCCACCCTTGAGCCCACGATCCCCAACGCCATCATCCGCGTGGAGCCAGGGCTCGGGAAGGCACCTCCAAGGTGGCATGCAGCTTTGTGAAGACATATCCAAGAATAGACGAGGATTAGAAGATGACGACCCCCGGCAAGACCCTTGCCGGGGACAACGGCGTACCATGGCAAGACCATTGCCGAGGACGACGGCGTGCCACGATAAGACCCTTGTCGGGCCACCCGGCAAGGCCATTACCAAGGGTGCTAGCAGGGCCACCACTAGGCCTACCGACGACCAAGTTTCCACCGCCGTTCGCATACAGCTGCCAGCCCAACCAGCTGGGTAGGCACCTGCGTGGCGACATGCAGCTCCCAGGCCAACCCATCAAGCGCCTGCGTGGTGGCATGCAGATCCTCGCGATGGCTCCACCACCACACCACCTCAGCTGCCGGCCTGCCTACATGGCGCCGCGCGCATCACTGGCCAGGGCGCGTGTCGAAGCAAGGAAGAGCGGCGACGGGCGGGACGGGCGTCGCCCCCGTCCCCGATAAAGCAAAGGGACACCTGCGTGATGCATTAAATGCGTCTTGTCATGTAATACAAAGGATAACCTCGCAACACTGTTGCCTTTCCACCTCCTGTGTGCCACTGTGGCAACCCCTTTTTCTATAAAAGGAGGCCCAAGGCGACGAGGAGGGGGATTCGGCTTTTTGGAGCTCGTTACACTCCGTAGCTAGTTCAAGAACTCAGAATACATCCACCAAATCAGGACTAGGGTTTTACGCATCCTCGCGACCCGAACCTGGATAAACGAACCGCGTGCTCTCTGTTAGATTCTCTCTTCTCTCAACCCCACGCCCCGCAACCGCAGTAGGGATTCTCGTGATCCCATAGGTGTCGTTTTCCACCGACATCTTTGGCGCGCCAGCTAGGGGGCGCGTTTGTGAGAATCTGGTCTGGTAGTTAGCCTGGCGGTTCTTTGTCGCCATGGCCCCTAAGAAGAAGATTGCCATGGCGATCGGCTCGTTGGGGGCCGAACGGCCCGTGCCGGTGCGGACGAGCAGCGGACCGGTCGCGACAGATTCGGCTGCGCTGCGAACACCAAGACCACCCAGCAGTGAAGCTGGCGAGCGGCGCTGTTCGTGCACTCGACAATAACGCCCCACGCCGCCGGACCCAAAGACGGAGGTGGGCTCCCTGCCGGCGGCGCGGGGCCCTCCGGGGGTGTCGTTGCACCGACTCTGGGCAGCGCGGCGACCTCCAGGACGCATACACCAGCGACCACCGCATGTTCTTCCCATGATGTGCGCGCCAAACAGCGTCACCAGGTTGGTGACCCTGGGCACCGCCGTGGGAAGAGCCCACATGCATCGCCGCAAGACGAAGGTGTTCAACACGCTCGCCGAAGCACTGGTGAAAATGGCACGCAGCCACCGGTCGTGTGAGCTCCTTCTAACATAGTTAGAAGTCAAAGCGCCACGATCCACTCACCGTCACCGCCACCCACGCCAGCGAAGCCTTGGCGCTACAGCGCTGGCTGCTCCTCGACTTCCCTCCTGCTGCCGAGAAGCTCGATGAGTGGAGGGCCACCATTCGGAGCCTCGTCGCCGTCATGAACAAAGACGATCTGCGACCGGCAGGGCCCTCGGGTCGGCGCTCCACCGAACCACCACATGCTGGCGCTGGGAGGACCGGGGGAGATGCCGCCATGGTGCACTCTCCTCCTCCTTGCCAACCGCCGCGGGCGTCGGCCCGTCGCGATGACGCTGGTGATAACATCTCCATAGTGTCGTCCGATCCATGGACCCTCCGCGATCAGCGCCGGGTCCTTCGGGAGCGAGCTCACGAAGACGCTCAAACCACCATCGAGCGCCGACGCAGAACGCGCCGCCAGTCGGACAAGTGGGTGGGACCCGCTACGGACCACCCGGCACCGGGGGGCCCCGGCGGCCTACCTTACGATGTGGGCTGCCCAGATTTTACCCGTGAGCTGAAGCATTTCCAGTGGCCGTCCCACCGCATGTTCAAGCCCGACGACACCGACAACACCCATCTGTCCGAGTTCCTCAGCAACTACACCATCGCGATGCAGGCCGCAGGGGCTCGCGACGACAAGGTGCTTGCTAACTACTTCCCGCTGGCGCTCAAGCCCAATGCAATGTCTTGGTTGATGCACTTGCCGACGGACTCCATCTCTTCCTGGTCAGATCTGTGCCATGAGTTCGTTGGCGCCTTCACAGGAGGCCACCAAGCTCATGGCTAGGCCGATGATCGCATATCATTCCCCGGAAGGAAGGGAGACCTGCGCGAAGTACATCCAGAGATTCAGCGGGTGCGATACAACATCCCTGACGCTCATCCCGCCGCTGTGATTAGCGCGTTCCATCAGAACATGCGCAATCGCAAGATGAGCGAGGAGCTGGCGATGACCAAGGTTAAGGATGTGACTGAGCTCTACGTTCTGGCCGACAGTTGCGCCCGGGCTGAAGAGGGAAGGAAGTACCCCGACAAAGACGCCGGCGTGGAAACTGACTTTACTGATGAGGCCGCCGCCGCCCCGACGAAGAATGGTCGGCGTCGCAACAGGAAACGCAAAGGCAAGGTCGTGCTTGCTGTTGAGGGATCTGATGATACTGGTGCCGGCAAGAAGGTCAAGGTAGACACCCCCGACAAGGAGATTGCCGGGTGCGCCGCCTGCTGGGCCTTGGCGGCTACCGACAAGCCAGGAAGCTCCGGCAAGCAATACTGCAAGATCCACCACACCAAGGGCCACGGTCTCCAGAACTGCCGGCAAGTCGAGTTGCTTGCTGAGAAGCAAAAGGCTGTGTACAAAAGGCGGGACAAGGAGAAGGACCAGGATGGTGCTGAGGGATCCGGCAAGAAGCGTGGCGGCCAAGGAGGCCGCCCTGGCAAGGACAACCAGCAAGAAAGGCCCGCCCGGGGCCAAGATAAGAAACAAGAAGACGACGATCACGATGAGGACGACGAGTCCGGTGAGCAAGGGTTCCAGAAGGCTACAGAGGCCATGTGCGTCGATGGCGGCGCCTCACTGCATGCCTCTCACCGCCAGCTCAAGTAGTGGGCGCGAGAGGTTACAGCAAGAGAGCCATCGTTCGACGCTCAGAAGCCACTAAAGTGGTCCAGCACGCCCCTCATCTTTGACGCCGAGGACCACCCTGATCGCACTACCGCAGTCGGGTGTTTGCCGTTATTGGTTTCGCCAACAATACGCAACCTCAGGGTGAACAAGATGTTGGTTGACGGCAGGGCCAGCCTGAACCTGATCTCGCCTGTCGTGATCAAAAGGTTGCAAATCCCTGACGGAGACCTCGAGGAAACGGGCACGTTTCAGGGGGTCAATCCAGGGAGAAGTCAGCCAAAGGGAAAGGTCACACTGCCCGTGACATTTGGAGAAGAGTTGAACTACCGGATGGAGAGGATCGTCTTCGACGTGGCTGAGATCCCCTTGCCCTACAACGGGATCCTCGGTCGCCCGACACTAGCCAAGTTCATGGCGGCATCACACTACGCCTACAACATGCTAAAGATGACCGAGCCGTTGACCATCATCTCCGTCCCCTCCGACAAGAAGGACACGCTGCTCTGCGCCGACCAACTCTATCGGGAAGCAGTTGCAGCAGCTGTCGTCAAGGCACCTGCTCCTGCCTCCGAAGGCCCGGGAGGAAAGAAGGAGCCCGGCAAGACCTCTCGCACCCACTCCGGCAAGCGCACCTCCTCGGGGTGCTGTGCTACCATTGAGGACGTGCCAGAGAGCTCTGCCGACAAGAGCAAGAGGTCCAGAGCCGAGCCGCCGCAGACCAAGAAGGTGCCCGTCGCGGAGGACGGCACGGGAGGGGCCTTCATCATAGGCTCCGCCCTCAACAGCAAATAGGAAGGCGAGCTCGTCACCTTCCTGCGGGCTAATGTCGACGTGTTTGCATGGCAAGCGTCCGACATCCCCGGTGTTCCTAGGGAGGTGATTGAGCACCACCTAGCTGTCTGCCCCCACGCGCGGCCCGTCAAGCAGAAGGTCAGAAAGCAGGCTCTGGAGAGGCAGGAGTTCATCACAAAGGAGATCAGGAAGTTAGAAGCGGCAGGTTTGGTGAGAGGGGTGCTCCATCCGACATGGTTGGCCAATCCGGTAGTGGTGCGCAAGGCGAATGAGAAGTGGAGGCTGTGTATTGATTACACAGATATCAATAAGGCTTGTCCTAAGGACCCCTTCCGATTGTCGTGCATCGACCAGATTGTTGACTCCACGGCCGGGTGTGATCTGTTATCATTCCTCGATGCCTACTCAGGCTACCACCAAATCTTCATGACAAGAGAGGATGAAGAGAAGACAACATTCATCACCCCATGTGGTACGTATTGCTTTTTACGGATGCCTTTCGGGTTAAAGAGTGCTGGCTCAACGTTTGCAAGAGCGGTCCAAATTGGTTTTGAACCTCAGCTCCATAGAAATATGGAAGCCTACATGGATGACATAGTGGTCAAAATCAAGGACGGGCCGACGCTTGTGCAAGATCCGAAGAGACATTTGCCAACCTGCACAAGATCAACCTCAAGTTGAACCCTGAGAAGTGTGTCTTCGGCGTCCCGTCCGGCAAGCTTCTCGGGTTCTTCGTGTCACAGCGCGGGATCGAGGCAAACCCAGACAAGATCAAAGCTATTGAGCAGATCGAGGCGCCCAAGCGGATCAAGGATGTGCGTCGGCTCACCGGACGCGTTGCCGCCATGAGCCGATTCATCTCCAAGTCCGCCAAGCGCGCCCTTCCCTTTTTCAAGATCTTGAAAAAGGCAGGCCCAATAGAGTGGACCCCAGAAGCCGAGGCCGCACTGCAGGACCTGAAGAAATACCTTTCCTCCACGCCAATACTAGTTGTGCATAAACCACAAGAGCCGTTACTGCTGTATCTAGCAGCGACGAATCAAGTGGTCAGCGCCGCACTAGTGGCACAGAGGAAGGTCGACGAGGAGGTAGCAATGGCGGCAGGACCAGTGGATGGCAAGCCGAAGATTCCCCCGGCAGGGCCTGGTGCCGACAAGGCGTGGCCCCCGGCAGAGTCTGGTGCCACCAAGGCAATACCCGCACGGTCAACTGAAGTGGTGCCCAAAAAAAAGATGATGCAGCACCCGGTTTACTTTGTCAGCTCCCTCTTGCAGGGGGCTAGGTCAAGGTATTCCGGTGTGTAAAAATTGCTCTTCGGCCTCCTTATGGCCTCGAGGAAGCTGCGTCACTACTTCCAGGCCCATGAGATCACTGTCGTCACCTGCCTCCCGTTGCAACGGATACTGCGCAACCCGGACGCAACCGGAAGGATTGTGGAATGGGCCTTGGAGTTGTCAAGCTTCGGCTTAAAGTTTGAGAGTACCTCGAAAATTCAGAGCAGATTCTTGGCCGAGTTCATCGCGGAATGGACCTCGACGCCTGACGAAGAAATCCAGGAGACTACTCTCCCCGACAAGGAAGCAGACCGCAACTGGATCATGTACTTTGATGGAGCCTTCTTGCTGCAAGGCGCCGGTGCCAGTGTGCTGCTCGTCACACCCACCGGAGAGCACCTCAAGTACGTGATCCAGATGCACTTCCCCAGGGAGATGTCCATCAATAACACCGCCGAGTACGAGGGATTGCTTGCCGGTCTCAGGATCACGACAGACCTCGGGGTTAAGAAGCTCATCGTTAGGGGTGACTCGCAGCTCGTTGTCAGGCAAGTCAACAAAGACTATCAGAGCCCACGGATGGAAGCATACGTAGATGAGGTGAGGAAGCTCGAGGAACGCTTTGACGGTATCCAGGCGGAGCACGTCCCCTGAGCGGAGAACGACATCACCGATTACCTGTTAAAGCGTGCCGCATTCAAGCTACCTGTGGAACCAGGTACCTTTTTGCTCCGGTTAACTCAACCATCCGTCGATCCATCAGCAGGGCAGAGCAAGCGGAGAAAATCAGGTCCCAGCAAGTACTTTCCTACCGAGCCCCCTGGGCTGCCGCAAAACTTGCCAGGACGCCGAAACTGCCTAAGAGCAATCGGCTCGGCGAGGCGTCGAGCCCTGCCGTTGAGACAGCTGCTCCCATGGCGGAAGAGATGCCTTTGGTCCTTGCCTTCGAGCCTCAGGCTCCGGCATGGGCGCAACATACCGTCCAATTCCTCCAAACAGGGGAGCTTCCTGAGGAGCAGGAAGAAGCGGAGAAAGTAGCCCGTCGGTCCGCCCTGTAGCAGTTCGTTGATGACGTCCTGTACCGGAGAAGGCCGAACGGTGTGAAACTCAAGTGCATCCCCCGGGAGGCAGGACGAGAGCTGTTGGCAGAGATACATGGAGGCATATGTGGTGTAACGCCCTCGATGCGGCTATATCTCCCACGTGTCGAAGCACGACTTAGAGGCATAACCGCATTGAAAGCAATGTCGCAAGTGAGGTAATCTTCACACAACCCATGTAATTCATAAGGGAAAGAGATACATAGTTGGCTTACAATCGCCACTTCACACAAATACATGAGTAAAGCATTACATCAAACAGATACAATCAAGGTCCGACTATGGAACCAAAATAAAAGAAGACTACCCCAAATGCTACACAGATCCCCGATCGTCCCAACTGGGCTCCACTACTGATCAACTGAAACGAAACAACACAATGAATAGGATCTTCATCGAGCTCCTCCTTGAGCTCGGATGCGTCACCTGCACGGTTTCATCGGCACCTGCAAACTGGTTTTGGAAGTATCTGTGAGTCACGGGACTCAGCAATCTCACACCATGAGATCAAGACTATTTAAGCTTAAAGGTAGGACAGGGTAGTGAGGTGGAGCTGCAGCAAGCGACTAGCACATATGGTGGCTAACATACGCAAAAAGAGAGCGAGAACAGAGGCAAAAGCACAATGAAAAACTATGATCAAGAAGTGATCCTAGAACAACCCACGTCAAACATAACTCCAACATCGTGTTCACTTCCCGGACTCCGAGAAGAGACCATCACAGTTACACACGCGTTGATGTATTTTAATTAAGATCGACTTGGGTTTTCTACAACCGGACATTAACAAATTCCCATCTGCCACATAACCGCGGGCACGGCTTTCAAAAGTTCAAACCCTGCAAGGGTGTCCCAACTTAGCCCATGATAAGCTCTCGCGATCAACGAAGGATATTCCTTCTCCCCGGGAAGACCTGATCAGTCTCGGAATCCCAGCTACAAGACATTTTGATAGTAATAAAACAAGACCAGCAAAGCCGCCCGGATGTGCCGACAAATCCCGATAGTAGTCGCATGTACCTCGTTCTCAGGGCACACCGGATAAGTCAAGCTACGAGTAAAACCAAGCCTCGAGTTTCCCCGTGGTGGCCCCATGAGTTGCTCGGTTCGACCAACACTCGAAGGAGCACCGCCCGGGGGCTAAATAAAGATGACCCTTGGGCTCCGAAACCCAAGGAAAAAAGGGCATAGGTGAGGCAAATGGTAAAACCAATGTTGGGCCTTCTTTGGAGGAGTCTTATTCAAAGCGAACTGTCAAGGGGTCCCATAAATCACCCAACCGCGTTAGGGACGCAAAATCCGGGAACATAATACCGATATGACGGAAACTAGGGCGGCAAGAGTGGAACAAAACACCAGGCATAAGGCCGAGCCTTCCACCCTTTACCAAGTATATAGATGCATTAATTAAATAAGATATATTGTGATATCCCAACAAGTAAACATGTTCCAACAAGGAACAACTGAAGGAAATATGCCCTAGAGGCAATAATAAAGTTATTATTTATTTCCTTATATCATGATAAATGTTTATTATTCATGCTAGAATTTTATTAACCTAAACATAATACATGTGTGAATACATAGACAAGCAGATAGTCACTAGTATGCCTCTACTAGACTAGCTCATTAATCAAGATGGTTATGTTTCCTAACCATAGACATGTGTTGTCATTTGATTAATGGGATCACATCATTAGGAGAATGATGTGATTGACATGACCCATTCCGTTAGCTTAGCACTTGATCGTTTAGTATATTGCTATTGCTTTCTTCATGACCTATACATGTTCCTGTAACTATGAGATTATGCAACTCCGTTTACGGAGGAACACTTTGGGTACTACCAAACATCACAACGTAATCGGGTGATTATAAAGGAGTACTACAGTGTCTCCAAAGGTACTTGTTGGGTTGGCGTATTTCGAGATTAGGTTTTGTCACTCCGATTGTCGGAGAGGTATCTCTGGGCCTTCTCGGTAATACACATCACATAAGCCTTGCAAGCATTACAACTAATGAGTTAGTTGTGAGATGATGTATTACGGAACGAGTAAAGAGACTTACCAGATGTGAGATTGAACTAGGTATTGGATACCGACGATCGAATCTCGGGTAAGTAACATACCGATGACAAAAGGAACAACGATGTCGATATGCGGTTTGACCGATAAAGATCTTCGTAGAATATGTAGGAACCAATATGGGCATCCAGGTTCCGCTATTGGTTATTGACCGAGAATAGTTCTAGGTCATGTCTACATAGTTCTCGAACCCGTAGGGTCCGCACGCAAGGTTTCGATGATGTTATATTATGAGTTTGCATGTTTTGATGTACGAAGGAGTTCGAGTCCGGATGAGATCGGGGACATGACGAGGAGTCTCGAAATGGTCGAGGCGTAAAGATTCATATATTGGATGATATGTTTAGGCCAAGGGTCAAGCCCATGAGGCTTTAGGTCGGTGCAAAAGGAGTTTTATGGAGGCCGGGGCCAACGCCGGAGACCTGGCGTCGGCCTGGGCGAGGCCAAGGATTGTGGCGTTTGGTCCTGAGTCCGAGTGGGACTCTTGCCTTTCGGGCAAAACCGACTTTGAGGAGGTTTTGCTCCAAGTTCGACCCGGGCTCAACATATAAATAGAGGGCAGGGCTAGCACAAAAGACACAACAATTGATCCCTTGGATCTCTTAGCGTGTCGGTGCCCCTGCCACCATATTCCACCTCGGTCATATCGTCGCGAGTTTAGGCGAAGCCCTGCACCGATAGAGCATCATCATCGTCCTGCGCCGTCGTCTTGACGGAACTCATCCCGACACTTTGCTGGATCGAGTCCGGGATCGTCATCGAGTTGAGCGTGTGCGAGACTTCGGAGGTGCCGTCGTTCGGTGCTTGGATCGGTCGGATCGTGAAGGCGTACGACTACATCAACAGCGTTGTTATAATGCTTCCGCTTTCGGTCTCAGGGTACGTGGACAGACACTCTCCCCTCTCGTTGCTATGCCATCACCATGGTCTTGTGTGTGCGTAGGAAATTTTTCGAAATTACTACGTTCCCCAACAACAACATCTCCAGGTTCCAACAAGGAACAAACTTCATCTTCACCTGTAACTAACAACGCTATAAGAGGGGCTGAGCAAAGCGGTAACATAGCCAAAGAACGGTTTGCTAGGAAAGGATGGTTAGAGGCTTGACATGGCAACATGGGAGGCATGATATAGCAAGTGGTAGGCATCATAGCATAGGCATAGCAAAAGAGCGAGCATCTAGCAAGCAAAGATAGAAGTGATTTCAAGGGCGGTCATCTTGCACGAGATCCCGCAAGGAAGAAGAACGAGTCCATGAAGAAGACAAGCGAGCGTGGTCGAGCGAATCCTCACAACTCGAGCTAAACCGAAGCTAACGAGAGAAGCAACCGGAAAGAGACAAACAACATAGTAAACAACCATCACATACACATGGCATGATGCACAACCAAGTATGATGCATGTCCGGTTTAAATAGCATGGCATGGAAATATGCACAAACAAAACTACAAGTTAAATGGAGCCCAATATGCAACGAGTTGCATATTAATGGCTACCACATCAATTATTTAGTTCTCTCTCGTTTAAGCTACCAAACAATATTAAATGTTGTTAAACATGGCAAAAGGTGAAGCATAATTAAACTAGCTATTTATGCAAGTTTAAATGAGGCCGGAAGAACAAACAACAATTCCGGAAAATCCTCATGTCCATATTTTAGATTTGGTACTGTTCTGCCCTAAACACAATTTTAATGTTGTTAAACAGCAAAATAAAGTGCACCAAGTTAATCTATGCATTTTCCACCCCATTTAGATATAAAGTTTATTAAAATTGGAGTTACGGTTATTTAGTTATGAAATAAATCATTTTAGCATATTATTTAAGCAAAATTAAACAAACATCATTTTTAACATTTCAAACATGGATGAAAGAGGCTGATTATGAAACTAGATGAAAAACTAAGCAATTTTCATATATAAATTATTTACATATGATGCACGGCTGTGGAGTTATTATATGCATGAATTCTAGGGTTTTTCAAAAACTGATATTCTCTGGATAATTAGCAAAATCGCAGCAGCAGGAAAAAAACACTACGGGCCGAATCTGCCGGCCCAACAGTGCACAGGGGGGGCGCTGGATCTGATGCTCACCATGGGCTTGGCCCGATTGGAAGCTGAGGGAGGCCGGTGGGGGCGGCCGGGCCTTGGAGCCCACCTGGCGGTCGCTTGCAGACGGCGCGATCACGCGGCGGCGTCGACGCGTCGTCCTCCTCTCGAATAGAGGCAGCAACAGACTTGGGGCGGCGCTCCTGCCGATGAAGAGGAAGCAGAGGCTCGCGCGAGGGGAAGCAGGGACGAAGCGGCGCGGCCGGGCGAGAAGGCAAGTGGGCCTCGAGATCAGTCAGCCCACACGGGGGGAGGGGGTCACGCGAGCAGCGACGAGCACGCGGTCGTGCTCGTTGTCGTGAACCAGGACGACGACGACGGATTTGGCGCGATGCAGATGGAGCGGCGCTGGGACTTGGCGTGGGCGGGGCCGCGTCGCGACAGCGGGCGAGAGGAACCGGGCGGAGGCAACCTGATCCGACGGCCGAGAGCTCCTGCGGGAGAGGGATGAGGCCAGGAAGAGGTCAGAGAAGGGGGGAAACGAGAAGAAGAGGAGGACAGGGAGAAGGAGCGGGCGGCCTGGCCTGACGGATTAGCACGGAGGAGCAGCTCGGCCTCGGGGTGCTGCTTGAAGCGATCGACGCGGTGCAGGGGAAAAGACATGCCTCGGGCATCGGTTGCAGGAGCGAGAGGCCATAGGCGCAGGGCTGCTCGGCCTTGGGCTGTTGCTCGCCGGTGGCTCACCGGCTATCGGCGCGGAGGGCCAGGCGAGGAGCGTCTGGGGCTGCAGGAGAGGTGGAGGCTGGGGCTGGACTCTCGTTGGTTCGGGCGATGGGCAGTGGAGGCTGAGGATTGGGCATCGACGAAAACAAGGAAGGTGGTCGGGGAGATTGGATCGGGAGGAGATCCCGAGGAGATGCCAGAGAGTGGCGGCGGCGGCTGCGGGAATGGATGGATGGGACACCTTAGGTCTAGGGTTAGGTTGGTTATATAGGTAGGTTGGTTAGCTTAGGGCAAAACGGACCCTCCTATTAGAATCGGACGGCTGAGAAAAATATAGGTTAGGACGTCCAAATAAGAAAACAGATATGTTTTATAGACGTTAGGGGATGATCCGGATCCAACGGTGACGACAGCCCCGGTCGGGTTCGGGGAAGATTTCGGACGCACGAAAGAGGGGGTCGGAGAGAGGTTAGGTGGTTTGACAAGAGGGAACCGAAAACACGGTTGATCTCGAAAGGGTCAACGAACGCAACATAGAGGGAAGCGAGGAGCGGCAACTACGCGCGGATGCAAGTTTTAAAAACAATGACGGCAACGAGTGCCGATGCAATGCGAATGATGCCATGAGATGAGATGCATGACATGAACAAAATGCAAAAAAAAATACAAAGACCCAACCACGAAGGAAATATCATATCGCATCTCCGGAAAAGGCAAGAGTTAGAGTTACGAATATGGAAAGTTGCATCCGGGGCGTTACAATACTCCACCACTACGAGAGGATCTCGTCCCGAGATCTAGGATGGCACCGGAGGGAAAACGGAAGAGGAAGAGAAAAGGTAAAACTGAGTTGCTTCTTTGACGAACGAGTGAAAACACGAACCTTGAGAGGTTGAGCAATTTAAAAGAAAGAGTAACAACAGAGATGAACGAGATTGCAAACAATCCGTTAGAAAAGAGGGACAAGGAGTATTACGAGAACTTGAAGGTTGAAAGACATGGAAATAAGAGCTTCACGAACGAAAAGAATATGACCACCTCGGTATAATGAGATAGCCAAGGAACAAGGATGACAGAATTTGGACAGCACTCCGGTAGAAAAGAGAAGAAAACTTGATGAGATGAAAAGATATTGAAGAGATGATACAACACTCCGGTTAAATGGATAAGCAAGAAAAGAACACGATCCTCACAAAACGAGGTGATGGGTGAAGAGCACAACATCACAATGCCTCCATAACAAAAGAATAGAAGTTAGACCGTTGGGATAAAGGGATGGAGAAGAACATGACAACTTCTGCCACAAATGAGCTTGGAAAGCATCCTTGCAAAGAAGAATTGAACGGAGTTGTTGGAAAATCAACAACGAAAAGAATAAGCTTGTAGTGGGCTTATGGAAAACATCCCAAGACTAAGAGGTGAAATCCTGCCACTAACGAAAAACTATTGCTTGTTTGAGATCAAACAAGAGATGAAAACTTCTTTCGCCGAGAGGATAGGAGAAAACTCGGATCATTGATAAGCACCACAAATAGCAACATTCCTTAGGGAAGGCTTTAGGTGAAATATGACATAAGATAACTCCAACGAAGATAAATTGGATGAAAAGATTTTTTTAACGAAGATAAAATGATGGATTTAAATATGTCATTCTTGACAACATATGAATCATGAAACATGAAGGAAATTTTTAAGAGTGACATAACACCACCTCAAAAGATAAGGTAGAAAGAATTGCACTTTGGAATGCAATATGAAGAATACTTGAACTCCTCAAAACAAGACATGTGTTGAGCACCATGTTTATTTTAGAGTAAAGCTTGGCTGGTCTTAACTTCAAGAGAAATCTTGAAGAATAATCGAGAATGAAAGGAATCCTTGACAAACCATTATGTAGAGCCTCCATGAAGAACTCCGGTAATTAAAGAATGATCAAACAAAAGGAAAGTTGAAAACACAAGGTGAAGCCTTGCGATGATTTAAATGGAGCTTCGCGATGAGATAGAGCGGAAAACTTGGAACTCCGGAAAATAAAAAGATGAAGCATCTCGAACCGAGAAAAATGACATGATGAACAACTCTGGAGAGAAGAAACTAGATTACTTGGATGAAACAATAATAAGAATTACGTTATGCCCATCCCTCACCAATTTAAATTGATGACAAGCAACGGATTTGGCATACTACTTATCCTCGTAGAAAGGATTAAGAGCGACATAGCGCAAACTTGAAGAAGTCTTCGACGAATCATCGAGAGGATTGGAAAGGACGAATGAAATGATACGGTAATAAAGGAAGAGGAATCTTGAACAAACCACCGTAAGAATAGAAAATGAATGAAGAAAAGAGAACGAATCACCGGGAGGAATTATAAAACGATGTTGATACTTGAGGGAATTTAGATACATGAGAACGGAGAGATCATGAACTGATTAGTGAATACTTGAATGATACACCGGTAAGATTTGGAGAACGAGAGCTGAAAGCTGAGAATGAGGAATTATGGCATGATGGCCTTCGGAGGAAAGAAATGGAAACAACTCATGAAATGCTCCGGATGGGTGAAAAGAATTCCCACAATCGAGAACAATTATGAGAGGATGGCATCAAACTTGAACTACGCATCTTTGGAAGAACGGGTAAGGATTTAAGAGGAACTCTTCTTCGGTCTTCACATGCTGAGAATGACGAGGAGAAACACCACCAAATTGTTGAGAAACTCCGGAACAGTGAAGAATAGAAAGGTTGAACCAACGGTGAAAAGAATTTGGAAGATCTTGGAGAAAGACAAGTGACTGATGAAAATTCATTCTTACGTCAAACTTTGAAATGAATTTGAGAATAGTTCCAGGAAAATTAGAAGAGTGGGGTAAGATCCTGGGAAAAGACCTGTGGGTTAGGGCCCACTAAAAGAAAAACACCGTTGGAAATGATTTTAAAGAGAAATTGCACCGGTTGAATTAAATGGCTTGAATGAGATAACAATCTCCAAATAGCTTGAACGGATTAAGAATGGAAACATGAATCTTATGAGATATCTTGAGCACTTCGGATAAGAATAGAGAGAGGTGAACAATTAAGAGGTGCTACCGACATGGAAAAACATTTGAAGCGAGGAAAGGGATATAATCAACACGAAAGCTTGAATTAAATCCACGGAGAAGAAAAGAGAACGGAGGGTGATGAACTTGAAGCTCGTGAGCATCTTCATGAGGATCACGGATCGTAACATTGATTGAAAAGAGTGAAGTGCCTTCACATGATAAATGGATACTTGATTAAAATAAATGAGTCCTTGAAGAAAAGGGTGGGAGGGTGGGGAAAAACAAAGACAACTTGGGATGAACGAAACAAACACCGTTGAGAAAAGATAGAATTGATCTTGCGGGTGGGTAGAATGATGGGATCATCTCGAAGAGAAGCGCACCGGTTGGAAAAGAATTAACATGGCAACCTCAATGATCAAAAAGGATTAGTATTCACATAGCAATATGAGAACACCGTTTAGGCAAGGTATGGATTCAACATTTGACATTGAAGCAACTTGAATACCACAAAATGGAACAAAAACAAAGAATTTGGCTTGCAGAATAAGCCGGAAACAACCATATGATAGATCCCATATCGTATCATGTGTGTGTTGGAAAGATATCCTACGAGATACTTGAATTCCCACTTATAAAGTCCCGAAACTTTCTGGTTATGCAATCAGGTGTTGGGGATACAGGGGACACAAAATATATCACCCAAACTAACAATACCTAGATCCAGCTGTATCCATCCTTCAACACATAACCAAGAAAACTCCGGAAATCGTGTACCTCAACCTTTGAAATGCATCCGTTATACGAGTTATAGCAATACTCTCGAGCTCGCCCCAGTACTGGGTGGCGTCGAGGTTATCTCACCAACAACTGCATAAAAGAGATTTTCGATGTCGGCAAAACTCAGGTATTCCATAACTTCAACGATAAAATTGTGACGACAACACCTCGGAGCTCAACTCCCCGGGACACTGCCACAACCCCTAAATGTCAGGAGGCACCAAGAACAATGTTCTCGTCACAAAATCATCGGAACGATTCCAAGATACCCGCGTGGTCCTAAAAAACATTTTAGTGAAATTTGAGGAGAGAAGAGTCAAAACTTCTACGTCAGGAGACCTCACCAGAGCGACGAATGGACTGAGGAGTAAAAAGAATCCTACTCTCCGATATATAATCCTAAGACTCAAAACATTTTGTTCTAGACTCAACAACGGCCAACAAACAATCAAGCAGGGGGCTCCTAAGTCGGAGATGGCTCTGATTACCAACTTGTAACGCCCTCGATGCGGCTATATCTCCCACGTGTCGAAGCACGACTTAGAGGCATAACCGCATTGAAAGCAATGTCACAAGTGAGGTAATCTTCACACAACCCATGTAATTCTTAAGGGAAAGAGATACATAGTTGGCTTACAATCGCCACTTCACACAAATACATGAGTAAAGCATTACATCAAACAGATACAATCAAGGTCCGACTATGGAACCAAAATAAAAGAAGACTACCCCAAATGCTACACAGATCCCGATCGTCCCAACTGGCTCCACTCTTGATCAAGCTGAAGCGAAACAACACAATGAACAGGATCTTCATCGAGCTCCTCCTTGAGCTCGGATCGTCACCTGCACGGTTTCATCGGCACCGCAAACTAGTTTTGGAAGTATCTGTGAGTCACGGGACTCAGCAATCTCACACCCGCAAGATCAAGACTATTTAAGCTTAAAGGTAGGACAGGGTAGTGAGGTGGAGCTGCAACAAGCGACTAGCACATATGGTGGCTAACATACGCAAAAGAGAGCGAGAAGAGGAGGCAAAAGCACGGTCGAAAACTATGATCAAGAAGTGATCCTAGAACAACCTCGTCAAACATAACTCCAACATCGTGTTCACTTCCCGGACTCACCGAGAAGAGACCATCACGTTACACACGCGGTTGATGTATTTTAATTAAGATCGACTTGGGTTTTCTACAACCGACATTAACAAATTCCCATCTGCCACATAACCGCGGGCACGGCTTTGAAAGTTCAAACCTGCAGGGTGTCCCAACAAGCCCATGATAAGCTCCCGCGATCAACGAAGGATATTCCTTCTCCCGGGAAGACCCGATCAGTCTCGGAATCCGGCTACAAGACATTTCGACAGAATAAAACAAGACCAGCAAAGCCGCCGGATGTGCCGACAAATCCCGATAGGAGTCGCACGTACCTCGTTCTCAGGGCACACCGGATAAGTCAAGCTACGAGTTAAACCAAGCCTCGAGTTTCCCCATGGTGGCCCCGCAGGCTGCTCGGTTCGGACCAACACCCGAAGGAGCACTGGCCCGGGGGGGCTAAATAAAGATGACCCTTGGGCTCCGGAAACCCAAGGGAAAAAGGGCATAGGTGAGGCAAATGGTAAAACCAATGTTGGGCCTTCTTTGGAGAGTCTTATTCAAAGCGAACTGTCAAGGGGTCCCATAAATCACCCAACCGTTAGGGACGCAAAATCCGGGAACATAATACCGATATGACGAAAACTAGGGCGGCAAGAGTGGAACAAAACACCAGGCATAAGGCCGAGCCTTCCACCCTTTACCAAGTATATAGATGCATTAATTAAATAAGATATATTGTGATATCCCAACAAGTAAACATGTTCCAACAAGGAACAACATCTCCATGTTCCAACAAGGAACAAACTTCATCTTCACCTGCAACTAACAACGCTATAAGAGGGGCTGAGCAAAGCGGTAACATAGCCAAAGAACGGTTTGCTAGGAAAGGATGGTTAGAGGCTTGACATGGCAACATGGGAGGCATGATATAGCAAGTGGTAGGCATCATAGCATAGGCATAGCAAAAGAGCGAGCATCTAGCAAGCAAAGATATAAGTGATTTCGAGGGTACGGTCATCTTGCCTGAGATCCCGCAAGGAAGAAGAACGAGTCCATGAAGAAGACAAACGAACGTAGTCGAACGAATCCTCACAACTCCGGAACGAAACCGAAGCTAACGAGAGAAGCAACCCGGAAAGAGACAAACAACATAGTAAACAACCATCACATACACATGGCATGATGCACAACCAAGTATGATGCATGTCCGGTTTAAATAGCATGGCATGGCAATATGCACAAACAAAACTACAAGTTAAATGGAGCCCAATATGCAACGAGTTGCATATTGATGGCTTTCACCACATCAATTATTTAGTTCTCTCTCGTTTAAGCTACCAAACAATATTAAATGTTGTTAAACATGGCAAGAGGTGAAGCATAATTAAACTAACTATTTATGCAAGTTTAAATGAGGCCTAAGAACAAACAACAATTCGGAAAATCCTCATGTCCATATTTTAGATTTGGTACTGTTCTGCCCTAAACACAATTTTAATGTCGTTAAATAGCAAAATAAAGTGCACCAAGTTAATCTATGCATTTTTCAACCCCATTTACATATAAAGTTTATTAAAATTGGAGTTACGGTTATTTAGTTATGAAATAAATCATTTTAGCATATTATTTAAGCAAAATTAAACAAACGTCATTTTTAACATTTCAAACATGGATGAAAGAGGCTGATTATGAAACTAGATGAAACACTAAGCAATTTTCATATATAAATTATTTACATATGATGCACGGTTGTGGAGTTATTATATGCATGAATTCTAGGGGTTTTTCTGCAAAACTGATATTCTCTGGATAATTAGCAAAATCGCAGCAGTAGGAAAAAACACTACGGGCCGAATCTGCCGGCCCAACAGTGCACAGGGGGGGGGGGGGCGCTGGATCTGATGCTCACCATGGGCTTGGCCCGATTAGAAGCCGAGGAGGCCGGTGGGGGCGGCAGGCCTTGGAGCCCACCTGGCGGTCGCTTGCGGACGAGGCGCAGTCAACGCGGGCGTCGACCGCGTCGTCCTCCTCTCGAACAGAGGCAGCAACATGTAACACCCCGGATGTAACTTTCCATATTTGTAACTCCAACTCTTGCCATTTTCGGCATTGTGATATGATATTCCCTCCGTGGTTGGGTTTCCCTTCTTTTTGCATTTTGTCCATGTCATGCATTTTATATCATGTCATCATGTGCATCACATTTGCATACGTGTTTGTCTCATGATTCCGAGCATTTTCCCGTTGTCCGTTTTGCAATCCGGCACTCCTATGTCCCCGGCGCCCCTTTTACGTTTTTCCGTGGCGGTACTAAACTTTCTCGGAATGGACGAGGTTTGTCAAGTGGCCTTGGTATACCACGGTAGACCACCGGTCAAGTTTCGGGTCATTTGGAGCTTGTTTGGTACTCCAACGGTTAACCGCACTCTCGCAAAGGCCTCTTTTAAGTTGCAGCCCAACACCCTTTCAAAACAGCCCGATAACCCATCTAAGTCACTTCCATGCTCTCCGTCGTTCGATCACAATCGTGTGGGCGAAAACTACACCTCATTTGGACTCTCCTAGCTCCCTCTATGCCTATTTAAACACCTCCCCCGTCCAAATCCGGGTCTTCTTCCTCCCGAAACCCTAAAAATTCCCTCCGCGCCGCACCGGACACGTCCGCCGCCGTCCGGACGAAACCCGCGCCGCCGCCCTCGGCCAACCCGGCCTTGCCACGTGGCCCGCCGCCTCCCTCGCCGCCCGCCTGCCCTGCGGGCCACGGCAGCCCGCCCGGACCGGGGGCGCCGCGCGCCTCCTCCATGCACCCCGAGGCCGCCTTCCGCTCCACGGCAGTGCGCCTCCGCCGCCGCCGCCCCCGCTCCAGCGCCAGCGTCCCCTCGCCCGCCTCGCCGCCCGCTCCGACCACAGCCCTCACGCCGCCGGTCGCCACTGCCCGTCTCCGGCCACCTCATGGCCGCCCCCCTCCTCCGCCCCCGGCCTCCCGGCCGGATCCGGCCGGCCCCATTCCGCCGCCGTCCCGCCGCGGATCCGGCGAGATCCGCCGTCGCCCGATCGGATCCCGATCCGGATCTCGGGGTTGACTTTCTTCCCCCCAAATTCGTCTAAGTTTTTCTCGGTGATTAATTTGTGGCATTTTCAACGCATCATAACTTTGCATCTGTATCTCCGTTTCGTGCGTGTAATATGTCAAAATGTTCGTATCGAAGAGTAGATCATTTCATCTCATTGCATCATTTTCGTTTGAGCTCATCTTGATGCCCGAAATGCTGTTGGAAGAAGGCTATGTGATGTTAGTTTCTGTTTCTTAACAGAAGATGCACTTTTGTTATTTTTGCTATGATTAATGTGTGCACCCTATGAATTTGAGTCGTACATGTGTTTTGTAATATGCCATGACATCTTTCCAGGGGTGTATGCCATGTATTTTTGTGATCTATGTGGTGACTAGCACAAGCATGCAAAGTAGGCTTCCTGATGTTGCTGATTTCAGCCCTGTTTTTGCTGATATTTTGATGCCATGTTAACTTGATGCTACCGAGAGATCCATGCATATTTTGAGATACTTCACTAAGGATTTTTTGAACATATGGTTATGCTCTATCCATCCATGCCTTTGTTTGCAATTATGGAGTGCCATAGCTTGAGTCAATCGAGCACTACTTTTGCTACAAAATGTTTCCTGGCAGATTGTTTACATGTTATTCAATTTTGCCAAGGATGTTGTGGTTGATCCGTGTATGCTATGATATTGTTCTTGCCATGTATGTCTTCTATGCCATGTCTTCTTGATGTATGTATCCTTAGTTTATCATGAAAGGCTCTGTAGTGAGTGCTTTGAGCTCGTAAACATGCCTACCTGTTATCTGTTTTTGCCATGCCATGTTGCTGAATCTGTTAACGAAACTTGCTATTTTGACATGGGTGTTATTGTATTTTCTGATCCTTTTTGGCTTATGGTCAGTACGGGACTTTTGTTCTATGCTTTGAGTAGATTCATGCCATGCCTTGTTTTGCTGTTATAAGTTCCTGTAGCATGTTGTTTTCTTGCTCTGAACATTGCTACCTGATGCAGTTTTTGCCATGTCCAGCTGATATGTTTTGCACTTTTGCCATGCTTGTTTGAACCTGTTATGATGTGATTTAGCCGTAGCTCAGTGTTCATCTTTTGTCAAGCATCTTGAGTAGATCACTTCCATATACTTTGTTGGTACGTTTGGGTGCAGTAGCTTAATTTCTTGTTGCTTGCTAAGTGGTATCATGCTGTTAATGGCAGATTTGTGCCATTCTTGTTTTGCTTGTCATTTGCAAACCGTGCATCCGATTCCGGTGATCTTTATATCGATTTCAACGAAATCATCTCATCTTTCAGCGGCATACTTGGTTTGCCAAGTTGATGCCTGGTTCATCATTTTCCTTCGAAGCGCGATACGCATTGCATATCACATCTCGCATATCATGTCATGTTTTGCATCATGTTGCTTGTGCATTGCACCGTGATTTATTGTGGTTCCTTTGTTTGTGTTCTTGCTTTGGGTAGAGCCGGAGGCGAGTGCGTGAACAAGGAACCTGTTGAGAACGCTTACGAGGATCAAGCTTTCGACAACTCTGGGAACATTGCAGGCAAGAAGACCATACCCTCGAAATCACTTCTATCTTTGCTATGCTAGTTGCTCGCTCTTTTGCTATGCCTATGCTACTATGCCTATCACTTGCTATATCATGCCACCCATATTGCCATGTCAGCCCTAACCATCCTTTCCTAGCAAACCGTTGATTGGCTATGTTACCGCTTTGCTCAGCCCCTCTTATAGCGTTGCTAGTTGCAGGTGAAGATAAAGTTTGTTCCTTGTTGGAACATGGAGGTGTTGTTCCTTATTGGAACATGTTTACTTGTTGGGGATATCACAATATATATCTGCTATAATTAATACATCTATATACTTGGTAAAGGGTGGAAGGCTCGGCCTTATGCAGTGTTTTGTTCCACTTGCCACCTAGTTTCCGTCATACCGTGTTATGTTCCTTGATTTCGCGTTCCTTACAGTTGGGTGATTTATGGGACCCCCTTGACAGTTCGCTTTGAATAAGACTCGTCCAAAGAAGGCCCAACTTTGGTTTTACCATTTGCCACCTAAGCCTTTTCCCCGGATTTTCGCGAGCCGAGGGTCATCTTTATTTTAACCCCGGACCAGTGCTCCTTGAGTGCTGGCCCGAACTAGAGCCCTGTCTGCGCCCCTCAAGGAAACTTGAGGTCTGGTTTTAGTTGTATGGACTGCTCATCCGGATGTGCCACGAGAATGAGATATGTGCAGCTCCTATCGGGATTTGTCGGCACAATCGGGCGGCTTTTGCTGGTCTTGTTTTATTGTTTGTCGAAATGTCTTGTAGTCCGGGATTCGAGATTGATCGGGTCTTCCGGTAGAAGGATATCCTTCGTTGACCGTGAGAGCTTATAATGGGTGTAGCGACCGGACCGAATGGATCTAGCGCTCGTGCTCGTGTCATCCTGGATCGATGTCCGACACCACACAAGACTTCAAGGATTTATAGCGAGTAGCAATCACACACTTATTATATCGTTGTCCACAAGGGAACTGAATACAAAATATGGCTTAAGGCCATCTAATAATAACAGCGGAAGGCTTGGAAGATAAGCGAGTCCATCAACTCCAACGGCATCACCGAGTATAGAATCACGACCTAACACCTTACTGTCGTTGCGAAAAGTGCAACGTGAAAAGTTGCAGCCAAAAATTGTCAAGACATGGAATATGCCGCAATGTAACACATAAAGAGCAATGAATGAATAAGCCTATACTACATGCATATTTGGCTGGTGGTAAGGCTCTCTGATTACATTTGCATAAAGCTGATTTTTCCCTACATCAAAGGAATAATTTTATTTAACTATCATGGTGGTTGTTAAACATTGAAGATGGTTGACAGATCCTCAATCCCAATTAAAAGTACTCATCAAAACCCAATAACTTTTATTTAGAAGTAACATGTTGAGATTCACATGATAATCAAGTACGGATACTCAAATTGTCCATAACCGGGACACGGCTAATCATGATTAGTTTATACACTCGCAGAGGTTTGCACTTTTCCCCACAAGACTCGATCGCCTCCGCTTGGTTCTCGTGACTACATGGTGTTTGAGAAGCGGATGACCGAGACATAGTCTTTCGAAGCGCTAGCACCTTACATGTGGGTAGACCGTACCAACCTATATCCCCTACATCAGCTAGCCTACCCGTAAGAGTTCGCATACGACTTAGTCAACTACGCCAGAGCCCATAATTGGCTTGTGGCTGCACACGGAAGTTTCAGTTTGAATAATCTTATGATCCCTTAGAGCACAGGTGGCGGTCCAAGAAATACAGCAAGTCTGATAGAAACCAGTGCCTCAATCCACCCAGGATGTGTGTTAGGTTGCCACCTTAGATAAACCATTAATTAACAATCTCACATCTGTCATGGATATTCACTCACCCAATCCACGCCTACTAGCATAGCATGGCATAATAAGCAAGCGTAGAAGTAACTCCCAAGGTTTCATAAGTAAAACAGTAATAGGTACTACCTCAATCTACTTCCCAAACCCACAATTTAATTAGATCCTAATCATGCAAGTGTTTGAGGAATAGATCTAATGCATAAAACTGGGTATGAGAAAGGTATGATCAAGGTGTTACTTGCCTTGCTGATGATCCGCGAGTCCTAGAGATTCGAAGTAACACGCGGCGCACTCCGGGTGATCTAACGCAAACAATCAACAAGCATAGAATAAGTACTCATCTAATGCACAGGGAAATCTCGAATAAAAGATCTAACCAGAAAGTTCAACTTAAGAACCCTGGTTGGAGAAGAATCGAATCAAAACAAACTCCGAAAGTCGAAACTCGAGAGAGAACGTCTCGGTTTAGCGATCTGAAATTAGGTCAAAATTTCACAGTGGCAAAACTCTGTGAAAGTAGGGTAGTCGGAACGGCGGTTTCGATACGAAACTCCAGGCGCTTGAATCACCTGATTCCGATAAACGAGCGAGAAATAAAACAGTTTTGAAAATCAGATCTGAAATCAAATCAGAAAATATCGGATTAATTCGATTAAAAGAAAAACGACGAACGAGTTAAATTGCGATCGTTCGTTAACGAAACGAATCTAACGAACGCGTTCATTGAAGCGAGCGGTTCGGTGAGCGTCCGTTAAATAAGAAAACCGAAAAAAACAAAACCAATCTAGGTTTTTTAAAAACCAACATATATATATATATTTTTTTTTTAAAAAAACCGGATCGGGCGCTGGCGGCGGCTACCTCCGGCGGCTCTTCACGGCGAGGTCCGGCGGGTCCGCGGGGCTCGGCTGGTCGGGAGGCGAGGGCGGCGGGGTTCCGCGTTGAGGGGCGGCGGCGGCGCAGGCGAGGGCGGCGGCGGCGGCCAGCGAGGCGGGTGGCGGCGGCTCGTGGGGCTTGGGGTGAGAGAGGGGCCGGGGAGTATTTAAGAGGGGGGGAGGCGGGGGGTGGCTTGGGAGGGGGCAAGGGCGAGCCGGGTCGGGCGGACTCGGGGCGTGGCGAGGCTGCGTCTGTGTGTGAGACCGCGGAGGCCAGGAGGAGGGAGATGGGCGGGGCGGGGGCTGGGCCTGGGCTGGCTGGGCTGGGCAGTGGCCTCGGTCCAGAGGGCGTAGCGTTTTTTTTAAATAAAATTAAAACAAAACAAATAAAATAAATATCAAATGAACTCCAAATTAATTAAAACAAATTTTCTCCGACTCCTAAAAATGAGTCGAACAAAATGAACTTTAAAACAAAATACATGCATAAAATTTTTTAAATGCTCATTTTTGCCTAAGCAAAATAAATCTTCAAAACCCAAATTTGGTTTATTTATAATATCTTCATTTTTCCTAATGGTTTGGGAAAGTCATATTATTCCCTCTCAAGATATTTTTGTAGGAAAAACTTTATGAAGATAATTTAAATAATCCAATGATCCTATTTTCAAAATTTGAGAGATCCCAAATATGAAAATTATGAAACTTCCAACTCTCTCCGAGGGTCCTTGAGTTGCGTGAAATTTCTAGGATCAGAAAATGCGAGAAAATATGATATGCATGATTACCTAATGTATAACATTCCAAATTGAAAATTTGGGATGTTACAAACCTACCTCTTAAGATGAATCTAGCCCTCGAGATTCGGGTTAACTAGAAAATAGGTGAGGTGGTCCTTAAGCAAAACTTCCTCTCTTTCCCAGGTGGCTTCATCCTCAGTGTGGTGGCTCCACTGAACTTTGCAAAACTTGATAACCTTGCTGCGGGTAACTCTGCTGGCATAATCGAGAATCTTAACCGGTCTTTCCTCATATGTCAAGTCATCCTTCAACTGAATTGCCTCCAGTGGCACTGTGTCTCTTAACGGTACCTCTGCTATCTCGGGGTGACATTTCTTCAACTGAGAAACATGGAATACATCATGAACTCCTGACAGTCCTTCCGGCAATTCCAACTTATACGCAACTTCTCCCATGCGTTGCAAAATCTTATATGGTCCAACAAAACGGGGTGCTAACTTTCCTTTAACTCCAAAACGCTTCACTCCTCGAAGCGGGGATACTCTGAGATATACTCTGTCTCCAACTTCATACTCGATTGCTTTGCGCTTTGAATCGGCATAGCTCTTCTGTCTGGACTGGGCTACCTTGAGCCTGTCTCGAATCAACTTAACTTTCTGCTCAGACTCCTTAATCAAATCTGGTCCAAACAACTGACGATCTCCAGTTTCATCCCATGACAATGGTGTTCTGCACCTTCTTCCATACAAAGCCTCGAAAGGTGCCATCTTTAAGATGGTTTGGTAACTGTTATTGTAGGAAAATTCTGCATACGGCAAATTGTCATCCCAACTAGATCCATAATCTAGTGCACAAGCTCTCAAAGATGTCCTCTAAAATCTGATTGACTCTCTCGGTTTGTCCATCGGTCTCAGGTGGAAAGTCTGTGCTGAATTCAATCGGGTTCCCAATGTTTCGTGCAACTGGTTCCAAAATTTCGAAGTAAACTGGGTTCCTCTGTCTGATACGATGCTCCTCGGAACTCCGTGTAAACACACAATTCTGGTCATGTATATCTTTGCCAACTTAGCACTGCTATAGGTAGTCTTGACTGGAATGAAATGAGCTACCTTGGTCAAACGGTCGACTATGACCCAAATCGAGTCATATCCTGAGCGGGTCTTTGGCAAACCTGTGATGAAATCCATGCCTAGTTTATCCCACTTCCATTCGGGTATCGGCAATGGTTGTAACAATCCTGCTGGCTTCTGATGTTCTGCCTTTACTTTCTGACATACGTCGCAAACTGCTACATACTCCGCAATATCCTTCTTCATTCCGGTCCACCAGAAAATATTCTTCAAATCCAAATACATCTTGGTATTTCTTGGGTGAATCGAATAGGGTGAATCATGAGCTTCTTGTAAAATCAACTTCCTGATCTCTGGGTCATTGGGCACATAAACACGGTCTTCAAACCATAGGGTATCGTGCTCATCCTCACGAAATCCTTTAGCTTTTCCTTTGCTCATTTTCTCCTTTATAGAGGCAACTTCCTTATCTGCCTTTTGGGCTTCTCTGATTTTGTCCATCAGTGTCGACTGAATTTCCAATGCTGCTACATAGCCTCTCGGAACTATTTCCAAGCATAGCTCTCGAAGGTCCTCGGCTAACTCATTGGGTATTCCTCCCATCATTAGGGTATTGACGTGGCTCTTACGGCTCAATGCGTCTGCTACGACATTAGCCTTTCCGGGGTGATAATGCAATCTCATATCGTAATCCTTGATTAGCTCTAACCATCTCCTCTGTCTGAGATTCAATTCCTTCTGTGTGAAGATGTACTTCAAACTCTTGTGATCCGTATATACTTCACAATGATTTCCAATGAGAAAATGTCTCCACGTCTTCAAGGCATGCACAACGGTGCTAACTCCAAATCATGAGTGGCATAATTCAACTCATGGGGCTTAAGTTGTCGTGAAGCATACTAAACAACTCTTCCTTCCTGCATAAGCACTGCTCCAAGTCCTCGACGTGAAGCGTCATAAAACACCTCATAATCCTTAGTTTGATCCGCAATATCAAACTGGTGAGGTAACCAATCTTTTCTTCAACTCCTGAAAACTTGCCTCATAGTCCTCATCCATATGAATTTGTTTTCCTTCTTCAACAATTCTGTCATAGGCTTTGCAATCCTTGAGAAATTCTCAATGAATCTTGGTAGTATCCTGCGAGTCCAAGGAAACTCGAATCTCTCCAACTGTCGTTGGTGCTTCCCATTTGGTTACGGTCTCAACCTTTGTGGGGTCAATCGCTATTCCTTCTCCGGATATAACATGTCCGAGAAATCCAACTTCCTTTAACCAAAATTCACATTTGCTGAACTTGGCATACAACTGGTGTTCCTCGGTTTCTCCAAAACCAATCTCAAATGTTCCTTGTGTTCCTCTTCATTCTTCGAGAAAATCAAAATGTCATCAATGAACACCACGATTTAACTTGTCCAAAACTCCATAAACACTTTGTTCATCAGGTTCATGAAATAGGCTGGTGCGTTAGTCAGTCCAAATGACATAACGGTATACTCATCTGATCCATATCTCGTGGTAAATGCTGTCTTGGGTATGTCTTGCTCTCGAATCTTCAATCGATGGTACCACGATCGCAAGTCGATCTTAGAAACACTTTGGCTCCTTGCAAGCGATCAAACAGATCATTTATCATCGGTAGTGGGTACTTGTTCTTGATTGTTACTTCATTCAATCCACGATAATCAACAACCATTCTCAAAGATCCATCCTTCTTCTCCACCAATAAAGCGGGTGATCCCCAAGGTGAAGAACTTGGGCGAATAAAACCTTTATCCAATAGTTCCTTAATCTGCTTCTTAATTTCTGCCAAATCCTTTGCGGGCATCACATGCGGTCGCTTCGATATCGGGCCTGTTCACGCAACAGCTCGATCAAAACTCAATGTCTCTATCCGCGGCATTCACGGCAACTCTTAGGAAATACATCAGATATTCCTTCACCATCGGTACTTCTTCCTGTACCACTCTGTTAAGCAATTAACTTGTGTTCTCCTCGGTTCATGCCGTGATACATACTTAATCCTTCTTCCTTCTGGTGTGGTGAGCAAAATTGACCTTGTGGTACAATCTATGTTTCCTCCATACTTTGATAACCAATCCATTCCTAATATCACATCCAATCCTTGGGATTCCGAACTATTAGGTCCGAGGGAAAACATAGTGTCCGATCCTTAGTGGCGATCGATCACACCATTTACTAGCCATGTACTCTGCTCGGGTGAGGTTACTAGCATGGGTGACCTAAGGGCTTGGGTTGGTAACTTGTACTTATCCACAAATCCCTTGATATGTATGAATGCGATGCACCAAGATCAAAAAGAACAACTGCAGAAAAGACTTAACCAAAACTTACCGATTCTTGCATCGGGCTGATCTTCAACCTCCTCCACATCAATGTGGTTCACCGTCCCTGTTGAAAGGGTTGGGCTTCTTTCGAGCTTCCATTGCCATTTCCATTCGGCCTTCGGACAGTCATTTGCATAATGCCCATCTTGCGGCACTTAAAGCAAGTAATGTGACTCAGTCTACCTTGGATGGTGTAGACGGGTTGGTGCGGTTCTGTCCGTTGCTTCCTCCATTCCGCTCCCATTCTTGGTGCCATTATGGTTGTCTGAATTACCTCCTCCATGGGTATGCTGAAACTGAATTCCTGATTTAGGGTATAACGTGGCTTCGCTTTGGGATCCCGAGTTATACTTCCCTTGTCCATACTTCCGCTATGCAGTTCTCAATTTGTCTTGCTTTCCCTCAATCATCAGAGCTCGGTCTACTAACTCCTGGTAGTTATTGAAACTTGCTACCATCAACGGCATGCTGAACTCATCATTCAGTCCTTCTAGAAACTTCTCCTGTTTAGCTGCATCTGTAGCAACGTCATCTGGGGCATAACGTGCTAGTTTGCTAAAGTCATCCACGTACTGGCCAACAGTCCTTCCTCCTTGGCGTAAGTTGCGAAACTCACGCTTCTTCATGGCCATGGCTCCTGCTGAAACATGGGCTGTGCGAAAAGCTTGCTGAAACTGGTCCCATGTGACAGTGTCTACGGGATAAGTGGCTGTGAAATTCTCCCACCATGCTGCTGCGGGTCCTTCAAGCTGATGTGCTGCAAACTTCACTCTTTCACCATCTGTGCATCCTGCGATAGTCAGCTCCTTCCTATCTTGGAGCCAGGTCATCTGCTACTATTGGCTCGGTGCTCTTGGAATACACCGCGGGTTCAGTCTAAGAAACGAGTCGATGATCCGCAGTGGTGGTGGTGGCGGTGGGTTGTTGTTGTTGTTGTTGTTACGCACCAATGTTTGAATCAGGTATTCTCGCTGCTGGATCAATTGGGTGATCTCTGGCGGGAAAACGAATCCGGGGTCGCGTCTCGGAGGCATCTGATGGGTTTAGAAAAGGAGAGAAAGTAGAATAGAATGAGGTCTAAGGGAATCACTACCCAAATGCACATGAGCAAATGCACACAAAATCACTTCATTCAATCAAACAAGGGCTACAACGATCTAACTATCGCAAAAGTGCGTGTACTATAAAGGTTTACATGGAGGGAATACTACTAATATGTGGGGGACTTCTACTAATTTGAACCGGTGGAAGACTCCATGATGTCTGCTCCAGCTTCGTCTTCAAAATCGGGTTCACTTGGATCCGAATCTGTGTCGTCGATGTTGATGTAGTCGATTGGGTATTCGACATACTGGTCTTCATTCCTGAGCGCCAACTTCTTCTTGAGTTCTTCGATCTCGTACTTAAGACCGTTATTGTGTCTTGCCAGAGCTACGATCTCGCCCATGTAGTCTTTGCGTAGTCTTTAGTTCTTCTTCCATTCGATGATCCTTTCCTTCGTCTTCGCAACTCCAACATGTCATTGCACATTTGATTCTCCCGCGTCGAATGTGCTGATTTAACTCTGGATGAACGCTGCAATGGATCTATCCTTCTTGGTGTTGACGACGTCCCGCTTGTCATCTAGGCGTCCGCAAATCTGGTAGATGGTGTCCTTGAGATCTTCTTGATAGACTTCTCCAATGCGTCCCATGGTGATGTGAGCTGCCATGCTCTTTCCTGGACTCAAGTGGGTGCAATCAAAACACTATCTATAGGCTTGGTGATTGGGGCGAATGTCCTTCTGGAACGTGAGCATGAATCTTCCAGCGCTCCTCTTCAGCAGAGTGGCGTTGAAAGTCCCGTGAAGCTTGGTAATCCAATGTTCGGTACTTAGTAACTTCCTTCAAGTGAAATCCAAAAGGTGTGCCTTCATCCGGTTGGGTGTACTTGATCTTCGCGTCCGTCATCCTAAAGAGAGTAGAAAAGATGAGGAGTTAGAAATGAGAAGAGAGTGATCTATGGCTTTAACTTAGTGGTCGTGTCTCATCGGCGTGTGCTCGATACCATTCTCTCAGTGGCGACCAGACCGAATGGATCTAGCGCTCGTGCTCGTTGTCATCCTGGATCGAATGCCGACACCACACAAGATTGAAGGATTTATAGCAGAGTAGCAATCACACACTTATTATATCGTTGTCCACAAGGGAACTGAATACAAAATATGGCTTAAGGCCATCTAATAATAACAGCGGAAGGCTTGGAAGATAAGCGAGTCCATCAACTCCAACGGCATCACTGAGTATAGAATCACGACCTAACACCTTACTCGTCGTCTAAAAAGTCTGCAACGTGAAAAGTTGCAGCCCGAAAACGGGTCAGCACATGGAATATGCTGGCAATGTAACACATAAAGAGCAATGAATGAATAAGCCTATACTACATGCATATTTGGCTGGTGGTAAGGCTCTCTGTTACATTTGCATAAAGCTGATTTTCCCTACATCAAAGGAATAATTTTATTTAACTATCATGGTGGTTGTTAAACATTGAAGATGGTTGACAGATCCTCAATCCCAATTAAAAAGTACTCATCAAAACCCAATAACTTTTATTTAGAAGTAACATGTTGAGATTCACATGATAATCAAGTACGGATACTCAAATTGTCCATAACCGGGACACGGCTAATCATGATTAGTTTATACACTCTGCAGAGGTTTGCGCACTTTTCCCCACAAGACTCGATCGCCTCCGCTTGGTTCTCGTGACTACATGGTGTTTGAGAAACGGATGACCGAGACATAGTCTTCGAAGCGCTAGCACCTTACATGTGGGTAGACCGTACCAACCTATATCCCCTACATCAGCTAGCCTACCCGTAAGAGTTCGTGACGACTTAGTCAACTACGCCAGAGCCCATAATTGGCTTGTGGCTGCACACGGAAGTTTCAGTTTGAATAATCTTATGATCCCTTAGAGCCCAGGTGGCGGTCCAAGAAATACAGCAAGTCTGATAGAAACCAGTGCCTCAATCCACCCAGATGTGTGTTAGGTTGCCACCTTAGATAAACCATTAATTAACAATCTCACATCTGTCATGGATATTCACTCACCCAATCCATGTCTACTAGCATAGCATGGCATAATAAGCAAACGTAGAAGTAACTCCCAAGGTTTCATAAGTAAAACAGGTAATAGGTACTACCTCAATCTACTTCCCAAACCCACAATTTAATTAGATCCTAATCATGCAAGTGTTTGAGGAATAGATCTAATGCATAAAACTGGGTATGAGAAAGGTATGATCAAGGTGTTACTTGCCTTGCTGATGATCCGCGAGTCCTAGAGATTCGAAGTAACACGCGGCGCACTCCGGGTGATCTAACGCAAACAATCAACAAGCATACAATAAGTACTCATCTAATGCACAGGGAAATCTCGAATAAAAGATCTAACCAGAAAGTTCAACTTAAGAACCCTGGTTGCAAAAGAATCGAATCAAAACAAACTCCGAAAGTCGAAACTCGAGAGAGAACGTCTCGGTTTAGCGATCTGAAATTAGGTCAAAATTTCACAGTGGCAAAACTCTGTGAAAGTAGGGTAGTCGGAACGGCGGTTTCGATACGAAACTCCAGGCGCTTGAATCACCCGATTCCGATAAGCGAGCGAGAAATAAAACAGTTTTGAAAATCAGATCTCAAATCAAATCGAAAATATCGGATTAATTCCGATTAAAAGAAAACGAAGAACGAGTTAAATTGCGAGCGTTCGTTAACAGAATCGAATCTAACGAACGCGTTCATTGAAACGAACGGTTCGGTGAACGTCCGTTAAATAAGAAAACCGAAAAAAAACAAAACCAATCTAGGTTTTTTTTTAAAAAAACCGAACATATATATTTTTTTTTTAAAAAAAAAAAACCGGATCGGGGCGCGGGGCGGCGGCTACCTTCGGCGGCTCTTCGCCGGCGAGGTCCGGCGGGTCCAGCGGGGCTCAAGGGGTCGGGAGGCGAGGGCGGGGTTCCCGGCGTCGAGGGCGCCGCCGGCGAGGCGGGCGGGCAGCGCAGCATGGCATGAGGGCGGGTGGCGGCGGCTCAGGGGGGCTTGGGGTGAGAGAGGGGGCCGGGGGAGTATTTAAGAGGGGGGGAGGCGGGGTGGCTTGGGAGGGCAAGGCGAGCTGGGTCGGGCGGACTCGGGCGGGGGCGGGCTGCCGTCTGTGGCGGAGACCAGCCAGCGGCCAGCGGAGGAGAGGAGATGGGCCGGGCGGCGGGGGCTGGGGCTGGCTGGCTGGGCAGGCTGGGCCTCGTCCAGGCGGCAGTTTTTTTTTAAATAAAAATTAAAACAAAACAAATAAAATAAATATCAAATGAACTCCAAATTAATTAAAACAAATTTTCTCCGACTCCTAAAAATGAGTCGAACAAAATGAACTTTAAAACAAAATACATGCATAAAATTTTTAAATGCTCATTTTGCCTAAGCAAAATAAATCTTCAAAACCCAAATTTGGTTTATTTATAATATCTTCATTTTTCCTAATGGTTTGGGAAAGTCATATTATTCCTCTCAAGATATTTTTGTAGGAAAAACTTTATGAAGATAATTTAAATAATCCAATGATCCTATTTTCAAAATTTGAGAGATCCCAAATATGAAAATTATGAAACTTCCAACTCTCTCCGAGGGTCCTTGAGTTGCGTGAAATTTCTAGGATCAGAAAATGCGAGAAAATATGATATGCATGATGACCTAATGTATAACATTCCAAATTGAAAATTTGGGATGTTACAATGGGCTAAGTTGGGACACCCCTGCAGGGTATTATCTTTCGAAAGCCGTGCCCGCGGTTATGAGGCAGATGGGAATTTGTTAATGTCCGGTTGTAGAAAACCCGAAGTTGACCTCAATTAAAATACACATCAATCGCGTGTGTAACCGTGATGGTCTCTTCTCGGCGGAGTCCGGGAAGTGAACACGGTGTTGGAGTAATGTTTGACGTAAGTAGTTCAGGATCACTTCTTGATCGCTACTAGCTTCACGTCCGTGCCTTGCTTCTCTTCTCGCTCTCTTTTGCGAATGTAGCCACCATATATGCTAGTCGCTTGCAGCAGCTCCACCTTACAACTCTGTCCTTCCTATAAGCTTAAATAGTCTTGATCTCGCGGGTGTGAGATTGCTGAGTCCCTGTGACTCACAGATTCTACCAAAACAGTTGCAGGTGCCGACGATGCGGTGCAGGTGGCGAACCGAGCTCAAGTGGGAGTTCGACGAGGAACGTGGTCGTTACTATGTGTCTTTTCCTGATGATCAGTAGTGGAGCCCAGTTGGGACGATCGGGGATCTGTGTAGCATTTGGGGTATCTTCTTTTATTTTGGTTCCGTAGTCGGACCTTGAGTGTAATCTGAATGATGGATGTTTATTCATGTATTGTGTGAAGTGGCGAATCGTAAGCCAACTATGTATCTCTTTCCTTATGTATTACATGGGTTGTGTGAAGATTACCTCACTTGCGACATTGCTTTCAATGCGGTTATGCCTCTAAGTCGTGCTCCGACACGTGGGAGATATAGCCGCATCGAGGGCGCTAAGTTGGTAATCGAGCCTTCCCGACTTAGGAGCCCCTACTTGATTGTTTGTTGGCGTTGTTGAGTACAACGGAAAATGTTTTGAGTCTTAGTATTATATATATCGGAGAGTAGGATTCTTTTACTCCCCAGTCCTTAAATAAGCTCTGTGAGGTCTCTTGGCGTAGAAGTTTTGACTCTCCTCTCCTCAAATTTCACTAAAAAAAAATTTAGGATCACGCGGGTATCTTGGGATCGTTCCGATGGTTTTGTGACGAGAACATTGTTCTTGGTGCCTCCTGACATTTAGGGGTTGTGGCGGTGTCCCGGGAGTTGAGCTCCGAGGTGTTGTCGTCACAATTTTATCGTTGCATTACTCGAATACCTGAGTTTTGCCGACATCGAAATCTCTTTTGTGTAGTTGTTGGTGAGATAACCCCGATAACCCAGTACTAGGGCGAGCTCGGGAGTATTGCCATGACTCGTATAACGGATGCTTTTCGAAGGTCGAGGTACACGATTTCCGAGGATTTCTTGGTTATGTGTTGACGGATGGATACAATTGGATCTAGGTATTGTTAGTTTGGGTGATATATTTTGTGTCCCCTGTATCCCCAACACCAGATTGCTTAACCAGAAAGTTTCGGGAGTTTATAGGTGGGAATTCTAGTAGCTTACAGGATATCTTTCCGACAGATGTATGATTTGAGATTGGGGTCCAACGTCTAGTGGTCCGCCCATCCACGGTCGATTCTGATGGTCGCGAGGCGTCTTAAAGAATCCTTGGCTATGATGATTCGGGGACGTCTTGTTTGTCATTCGTGACGTCCGCTGTAAGTCGTGCCCGTGTGGGCCCCACCACGAACACTTTGGGCGAAATCTCTATCATGTGTTTGTTTCGGCTTATTCTAGAAGCCAATCTTTTGTTTTGTTTTCAGTTGTGATATTCGAGTTGTTTCAAAGGCAGATGGTGATTCCATACCTTTATCTAAGTGGCTTCTCACCTTAATGGACGTGTGATTTTAACTTTGGAATTCATTCGTTCATCCTTGTTCGAATGTTTATTGTGAAGACTATATGTTGCAATTTCTATCCGTTGATTCTACTTGTCTATCTGTCTATCAAGTGCTAACGGATGTCACCCTCTTCAGGATGGCTCCGCCAACGCGTCAGAATCCGGAACGGGATGATGGGAATCAGTCGAACCCTCCACCTCCACCTCCGCCTCCGGAGGCATGGCAAGCTATCATGGCAGCCACCAATGCCAATGCTCAGATGATTTTGCAACTCTTACGAGAGCGTACTCAAGGGCAAGGCAGTCAAGGAAATCAAGGTCAAGGAAACAACCAGCCGCACTTTGGTACTCTCAGCCAGTTCCTCGCTAATCAACCGAAGTCTTTCAGTTTCTGTGTCGAGGCCACATACGCCGACGATTGGCTTGTGGACATCTGCAAGAATTTTGATTGTAGCAATGTCAGACCTGAGGACTTTGTCAAGTTTGCATCGTTTCAACTCAAGGACCAAGCTGCTGAGTGGTACCAGCAATACAAAGATTCCAGAGGAGGTCTTGTCATTACCTGGGATGAGTTCCGCCGAGATTTCAGAGCTCACCACATTCCGCAAAGTGTTGTTGAGAGCAAGCGTGAGGAGTTCCGCAATATCAAGCAAGGCAACATGTCTGTGTATCAATACAATATCCAGTTCCAGAAACTCGCTCGCTTCGCTAAGCAAGACGTCCCTGATGAAAAGAGTATGATCTATCAATTCAGAGGTGGTCTGAGAGAAGATCTGCAATTAGCTCTTGTGCTTTTTGAGCCAGAAAAGTATGATGAATTCTACAACATGGCACTAAAGCAAGAAGCTGCCCAGCTCAAATGTGAGGCCTCTAAGAAGAGAATCAGGGATGCAGTTCAGTCTTCTTCTTCCTCTCAAGTGGCAGCTAAGCAGCAGAAGTTCTACCTTCCTCCTCCTCCGTTCCGTCGGCCTTATCAGCCAGAAGAACTCAGGTGGCGTGGATCTTCCCACCCACCCAACCCAGGCTATCAGAACAAGTCAAATTCTCAAGCTCCAAGGCCAAATGCTCCTTACCACCGTCCGCTCTCAGAGGTGACTTGCAACAAGTGTCAGCAGAAAGGTCACTATGCGAACAAGTGCTTCAACCAAAGGCGCCTTCCGCCTCCTCCTCCTGTGAAATCTTCAAGCAATGCAGTGGTCAAGCATAATCCAAAGTCTGCAAAGGTGAACATGATGAATGCAGCTCAAGCAGAGGAATCTTCTGATGTGATAATGGGTAATCTCTCAGTTAATGATATTCCTGCAAAAGTCTTATTTGATACTGGTGCATCGCATTCTTTCATCTCAAGACCTTTTGTGGCTATGCATGATTTGGTTACTCAAGTTTTGCCGAGACCTTTGTCTATTGTTTCTCCGGCTAAGGAGATGACTTCTCGAGTTTTGGTTCTGAATGTCGGTATCAAGATGGGCGATTATAGATTTCTAGCTAAACCAATTGTTCTCGGTGACTCGGATATTGATCTTATTCTCGGAATGGACTGGCTTTCTCAGCACAAAGCTCAGCTTGATTGTGCTGCCAGGGAAATTCAATTGACTCACTCTTCTAATGATGTGATCATCTATGCTTCGTGATGAAACCATTCGGTTGTTTTCTCTCAATGAGAAGGGCGAATTGATGCTATCTCTCGATTCCATCGTTTGTGAGTACCAAGATGTCTTTCCGAAGAGCTTCCGGTATGCCTCCTCATCGGCCGCTTGAGTTCGTTATCGATCTTGAGCCCGCATCAACCCGTTTACAAGCGTCCATACAAGCTTGGACCTGATGAGCTGAAGGAATTGAAGAAGCAGCTCGATGAACAAGAGCGTCTGGTTTGATCGAGACGAGTTCATCTCCTTGGGGTTGTGGTGTTCTTTTTGTCCGTAAGAAGGATGGCACGGACCGACTTTGCGCCGATTACCGTCCATTGAATAAGAAGACAATCAAGAACAAGTATCCACTTCCCAACATCAATGAGCTTTTCGAGCAACTCAAAGGTGCTAAAGTGTTCTCCAAGCTTGACCTTCGTATGGGTTATCATCGAATCGCATTCGTGAACAAGATATTCCCAAGACATCATTCGAACAAGCTTTGGTTCTTATGAATATACCGTCATGTCTTTCGCCTTGTCAATGCTCCTCCAACATTCTCTCGGATGATGAACTTCATCTTCAACCCTTACACCAATGAATTCGTCTTGGTCTATCTGGATGATATTTTGGTCTTCTCCAAGAATAAGAAGGATCATGCCAAACATTTGCGATTGGTGCTAGACAAGCTCAGAGAGTATCAATTCTATGCGAAGTTCTCCAAATGTGAATTTTGGCTTGATGAAGTGCTTTATCTTGGTCATATCATCTCCGCCAAGGGCATCGCTGTTAATCCCGAGAAGGTGTCCGCAGTTGTGAATTGGGAACCTCCTCAGAATGTCAAGCAGCTCATGATTTTCTTGGCCTTGCAAGCTATTGCCGAAGATTCGTTGAGAACTTCTCCAAGATTGCAAAGCCTCTTTCCAACCTCCTCCAGAAGCATGTGAAGTATGTCTGGTCTCCTGAGTGTGACGTTGCTTTCAATACTCTCAAAGAGAAACTCGTCACAGCTCCTGTCTTGACTCCTCCTGACGAATCCATTTGAAGTTTTCTGTGATGCTTCTCTTCAAGGTCTCGGTGCTGTGTTAATGCAAGAGAAGAGAGTTGTGGCTTATACCTCTCGTTAGCTGAAGCCCAACGAAAAGAACTACCCCACTCACGATCTTGAGTTGGCGGCAGTTGTCCATGCATTGATAACATGGAGACATCTCTTGTTGGGAAGGAAAGTGGACATTTTCACCGATCACAAGAGTCTCAAGTATATCTTCACTCAACCCAAACTCAACCTCAGGCAGACTCGATGGGTCGAAATGATTCAAGAGTACAACCCAAGTATTGAATATACTCCGGCAAGGCCAATGTCATTGCAGATGCTTTGAGCAGAAGGCTTATCGCAACAGCTTTAATCCTCAAGCCCTTCCAACGGATCTCTGTGAAGCTTTCCATAAGCTGAATCTTCAAGTTGTTCCTCAAGGCTTTCTTGCCAACCTCATAGTCTCTCCTACTTTGGAAGATCAGATTCGTGAGGCTCAACTCCTGGATACCATGGTGAAAAAGGTGAAACGTGGTACCGACAAGGGCATTTCAAGTACAAGTGCTTCCACGTTGATGACAAAGATACTCTTTTCTTCGAGGACCGGATTGTGGTTCCAAAGGGTGATCTACGTAAAGTCATTATGAACGAGGCTCACAATTCGCTTCTATCCATTCATCCTGGAAGTACGAAGATGTACCATGACCTCAAGCAGTCATATTGGTGGACTCGAATGAAGCGAGAAATTTCTCAATTCGTGAATGAGTGTGATGTCTGCAGAAGAGTGAAAGCAGAACACCAACGACCAGCTGGTCTCCTCCAACCTCTTGCTATTCCAGAATGGAAGTTTGATCATATCAAAATGGACTTCGTGACTGGATTTCCAAAGTCCAAGCGTGGAAATGACGCTATCTTCGTTGTCATTGACAAGCTTACTAAAGTGGCTCATTTTGTTCCAATCAAAGAGTCTATCACAGCAGCTCAGTTGGCAGAGCTTTACACCTCCAGGATTGTCTCCTTGCACGGCATTCCACAAGTGATCTCTTCAGACCGTGGCATCATCTTTACCTCCAAGTTTTGGGATTCTTTTCAGAAGTCCATGGGCACCAACATTCGTTTCAGCACAGCTTTCCATCCTCAAACAAGTGGCCAAGTCGAGCGAGTCAATCAAATCCTTGAAGATATGCTCAGGGCTTGTGTCATTTCCTTCGGTATGAAGTGGGAAGATTGTCTTCCATATGCCGAGTTCTCCTACAACAACAGCTTCCAGCGAGTTCGGCAAGGCCCCATTCGAAATTCTCTATGGCGAAAGTGCCGTACTCCTCTCAATTGGTCCGAGACAGTGAACGCCAACTTCTTGGCAATGACTTGATCACGAAGCGAAGAAATGTGCAAAGTCATTCGTGAGAATCTCAAAGCCGCATAATCGCGCCAGAAGAGCTATTATGATGACAAGCACCGTGATGTGGCTTTTGAAATCGGAGACCATGTCTACCTCCGCGTCTCCAATGAAAGGCACTCGTCGCCCGGTATCAAAGGAAGCTTGCCCCTAGATAAGTGGGTCCTTTCAAGATCATTGGCAAAAGAGGCGATCTCGCCTATCAACTTGAGCTTCCGTCCAACTTCGCGAACATGCACGATGTGTTTCACGTGTCGCAGCTTCGCAAGTGCTTCAAGACTCCTGAACGCACTATCAACTTCGAAGAAACTGACCTTCAAGAAGATCTCTCTTATCATGAGCACCCCGTTGCTATTCTTGAAGAAACCGAGTGCAAGACTCGCAACAAGTCAATCAAATTCCTGAAAGTGAAGTGGTGACACCATTCCGACCGTGAAGCCACCTGGGAGCGCGAGGATCACCTCCGTTCCAAATATCTGGAGTTCTTTCAGTCCTAGATCTCGGGACGAGATCCTCTTGTAGTGGTGGAGTGTTGTAACACCCCGGATGTAACTTTCCATATTTGTAACTCCAACTCTTGCCATTTTCGGCATTGTGGTATGATATTCCCTCCGTGGTTGGGTTTTTCTTCTTTTTGCATTTTGTCCATGTCATGCATTTTATATCATGTCATCATGTGCATCGCATTTGCATACGTGTTCGCCTCTCATGATTCCGGCATTTTCCCGTTGTCCGCTTTTGCAATCCGGCACTCCTATGTCCCCCGGCGCCCCCTTTTACGTTTTTCCGTGAGCGGGTACTAAACTTTATCGGAATGGACCGAGGTTTGTCAAGTGGCCTTGGTATACCACCGGTAGACCACCGGTCAAGTTTCGGGTCATTTGGAGCTCGTTTGGTACTCCAACGGTTAACCGCACTCTCGCAAAGGCCTCTTTTAAGTTGCAGCCCAACACCCTTTCAAAACAGCCCGATAACCATTCTAAGTCACTTCCATGCTCTCCGTCATTCGATCACGATCGTGTGGGCGAAAACTACACCTCATTTGGACTCTCCTAGCTCCCTCCGGCCCCGTCTCCGGCCATCTCCGCGGCCGCCGGCCACCTCCTCCGCGCCGCCCGGCCTCCCCGGCCCGGATCCGGCCGGCCCCCATTCCGGCCGCCTTCCCCGCCGCGGATCCGGCGAGATCCGCTGTCGCCCGATCAGATCCCGATCCGGATCTCGGGGTTGACTTTCTTCCCCCCAAATTCGTCTAAGTTTTTGTCTCGGTGATTAATTTGTGGCATTTTCAACGCATCATAACTTTGCATCTGTAGCTCCGTTTCGTGCGTGTAATATGTCAAAATGTTCGCCTCAAAGAGTAGATCATTTCGTCTCATTCCATCATTTTCATTTGAGCTCATCTTGATGCCCGAAATGCTGTTGGAAGAAGGCTATGTGATGTTAGTTTCTGTTTCTTAACAGAAGATGCACTTTTGTTATTTTTGCTATGATTAATGTGTGCACCCTATGAATTTGAGTCCTGTTGGGGATACAACTACTGAGTGTGAACCGCCCTGGAGGGGCCGGTTTACCTAAATCCATGATCGAGCCCACGGAGGAGGCCCGGAGCCCAGAGGCTAATTAAGGTCCATTCATGTGAACCGCCTTATTGTTGTAACTTGTCTGTCAGAAGACAAGAGAGAAGAGACCGAGCCGGACACTTGTATGAGCGGATCGGGACTCTCAGAGACCGGCCAAGGCCAACCCGTGTATATAAGGGGCGACCAAGGCGGATTAGGGACGAACAATTGAGGCTTAAGGAAGCTATTGCTCCCAAGTCGCCAAACTACATCAATTCCATCACAACTAGACGTAGGCCTTTCCTTCATCGAAGGGGCTGAACTAGTATAACTCCCGTGTCTTTGTGTCCGCTTTAACCTCTAAGTTAACCCGCACGATGGCCTGCGACTAAGTCCTTTCACGAGGACATCTGCCGTGACAATCCCACGACAGCTTGGCGCCACCGTGGGGCTATCGCCGATGGTTTGATGATCTTAGAGGAAGTTAGAAGGACTCGAAGGCTATCTTGTGGGCCGGATGACTAAGAGTCGTCATGGCAAACTCTACATCGACGATCGGATCGGGCCCCGAGGTCGGCTCGATTGAGTACGGGTACCGGTCCCTTTGGTGGCATACACGTGTTCATCGGCAAGATCGGTGAGCCAGGGCTGGGCGGACATCTGCACCGACCTCGTCGAGACGGCTCAGCGGGCGAGGAAGAGTCCCGCCTGGTTAAACCGCCCGTCAAGCGTGCTTTTCGTGGGGTCGCCCACGGAAGCTACGAGGGCGGATCAGCGTCCGCGACGAAACCGTTGTCTACTCTGGCGACGAAGTCATCCGCCGGAGAAACCGAAGTCTCTACCAGCTCCAAGATGGCCAGATCGGGGCTGTTCCGACGGCGAGTATTCCGACCCTTTGATCTACCCAGCCGGGTTGGAATTTTCATGGCGGTACACAAGCGGCGCTTCACTCTTCGACCATGGCGCCCATCGTCGGCGGTTCAGCAGCGATGGTGGCGACGGGAAGGAGGCCCGTCGCCGCCGCTCAAGTTCTATCGAGTTATTTGACGCATTGGCTGCGCCATGGCGGAGGCTAACCCGCGGATCAGGACCTACACAACGCAGAGATTGCGAGGTGAAGGAACAGATCGCTAAATCTAAAGCGGATCTGGCAGCCGCCGGCGTGAGGATGGCGGCGAACGGGCCGCTTTGGATGCGCAGCTTATAGGCTCATCTTTGGATCGAGTGCATCACATGAAGTCATGAAAAGGAAGTACAGATCCCGTTTGCCTTCGGTTTTCGAGGAAGAGAGCTCTTCAATACCCTGGGGCGGGGACCAGATAATCCGCCACGGTGGTAAACCGCCGAAGCACTGGACGGCCGCGCCGGTTCAGCCCGTGTGATAGATCTGCCCGCCATCACACCGGTGCACCCCAGGCTGTGCAGACACCTCCGGGTCACTACTCCAACCCGATGGATAACCTTGTCGCGGCTGCGGCACGATTGGGGCGATTCGGTCGAGGGCGATTCACCACAGCGGTAGAAACTTCGCCGGGTCAAGGAGCTCCTCGGGGCCCCTGCTCAGCAGAAGCATATTCATACTGATCGGGATCGGATCCACTCCACCCCCGCCTAAGCCGGAGTTATAGCGGCGCGCAGATGAACCGCCGTGTCAAGCAACGCGCAACACGGTCCGCCTCGAGCAACAACCCGGCTGGCGGCTTCAAGACGCCAAGTGGTGGTGGACCGGGCAGGCACGCAGGAGGCCGAGTTAGCAGCGCAACATGAGGACCATCAGCTCGCGCGGTTCGTCCGACCATCTTCGAACCGGGGTCACGTCCGGATCATTGGGGTGCCTTGTCTGCCCCCGCTTTACGCAATGTGCGTTTGCCTAAGGACTTCAAAGGACCCCGCAAGGTGCCCAATTATACCGCCGATTTGGCTCCAGAAGCGTGGATAGAAAGCTATGAGATGGCCATGGAGATGCTGGATGTGGGCGAAGCTGCGTGTGCGAAGTATTTCACCATGATGTTGGAAGGTACGGCTCGTGCTTGGTTGAAAAATTTGCCACCCAACTCAGTTAGTTCGTGGACCCGATTCACGGACCGGTTCATTCAGAATTTCAAAGATACCGTAAGCAGCCTATGTCTGTGGTGGATTTGGCGGCTTGTGTCCAGCAGAGGAGAATCTACAACACATTGGAGTGCGCCCGCGTTTGAGAGGTCTTACATTCATCGATCGGATCAACCCGGATTCTTCTATCTTAACCCTAGAAGCCAACCGCCGTTCGAACCGCTGAAGTTGAAGCTGGGTCGCATGAAGCGTTTTGCGATGACATGGGCATGCTCATGGGCGCTTTGGTAAAGTATGCTGACTCGATAGTACCAAGGATCCCGAGTCGAAGGTGACGAAGTAGGGAAGGGAAAGCGAATGGCAATTCCAGAGGCCAGCAGCATCATCCGCGAGCAATGGGGAAACAAGCGTAAGGCTAACGGTAACATGGGTTTCGTGGCCAACACCAACGCACAGGACAAGGGACAGCGGCGCAAAGGTAGGCAATCAAACCGGGTGGTGCACAAGGTCACAACCGGAGCGTTTGAATTACTTGTTGAATCAACCTTGTCCAAGCATGGGACGAAGGAGGCACCGCGAATCACCTCTGGAAGGATTGTTATATTATGCACGAGTTCAAAAATTCGATGCTTTCCGGTATGATCAAGGGCCCGCGGCGGTTCGTGGTCCGCCCGGTTACGGATGAAGGAAATTCGCCCCAGGTTCGTGGTATTCCGGCGGCAAGGCAATCAAAACAATCAAAACAATCGTAACAATCAGAACCAAGGGGTTACAATCAACAACAGCAGCGATCGGGTTACCAAAGTAATCCAAAACAGTTAAACAAAGGATGATATCATGTCTTCACCACTAGCTTGGACAGACGGGACCGCAAACTTCAGCAGCGGGCGGTCAGTGTTGTTGAACCGGCCGCACCGCATTACCTGCGCTGGTCAGAGCAACCTATTGTATGGAGCAGAGAGGATCATCCTCCCCGAGTTTACAATCCGGGTCAGCTGGCCCTAGTGGTGGCACCTCAGGTGGGAGGCTACAAGTTCACCAAGGTGCTTATGGATGGAGGAAGCAGCATCAACATCATGTACTACGAGACCTTCCGACGTATGGGGTTGACGGATAGACATCTCAGGCCGTCCAGCACCGTATTTCACGGCGTGGTGCCCGGCAAGTCGGCATACCCGGTTGGTAAGATAGCTCTGGAGGTGGCCTTTGGAGATGAACATGACTCCAGATCGGAAACATTGACGTTCGAGGTGGTGAAAATCCAAAGCCCTTACCACGCCTGTTTGGGCGGCCGCTTATGCTAAGTTTATGGCACGGCCTTGTTATGTTTATTTGCAGCTGAAAATGCCGGGTCACAAAGGGACGATAACAGTTCACGGGAGCCGCCGGATTGCTTTGGAATGCGAGGAAGGTGACGCGGCTTATGCGGAGTCGGTTTGTGCCACCGAGGAGTTAAAGTATTATAAAGATAATGTTGATCCGGCCGATATGACCCCGTTGAAGAAGCCAACTACAGAGCACGATCCGGATTTGAAGTTTAAATCGGCAGCGGAGACTAAGCTTGTTGATTTTGTGCCCGGCGATTCGTCCAAGCAGTTCACCATCAGTGCTAACTTGGATCCTAAATAGGAAAGCGCGCTCATCGAGTTCATCCGTGAGAACCGGGACATTTTTGCATGGAAGCCTTCTGACATGCCAGGTGTACCGAGGGAACTCGCTGAGCACACTCTTAATGTTGATCCCAAGTACAAACCGGTAAAACAGTTTCTACGCCGGTTTAATGAGGAAAGGCGCAAGGCCATTGAGAGGAGGTTGCTGTGCTCTTAGCGGCAGGATTCATTGTTGAAGTTTTCCATCCAGAGTGGCTTGCTAACCCGGTGTTGGTCCTTAAGAAAAATGGCACTTGGCGCATGTGCGTGGATTATACAGATCTTAACAAGGCTTGTCCAGCAGATCCTTTTGCCCTCCCCCGTATTGATCAGATTATTGATGCTACGGCGGGTTGTGAGCGTTGAGTTTTTGGATGCATATTCGGATATCATCGATTAAGAGGGCAGTTATGACCAGGAGAAGACGGCGTTTATCACCCCTTTTGGAGCCTTCGCTATGTATCTATGCCTTTTGGGCTCAAGAGCGCCCAAGCAACTTATCAACGCTATGCATGTAACTGCTTGCATGAACAGATCGGCCTTAATGTGCACGCTTATGTGGATGATATCGTGGTTAAGTCAAGGGAGAAAGAAACACTGATTGAGGATTTGAGAGAAACCTTTGACAACTTGCGGGTGTACAAGATGATGCTTAACCCGGCCAAGTGTGTCTTTGGTGTTCCGGCAGGCAAGTTATTGGGTTTCCTTGTGTCCAACAGGGGGATTGAAGCTAATCCGGAGAAGATTACAGCTATCACCTCCTTGGCTAAGCCAAAGTGTATCAACGATGTCCAACGTTTGGCAGGTCGGATTGCTGCGCTAAGCCGGTTTATCAGTCGCCTAGGAGAGAAGGCCATTCCTTTGTACCAGATGCTGAAGAAGACGGATCAGTTCGTCTGGAGCTCAGCCGCTGATGAGGCATTGGAGGACTTAAAGCGGCAGCTGGCCAACCCGCCTGTTCTTGCCGCTCCCATTGACAAGGAGCCGCTCCTGTTATATGTTGCTGCTAATGCCAGGGCAGTCAGCGTGGCCATTGTGGTGGAGCGAAAGGAGGCAGGGAAGGAGTATCCGGTTCAGCGGCCAGTTTATTACATCAGCGAGGTTCTCATTGAGTCCAAACAAAGATATCCGCATTGGCAGAAGCTGGTATATGGAGTTTTTATGGCAAGTCGAAGCTGAAGCAGTATTTCCAAGGGCACCCCATCACAATTGGTCGCCTCAGCTCCTTTGGGCGATATCATACAGAACCGGAAGCGATCGGCGGATTGCTAAGTGGGCTATAGAGCTTGGGCAGACGGTTTAAGGTATGTGCCTCGGACGGCAGAAAGTCTCGTGCACTTGTGGATTTCATTAATGATTGGACGGAGTTGCAAGCACCAAGAAAAGCCGGATCATACCTATTGGACCATCCACTTTGATGGGTCCAGCAATTGAGGGCTCGGGGCTGGAGTCGATTAACTTCCCCACGAGGTGACAAGTTCTCACGCTCTTTGCTTAATGTTCCCCTGTACTAACAATGCAGCTGAGTATGAAGCTTTGCTTCATGGTCTACGGATGGCTAAGGAGATGAATCTAAGCCGGGTCAAGTGCTTTGGTGATTCGGACTTGGTGGCCCAGCAAGTATCAGGCACTTGGGATTCCAAAGATCCACTCATGGCTGCGTACCGTCGGGAGGTGGATATGGTTGCAGGACACTTTAAAGGATATCAGGTGGACCATGTGGATCACCGGAAGAACGAGGCGGCAGATGCTCTAAGCCGGCTGGGTTCTCAACGTAAACCGGTCCCGCCCAATGTTTTCCTTGACGTACTACACAATCCGTCAGTTAAACTTCCTGATGAGGTCGATTTGGCTATTCCTGATCCGGAGGCTCATTTGGTGGCAGCCTTGCATGTCATTCGGATTGGGCGCCCTTATTTGGCATACATGAACCGGGCGAAGTTACCGTAAGATGAGACGCTGGCCCGACAGATAGTACGGGCGGTCTAAGTCTATGACCATACATAAGGGCGAGTTGCATCGCTGCAGCGTGTCCGGCGTTTCAGCGTTGTGTGTCCCCGAGGAAGGCCGTGAGATATTGCGTGAGATCCATGAAGGGATTGTGGTCATCACGCGGTTCAAAATCCTTGGGCCAAAGCGCCCGCCACGGTTTCTATTGGTTGACTGCCCATGCCGATGCGGAAGATCTGGTCGACGATGTGATGGTTGCCAAAAGTTCTCCAGCGTGCTCATGTGCCAGCCCAAGAATTGAGGATGATTCCAATTACTTGGCCGCTTGCACTTTGGGGTTGGATATGGTTGACCTTTCAAAAGGTCCAAGGACAAGAAGACCCACCTGTTGGTGGCGGTTGATAAATTTACCAAGTGGGTCGAGGCGAGCCTATTAGCAAGTGTGATGCGCCACGGCGGTTCATTTCATCAAAAGGTGATTTTCCGGTTTGGGTTTCCACACAAGATCATCACGGACAATGGCACCAATTTGTCCAAGGGAGCTATGAAGGAATTTTGTGAACGAGCACATCCGCTTGATGTTTCTTCAGGGCCCACCCGCAATCCAATGGTCAAGCGGAACGAGCTAATCAGAGATCTTGAGAGGTATTAAACCCGGCTTATGGTCCCTTTAGTGAGGACGCCGGGTTGTTGGGTCGAGGAGCTGCCATCCGTGATATGGAGTATCAATACTACACCAAACAGATCCACTTTGGATACACGCCGTTCTTTATGGTCTATGGAGCGGAGGCGGTTCTTCCCTGCGATATACATCATGACTCGCTTCGCGGGCGGCTTATGTTGAGACCGATAGTGAGGCAGCCCGGCAGGGCGATTTGGATCGACCGGATGAAGAGCGAGATATGGCGGCTGCTCGCTCGGCGATTTACCGGCAAGAAGATCTTCGCTTGTATCACAGCCGCGGGTTAGAACAAGAACCTTTCAGAAGGAGACTTGGTGCTTCGCTCATTCAAGACCGCATGATATGCACAAGCTATCCCCACCTTGGGAAGGGCCCTTTGTGGTCGAGAAGAATCTGTACAACGGGTCATACTATCTGTTGATGTTCGAGAGCGAAAAAGACTCACGACGCCGAAGAGGAGACCAACAGGCCGTGGAACATAGCTCATCTTCGCCTTATTATACCCGAGCCATCGGCTCCACTTATGTACATATTAAGACAATGTATATATTATGAATAAAAGCAATAAACCGGATCCTCGCCAAAGCGGGTATCCGCTCAGATAAAGTCCGGTTTGGGTACATGGAGATGTTGTCGTGAAGCGGCCTCCGGTTTAACCCTTGGCCTTGCTTTTCAGAAATTTTTGTCACTTGGGGGCTTGGTCGTGTCCGAACCAATGCAACACCTCTTGACAGGCGAAAGCCACCAGATCACTTGGGGACATGGTCACGTCTGAACCAGTCACGCCTCTTGGTCGGCCTAAGGCCATAGAATCACTTGGGGGCTTGGTCGAACCCGAACCATTGCCATGCCACTTGATCGGCATCATGCCACGATTTCAGTTGGGGGCCTGGCTGACTTGAACCATCGCTACACCTTATGGGGAGCTTGGTCTTGTCCGACCATGGTAACACCACCTGATCAGGCTCAGTAAAGCCTATTCTTGCAAACGGTTTTTGTCATTGCCTTTGCTTCCATGTGTTTTTTATACCTATTATTTGGTTTTCGTTTGTTTTCTTAAACCGACAAACCTCTTTAAACCGGATTCAAGTTGTCAGAATTCGGTCCATTTTTAATCCGGCGATTTTGTTCCGGTTTGATTTTTCTGTTAACATCCCATTATGGAGTAACAGGGGGCTTATCATGCCCGACACGGTTTACACGGTAAACCGGCATTTTGAGCACATGAGTTATTTTCTCCTTTGCCGGTAATGGTTTATAAACCTCCGCCTCCAGATTGGCTAAGCCAACTGCATGCCCGACGCTGGCAGGTATTTTTGTATCATCAAGTCTGGTCATATACCTCCATATTTTTATATAAATATATGAGCGACACAAGCCGATATGGCGGTTTAAAGAATTTGTGATTGCGTTAGTTGATCTCAGTTTGCCATTAGTTGTTTCATTATAAAGTCCCAAGCTCAATATAAATATTCACCTTGGCACTTGGGGGCTAATGGCTAGTTGATCTCAGTTTGCCATGAGGATACGGAAATTAAGTCCCGGTTTAACTATGCTAAGTTGAACCGACCCTTGGGGGCTACTATACAGCCAAAGTACAGGAAAGACATAGTTCATTACCTCATAGCGGTCCTTCATTCGGTTTACCAGACCAGCTTCAAAGTCACGGCTGGTATAGAGCCGGTTCAGAAACCCGGAGTGCATTTCTTGGGCAGAGAAGTTGTCGTAAGCTGACAGATCAGTTTTTCCTTTATCTTTACTCATGGCGGCGACTCGCCCTTGGCGCTGTGTTTTGCTAAAGCGACGGTTGGCTAGGAGCGGTGTAGCCATGCTGTCACAATAACATCGCCATTTTCGCGGTCTTCTTTGGGCTTGATGTCTTCTTACTCGCTCGGCGGTTCATCAATTACGACCCGCTCTGTGGGCGGGTTTGGTGGAGCAGGCTGCGAGGTTTCCACTTGACCTCCGGTTCAGCTTCTCCGCGGATCAGCAATGATCGTCTTTGTACAACTCGCCAGAGCTATCTTTGGCGACTTCAGTGATTTTCGTGGGTTTGTTCTGGGGTCTTTTCCGGATCAACATCCGCAGAGGGTCAAGGGTTTTCGCTTACTCAAGCGAGCCTTGGTGCTGCAATATTCAGAATTGATTAAGGAAAATCGACCAAGGCAATTGTAAATCGAATTGACGGACAGCAATTACATACCCCGCGGCAACTTTCAGCGGAGGCGAGTTGCGTGGTTGATGAACCGCCGTAAGAGTTGGAAGAGGCCTGATAATTCGGGTCGATGATTGAGAGGACATCATAAGAAACCTTTAAGGGATAACGCCAGAGAACAAGTCACCTCTGGACGACGCTTCCGGGTTGGTGTGTCTGGTAAACCGGATGAGGTAATCCGTTGGCCACTATGCCGGGTTGTACGGCGCTCTCCAGCCTGCTGTGTCTTCAAGGAAAGATTTGGATTCAAGTAAGCACAGGAATGATATTTTTTTTCACTTTCCGGACGGCGCGATTTAATTCTTTTAACCGCGCAAGATCGGATTCGAAGAAAGAATGATTACCTCAACAGGGTCGGCATGATCGGCTTCAGATCATCCTCGAGGTGAAATTGTCGAAAAAGGAATAAAAAGGGACAAATCATAAGCAAGAAGAAACACAAAGCGAAAAGCCGGTTTACGGCGGCTCCCCCGTAAGAATATCAAGTTTTACCTCAGCTTCTGATTCTTCGTCCTCCGGCGGATCAGAGGACTTGGCGGCTTTCTTCTTGCCTGCCTTCTTGGTGGCCTTGGACTTTACACGCGCGCCCAACCGGTTTAGTACGCTTCCGTATGAGCTGTCACCGAGAAGTAACAAGGATTAATCCATATCAACAAAGTATTAAGGACCCAAAAGCGGTGAGTAGAGCTTTACCGCCGGGCGGTTTGTTGGCAACACAGAATGGAGCCAACCCGGTTAGGCTGCAGACGGAGATTGGCTCATCGAGCATCTTCTTTACGATCTCGTGACCTCAAGTTCAGTTATGGGTAGCTCGTGACGCCTTTGAGGGTCTTTGAGGCTGCCGTGTACTCGTGCATCAATCCGGCCGGCGGCTTAGTGGCAAGACGCCCCAAGAAACCCAACACCGCACAAGGTCCACGCCGTTAAGCCGCTGGCCATTAGAGCCCGGAGCTTGATTATTTGAGGCGCCAAGTTCTTCCGCTCCGCCGGCGGTTAAGCGTGAAGGCAGCGGATGCTGGTTGTTGAGCCGGTGAGGACGATAACCCGCAAGGGGTTCTCGCTAAGCAGGAGCAGTGTTCCGCAGAGAACCAGGTTTGGTTCCAACTTTGATGGCTGTGGTGTTTGGCGTGAGGAAAATCCACTTCCTTCCTCTTCTGGATTGAAACGCCGCCCAACTCGTGTTGGGACCATCGAAAAATTCTGCACGACGGTTCAAATGGAAAAATCCTTAACAGCTCCACGATGGTTCTTCCTCAAGATAGACTTCACGTAAGACTTGAAAGTTGCATATGTTTGACACAGAGTTCGGGCCGATATCCTGCGGATGGAGTTTCAAACTTGCAAGGACGCCCCGAAAATTTTTGAACCGGGCGGCAGAATCCCGGCCTAAGTGCTGCATAAACACAATTACTTCTCCTCTTGTGGCTCGGGAGGAAACTCGCCATCCGAACACGCCAAGGAGGACATTTTTGGAGCCAAACCGCCAGTGGTGACATAGCCGTTGAGTTGCGTTTCAGTGATTTTGGATCGGACCCAATTGCAAGCTGAGAATTGAGGAGCCATTCCGGAAGACTAAGCTGTGAAAGAAAGGGAGAAACGGTTCACCATTAAACTGTTCAGGCATATTATACATTGTTAAACCGGTGATTCAGCAGCCGGCTTCCCATTCCGGTTTAACTGAGGACTAATGGAGTGACGGATTAGCTATCAAAAGTTAAACCGCCAAATAAGGCAGAGCTGAAAAATATACTAAGTGTGGACAGAAACAGTTTTCACATGCGAATGGAAGTAATCGAGATCTACCGAAGTTCCAGTAAGAAAAACCTTTACGACCTATGCAAACTTCATAAAGAGCAGGAGGGCTCGGGTATTCTAAACTCGAGGATCTGAGAAAAAAGGAAGATGCGTGAAGGGTTAAATGGACGGCGGGGCAGTCACCTGCACAGGATATACGGTACGGCTGAATCGTATGGCCATGGCGGAGCAGGTGTGAAGAAACCGATATGAACTGCGGGATGAACAGGATCTACAGATGGGATCTAGGGCTTGAAAAAGGACCTTACCTGATGAGCAAAGCCGTGGAGGAGCGCCGGAAAACTCTGATACGATTAGGTTGATGCAGCGCCCGGCGTTGACGCTGCCGTTGAAGGTCGGAGGCGACGGCGGAGCTTCGTGGTTGGAGCGCCGCGAGGAAGGAGAAGAGCGGAAGAAGAAGAAGAGAAAGGGCGACCGTCTATTTATAAGGGACCGAGCAATCAACGGAGCAAGAATCGAGGAGTCAAAAGCGCGGACGCAGCGCGCCGCCTGCTTTCCGGGATAGCATTAAATGAAGGGAATCTTACTGTTTGGATTTCTTTATTAAGGATGACGTCAAGGCGCCCTGACACGCGGATCGGAGGATGACATCACGGCGGTTCAAGCAGATGGCGGTTTACAAAATATGAAAGGAGATCAAGAGTTTCCTGAAGGTGTTGAAGATTAACATGAACCGGTTCAAGTCAATCTGGGGCCTAATGTTGGGGATACAACTACTGAGTGTGAACCGCCCTGGAGGGGCCGGTTTACCCTCGTCCATGATCCAGGCCCACGGAGGAGGCCCGGAGCCCAGAGGCGAATTAAGGTCCATTTATGTGAACCGCCTTAGTGTTGTAACTTGTGTCAGAAGACAAGAGAGAAGAGACCGAGCCGACACTTGTATGAGCCGGATCGACTCAGAGACCGCCAAGGCCAACCCGTATATAAGGGGACGACCCGGCGGATTAGGGATGCATAATTCGAGGCTTAGGCGGTTATTGCTCCCAAGTCGCCAAACTACATCAATTCCATCACAACTAGACGTAGGCCTTTCCTTCATCGAAGGGGTTGAACTAGTATAACTCCCGTGTCTTTGTGTCCGCTTTAACCCCTCTAAGTTAACCCGTACGATGGCCCTGCGACTAAGTCCTTTCACGAGGACATCTGCCGTGACAATCCCACGACAAGTCCTACATGTGTTTTGTAATATGCCATGCCATATTTCCAGGGGTGTATGCCATGTATTTTTGTGATCTATGTGGTGACTAGCACAAGCATGCAAAGTAGGCTTCCTGATGTTGCTGATTTCAGCCCTGTTTTTGCTGATATTTTAATGCCATGTTAACTTGATGCTACCGAGAGATCCATGCATATTTTGAGATACTTCACTAAGGATGTTTTGAACATATGGTTATGCTCTATCCATCCATGCCTTTGTTTGCAATTATGGAGTGCCATAGCTTGAGTCAATCGAGCTCTACTTTTGCTACAAAATGTTTCCTGGCAGATTGTTTACATGTTATTCAATTTTGCCAAGGATGTTGTGGTTGATCCGTGTATGCTATGATATTGTTCTTGCCATGTATGTCTTCTATGCCATGTCTTCTTGATGTATGTATGCTTATTTTATCATGAAAGGCTCTGTAGTGAGTGCTTTGAGCTCGTAAACATGCTTACCTGTTATCTGTTTTTGCCATGCCATGTTGCTGAATCTATTAACGAAACTTGCTATTTTGACATGGGTGTTATTGTATTTTCTGATCCTTTTTGGCTTATGGTCAGTAAGGGACTTTTGTTCTATGCTTTGAGTAGATTCATGCCATGCCTTGTTTTGCTGCTATGAGTTCCTGTAGCATGTTGTTTTCTTGCTCTGAACATTGCTACCTGATGCTGTTTTTGCCATGTCCAGCTGATATGTTTTGCACTTTTGCCATGCTTGTTTGAACCTGTTATGATGTGATTTAGCCGTAGCTCAGTGTTCATCTTTTGTCAAGCATCTTGAGTAGATCACTTCCATATACTTTGTTGGTACGCTTTGGGTGCAGTAGCTTAATTTCTTGTTGCTTGCTAAGTGGTATCATGTCGTTAATGGCAGATTTGTGCCATTCTTGTTTTGCTTGTCATTTGCAAACCGTGCATCCGATTCCGTGATCTTTATATCGATTTCAACCAAATCATCTCATCTTTCCAGCGCATACTTGGTTTGCCAAGTTGATGCCTGGTTCATCATTTTCCTTCCGGAGCGCTGCAGATACGCATTGCATATCACATCTCGCATATCATGTCATGTTTTGCATCATGTTGCTTGTGCACTGCACCGTGATTTATTGTGGTTCCTTTGTTTGTGTTCTTGCTTTGGGTAGAGCCGGAGACGAGTACGTGAACGAGGAACCTGTTGAGAACGCTTACGAGGATCAAGCTTTCGACAACTCGGGAACATTGCGTGCAAGATGACCATACCCTCGAAATCACTTCTATCTTTGCTATGCTAGTTGCTCGCTTTTGCTATGCCTATGCTACGATGCCTATCACTTGCTATATCATGCCACCCATATTGCCATGTCAGCCCTAACCATCCTTTCCTAGCAAACCGCTGATTGGCTATGTTACCGCTTTGCTCAGCCCCTCTTATAGCGTTGCTAGTTGCGGTGAAGATAAAGTTTGTTCCTTGTTGAACATGGAGGTGTTGTTCCTTATTGGAACATGTTTACTTGTTGGGGATATCACAATATATATCTGCTATAATTAATACATCTATATACTTGGTAAAGGGTGGAAGGCTCGGCCTTATGCCCGTGTTTTGTTCCACTCTTGCCACCCTAGTTTCCGCCATACCGGTGTTATGTTCCTTGATTTTATGCTCTTTACACGGTTGGGTGATTTATGGGACCCCTTGACAGTTCGCTTTGAATAAGACTCGTCCAGCAAGGCCCAACTTTGGTTTTACCATTTGCCACCTAAGCCTTTTCCCCCGGGTTTTCGCGAGCCCGAGGGTCATCTTTATTTTAACCCCCCTGACCAGTGCTCCTTCGAGTGCTGGCCCGAACTAGAGCCCTATGCAGCGCCCCCTCAAGGAAACTTGAGGTCTGGTTTTAGTTGTATGGACTGCTCATCCGGATGTGCCCTGAGAACGAGATATGTGCAGCTCCTATCGGGATTTGTCGGCACAATCGGGCAGCTTTGCTGGTCTTGTTTTATTGCTGGTGAAATGTCTTGTAGTCCGGGATTCCGAGATTGATCGGGTCTTCCCGTAGAAGGAATATCCTTCGCTGACCGTGAGAGCTTATAATGGGCTTGTTGGGACACCCCGCAGGGTATTATCTTTCAAAGCCGTGCCCGCGTTATGAGGCGATGGGAATTTGTTAATGTCCGGTTGTAGAAAACCCGGTTGACCTCAATTAAAATACAGATCAACCGCGGTGTAACTGTGATGGTCTCTTCTCGGCGGAGTCCGGGAAGTGAACACGGTGTTGGAGTAATGTTTGACGAAGTAGTTCAGGATCACTTCTTGATCGCTACTAGCTTCACGTCTGCGTTTTGCTTCTCTTCTCGCTTCTTTTGCGTAATGTAGCCACCATATATGCTAGTCGCTTGCAACAGCTCCACCTTACAACTCGTCCTTCCTATAAGCTTAAATAGTCTTGATCTCATGGTGTGAGATTGCTGAGTCCCCGTGACTCACAGATTCTACCAAAACAGTTGCAGCCGACGATGCCAGCAGGTGACGAACCGAGCTCAAGTGGAGTTCGACGAGGAACGTGGTCGTTACTATGTGTCTTTTTCCCGATGATCGTGAGTGGAGCTCAGCTTGGACGATCGGGATCTGTGTAGCATTTGGGGTATCTTCTTTTATTTTGGTTCCGTAGTCGGACCTTGAGTGTAATCTGAATGATGGATGTTTATTCATGTATTGTGTGAAGTGGCGATCGAAGCCAACTATGTATCTCTTTCCCTTATGTATTACATGGGTTGTGTGAAGATTACCTCACTTGCGACATTGCTTTCAATGCGGTTATGCTCTAAGTCGTGCTTCACACGGGAGATATAGCCGCATCAAGGGCGCTACACAACAGACTTGGGGGAAGCAGGGACGAGGGAAGCAGGACGAGCGGGCGGCGCTGGACGAGAAGGCAACTGGGCCTCGAGATCAGTCAGCCCATGCGGGGGGAGGGGGTCACGAGAGCAGCGACGAGCACGCGGTCGTGCTCGTTCTCGTGAACCAGGACGACGACGACGGATTTGGCGCGATGCAGATGGAGCGGCGCTGGGACTTGGCGTGGGCAGGGCGTCGCAAGACGACGGAGCGAGAGGAACCGGGCGGAGGCAACCTGATCCGACGGCGGGGAGCTCATGCGGGAGAGGGATGAGACTAGGAAGAGGTCAGAGAAGGGGGGAAACGAGAAGAATAGGAGGACAGGGAGAAGGAGCGGGCGGCCTGGCCTGGCGGATTAGCACGGAGGAGCAGCTCGGCCTCGGGGTGCTGCTTGAAGCGATCGACGCGGTGCAGGGGAAAAGAGATGCCTCGGGCATCGGTTGCAGGAGCGAGAGACCATAGGCGCAGGGCTGCTCGGCCTTGGGCTGTTGCTCGCCGGTGGCTCACCGGCTATCGGCGCGGAGGACGGGCAGAGGAGCGTACGGGCTGCAGGAGAGGTGGAGGCTGGGCTGGACTCGCTGGCTCGGGCGATGGGCAGTGGAGGCCGAGGATTGGGCGCCGACGAAAACAAGGAAGGTGGTCGGGAGATTGGATCGAGGAGATCCCGAGGAGATGCCAGAGAGTGGCGGCGGCGGCTGCGGGAATGGATGGATGGGACACCTTAGGTCTAGGGTTAGGTTGGTTATATAGGTAGGTTGGTTAGCTTAGGGCAAAACGGACCCTCCGATTAGAATCAGACGGCTGAGAAAAATATAGGTTAGGACGTCCAAATAAGAAAACGGATATGTTTTATAGACGTTAGGGGATGATCCGAATCCAACGGTGACGACAGCCCGGGTCGGGTTCGGGGAAGATTTCGGACGCACGAAAGAGGGGGTCGGAGAGAGGTTAGGTGGTTTGACAAGAGGGAACCGAAAACACGGTTGATCTCGAAAGGGTCAACGAACGCAACATAGAGGGAAGCAAGGAGCGGCAACTACGCGCGGATGCAAGTTTTAAAAACAATGACGGCAATGAGTGCCGATGCAATGCGAATGATGCCATGAGATGAGATGCATGACATGAACAAAATGCAAAACAAAATACAAAGACCCAACCACGAAGGAAATATCATATCGCATCTCCGGAAAAGGCAAGATTTAGAGTTACGAATATGGAAAGTTGCATCCGGGGCGTTACATGTGGCTCCCACATAGGGTCAAGGGCCCTTGCCGGGAAGGCGTTCCGGCAAGGTTTCTTCTGGCCCACCTCCCTCCAGGATGCGACGGCACTAGTGGAGATATGTGGCTGCCACATAGGGTCGAAGGCCCTTGCCGGCAAGGCGTTCCGGCATGGTTTCTTCTGGCCCACTGCCCTCTAGGGTGCAACAACACTAGTAACCAAGTGTGAAGCGTGTCATTTCCATTCAAAGAAGCTTCATCAACCAGCTCAAGCCCTTCAAACAATCCCTCTCTCCTGGCCATTCTCGGTCTGGGGGCTCGATATAGTGGGCCCTTTCCCCCGCACTATTGGGGGCTTTGAGTACTTGTAGGTTGCAATCAACAAGTTCACAAAGTGGCCAGAGGTGGAATCAGTGAGGAAGGTGACTGCTCAGTCAGCCGTCAAATTCTTCAAAGGACTGGTCTGCCGTTTTGGTGTGCCAAAAAGAGTCATCACCGACAACGGCACGAACTTCACAAGACACACCTTCATGCAGTACATCCGAGACCTCGGCAGCAAGGTATGTTTTGCTTCCGTGGCACATCCACAGAGCAACGGCCAAGCGGAGAGGGCAAATGCTGAAGTGTTGCGAGGCTTGAGAACGAAGACCTTTGACAAGCTGCGCAAGAGTGGAAGGCGCTGGATTGATGAGTTGCTGGCGGTTCTTTGGTCGATCAGGACGACGCCAAATCGAGCCACCGGCCAGACACCTTTTGCCCTAGTATACGGGGCGGAAGCAGTTCTCCCCACGGAACTCATACACGGGTCACCTCGAGTGCTCGCTTATGACGAGCTTGAGCAAGAGCCGTTGCGCCAAGATGACGCGACGCTCCTTGAGGAAGATCGTGTTTGGGCGGCAGTGAGAGCGGCACGCTACCAATAAGCCTTGCGCCGCTACCATAGCCGCAAGGTTCATGCCCGAAGCTTTGAGTAAGGCGACCTTGTTCTTCGGTGCGTTCAGTCAGCCAAGAATTCCAACAAGTTGACGCCGAAGTGGGAAGGCCCTTATCGGGTAATACGAGTCACCAGGCCTGGCGCAGTCCGCCTGGAGACCGAGGATGCCGTACCAGTGAGCAACTCCTAGAACATCGAGCATCTTCGCAAGTTGTACCCATAAGGCGCGGCTTGCCGGGCCTCCCGGCAAGCCACCTTTTGTACGAGCTTTGCCGACAAGGCATGTGACCCTTTGTACAAAGCCAGGCGCAGACCCTGAGCATAAATAAATGAAGCGCTGGCGCCCTAAGTTATAGCACGCATGCTAGGTCGAGTCTCGTCCTTGGTTAGGGTTGATAGTGATTAGCGGCGACTAACCCCTATCCTAGAGGTCGAGTGCGCGTCTATCTGTTCCTTTCCTGTCCTCCTTTGGTTCGCAGGGCACATGAGCATTTCTGCTGAGCTACTCCTAAAGAAGGAAACAGACCGACGCCCCGGCCCCGGCAAAGCAGAGTTGCCGGGGGGCTGCAAGCACAAGGATCCAACCGCGACAAGATAAGATTACCGGGGGCTGCAGATCAGATAAGTCTTTTATCCCCTGTCATGTGTTTCAGACCCGGACTGGGGTATATGAAACCTTGTTCTTATCTCTAGGCTGCGGTGCTCCCTTTTTTCCTATACCCAAGGGTTATTTCCTGGGTCCGGATTTGGTCGCAGCCGCGGCAGCAAGGAGATGGGACGAGGAGCCTAAAGCCCACTCCGTCCCTGCCTCCGCCAAGAGCGCGAGGACGGTTGCGTAGAGTAGGGGGGCGGCAAGGCTTGTTGCCGGGCGAAAGACGTTTATCTTAAACAATAACAAGGATTCGCTCCTTGTCATGGGATTTACCCATGAACGAAAAACCCGGCAAGCATCCCTTTTTCATTAAAAAAGACCCCATACAGGTACAGTTCGTGCAGGATGAAAAACATGAACAAGGGGATTACTAGTTTTAAATTCAACAAAGGCCCGCAGGCTTACAAGAAAAAAAGAGTTAAGATGCCCGTAATCCCTTTCTTGTCCCTCTCCTCAGGAGGCAGGTCAAGGAGGCGAAAAGGGCAAAAGGGGCACCTAGGCGAGCTACGAGCAGCAGAAGACACCAAGAGAACACCTCGGCAGCCGCCCATGGGCAGGCCGGTGATGACAGTGCTGGGAAAAGAGCTGGAAGACGAGGCGGCAGGAACGGCGGTACGCGACGAAGGCGTCGGTGCCCGCGTACTCCGAGTTGACGGCCTTGCCGCCCGCCCTCTTCCTCTTCCACAGCCTCCCGACGCCAGCCGCCCAAGGAGACAACCCCGAGAAGTTCAAGGAGCTGGCCCCGCCCCCAGCAAACCCCTGTCGGAGGAGAGGCCAGGTGCAGATGCTGCTGCTGCCGCACCCGCCCAGGCGCGGGGCGTCCGACGCCTAGTCGGACTCGTCCCCGCTATCCGCCCCGCTGTCCTCCTCGTCACTTTCACTTGAGGAAGAGCTTCCATCGTCAGAATCTCCATCGGAGGAGATCTCCACGCAACACTTCAGGCGAGTCCCGAACTCCCCGAAGACCTTGACAGAGAGTAGGCCGTCCTCCATCAATTTGAAGTAGAGGATGAGCCCCGGCCGTCAGGCTGTGGATGCGAGCGAACGTCTTCCACCCACGACGGAGGTACATGACTCGAGGAGCAGGAAGTCGACGCCGACCACAGGTGCTCTGCTCCGCAACCCCTCATGTGCAATCTGAGGGATTGGGGCCGGTCACGCTCCATCTCCCAAGCAAACGGGGCGGGAAGACGAAGACGGCAACGCGGAGGTCGGCGCAGCCTAATGAAGAACTCGCGGGGCTGGTCTCCGACCTGGCCTTCCATCGGGAAAGGCACCATGGGCGGGGGCGAAGCTGGCGCGCCGCCCCGCCCTCCTCTTCCCCGAGCACTGCGACCTCTGCCCCAGCCTCGCCCACGGCCTCGCCCCCTCTCCCTTCCTCTCGCGGCCGGCTCTGCCACCACAGGCGCAGGAGGAGGAGGGACGCATTGTCGAGCAGCGACCCTCGCCACCATCGTCGAAGGACCGGGATTCCCTTTCTCCATGACGAATGAAAGGAAGGAGCGGAAGCAAAGGGAGGTAGTAGATGGAAGAATGCGGGATGCCATCTCCCCTTCTTGCTCTTTATAAAGGAACGGGTTAGCTCGCCGCCCCGGCCGCCAATCAAGACACGGAGGCGCAGGAACCAGGACCACCCGCTGCCCCAACCAGCGACGGCCCAGCTTCCCGCATCCACCGCTTGCCACCCCGAGCGCATGAAAGACGCGTGGCGACGTGCGTAACCGAGGGACAGGTGAGGCGACCTCTCCCACCCCGTGATCGTGGGGAGTGGACGCTTGAAGACCGCGCCTCGCCCCATTCAAGAATGAGCCGCCCCACGCCCCTCCTTTACGGGAAGGCGCGAGCCGCTTTTTTTTCTGATGTGACGATGCGTGTGAAAACCGCCCCACGCATGGCACCCACGCCACGCACGCCTCCACATCGCGCCGCCGCCCGGTCGTGGGAAGCACAAATACAAAAATCTTACTGTGGTAAAACCGCCCCGCTCGCCAGCAACGCGTTTTGGGCCTGACCCAACAACGTGTCGCGCTTATGTGTGGCCCGGGCCCAGGGGCTCCTGTCGGTGTACAAAACAAGGGGCACATTTTTGTATCCCTTTACCTGTGCACGGGCAGTCAGAGCCGCGGCCGCGACCACACCAAAAATTGCGAGGGAGGTGAGCCAAGGTAAGACCGAAGCCCAAGATGGCCAGAGCAACGCCAAGGACAAGGCCACAAAGAGCAAAGGGACGAAGCAGGTTCCCCCGGCAGGAGACCCTTGCCGGGGGCAGCCTCGGCAGAGAACGTATCTGTGAAACGAGCAAACTGATGCACCAGACCGTATCCGGCGATACATGAGCCGTTGGATTCAAGAGAGAGGGACACTGTGCGATGATGGGACTGCTGGCACATTTGCATAACAGTCCTTGTAACGCGGTGATTTGACCTCCCCGTACCCAGACCGTCTTCTTCCCTTGGCAGATTCTGTACCAGTGCAGCCGCCCGATGCTAGGGTTAAGGTCCAGCATGCTGAAGCACCGATCTCACCTCTTCTGTACCCTCCACCGGGAAAATTAGGTTAGAAAATTTCGCTCGATCTCTCTCAGTCATGTACCAATGGAGCGCTGTCTCACTGAAATCCAGATGTGCGATCTGGTTTGTTGAAAGCAGTCCCTCGATTTCGTCTTTGGCAGCAGCGCCTCGTTGTGAGGGCATACTCAATCTACCACTAACGCCGATGGCGCAACTATCCAACTGAAGCAGCTCGAGGATCTAGATCTAGGCCCGTTTGCTTCTTCTTAAAAGGCATGTTTTTGTTGATTAAAGATTTGGAATAGTGCGGTGTGAGCACCAAATTTGGGTAGGAGATACGAGTAAATTTCTACGATATTCATGCCAATTAGAAGGGATGCACTCCCTGTTTCGATCTTTTATTGGTAAACAATATTAACCAGAACCTGCACTTACAACGTCCAACTGAACTTCGTGACCAATTACAAGGGCTGCACTCCCTGTTTCGATCTTTTATTGGTAAACAATATTAAACAGAACCTGCACTTACAATGTCCAACTGAACTTCGTGAAAGCACTAACAAGTTCATCTTCCTGATTTTATTAGCTAGTTCATCTTTTGGACGAAACCGGTTTTTTCAGTCTCCTATATGCAATGTAGTAAACCATGACTTGCAGAATGTCGGTGTTCCTTACAATCTGTTGCAAAACCTCATATAGTGTTTCCTATAATTTGTTCGAGTAGTGAATTGACCTTTTTATTCTACAGATGTGATACTTGGGATCCCTGTTTTTTTGGTAGCAAACCTTTCATAAAGGATAATCAAATATTAGTTTCACATAGAGCTGCCTATGATTGTTTATGTGATCGCTATGAGATTCATAACCTATGTTGGTTTCAATGGATTTGCAGGATGGGGTGTCACTCCTAAGTTTGACTTGGCTCGTTATTATGTTGGAAAGTCATATATGGAGTCTTATTGCCTGGAGCTGGTAAATCTGTTGAAGATGGGGACGGTGAACAGGGCTGCAATTCTTCATGGTCTTATGCAAATCAGAAGCTTGGCACTGTGCTTTCTGCTTATGACATTGACAAGGCAGATAGCCAAAGTTGTTGCATCCAAGAATAATGCATAAAAAGATGCATCACCATTTCCTGCCCTTGGTTGCATAGGTGCCTAGGTGGCATGTCCCTGGTTTGGAAACTGGCCCTTGTACCTTATTATCATCTTATTTAGGTTATCAAATTGTTTCCTTCAGTGGATAGAATTTCATGCTCACTTTATTTGCATGTCACTGGACTGCAGGATTTGTTTTAGTATACTATAGTTGACTAGATACTCGTATTGATTTTAATATGTGGTAATACCACATCAACTTATTTCATATATTATTTGGGTACACTTTCACTTTATTGTTTTCATCAAATATATTGGGGCTATTTTTGACAAAAAGATATGAGACTATCATTTTTTTAGAAATCTTAGTGCAAACCTGTTGTACCTTTTTTTTCTTCTTTTTTTCATTTGAGTTATTGTCCCTTCCTCCATCTTGTCGTCCTTTGATTCCCAATAACGGTTGTTTATACTATATAGCAGCAGTGAAGAATGACATATGAAGATCATACATATTGTCATGCCACATAAGCCTCTTCGGCAACCACTCATTGAAATGCAAATATTTGTATGTCATTATTTTTATGGTTGGTCCAGAATAGAGTATTCGGTGACTATTCAGATTCAGGACCATCTTTCATGCTCCAACAATATTTTGCCTTTGATCTTCAAATCGATTAGTTGAAGGCATGACTGGGTAATCTTCAGAGTATGAGTCATCTTCATATGTCTCCAAGATGGCAGCTCATGAAACTGATAATGTCTCAGGTTCATACTAGTACAGATCGTGTCTGGTTGTCTCAGGCTCTGATTTTTTTCTAACCATGTAATCAGCAAGAATGTACACTTGGTAACAAAACTTAGTATGTGCAGCTTGTAGTTTAGATGGGTAGTTGCTGTACAGTTGATGTGTATGCTTGTGATGTCCCATCCTGATGTTCTTGCATGGAAGCATCACAAGAAATGTGTTCAAAGATTTTTGTTTCAGTTGCAAAACAACATTTGCTTCTCTGATATACTTAATATTGTTGAGCTTTCCAGCTGTGTGAAGAATCATTTTTTTTAACTTTTGCCAAATTCAACACTGAGCAATCACGCAATAGTTAGATTAGCTGACACAAGAGCACAACTTGTCAAATTTCTCAGTTTGTTTAAAAACAGAAGCTAGGTAGTACAGAGAGACCCGGAGTAGTAGTACAGAACAGAGGTCCATCCGATCTATTTAGCTAGATTTGAAGGTCTGCTTTGCAAATGTACCAGCAGCTCCCCTTGCAGATGGATCTTGTCCCTTTCATTCCAATCTAATGGCCCAGAACCTTGTGGTGCACCAGGTGCATGAGTCCGCCCGTTTCACAGGATACGTTCTCAGCCTCGGCAGCCCCGGCAAGGCCCTTGCCGGGGTAACTCGCCCCACACCAACGGAGTGAGCCACCCTTGAGCCCACGATCCCCAACGCCATCATCCGCGTGGAGCCAGGGCTCGGGAAGGCACCTCAAAGGTGGCATGCAGATCTTTGTGAAGACATATCCAAGAATAGACGAGGATTAGAAGACGACGACCCCCGGCAAGACCCTTGCCGGGACAACGGCGTACCACGGAAAGACCCTTGCCGGGGACGACGGCGTGCCACGACAAGACCCTTGTCGGGTCACCCGGCAAGGCCATTACCAAGGGTGCTAGCAGGGCCACCACTAGGCCCGCCGCCACCAAGTTTCCACCGCTGTCAGATACAGCTGCCAGCCCAACCAGCTGGGTAGGCACCTGCGTGGCGACATGCAGCTCCCAGGCCAACCCATCAAGCGCCTGCGTGGCGGCATGCAGATCCTCGCGATGGCTCCACCACCATGCCACCTCAGCTGCCGGCCTGCCTACATGGCGTCGCGCGCATCAATGGCCAGGGCGCGTGTCAAAGCAAGGAAGAGCGGTGACGGACGGGACGGGCCTCGCCCCTGTCCCCGATAAAGCAAAGGGACATCTGCGCGATGCATTAAATGCGTCTTGTCCTGTAATACGAAGGATAACCTCGCAACACTGTTGACTTTCCACCTCCTGTGTGCCACTGTGGCAACCCTTTTTTCTATAAAAGGAGGCCCAAGGCGACGAGGAGGGGGATTCGCCTTTTTGGAGCTCGTTACACTCCGTAGCTAGTTCAAGAACTCAGAATACATCCACCAAAGCGGGACTAGGGTTTTACGCATCCTCGCGGCCCGAACATGGATAAACGAACCGCGTGCTCTCTGTTTGATCCGCTCTTCTCTCAACCCCGCGCCCCGCAACCGCAGTAGGGATTCTCGTGACCGACAGGGCTCGACATACTGGGCCCCTTCCCCCATGCTGTCGGGGGCTTTGAATACTTGTACGTTGCAATTGACAAGTTCACAAAGTGGCCGGAGGTGGAAGCAGTGAGGAAGGTGACAACACAGTCAACCGTCAAGTTCTTCAAGGGACTAGTCTGCCGTTTTGGTGTGCCAAACAGAGTCATCACCGACAACGACACGCAGTTCACAAGCCACACCTTCATGCAATACATCCAAGACCTCGGCAGCATGGTCTGTTTTGCCTCCGTGGCACACCCACGGAGCAACGACCAAGCGGAGAGGGCAAATGCTGAAGTGTTGTGAGGCCTGAGGACAAAGACTTTTGACAAGCTGCACAAGAGCGGAAGGCGCTGGATCAATGAGTTGCCGACGGTTATTTGGTCGATCAGGACGACACCAAATCGTGCCACCGGCAAGACACCCTTTGCCCTGGTATACGGGGCAGAAGCAGTTCTCCCCACAGAACTCACATATAGGTCACCTCAAGTGCTCGCTTATGATGAGCTTGAGCAAGAGCAATTGCGGCAAGATGACACAACGCTCCTTTAGGAAGATCATCGTCGGGCGGCTATGAGAGCAGCACGCTACCAGCAAGCCTTGCGCCACTACCATAGCCGCAAGGTTCATGCCCGAAGCTTTGAGGAAGGCGACCTTGTTCTTCGGCACGTTCAGTCGGCCAAGAATACCAACAAGTTGACGCCGAAGTGGAAAGGCCCTTATCGGGTAATACAAGTCACCGTGACCGCTCACCGCTCGAGACCGAAGATGCTATCCCAAAGAGCAACTCCTCGAACATTGAGCATCTTTGCAAGTTTTACCGATATATGCGGCTTGCCGCCCCCGGCAAGCCACCTTTTGTACAAGCTTTGCCAAGAAGGCATGTAACCTTCAGACAAAGCCAGCGCAGACCATGAGCATAAATAAATGAAGCGCTAGCGCCCTAAGTTATAGCATGCATGCTAGGTCAAGTCTCTTCCTCGGTTAGGGTTGATAGTGCTTAGCGGCGACTAACCCCTAGCCTAGAGGTCGAGTGTGCGTCTTTCTGTCCTCTTTGGTTTGTAGGGCACGTGGACATATCTCCTGAGCCTCTTGGGAGAAATAGGATGGACCGACGCTCTGGCCCCGACAAGCCAGGATCGCCAGGGGCTGAAGACACAAGGATCCAACCACGGCAAGCCAAGGTTGCCGGGGGCTGCGGATTCAGATAAGTCTTTTATCCCCTGTTATGCACTTTCGTATAGAACTGGGACATATGAAACCTCGTTTATATTCTTAAAACCACTGTGCTCCTGCTTTTCCGCACTCCAAGAGCCATCCCCGGGTCGAACTTGGTCGTAGTCGCGTGGCAAGAGAAATGAACGAGGGCCTAACCTCGCTTCGCCGCCTCCGCCAAGAGCGTGAGAATGGTCGACCAAAGCGGGGGACGACAATGCCTGCTGTCGGGCGACAATGTTTACCTTAGAAATAACAAGGATTCGTCCTTGGCATGGGCCTCGCTCACGCACAAAGAACCCAGCAAACACCCTTTTTCATTAAAAACGTCCGATACAGGTACAGTTCGTACGGAATAAAAACATGAGTAGGGGGATTACAAGTCTAAAAATTAACAAGTGCCCGCAGGCTTACAAACTAAAAAGAGTTAAGGTGCCTGTAATCCCTTTCTTGTCCCTCTCCTCAGGAGGTGAAACAAGACAGTATGAGGGCGAAAGGAGCGCCTAGGCGAGGTGCGAGAAGCAGAAGGCGCCAAGAGAGCATCCCGGTGCCGACGGAGGGGCTGGAAGATGAGCCAATGGCCCGACAATACGCGACGAAGGCATCGGTGCCCGCGTACTCCGAGTTGACGGCCGCCGCCCGCCTTCTTCGCCTTCTCCGGCCCTCCTATGCCAACCGCCCAAGGAGGCGATGGGGAGCACGCCGATGGAGAGCTTGACGAGGAAGGCCCTCGGCAGGGTGCGAGGCCAAGGGAGGGGCGACGCGATTAGTCGAATTCGGGGTCGGCATCCAGCCGCCCGACTCCCTCGTCATCTCTATCGCTGTCCTCCTCGTCACTCCTGCTCGAGGAGGAATCTTCATCGTCGGAGGAGCTCTCCACACAGCACTTCAGGCGAGTTCCAAGATCTCCGAAGACCTTGACGGAGAGTAGGCCGCCCTTCGTTAACTTGAAGTAGAGGACGAGCCCCACCGTCAGGCTATGGTTGCGAGCAAATGTCTTCCATCCACGACGGAGATACATAACATGCGGAGTGGGGAAGTCAACGTCGACCCACATACCGCCGGTCCTGCAGCACCTCATGTGCAATCTGAGGGTCTGGGGCAGATCGAGCTCCATCTCCTCAGCGAAGGGGGTGGGGAGACGGAGACGACGACGCGGTGGCCGTTGCAGCCTAATGAAGAACTCGCGGGGCTGGTCCCCGACGTGACCCTCCATCGTGGGAGGCACCGCTGGTGGAGGCACGACCGCCGCGCCACCTCGTCCCCCTCTCCCCCGATCGCTGCGGCGACCTCGGCCACGCCCCCTCCCCCTTCTTCTCATGGCTGGATCCGGTGCCACGGGTTCGTGGGAAGGAGGGACGCGCTGACGAGCAGCAACCCTCGCGGCCACCGTCGAAGGCCCAGCGCCTCCTCTCGCCATGGCAGGTGGAAGAAAGAAGCGGAGGTGAAGGAGGATGGATGCTGAAGGAATGTGGGACGACGCCCCCTCCCCCTCCTTATAAAGGGGCGGGGTTGAGGCTCGGCCGCCCCACTCAACCAATCCAGCCGTCAGAGGCGCAGGGAATCAGGACCAACCCGCTCCCCAATCAGCGACGGCCCGGTTTCCCGCCTCCAACGCCCGCCACTTGCATGAAGGACGCGTGGCGAGCGAGCATGGTCGAAAAGACGGATGAGGCGACCGTTCCCCGCCCCGTGATAGGGGGGGGCATGGGCGCCTTGAAGACTGTGACCCAAGTCCATCCAGTAAATGAACCGCGCCTCCACGCCTCCCTCTTTTTATGGGGAAGGCGCGAGCCACCTCTTTACCGCGATGTGACGCATGCGTGCAAGAACCGCCCCACGCATGCCCCCCACGTCACGCACGATCCTCCACGACGCGCGTTCAACGCGGGTCGTGGGGAAGCGCAGTGGACGAAGAGTTACTGCGGTGAAAATCCGCCCCGCCTGCCCGCGCACCGTTCTGGGCCTGGCCCAACAACGTGTCGCGCTTATGTATGCCCCAGGCCCGGGGGCTCCTGTCGGTGTACAAAAGTAGGGGCACACCTTTGTACCCCTTTACTTGTGCACGGGCAGTAGGATCCGCGCGCCACGGCCACGCTAAGCAGGGCAGAGGAGGGGAGCCGGAGAGAAGCCGAAGCACAAGACGGCCAAGGCAACGCCAAGACCAAAGATACCAAAGTGCGAGAGGGCGAGGTGGACTCCCCCGGCAAGGCCCTTGCCGTGGCAGCCTCCGCGGCCATGACAAGAGCCTTGCCGGGGCAACTTGCCCGGTGCTAACAGAGCGAGCCACCCTTGATCCCACGGGTTCCAACTCAACCAACCACATTGGAAATAGGGCTCAGGAGACGGTGACCCTTGGCGGGATCCTTGCCGAGGAGATCCATAAGACCCCCGGCAAGCGCCTTGCCGGGGATGACTGCAACGCCACGGCAAGACTCTTGCCGGGCCCCGGCAAGGCCCTTGTCGAGGGCGTCAGTAGGGCCACAGCCAGGCCCGCGTCGACCAAGACTCCACCGTCGTCCTGAAGCAGCTGCTAGCTCAACCAGCTGGGCAGGCACCTGCGTGGCGACGGGCGGCCTCTACGCCAGCTCCGCAAGCACCTGCGTGGTGGCATGCAGATCTTCGTGAAGACCCTACCACCACGCCACCTCAGCTGCATGCCTGCCTACATGGCGCCGCATGCACCGCTGGCCTGGGTGCGTTTCGAAGCAAGGCAAGGTGGCACAGACGGGACGGGCCTCGTTCCCGTCCCCAATAAAGCTAAGGGACACCTAAGCTACACATTAAATGCGTCTTGTCCTGTAACACGAGCAATAAGCTCGCAGCACTATTGGCCTTTCCACCTCCTGTGTGCCACTGTGGCAGCCCCTTCCGACTATAAAAGGAGGCCCTTGGCATACTGGAGAGGGATTCGGCTCTTTTGAACTACGCAGCTGCTACCTCTTGAGCTTGCGTTGGTTTTCCCCAAAGAGGAGAGGATGATGCAGCAGAGTAGCGTAAGTATTTCCCTCAGTTTTTGACAACCAAGGTATCAATCCAGTAGGAGGCCACGCTCAAGGCCCTCGTACCTGCACAGAACGACAGCTACTCGCAACCAACGCGATTAGGGGTTGTCAATCCCTTCACGGTCACTTACGAGAGTGAGATCTGATAGAGATAATATTTTTGGTATTTTTGGTATAAAGATGCAAAGTGAGAAGTAAAAAGCAAAGTAAAAAGCAAAGCAAGATTAAAGTGATGGATATTGATATGATAAGAATAGACCCGGGGCCCATAGGTTTCACTAGTGGCTTCTCTCAAGAGCATAAGTTTTCTACGGTGGGTGACCAAATTACTGTTGAGCAATTGACAAAATTGAGCATAGTTATGAGAATATCTAGGCATGATCATGTATATAGGCATCACGTCCGTGACAAGTAGATCGAAACGATTCTGCATCTACTACTATTACTCCACTCATCGACCGCTATCCAGCATGCATCTAGAGTATTAAGTTAAAAATAGAGTAACGCTTTAAGCAAGATGACATGATGTAGAGAGATAAATTCATGCAATATAAAATAAACCCCATCTTGTTATCCTCGATGGCAACGATACAATACGTGCCTTGCTGCCCCTTCTGTCACTGGGAAAGGACACCGCAAGATCGAACCCAAAGCTATGCACTTCTCCCATGGCAAGAACTACCAATCTAGCCGGCCAAACCAAACGGATAATTTGAAGAGACTTGCAAAGATAACCAATCATACATAAAAGAATTCAGAGAAGATTCAAATATTATTCATAGATAGACTTGATCATAAACCCAAAATTCATCATTCTCAACAAACACACCGCAAAAAGAAGAATATTACATCAAATAGATCTCCACAAGAGAGGGGGAGAACATTGTATTGAGATCCAAAAAGAGAGAAGAAGCCATCTAGCTAATAACTATGGAACCGAAGGTCTGAGGTAAACTACTCACACTTCATCGGAGAGGCTATGATGATGTAGAAGCTCTCCGTGATGACGGCCCTCTCCGGCGGAGCTCTGGAACAGGACCCAATATGGGATCTCGTGGTTACAGAAAGTTGCGGCGGTGGAATTAGGTTTTTGGCTCCTGTTCTGATTGTTTGGGGGTACGTGGGTATATATAGGAGGAAGAAGTACGTCGGTGGAGCCTCGGTGGGCCCACGAGGGTGGGGGGCGTGCCTGGGGGTGTAGGGCGCGCCCCCCTACCTCGTGCCCACCTCGAAGCTTCCTTGGCGTAGGGTCCAAGTCTCCTGGGTCATATTCGGGAAGAAAATCACGTTCGAGAAAGGATTATTCTGTTTGGACTCCGTTTGATATTCCGTTTCTTCGAAACACTGAAATAGGCAAAAAACAGCAATTCTGGGCTATGCCTCCGGTTAATAGGTTAGTCCCAAAAATAATATAAAATTGGAAAATAAAGCCCAATATAGTCCAAAACATTAGATAATATAGCATGGAGCAATAAAAAATTATAGGTACATTGGAGACGTATCAGGCATCCCCAAGCTTAATTCCTGCTCGTCCTTGAGTAGGTAAATGATAAAAAGAGAATTTTTGATGCGGAGTGCTACTTGGCATAATTTCAATGCAAAATTTCTTAATTGTGGTATGAATATTCAGATTAGGAAGATTCAAGACAAAAGTTCATATTGACATAAAGAATAATAACACTTCAAGCATACTAATAAAGCTATTATATCTTCAAAATAACATGGCCAAAGAAAGTTATCCCTAGAAAATCATATAGTCTGGCTATGCTCCATCTTCACCACACAAAATATTTAAATCATGCACAACCCCGATGACAAGCCAAGCAATTGTTTCATACTTTAACATTTTCAAAACTTTTTCAATCTTCACGCAATACATGAGCGTGAGCCATGGATATAGCACTATATGTGGAATAGAATGGTGGTTGTGGAGAAGACAAAAAGAGGGGAAGATAGTCTTACATCAACTAGGCGTATCAACGAGCTATGGAGATGCCCATTAATAGATATCAATGTGAGTGAGTAGGGATTGCCATGCAACGGATGCACTAGAGCTATAAGTATATGAAAGCTCATCAAAAGAAACTAAGTGGGTGTGCATCCAACTCGCTTGCTCATGAAGACCTAGGGCAATTTGAGGAAGCCCATCATTGGAATATACAAGCCAAGTTCTATAATGTAAAATTCCCACTAGTATATGAAAGTGACATAACGAGAGACTCTCTATCATGAAGATCATGGTGCTACTTTAAAGCACAAGTGTGGAAAAAAGGATAGTAGCATTGTCCCTTCTCTCTTTTTCTCTCATTTATTATATTTTATTTTTTTATTTGGGCCTTTTCACTTTTTAATGGCCTCTTTTTCTTTTTTTGGTTCTTTTTATTTTTTGTCCGGAGTCTCATCCCGACTTATGGGGGAATCATAGTCTCCATCATTCTTCCCACACTTGGGCAATGCTCTAAAAACGATGATCAACACACTTTTTATTTTTCTTACAACTCAACAATTACAACTCGATACTTAGAACAAAATATGACTCTATATGAATGCCTCCGGCGGTGTACCGGGATATGCAATGAATCAAGAGTGACATGTATGAAAGAATTATGAACGGTGGCTTTGCCACAAATAAGATGTCAACTACATGATCATGCTAGCAATATGTCAATGATGGAGCGTGTCATAATAAACGGAACGGTGGAAAGTTGCATGGCAATATATCTCGGAATGGCTATGGAAATGCCATGATAGGTAGGTATGGTGGCTGTTTTGAGGAAGGTATATGGTGGGTGTATGATACCGGCAAAAGGTGTGCGGTATTAGAGAGGCTAGCAATGGTGGAAGGATGGGAAAAAGTGCATATAATCCATGGACTCAACATTAGTCATAAAGAACTCATATACTTATTGCAAAAATCTAGAAGTTATCAAAGCAAAGTATTACGCGCATGCTCCTAGGTGGATAGATTGGTAGAAAAATACCATCGCTCGTCCCCGGCCGCCACTCATAAGGAAGACAATCAATAAACACCTCATGCTCCGACTTCGTTACATAACGGTTCACCATACGTACATGCTACGGGAATCACAAACTTCAACTCAAGCACTTCTCAAATTCACAATTACTCTACTAGCATGACTTTGATATTACTACCTCCATATCTCAAAACAATTATTAATCATCCAACTTTTCTTAGTATTCAACGCACTCAAAACAAAGTTTCACAAATCTTGAATACCAAGCAAGTTATTATTAAGCAAATTCCCATGCTATTACGACTCTCAAAATAATTTAAGTGAAGCATGAGAGATCAATAGTTTCTTTAAAACAAACCACCACCGTGCTCTAAAAGATCTAAGTGAAGCACATAGAGCAAAATTATAACGCTCAAAAGATATAAGTGAAGCACATAGAGCAAAACTACATAGCTCAAAAGATATAAGTGAAGCACATAGAGCAAAACTACATAGCTCAAAAGATATAAGTGAAGCACATAGAGTATTCTATCAAATTCCAATTTATGTATGGCTCTCTCAAAAGGTGTGTACAGCAAGGATGATTGTGGCACACTAACAAACAAAGACACAAATAATACAAGACGCTCCAAGCAAAACACATATCATGTTGATGAATAAAAATATAGCTCCAAGTAAATTACCGATGGAAGTGGACGAAAGAGGGGATGCCTTCCGGGGCATCCCCAAGCTTTGACTTTTTGGTGTCCTTGGATTATCTTGGGGGTGCCATGGGCATCCCCAAGCTTAGGCTGCCAGTCCTTGTTCCATAATCCATCAAAAGAATTCACCCAAAACTTGAAAACTTCACAACACAAAACTCAATAGAAATCTCGTGAGCTCCGTTAGTGAAAGAAAACAAAATACCACTTAAAAGTACTGCAATTAACTCATTATTTATTTATATTGGTGTTAAACCTACTGTATTCCAACTTCTCTATGGATTATAAACTATTTTACTAACCATAGATTCATCAAAATAAGCAAACAACACACGAAAAACAGAATCTGTCAAAAACAGAACAGTCTGTAGTAATCTGTAACTAACGTAAACTTCTGGAATCCAAAAAATCTACCAAAATTAGACGACCTAGACAATTTGTTTATTGATCAGCAGCAATTGGAATCAGTATTTTATCATGTTCTTATGATTTTTAATAATTCGGGCACTGAACGCAAAGTTTCTGGAAATTACAGCAAGATCAAATAACTATCATCCAAGAAGATCCAATAGGTCTAGCTTAGCACAAACACTAATTATAACACAAAACCACATCCAAACAGAAGGTAGATGGGTTATTTATTCCCTAACAGAAGAAAAACACAAAAAAATAAAAATAAAATTGGGTTGCCTCCCAATAAGCGCTATCGTTTAACGCCCCTAGCTAGGCATAAAAGCGAGGGTAGATCTAAGTATTGCCATCTTTGGAAGGCAATCCATAAGTGGCTCTCATGATAGTTTCATATGGAAATTTTATTTTATTTCTTGTAAAGTGTTCCATGCCATTTTTTAATGTAAATTGGAATATAATATTCCCTTCCTTCATATCAATAATTGCACCAACCATTCTAAGGAAAGGTCTACCAAGAATAATAGGGCAAGAAGGATTGCAATCTATATCAAGAACAATGGAATCTACGGGCACATAATTCCTATTTGCAACAATAAGAACATCATTAATCCTTCCCATAGGTTTCTTAATAGTAGAATCCGCGAGATGTAAGTTTAAAGAGCAATCATCAAGATCGCGGAAATCTAGCAAATCACACAAAAGCATAAAACTCATGATTTTTAATTTTAATTTTAATAGTTGGTTCCCACTCATCATAGAGTTTTCTAGTTATAGAGACTTTCAACTCAAGTTTTTCTTCATAAGATTGCATCAAGGCATCAACAATATGTTCGGTGAAGGCTTTCTTTTGACTATAAGCATGCGGAGAATTTAGCACGGATTGCAACAAGGAAATTCAATCAATCAAAGAGAAACTTTCATAATTAAATTCCTTGAAATCCAATATAGTGGGTTTAGCAACATCTAAATTTTTATTTCTTTCAATCCCACTTTCATCAATTTCATCATAAAGATCTAAACACTCCGAATTTTTGGAACGCCTTCTAGGTAAAGGAATATCATATTTAGTTTCATCAAGATTCATATTGCAAAACAAAGATTTTATAGGGGACACATCAATAACTTTTAGATCTTCATCTTGATTTTCATAGGAATTGGAAGAACATGCTTTAATAAAGGCATCTTTGGAAGCACGCATCCTAGCGGTTCTTTCCTTACACTCATCAGTGGAAATTCTCATAGCTTTGAGAGACTCATTGATATCATGCTTAGGGGGAATAGATCTAAGCTTTAAAGAATCAACCTCAAGAGAAATTCTATCAACGTTCCTAGCCAAATCATCATCTTTAAGCAATTTCTCTTCAAGCAAAGCATTAAAATTCTTTTGTGAATTCATAAACTCTTTAACACTATTCTCAAATTCAGAGGGCATCTTATTATAATTTCCATAAGAGTTGTTGTAGGAATTTCCATTATTATTAGAAGTATTACTAGGATATGGCCTAGGATTAAAATTCCCTCTATACGCGTTGTTACCAAAATTATTCCTACCAACAAAATTCACATCCATAGATTCATTGTTATTCTCAATCAAAGTAGACAAAGGCATATCATTAGGATCAGAAGAAACACTCTTAGTAGCAAATAATTTCATAAGTTCATCCATCTTTCCACTCAAAACATTGATTTCTTCTATCGCATGCACTTTTTTTAGAAGATCTTTCAGTATGACATTGAGAATAATTAACCATAATATTATCTAGGAGTTTAGTAGCATCTCCTAAAGTGATTTCCATAAAAGTGCCTCCCGTGGCCGAATCTAAAAGATTTCTAGAAGCAAAATTCAATCCGGCATAAATTTTTTGTATAATTATCCACAAATTTAAACCATGAGTAGGGCAATTACATATCATTAATTTCATTCTCTCCCAAGCTTGTGCAACATGTTCGTGATCAAGTTTCTTAAAATTCATAATATCGTTTCTAAGAGAGATGATCTTAGCGGGAGGAAAATACTTAGAGATAAAAGCATCTTTGCACCTGTTCCAAGAATCAATACTATTTTTAGGCAAAGACGAAAACCAAGCTTTAGCACGATCTCTAAGCGAAAAAGGAAATAGCTTCAATTTAACGACATCATTATCAACATCTTTTTTCTTTTTCATATCACATAAATCAACGAAGCTATTCAGATGAGTAGCGGCATCTTCATTAGGAAGGCCGGCGAATTGATCTTTCATAACAAGATTCAACAAAGCAGTATTGATTTCACAAGATTCAGTATTGGCAAGAGGAGCAATCGAAGTGCTAATGAAATCATTATTGTTGGTATTGGTGAAGTCACACAATTTGGTAGTATCTTGAGCCATCGTGACAAACAAGCAATCCAACACACGAGCAAACAAAAGGCAAGCGAGAAAAAGGCAAACGGAGAAGGAGAAGGAGAAGGAGAAGGAGAAGGAGAAATAGAGGGCGAATAAAACGGCAAGGGTGAAGTGGGGGAGAGGAAAATGAAAGGCAAATGGCAACTAATGTAATGCGAGAGATAGGGATTGTGATGGGTACTTGGTATGTTGACTTTTTTGCGTAGACTCCCCGGCAACGGCGCCAGAAATTCTTCTTGCTACCTCTTCCGCTTGTGTTGGTTTTCCCCGAAGAGGAGAGGATGATGCAACAGAGTAGCGTAAGTATTTCCCTCAGTTTTTGAGAACCAAGGTATCAATCCAGTAGGAGGCCACGCTCAAGTCCCTCGTACCTGCAAAAAACGATAGCAACTCGCAACCAACGCGATTAGGGGTTGTCAATCCCTTCACGGTCACTTACGAGAGTGAGATCTGATAGAGATAATATTTTTGGTATTTTTGGTATAAAGATGCAAAGTGAGAAGTAAAAAGCAAAGCAAGATTAAAGTGATGGAGATTGATATGATGAGAATAGACCCGGGGGCCATAGGTTTCACTAGTGGCTTCTCTCAAGAGCATAAGTTTTCTACGGTGGGTGAACAAATTACTGTTGTGCAATTGACAGAATTGAGCATAGTTATGAGAATATCTAGGCATGATCATGTATATAGGCATCACGTCCGTGACAAGTAGATCGAAATGATTCTGCATCTACTACTATTACTCCACTCATCGACCGCTATCTAGCATGCATCTAGAGTATTAAGTTAAAAACAGAGTAACGCTGTAAGCAAGATGACATGATGTAGAGAGATAAATTCATGCAATATGAAATAAACCCCATCTTGTTATCCTCGATGGCAACGATACAATACGTGCCTTGCTGCCCCTTCTGTCACTGGGAAAGGAAACCGCAAGATCGAACCCAAAGCTAAGCACTTCTCCCATGGCAAGAACTACCAATCTATCCGGCCAAACCAAACGGATAATTCGAAGAGACTTGCAAAGATAACCAATCATACATAAAATAATTCAGAGAAGATTCAAATATTATTCATAGATAGACCTGATCATAAACCCACGATTCATCGGTCTCAACAAACACACCGCAAAAAGAAGAAGATTACATCAAATAGATCTCCACAAGAGAGGGGGAGAACATTGTATTGAGATCCAAAAAGAGAGAAGAAGCCACCTAGCTAATAACTATGGACCCGAAGGTCTGAGGTAAACTGCTCACACTTCATCGGAGAGGCTATGATGATGTAGAAGCCCTCCGTGATGACGGCCCTCTCCGGCGGAGCTTCGGAACAGGCCCCAAGATGGGATCTCGTGGATACAGAAAGTTGCAGTGGTGGAGCTAGGTTTTTGGCTCCCGTTCTGATTGTTTGGGGGTACGTGGGTATATATAGGAGGAAGAAGTACGTCGGTGGATCCTCGGTGGTCCCACGAGGGTGAGGGGCGCGCCTGGGTGTGTAGGGCGCGCCCCCCTACCTCGTGCCCACCTCGAAGCTTCCTTGGCGTAGGGTCCAAGTCTCCTGGGTCATATTCGGGAAGAAAATCACGTTCCAGAAATGATTATTCTGTTTGGACTCCATTTGATATTCTGTTTCTTCGAAACACTGAAATAGGAAAAAAACAACAATTCTAGGCTGGGCCTCCGGTAAATAGGTTAGCCCCAAAAATAATATAAAAGTGGAAAATAAAGCCCAATATAGTCCAAAACAGTAGATAATATAGCATGGAGCAATCAAAAATTATAGATACGTTGGAGACGTATCAGCAGCCACCATAGCTAGTTCGAGAGCTCAAGAACTCTCTCAAATACACACCAAAGCAGGACTAGGGCATTACACATCCTTGTGGCCCAAACCTAGGTAAACGATCCTTGTGTTGATTGCTAATCCTGCTCTTCTCACAACCCCGCGCTCCGGCAACCGTAGTAGGGATTCTTGTGATCCCATAGGTGTCGTTTCCCATCGACAAGGGGATGCCTTCCGGGGCATCCCCAAGCTTAGTTGCTTGGATCTTCCTGGAATATCACCTTGGAGTGCCTTGGTCATCCCGAAGCTTAGGGTATTTTCACTCCTTATTCTCCTCATATCATCATCTCACCAAAAACTTGAAAACTTCAATCACACAAAACTTAATGGAACTTCGTGAGATAGGTTAGTATGATAAAGAGCAAACCATTTCACTTTGGTACTGTCAAAGAAAAGATTCATAATTGTCTCCACACAATGCCTAATGTAGCATATCATTTCCACCAGTTATATTGAGCAATATAAGCCATAGAAACTATAAAACAAGCAAACTATGCATTGAAAACAGAATCTATCAAAAACAGAACAGTCTGTAATGATCTGGATAACTACCACACTTCTGCTACTCCAAAAATTATGAAAAAATTAGGAACATGTGAGCAATTTTATATTAAACTTCTGCAAAAATAATCATCTCAAAATCACACTTCTATTAAAAATAAGAATTATTTTCGTGAGCGCAAAAGTTTTTGTTTTTCAGCATGATCAAATCAACTATCACCCAACATGATCCCAAAGGCTTTACTTGGCACTTTATTGAAACAAAATCAATAAAACATGATCAGTACAGTAGCATAATCATGTGAACACACAAAAACAATATGTAAAAGTGTTGGGTTGTCTCCCAACAAGCGCTTTTCTTTAATGCCTTTTAGCTTGGCATGATGAGTTCAATGATGCTCGCATAAAAGATAAGAATTGAAACATAAATAGAGCATCATGAAGCATATTAATAGCACATTTAGGTCTAACCCACTTCCTATGCATAGGGATTTCGTGAGCAAACAACTTATGGGAACAAGAATCAACTAGCATAGGAAGGCAAAACAAGTGCAACTTCAAAACAATCAACAGATAGAGAAGAAACTTGATATTATTGAGATATGTAAGAGCATAAGTTACTTCCTCATAATAATTTTCAGAAACATCATGAGTGGATTCAACAATATAACTATCACATACAAGACTCTTTTCATGATGCACAAGCATAGAAGATTTATCACTCTTTATGGCATACATGTCATCATAATAATCATCATAGAAAGCAACTTTATAGTCATAGTCAATTGAAACCTCTTCCAAAATAGTGGATGTATCACTAAATAAAGTCATGGCCTCTCCAAATCCACTTTCATCAATATTGTAATAAGATTCAACCCCCTCCAAAATAGTGGGATCACTACTACCTAGAGTTGACACTCTTCCAAACCCACTTTTATCAATGTAATCATCATAAATAGGAGGCATGCTATCATCAAAATAAATTTTCTTATAGAAAGTAGAAGTTATCAAAGGATCATATTCATTAAGCAAAGCATCCCCAAGCTTAGGACAAGCATTATTTCCAGCAAATAAATCTTCAAACATATCATACTCATTAAACATAGCATCCCCAAGCTTGTGGTTTTGCATATCATCACCATCATTCTTATCAATAGCATGAATGGCACCAATAGTATAGCAAACATTACTATCATATTCTTACAAGAAAGTGCTAAAAAGATTTTCAAGATCATAAGGGATATCGTTGTCTTCCCAATCATAATCATTACAAAAAGTACTAGGTATCACAAAATCATACTCAATATCATCATCCTCCATCAACATATTTGATTCACTTTCATGAGACACAATGGTGATAGGAGCAACATTATTTGGGAGAGATACCTTTTTACCTTTATTCTTTCTTCTTTTCTTATTCTTCACCACATCATGTGTGGGTTTAATTAATTTTATCAAGCTTATTTTTGAAGAGATTTATTGGATAGGAAGCTCCTCCTCGTTACCAGAATCATCATAATAAACACTAGGAGGGTAATGGGAAACATTTTCCCTTTCATTAGTACTCTCTTCATATTCCATTTGTTTTCTTGTCTTTAGGTAGTTGGCAATATAAGGATTCTCAATGCAATTTACCGCACAAAGCATATAAATTTCTTCTAGATCAAAATCAAGAAATCTCCCGGGATTTGGAAAACCCTTAGTTATACGTTTCATTTCTTCATACCCCAAAATAAGACTAAGCTCTTTATGATGCTCAAGGGTAATCAAGTTATCACAATTTTTGGACATGATTTGATCATGAAATAATTTGCATTAGAGACTTAAATGACCACGTTCATTGCAAAGTTCACAAGGATGGCGAAAAATTACATCTTTCAACACAATCATCTAGCCTCTCTTGAATTTTTTTTGTTTCTAAATATTTATGCTTCTTACAAAATCCATCTTCCCTTTTTGGTGTGCAATTGCACTCTCAATTCACTCTGCAAAAAAGTGACATGATTAAGAAACATTTTTTTCATGACTTGTGCAATCATTATTAGCATTTTGGATATATTCAAAGAATTCATACTAACAACATAGCAATCATGCTCATCATTCAAATATTTTGTGCCAAGCATTTTATCGACTTCTTCTTCTATCAATTGAGCACAATTTTCCCAACCATCATTTTCACGAAAGATATTATAAAGATGATCAATAATATGATGCAACCCCAATTCCATTTTTTGAAGTTTTCTTTTATGAACCAAACTAGTGATAAACAAGAAACTAAAAGATTCAATTGCAAAATCTAAAGATATAGCTTCAGGCAGTCACCTCCCCGGCAATGGCGCCAGAAGAGAGCTTGATGTCTACTATGCAACTTTATTCTTGCAGACACGTGTTGGGCCTCCAAGCGCAGATTTTTGTAGGACAGTAGCAATTTTCCCTCAAGTGAATGACCTAAGGTTTATCAATCCGTGGGAAGCGTAGTATGAAGATGGTCTCTCTCAAACAACCCTGCAATCAAATACAAGAAATCTCTTGTGTCCCCAACACACCCAATACAATGGCAATTTGTATAGGTGCACTAGTTCGGCGAAGAGATGGTGATAAAAGTGTAATATGGATGGTAGAAATATATTTTTATAATCTAAATAAAGAAAAACATCACTGTAGAAAATAGTAAACGGGCACAAAAACGGTATTGCAATGCTTAAAAACAAGGCCTAGGGTGTGTACTTTCACTAGTGCAATCTCTCAATAGTGCTAATATAATTGGATCATATAACCGCCCCTCAACGTGCAACGAAGAATCACTCCAAAGTTCCTATCTACTGGAGAACATTAGAGGAATTGTTTGTAGCTATTCTTTCCGATCAATCTATCCTAGAGTTCGTACTAAAATAACACGAAGCTATTATTTTCGATCGATCTACCAAGAGTTCGTACTAAAATAAGACCAAAGCAAATTCAGATTCATAATATTCAATCCAACACAAAGAACTTCAAAGAGTGCCCAAGATTTCTACCGGAGAAACAAAGACAAGAACGTGCATCAACCCCTATGCATAGATTTCCCCAAGGTCACCTCGGGAATCTGCGAGTTGAGTGCCAAAACATATAGCAAGTGAATCAATATGATACCCCATTGTCACCACGAGTATTCAATTGCATGACATATATCAAGTGCTCTCAAATCCATAAAAGTATTCAATCTGATAACAACGAAATCTCAAAGGGAAAAATCAATTCATCACAACAAGATAGAGAGGGGAAAACACCATATGATCCGACTATATTAACAAAGCCCGCGATACATCAAAATCGTGACATCTCAAGAACACGAGAGAGAGAGAGAGAGCTTAAACACATAGCTACTGGTACAAACTCTCAGCCCCGAGGGTGGACTACTCCCTCCTCATCGTGGTGGCCGCCGCGATGATGAAGATGGCCACCGGAGACGATTCCCCCTCCGGCAGGGTGCCGGAAAGGGTCTAGATTTGTTTTCGGAGGCTACAGAGCCTTGCGGCGGTGGAACTTCTGATCTATGTTAACCCCGAAGGGTTCTGGAATATTTGTGAATTTATAGGGTAAAGAGGGGGTGCGGGATACCACCGAGGTGGGCACAACCCACTGGCATGCTGGGCCGCCAGCGCGCCTGGTGGGTTGTGCCTCTCGCTCTCCCCATGTGCTGCTCGCCCATCTTGGGTGTTCGGTCCATAAAAATCTCCAAGAAGTTTTATGTGTTTGGACTCCGTTTGATATTGATTTCCTGCGATGTAAAAAACAAGCAAAAAAATAGCAACTGGCACTGGGCACTTGGTTAATAGGTTAGACCCAAAAATTATATAAAGTTGCTATAAAATGATTGTAAAACATCCAAGAATGATAATAAAACAGCATGAAAACTTCATAAATTATAGATATGTTGGAGACGTATCAGAGGGCCCCTTCATCATAGATGAAGTTCTCACAGGAGGAGCCTATCGCCTTCGACTTTCGTAATGCATCGGATAATCGCCTTGAGCCGAATCCTTGGAACGCTGCTCGGCTTCAACGGTTCTACGCATAGTTCCGCCGCCTCCTTTATGTTTCTTTGACTAGGCTCATTTTTTCTCCTCTTCTTTCTTTTTTCCCTTTTTATATCCTAGGGTATGTTCGGATCTACCGAACTGTTAGGGACACACATCTTTAAATGCATACACCCCATTATAACTAGGGGCTTCGTTGACGAAGCTTATTACTAAAAGCTTTTTGCTTTTATTGCTTATGTTGTTCGCTCTACACATCTTTTGCCATTATATGCACCTCTATGACTTAAGTTTTTGCCAAGTTGGGTTGCCTTGCTCCTGTGTTTATGCCTTATGTTCCCGATTGTTCGGCTGAGGTGTAAAGGGAGTACCTCTGCGATTGATACAATTGGGTAATCCGGACCTATACCTCAGACGGGTGAAGCCGAAAGCTAGTGTTCTTAAGAGCATAATTGGTCGGAAAGCAATGAAAGATTGTTTACTTTTTTGTAATACTTCTAACAAACACCGGATAGGCTACCCGTAATTCGGATCAAAGCCTAGGCATGTATAATTAGGCATGCCAGCCCAAGGAAAGGAACCCTTAACGGAACTATTTTCCTTTGAAGATGTTTCTTATGTTAAAAAGTAATATAACATAACTACCCAAACAAATTTTGTCTGTTTGAGTAAAATGACTGGATTGTCTGGTTTTCGGACATAATGAATGTTTCTTACATTCCAACATGGTATCTGGAAACACTCCACCTTTTTGGTTCGGGGGTTTAAGCCGAAAGCCTGCAATGACAAATTTTGACATGTTCGGTTGGAGATGAGTTCGATGATAAAAGTACATTGCTACATTGAATTGAACGCCTACTCTTTATCTATACCATCTATAAGACTGTCTAAACTACAGTATTCTTGTGAATATTTCGCAGCTATCATCACTTGGTCATATACCATGTTAACAGGAATTTCTTTTCCATCTGGCCCCTGAGGTCCTACTCGGGCCATATGATTCGGATCGAGTCCAGTGTAGCGCGTTTTCACCATCACCCATGCCTCTGGTGCACCTTCCCAGCATGCGGACGCCTTCCATAGCTCGAAATGGCACCGGGCACCTTTGACCAGGTTCGCCAACCCCTCCATACTTTCTGGAGGGGCATCAGATGGCCATAAGGCCTTAGCCATACTTCTCATAGCTTTCCGGGCCCGCTCATGCACCACGGATAGCTCCTTAAGCACGTCGCCTCGGAATCCCGACACTTCCTCTTCAGGTTGACCGGTTAACAGACCTGCAACAACAGAGTTGTGAAAATCCTAATTATGGGATACTATGAGTCCCTTGGATGGTTCAAAAGGTCATACCAAATATGCCGCCTTTCAAGTTATTATTTTCTTTTTGCGCTATTGATAACTGAGCCTTTAAACTCCTTATCTCTTCAGCTTGTTTATCCTTTTCCTCCTCGAGTTTGTTCTTCTGATCAGTGGTCATTGTGGCCTTTTTCATCTCCGCAAGTTCTATGGTGACGACATTCAGCTTTGTCTGGTTTGTTTTCAGTTCCTGGGATAGCGCATTGTTCATTTCCTTGAGAACCTATAGGTCATAACGATCCTTAAATCGGTTGGCCTAACCGCTTCAAGTCTCGGGGGCTACTGGCATATATCTATTAAATTTGCACAAACTATTACCTGCATATCCTTTGAAAACAGTTTAGTAACTCCAACAAGTCTGTCTCAGGTGGCTTGGATATATGCATCCACGGAGCTGAGTGCGGTAAATTCCTGTTCAGAGAAAACTGGAGCACGCATGGCCTCTTTCAGTCGACGATGATTCATCACGCTCTCCACTTTGGAATTCGTGACGGGTACGTCATCTGAATCCTCATGAGGGGGCGGATTTGGCACTGTATCAGCTCTCGTCCTGGTTGACGAGTCCGGCGCCGGATTAGCTGACATTCACCTCTGCCCTTATTTCAGGAGGAGCATGCGGCAAACCCATGCTTAGGCACATATCAACGGACATACCTATTTGAAGAAGGAGGGGGCTCGACAGCGCTCCCGGTTTCCTTTCGTTTTGAATGATTGCCCTGCGTAGAGGCCGCTCTCGAGGGAGTGCGGCTTGCCGAGCGCCGATCCTATGAAGTACAGTTTAGTGTAATGGATAAGGTGCAAGTAAGGGCCTTTTGAGGAAGATTTTTGAAGACTTACAATGGATAAAGTGTAAAGGCGGGGGTAGTCGGCCGCAATAGCCACTTCCAAGCCGTCAAGGCTCGCGTGATAAAATACTCCATCATTGAACTCTATGTATATATCCAGATCCTCGCAGAAGCCAGGGTCTTTGTTGCGAGCGTGATCCTCTGGCTGTGGGGAGGGAGAATGAATGTCCTCGACCATCTTCCTCCATGACTGCTTTAAGACAACAAGAACAATTTGATTAGCATGCCTCGATACCAACATAAAGGAGCACTGATAATCAAAATCTTACCCATTCAATGGGGTTGTACATGGAAAAGCCTTCTTGGTAGTTTAAACGGAGGAAGTCTTCTTTCTCCCCCTTATACAGATCGGCCAGGATTATGGCCAGTTCGGCCGGGGTATCCGGGACCTTGCGTCTGTAACGAGATGCATAATCCTCTCCGTTGTAACACCATAAAGGGGTCACTCTGGACTGGAGAGGCTGAATACATCACTTTATCGCAATGGCCATGACTTCGATTATCGGGAGCTCGGAATGATCAAGTAATCTGATCTTGCTGACCTGCCTCTTCACTTCCGCACTGTCTTCCTCCTTGGGACTCCGGAGACGCCAATTGAGGTGTTTCTTCAAAGGAGCACAGGGGGAAACGGGTGCAGGGTTGGGCGTGGGCGCCTGCCCGAACACGCACGGGCGCGTGTGCGTCGGGGCGCCGGAACCGAGCATGTGGACGATGGCGCGTCTCGCCGGCCGACCGTGGCAGCGGAGGCGACGCAGGGCGGCGGCGCGCGGGCGGAGGGAGGCGCGCGCCAGCGCTAAGCGGGCAGTGGGAGGGCGGCGAGCGCGATGGGGCTGCAAGGGCTGGGCATGGTCGGCAATGGCCAGAGGATAGTGCGGCGCGGCGAAAAGCGGCGGGCTAACAAGGGCGGCCGGAGCGAGGCGACGCGCGGCGGCCGAGGCGCGCAAAGCGCCAAGCACCAGCGAGGGGACACGCGCGACGCGGCTGGAAGCACACCAGCTGCAGCAGCAGCAACAGACAAGCAGCGGGGCCGGGCTGCTCACGGGAACGAGCGGGAGGCGGGCGCATGCGGCTAGCGTGAGCGAGGGCGCTAACGGGTGAGAGGCCGCATGGTGGGCGCGCCACGGGAGGCAGCAGAGGGCAGCGCCGGGTGGTCGCGGCGTCGCGGCCGCTGCGGCGTTGCGAGGCGTGAGCGCCAAAGACCAGCAGAAGCAACAGGGCAGCGCTGCTAGGCAGAGGTGGCAAGTCGCGGCAGCTGCAGATCACGCGAGCAGGGGAGGCAGCAGCAGCCGGCCGCCGACGGGCGCTGGCTCAAGTGGGGCAGGGGCGCGGCCAGGGATGCATAGCGCGCGCGGACACGACGACGGGCGCGTCGGTCGTGAGTACAGGTGTGGTGGTGCGGCGACTACGGCGATGGAAACGTAAGGGGAACAGGGGAAACGAAGCGGGGCTCACAGTGAGGCACACAGTGGACGGCGATGGGCTTAGGAGCGCAGGAGGGTGGCGAATCAGGGCGGCGGAGTTTGTCGATGCCGAGGAGGAAGACGAAGGTGATCCGGTGACGGAGTGCTCCCCGGCTCGCGTTCCTGGGCATAGATGTCACAGCCCCAGATCAGCCCTTGCTTAACTTTGCTTGCTCATCATGTCATCATGTTTAAATTCCTAAGAAACTTGAAATGGGGATTGCCTAAACCCTAGCATTAAAGGAATTCACTAGGTTCAACCAAAATATTCTCAGTGAATCCAAATGGCTTTCAAAAATGTTCATCTTTTCTGGAAAATGCTGGAAGCGATAACCAGAGGTGTTGCACATTTTTCCATGACATATTTGGTCACTGAATTAAATCTTTTAGTATTTGCAATTGGGCATTTAAATGCTATATATTATTTTAAGTGCTCAATTAATTCTGAATTTAAGTGTGGGCTATTAGGAATAATCCCCACAGAGCCTACAATTATTTGCAGGATTTTTGAAAACGTTTTAGTATTTTAAATAAAGCCCAACATTACAGGAAAATAGAAAAGCAAAGTAAATGAAAAGAAGAGAGGGAGAGAAAGGCCAGGAGGCCACTTACCTGGCTGGGCCGGCCCACCTGGCCCGTGCCAGTTACCCTCCTCCTTGCGCCAGAAGGACGTCGGCGTGTCGACGCGCGCGCGCCCGAGCTCCACCTCCTGCTTCCACCTCCTCCTGCCTCCCTGCTTGCTCCCGCGACCACTAGAGACGCCACGCAGACCCCCTCGACCCTCCCTTTGCTCTCTGCTCTCTCCCCTGGCCTCTAGCCCCTCTCCCGAGCAGACCCGAACCCGCTCGCCGCCACCGACGCTGCTCATCAGAGCCACCGTGCCCCTCTGGGCCTCTCATCTTGCCCCAGAGCTCCGCCTCGCCGCCTGCTACATCCTCAACGAGCCAGGCGACCCGGGAAGCTCTGCATCAACGCCATCTCCATCTTCTTCATCGTCGGCCACCGAAGCTCGCCGGCGTGGATTCGCGAGCTCAAGACCCTCCCCGACCTCGCCGTTGACTCTGCTGGATTCGCCGTGAGCCCCTATTTCTTTCCCCTCTCTTCCCGTGCTCGTCCGTGCCTTCTGGCCACCGTGGCCATCGGAGCCGATTGTTCGCCGCGCCATGTCGCCATCATGGCTACGGCCGTGCAAGCACGCATCCAAGATTACCACTGAGCTCACCGCACCCCCACGAGTCCAACGCGCCTAACCGCAGCCCCCCTAGTGCCCTGCAGTGCCTAACCCGCATCAACCGAGATCCGGCCGCCGCCGCGAGCCCTGCTCCGGCGAGCTCCGCCGTCCCCGCGACCTCCCCTATGCCCGCGACCTCCCCTAACCCGCATCTATCCATCTGTACTGTTTTCATGCATGTTAGAACAACTTATAGCTGCTGTTTAGGACAAATCATATAATGGCATTTAAAACCTTCACATATGAAGTTTGAATTTGAACCTAGGGTTCAGACCAACTCCATTTAACATGTTGCTAGTTGCATTAGCTCAAAACACAGCATATTTCCATGTCATGATCATGCATCATATTGTTGCATTGCATTGATTGTGTTCTTCCTTGTTTGCCGGTATTTGTCCCTCTCAAGAGACGATGTACCGACGATGAGTTCGATGACACCGATGAAGAGCTATGTTATCTTCGAAGTGCTGTGCAAGCAAAACCCCTTGTTCATTCCGACATAATCCCACTCTCTCGCTCCTGCTCTCCTTTACTGCATTAGGACAACAACGATTTATCTCACATTTGCTGCGGTAGCTGAACCCTTTATCCTCTGCATGACCTCGACATTCCACAAGAATAGATGAAACCCACTAGCATGAGTAGGAGTTGTTTGAGCCCTGTTGTGCCTACTCATTCATGCTTGTTTGTCATGCCTCTCATCGCTTAGAGTTGAGTCAGGTCCGATTCATCGAGGATGAATCGGAGGTGTGTGAACATGTCCTCACTCGTGTGTGAGCTAAGTGTGTGAACACGATTTGGTAAAGGTAGCGATGAGAGGCCATGTAGGAGTACATGGTGGGTTGTCTCATTGCAGCCGCCCTCGTGAACTGAGTTCTCTGCTTGTGATCCATGAACAGTTACTACCACACATTGGGTTCCGTAACTCGGCCCTCTCGGCTTATTAATCAACTCGATCTCTGTCCGTGAGTTGCAACTAGTTTCTGTGTTTGTAGGTAGTGTTAGTAGTCTACCAAGTGGCACCCGTGCATGTGGGCTTGGGACAGACTAGGCAGAGTGGCCCGGTGTACCAAGTGGCACCCGTTGGTGGGCTTGGGAACCTCAGACACATCGTTTGGGGCCGTGAGCGACACCCGCCGGATCTCCTTGCGGATGGAACCCGAATAGGCGATAAACCTGGACGAGACTTGTGTGGTTAGTCGGTCGTGGCCGACTCCCTCGCCGGCTTCCGCTTGAAGGTTTCCGAGGTACATGACGTGTATGTATGCGATAAGTGGCGAGAGCGTGTGAACAAGTACACCCTGCAGGGTTATCATTATCTATTCGAATAGCCGGATTCCTCGGATATGGAAACTTGGACCCCTTGCATAGTTCATAGACAAGCGAAAGTGGATACTCTAAAATGCGCAAGATAAGCGTGAGTGCTATGGATGGCGTTCTCGTAGGAAGACGGGAGCAGATCGATAGTGGTGTATTGATACGGTGAATATGTGGACTCGTGTGCGCCACCTCAAAAGAGTTACTTGCAGTCGTAGTTCAGGATAGCCACCTAGTCAAAGTTGGCTTGCTGCAGTTAAACTCCACCACCCCCTTTGTTGATAATGATGCATGTGTAGTTAGTTCTGATGTAAGTCTTGCTGAGTACAATTGTACTCACGTTTGCCTATTTTATGTTTTTGCAGAGAGACATCAGTCTCGCTAGTAGTTCCGCGTGGACTTCGACGTTTAGCTTGTTACCTCAGCTACGATCTTGTGCCCTCGGCAGGATATGGTAGATAGTCGCTTCTCGGTCTTTTTCATTTGTAGATGTCTCAGACTCGGACATGTTAAGCTTCCGCTTGTGTTTGTTGCTTGTATGCTCAGTATGTTGGGTCATGAGACCCATGTTTGTAATATCTCGCCCTCGGAGCTTAATGAATAAATATTTGAGTCGAGAGTTATGTTGTGATGCCATGTTGTATTTACACATATTGAGCATATTGTGTGTATGTTTGAAATGCTTAGTATGTGTGGGATCCGACAATCTAGTTGTTTATCTTTGGCAGCCTCTCATATGGGGAAATGTAGTCTAGTGCTTCCTGAGCGATAGTAGTCCGCTACAGCCTGGTTCACCGGAGTCCTGCTAGCCCAAGACTACTGCTTTGGACACTTGATCTGGCGGCATGTGTTTCACTTCGTTCCTATGTCTGTCCCTTCGGGGAAATGTCACGCGGTGATATCCGGAGTCCTGCCTAGCCTGCTACAGCCCGGGTTCCCGGAGTCCTGTTAGCCCAATGCTATAGCTCGGATTCACACGCTGCTGACCGACATGCTCGATGTGATTCATGTATGCCTGTCCCCATGGGTTAGTGCCGCTTTGGGTTCACGACTAGCCATGTCGGCCCGGGTTCTCTGCCATATGGATGCTAGCGACACTATCTAAACGGTCCGGGGCCATGGTAAGGCGACACCCGTGGGAATACCGTGCGTGAGGCCGCAAAGTGATATGAGGTGTTACCGGCTAGATCGATGTGACTTGGAATCGGGTCCCGACAGCGTTGGTATCGAGCCTGATCGCTCAGATGATTACCAAGCCAAACTGGTCGGTTGTGTCTAGAAATGCTTTAGTCACGTAAGGGAATTGATTGTGGAAGGGAACGTAAGGCTCTTTTTACTCCTTATACCTCATGGCCTTCGATCCGAAATCATCCTCTTCTCTTCTACGGGGATTAAGAACTAGGCCTTCTCATCTATCTATCAGGATGACGTGTTACTAATCCTTAGACTTTTAAGATTGATGGTTTTAAGCCCTAGTTCAGTTTCTACTACTTCCGTATGTTAACCGTTGATCTCAGAACCTTGATATGATGTTGTTGAGTGGCTATGCCACCATTTTGCATGATGTCTCAAATCTTTTTGAGCATTTACAGCCGTTATGCTGTCCGAGTCATCCCAGGTCTCTAAATAGTCTGATGCATTTGCAGATCCCTTCTATCCGTTCCCGATGTCCTTTTTGATCAGAATAAGCACACTAATCGGTGAGTTGAGGTACTCTGTTGCCTCGACATATATGGTGGAACTATTATTATGACCATAGGTGTCTTAGAGGATCATCTTGTAATCTAGCCATGCTTTATATTCCTAGTGTGATGATTCTGGCCATTATTCTCGAAAGCATCCCGTGATGCAATTTAGTTAGTAGGTATTCTATCCCTGGGTCCTTGAACCCGAGATTCACCCTACTTACTTCATGTTGATAGTAATTGCTAGCTCCCTTAGGTTATTAGTAACCTTTGCATTAGTCCTCAAGGTCCGTGGTATTTCTTTCTTTCAAATACCATGAACCAATAAGGCAGAAGTTCTTTGAATTAAAAGATCACAATCAGAGTACTCTTGAGGAGTTCTCCATTCATAATTGTGACTCCGCCAGTTCTACCTTCTCCGCATGGGTTATCTGGAAGAAATGTTGAGCTTTGCTCGACATACTAATCTATGCATCCACAACTCAGAAAATTATATGTTCCTTTGAGTTGCTCTCTTTAGTTGTATCCTGACCATCCTCTATCAGTTGATAACCAAGAGTATGTGTGCATTTGTGTTCATCGATGCCTTTTATTCTTGTGGTCCGTCAAGCCATTCTATCCCGGAATGACTAGGAGAAACAAACTCCAGTACCTCATCCATATCTAGGATTGGGTCAAAGTAGTTGTATTCCGCAGATCAAATGCCAATCCAGCTTTTGATTCTGTTCTACCCTGAAGTATTACCGTCTTATGTCAAGAATGTCATGAGAATTGCACCAACTCTTATGAATTCTTGTTGCAGTGATACCTCTCGCCATCATTGCTCATTCCCCGGTTCCGTGTTGTCATAACTGAAATGCTGGCAAGTGAGTCATGATGTGTGGAATCAATACTCCTAGCAACTCCATTGCTTGGTAGTTAATGGACAATATTCTCATTCTTAGCGCGTTGGTTATTAAATCATCATCCTAAGATTGATCGTGCTACCTGGTCCATATTTCTGGTGTACACTTCGATCAATGAGTTAGGATTGTGTCAATCCCTCACTCTTTTGACCATATCATCTTGCCCTGAAAAGCAAGATTGTTCTCGAGCCTAGTAATATATCGGTGGTTCGTGACTTTCCAAATATCTTCTTGGAAGTGCTACCAGGTTGTCACCTGACCGCTATGTTAAGTTCGTGATCAAGTTGGTTTCTTGTAAACCACCCCTTCTCCAAGAATCCGTGTTGGATATCCCTGAGCTGGTTGGATAAGCTAAACAACAACTTGGAGAGTTGGAAGATAAAAGCTTTGCTGAACTTAGTTCCTCACAAAGGGATATCCTTGAGTATGCGTGTGTGTTGAAGAAAGATGATATCTTCATCGAATGATCCCCGTGATCAGTTGTTGAACCCATTGTCTTATCAAACTTTGACTTGAGGATGGGCTATTGGCAAGTCAAATCAGAACCAATGATATTCGTAATGTTGTCTTACTCGTGGTTGATTCCACGAGCATGCACCATTATACTCCTTGGGTCTGACCAATGCTATCACCGTGTTCACATGATGGTGGAAGTCCAGTGATATGGAAATTTTCGATGAGTTGTTGTTGAGTCCATCAGCAGCATTCTGTCTCCCCCATGAGTCATGTTGAACACCAACCTAGTGCTGGAAATTTTGTAAGCAATGCCTTCGTGCTCCGTTCATGAAGCTTATGCTTGGATGGAAGAAGTGACTTGCTCGGATTCTTGTGCATTTGGTGCAAGTTGACACCATGAATTTGAGAAAGGTTTGTTTTGCTTCCTTCGGAATCATCCCAAGTCAGTCATGCATTCGTACGAGGTATTCTATGGTTTGGCAGATTAATTACCTCCACTCCATATGTATTCCCTAGCACCCCAAGCCACTAGTTGATTTGTTCCAGGAGAAGAAGTTTCTTCTTAAGAGCTAGACTTATGCAAGGACTTCGATGTCCTCGATGATGGTTCCCCATCTGAACTCGGTAGTGTTTTATTATAAGACTACTACGTGGTCATGCTTGTCTTGGACAGCGTGTTCACGGGTTTGTAGCAGAACCAACTCATTTTTTGGAGCTTGCTATCGTAGTTCATTTCCCGAGAATCTCGCAACGTCATCTTGTCGATTTGTGTTGCAAACTATCATTTCTCTTTCTAGACTTGATGAGTCTGGAATGTCCCGACACCAACCAGATCTGAATCTCAGGCAGATATGATGGTTGGGTCATTCCCAGCATTTGCATTTTGTTCCCAGCTTGCACCTTAGTAATTATTGTTTAGGATCATCTTCAAAAGTGGTCCTACCATGGATCCCATCCATCCCCGATAATAAGAAAAATCATCCATTGTGTTGTCTTCAACAAGGTAGTCCACATCATCTATTCTGGTATGAGTATGCCATTCTTTCGAATTCATTCACACGATCGTTTGTGATTGCCTTAGGCTTGTATAAAGAGTTTCAATGATCTAGATATCAAAAGTAATTCTTTTTTCCATTTAAGGTAATAACTCTACGAGTCACCTTCCCCAAGGTGCCCCGTTATTGAATCATGGCAATTATTTCCTCGCCACCTTGACACCATCCACCATCTCTCTAAGCGTGGAATTGTTGCCCACCAAATCAAACCTCGTTGTTTGTTCTTCCATCCCTCTCGATGTGTTTTGTGCCTCAACTCGAGATGTTTCAACATCTCATTCCACGCGTTGATCTTGAGTGCTCGATCTTCGAGGAGATCGTCTCCTATAGAGTTTCTTTCCGTCGCCATCGTGTTGGATGAAGATCTCAAAAGCAAGGACGTCAAGATCAATTGGAGCAATGAACCAACATCTTTGAGAAGGACAGTTGGATCGTGAAGATCATGTTAGCTTGTGACCCCTCTGACTTCTTACCTCACGTCTTGAATCTCGGGACGAGATTCTTGTTTAGTGGGGGTGAGCTATCACAGCCCCAGATTAGCCCTTGCTTAACTTTGCTTGCTCATCATGTCATCATGTTTAAATTCCTAAGAAACTTGAAATGGGGATTGCCTAAACCCTAGCATTAAAGGAATTCACTAGGTTCAACCAAAATATTCTCAGTGAATCCAAATGGCTTTCAAAAATGTTCATCTTTTCTGGAAAATGCTGGAAGCGATAACCAGAGGTGTTGCACATTTTTCCATGACATATTTGGTCACTGAATTAAATCTTTTAGTATTTGCAATTGGGCATTTAAATGCTATATATTATTTTAAGTGCTCAATTAATTCTGAATTTAAGTGTGGGCTATTAGGAATAATCCCCACAGAGCCCACAATTATTTGCAGGATTTTTGGAAACGTTTTAGTATTTTTAATAAAGCCCAACATTACAGGAAAATAGAAAAGAAAACTAAATGAAAAGAAGAGAGGGAGAGAAAGGCCAGGAGGCCACTTACCTGGCTGGGCCGGCCCACATGGCCCGTGCCAGTTACCCTCCTCCTTGCGCCAGAAAGACGTCGGCGTGTCGTCGCGCGCGCGCCCGAGCTCCACCTCCTGCTTCCACCTCCTCCTGCCTCCCTGCTTGCTCCCGCGACCCCTGGAGACGCCACGCAGACCCTCGACCCTCCCTTTGCTCTCTGCTCTCCCCGGCCTCTAGCCCTCTCCCGAGCAGACCAACCCGCTCGCCGCCACCGACGCCGCTCATCAGAGCCACCGTGCCCCTCTGGGCCTCTCATCTTGCCCAGAGCTCCGCCTGCCACCGCTACATCCTCAACGAGCCAGCGACCGGGAAGCTCTGCATCAACGCCATCTCCATCTTCTTCATCGCCGGCCACCGGCTCGCCGGCTCGTCTGCGTTTTCGCCACCGTGGCCATCGGAGCCGATTGCTCTCGCCACCGCCATGTCGCCTCATGGCTACGGCCGCAAGCACGCGTCAAGCTTACCACCGAGCTCACCGCACCCCACGAGTCCAACGCGCCTAACCGCAGCCCCCCTAGTGCCCTGCAGTGCCTAACCCGCATCAACCGAGCTCCGGCCGTCGCCGCGAGCCCTGCTCCGGCGAGCTCCGCCGTCCCCGCGACCTCCCCTATGCCCAGGTGCATGCGGTCGAGCGCGGGCTGCCGATTAGTAGTCCCAAGCGCTTTCCGCCGCCAGAAGCGTGTTCCGCGGCACCGCCACAGGTTTGTTCGCCGCCGGCCAACTCCGGCGGGCGCTGACGTGGCGGCTTAATTAGTGCTTAACCCCCCTTCTAATTACCCCCTGAGATTGACCAGTGGGCCCTAGGGCTTAGTCAAAGCTAATCAGCCCAGATTTGACTCGGGGTTAACCCCAGTGTCACAAACGTGTGGCCCCCACACGTCAGGTTTGACCTGGTCAGCCCTGCTGACGCCTCTGTGACGTCACGCTGTCGCAGTAATTGAATTTCTGGATTTAAGTTTATTCAGGAAATTCTAGAAAATGTCCTAAACTTCAAAAATTCATATAAATTCAACCATAATTCAGAATGAAATAATTTATATATGAAAAATGATCAGAAAAAACTAATCTATCCATCTGTACTGTTTTCATGCATGTTAGAACAACTTATAGCTGCTGTTTAGGACAAATCATATAATGGCATTTAAAACCTTCACATATGAAGTTTGAATTTGAACCTAGGGTTCAGACCAACTCCATTTAACATGTTGCTAGTTGCATTAGCTCAAAACACAGCATATTTCCATGTCATGATCATGCATCATATTGTTGCATTGCATTGATTGTGTTCTTCCTTGTTTGCCGGTATTTGTCCCCTCTCAGTAGACGATGTACCGACGATGAGTTCGATGACACCGATGAAGAGCTATGTTATCTTCAGAAGTGCCAGGCAAGCAAAACCCCCTTGTTCATTCCGATACAATCCCACTCTCTCGCTCCTGCTCTCCTTTACTGCATTAGGACAACAACGATTTATCTGTTACTTGCTGCGGTAGCTGAACCCCTTTATCCTCTGCATGACCTGACATTCCACAGTAAATAGATGAAACCCACTAGCATGAGTAGGAGTTGTTTGAGCCCTGTTGTGCCTACTCATTCATGCTTGTTTGTCATGCCTGCTACTGCTTAGAGTTGAGTCAGGTCTGATTCATCGAGGATGAATCAGAGGTGTGTGAACATGTCCTACTGTGTGTGAGCTAAGTGTGTGAACATGATTTGGTAAAGGTATCGATGAGAGGCCATGTAGGAGTACATGGTGGGTTGTCTCATTGCAGCCGTCCTCAGGAACTGAGTTCTGTGTTTGTGATCCATGAACAGTTACTACCACACATTGGGTTCCGTAACTCGGCCCCTCTCGCTTATTAATCAACTTGATCTCTGTCCAGGAGTTGCAACTAGTTTCGGTGTTTGTAGGTAGTGTTAGTAGTCTACCAAGTGGCACCCGTGCAGGTGGGCTTGGGACAGACTAGGCACAAGGGTCTGGTACCAAGTGGCACCCGGTCGGTGGGCTTGGGAACCCTGTACACATCGTTTGGGGCCGTGAGCGACACCCCGGCCGGATCTCCTTGCTGATGGAACCCGAATAGGCGATAAACCTGGACGATAGACTTGTGTGGTTAGTCAGGTCGTGGCCGACTCCCACGCCCGGCTTCCGCGTGAAGGTTGCCGAGGTACATGACGTGTACAGGGCGATAAGTGGCGACAGCGTGTGTGAAGAAGTACACCCCTGCAGGGTTATCATTATCTATTCGAATAGCCGGATTCCTCGGATATGGAAACTTGGACCCCTTGCATAGTTCATAGACAAGCGAAAGTGGATACTCTAAAATGCGCAAGATAAGCGTGAGTGCTATGGATGGCGTTCTCGTAGGAAGACGGGAGCGGATCCATAGTGGTGTATTGATATGGTGAATATGTGGACTCGTAGCGCCACCTCAAAAGAGTTACTTGCAATCGTAGTTCAGATAGCCACCCAAACAAAGTTGGCTTGTCGCAGCCAAACTCCACCACCCCCTTTGTTGATAATGATGCATGTGTAGTTAGTTCTGATGTAAGTCATGCTGAGTACAATTGTACTCATGTTTGCCTATTTTATGTTTTTGCAGAGAGACATCAGTCTCGCTAGTAGTTCTTCGTGAACTTCGACGATTAGCTTGTTACCTCAGCTACGATCTTGTGCCCTCGGCAGGATCTGGTAGATAGTCAGGCTTCTCAGTCTTTTTCATTTGTAGATGTCTGTACTCAGACATGTTAAGCTTACTCTTGTGTTTGTTGCTTGTATGCTCTGTATGTTGGGTCATGAGACCCATGTTTGTAATATCTCGCTCCTCGGAGCTTAATGAATAAATATTTGAGTCGTAGAGTTATGTTGTGATGCCATGTTGTATTTACACATATTGAGCATATTGTGTGTATGTTTGAAATGCTTGGTATGTGTGGGATCCGACAATCTAGTTGTTTATCTTTGGCAGCCTCTCATATGGGGAAATGTAGTTTAGTGCTTCCTGAGCGATAGTAGTCCGCTACAGCCCGGTTCACCGAGTCTCGTAGCCCAAAGACTACTGCTTTGGACACTTGATCTGGCGGCATGTGTTTCACTTCGCCTTATGTCTGTCCCTTCGGGGAAATGTCACGCGGTGATATCCGGAGTCCTGCCTAGCCTGCTACAGCCCGGGTTCCCGGAGTCCTCTTAGCCCAATGCTACATCCCGGATTCACACGCTGCTGACCGACATGCTCAATGTGATTCATGTATGCCTGTCCCCATGGGTTAGTGCCGCTTTGGGTTCACAACTAGCCATGTCGGCCCGGGTTCTCTGTCATATGGATGCTAGCGACACTATCATATACGTGAGCCAAAAGGCGCAAACGGTCCCGGGCCATGGTAAGGCGACACCCGTGGGAATACCGTGCGTGAGGCCGCAAAGTGATATGAGGTGTTACCGGCTAGATCGATGTGACTTGGAATCGGTGTCCTGACAGTAGAGGAAGTAGCGGACGGCGACGCGTCTTCTGAGAAGGGTCTCGAGGCGTGGGGAGGATGGTGGCCACGGCTCCTACAGCGGCGAGGCCCTGACTGCGCTCAGCAAGGTGAGGCAGGCAGAGCGAGCAAGATGGAGAGCGGGAGGAGCGAGTGGGAGAGGCGAGTGGGAGGTGAGGCGTCCCGAGGTGCGCTCGTGGCGGCCTTATCCCCTCCGCGACGATGCTGTCGACACGGTCCGGCGGGGCGTCGCCCCTGTTGCGGCCGCGCCAGGGGAACAGGGGAGGGGGAAGCGACCGGGGGGGAGGTGGGCTGGCTGCTTGGGGTGGGATGGGCCAAGGCCCGGTGAGAGGGGAGGTCAGGGCTTTTCTTCTCTCTCTTTTTTAAACAGTTTTCCCTTTTCTTTTAAAACTTCGGTTTCAAATAGTTTAGGCCACTTATGCACTTTACAAAAATGTTGGTTCACCACCCATATTAGTTGTGGATTATTTGTCACATGATGAACATTTTTGTTTTCATGTTTGAGAAATTTGAATTTTGACTTTAATTTGACTGAGATCTGGGCTGATTAGAATCAAAGTGAGATTAGCAACAGTAACAATGATGACAAGGCATCATTAGAAGGGGATTACTGTAGCATGATTCTCGGGGTGTTACAAATCTCCTCCACTATAAGTAATCTCATCCCGAGATTTAAGTGGGGAAGTAAAGAGTAACTCCGGGAGAACAGACCCTTATAGGGTTAATTATCTGGTGAACAATTCAGGGAATGGGGCATAGGTATCTCTTGAGTTGAAACTTAATAAAACATTGAGAGAAAAGTTTGAACGTACAATAGGAAGTTTCAACCGAATGGGCAAACGATTGATACCTGAATAGAGTGTGAGAAAGAGGTTCAGAGCATCGGGAATAGATCATCTCTCAGAAGGTGGCTCGTGACATGATACGAAGCCAAATGCAAGAATATTTTGGAATCAAAGATATACAGGAGAGTCATGTTCCGATCCTGTGGAACTGTGGGTTATGAGCCCACCATGTGGGTTAAAAGTAGAAAGGGGGCCGATAGCAAGGCATGTCAGATGATAGACTGTCAGTTATGTTGTCAACAACGTTGCTACCAAGGGCGAGGGATGGAGAGAACTATTTTCCTGCTCGTTGAATGAGGCGGACCAATAGGCAAAGTTCTCGTCCATCGGTGGTTACCGGAACGTCAACAACAATAATAACAAGGTCTTACTCACAAATTGTACACCAAGGTGTTTTTATAATCAGGGAACTATTACTGTTTAGATCTCATAGAACCACAAGATAGGTTAAACAAAACAATGGAAAAGAAAAGGTGATCATTAGATTAATCAGAACATTGGAAAGGAAAAATGTGTTTAAACACAATAATTGGGAGTATATCCTTCCCAAAGAAAAGCGGAGCATGATATACATGATAGGCCAGCAAGATCAACAGTATTATGATAAAGGGGCGAGGGAAGAATCATGATATTACCCATACAACAGTGTTTGGATAATAGATCAAGAAACATTTAGCGTTGCGCTTCCAATGTGTCTTATTGATATTCGGAGTACCATTGTGATTCTTCAAGGTAGCACTAACATGGTGTTACAAGCAGAGGTTGGAGTTGAAGATCCAAGAAATACTCAAGGAAAAATTGCAGGAATAGCATGGAGTCCAAGGTATAACCAAGACATGATCAAACATGTGTTGGAAAGAAGACAAGGGGGTTATCGATGATAACTCAGATCATCAAAGGTCAAGAATGGAATTTCTCATCACAAATTCGATTGATATGCTGGAAGAGCTCAGAATGTTGACGAGCACGACACAGTTGTCGAGAGATTTCAGGAAGATGTAATCGATCGATGATGACATCAAGTCAAAGGAATGATGAAGCGAAAAGGTATTGGAACCACGGGTACGACACAAACTCGAAAACAAGCTTGTTGTTTGAGGTGAAATGAAAAGACGAGGTAGATCGACGTAAGCTTAGCTCATCGTCGAAAATTGTGCTCCGGGGAGAAGAACCAGGTAGCACAATTAAAATTTGGCACGATAATGATATAGCCGAACAGGCTAGGAATGACTTGAAGGATTATTAAACTCGTAAGCAACGGAAATTACTTAGATTAATTGAATCAGAGTGCGGAATTGATTCACTTATCGGTGTTCTCAATTGACAAACAACCCAGAACCCTTGAAGTGACAGAGACAGGGTAAGGTAGTACTCCATCAAAAGTTCATTAGATGTAGTGCAATGGCATGATATCCTCGAGATACCAGGGGTAATACTCGAAGGTAGATCATAATAGAGGTTGCGAAGATGTATTGATCTGCAGAAGACAAGTGCTTTAACTTGTCCGAGAAATGGAATCAAAGGGGAAAATCATGGTCAGAACCACGGTTGTAAAGGACCAAACATAGTTACCGGATGAACTTATAACAAGGGGATTATTATTATCACAAGAAGCTTCCTTGATAAGTTCCACATTGGGTCCATGGGCATGAACACAAAGTTCAAGGTCGACTCCCACTTCTTTAATGCATAACCTTCCATTCACTTCTTGTTTTCAATGAAGTCGTAGTGTTGAAATTATATCTGGCATAACGCCAGAAGAGTATGACTCGTGAAAACTCTCGGATTCACATGGATTAGGGATGGCATAGGTTCAACCCATAGGGGCATCTTAGGAACATATACCACAAAACCCAAGAGTAAATAACACAAGCTCGGAAGGTAGAACATGGTTGGCAAAATAAGATGATAAAAATTGTCAAAGATATTATGTATCATGGGAATAACTCACAAGAATTTTGAATGTGAAGGATACTATCGGATAATAACCCAACAATGGGCCTGCCGGTCCAAAATGGAGCTGATGTGAGTATCGGTACTCAATTAGAGGAAGAAAGAATGTAAAGGCATCGGATTATAGAACATCTGAATAATTCGATGCTTAGATAACAAAGGAATTATGATTTCCAAAATGAAGGATCAGAAGCGGACGCTCTGATCAAGGATGGATAAGCAGAATAGACCTAGGGGCACAATCGATGACAAATAGATTAGTCGAGAACCAGCTCATGTTCAAAATGACGTCTGAGCCGGAAAGATAATTTAGAAGGATCAACTGATGATTGCGTGCTTTCACACACATGTTGAATCGATAGGATCAAAATGATGGTGTCAAAGGATATTAATGAATATTGCTACACATATGGAAAGCATCCATAATGCAAGCAGACATGTATTTGCAAAGCAATAGTTTGAAGAGGATTCTTGGAAGATCGGATAGTATTTACAAGTATTTTGAAAAGCATATGAACAACTGGGGATGAGCGGACCCTGGTTAAGTGAATTATCCTTAGTTCAAAAATAAGCTGCAAAGCAGAAGGCACAAGGATTCTCGGAACAACGAAGAGTGCTAGGGGTATCTTGTAACAACATGAGTAACTAGGGATGAAGGTACAAGCGGCAAGGAGGTTATTCATGAGGATTACCGGTGGTCAGGAACTGTAAGGCAGTGGGCATAGAGTCTCGAGAAACATCAAGGAGTATCCGCAGAATCTTCTGGCGAAGCAGGCAGTCATCCGTAACGTCGGGGCTCTCCGGGAGGAAGTGGGTACGAGAACCTAATGTCGGAGTTAGTAAATTGTTTAACCTGAATAGAAGAGAGATCAGGATCCCAGAGTATAGATGAGGAATAAAAGATCCTAGTACCACCCATCGGCGACGTGGGCCTGTAAGCCACACAGCCAAGTTAGTGAAACAGTTTTGGATGACTAGACTCAACTTCGGCCAAAGAGTTGGAAGGGGGGCTAACTACAGGCAGTCGGCTCTGATACCAACTTGTGACACCCTTGATTCAATCGTACACTAATCATACACGCAAATGTGTACGATCAAGATCAAGGACTCACGGGAAGATATCACAACACAACTCTAGACACAAATTAAAATAATACAAGCTTTATATTACAAGCCAGGGGCCTCGAGGGCTCGAATACATAAGCTCAAATACACAAGAGTCAGCGGAAGCAACAATATCTGAGTACAGACATGAGTTAGACAAGTTTGCCTTAAGAAGGCTAACACAAAAGCAACATCGATCGAAAAGGCAAGGTCTCCTGCCTGGGAGCCTCCTAACTACTCCTGGTCATCGGCGGTCTCCACGTAGTAGTAGGCATCGACGGTGGCATCCGCTCCCGGCTCGGACATCCGTTGCATCAACCGGAAAGAAGAAGAAAGGGGGAAAAGGGGGAGCAAAGCAACCATGAGTACTCATCCAAAGTACTCGCAAGCAAGGATCTAGACTACATATGCAACATTATCAAAGGAAGGCTGTATATGTGGATTGGGCTGTATAAATGCCAGAATAGAGAGAAGGCCTAGTCCTATCGAAGACTAGCATCTTCTGGAAACCACCATCTTGCAGCAACAGGAGGGAGTAGAGTAGCATAAAGTAAAGTAGTAAAAGTGTTATCAACCTCGGCCAGAGATCCTTTCTCGACTCCCTGTGAGAAAGAAGTCCCAGAGCCATACTATTCAGTTATCATCACAATCCATTACTCATCACTATCCAGTTCTCATCACCAGTATCCATTTCTAGTTGTATCGATCGGGATACAACTCCAAGTGTCCGTTACCATAGGACAGGCTATCGATAGCTGTTTTCTTCCCTGCAGGGGTGCACCAACTTACCCACCACGCTTGATTAACTCCGGCCGGACACACTTTCCTGGGTCATGCCCGGCCTCGGCCAAACAATACGCCGCAACCCGACCTAGGCTTAATAGAGAGGCCAGCACGCCGGACTAAACCTATGCCCCCATGGGTCATGGGCCATCTCCTCGGGAACTCCTACACGTTGCGTGGGCGGCCGGTGAGCAGACCTAGCTACCTCCTTCAACAAGCCAGGCGCTTACGCAGTCCAACCCTGCGCGCGCCGCTCAGTCGCTGGTGTCTATTAAGCTTCGGTTGATGCATACGACGCAGAACGCCCATACTATGCCCACGTGATGGTTAATGCTATCAGGCCAGAGGCCCCTCGGATCAAATATCCAAATCGTAGTGGATTAGGAACGCGCGGTAACAAGCAGAGACTCACGAAAGATGTAACCCCGTTGCCCCGTCTCGAGGACTTGCGGCAAGGGCTAAGAATGCCCGGCCACGCCTCGTAATTATCTCTCGGGCACCTTCCAGGTCCGCCCGACTCCACATCACAAGCAATTAAGCTCGCGCGGGTACCCCTCAGGGTCGACCCGTCTTTCCAAGTAACAGTGGTAAAGTCCAAGTATCCGTGTGTCCAAATATCAAGGGGAAAACCCGAGGAATCACTCCCAATGAATTCCACTAGATGTAATCATCAAGGTGAACGTAAGAGGAATCACCCCCGAGGTTCACACTTGAGGGGTTGCACAACAGAGTCATATCGGAAGTGATTAAGGAGGAAATCACCCTCAATGACCACGACCGAATGACTACACTACAGGGTTAACATCAGAAGTGCTGAAGAGGTTTCACCCTCGGCACTCGACAGTAACTCAGTAGTGTCGAGCAACTAAGGGGAAGTGATGTGCCGTGTCGGGGCCTGGTCTTCAATCCCGTTGATCGGGTCTTCGATAATGAAGCAGGGGCAACAGGGACAAGGTGGGGGGTCACTGATGGGTCTCTAACCAACCTATACTAAGAAGTTTAGGATAAGCAGGTAGGTAACAATAGCAGATACAAAAGCAGGCTATGTATCAGAATAGGAGCAAACAATAACGGTAGCAAAATCTAATGCAAGCATGAGACAATGGAATGGGCGATATCGGGATGATCAAAGGGGGGGCTTGCCTGGTTGCTCAGACGAGAAGGAGGGGTCGTCGGTGACGTAGTCGATCATAGGGGCATCAACATCGTCACGGGGTCTACCGAAGAGAAGAGGGGGAGAAACAGTAAATACATAGCAAGCGAGCGCATAACAGAACTACAGGCAGAGCTAGACGAGTTCTAACGCGGTGCTACACGATATCAGTGAGGGGGTAAGTCAACCGGGAATGTTTTCCTGGTTCCGAACCTGTGTCAGACAGATGACCGGAGGGGGAAAGTTCCATGTTCAGATGGTTAGAGGCATCTGACAGGTAAACGGACGAAACGGGTGCAGAGTTGGGCGTGGGCGCCCGCCCGAACACGCACGGGCGCGTGTGCGTCGGGCGCCGACATCGAGCATGTGGACGGTGGCATGGCTCGCCGGCCGCCGTGGCAGGCGGAGGCGACGACGGCGGCGGGCGGCGCTGGCGGAGGGAGGCGCGCGCTGCCGCGAAGCGGGGAGCGGAGGGCGGCGCAGCGTGACGGGCTGCAAGGGCGGGTATGGTCGGCAATGGCGAGGCCAGTCTGGCGCGGGCGAAAAGCGGCGGGCTAACAGGCGGCCGGGAGCGAGGCGACGCGCGCGGGCCGAGGCGCGGCAGGTGCGCCGAGCACCGTGAAGGGGGGCAACACGCAGCGGCGCTGGCTGAAGCACGCTGGCGCGCGGTGCAAAGAATGCATAAGAAGCGCGGCGGGCTGCTCGCGGAACGAAGCGGAGGCGGGCGCATGCGGCTAGCGCGAGCGAGGGCGGCTAACGGGGTGAGAGGCCGCATGGTGGGCGCGACCACGGGGAGGCAGCAGAGGGCAGCGCCGGGGTGGTCACGGGCGTGCTGCCGCTGTGGTGTTGCGAGGCGTGAGCGCCAGCACCAGCAAAAGCAACAGTGGCAGTGCTGCTAGGCAGCGGTGGCAAGTGCGGCAGCAGCAGCATCACGCGAACAGGGGGGAGGCCGCGCGCGCGGGGGCGGTCGCCGACGGGCGCTGTCAAGTGGGGCAGGGGCGCGGCCAGGGATGCATAGTGCGCGCGGGCACAACGACGGGCGCGTCGGTCGCGAGGACGGGTGTGGTGGTGCGGCAACTACGGCGATGGAAACGTAAGGGGAACAGGGGAAAGGAAGGGGGCTCACAGTGAGGCACATGGTGGCCGGCGATGGGCTTAGGAGCGCAGGAGGGCGGCAAATCGGGGTGGCGGAGTTCCTCGATGCCGAGGAGGAAGACGAAGGTGATCCGGTGACGGAGTGCTCCCCGGCTCGCGTTCCTGGGCGTAGAGGAAGTAGCGGACGGCGGCGCGTCTTCTGAGAAGGGTCTCGAGGTGTGGGGAGGGAGGTGGCCACGGCTCCTACGGCGGCAAGGCTGTCGGATTTCGGGTTCCGGCAGACCCTTGAGGTTCGAACACTGGGGTGCGCGCGGAGATCCAACCCTCTACCGTCTCGCTCCTCGCCGAACCGCTGGGACCTAAACTACTAAACAGAACAGCGCAAGAGACACAGGATTTATACTGGTTCAGGCCACCATTGTGGTGTAATACCCTACTCCAGTGTGTGGTGTTGTGGATTGCCTCTTGGGCTGATGAGGGACAGTACAAGGAAGAACAGCCTCGCGAGGGTCTGTTCTTGGCGGGTGCGATGAACTGCTAGGTGGGGGCTCTAGCTACTGGTTTCTTGATGAGGATCCGGTTGCCTCTACCCGATTCTCGATTGGCTCTACCCGATTCTTGATTCGATTCTCCCCTGTGGGTGGCTAGTCCTATTTATATGCGAAGGCCCTGGGCCTCCTCCCAAATATTGAGCGGGAAGGTCGCCAACAATTGGCCATTTTGAAGGGGAACAACGGGTACACTTATCCTGACTAAAGTTGGTCCTCGCCTGCCAAAGGCTCTGGTGGTGACGCCTGCTTGGGCTCCACGATGACATCCTTCCTGCCGTTGGGCTGGTCTCGGTCTTGTTGCACCGAAATGGATGCCTTTGCTTGATACCCTCGCCTGCGCTTGCTCCCTTTGCACCAAAGAGGAAGGGAGGACACTGCGCGGGCTGGCGCCCGACTGGCGCCCTTGGTCGTCATGGCTTGCATCATGGGCACCTTGCGAGGTACCCTGCCTTGAACTCTCCGCCTCCTCATGAGCCATCCCGACGAGGCCGTGCCTCGAGGAAGCTCCTTGTCGTCCCGCCTCATGAGGCTTGGCCCCTCGCGAGGGTCTTGAGCTTGTGCTGATGAAGATGGGTTGTGCTGGGCCTCCTTTGAGCCACGCCGCAGGCCGCAGGCAGGCAAGTCTGGGGACCCCCGCTCCCGAACGCCGACAGAGCCCTGGCCACGGCGCGCCCAAACTTGGCCGAGCAGAGAGGCGAAGGGCAAGTGCGGCGTCATGGGTCCTAACAGCTTATGGCCTTAGGCGCCAGCGTGGCGGTTGATTGGACGTGTGCGCCTCTGCAACCGCGTGAGTTGATAAAAGAGCGGCATCTTCCTTGCCTCCTTTACTTTCTCCAGTTGCTGCTCAGATCCCCTTTCTTGCGCCTCTCCTCTTTGCTTCCAAAATCTTCAGATCCACTCCGCCTGCGTGCCCTAGCCAATCATGGTGCCTCGCCAAGCCCCGGCCGGAGCTTGGTACTCGCCTGCCTTGGACCCACCAAACGTGTCGGGGGCGAGCCTTGCCCTGGTGCCCCGGATGGCGGAGGCACAGGGCGTCGATGGAACGAAGGCGTTCAAGGCCGAATCTTCCGTCTCTGAGGGTCGGGGGAGCACCTTCTACCCGTTCTTCGTGAGCGCCATCATTGCTGGTCTGGTGCCTCCCTTTTCTGAGTTCTTCTTCTCTGTCCTCCGTCACTACAACATTCAAGCTCTGCACCTCCATCCCAACTCCGTCCTTCTTCTGGCAATCTTCGCCTACTATTGTGAGGCCCATGTTGGGGTGAAGCCCTCGGTGGCCTTGCTGCGCCACTATTTCTCCCTCCGAACCTCCCGTGGTTCCGCCTCCGCGTGCGCGAGCTTCGTCGCATATGGCGGAGCCATCGCCATTTCAAACCCTGGGAAGCGGATTGAGGGCTTCAGGAGCAAGTCGGTCTTGGTGGATGCTGGGTGCATCCACCCTCGGCTGATCCTGCCAACCGAGCACCCCGCGAGCTCCGACGACTGGTCCCGAGTGGAGCTTCTGGATCCCCGCGCGAAGCTGGTGCTGGAGAAGATGGACGCAGATCTGAGGCCGGCCAGCGTGGCGGCGGTGAAGCTGACCGGTGCGTCGCTGCTGAAGGAGTTCCTGGAGCATCAATCGCCCGCTCCGCGTCGATTGCTTCCGATGTGGAGGCCTCACTCGAGCCCCGTGGTCCTGGCCGACGAGGATCTGGCGGCGGTCCTCCAGTCCTTGGTCGAGGGCGATGTGGCGAGGCTGGAGGGCGCTCCCGCGCCCCTGTTCCTTCGCGAGGATTGGGAGCTGGTAGTGGGGTCCATGCCTGTCTTCAATGGGGATGGGCCCGTGCCCGTGGAGGCTCCAGAGGACCTGGTGGACGTGTCCTCTGCCGACTCCAGCGAAGAGGTGGAGGAAAGAGAGTCGGGAGAGGGGGTTGATTTGGTGGCGGAGTCAAGAGCTCCTCCCCTTCAGTGCAGGTCCCGCACTCTACGCCTCCCCCAAAGTGACGACGACGAGGATGTGGATGAGCAGGGAGGCGGAAGACTGCCCCCGATCCCGAAGAAGGACCAGACTGGGCTCGTCCCCCGCGGGTCTGCCCGGCCCCGGGGCGATCCGCAGACGCGCCTCCTGCTCCCGGGCCCCTTGAAGCCGACCCTTGCAGCCGGCTTGCGGGCTTTAAGTTCGGCTGGAGGCTGCTCGAGTCCACCAGCGACGACCTGTAAGTGCATGCTTCCCGTCTTGATTATTGCTCCGTCGACGAGATCTGATGTCCATGTCCTTCGCCAGCCGGCGCCCGGGCGAAAGAAGTCAAGGGGCTCCGGGGCCCCGTCCGTGGCAGTGCCTCTGCCCGAGAAAGAAGGTGATCGCGACGCACAGGCCTCTCCTGCCCGGGCGTCCTCGCGAGGCCAGGCTGAGCCCGCTGGGGCGAGCGCAGCCCCCTTGACCCAGGCGACTCCCGAGGTGCCCTTGCTTGGTGCTGCCTCCACTGTCACCGTGGCGCCGCTGGTTCCGCCTCGGGGCGCAGTGGTCACACAGCCGTCTTCTCCTCCTACTCCACCGACTGCTGCTTCTCCGAATACTGTTCTGGATTGCGCCGTTGCCGGGCTGGACCGCCTGCGGCAGATCTTCGGGCGCCGACCCCGCCGATGGCCGGGCGCTTGGAGCTGGCCACGCTGGATTCGCTCCGATGCTTCAATACGGGCGGCGCTGGTCCAGGCCTCGACGGCATGCAACGAGGAGAAGCAGGCTGTCCGTGAGGCGAAGATTGCCCGCGATGCTGCCCTGGGGGAGGCAGCTAGCATCAATGGTCGCTGTGAGACGCTGGAGAGTGAGCTGAAGGGCCTGCAGAACCAGCTTGCCGAGGAGGCCCGCCTCCGCCAGGAGTAGGAGGAAAGCATGAAGGCTCGTGAGGCGACCGTCAAGGGCCGGGAGGCCAGGCTCAAGAAGCGCCGTGACCGCCTAGGCGCGCTGGAGCGGGAGCTGGAGGCGAGGAAGGTCGAGCTGGACGACAAGGCGCGGGTTCTTGCCGAAGATCGCGTGGCCTTCACGGATATGGAGGTGAAGGCTCGCTTTTGCTTGAAGACGCCACGACAGCCGCTCGATAGTCCGGCTGGCGGGCGCCGAGGATGGTCCCGCCAAGCTGCTTCCCTCCTGGTTCGGGCTCTTGAAGATGTCACCTTGGTTTTGGCCCCACGGCCAAGGCCGAGGCGCGTCTTGTCTTCTGCACCGAAAGCGGGTCCTCACCCACATCTACCTTCGCGATCCGAAGCGTTGACTGGACAGCTGCTGGAGCCAGCAGCGGCGAGCATGCAGCTGCCGCTGCCGAGGCTGTGAAGGGTCGCGCGAGGCTCTATTGGGAAGTTCCGGCCTTCAAGACCAAGCCGGGCAAGGCGCTGCCCGCCCTGCTGCTCCACGAGGCGAACCCACTCCAGCCGCCTCCACCGCCGACAAGTGACTCCGTTGTGGCTCTGGCCCCGCTTAATTCCTGCACATGTATCATGCCTCGTGGAGGCGTTTAAACTTATGCTTGGTATTGCGATAACAGTGTGGACTGTAATATTTTCTTTTGAATTCCTTGAAATTTATGCTTCCTACTTGCTTATGTTCTACGCCGCAGAGCCTGCCCAAGCTCTCCTCAGCCGCCGTTAGCCCCGACCGGAAACCAGGACGGGACCAAGGAGTGAGGGGCTACGTGACAAGTTAGGCTCCTGAGTCGCGATGCTCAGGAGTCCCCCTTGGCGCACGAACAGCAAGTAGGGAGGTGAGACACGGGCGGATCTACCATTCTACGTCTGCAGAGCCCGGCCCCGCGCATACCTCAACCGCCGTTAGCCTTTCGGAACTAAGGGGTGAGGGGCTACGTGACCAGTTAGGCTCCTGAGTCGCGATGCTCAGGAGTCCCCCTTGACGCTCAAACGGCATTCGTACCTTGGCTCCGCTCGGGGAGTGAGGTGCGACGAACCAGGCCCGGGGGGCTTAGCTGGGTGGCGTGCGTCTAGGCATGACCCAGGCGCAGCCCCCGTGCCCAGCCCCCTCGCGCGGCGCTCCCGAGGGGAGGCGTTGCGATGAGACCGGACACTGAGCTCTAGGCTCCGTGAGGTTGATGCGGCCCGGAGGCCACCCTCAGTTGTTTATCACCAGCGCGGAGCATAGCGCTCAGAGCAAGACGGGCATAGCCGCTCCTCGGCAGTGTCGCCACCAACAAGGAGCATGGTGCTTCCACTGGTACGTGGGAGGGGGCTCCTCCCCTCCGGGAGGAGCCCCCGGGGCGTATACAGCCCCACCCTGACACGTGGCTGGCACGGTAGGGCTGGACGAGGTGTATCTGGGCACCCGTGAGCCAGCAGGGACTCACGGGCCCTACCTCAAGGCGGGTGGCGCCTGGCTCGGGCCTTATCTTCGAGTGTGTTCCTGCAAATTTGGCCAGATGCGGTGTTTCACGCTTGGTCTCGGCTCGGCTGGTCTCAGCCGTGTTGGCAAGCCACGTCGCGATGCCATGGACAAGACCAGAGGGTGAGGGCCGGAGAGCCGGTAGGAGCCCTGAGTCGCGATGCTCAGGCACCCCCCCCTTTAACGCGCAAGCTGGGTTAGATGTAGCAACTCTACGTCCTCGGGTCCCGGCTCTCGGGCTGGTCTCAGCGGTCGCTGGCAAGCCAGGTCGCGATGCCATGGACAAGACCAGAGGGTGAGGGCCGGAGAGCCGGTAGGAGCCCTGAGTTGCGATGCTCAGGCACCCCCCGTTTAACACGCAAGCTGGGTTAGATGTAGCAACTCCACGCCCCGGTCCCGGCTCTCGGGCTGGTCTCAGCCGTCGCTGGCAAGCTAGGTCGCGATGCCTTGGACAAGACCAGAGGGTGAGGGCCGGAGAGCCGGTAGGAGCCCTGAGTCGTGATGCTCAGGCACCCCCCCTTTAACGTGCAAGCTGGGTTGGATGACGAAACTCTACGTCCTCGGGTCCCGGCTCTCGGGATGGTCTCAGCCGTCGCTGGCAAGCCAGGTCGCGATGCCATGGACAAGACCTGAGGGTGAGGGCCGGAGAGCAGGTAGGAGCCCTGAGTCGCGATGCTCAGGCACCCCCCTTTAACGTGCAAGATTTCGTCACCCAGGAAAAGGCACCAAATAACAAGCATGGTGGAGCGAAAGCATAGTCCTAAGGAAAACGCAAGAAGGATACATGCCTCTGGGACAGGCCCGAGCGGCTTGGGGATGATGCAGCCCGAGGGGCGCCCCCAACAGGATACGCTAATGACATGAAATAAAAGGGATACATGCCGCAGGGACGGACCCACGCGGCCTGGGAATAATGCGGCCCTGGAGGCGCTCCCAGCCGGAAACGAAACTTAAAGATGTCACCTGGTGATGTTGGGGACGAAGGGGTGTTGGTGTAGCAGACTCGGTGAGCTGCGGAGCCGATCTCACGAGCTCCTGTGCCCGGGGCCTCGGGAGGATCCGGAGGCGCTGGCGGCTCCTCGCGGGCCATCTCCATCTCCGCCAGGGCTGCGGCGTGCCTGACCTCTTGAGCCTCCAGGATGGCCCTCATGAGATGCTGGTGCGCAGCAACCGCGTTTGGCAGGCCGTAAGGCATGCACACGTAGCTGTGGGGCGGGCCCTCGCAACGTCCCACTCGCGAGGGCCAGAGGCGCTCTTGAGACGTGGCTCGGTTGAGCCCTGGTATGTCGATGCAGACGCGCAGCCCACCATCCTCGCCTGGATGGGTGGCCATAGCGGGTAGGCGGCGGCTGCCCTCATGACCCTTGACTCCTGAGCTCTGAATGGCCTTGCTGATGAACTCCCGAGGGTTCGCCCTCCTTGCCTTGCTCTTCTTGCGGGAAGCGTGCTTGAAGCACGCCTCCACGTGGTGCCCAAGCGCCTCCCTCGTGACCTTGGCGAGGTCGGCGGCCCTCCAGGGGAGAGCCCCCGAGCCCGGCCTGAGGAGGGCGCCGGGCGCGTTTCCCTATGCGATGGAAGGAGGCCCTCTGCCAGCGCTGGGCCTGAGGGGCCTGCCTCTTGAGGAGCCGGGCTGGTCGATGTCTTCTTCTTCTTGGGTGCGGCCTCGGGAGACCTCCTGCTGCTGCGGTCTGGGTCTTCTAGTGATGCGACCTGAAAGGCTCGCTCCAGGGAGCACACTGCGTCTCTCTCTTCGCGAGGCACCGTGATGACCCCGCCGCTTCGCATCTTGAGGATGTTGTAGCTGTGGTGGTTACGGCCATGAACTTGGCCAGCGCCGGGTACCCGAGGATGGCGCCAGACGGGCAAGCGAATGTGGGCGACGCCTAAGTCGGTGAGCTCGGTGTGGTAGTTGTCGTGAGCCCCGAAGGTGACAGGAAGGCGGACCTGCCCGATCGGGACCGTGGAGCCGTCGGTGACTCCAGAGAAGGGCTTGGTTGGCTGAAGCTGACTGTAAGGCACTTGAAGATTGTTGAATGTTTCCACGGACAGGACGTTGAGCCCTGCCCCGCCGTCGATGAGGGTCTTGGTGACTAGCACGTTGCTGATGATTGGGGAACAAAGCATCGGGAGAACTCCGGCTATGGCCACGCACTTGAGCTGATCCGCTGAGCTGAACGTGATGGCGCACGCCGACCACTTGAGAGGGCATGTGGCCTCGAGCTTGGGGAGGACTGCATTCACTTCGCGGGCGAACTGCTTGAAGATGTGCTGAGAGGCTGGGGCTTGAGCTCCGCCCAGATGCAAAGCGATCGCACGCGTTCCCGGAAGCCCCAGCCCCTCGGCCCCGATGACGGTCCTCATTTCTCCTTGGCTGCGGCGGCAGCGGAGGGAGGCTCTCGTTCCTCTGCGGGCGATCCTTGCAGGCTGATCCTCCAGCTCCCTCGCGAGGCGGGTCTTGCCAGCCGTCTCGCGAGGTTGGTCGCGCCACCTTGGCGCGGGCCGCGGTCTTCCCAGCGTCCTATATTCCTTCCTCCTCCTCGGCCATAGCCCCGGTCGCTGCGCTCGGGGCGTCCGCCGACCCTTCCTTCGCGCACGGCCCGGAGCTCTTGGCATTCATTGGTGTTGTGGGTGTGGAGGTCGTGGTACACGCTCATCTCTGCCTCTCTTGGTGTCTGGCTCGGCCGCGATTACGGCAGCCCCCTTGCGCTTCACGTCCTTGGCCTTGGACTTCTTTTCTTCGGGATCCGCGGCAGGCAGCTTGAGGAGGGAGAGGCGCCCCTCCTCAGCCCTGGCGCACTTGGTCGCCAAGTTGAACAGCTCCAAGGAGGTGCACAGGTCTTCATGCATCGCCAGCTCCTCCTTCATCTTGACGTCGCGCACGCCATCGGAGAAGGCAAAGATGATGGCCTCCTCCGTTACCCTGGGGATCTTGAGGCGCGCGTTGTTGAAGCGCTGGATGTACTTTTGCAGGGTTTCCCCTGCTGCTTGATTCGGCGATGTCGCCACGGCGGTGGCCGGTCGCGAGTAACCCGGAAGTTGGCAATGAAGCGGGTGCGCATCTCGCCCAGAAGAGATCGTGCACGGGCCGATTCAGAGCCAAAGCGGGCTCCGTCCTTGAGCGCCATGGGAAACCAGTTCCCCATGACCTTTTCATCCCCGTTGGCAGCCTCGATGCCCAACTCGTAGAGTTGGAGGAACTCCGTAGGGTCAGCTGTGCCGTCGTAGCAAGGAGGCAGGTCTGGCTTGAACTTGGCGGGCCACGCGACGCTGCGCAACTCGGAGGTGAAGGCGTGGCAGCCCGCCGTGGCCGCGGGGGGCCTCGGACGACGGAGAGCTTGGTCTTGCGGGTCTCCTTGCTCCGCGGCTGGGGGCAGCGCAGGGTCCTGACGTGCTGGAGCGGGGAGGGCGCCTTCTTGAGGAGGAGGCGATTGAGGCGCCCCGGGAGCTTCATCGCCCGCTCGGGGCGGGGTGCGGTGCAGCGAGATGGACGGTGCAGGGGCGCCTCCTGCAGCGCGGACAGGCTCGGCGACTCGGTCGAGCCATTCTTCGTAGACGTCGTCGATGGGGGGTAGCGCAGGAGCTCGTTTGCCACGATGAGCGCAGCTCGGGCCTCCATGGCCACGCGGGGCGTGCGTGACGAAGAACCAGCGGGGGTGAGCGAAGGCGTGGCGGTGCGGCCGTCCCGCCTCATGGACGGGTGCTGGGACGATGCTTGCTGCTCGTTCCCCGCCGGGCCGGTGGCGGCGTTGACGGCAGGTGACGGGGAACGACGTGGGCGCCCGCCGACGGGAGCCGTCCGGGCGACATGGGAGGCGAGGGCGGCTCGGCGCCGGGCGCAGCCCGACGAGCGCCGATATGGTTGCGTGGTCGGGAAGAATGAGGCGACGGAAGGCAGATTCCGGCGCACCCGTACCTGGCGCGCTATATGTCGGATTTCGGTTCCGGCAGACCCTTGAGGTTCGAACACTGGGGTGCGCGCGGAGATCCAACCCTCTACCGTCTCGCTCCTCGCCGAACCGCTGGGACCTAAACTACTAAACATAACAGCACAAGATACACATGATTTATACTGGTTCAGGCCACCATTGTGGTGTAATACCCTACTCCAGTGTGTGGTGTGGTGGATTGCCTCTTGGGCTGATGAGGGACAGTACAAGGAAGAACAGCCTCGCGAGGGTCTGTTCGTGGCGGGTGCGATGAACTGCAAGGTGGGGTTCAGTCGCTCTAGCTACTGGTTTCTTGATGAGGATCCGGGTGCCTCTACCCGATTCTCGATTGGCTCTACCCGATTCTTGATTCGATTCTCCCCTGTGGGTAGCTAGTCCTATTTATAGGTGAAGACCCTAGGCCTCCTCCCAAATATTGAGCGGGAAGGGCACCAACAATTGGCCATTTTGAAGGGGAACAGCGGGTACACTTATCCTGACTAAAGTTGGTCCTTGCCTGCCAAAGGCTCTGGCGGTGACGCATGCTTGGGCTCCACGATGACATCCTTCCTACCGTTGGGCTGGTCTCGGTCTTGTTGCACCGAAATGGATGCCTTTGCTTGATACCCTCGCCTGCGCTTGCTCCCTTTGCACCAAAGAGGAAGGGAGGACACTGCGCGGGCTGGCACCCGACTGGCGCCCTTGGTCGTCATGGCTTGCATCATGGGCACATCGCGAGGTACCCTGCCTTGAACTCTCCGCCTCCTCATGAGCCAGCCTGACGAGGCCGTGCCTGAGGAAGCTCCTTGTCATCCGCCCCACGAGGCTTGGCCCCTCGCGAGGGTCTTGAGCTTGCGTTGATGAAGATGGGCTGTGCTGGGCCTCCTTTGAGCCACGCCGCAGGCAGGCAAGTCTGGGGACCCCCGTTCCCAGAACGCCGACAGAGGCCCTGACTGCGCTCAGCAAGGTGAGGCAGGCAGAGCGAGCGAGATGGAGAGGGGGAGGAGCGAGTGGGAGAGGCGAGTGGGAGGGGAGGCGTCCCGAGGTGTGCTCGTGGCGGCCTTATCCCCTCCGCGACGACGCTGTCGATACGGTCCGACGGGGCGTCGCCCCTGCTGCGACCGCGCCAGGGGAACAGGGGAGGGAGAACCGATCGGGGGGGGGGGGGGAGGTGGGCTGGCCGCTTGGGGTGGGATGGGCCAAGGCCCAGTGAGAGGGGAGGTCAGGGCTTTTCTTCTCTCTCTTTTTTAAACAGTTTTCCCTTTTCTTTTAAAACTTCGTTTCATATAGTTTAGGCCAGTTATGCACTTTACGAAAATGTTGGTTCACCACCAATATTAGTTGTGGATTATTTGTCACATGATGAACATTTTTGTTTTCATGTTTGAGAAATTTGAATTTTGACTTTAATTTGACTGAGATCTGGGCTAGATTAGAATCAAAGTGAGATTAGCAATAGTAACAATGATGACAAGGCATCATTAGAAGGGGATTACTATAGCATGATTCTCGGGGTGTTCCAATTGAATATAATCAAGCTGGATGTAGGGTTTTACCTCCTTTAAGAGGGCCCGAGCCTAGGTAAACATTGTGTCCCCATTGTCCCTTGCTACCACTCATCCTCAGATGCACAGTTCGGGACCCCCTACCCGAGATCTGCCGGTTTTGACACCGACAACGAGCTCATGTTCTTCATTGGGAGGCCAGATCTGGAGTCCGTTTAGGGCTCCGGAGAGGGGGTTCTTCGATCTTCGTCATTACCAATCTTCCTTCATCGCCAATTCCATGACACTCCCCACCGGGAGTGAGTAATTCCTTCGTAGGCTCGCTGGTTGGTGAGGAGTTGAATGAGATTCATCATGTAATCGAGTTAGTTTTGTTAGGGCTTGATGACCCACAAGTATAGGGGATCAATTGTATCTCTTTTTGATAAGTTAGAGTGTCGAACCCAACGAGGAGCAGAAGGAAATGACAAGTAGTTTTCAGTAATGTAATGTATGCAAGTGCTGAAACTGTAAGTAGCGAGTAGTTTGATAGCAAGATAATTTGTAACGAGCAAGTAACGATAGAAGCAATAAGTATGCAGCAAGGTAGCCCAATCCTTTTGAGGCAAAGGACAGGCCAAAATGGTCTCTTATGATAGGCAAAGCGTTCTTGAGGGTACACGAGAATTTCATCTAGTCACTTTCATCATGTTGGTTTGATTTGTGTTCGCTACTTTGATAATTTGATATGTGGGTGGACCGGTGCTTAGGTGTTGTTCTTACTTGAACAAGCCTCCTAATTATAATTAACCCTCCCGCAAGCATCCGCAACTACGAAAAAGTATTAAGGATAAATGCTAACCATAGCATTAAACTCTAGGATCCAATCGGTCCCTTACGGAATAGTGCATAAACTGGGGTTTAAGTTTCTGTGACTCTCGCAACCCACCATCTATTTACTACTCCACAATGCATTCCATTAGGCCCAACTATGGTGAAGTGTCATGTAGTCGATGTTCCCATCAAACCACTAAGGGAATCACAACATACATACTATCAAAATATCGAACACATATCAAGTTCACATGATTACTTGCAACATGATTTCTCCCTTGACCTCAAGAACAAAAGTGACTACTCACAAATAATCAACATGCTCATGATCAGAAGGGTATTAATATGCATAATAGATCTGAACATAAAATCTTTCACCAAATAAACTGTCGGCATTCTGGGAACGGGGGTCCCCATACTTGCCTGGCTGCGGCCCATGGCGCGGCTCCAGCAGCGGCCTGGTACGGCCCATCTTCACCATCAAACACCCAAGTCCCTCACGAGGGGCCAAGCCTCGTGAGGCGGATGACACAAGACCTCCTCGGGGGCGGCCTCATTAGGCTGGCTCGCGAGGAGCAGAGAGATCAAGGCGAGGGGCACCTCGTGAGGTTCCCGTGACGTGAGCCGTGACGACCAAGGCCAGGCGGGCGCCAGGCGGGCGCGAGCAGGCGCAGAGTACCCGTTGCCTCTTTGGTGCTAAAGGGGCAAGCGCAGCCAAGGAGTCCCGAGGCATCAGGCAAAGGTTTCCATATCGGTTCAACGAGACCAAGACCAGCAGGACGGTAGGACAGAGGTCATCGCGGAGCCCACGACGGCGTCACCACCTGTGACAGGCGAAGACACCTTTTGTCAGGATAGCTTGTACTAGATGTCCCCCTTCAAATTGGCCGTTGTGGGATCCCTTCCCGCCTAACATTTGGTGAGAGGACCCGAGCCTCTATAAATAGGACTAGCCACCACCTTAGTAGGGGAGAGACCATTCGGATGACCATCAACCACACAAGCTCAAGAACACCTCTCCTCAGGAGGCTGTTCTTCCCTTGAACTCGTTCATCCTCAGCCTACAAGGCAATCCACCACACCACACTGGAGTAGGGTATTACACCACATCGATGGTCCGAACCAGTATAAACTCTTGTGTCCCCTGTTCTTCGAGTTCGACGTGCTGATCTTTGAGATCGTGGCGAGTGTGCAAGCTAGGGGAGGGAAAGATGTTCATGCGCACCCCAGAGTTCGAACCTTAAGGGTTTTGCCGGAACCCGAAATCCGACATTTGGCGCGCCAGGTAGGGGTGCGCTGAAGCTTTCCTTTGATCGATCCGTGCTCCACTGCTCCACCATGTCCATGGCAAACACACGCCAAGCTGCCCTGGCCGCCCGCGTCACTCAGACGGCCCCTGTCGGCAGGCCTCCCCGTCGTTCTCCATCACCCGCCGCCAACGCCGCCACCGGCCTGGCGGGAAACAAGCAACAAACATCTTCGCTGCACCCCTCGGTGCGGCGGGACGGCCGCACCGCCACTCCGTCGCTGACTCCGGCCGGTTCATCGTCCCATGCTCGTCGCGCGCCCACGGACGCGCAAGCCGCGCTGCTCATGGCATGCGAGCTCCTGCGCTATCGCCCGGTCGACGACCTCTACGAGGACTGGCTGGACTGCATCGCTGAGCTCGTCAGCACCGCTGGGGGCTCACCTATCCCGTCTCTCTCGCTACCTCGCCCTCCTCCAGCCGCGGGTGACGTAGCCCATGGAGCACCTCCGCCACCTCCGCACCAAGATGGAGCCCTGGTGCCAAGGCGCGCGGCCCCTCGGTGCGACCCACTACGCGAGCGCCCGCGTGAGAAGAAGGAAACTGCCAAGAAGTTCCCCGACCGCAATAAAACGCTCCTGCGCTCCCGGCACCACCACGACAAGACCGCGTGCCGCCTGCGGTGGTGGTGTGCGGACATCAAGGGCAGGTCCACCTCTGCAAAGGGCCCCGGTGGCCAGAGTAGGTTGTCGTGCCTTCACTCCAGAGCTGTGTAGCGTCGTATGGCCGGGCAAGTTCAAGACAGACCTGCCTCCTCGCTATGACGGCACCCCCGACCCTGCAGAGTTCTTGCAGCTCTACGAGCTGAGCATCGAGGTGGCCAACAGCGATGAGAAAGTCATGGCGAACTGGTTCCCCATGGCTCTCAAGGATGGTCCTCGCTCATGGCTCCTGAACTTGCCTCCTAGGGTGAGATGCACGACCGCTTCGTCGCCAACTTCAAGGGCACTCGTGGCTGCCCTTCGGCCGCGGGTGATCTGCATCGCATCAAGCAGCAGCCAGGAGAGACCTTGCAGAAGTACATCCAGCGCTTCAACAGTGTTCGCCTCAAGATCCCCAAGGTGACGGACGAGGCCATCATTTCAGCGTTTTCTGATGGCGTCTGCGACGTCAAGATGAAGGAGGATCTCGCCATCCACGAGGAGTTATGCATGGCTCTAGAGCTGTTCAACATGGTGACCAAGTGCACAAGAGCTGAGGAAGGGAGCCTTTCCCTCCTCGAGTTCCCTGCTACCGACCCAGAGGAGAAGAAAGCCAAGGCCAAGGACGTGAAGCGCAAGGGGGTGTCCATGCTCGTGGCGGAGCCAGACACGAAGCGCGGCCGGGACCACCCCGAGTCGTCCAAGAGCAGCCGTCCGTTCTGCGCCTTCCACAACGTACACAGCCACAACACCAACGATTGTCAGGAGCTCAGGGCCATCCAAGATGGACGCTTCGGTCGACGCCCCGAGTGCAATGGCCAGGGGTACGGCCGAGGAGGAGGACAAGGTGGGGGATGCCGGGACGACCACGGCCGCCGCAAAGAGTGGCGCGATCGGCGTCATGAGGACCGCTGGCAGGACCAGCATCGTGAGGGCTCCTGGAGGGACCAGCCGCGCGAGGACCGCCCTCAGGGCAATGCTGGTGTCCCTTGATACGTCTCCGTCGTATCTAATTTTCCAAACACTTTTGCCCTTGTTTTGGACTCTAACTTGCATGATTTGAATGAAACTGACCCGGACTGACGCTGTTTTCAGTAGAATTGCCATGGTGATATTTATGTGCAGAAACAAAAGTTCTCGGAATGACCTGAAACTCCACGGAGCAACTTTTCAGGAATTATAAAAAATCCTTGCCAAAGATGATGACCAGGGGGCCCACACCCTGTCCACGAGGGTGGGGGCGTGCCCTCCCCCCTAGGGCGCGCCCCCTACCTCATGGGCCCCCTGGAGCTCCTCCGACGCAAACTCCAACTCTATATATTTGCTTTCGGAGAAGGAGAAGAAATCATAGCGTTTTACGATACGGAGCCGCCGCCAAGCCCTAAAACCTCTCGGGAGGGCTCATCTGGAGTCCGTTCGGGGCTCCGGAGAGGGGGATTCGTCATCGTCGTCATCATCAACCATCCTCCATCACCAATTTCACGACGTTCACCGCCGTGCGTGAGGAATTCCATCGTAGGCTTGCCGGACGGTGATGAGTTGGATGAGATCTATCATGTAATCGAGTTAGTTTTGTTAGGGTTTGATCCCTAGTATCCACTATGTTCTGAGATTGATGTTGCTATGACTTTGCTATGCTTAATGCTTGTGACTAGGGCTCGAGTGCCATGATTTCAGATCTGAACCTATTATGTTTTCATGAATATATGTGTGTTCTTGATCCTATCTCGCAAGTCTATAGTCACCTACTATGTGTTATGATCCGGCACCCCGAAGTGACAATAATGGGGACCACTCCCGGTGATGACCATAGTTTGAGGAGTTCATGTATTCACTATGCGCTAATGCTTTGTTCCGGTTCTCTATTAAAAGGAGGCCTTAATATCCCTTAGTTTCCATTAGGACCCCGCTGCCACGAGAGGGTAGGACAAAAGATGTCATGCAAGTTCTTTTCCATAAGCACGTATGACTATATTCGGAATACATGCCTACATTACATTGATGAATTGGAGCTAGTTCTGTGTCACCATATGTTATGATTGTTACATGATGAACCGCATCCGGCAAAATTATCCATCACCGATCCAATGCCTACGAGCTTTCCATATACTGGTTTTCAGTTATTTACTTTCCCGTTGCTATTGTTACAATCACTACAAAACACCAAAAATATTACTTTTGCTTCTGTTACCTTTGTTACCGTTACCACTACTATCATATTACTTTGCTACTAAATACTTATCTGCAGATGTTAAGTTATCCAGGTGTGGTTGAATTGACAACTCAACTGCTAATACTTGAGAATATTCTTTGGCTCCCCTTGCGTCGAATCAATAAATTTGGGTTGAATACTCTACCGTCGAAAGCTGTTGCGATCCCCTACACTTGTGGGTTATCAAGACTAATTTCTGGCGCCGTTGTCGGGGAGCATAGCTCTATTCTTTGAGTCACTTGGGATTTATATCTGCTGGTCACTATGAAGAACTTGAAAGACGCTAAGACAACAATTTATCCCTCAACTACGAGGGGAGGTAAGGAACTGCCATCTAGCTCTGCACTTGATTAACCTTGTGTTTTGAGTAAGCTGGCGACACCTAAACCTGCTTCTGCTATTCGTTCTGATATGTCCCATGTTATTGATGATGCCACTTCTGCTATGCATGATTGAAGGAAATATGCCCTAGAGGCAATAATAAAGTTATTATTTATTTCCTTATTTCATGATAAATGTTTATTATTCATGCTAGAATTGTATTAACCGGAAACATAATACATGTGTGAATACATAGACAAACATAGTGTCACTAGTATGCCTCTACTTGACTAGCTCGTTGAATCAAAGATGGTTAAGTTTCCTAGCCATAGACATGAGTTGTCATTTGATTAACGGGATCACATCATTAGGAGAATGATGTGATTGACATGACCCATTCCGTTAGCCTAGCACATGATCGTTTAGTATGTTGCTATTGCTTTCTTCATGACTTATACATGTTCCTGTAACTATGAGATTATGCAACTCCGTTTACGGAGGAACACTTTGGTGCTACCAAACGTCACAACGTAATGGGTGATTATAAAGGAGTACTACAGGTGTCTCCAAAGGTACATGTTGGGTTGGCGTATTTGAGATTAGGTTTTGTCACTCCGATTGTCGGAGAGGTATCTCTGGCCTTCTCGGTAATACTCATCACCTAAGCCTTGCAAGCATTGCAACTAATGGGTTAGTTGCGAGATGATGTATTACGGAGCGAGTAAAGAGACTTGCCGGTGACGAGATTGAACTAGGTATTGGATACCGACGATCGAATCTCGGGCAAGTAACATACCGATGACAAAGGGAACAAAGTATGTTGTTATGCGGTTTGACCGATAAAGATCTTCGTAGAATATGTAGGAGCCAATATGGGCATCCAGGTTCCGCTATTGGTTATTGACCAAGAATAGTTCTAGGTCATGTCTACATAGTTCTCGAACCCGTAGGGTCCGCACGCTAAGGTTTCGATGATGCTTATATTATGAGTTTATGAGTTTTGATGTACCGAAGGAGTTCGAGTCCCAGATGAGATCGGGGACATGACGAGGAGTCTCGAAATGGTCGAGACGTAAAGATCGATATATTGGACGACTATATTCGGAGTTCGGAAAGGTTCGAATGATTCGGTATTTTGAGAGTACCGGAGAGTTACGGAATTCGCCGGGAGTATATGGGCCTTATTGGGCCATACAGGGAATAGAGGAGAAAGGCCAAAGGGAGGAGGCCTCGCCCCCTCAGGTCCGAATGGACAAGGGGCAGCCCCTTCCTTCTCCTTCTCCCCTCTTTCCCCTCTCCTACTCCAACAAGGGAGGTGGAATCCTACTAGGACTAGGGAGTCCTAGTAGGACTCCACACCATGGCGCGCCCTCCTAAGGGCCGCCTCCTCCTCCCTCCCTCCTTTATATACGGGGCAGGGGCACCCCATGGACACACAAGTTGATCTACGGATCTTTCCTTAGCCGTGTCGGTGCCCCTTCCACCATATTCCACTTGGTCATATCGTCATGAGCTTAGGCGAAGCCCTGCGCCGGAGAAGTCATATCGTCATGAGCTTAGGCGAAGCCCTGCGTCGGTGGAGCATCAACATCGTCCCACGCCGTCGTCTTGACGGAACTCATCCCGACACTTTGCTGGATCGGAGTCCGGGATCGTCATCGAGTTGAGCGTGTGCAGAACTCGGAGGTGCCGTCGTTCGGTACTTGGATCGGTCGGATCGTGAAGGCGTCGACTACATCAACAGCGTTGTTATAACGCTTCCGCTTTCGGTCTCACGAGGGTGCGTGGACGGACCTCTCCCTCTCGTTGCTATGCCATCACCATGGTCTTGCGTGTTCGTAGGAAATTTTTGAAATTACTCGTTCCCCAACAGATGGCATCCGAGCCAGGTTTTATGCGTTGATGTCATGTGCACGAGTAGAACACAAGTGAGTTGTGGGCGATACAAGTCATACTGCCTACCAGCATGTCATACTTTGGTTCAGCGGTATTGTGAGATGAAGCGGTCCGGACCGACATTACGCGTACGCTTACGCGAGACTGGTTTCACCGCTCCGAGCACTCGTTGCTTAAAGGTGACCGGCGGGTGTCTGTCTCTCTCACTTTAGTTGAATCGAGTGTGGCTACGCCCGGTCCTTGAGAAGGTTAAAACGGAGTCTATTTGACAAACTATCGTTGTGGTTTTGATGCGTAGGTAAGAACGGTTCTTGCTCAGCCCGTAGCAGCCACGTAAAACTTGCAACAACAAAGTAGAGGACGTCTAACTTGTTTTTGCAGGGCATGTTGTGATGTGATATGGTCAAGACGTGATGCTATATTTTATTGTATGAGATGATCATGTTTTGTAACGAGTTATCGGCAATCGGCAGGAGCCATATGGTTGTCGCTTTATTGTATGAAATGCAAGCGCCATGTAATTGCTTTACTTTATCACTAAGCGATAGCGATAGTCGTAGAAGCAATAGTTGGCGAGACGACAACGATGCTACGATGGAGATCAAGGTGTCGCGCGGTGGCGATGGTGATCATGACGGTGCTTGGCGATGGAGATCACAAGCACAAGATGATGATGACCATATCATATCACTTATATTGATTGCATGTGATGTTTATCCTTTATGCATCTTATCTTGCTTTGATTGACGGTAGCATTATAAGATGATCTCTCACTAAAATTATCAAGAAGTGTTCTCCACGAGTATGCACCGCTATGCGAAAGTTCTTCGTCTGAGACACCACGTGATGATCGGGTGTGATAGGCTCTACGTTCAAATACAACGGTGCAAAACAGTTGCACGCGGAATACTCAGGTTAAACTTGACGAGCCTAGCATATAACAGATATGGCCTCGAACACGGAGACCGAAAGGTCGGCGTGAATCATATAGTAGATATGATCAACATAGTGATGTTCACCATTGAAACTACTCCATCTCACGTGATGATCGGACATGGTTTAGTTGATTTGGATCACGTAATCACTTAGATGACTAGAGAGATGTCTATCTAAGTGGGAGTTCTTAAGTAATATGATTAATTGAACTTTAATTTATCATGAACTTAGTCCCGGTAGTATTTTGCAAATTATGTTGTAGATCAATAGCTCGCGTTGTTGCTTCCCTATGTTTTCATATGTGTTCCTAGAGAAATTGTATTGAAAGATGTTAGTAGCAATGATGCGGATTGGATCCGTGATCTGAGGTTTATCCTCATTGCTGCGAGAAGAATTATGTCCTTAATGCACCGCTAGGTGACAGACCTATTGCAGGAGCAGATGCGGGCGTTATGAGCGTTTGGCTAGCTCAATATGAGCGATCTGACGTTATGAGCGTTTGGCTAGCTCAATATGATGACTACTTGATAGTTTAGTGCACCATGCTTAACGGCTTAGAATCGGGACTTCAAAGACGTTTTGAGCGTCATGGACCATATGAGATGTTCCAGGAATTGAAGTTAATATTTCAAGCAAATACCGAGTTGAGAGATATGAAGTCTCCAACAAGTTCTATAGCTAAAAGATGGAGGAGAATCGCTCAACTAGTGAGCATGTGCTCAGATTGTCCGAGTACTTCAATCGCTTGAATCAAGTGGGAGTTAATCTTCCAGATAAGATAGTGATTGACAGAATTCTCTAGTCACCATCACTAAGTTAGTAGAACTTCGTGATGAACTATAGTATGCAAGGGATGACGAAAAGATTCTCGAGCTCTTCGCGATGCTAAAATCGGCGAAGGTAGAAATCAAGAAAAACATCAAGTGTTGATGGTTGACAAGACCACTAGTCTCAAGGAAAATGGCAAAGGGAAGAAGGGAACTTCAAAAGGAGCGGCAAGCAAGTTGCTGCTTGAGTGAAGAAGCCCAAGTCTAGACCTAAGCCCGAGACTGAGTACTTTTGCTGCAATGGAACTGGTCACTTTGAAGCGAACTACCCTGAATATTTGGTGGATAAGAAGGATGGCAAAGTGAACAAGGTTATATTTGATATACAGGTTATTGATGTGTGCCTTACTAGTGTTTATAGTAGCCCCGAGTATTTGATACTGTTCGGTTGCTAAGATTAGTAACTCAAACAGGAGTTCTGAATAAACAGAGACTAGTTGAAGGGAAGTGACGATGAGTGTTGGAAGTAGTTCCAAGATTGATATGATCATCATCGCACACTCCCTATACTTTCGGGATTAGTGTGGAACCTAAATAAGTGTTATTTGGTGTTGAGCATAAATATGATTTGATCATGTTTATTGCAATACGGTTATTCATTTAAGTAAGAGAATAAATTGTTGTTCTGTTTACATGAATAAAACCTTATATGGTTACACACCCAATGAAAATGGTTCATTGGATCTCGATCATAGTGATACACATATTCATAATATTGAAACCAAAAGATGCAAAGTTAATAATGATAGTGCAACTTATTTGTGGCACTGCCGTTTAGGTCATATTGGTGTAAAGCGCATGAAGAAAACTCCATGCTGATGGACTTTTGGAATCACTTGATTATGAATCATTTGATGCTTGCGAACCGTGCCGTTTGGGCAAGATGACTAAAACTCCGTTCTCCGGAACAATGGAACAAGCTACTGACTTATTGGAAATAATACATACCGATGTATGCGATCCAATGAGTGTTGATGCTCGTGGCAAGTATCGTTATTTTCTGACCTTCACAAGATGATTTGAGCAGATATGGGTATATCTACTTGATGAAACATAAGTCTGAAATAGTTGAAAGGTTCAAAGAATTTCAGAGTGAAGTGGAAAATCATCGTAACAAGAAAATAAAGTTTCTGCGATCTGATCGTGGAGATGAATATTTGAGTTCGAGTTTGGTCTTCAATGAAAACAATGTGGAATAGTTTCACAGCTCACGCCACCGGAACACCACAACGTTATGGTGTGTCCGAACGTCAGAAACCGTACTTTATTATGATATGGTGCGATCTATGATGTATCTTACCGATTTACCACTATCGTTTTGGGGTTATGCATTAGAGACAGCTGCATTCACGTTTAATAGGGCACCATCTAAATCCGTTGAGATGACACCGTATGAACTATGGTTTAGCGATAAACCTAAGCTGTCGTTTCTTAAAGTTTGGAGTTGTGATGCTTATGTGAAAAGGTTTTCACCGATAAGCTCGAACCCAAATCGGAGAAGTGCGTCTTCATAGAATACCCAAAAGAAAATGTTGGGTACACCTTCTATCACAGATCCGAAGGCAAGTTTTTGCTAAGATGGATCCTTTCTAGAGAAGAAGTTTCTCTCGAAAGAAGTGAGTGGGAGGAAAGTAGAACTTGATGAGGTAATTGTACCTTCTCCTTATTGGAAAGTAGTTCATCACAGAATCAGTTCGATGATTCCTACACCAATTAGTGAGGAAGTTAATGATGATGATCATGAAACTTCAGATCAAGTTGCTACTAAACCTCGTAGGTCTTCCAGAGTAAGATCCGCACTGAGTGGTACGGTAATCTTATTCTAGAAGTCATGTTACTAGACCATGATGAACCTACGAACTATGAGGAAGCGATGATGAGCCCAGATTCCGCGAAATGGTTTGAGACCATGAAATCTGAGATGGGATCCATATATGAGAACAAAGTGTGGACTTTGATGGAGTTGCCCGATGATCGGCAAGCCATATTATATAAATGGATCTTCAAGAGGAAGACAGATGCTGATAGTAGTATTACTATCTACAAAGCTCGACTTGTCGCAAAAGATTTTCGACAAGTTCAAGGTGTTGACTACAATGAGATTTACTCAACTGTAGCGATGCTTATGTCTGTCCGAATCATGTTAGCAATTGCCACATTTTATGAAATCTGGCAAATGAATGTCAAAACTGCATTCCTTAATGGTTTTCTTAAAGAAGAGTTGTATATGATGCAACCAGAAGGTTTTGTCAATCCTAAAGGTGCTAACAAAATGTGTAAGCTCCAGATCCATCTATGGACTGGTGCAAGCATCTCGAGTTGGAATACACACTTTGATAAGTTGATCAAAGCATATAGTTTTATACAGACTTTTGGTGAAGCCTGTATTTACAAGAAAGTGAGTGGGAGCACTACAGCATTTCGATAAGTATATGTGAATGACATATTGTTGATCGGAAATAATGTAGAATTATTCGCAAAGCATAAAGGAGTATTTGAAAGGAATTTTTCAAAGAAAGACCTCGGTGAAGCTGCTTATATATTGAGCATCAAGATCTATAGAGATAGATCAAGGCGCTTGATAAGTTTTTCAATGAATACATACCTTGACAAGATTTTGAAGTAGTTCAAAATGGAACAGTCAAAGAAAGAGTTCTTGCCTGTGTTACAAGGTGTGAGATTGAGTAAGACTCAAAACCCGACCACGGCAGAAGATAGAAAGAGAATGAAAGTCATTCCTATGCATCAACCATAGGTTCTATAAAGTATGTCATGTTGTGTACCAGATCTATTGCATACCCTACCACTAAGATTGGCAAGGAGTGCAATAGAGATCTAGGAGTAGATCAATGGACAGCGGTCAAAATTATCCTTAGTAGAATAAGGATATGTTTCTCGATTATGGAAGTGAAAAAGGTTAAATAAGTAAAGGTTACGTCGATGCAAGTTTTAACACTAATCTAGATGACTCGAGTCTCAATCTAGATACATATTGAAAGTGGGAGCAATTAGCTAGAGTAGCTCCGTGCGAGCATTGTAGACATAGAAATTTGCAAAATACTTACGGCTCTGAATGTGATGCAGACCGTTGACTAAAATTATCTCACAAGCAAAACATGATCACACCTTAGTACTCTTTGGGTGTTAATCACATAGCGATGTGAACTAGATTACTGACTCTAGTAAACCCTTTGGGTGTTGGTCACATGTCGATGTGAACTATGGGTGTTAACCACATATAGATGTGAACTATTGATGTTAAATCACATGGCGATGTGAACTAGATTATTGACTCTAGTGCAAGTGGGAGACTGAAGGAAATATGCCCTAGAGGCAATAATAAAGTTATTATTTATTTCCTTATTTCATGATAAATGTTTATTATTCATGCTAGAATTGTATTAACCGGAAACATAATACATGTGTGAATACATAGACAAACATAGTGTCACTAGTATGCCTCTACTTGACTAGCTCGTTGAATCAAAGATGGTTAAGTTTCCTAGCCATAGACATGAGTTGTCATTTGATTAACGGGATCACATCATTAGGAGAATGATGTGATTGACATGACCCATTCCGTTAGCCTAGCACATGATCGTTTAGTATGTTGCTATTGCTTTCTTCATGACTTATACATGTTCCTGTAACTATGAGATTATGCAACTCCGTTTACGGAGGAACACTTTGGGTGCTACCAAACGTCACAACGTAATCGGGTGATTATAAAGGAGTACTACAGGTGTCTCCAAAGGTACATGTTGGGTTGGCGTATTTGAGATTAGGTTTTGTCACTCCGATTGTCGGAGAGGTATCTCTGGGCCTTCTCGGTAATACTCATCACCTAAGCCTTGCAAGCATTGCAACTAATGGGTTAGTTGCGAGATGATGTATTACGGAACGAGTAAAGAGACTTGCGGTGACGAGATTGAACTAGGTATTGGATACCGACGATCGAATCTCGGGCAAGTAACATACCGATGACAAAGGGAACAAAGTATGTTGTTATGCGGTTTGACCGATAAAGATCTTCGTAGAATATGTAGGAGCCAATATGGGCATCCAGGTTCCGCTATTGGTTATTGACCAAGAATAGTTCTAGGTCATGTCTACATAGTTCTCGAACCCGTAGGGTCCGCAACAAGGTTTCGATGATGCTTATATTATGAGTTTATGAGTTTTGATGTACCGAAGGAGTTCGAGTCCCGATGAGATCGGGGACATGACGAGGAGTCTCGAAATGGTCGAGACGTAAAGATCGATATATTGGACGACTATATTCGAGTTCGGAAAGGTTCGAATGATTCGGTATTTTGAGTACCGGAGAGTTACGGAATTCGCCGGGGAGTATATGGGCCTTATTGGGCCATACGGGAATAGAGGAGAAAGGCCAAAGGGAGGAGGCCTCGCCCCCTCAGGTCCGAGGTGGACAAGGGGCGAGCCCCTTTCCTTCTCCTTCTCCCCCTCTTTCCCCCTCTCCTACTCCAACAAGGGAGGTGGAATCCTACTAGGACTAGGGAGTCCTAGTAGGACTCCACACCATGGCGCGCCCCTCCTAAGGGCCGGCCTCCTCCTCCCTCCCTCCTTTATATACGGGGGCAGGGGGCACCCCATGGACACACAAGTTGATCTACGGATCTTTCCTTAGCCGTGTGCGGTGCCCCCTTCCACCATATTCCACTTCGGTCATATCGTCGCGGAGCTTAGGCGAAGCCCTGCGCCGGAGAAGTCATATCGTCGCGGAGCTTAGGCGAAGCCCTGCGTCGGTGGAGCATCAACATCGTCACCACGCCGTCGTCTTGTGGAACTCATCCCGACACTTTGCTGGATCGAGTCCGGGATCGTCATCGAGTTGAGCGTGTGCAGAACTTCGGAGGTGCCGTGACGTTCGGTACTTGGATCGGTCGGATCGTGAAGACGCGTCGACTACATCAACAGCGTTGTTATAACGCTTCCGCTTTCGGTCTACGAGGGTACGTGGACAGACACTCTCCCCTCTCGTTGCTATGCCATCACCATGGTCTTGCGTGTTCGTAGGAAATTTTTTGAAATTACTACGTTCCCCAACAATGATACTTATGATGAAACTACTTCTATGCTTGATACTACTATGCCCCTTAGTAAATTTCTTGATGAATAAATTGCTAGGGCTAGAGAGAAAGAATTTATTGAAACTGATTATATTGATGAAAGTGATGATGAAGATATAACTGTTATTAATGAGGGTTATGTTTTTGATATGGAAGCTTCTACAACTATTTTAGCCTGCAAAGATAGATCTGATCTCAAGAGGCTATTAGTTAAATGGAATAAGGAATCTCTTAAAGAAAGAATGGAACCTGACCCTGCTTTTGCTACTTCACCTATCTGTGTTGCCGATAAGGATTATGAATTCTCTGTTGATCCTGATATAATTTACTTTGGTTGAATCTGATCCTTTTCATGGCTATGAATCTGAAACTGTTGTGGCACATCTTACTAAATTAAATGATATAGCCACCCTGTTCACTAATGATGAGAGATCTTGCTTTTTACATCCTTAAAATATTTCCGTTCTCATTAAGGGGTGATGCTAAGATATGGTTTAATTCTCTTTATCCTGGTTGTGTGCGTGGTCCCCAGGATATGATTTATTACTTCTCTGCTAAATATTTCCCTGCTCATAAGAAACAAGCTGCTTTGAGGGAAATATACAACTTTGTGCAAATTGAAGAAGAGAGTCTCCCACAAGCTTGGGGGAGGCTTCTCAAGTTACTTAATGCTTTGCCTGATCATCCTCTTAAGAAAAATGAAATACTTGATATCTTTTATAATGGACTAACCGATGCTTCCAGAGATTATCTGGATAGTTGTGCTGGTTCTGTTTTCAGGGAAAGAACACCGGATGAAGTTGAAATTCTATTGAATAATATGTTGACAAATGAAAATAATTGGACACTTCCTGAGCCAGCTCCAGAGCCAATTTCTGAGCCTATTCCTAAACCAACTCCGAAGAAGAGAGGTGTTCTATTTCTCACTCCTGAAGATATGCAAGAGGCAAAGAAATCTATGAAAGAAAAAGGTATTAAAGCTGAAGATGTTAAGAATTTACCTCCTATTGAAGAAATACATGGTCTTAATTTACCGCGTGTTGAAGAAACATATGATCTTAATCCATTACCTATTGAAGAACCTCATGGTCCTGATAACCCGACAAAGGTAGTAAAGGTAAATTCTCTCTATAGATATGATAGAGCAGAAATCCCTCCCGCTAAAATTGCTAGCCAATGTTTGGATGAGTTTGATAACTTTATGGTTAAGCAAGAAGATTTCAATGCTTATTTTGGTAGACAATTAAAAAAATACTTATATGATTAAACACTTGGGTGATTATATGGCTAATGTTAGAGGTGAACTTAAACTTGTTAGCAAACATGCTTCTATGGTTACCACTCAAGTAGAACAAGTACTTAAAGCTCAAAATGATTTGCTCAATGAAATGAATAGTAAGAAAAATGATTATGCTGTTAGAGTGGCTACTAGAACTGGTAGAATGACTCAGGAACCTTTGTATCCTGAAGGCCACCCTAAGAGAATTGAACAAGATTCTCAGAGAAATAATATTGATGCAGCTAGTTCTTCTAAAAGGAAGAAAAGGAAAAATGATAGGACTTTGCAAACTTCTAGTGAACCTATTGTTGAACCACCTGAGAATCCAAATGATATCTCTATTTCTGATGGTGAAACACAATCTGGTAATGAACATGAACCTAGTGAAAATGTTAATGATGATGTTCATGATGATGCTCAACCTAGTAATGATAATGATGTAGAAATTGAACCTGCTGTTGATCTTGATAACCCACAATCAAAGAATCAACGTTATGATAAGAGAGACTTTGTTGCTAGGAAACATGGTAAAGAAAGGGAACCATGGGTTCAGAAACCCATGCCTTTTCCTCCCAAACCATCCAAGAAAAAGGATGATGTGGATTTTGAGCGCTTTGCTGAAATGATTAGACCTATCTTTCTGTGTATGCAATTAACTGATATGCTAAAAATGAATCCTTATGCTAAGTATATGAAAGAAATTGTTACTAATAAGAGAAAGATACCGGAAGCTGAAATTTCCACCATGCTTGCTAATTATACTTTTAAGGGTGGAATACCTAAGAAACTAGGAGATCCAGGAGTACCTACTATACCATGCTCCATTAAAAGAAATTATGTTAAAACTGCTTTATGTGATCTTGGAGCCGGTGTTAGTGTTATGCCTCTCTCTTTATATCATAGACTTGATTTGAATAAGTTGACACCTACTGAAATATCTTTGCAAATGGCTGATAAATCAACGCTATACCTGTCGGTATTTGTGAGGATGTGCCTGTTGTGGTTGCAAACGTTACTATTTTAATGGACTTTGTTATTCTTGATATTCCCGAGGATGATAGTATGTCTATTATTCTTGGAAGACCTCTTTTGAATACTGCAGGGGCTGTTATTGATTACAACAAAGGCAATGTCACTTTTCATGTTAATGGTAATGAGCATACAGTACACTTTCCAAGGAAACAATCTCAAGTTTATAGTATCAACTCTATTGGAAAAGTTCCATCGATTATATTTGGAGGTTTTGAATTTCCTCTTCCTACTGTCAAGAAGAAATATGATATTCTTATTATAGGGGATGTGCATATCCCCGTTGAGGTAACATAGTGTTATTCGAAATTTCTCTGGTTCCATGTTAATCGGAATGAGTTTGTTAACAAGACTTGATCAACCTTGTTAGTGGATTCCTTTTGATGAGCATGAGATGGATGAAACTAGAAGGCACAACCTTCTATACCCTGTTTATACTTTCTGTTATTTAGTTGAAACAAAGTAAAAATAGTATTATTTTGTCTGTTTTCTGATTTATCCATGCAATATAAAAATACCCCGAAAATAGAAGTTCTCCAAATGCCCTGAAAATGAAATATGATTTTTTTTCTAGAATATTTGAGGATTTATGGAATTGAAAACACAGCAGGGGGAGCTGCCACCTGTGAACAAGGGTGGAGGGCGCGCCCTACCCCCCAGGGCGTGCCCCCTGCCTCATGGGCCCATGGTGGCCCTCCTCCAATTATTCCTGCACCCATCCACTCCTTCTTCCTCCCACAAACACGAATATCTATCTCAAGCACGAGTTCTAGCTCACTTTGCTGCGATTTTTGATCTCCTTGCTCAAAGCACCTCTCACAAAACTGCTTGGGGAGATTGTTCCTTGGTATGTGACTCCTCCATTGGTCCAATTAGTTTTTGTTCTAGTGCTTTATTCATTGCAAATTTGTGCTGCCTAGGTGACCATGTTCTTGAGCTTGCATGACAAATTTATATGGTTCCAAGTAGTTCTAATGCTTGATATAGGCTCTAGGCACTTGTAGGAGTAGTTGCTAACAATTTTGTTGAGCTTGGTTCACTTTTGTTTGAAGTTACTAAAAATTTCAGAATATTTCAGAAAATAATGAAGAGATTTTTGAGGGGTTCATCGAGCCGAAGCTCGAAGGAAAAGCAAAATGAAGAAGCACAGAGGCCCAAATTTAATTTGCCTCATACCGTGGAGGTCCGGCCGTGTGAATGACCTTCCGATGATTTCTTGAGAGCAGCCGGGATTTATGATGATTTCAATTCATTGGCTAAGAATGCTGGCCTCACCGACTTCCTCCACGACCAACGTCATTAGTATCTCTTGCTCACCAATACTTTTGTGCAAAACTTCTACTATTTTCCTAAGGAATCACCCCCTTCAGTAGAGTTTCATTTATATGATGTTGTTAAGAAGATGCCATTATGTGAATTTTGCAAGTTTTGCAAAATACCCTTTGAGGGTACCCTAGATGAACCACACCGTAAAGATGTGGAAGAATTTATTGACACCATCACTGTGGGGGAAACAAGGAAGGTTTCCGATGCAAGAATCACTAGCATACATTTCCCTGTTTTACGCTACTTTGCCATATTTGCTAGTCGTTGCTTGATTGGTCGCGGAAACTGTGGAAACCTTAGTGTTCCAGATATTATCATTTTGTTCCATGGTTTATTCCGCGATAACACTGTTAGTATGGGCGGAATTATTGCTAAACCGCTAAGTCTGAACCATACTAAGGGCCCCATTTTTGGAGGTATTTATGCTTCACGCCTAGCTGCACATTTTAACATACCTATTAGGCTCTATGAGAAAGAAGAAAAATTGCTGCCTAATTCTTATTTAGATTATAAGAGTATCCTAGCGCATGATTTTATTGTTAAGAATAGGGAAGGGGAGCTTAAATATAAATTGTACTTTAATAAACATCACCCTGAGACTATTACCTTGCCTGCTCCTTCCTTGTTTAATTTGTCTGAAGGTCCGTATCTTGTTCCGTGGGCGGCCGTACAAGCCTACCGGAACCCTGCACCAGCCCCGGAGCCGGAACCACAATATGAGCCTCCACGATAGTCTTATTATTCTTGGGACCCGGAGATGGCTGCCAGCCAATGGCATTCAGAGTCCTCTTCGTCTCAGTACGACCCTAGCTACAACTATGGGTATCCGCCAGGCCATCCGTGGCAATAAACCAACTTAGGCCAAAAGCCTAAGCTTGGGGGAGTACGTATTTCCCCACCGACATTACATTTATGTTTGCACACACTTATTGCTAGATGTCGGTGCTCATACTTTTTCATTGTAATATCCATGCTAGTTTATTTTCTTTTTCCTGCTTTCTTCTTGTGTGTTTGTTAAACCTTAAGAAAAACCAAAAAAATTAGTGATAGCTTTTAGCTAGTTTAACTTTCTTGCTGTAGAAGTAATAATTAAAAAGAAAAACCAAAAATATTTCCCGTTCTTCTTTTGCTTGTTGGGAGCTTTCCCGTGTACATGTTTGCAATGACAATTAGAGATCATAGTTGCTTATGCCATGCTTGATTAGCTATGAGTTATAATGATTTACCTTGCATGCCAACATGCTATTAAAATGGTTGTGATGTGGTATGATGGGGTGGTATCCTCCTTTGAATGATTTAAGTGACTTGACTTGGCACATGTTCACACATGTAGTTGAAACAAATCAACAATAGCCTTCATGATATTTATGTTCATGGTGGATTATATCCTACTCATGCTTGCATCCAATGTTTATTAATTTTAATGCATGTTCATGACTGTTGTCGCTCTCTAGTTGGTCACTTCCCAGTCTTTTGCTAGCCTTCTCCTGTACTAAGCGGGAATACTGCTTGTGCATCCAATCCCTTAAACCCCAAAGTTATTCCAGATGAGTCCACTATACCTTCCTATATGCGGTATTTACCTGCCGTTCCAAGTAAATTTGTATGTGCCAAACTCTAAACCTTCAAATAAACATTCTGTTTTGTATGCTCGAATAGCTCATGTATCAACTGGGGCTGCCCTTATCTTCCATGTTAGGCAGGTTATTCTCAAAAGGAGTGGACTCCCCTCCTCACTCACGAGAAAATGGCTGGTCACCGGGATGCCCAGTCCCATGCTATATGCAAACTAAATCAAAATAATTGCAAACAAAACTCCCCTGGGACTGTTGCTAGTTGGAGACACTCGTTGTTTCGAGCAAGTCATGGATTGATGCTTGTTGCTGGAGGGGGAGTATAAACTTTACCATTCTGTTTGGGAAACGCCTATAATGTGTTTAGCATGGAAGATATCGCCATCTCTTAGTCGTTATGTTGACAATGAAAGTATGCCTCTCAAAATATTATTTATCTCTATTTCAAAACCGAGCTCTGGCACCTCTACAAATCCCCGCTTCCCTCTGCGAAGGGCCTATCTATTTACTTTTATGTTGAGTCATCACCCTCTTATTAAAAAGCACTAGCTGGAGAGCACAGCTGTCAATTGCATTCATTACTATTAATTTATATTGGGTATGACTATGATTGGATCTCTTTTACCATGAATTACAATGTCTAGTCAGTCCTTGATCTTTAAAGGTGCTCTGCATTTATGTTTTGCAGTCTCAGAAAGGGCTAGCGAGATACCATCTTGTTATATCATATTATGATTGTTTTGAGAAAGTGTTGTCATCCGAGACTTATTATTATCGCTCGCTAGTTGATTATGCTATTGATATGAGTAAACATGAGACCTGAGAGTTATTGCGAATGTGGTTAGTCATAATATTTGCTGAAAACTTGAATGCTGGCTTTACATATTTACAACAACAAGACCAAACAGAGTTTGTAAAAGTTTTTCTTTATCACTTTCAGTTTATCAACTGAATTGCTTGAGGACAAGCAAAGGTTTAAGCTTGGGGGAGTTGATACGTCTGCGTCGTATCTACTTTTCCAAACACTTTTGCCCTTGTTTTGGACTCTAACTTGCATGATTTGAATGAAACTAACCTGGACTGACGCTGTTTTCAGCAGAATTGCCATGGTGTTATTTATGTGCAGAAACAAAAGTTCTCGGAATGACCTGAAACTCCACGGAACAACTTTTCAGAAATTATAAAAAATCCTTGCCAAAGATGAAGACCAGGGGGCCCACACCTTGTCCACGAGGGTGGGGCCGCGCCCTCCCCCCTAGGGCGTGCCCCCTACCTCGTGGTCCCCCTGGAGCTCCTCCGATGCAAACTCCAACTCTATATATTTGCTTTCGGAGAGAAAAAAATCAAGGAGAAGAAATCATCGCGTTTTACAATACGAAGCCGCCGCCAAGCCCTAAAATCTCTCGGGAGGGCTGATCTGGAGTCCGTTCGGGTCTTCAGAGAGGGGGATTCGTCGCCGTCGTCATCATCAACCATCCTCTATCACCAATTTCATGATGCTCACCGCCGTGCGTGAGTAATTCTATCGTAGGCTTGCTGGACGGTGATGAATTGGATGATATCTATCATGTAATCGAGTTAGTTTTGTTAGGGTTTGATCCCTAGTATCCACTATGTTCTGAGATTGATGTTGCTATGACTTTGCTATGCTTAATGCTTGGCACTAGGGCCCGAGTGCCATGATTTCAGATCTGAACCTATTATGTTTTCATGAATATATGTGTGTTCTTGATCCTATCTCGCAAGTCTATAGTCACCTACTATGTGTTATGATCCGCAACCCAAGTGACAATAATCGGGACCACTCGGTGATGACCATAGTTTGAGGAGTTCATGTATTCACTATGTGCTATTGCTTTGTTCCGGTTCTCTATTAAAAGGAGGCCTTAATATCCCTTAGTTTCCATTAGGACCCTGCTGCCACGGGAGGGTAGGACAAAAGATGTCATGCAAGTTCTTTTCCATAAGCACGTATGACTATATTCGGAATACATGCCTACATTACATTGATGAATTGGAGCTAGTTCTGTGTCACCCTATGTTATGATTGTTACATGACGAACCGCATCCGGCATAATTTTCCATCACCGATCCAATGCCTACGAGCTTTCCATATACTGGTTTACGCTTATTTACTTTCCCGTTGCTATTGTTACTATCACTTCCAAACACCAAAAATATTACTTTTCCTTCTGTTACCTTTGTTACCGTTACCACTACTATCATATTACTTTGCTACTAAATACTTTGCTGCAGATATTAAGTTATCCAGGTGTGGTTGAATTGACAACTCAATTGCTAATACTTGAGAATATTCTTTGGCTCCCCTCGTGTCGAATCAATAAATTTGGGTTGAATACTCTACCCTTGAAAGCTGTTGCGATCCCCTACACTTGTGGGATATCATCCCTGCACTGCTGCCACCACCAAGAAGGAACAACGACGACCATCAGGACGAGGGGGCTGGGGGCTTCCAGGAACCACGTGCTATCGCCAGCATCTTGGGCGGAACTCAGGCCCCAGCATCCCAGCGCGTCTTCAAGCAGTTTGCTCGCGAGGTTACCGCGGCTCTTCCGAGGCTCAAGGCCACGCGCCCGCTCAGGTGGTCCAAATGCACCATCACCTTCAGCTCGTCAGAACAGCTCAAGTGCGTGGCGACCGCCGGCGCCCTCCCGATGCTCTGCTTGCCCGTCATCAGCAACGTCCAAGTCATCAAGACCCTCATCGACGGCGGCATGGGGCTCAACATCCTGTCCGTCGAGACATTCGATAGCCTCCAAGTGGCATACAATCAGCTGCAGCCTACCAAGCCCTTCTCAGGAGTGATCGATGGCTCTACCACCCTGATAGGGCAGGTCCGTCTCCCTGTCACCTTCGGCCAGCGCGACAACTACCGCACCGAGCTCATCGACTTTGACGTCGCCCACATCCGTCTGCTGTACAACGCCATCCTTGGGTATCCAGCACCGGCTAAGTTCATGGCAGTGACCCACCACGGCTACAACGTCCTCAAGAAGCCAGGAAGCGGCGGAATCATCACAGTCCCCTGCGAAGAAAGAGATGTGGTGTGCTCCCTGGAGCGCGCCTTCCAAGCCACATTAATCGAACACCCCGATAGCAAGGGCGTCCAGTACCCTCCTGAGGCCATCCCCAAGAAGAATAAGCAACTACTCCGCATAGGGCCTCAGGAGAACGGCGTCTCCAGCGGCGCTGCCTCAGGATCAACGCCTCCCTCCCTCGCATAGGAAGGCGCGCCCGACGCCCTCCTCGGGCGAGGCTCGGGGGCTCTCTTCTTGAGGGCCTCAGACCTAGCCAAAATCACGAGGGAGGCGCTCGGGCACCACGTGGAGGCGTGCTTTGCGGCACGTTTCCCTCAAGAGGGCGCTGGGCGAGGAGTGCCTGGTGCTCAGGAGTTCATCGTCAAGGCCACCCAGGAGCTTCAAGAAGCAAGGACGTGATGAGCTTGTGTCCCCTGTTCTTCGAGTTCGACGTGCTGAGCTTTGAGCTTGTGGCAAGTGTGCGAGCTAGGGGAGGGAGAGATCTTCGTGCACACTCTAGAGTTCGAACCTTAAGGGTTTTGCCGGAACCCGAAATCCGACATAAACCATATAGTAATCAACTACAAGCTTGTAATCAACACTACTAGTCACCCCTAGCAACAATCTATAGTTCTGGTAACAAGATTGAATACAAGGGATGAACGAGGGTTTGAGATGAGATAGTTCTTGTGAAGATGTTGATGGAGATTTCCCTCCCCAAGATGGGAGAAGTGTTGGTGATGATGATGACGATGATTTCCCCCTCCGTGAGGGAAGTTCCCCCGGCAGAATCGCTCCTCCGGAGGGCAAAAGTGCTCCTGCCCAAGTTCCGCCTCAAGACGGCGGCGCTCCATCCCGAAAGTCTTCCCCTTATTTTTCTAGGTCAAAATGACTTATATACAAGAAAATGGGCACCGGAGGTGGGCCGAGGAGGCCACAACCCACCAGGGCGCTCCAGGGGGGCCCGGCACGCCCAGGTGGGTTGTGCCCACCTGGTGGCCCCCCTCTTGTGTTTATTAGCTCCAGTATTTCTTAAATATTCCCTAAAAAATCCTCGTGGAGTTTCATCTCATTTGGAGATGTGCAGAATAGGTGGCCTGACGTAGCTTTTTCAGGTCCAAATTTCCAGCTGCCAGAATAGTTCCTCTTGATGTATACCTTGAAAATTATGAGAGAAAAGTCATTAGAATTACTCCAAAAAGCATTATTATGGATAAAAACATTATAAATAATAGTAAGAAAACATGATGCAAAATGGACGTATCAACACCCCAAGCTTAGACCTCGCTTGTCCTCAAGCGAAAACCGAAATCCAAAAACATGTCCACAACCTTTGAGAGAGAGGTGTTGATGAAACAAAATACGAACATAGAAGCATCATGTTGATTATTATAATAACAACAAATTTAAACATAAAACTTCTATCATACACTTCCCATGAATAAGTAATAGTTCATCACATAATAAAAGTATAAAGCAAAAACTCTATTCGAAACCAACAAACTATGTTCTCAGTCAACTTTGCAACTACAATTCATCATCTTTTCAGGAAGGGTCACGTGTCGGAGCCTTTAAGCAAGTCCACATACTCAACCATCATATAGTCTTCCATGATTGCTAAGACTCACCTTGTACACATGAGAAAAACGTTTCAACCGGACACATAGAAAGATAGAGGCTTATAGTTTTGCCTCCCAACATACTCACCTCAAGGGTGATGTCAACAATAATAACTCATGCTACCTATATTCAACTGGACATATGTGCCTAGATCTTTCCTCACCACATGATGCTTGCCAAAGGAGAAAATTAAAAAGGAATAGAAGGAAAATTTGACTCTTTGCATAAAAGTAAATACATAAAAGTAAAAGATAGGCCCTTCACAGAGGGAAGCAGAGGTTGCCATGCACTTATTTGTTTGCATGCTCAACCCCTTAGTGCAAAAGAACGTCACGTTACATTGCCCCTTAAGATGACAACCTTTATTATGCAGTCTTTCGCTTTTATTCTTTGTCATCCAAGTTCGTGCAACGTTCAATTTTCTCTTAAACTAAAAGATCTCACATATTTAGAAGCAATTTTTATTGCCTTTTTGCACCGATGACAACTTACTTGAGGGATCTTGTTCAATCCCTAGGTAGGTATGGTGGACACTTGAAAAAAAGATTTGGGTTTAAGGGTTTTGGATGCACAAGTAGTATCTCTACTTAGTGCGGAATTTTGGCTAGCAAAGATAGGGGCAAGCACCACATGTTAAAGGATCTACGACAATATGAGTTCTGTGTGAATATAAACATACATAAACCATTACGTTGTCTTCCTTGTCCAAGGTCAACAATTTTGGCATATAATATTTTGGTGAGGGCTCACAATCACAAAATATTTCTAGGATGGTATATTTATATGTGAATCTTCCCTTCCCTTATTAATTCTTTCATGAGTTGCATCATTGACTAATGCTATGTTTGTCAACCTCTAATAAAATTTTCTTACTTATACTTTTCCTTATGTGGTGCTATCACCTACCATAGGATTAGTATATGATCTTATTGATTTATTTCCTTTCTTTTATTTGCTTTCTTTCTTTTTATTTATTTATTTGCAGCATGAAAGTAAAGAAAGTAATAATACAAACTAACTTTATTATATAACCTGCACACGATTACGATGATATATCACTAAGCCAATTCTCAAAGAAGAAAGGATCAAACTAAACTTTATTTCATCTAAAGCATAAGATTGAACTAAAATAAGTAAAAGCAGAAAGATAGTGGGATGATATGATACCGGGGCACCTCCCCCAAGCTTGGCGGAAGCCAAGGGGAGTGCCCATACCCGATACTCAGTTCTCCATTGGTGGTGAAGAAGGTGATGGTGGTGATGAAGTGATCCTGTCCTTAAGGGTCAAGAGATACTGTAGCCGACGGATGACGCTCCGGAGATAGGTGATATGCTCTTGATGCAGAATATTTTCGGGAGTGAGATACTTATTTTGTATGCGAACTATTTCAAAGACACGAAAAGCTTCAATCTCAGCAGGAGTAAGGTGAGTAAGATAGGGTTTAAGGATATCTTCCTCCTCCTCCTCGGCTAACAGTGCTTGTGTTGTCACTGGGGATGGATCTACAGTAGCTTCCTTGCCCTTGTCTCCCTTGATGGCGTCCATAGGCTCCTCCCTCTTCGTCTCAATCTTCATCAGCCAAGCATCTTCTTCCATGTGGTTGGAGGAGCAGGAAGACATGATGCCTAGCTTGACAAATCTGACCGAAAACAGCAAGAAAAGAGAACAGAGGATTTTCTCCGCGATACGGTGGTTAAGAGGTTCAGGAAGTATATATAGATTTCTTTATCTTGGAGGACAAGCATATGGAAGAAAAACAGAGTACGGGAGGTGTCCTAGGTGGGCACAACCCACCTGGGCGCGCCAGACAAGCCTGGCGCGCCCTGGTGTCTTGTGCCCACCAGGGGACGCTTCCTGGAAGTTTCTTTATTTCCAAAATTTTAAAATATTCCAAAACTGATAAAAATATTTTTGTAGATTTTTTGGAGTCCGTTTACTTACCGTATCACGTACCTCCTTATTTTGACGATTCTGGAGTGTTCTGGAAGGATTCTTTTATGTGCTCTTCCGGTGTCAAACTTTGGATAATATTGCTTTCAACATTGGTAGGCGTACTGTGACACACCAATTTTTTTCTTTTGGTTTTCTTCAAACTTTGTTGGATTTGAAGAAGGTCTTTTAAACCATTCCAAAATTCCCTCTCTTTGAAAACCTTTTTTCCCTTTGGCAAGGCTTTCATTTTGGCATTTTCTTCAACTCAGGTGTTTGGTTATTAAAAACTTTTCCTCTGTTTGCCCTCTTCCCAAATTCAAAATTTTAGGGTTTTATTTTTTTTCTTTTAAAAGAAAACCCTAGGAGTTTTGCATCTTCTCCATTATTGGAACCACTCATGATTTTTCCATGCACCACATGGTAAAATATTCCCAAAAACTCTCCCTCCACCTTGGGGCAATCCAAACATTCTATCTCATCAAGTTCAATCCATTTCTAAATTTTATTTCAATTATTTCTCCTCTCAAATCTTTTCTGTCAATTATTTTGAGCCTGGGGGATTTACAAAGCAAGTACCAAGATGCATTTGAGTTTTGACCTCAAAACAACTCCCCTGGATAGTCCTTGGTACCCACAACCTAGAACCATCATGATTCACTCCTCTTCTTTTCAAAAATTTCAAATTACAGTCTCTGCAAGTTTGGACCAGATTTGTCAAATTTGGTGAAATTCATATCTCCTCTTCTCCAAAAATTCCACAAAAAATTCAGGCATCCCCCAGATGCAATGAGAGGCCCCTCTACCAAAAATCAGCTCAAGGAGAAACCCCCACATACCACAATCATTCTGTCGAACACCTGACCTGCACTGTTTTCTTGCACTTTCAGTAAATTCAGAGAAGTTCAGAGATCCAGTGTCGTTTCCCTTCGTCAGGTTTCAGTCACGCGCCCACAGTGCGCCCTGGCACTTTGCGCACGGCCTCTCCCCCTGGCCAGAACCCCGCACGCACGCTTGGCCGATTCCTTGCGTCGGTGGCGGCGAGCCTCGCCGACGTTGGAGGTTTCTGCGGTGGCTGCGCCACCCGTGGCGGCCAGAGAGGGCCCGAGCCCGCTCGCCACGCCACCCGGCGCCGCCCATCGCCCCCTGGCTCTCCGCGTGGCCCTGCCATGCCAGCGCACGCCCGTGGCACCGTCGCCGTGGCCCGGCAAGCACAGAGCGTGCTCCCTGCCGCCGACGGGCCCGCGCCACCCCGTTCCGTCGAGCACGCGCAAAGCACCCAATCCCGGCTCGTTTAGCACCTAAACGGAACCATTGAAACTCCACGACAGCGCTCAACCCCTAAACCACCCCGACCAATGCCCTGCGCCGCTGTAAACTTCGCCGGAGAACCCCGTTCTCGGCAACCGCCTCGGGCCAGCTATATATAGCAACCCTCGAGCGCGCTCTTGCCCCCGCACGCCTCCACGACCTCACTAGACCTCGCCCAGCCCCTGGAAGGGCCTAGAGGGGCTCTTCTTCCTCGACTCCGGCCGCCGCGTTCCGCCTCGGCCTACACCTCGATTCACTCCGGTGAGGTCGTCCCCGGCGCCCAAACCCCGTCAGCTACTCTCTCAAGCTACCAGGAGTCTAACCCCCTCATCAATTTCACCTCCGCAGCGCTCTCCGACGAGACCCACGACCTCCCGAACCGCCGTCCGCCGGAGCAAGAGCCGCCGTCGACGTGGTGCTCACCGGCGACCACCACCACCACCAACCGACGCGGAATGATGTCCTGAGCACGGAGGTACCCTCCGATCTTCCTGCCTCGCCGTGGATCACCGCCGGCGACGACCGCGGCTCTCGGGCGCCGACGAGCCCCGTCTCCCTCGTTTGAAATTTCAAACCTGACGGGTGGGACCCGCCCGTCAGCCTCTCTGTTGTTTTTTTAATCGTTTTCTGAAAGCGTACTTTGGCAAATACGCTTTCTACTCTGAACCGTTTTCCTGCGCTTTTCTGCTTAGGCCCCTGAGAACTTTCTGTTTCATTACAGATAGGTCCTTGGACCAAAACTCTTATAACTTTTTAACAGAAAGGTATTTTTGAGTGATTCTTTTTCTGCCCTCTTCAAAATTTTGTCTAGTTTTTTTATCATATTTATTTGAAAAATATTTGGATTACTTTTCTGTACTCCACGGTATTTACGTTAGCGCGTGTATTTTGTGTACCGTAGATACCGAAGGAGGTGACGGAACCGCGAACTTCACCGAGCTAGACCCCGACTACTCCGAATGAGGCAAGCAATGTTTGAACTCTTGATATGATGAGTGTCTTGGCATGTTTGCATTTAGTAGTTTTCATGGCATGTTCATGAGCATCTCGATAAAAACTATGTCACGTGAAAAGTTGAGACAAGTGAGTTTCGGGAATCCATGAGTTCATGGAATTGAGGTTGCATGGCCACGTGACGGCATGAAAATGGGTAAGATGGCAGTGTTGTAGCATGCCAGTCTTATGCCAGATTATTTAGACTCCGGTATCAACTCCCGTTCATTCCTTTTTCCCGTACTGCCACATGTTTCCCGCAAGGGATATGGTTTAGTAAGTTGCAAACCACTTCCCTGGTACACACCAAAATCAAGAGGCCGGGATGAAGGTTCCGTGGCCCTGGATTAAAGCCTATCATCTGGTCATGGGGCATGGGTGTTTTCGGTTGGGACCGAGAGGGGGGCACCCCTTAGTGCGTGCGTATATAAATTTGATCCCATGCTATTCGAGATTGTGATCTCCCCGTCTCAAAGTTTTTCTTGAACGCTGTCTAGGGTGATTTCCTGACAACGTGAGGTCGGATGGGCGTGTACTGGTTAGTTGTGTTTCTTCTGAAATACCATAAACGGAACTAGTCCCTCGTGACTACGGAAATCCGTTGGCTGTGGGTATTTTAGTACAACTCTGCAGAGTCAACATTCCATTGTAACATCTTATCTATGTCCAAGTTCCGTGTCCCTTTTATCTTGTCAAATGTCAGTCTTGGTGACAGAACTCCGGTGAACCATATGAGTGTTAAGCCCGGCTAATGTTTACTCTTGTGATAGACTAACCCGTTAATATCATGTGTTGATTATTTTTTCCGGTGAACATTAACCCTTGCATGTTATGAACAATGATCTATAAGCCCTTTCTGTGACGTCGCTCAGACGTCCGACTGCGGCATTGTTAATATTTACTTTTGCTATAAGCCCTTTCTGTGATGTCGCTCAGACGTCCGACTGTGGCATTGTTATCATTTATTTTTGTTATAAGCCCTTTCTGCAATGTCGCCCCGACGTCCGACTGTGGCATTATTGTTACTTACTTTCAATATAAGCCCTTTCTGCGATGTTGCCCCGACATCCGACTGTGGCATTACTGTTATTTACTTTCGATGTGAGCCCTTTCTATGATGTCGTCCCGACGTCTGACTGTGGCACTCATTTCTTTTACTTTCAGTACAAGCCCTTTATGTGGTGTCGCTTAGACGCCCGACTGCGGCTACCTTACTTACTTAATTTTCCTTTCGAGGCGTCGCTTCAGACACCCGATCGGTTTACAGTTTATTTTGTTGGGTTTTCGAGCGGACTACCGCCGACTCCCTTTTACTTACCCTGTTCTTATGAATTAAATGTGCATTGTTAAAATTACTCATGGCGCATTCATGCATGCATTTGTTATATCTTTTGTCCGAACTGTCTTGCGAGTACTTTCAAAGTACTCACCTGGCTTGTTGATTTGGCGGATCTTGTGGCGATCTCATGGATGAAGAGTTCGATAGCGAGTCCGACGCTTAGGGGAGTCCCAGTCAGTCTCGTGCGACCCTGGATTTGGTCACTGTGTTATATCCGCTTCCGCTACCCAAATAAATTCATCGAGCCTCACCTCGACGCTCGATGAGCCGCTAGTGTAGTAGTCTTATATTCCACTCCACTGTGTTATTCCACCTATCACTTTCATCTCGAGTCAGTAGTATTGCCACCCCTCACCATTGTGTCATACCCGCCATTATGTATAATTATTGGCGTGCTTGTAATAATTTGTTGAGCAACTTTAGCTCGACCCTGTAATATATTAATGCTACTGGCTGATTGTATCAAAGTTTTGTCAACCAGTGAGGAGGGTTATCCTCACACTGGAGATTAAAAGATCGGTTTCTCAATAAATATTTTTATTGGAAAAACCGGTCGTGACACGTACCTGAGATATAATGCTTTATTTGTTGTCAATTAAGAACCTTCGGGTCAGTACCTTCAAAGTTATTTATTTTGATGGCTCCAGACCGGTAAACCTCCTCGGTGACATATGGGCCTTCCCATTTCGAGAGGAGCTTTCCTGCAAAGAATCTAAAACGAGAGTTGTACAAAAGAACATATTCTTTGACTTTAAACTCACGCTCTTGGATTCTTTTGCCATGCCATCTTTTAACCTTTTCTTTGAATAACTTTGCATTTTCATAAGCTTGGATTCTCCATTCATCTAATGAGCTTATATCAAATAACCTCTTTTCACCAGCAAGTTTGAAATCATAGTTGAGTTCTTTAACTGCCCAATAAGCTTTATTTTCTAACACAAGGGGCAAATGACAAGCTTTTCCATAAACCACTTTATAAGGAGACATACCCATAGGATTTTTATATGTTGTGTTGGGGAACGTAGCAGAAATTCAAAATTTTCCTACGTGTCACCAAGATCTATCTAAGGAGAAACCAGCAACGAGGGGAAGGAGAGTGCATCTACATACCCTTGTAGATCGCTAAGCGGAAGCGTTCAAGAGAACGGGGTTGAAGGAGTCGTACTTGCCGTGATCCAAATCACGGAGATCCTAGTGCCGAGCAGACGGCACCTCCGCGTTCAACACACGTACAGCCCGGTGATGTCTCCCAAGCCTTGATCCAGCAAGGAGAGAGGGAGAGGTTGCGGAAGACTCCGTCCAGCAGAAGCACAACGGTGTGGTGGTGGTGGAGGAGCGTGGCAATCCTGCAGGGCTTCGCCAAGCACCGCGAGAGAGGAGAATGGAGAGAGGTAGGGCTGCGCCAAGAGGGAGAGGTTCTCATGTGTTGGGCAGCCCCAAAACCCCCACTATTTATAGGAGGAGGGGAGGTGGCTGCGCCCCCTTCTACGGTTCCCACCCAAGGGGTGCGGCAGCCCTAGATGGGACTTGAAGGGGGCGGCCAAGAGGGGGAGAGGGGGGCGCCCCCTAGGGTGGGCCTTTAGGCCCATCTGCGCCTAGGGTTTCCCCTCTCCCCACCTAGCTGCGCCTTGGGCCTTGTGGGGGGGCGCACCAGCCCACCTGGGGCTGGTCCCCTCCCACACTTGGCCCATGCAGACTTCCGGGGATGGTGGCCCCACTTGGTGGACCCCCGGGACCCTCCCGGTGGTCCCTGTACGTTACCGATAAAACCCGAAACTTTTCCGGTGACCAAAACAGGACTTCCCATATATAAATCTTTACCTCCGGACCATTCCGGAACTCCTCGTGACGTCCGGGATCTCATCCGGGACTCCGAACAACATTCGGTAAAGACATACAAACTTCCTTTATAACCCTAGCGTCATCGAACCTTAAGTGTGTAGACCCTACGGGTTCGGGAACCATCTTGAACATGACCGAGACGTTCTCCGTCAATAACCAACAGCGGGATCTGGATACCCATGTTGGCTCCCACATGTTCCACGATTGTCTCATCGGATGAACCACGATGTCAAGGACTCAATCGATCCCGTATACAATTCCCTTTGTCTAACGGTATTGTACTTGCCCGAGATTCGATCGTCGGTATACCGATACCTTGTTCAATCTCGTTACGGCAAGTCTCTTTACTCGTTCCGTAACACATCATCCGTGATCAACCCCTTGGTCACATTGTGCACATTATGATGATGTCCTACCGAGTGGGCCCAGAGATACCTCTCCGTTTACGGAGTGACAAATCCTAGTCTCGATTCGTGTCAACCCAATGTACACTTTCGGAGATACCTGTAGTGCACCTTTATAGCCACCCGATTCGTTGTGGCGTTTGGTACACCCAAAGCATTCCTACGGTATCCGGGAGTTGCACAATCTCATGGTCTAAGTAAAACATACTTGACATTAGAAAAGCTTTAGCATACGAACTACGATCTTTGTGCTAGGCTTAGGATTGGGTCTTGTCCATCACATCATTCTCCTAATGATGCGATCCCGTTATCAATGACATCAAATGTCCATGGTCAGGAAACCGTAACCATCAATTAATTAAGGAGCTAGTCATCTAGAGGCTTACTAGGGACTTGGTGTTGTCTATGTACCCACACATGTATCTGAGTTTCCTATCAATACAATTATAGCATGGATAATAAACGATTATCATGAACAAGGAAATATAATAATACTAACTAATTTATTATTGCCTCTAGGGCATATTTCTAACAGTCTCCCACTTGCACTAGAGTCAATAATCTAGTTCACATCGCCATGTGATTAACACTGATAGGTCACATCGCCATGTGACCAACATCCAAAGAGTTTACTAGTGTCCAAACTAGTTCACATCACCATGTGATTAAGACTCAATGAGTTCTGGGGTTTGATCATGTTTTGCTTGTGAGAGAGGTTTTAGTCAACGGGTCTGCAACATTCAGATCCGTGTGTACTTTGCAAATCTCTAGGTCATATTGTAAATGTTGCTTCTACGCTCCACTTGAAGCTATTCCAAATGGTTGCTCCACTATCGATCCGGTTTGCTACTCGAGTCATTCGGATAGGTGTTAAAGCTTGCATCGACGTAACCCTTTACGCCGAACTCTTTATCACCTCCATCATCGAGAAACATGTCCTTATTTACTCCAAGGACAATTTGACCGTTGTCCAATGATCCATTCCTGGATCATTCTTGTACCCCTTGACTGACTCATGGCAAGGCACACTTCCGGTGCGGTACACAGCATAGCATGCTATAGAGCCTATGTCTGAAGCATAGGGGACGACCTTCATCCTTTCTCTCTCTTCTGCCGTGGTCGAGCTTTAACTCCTAACTTCATACCTTACAACTCAGGCAAGAACTCCTTCTTTGACTGATCCATCTTGAACACCTTCAAGATCATGTCAAGGTATGTGCTCATTTGAAAGTACTATTAAACATTTTGATCTATCTTATAGATCTTGATGCTTATTATTCAAGTAGCCTAATCCAGGTTTTCCATTGAAAAACACTTTTCAAACAACCCTATATGCTTGCTAGAAATTCTACACCATTTCTGATCAACAATATGTCAACAACATATACTCATCAGAAATTCTATAGTGCTCCCACTCACTTCTTTGGAAATACAAGTTTCTCATAAACTTTTGTATAAACCCAAAATCTTTGATCATCTCATCAAAGCGTACATTCCAACTCCGAGATGCTTACTCCAGTCCTTAGAAGGATTGCTGGAGTTTTGCATATTGTTAGCGTTCTTCAGATTGTCAAAACCTTACGGTTGTATCACATACAACCTTTCCTCAAGAAAACTGTCGCGGAAACAATGTTTTGACATTCTATCTGCAAGATTTCATAAATAATGCAGTAACTGCTAATCCATTTCCAACAGACTCTTAGCATCGCTACGAGTGAGAAAGTTTCACCATAATCAACTCCTTGAACTTGTCGGAAAACATCTTAACGACAAGTCGAGCTTTCTTAATGGTGATACTTACCATCATTGTCTGTCTTCCTTTTAAAATCCATCTGTACCCAACGGCCTTACGACCATCAAGTATTTCTTCCAAAGGCATGGATCCTCTCTCGGATTATATGGCCTCGAGCCATTTGTCGGAATCCGGGCCCACCATCGCTTCTCCATAGCTCGTAGGTTCATTGTTGTCTAGCAACATGACCACTAAGACAGGATTGCGTACCACTCTGAGGTAGTACGCGTCCTTGTCGACCTACGAGGTTCGGTAGTGACTTGATCCGATGTTTCATGATCACTATCATAAGCTTCTACTTCAATTGGTGTAGGTGCCACAGGAACAACTTCCTGTGCCCTGCTACACACTAGTTGAAGTGATGGTTCAATAACCTCATCAAGTCTCCACCATCCTCCCACTCAATTCTTTCGAAAGAAACTTTTTCTCGAGAAAGGACCCGTTTCTAGAAACAATTACTTGCTTCTGGATCTGAGATAGGAGGTATACCCAACTATTTTTGGGTGTCCTATGAAGATGCATTTTATCCGCTTTGGATTCGAGCTTATCATCCTGAAACTTTTTCACATAAGCGTCGCAGCCCCAAACTTTTAAGAAACGACAACTTAGGTTTCTCCAAACCATAGTTCAAACGGTGTCGTCTCAACGGAATTACGTGGTGCCCTATTAAAGTGAGTGCGGTTGTCTCTAATGCCTAACTCATGAACGATAGTGGTAATTCGATAAGAGACATCATGGTACGCACCATATTCAATAGGGTGCAACTATGATGTTCGGACACACCATCACACTATGGTGTTCCAGGCGGTATTAATTGTGAAACAATTTCCACAATGTCTTAATTGCGTGCCAAAGTTCGTAACTCAGATACTCATCTCTATGATCATATCATAGACATTTTATCCTCTTGTCACGATGATCTCCAACTTCACTCTGAAATTACTTGAACCATTCAATAATTCAGACTTGTGTTTCATCAAGTAAATATACTCAAGATCTACTCAAATCATCCGTGAAGTAAGAACATAACGATATTCACTGCGTGCCTCGGCACTCATTGGACAGCACACATCAAAATGTATTACTTCCAACAAGTTGCTTTCTTGTTCCATTTCACTGAAAACGAGGCCTTTCACCATCTTGCCCATGTGGTATGATTTGCATGACTCAAGTGATTCAAAATCAAGTGAGTCCAAACAATCCATCTGCATGGAGTTTCTTCATGCGTATACACCAATAGACGTGGTTCGCATGTCTCAAACTTTTCAAAAATGAGTGAGTCCAAAGATCCATCAACATGGAGCTTCTTCATGCGTTTTACACCAATATGACTTACATGGCAGTGCCACAAGTAAGTGGTACTATCATTACTATCTTATATCTTTTGGCATGAAAATATGTATCACTACGATCGAGATTTCAATAAACCATTCATTTTAGGTGCAAGACCATTGTAGGTATTATTCAAATAAATAGAGTAACCATTATTCTCCTTGAATAACCGTACTGCGATAGACATAATCCAATCATGTCTATGCTCAACGCAAACACCAAATAACAATTATTTAGGTTTAACACCAATCTCGATGGTAGAGGGAGCGTGCGATGCTTGATCACATCAACCTTGGAAACACTTCCAACACATATCGTCGGCTCACCTTTAGCTAGTCTTCGTTTATTCCGTAGATTTTATTTCGAGTTACTAACACTTAGCAACCGAACCGGTATCTTAATACCCTGGTGCTACTAGGAGTACTAGTAAAGTACACATTAACATAATGTATATCCAATATACTTCTATCGACCTTGCCTGCCTTCTCATCTACCAAGTATCCGGGTGGTTACCTTGATGTCCGCTCCTCTCATTACGAAGCACTTAGTCTCGGGTTTGGGTTCAACCTCAGGTTTCTTCACCGGAGCAGCACCTGATTTGCCGTTTCATGAAGTACCCTTCTTGCCCTTGCCCTTCTTGAAACTAGTGGTTTCACTAACCATCAACAATTGATGCTCCTTCTTGATTTCTACATTCATGTGTCGAACATTGCGAATAGCTCAAGGATCATCATATCTATCCCTGATATGTTATAGTTCATCACGAAGCTCTAGTAGCTTGGTGGCAATGCCTTTGCAGAAACATCACTATCTCATCTGGAAGATTAACTCCCACTCAATTCAAGTGATTGTTGTACTCAGTCAATTTGAGCACAAGCTCAACGATTGAGCTTTTCTCCTTTCGTTTGCAGGCTAAGAAAATCGTCGGAGGTCTTATACCTCTTGGCGTGAGCACGAGCCTGAAATCCCAATTTCAGCCCTCGAACATCTCATATGTTCATGACGTTTCAAAACGTCTTTGGTGCCTCAATTCTAAGCCGTTTAACATTACCGAACTATCACGTAGTCATCAAAACGTGTGTGTCAGATGTTCGCAACATCCACAGACCATGTTCAAGGTCCAGCACACCGAGCGGTGCATTAAGGACATAAGCTTTCTACTGACCGCATAATTGCTACTGTCAACTTTCAACTATATTTTCTCTAGGAACATATCTAAACAGTAGAACTAAAGCACGAGCTATGACATAATTTGCAAAGGGCTTTTGACTATGTTCAGGATAATTAAGTTCATCTTATGAACTCCCACTCAGATAGACATCCCTCTAGTCATCTAAGTGATTACATGATTCGAGTCAACTAGGCCGTGTCCGTTCATCACGTGAGACGGACTAGTCATCATCCGTGAACATCTTCATGTTGATCGTATCCTCCATACGACTCATGCTCGACCTTTCGGTCTCTTGTGTTCCGAGGCCATGTCTGTACATGCTAGGCTCGTCAAGTTAACCTAAGTGTTTCGCGTGTGTAAATCTGGCTTACACCCGTTGTATGTGAATGTAAGAATCTATCACACCCGATCATCACGTGGTGCTTCGAAACGACGAACTTTCGCGACGGTGCACAATTAGGGGGAACACTTTCTTGAAATTTTAATGAGGGATCATCTTATTTACTACCGTTGTTCTAAGCAAATAAGATGCATAAATATGATAAACATCACATGCAATCAAATAGTGACATGATATGGCCAATATCATTTTGCTCCTTTTGATCTCCATCTTCGGGGCTCCATGATCATCATCGTCACCGGCATGACACCATGATCTCCATCATCATGATCTCCATCATCGTGTCTTCATGAAGTTGTCTCACCAACTTATTACTTCTACTACTATGGCTACCGGTTAGCAATAAAGTAAAGTAATTACATGGCGTTGTTCAATGACACGCAGGTCATACAATAAATAAAGACAACTCCTATGGCTCCTGCCGGTTGTCATACTCATCGACATGCAAGTCGTGATTCCTATTACAAGAACATGATCAATCTCATACATCACATACCATTCATCACATTCTTCTTGGCCATATCACATCACATAGCATACCCTGCAAAAATGTCGGGGAAGTATGATCGTGTCCCGCGATCACCTATGGGACCTGGTCTCTTGTGGTTCGGAGGGGGAGCGGAGGATGCACAAAGAGCGGATCGAAGCGATGCACACGAGCAGATTTACCCAGCTTCGGAGCTCTCCGGAGAGATAATACTCCTATTGCTGCTTTGTGGATTATATTGTGTTCTTGCTAGGGAGCAATGGGAGCTACAAAACCTAGCCTGAGTGTGGTCTCGTATGAGTCGAATGAACTAAGCCGGAGCCGAACCGAACCCTTTCTACGTTGCACTTGGGCCTCCTTTTATAGGCACAAGGGGTCACCACAGGTGGCAAGTAGACAGGGGTAAGATAGTAAAAATAGAGGTTGGTACACCGCTTTATACAAAGTACAGATGATCTATACCTTACTCACGGCAAGGGACAAGAGTCATAAATGCCCGTCTCGATCGCTTTGAACAATGTAACAGGACCGTCAAGTGCGCCTCCGTTTGCCACGATGGTAGCTTGTCGGCGCCGCTTATCGCTGCTCCCGCTGGCTGCACAGCCCATCGACACGCGTTCTGGGAAAGCCCAGCGGCGACACATTGGCGGATGAGCTGGGCGGAGATGAAGAGGTTGCTGCTCGCGGCAAGCGCCTTGCCGCGGCAGGACCCTTGTCGCGCTTGGGAGCTCGGCGCTCACCAAGCCTTCCCGGCAAGCTCCTCTTGCCGGGGCCTTGTTTCCTTCGTGCCTTGAGTGGACTTCCCGGCAAGCTCCTCTTGTCGGGGACTTGATTACTTTGTTCTCGAATGGCTCCAAAGGAGCCGCGGAAGATCTTGATGGTCACCAGGCCAGCCCTGCCGCGGGGTGCTGCAACTGCCCGTGCACGAGTTCGGGGTGCTAGGGGTACCCCTACTCTAGTACACCGACAGGAGCCCCTGGGCCTGGGCTACACACGGCGCCAAGCTCTGTTGGGCCAGGCCCAAAATAATTACTGCACGGCACGCAGATGCAGATTACGCCATTACTCGCCTGGACCCACCACGCCTCCCACGAACGTCACGCACCGGACGTGGCGTCGTGGGGGAGATCGTGGGGCTTTCTTTAATGGAAAAAAAATCGGAACGCCGGCCCCCTCTCCCTCTTTATAAGCAGGGGGTACAGGGCAGGGCGCCCACTTGCCATTGCTGTCACATCGAAACCCCGCCGCTTCCCCTTTCTTCTCGAGCCCAAAGAGAGCGGCGCCCGCCCCTCCATTGCCACCGGTGCCACTAACGCCGTCGACCTCCTCCACCACCTCTCCCCATGGCTCCGAGGCCGACAAGGAAAAGCGTGAAATTGGCGGCGCAGCGGCTCACGGCGCTGCTGGAAGGAGCGGCCCTCTTGATCCCCAGCTGCGAAGGAAGGAGCTGCGGAGCTGTACTATCTTTTACGGTCGACGGAGACCAGGCGCACCAGCAAGACGAGAGTCATCTCCGCCGCCACATTCGAGAAAGTTTCCATCGGGTACCCTTTCTTGGCGCTTTTCTTCCACTGCGGGCTCTGCCCGCCTTTTTCTAATTCTTTTGCGATGTCATGAATACATATGGCCTCCGTCTCCTTGATTTCACCCCAACGCCGTCCTCACCTTGGCGTTTCGCACACCTCTGCGAGAACTTTGTCGGGTCCACCAAATGTAGCACTCTTCCGCCATTACTTCATGCCCAGCGTAGAGAGAGAGAGCCGCTTGGGAGGGATTGCATGGGTCTCGAGGATCGGCAAGAAGGAAGCATATCTAGACGGAGAGCTGCATAGCAAGTGGGAGGAGTGGAGAGCTGACTGGTGTTGGATCTTAGAGGAGGAGCCACAGCCTTTCACCGCCCTCGCCAAACTCCCATAGTGCGCGGCAATGATTGGAGCAACTTGGCGCGGAGGGCGACAAGTTGAAGATTGCCGTGACTAGGATTTTGCGTCTCCGCAAGGTGGGCTTACCGTAGGAGCTGTTGGCGCGGACTTCCTTCGCCGCCGCATTGCGCCTTGCAGGAGAGGAGGAGGCCTGTTTGGGAATTCAAAATGCGGCGGACATCATGAGGCTGCGCCGGGTCTGAATTGGAATTTTCTTGTCTTGGAGCTGGGCGGCATGCTGCGGGAGCTGTTCAAGCTCGATGCGGATCACCCCGAGTGGTGCATGTTGCGAGGGAGTTGTGCCTTGTGCAACAACTCGTAAACAGACAGCATCCAGCGATGATGCCGTTGCCAGCGATTCCCATGGAATCGTTCCAACTTGGCAGGAGCCCGCCCGGCGGCGTCGTGCAGCAGTTCTTCGACAACTTGGCGGAAGTGCCGATCCGCCGACAAGCGAGACAGCTCACCCGCGACACCACCGATCGGGAGATGGCGCGCGCCGCCCTAAGGTTGGAGGGCGCGCGAAGCTGCCGCCGCCGGCGTGTTTGGATTTACCGTCGAGGCGGAAACAGCTGAAGCGGCAAGTCTCGCCGACCGAGAAGAGCTTCGCCCGGTGAGGAGGAGCAGGCGAGCCCGCGTCAATCCGGAAGAGCGGTCGGGCGCTTCCCTCCGCCGTCAAGCAGCTTGCCGCAGGAGGAGCCAGCGGCCCCGCCAAGGAGACGCCTCCATAAGACCGGAGAAGTGGCGGGCGGCAGACGGCCCAACAGCCGCCTCGCCGCCCGCGCTCTACCGCGGCAAGCACTTGCTGCTGGGCGCCCATGCCGCCATGGCGACAGGGCGGGGTCTTCAGAGTCGCGGCCCTGCATCCGCCAAGCGTCCGAGGGAATCTTCTCCTCCAATTAAATGCGCGCGGGCGGACTTTGATCTCTCCGCCCTCAGCTCCGAGGAGGAAGAGGAAGAGTAAGATCTTGTCGCTGCTACTTGTAATCCTCCAATTTATTGCTTTATTTTATATCCGATGGCTTCACTCTGAACCTTCTCCTTCTTGGGACGCTAGCTCGAGAGGCGTCGAAGAGGGCCAAGACCCGGTGGTTGTCGTCTCGGATGATTCCCACAATGGCGACAGGGGCACGTCTGGGACTCCCTTGCCGGACCCGGCAACCCTTCAACAGAGCAGCCCCCAGCACAGCCCCCAGCGTAAGTGTTTGGTTTACTTCTCATGGTTAGGTGCGCTTGGGTGCTTCTCCGTCACTGATATCTGGTTTGTTGAATTATATAGGAGCAGAGCAGCCTCATCAGGAAGCACCGGAGGTCACTCCCGAAGTTCTGCTTGCTTCAACTATGTCGCCAAGGGAGAACTCTCCGCCAAGGGAGCGCTCTCCGGCAAGGGAGGCCTCTCCGACAAGGGGAGCTTCCCCGACAAGGGCCAGCGCCGACGACCCTCCAGTTGTGGAGACCGCGGCAACAGATCCCATTGCAGGTAATTTTCTTGTTTGAAAACCTCCCTTGGATTCTCTTTTCTTCTGTTCTTCTCTTTCGAACATTTGCTTGACTTGTTCTTTCTTTTTCTGACCATCAGATCCATCCGCCGGAGATCCGATGGAGACTGAGGCTGCCGACGAGGAGGACGCTCGCGGCGACAATGTCGACGCCGCCAACATGGAGGAGGAGGCTGGCGCCGATGGGCCCGCCGGCGAGGAGGCCGCCAAGGCTGCTGGCGCAGAGGCTGGGGAGGGATCCGGCGATCGCACTGACGGCCCTGAGGCCGCAGGAGCGCCAGGCGCTGCACCGACCGCCGATCCTCCCACCACCGATGCTGCACCAGACTCCGAAGAGCCCCAGCCCGGCGCCTATCTGAAGGCCGACGAGGGTGTCTTTATCAAGCTCCCATGGGCATCAAGCTCCAGGGCACCGGCCGAAGGGGAGACCTTCGACGCGGAACTGCTTGCCTCCGCCAGTCAGTCACTGGTCGATGCTTGAGCAGCAGCAGCGGTGAGCTGAGGAGGAGCAGCTGCTAAGGAGGTTGTTGTCGCTCTACCGCGCCGACAAGCCAAGCTGGAGTCGTGGAGGCGCTTGTCGCGACGGCGGGAGCTGACTTGGAGAAACGCTGAAGAGCTCCGCGCGCCAACAAAAAACTCTCGGGTTATAGCAGAGGCGCGGGAGCAGCTTGTTGAGGCGCGCACGGCCTTCATCTTGGAGAAGGCCGAGGTCGAGGAGCAGCAGAGGCTTGCGGTGAGAAGCTCTCCAGCGCAAGAAGGTGAGCTGGCGCGCGGAAGATCAACCTCGACAGCTATGAGGAAGATCTCGCCGTGCGCGAGCAATCGATTGGCGGGCCACTTCAGGAGGCAAAGGATGCTGCTGCGGCTGCCGAGGCCGCCAAGAAGGAATTGGAGACGAGGGTGGCTCAGCTGGAGTCCACCCTCTAGAAGAGCGCCGAGGAGGTCGCTGGGTTGAAGCGCGAGCGCGATAAGGACGCCTACACCCTCGGCGAGTTGCAAAGTCATTTCGCTGAAAAGATCAAAGAGCTCGATGCCGCCAAGGACTCCAAGGCGGATCTGCAGCTAAAACTGACCACCCTGACAGAGACGCTGAACGGCGCCAAGGAGCGGGAAACGGGCCTCTTGGAGAAGATTAAAGCCAACGAGGAGCTGTTGGCGAATGCATGATCGCCTGAATGATCTCGAGAGATAGCATAATGCATCGGATGTAAGGTCTTGTGGACACCGCCGCCGCATCCATAATGAGCTGATGGAGCTGGGGATGGTGGATCTTGGGTACTCCACCGACGAGAACCTCCAACCCAGCGTCAAGCTCAGCCTATTCTTCAAGGGCGTGCTGACGGGTCTCCAGCGGCTCCGGGAGGAGATCCCAAAGCAACTGGCAGAGGAGTCGCGCCAAGTTTGCGCTGGGGCTCTCGAGAAGGTGCTGATGAAAGTGGCCTTCCGCAACCCAGGCGTCGACTTCACCAAAGTTCTCAAGTCCCTGCCTCCATCTGCTGATGTTGAAGCGCTCAAGGCCCTTGTCGCACCCATTGTGGACAGGGTGAGTGGAGTCAAGAGGCTCGATGGCGACCGCGCGGACTAGGCCGCCAAGCTTATCTTTCTCTTGTCGCTGTAGATCATGTTTAGGCGAAAAATTTATTAGATCTGCGACAAGTTATTATGTAATATACACTATCTTAGGCAATCGAATGCAATGTTATTTACTTTACTTGATTTTTTCCCTTGTATGTTTATGCCCTACGCTTTTAGGGGACTTGTCGGTGAAAACACCTTTGCCGCGAGCGCTGAGTGCGGAACTTCAGCAGCCTGCTGGCGATGCCGCCTCCGATAAGCAACCTTGTCGCAACTAGTTGCAGCACACTTAAGTTGTTGAGCGGACTCGAAACAAAGTAAGGGCGCAAGCTAGTCGCAAGTCGGTTCCTCCGCGCACAGGTTTTCCATACAAAGTACTATCGTTCGAGGAAGATAACTTAAAAAATTAAAACTGATTGTTTAAACTTAGCAACTTAGCTTCTCTGTTGTCCATTTCCCGGCAAGGCGACAGTTCCTCGAGCGATGCTTGGTGGCCCACACCATTATCTTCTCCTTCCCCCCCGGTTAACTTGTGGGTGGATGAACCTTCTTCTTGTTTGAGAAGAAAGAAGAAAATAAAGTTATGGAGCCTAGTGGCTCGTTATAAACTTACGGGTGTGGATGCTGCACAAAATGTTAGAGAACACATGCATATAAGATTATGAAAGCATGTATTGGCAAGTTGTGCACAACACATAGGCTTTACTGATGCACGGGGTCTGCGCCCGGCTTTGTACAAAGGATTACATGCAACAGCGGCAAGACTTGTACAAAAGGGTGGTTGCTTGGAGCAGGTTCCGGCAACGCGCCTATATGGGTAAAACTTGCGAAGATGCTCTATATTCCAGGAATTGCTCACGGAACGCCATCTTCGGTCTCAAAGGCGGACAGCGCCGGGCCTAGTGACTCGTTTCACCCGATAAGGGCCTTCCCACTTCAAGGTCAACTTGTTGGAATTCTTGGCGGATTGAGCGCGCGAAGAACAAGGTCGCCTTCCTCGAAGCTTCGGCACTAACTGCGGCTATGGTAGCGGCGCAAAGCTTGCTGGTAACGAGCAGCTCGTCTGCAGCTGAAGATTTATCCTCCTCGAGGAGCAGCGCGTCATCTTGTCGCAGCTGCTCTTGCTCGAGCTCATCATAGCGAGCACCGAGGTGACCTGTATACGAGTTCCGTGGGGAGAACTGCCTCGATCCATAGACTAGAGCGAAGGTGTCGGCGGTGGCTCGATTTGGTGTCGTCTGATCGACCAAAGAACCACCGCAGCTCCTCGATCCAGTTTCTTCCGCACTTGTGCAGCTTTGTCAAAGTTCTGGTCTTGAGTCCCGCAGCACTTCAGCGTTTGTTCTCTCTCGCTTGACCGTTGCTTCTCGGATGAGCAATGAAGCAAAAGCAGATCTCGGCGCCAAGATCTTGGGCGTCTGCGTGAAGGTGCGGCTTGTGAACTGTGTGCCGTTGTCGGTGATGATCCGGTTAGGAATCCCAAAGCGGCAAACAATTGACTGAAGAACTTGATCGCTTGCCGTGCTGTCACCTTCCTCACTGGTTCCACTTCCGCCACTTTGTGAACTTGTCGATTACGACGTACAAGTACTCAAAGCCCCGACAGCTTCGGGGAAGGGGCCGAGGATGTCGAGCCCCTGACGAAAAGGGCCAGGATAAAGGGATTGTCCGGAGAGCTCGAGCTGGTTGGTGTATCTGTTTGGAATGGGCCTGCACGCTTCACACTTGGTTACTTGTGCAGTTGCATCTGGAGGGCTTCGGCGGAAGAAACCTTGCCGGAAAGCTTTGCCGGCAAGTGCTCTTGCGCCAATGTGGTGACCACATATGCCTCCATGTATCTCTGCCAACAGCTTATGTCCATCTTCCCGGCAAATACACTTCAATTTCACACCGTTGAGTCTTCTTCTGTACAGGATGTTGTCAACAAACTGGTACATACTTGACTGCCGGGCTACTTTTTCCGCTTCTTCTTGCTCTTCGGGAAGTTCTCCTGTCTGAAGGAAATGGACGATTTGCTGCGCCCATGCTGGAGCCTGTGGCTCGACAACAAGGACTAAAGGCTCATCTATCACTGCGGGAACATTAGCTTCCACGGCAAAAACCTGTGGTTCCGTCGAAGCTTGATGATCCCCGGCAAGCTTGCCGGAGCAAATCTTGTCGGGAGCGTCTGCTTCAACGAAACAAACCACAGGGTTTGTCGGAGCAGACTGCTCCTCAGTGATATTTGCGTTGATTTTAGGGACCTTCTTGGCGGCGGCTCCGGGGAGCTCTGCCGGAAAGTAGTCGCCGGAAACCAATTTTCTCTTCTTGCTCTGTCCTGTTGATGGTGTTACGGTTGGCTGAGTTAGCTTGAGCACAAAAATTCCTGGTTCCACAGGTAACTTAAGTGCGGCACATTTGGAGAGGCCATCAGCTATATCATTCTGAGCTCTTGGAACGTGTTCCATTTGCAGGCCTTCAAAGTGCTCTTCTAGCTTTCTCACTTCATCGACGTAGGCTTCCATCAACGGACTCTGATAATCTTTATTTACTTGGCGGACGACAAGTTGCGAGTCCCCCCTGACAATGAGCTTCTTGATCCCAAGGTCTACCGCAATCCTGAGACCGGCAAGCAAACCTTCATACTCTGCAGTATTGTTTGTTGCTTGTTCCTTGGGAAAGTGCATCGGACTATGTACTTGAGGTGCTCTCCGGTGGGTGCGATAAGCACACGCCGCACCGGCGCTTTGCAGCGAGAAGGCACCATCAAAGTACATCAGCCACTCTTTATTTGCCTCCTTGACGGGATGCTCGTCTCGGAGTTTCTTCATCTTGCGTTGGCGTCCACTCTGCTATGAATTCTGCCAATGCTCGCTTTGGATAGTTGAAGTGCTTTCAAACTTGAGACCAAAGCTTGATAGTTCCAAAGCCCACTCGACAATTCTGCTGTTGCTTCGGATTTTGCAAAATCCTCTTGAGCGGAAAGCGAGTGACAACTGTTATCTCATGTGCTTGGAAGTAATGGCGCAGCTTTCTCGAGGCCATGAGGAGGCCGAAAAGCAACTTCTGCACACCAGAGTACCTTGACCTAGCCCCCTGCAGAAGGGAACTGACAAAGTAGACTGGGCGCTGCACCATCCTTTTCTGTATCTTGTTGCAATTCTGCAAAGATCCGTCCTTGTCGGGACCAGAGCTTGACGGCAAAGCCCCCTTCTTGTCGCTGGATGCACCTGCCTCGGTTGCCGGCTCATCATCCGCCTCCCTCTCCGCTACTAACGCAGCACTAACCACTTGATTGGTCACCGCTATATACAGCAGCAACTTCTCTTGTGGCCTAGGTGCGACAAGTATTGGAGTGGAGGACAGGTATCTCTTCAAGTCCTGCAGTGCAGCCTCCGCTTTGGGAGTCCATTTCATTGGACCTGCCTTTTTCAAAATCTTGAAAATGGCAGGGCGCGCTCAGCAGACTTAGAGATAAACCTCTTTGAGCAGCCACGCAACCGCAAGCCTTCTTACACCCTTGGCGTGCTTTGGTGCTTCAATCTGCTCGATGGCCTTGATCTTGTCGGGATTGGCTTCAATTCCCATTGAGACACAAAGAACCCGAGAAGCTTGTCGGAAGGGACTCCAAAGACGCACTTCTCGGGGTTGAGCTTGAGGTTGATCTTGCGCAGATTTGCAAATGTCTCATCAAATCCTGAACGAGTTGCTTTGTCCTTGCTCTTGACCACTATGTCATCCATGTAGGCTTCTACATTTCGTGTATTTGTGGCTCAAAAGCATCATGGACTACTCTTGCAAAAGTTGAACCAGCATTCTTCAAACCGAAAGGCATCCGTATGAAACGATCGTGCCACATGGTGTAATGAATGCGGTTTTCTTCATCCTCTTCGCCATGAAGATCTGATGATACCCTGAATATGCATCAAGAAATGAAAGCAAATCACATCCAGCTGTGGAGTCAACAATCTGGTCTATACGTGGCAAGGGAAATGGGTCTTTGGGACAAGCTTTATTAACATCTGTGAAGTTAATACGAAGTCTCCATTTCCCATTGGCCTTGCGTACAACTACCGGATTGGCCAACCACGTGGGATGTAAGACTCCTCTGACAAGGCCTGCTGCTTCCAACTTCTTAATCTCTTCTGCAATGAACTCTTGGCGCTCCACTGCCTGTTTCCTAACTTTTTGCTTGACGGGCCGCGCGTGAGGACAAACAGCTAGGTGGTGCTCAATTACTTTCCTGGGAACACTGGGGATGTCAGATGGTTGCCATGCAAACACATCGACATTCGCCCGTAGGAAAGCAACGAGCTCGCCTTCCTATTTAGGGTCAAGCGTGGCACTGATGGTGAAGGTACCACCAGTGCCGTCCTCCTTGGTGGGCACCCTCTTGGTCTTCGGCGGAGCTGCCATCTTCTTCTTGCACTTGCCGGTGGAGCTCGATGGTGCGTCCTCGACGGTAGCGCAGCACTCCGAAGAGGTGCGCTTGCCGGAGTGGGCATCAGAACTCTTGCCGGACTTGGTGGTTTCGAGCTCGCTGTCAGGGATTTGAAGTTTCTGAAGCACTGCAGAGGAGATCAGGTTCAGGACGGCCCCGCCGTTAACCAACATCTTTGTGACCTTGAGGTTGCGGATAGTTGGTGATACCAACATCGGCAAGCACCCGACCGCATGATGCGATCGGGTGATCCTCAATGTCAAAGATGATGGGCGTCTTGGACCACTTCGAGGTTTGCGCCACTCTATGGATGGTTCTGCTGCATTAACCTCACGCATCCATTGCTTGAGTTGGCGGTGCGAGGTATGCAGAGAAGCACCACCGTCAACGCAAAGGATCTCCGTTGCCTTACGAAACTCTTGCTCGTCGGCTTCATCGTCTTCCATGTCTTCGTCATCTTCATCTTCGTCTTCTTCCTTGTCGCGGCGCTGGAGGTCTGTCTCCTTGCCGCTGCTTGGCCTTACACAAGGCGTCCTCCCGACCGGGTCTCTTCTTACTAGCTGCACCTGCACCTTCCTGGCCTTCTCCTTGTCTCGCCGCTCGTATTCAGCCCTCTGTAACTCAACAAGCTGCTCGACTTTCTTGCAGCTCTGGAGATCGTGGCCCTTGGTGCTGTGGATCTTACAGTACTGCTTATTGGAGCTGTCAGGCTTATTGGCGGCCGCCACAACTTGGCGGTCGTTGTCAGCGGCAACCTCCTTGCCGGAGCCACCAGCCTTGGCTTTGTTGGCGGCACCATCCTTGCCGGACTGCTCGACAACTAGTACTTCTTGGTTTTCTTCTTTACATTGTTTAGCCCGGGCTCTTCCTTGCCGGGCGGTCTCCTCACTGTCGACTCTACTCCCACATTCTCTCCTGGAGTCTTCTTCCTTCTTCAGTAGCGTGCACACTTGTCGGCCAGGCGTAGAGCTCGTGGCGTCTTTCACTTTGCACATCGCCATCTCCTCCCTCATCCTGCGGTTTCGCACATTCTGATGAAATGCACTGATCACCGCGGCAGGGTGGACATCTGGGATGTTGTAATGCACACGGCTGAATCTCTGGATGAATTTGCACAGGGACTCTCATTCCTTCTGGGCGAGCATGTGAAGGTCACTCTCTTGGCCATGAGGCTTGTGGCCACCTGTGAAGGCCCCGACAAACTGGTGGCACAAATCCGCCCAAGAAGAAATAGAGCTGTCCGGCAAGTGCATGAGCCAAGACCTGACGTTTGGCTTGAGCACCAGAGGGAAATAGTTGGCGAGGATCTTGTCATCTCGTCCCCCCGCAGCCTGCACCGCGATGGTGTAGATGCTGAGGAAGTCTGATGGGTGTGTCCTGTCATCATACTTCTCCGGCACATCTGGCTTGAAGTTTTTCTTGTCGGGCCACTGGACTTGCCGCAGCTCACGAGTGAACGCAGGGCAACCTACGCGTCGGCAAGTCGCTGGTTCTTCGGGCGCATGCATATCGACAGTGGGCCCGGTGCGCTGGTCGGATTGACGCCACGCTTCTCTTCGGCGCTCGATACGGGTTCGAGCGTCTTCTTCTTGCCGTTCTCGAAGAACTTGGCGCTGGTCGCGACGAGCTCGCGGATCCGACGACGCTGTGGAGTCGCTGTCGAGGTGGATCAGGCGAGTCGGCGATCTTGGCCTTCGGGAAGGGGAGTGTACTTTGGCTGCACCCCCGCAAGTCTCGTCACCATCGGCTCGTGCCTTGTCGTCTTGCCGCGGCTGCGAGGCGCTTGGTTGCCGCGGGACGTCGCCGTTGGCAAAGCCGATGAGGCTCTGGATGGTGGCCCTCCATTCGTCGATCTTGTCGGCCGTTGGAGGGTAGTCTAGAAGTAGCTGAGCTCTTGCCAAGGCTTCTGCTAGTGTGGTGGGTGGCAATGGTGTACGGAGCGAAGAACGAGACATGCTCGGACTCCTAACCAAGTTAGGAGGAGCAGCGTCCCGCCGACCGTACTCGCTGACTACCGGTATCTTTGGCGTGCATCTGGTCTCGAGGTCCCGGATCCTCCAGCTTGGCCTTGATCTATCGGACGTATGGTGCTGCGAGCACCATGGCGCTGTCTTTCCCGCGCCTCTTGAGAAGGGCGCGTGCAGACTCAGACGCCAAGCTTGCGCCGTCTTGTCCTTGGATCTGCAGCGCCGTGGGCTCTTCGGCGACACCCGTTCCTCCGCCAGCGTCTTCTCCACCACTCGTCAGCTTCGGTGGTGGTGGGTTTGACGCGGACGGCTCCGCTACCGCCGAAGCCTTCTTCTTCGGTGGCATGTTGACGAAGATGTTGATGAAGAAACTGCTCGTGTGAACACCGGATCGGGTTCACACAGCCTCGACGCCCCCTACCTGGCGCGCCAAAGATGTCGGGGAAGTATGATCGTGTCCCGCGATCACCTATGGGACCTGGTCCCTTGTGGTTCGGAGGGGGAGCGGAGGATGCACAAAGAGCGGATCGAAGCGATGCACACGAGCAGATTTACCCAGCTTCGGAGCTCTCCGGAGAGATAATACTCCTACTGCTGCTTTGTGGATTATATTGTGTTCTTGCTAGGGAGCAATGGGAGCTACAAAACCTAGCCTGAGTGTGGTCTCGTATGAGTCGAATGAACTAAGCCGGAGCCGAACCGAACCCTTTCTACATTGCACTTGGGCCTCCTTTTATAGGCACAAGGGGTCACCACAGGTGGCAAGTAGACAGGGTAAGATAGTAAAAACAGAGGTTGGTACACCGCTTTGTACAGTGTACAGTGATCTATACCTAACTCTGACGGCAAGGGACAAGAGTCATAAATGCCCATCTCAGTCGCCTGAACAGTGTAACAGGGACCGTCAAGTGCGCCTCCGTTTGCCACGATGGTAGCTTGTCAGCGCCGCTTATCGCTGCTCCCCGCTGGCTGCACAGCCCATCGACACGCGTTCCTGGGAAAGCCCAGCGGCGACACGTTGGCGGATGAGCTGGAGCGGAGATGAAGAGAGGTTGCCTGCCGCGGCAAGCGCCTTGCCGCGGCAGAACCCTTGTCGCGCTTGGGAGCTCGGCGCTCACCAAGCCTTCCCGGCAAGCTCCTCTTGCCGGGGCCTTGTTTCCTTAGTGCCTTGAGTGGACTTCCCGGCAAGCTCCTCTTGCCGGGGCCTTGATTACTTTGTTCTCGAATGGCTCCAAAGGAGCCGCGGAAGATCTTGATGGTCACCAGGCCAGCCCTGCCGCGGGGTGCTGCAACTGCCCGTGCACGAGTTCGGGGTGCTAGGGGTACCCCTACTCTAGTACACCGACAAAAAACAAGTTAGACGTCCTCTAATTGTTGCTGCATGTTTTACATGGCTGCTATGGGTTTCTAGCAAGAATGTTTCTTACCTACGCAAAACCACAACGTGATATGCCAATTGCTATTTACCCTTCATAAGGACCCTTTTCATCGAATCCGTTCCGACTAAAGTGGGAGAGATCGGCACCGCTAGCCACCTTATGCACCAAGTGCATGTCGGTCGGTGGAACCTGCCTCACGTGGAAGAGTACGTAAGGTCGGTCCGGCCGCTTCATCCCACAATACCGTCTAAACAAGATTGGACTAGTAACAGTAAGCATATTGAACAACATCAACGCCCACAACTACTTTGTGTTCTACTCGTGCAAAGAATATACGCAATAGACCTAGCTCATGATGCCCTTTGTTGGGGAACGTGGCAGAAATTCAAAATTTTCCTACGTGTCACCAAGATCTATCTAAGGAGAAACCAGCAACGAGGGAAGGAGAGTGCATCTACATACCCTTGTAGATCGCTAAGCGAAGCGTTCAAGAGAACGGGGTTGAAGGAGTCGTGCTCTGCCGTGATCCAAATCACGGAGATCCTAGTGCCGAGCGGACGGCACCTCCGCGTTCAACACACGTACAGCCCGGTGACGTCTCCCATGCCTTGATCCAGCAAGGAGAGAGGGAGAGGTTGAGGAAGACTCCGTCCAGCAGCAGCACAACGGCCTGGTGGTGGTGGAGGAGCATGGCAATCCTGTAGGGCTTCGCCAAGCACCGCGGGAGAGGAGAAGGGAGAGAGGTAGGGCTGCGCCAAGAGGGAGAGCTTCTCATGTGTTGGGCAGCCCCAAAACCCCCACTATTTATAGGAGGAGGGGAGGTGGCTGCGCCCCCATCTAGGGTTCCCACCCAAGGGGTGCGGCAGCCCTAGATGGGACTTGAAGGGGGCGGCCAAGAGGGGGAGAGAGGGGGCGCCCCCTAGGGTGGGCCTTTAGGCCCATCTGCGCCTAGGGTTTCCCCTCTCCCCACCTAGCTGTGCCTTGGGCCTTGTGGGGGGGGGGGGGCGCACCATCCCACCTGGGGCTGGTCCCCTCCCACACTTAGCCCATGCAGCCCTCCGGGGATGGTGGCCCCACTTGGTGGACCCACGGGACCCTCCCGGTGGTCCCGGTACGTTACCGATAAAACCCGAAACTTTTCCGGTGACCAAAACAGGACTTCCCATATATAAATCTTTACCTCCGGACCATTCCGGAACTCCTCGTGATGTTCGGGATCTCATTCGGGACTCCGAACAACATTCTGTAACCACATACAAACTTCCTTTATAACCCTAGCGTCATCGAACCTTAAGTGTGTAGACCCTACGGGTTCGGGAACCATGCAGACATGACCGAGACGTTCTCCGCTCAATAACCAACAGCGGGATCTGGATACCCATGTTGGCTCCCACATGTTCCACGATGATCTCATCGGATGAACCACGATGTCAAGGACTCAATCGATCCCGTATACAATTCCCTTTGTCTAACGGTATTGTACTTGCCCAAGATTCGATCGTCGGTATACTGATACCTTGTTCAATCTCGTTACCGGCAAGTCTCTTTACTCGTTCCGTAACACATCATCCCGTGATGAACCCCTTGGTCACATTGTGCACATTATGATCATGTCCTACCGAGTGGGCCCAGAGATACCTCTCCGTTTACACAGAGTGACAAATCCCAGTCTCGATTCGTGCCAACCCAATGAGACACTTTCGGAGATACCTGTAGTGCACCTTTATAGCCACCCGATTACGTTGTGGCGTTTGGTACACCAAAGCATTCCTACGGTATCCGGGAGTTGCACAATCTCATGGTCTAAGGAAAAGATACTTGACATTAGAAAAGCTTTAGCATACGAACTACGATCTTTGTGCTAGGCTTAGGATTGGGTCTTGTCCATCACATCATTCTCCTAATGATGTGATCCAGTTATCAATGACATCAAATGTCCATGGTCAGGAAACCGTAACCATCTATTGATTAATGAGCTAGTCATCTAGAGGCTTACTAGGGACTTGGTGTTGTCTATGTACCCACACATGTATCTGAGTTTCCTATCAATACAATTATAGCATGGATAATAAACGATTATCATGAACAAGGAAATATAATAATAATAACTAATTTATTATTGCCTCTAGGGCATATTTCCAACATGTTGTTCTATATGCCCAAAGTGCATCATCTAATTTTCTTAGACCAATTCTTCCTGGACCTATTAACAGTCTTTTGCAAAATTAATTTTATTTCCCAATTGCTAAGCTCAACTTGAGCACAAGACCGAGGATGATAAGCTGATGCAATTCTATGGTTAGCATCATACTTAGCAAGCATCTTACGAAAAGCACCATGAATAAAGTGTGAACCACCGTCAGTCATCAAATATCTAGGGACTCAAAACCTTGGGAAAATAACTTCCTTAAGCATTTTAATAGAGGTGTTGTGATCAGCACTACTAGTTGGAATAGCTTCTACCCATTTAGTAACATAATCAACAGCAACCAAAATATGTGTATACCCATTAGAGGAAGGAAAAGGTCCCATGTAATCAAATCCCCGTCCATCAAATGGTTCAATAGGAAGTGAATAATTCGTAGGCATTTCTTGACGCTTACCAATATTACCTACTCTTTGGCATTCATCACAAGATGAGACATACTTACGAGCATCCTTGAAGAGAGTAGGCCAATAAAATCCAGATTGCAATACCTTATGAGCAGTTCTATCTCTAGCATGATGCCCTCCATACGGTTCGGAATGACATTTCCGTAGGATTTGTCCCTGTTCATGCTCAGGTACACAATGTCTAATAATAGCACCTACTCCTTCTTTATAAAGATGTGGGTCATCCCAAAAGTAATGTCTTAAATCATAGAAGAATTTTTTTCTTTTGTTGGTAAGTAATGCTAGGTGGAAAATATTTAGCAAAAATATAATTAGCATAGTCAGCATACCAAGGAGTACTATTAGCAACATTTATTGTACCTAACTGCTCATCAGGAAAACTATAATCAATAGGAAGTGAGTCATCAAGCACATTTTCAAGCCTAGACAAGTTCTCAGCTACAGGGTTCTCAGCTCCTTTTCTATCAATAATATGCAAATAAAATTCTTGTAACAAGACAACCCAACGGATAAGTCTAGGTTTAGCATCTTTCTTTTCCATAAGATATTTAATAGCAGCATGGTCTGTGTGAACAGTTACTTTGGAATCAACAATATAAGGTCTAAACTTATCACAAGCAAACACCACTGCTAAGAACTCCTTTTCAGTAGTACCATAATTTCTTTGAGCATTGTCTAGAGTTTTACTAGCATAATGAATAACATTCAATTTCTTATCAACTCTTTGTCCTAGAACAGCACCAACAGCATAATCACTAGCGTCACACATAAGTTCAAAAGGCAAGTTCCAATCAGGTGGTTGAACTATAGGTGCAGTAATTAAAACTTTCTTGAGTGTTTCAAAGGCTTCCAGACAATCATCATCAAAAACAAAAGGAATGTCATTTTGCAAAAGATTAGTAAGAGGCCTAGAAATTTTAGAAAAGTCTTTGATAAATCTCCAATAGAAACCAGCATGGCCTAGGAAACTATGAATACCTTTGATGTCCTTGGGACAAGGCATTTTCTCAATTGCATCAACTTTAGCTTGGTCCACTTCAATACCTCTTTCAGAAATTTTATGACCCAAGACAATGCCTTCATTAACCATAAAGTGGCACTTCTCCCAATTCAAGACAAGATTTGTTTGTTCACATCTCTACAAAACTCGATCAAGATTGCTTAAACAATCATCAAAAGACTTCCCATAAACAGAAAAATCATCCATGAAAACCTCAACAATCTTTTCACAAAAGTCAGAGAATATAGCCATCATGCATCTTAAAGGTAGCAGGTGCATTACATAGACCAAAAGGCATACGTCTATAAACATAGGTTCCAAAAGGACAAGTAAAAGTGGTCTTTTCTTGATCAGGTTGAGAAATGGGTATTTGTGAAAAGCCACAATATCCATCAAGGAAACAAAAGTGTGTGTGCTTAGATAATCTTTCAAGAATTTGATCAATAAAAGGCAAATGGTAATGATCTTTTCTAGTTGCTTTGTTTAATTTTCTGAAATCAATTACCATCCTATAGCCTCTGACAATTCTTTGTGGGATAAGTTCATTCTTATCACTAGGAACAACAGTTATACCTCCTTTCTTAAGGACACAATGAACAGGACTTACCCATGTACTATCAGCTATAGGATAGATTATACCTGCTTCCAGAAGTTTTAATATTTCCATTCTTACCACCTCTTTCATCTTCGGATTTAACCGTCATTCGTGATCAACAACTGGTTTAGCATCAGGTTCCATATTAATTTTGTGCTGACATAGAGTGGGACTAATGCCCTTTAAATCAACAATAGTATATCCAATAACAGCTGGTGCTTCCTTAGAACTTTCAATAATCTTTCTTCTTCATGTTCTGAAAGGTTAGCACTGATAATAACAGGATATATTATCTTTTCATGAAGATAAGCATATTTCAAAGTGTCTGGCAATTGTTTTAATTCAAACACATGATCACCTTTAGGTGGAGGAGGACCTCCTAGAGTTTCAATAGGCAAATTGTGTTTAAGTAGAGGATGTTGTTCAAAGAAAATACTATCTATTTCATTCCTTTCATGCATATGTATATCATTTTCATGGTCTAACAAGTATTGGTCTAAAGGATCAGTGGGTGGCATGGCAATAGAAGCAAGACCAATTAATGCATCCTTACTAGTTTCTTTTTCATGATGATTTCTACTAGACTTGGAAAAATTAAAGTCATGAGACTCATCACCAAAACTAACACCCACAGTTTGTTTCTGGCAATCTATCTTAGCATTAACTATGTTCAAGAAATGTCTACCAAAGATAATGGGACAAAAGTCATCTTGTGGGGAACCAAGAACAAGAAAATCAGTAGGGCATTTTACTTTCCCACACAAGACTTCAACATCTGTAATAATCCCACAAGGTGATATGGTGTCTCTATTTGCAAGTTTAATAGTAACATATATGTCCTCTAACTCTGTAGGTGCTATGTCTTTCCTAATTTCTTGATATAAAGTGTAAGGAATAGCACTCACCCTAGCACCCATGTCACATAAACCATGATAACAGTGATCTCATACTTTAACTGAAATGACAGGTAGGCCAACAATTGGTCTATTTTTTATCCCTTTTATCAGGTTTAGCAATTCTATCAGCTTCTGCACAGAAGTAAATAACATGCCTATCTATATCTTTTTCTAAGAGATCCTTAACCATAGCAACATTAGGTTCAACTCTAATTTGTTCATCATATTTAGGTATTCTAACATAGCTTTTGTTAACCATAGTTGAAACTTTAGCATGTTCCATTATCCTAACAGGAAAAGGTGGTTTCTCAATATAAGCAGTAGGAACAATTGGATCAACATTATAAAGTATAATTTCTTCTTTAACTGGTACCGGCTCTTTAATTTCTTCTTTAATAGGTGTGTGATATTTAAACCACTTCTCTTTAGGGAGTTCAACATGAGTAGCAAATGATTCACAAAAGGAGACTACTATCTCAGAGTCAAGTTCATATTTAGTGCTAAACTTTTGAAAAGCATTGGTATCCATAAAAGATTTAACACAATCATACTTAAGCTTTATACCTGACTCTTTACCTTTGTTGAGTTCCCAATCTTCAGAGTTGCGTTTAATTCTTTCCAAAAGATCCCACCGGAGTTCAATAGTTTTCTTCGTAAAAGAACCAGCACAAGAAGTATCCAACATGGTTTGATCATTACGAGAAAGCCGAGCATACAAATTCTGAATAATAATTCTCTTGAGAGCTCATGATTGGGGAATGAATATAACATTGACCTAAGCCTCCCCCAAGCTAGAGCGATACTTTCTCCTTCACGAGGCCAAAAATTATATATATAATTCCGATCACGATGAACTAGATGCATAGGATAGTTTTTTTGGTGAAACTCCAATTTCAAACGATTCCAATTCCATGATCCAATATACCATGCCAATGCTTTTCCCTTCAAAGATAAAGGGAAAACCTTTTTCATAACTTCATCCCTGGGTAAACCTGCAAGCTTAAACAATCCACAAATTTGTTCCACATATATCAAGTGCATGTCAAGATGTTCGGTTCCATCTCCTGCATAAGGATTAGCTAGCAGTTGTTCTATCATACCCGAAGGAATTTCATATTCAATATTTTCAGTAGGTGCAGTAGGTTGAGAGGTAACTAATTGTGGTTCCGGACGAGGTGAAGATACCTCGAACAAACCCTCAAAGGATTGTTTTCCATAGTAACAAGTGACAATAAATTTCAGCACACTATAAAAAAAATTCCTTAGCGAATTCCACTTACCAAAGGCGCTTCGCTCCCCGGCAACGGCGCCAAAAAATAGCCTTGATGACCCACAAGTATAGGGGATCAATTGTAGCTCTTTTTGATAAGTAAGAGTGTCGAACCCAACGAGGAGCAGAAGGAAATGACGAGTAGTTTTCAGTAAGGTAATGTGTGCAAGTGCTGAAACTGTAAGTAGCAAGTAGTTTGATAGCAAGATTATTTGTAACGAGCAAGTAACGATAGTAGCAATAAGTATGCAGCAAGGTAGCCCAATCCTTTTCAGGCAAAGGACAGGCCAAAATGGTCTCTTATGATAGGCAAAGCGTTCTTGAGGGTACACGGGAATTTCATCTAGTCACTTTCATCATGTTGGTTTGATTTGTGTTCGCTACTTTGATAATTTGATATTAGGGTGGACTGGTGCTTAGGTGATGTTCTTACTTGAACAAACCTCCTACTTATGATTAACCCTCCCGCAAGCATCCGCAACTACGAGAAAAGTATTAAGGATAAATCCTAACCATAGCATTAAACTCTAGGATCCAATCGGTCCCTTATGAAATAGTGCATAAACTGGGGTTTAAGTTTCTGTCACTCTCGCAACCCACCATATATTTACTACTCCACAATGCATTCCCTTAGGCCCAATTATGGTGAAGTGTCATGTACTCGACGTTCACATGACACCACTAAGGGAATCACAACATACATACTATCAAAACATCGAACACATATCAAGTTCACATGATTACTTGCAACATGATTTCTCCCGTGACGACCTCAAGAACAAAAGTAACTACTCACAAATAATCAACATGCTCATGATCAGAGGGGTATTAATATGCATAATGGATCTGAACATGTAATCTTCCACCAAATAAACCATATAGTAATCAACTACAAGATGTAATAAACACTACTAGTCACCCCCTAGCAACAATCTATAGTTCCGGTAACAAGATTGAATACAAGATATGAACTAGGGTTTGAGATGAGATGGTGCTGGTGAAGATGTTGATGGAGATTGCCCTCCCCAAGATGGGAGAAGTGTTGGTGATGATGATGACGATGATTTCCCCCTCCGGGAGGGACGTTCCCCCGGCAGAATCGCTCCGCCGGAGGGAAAAAGTGCTCCTGCCCAAGTTCCGCCTCGAGACGGCGGCGCTCCATCCCGAAAGTCTTCCCCTTATTTTTTATGTCAAAATTACTTATATTCCAGAAAATGGGCACCGGAGGTGGGCCGAGGAGGCCACAACCCACCAGGGCGCGCCATGGGGGCCTGGCGCGCCCAGGTGGGTTGTACCCACCTGGTGGCCCCCCTCTTGTGTTTATTGGCTCCAGTATTTCTTAAATATTCCATAAAAATCCTCGTGGAGTTTTAGCTCATTTGGAGATGTGCAGAATAGGTGTCCTGACGTAGCTTTTTCAAGTCGAGATTTCCAGCTGCCAGAATTCTCCCTCTTGATGTATACCTTGCAAATTAGGAGAGAAAAGGCATTAGAATTACTCCAAAAAGCATTATTATGGATAAAAACATTATAAATAATAGTAATAAAACATGATGCAAAATGGACGTATCAGGGCTTGATCCCTAGTATCCACTATGTTCTGAGATTGATGTTGTTATGACTTTTCCATGCTTAATGCTTGTCACTAGGGCCTGAGTGCCATGATTTCATATCTGAACCGTTTATCTTTTCACCATTATATCTATCTTCTTGATCCGATCTTGCAAGTCATATTCACCTATTACGTGTTATGATCCGTAAACCCTGGAGTGACAATAGTCAGCATACTTTCCGGTGATGACCGTAGTTTGAGGAGTTCATGTATTCACTATGTGTTAATGCTTTGTTCTAGTTCTCTATTAAAATGAGGCCTTAATATCCCTTAGTTTCCATATGGACCCCGCTGCCACAGGAGGGTAGGACAAAAGATGCCATGCAAGTTTTTTCCATAGGCACGTATGACTATTTACGGAATACATGCCTACATTATATTTATGAACTGGAGCTAGTTTTGTATCGCCCTAAGTTATGACTATTATATGATGAATATCGTCCAATGAATTCACTGATCCAACGCCTACGAATTTCCTACATATTGCTTTTGCTAAGTTAATACTGATGCGGTAACTGTTACACTTGCTACAAAATCATTGCTATCACTTCTATCGTTACTATTACTATTACCACTATTACCCAAACTATCATACTCCTTTGCTACTGATCACTTTTTTGCAGATATTTAATCTCCAGGTGTGGTTGAATTGACAACTCACCTGCTAATACTTGCAAATATTCTTTGGCTCCCCCTGTGTCGAATCTATAAATTTGGGTTGAATACTCTACCCTCAAAAACTGTTGCGATCCCATATACTTGTGGGTTATCAACCATCTCATCTCAAACCCTAGTTCATCTCTTGTATTCAATCTTTGTCTCAAAACCTCAGATTGGTACCTGTGGGTAGATGTCTACTATGCAACTTTATTCTTGTAGACTCGTGTTGGGCCTCCAAGCGCAGAGTTATGTAGGACAGTAGCAATTTTCCCTCAAGTGGTTGACCTAAGGTTTATCAATCCGTGGGAGGTGTAGGATGAAGATGGCCTCTCCCAAACGACCCTGCAACCAAATACAAGAAATCCCTTGTGTCCCCAACACACCTAATACAATGGCAAATTGTATAGGTGCACTAGTTCAGCGAAGATATGACGATAAAAGTGTAATATGGATGGTAGAAATATATTTTTATAATCTAAATAAATAAAAACAGCAAGGTAGCAATTAGTAAACAGGCACCAAAACGGTATTGCAATGCTTAAAAATGAGGCCTAGGGTCTGTACTTTCGCTAGTGCAATCTCCCAACAGTGCTAACATAGTTGGATCATATGATTATCCATCAAAGTGTAGTAAAGAATCACTCCTGAGTTCCTATTAGCGGAAAACAAAAGATAGATATTGCTTGTAGGTTACGAGACTACCTCAAAGCTATTCTTTCTGTTCGATCTATTCAAGAGTTCGTACTAAAATAATACAAAGCTATTTTTTCCGTTCGATCTATCCTAGAGTTCGTACTAAGATAACACCAAAGCAAATTCATATTCATAATACTCTATCCACACAAAGAACTACAAAGAGACCCCGAAGTTTCAACCGGAGAAAAATGTGCATCTACCCCTATGCATAGATTACCCCAATATCACCGCAGGAATCCGCGAGTGAATGCCATAACATATGTCAAGTGAATCAATAAGATACCCCAATTGTCACCTCAAGTATTCATACCACAAGACATATATTATGTGTTCTCATCTCTGAATATTCAATCTGACAAGACAAAACTTCAAAGGGTAAAGATTCAATCCATCATAACAAGAGTATAGAGGGTACAAACATCATATGATCCGACTATATTAAAAAAGCCCTTGATATAGATCACGAGAGAGAGATTAAACAGATAGCTACTGGTACAAACGCTCAACCTCGAGGGTGGACTACTCCCTCCTCATCGAGGTTGCCGCGGGGATGATGAAGATGGCCACCAGTGATGATTCCTCCCTCCGGCAGGGTGCCGAAATGGAGCTTGATTGGTTTTCGGTGGATAAAGAGACCTTGCGGCGGCGGAACTTCTGATCTAGGTTAACCCCAAAGGGTTTTTGAATATTTGGGAATTTATAGTGGAAAGAAGGGGTACGGGAGGCCACCGAGGTGGGCACAACCCACCTGGGAGCGCCAGGGGGGGCTGGCGCGCCCTAGTGGGTTGTGCCCCGCTCGGGGAAACCCCCAGGTGCTTCTTTGGCCCATTGGGAGTCTTCTAGCCCATAAAAATTCTCCGTGGAGTTTCGCGGTGTTTGGACTACGTTTGATATTGATTTCTTGCGATGTAAAAAACAAGCAAAAACAACAACTGGCACCGGGCACTGGGTCAATAGGTTAGTCCCAAAAAATGATATAAAGTTGCTATAAAATGATTGTAAAACATCCAAGAATGATAAAATAACAGCATGAATACTTCATAAATTATAGATACATTGGAGACGTATCAGCATCCCCAAGCTTGATTCCTGCTCGTCCTCGAGTAGGTAAACGATAAAAGAAATAATTTATGAAGTGTGAATGCTAGGAATGTGCATAAGTTTTATCAATGACAATTTCAATCACTTTTCCTAGCATCATAACAACAATTCTTTCTTATGAAACTTCTGATGTTATAGTGGCAACCAATTCACATGTTAAGGTTCAAACAATGAACTCTCTTGAAACTCAACAACCTATGTTCTTAGTCACCAAGCAATTGCAATTCAACTTATTCAACAGAGTTTAAGTAAGAGCTCCACATACTCAACCATCAAATAGTCTTCTATGATTGCTAACACTCACCGCGTACACATGAGCAAAACATTTTAACTGGACACATAGAAATATAGGGGCTTATTGGTTTTCCTCCCAACGTATTCACCTCAAGGGTGATGTCAACAATAATAACTCATGCTACCCGTATTCAACTGGACATATGTGTCTAGATCTTTCCTCCCCACATGATGCTTGCCAAAAGAGAAAAATAAAAAAGGAATAGAGAGAATAACTTTGACTCTTTGCATAAAAATAAATACTGAAAATTAAAAGATAGCCCCTTCGCAGAGGGAAGCAGAGGTTGCCATGCGCTTATTTTTTTGTATGCTCAACCCCTTAGTGCAAAAGAACGTCACGTTATATTGCCCCTTATGATAGTAACCTTTATTATGCAGTCCGCCGCTTTTATTGCTTTGCCATCATAAGTTCGTATAACACTCAATTTTCTCTTACACTAAATGATCTAACACTTTTAGAAGCAATTTTTATTGCCTTATTGCACCGATGACAACTTACTTGAAAGATCTTGCTCAATCCTTAGGTAGGTATGGTGGACTCTTGAAAATAAGATTTGGGTTTAAGGATTTTTGGATGCACATTTAGTATCTCTACTTGGTGCGGAATTATTGGCTAGCAAAGATGGGGGGCAAGCACCACATGTTGAAGGATCTATGACAATATGACTTCTATGTGAATATGAACAAACATAAACCCTTACGTTGTCTTCCTTGTCCAACGTCAACAATTTTGGCATATAATATTTTGATGGGGGCTCACAATCACAAAAGATTTCTAGGATAGTGTATTTGCATGTGAAAGTTCTTTTCCTTATACTAATTATTCGTGAATTGCTTGTATGACCAATATTGTCATTGTCAAGCCTCAAAAGGTTTCACTTTGTAAACCCAAATGTGAAGCTACCACTAGGCAAGATATGATTTCAGCTTCATGATATTCAATTCATTCAACAGTTTTACTCATAGGATATAAGTGAAACACAAGAGTAAATGACAAACTACTCCAAAAAGATATAAGTGAAGATCAATCGAGTAGTTAAGTAAATAGATAGCTATGTGAGGGGGCTCTCTTATTTAAAATAGCAAGCAAAACAAAACAAAATGACATTTCAAGGATAGCACACATCATGTGAAGAAGCAAAAGCTTAGGCTCAACCGATACTAACCGATAATTGTTGAAGAAGAAAGGTGGGATGCCTCCTGGGGCATCCCCAAGCTTAGATGCTTGAGACTTCTTGGAATATTAACTTGGGATGCCTTGGGAATCCCCAAACTTGAGATTTTGTGTCTCCTTAATTCCTCGCATATCATGGTTTTCCAAAATCTCAAAAGCTTCATCCACACAAAACTCAACAAGAACTCGTGAGATAAGTTAGTATAAACCAGTGCAAAAACTTTATCATTCTCTACTATAGCAAATCACTAAAATTAGTATTCAACATTTCAAACTAAATGCCTTTTCATATTTAATACTCCTATCCTCAAATAGAATCATTAAACAAGCAAACATATGCAAACAATGCAAACATAACAGCAATCTGCCAAAACAGTACAGTCTGTGAAGAATGCCAGGGTATCAATACTTCCCTAACTCCAAACATTATAAAATTCTACCACACTGTAGAAAATTTATCGGAGCTTATTATGCAAAAAGTTTCAACATTTTATCACATTCTGACTTTCCTCGGGAAATTTTGCAACATCGATATACTTTCTGTTTTCAAACAGCAACATGTATACTTGCAAGATAAGCATGGCAAAGGCTATAAATGCCACTTTTATTGAAATAAAGGATGCAAAACATTATTCTAAATAACAAAAAGCAAATCCTAACAAATAAATTGACGCTCCAAGCAAAACTCATATCATGTGACGAATGAAAACATAGCTCCAAGTAAGGTTACCAATAATGTTGGAGACGATAGAGGGGATGCCTTCCGGGGCATCCCCAAGCTTAGTTGCTTGGATCTTCCTTGGATATTTACTTGGGGTGCCTTGGGCATCCCCAAGCTTAGGGTCTTGTCACTCCTTATTCTCCTCATATCGTCCTCTCACCCAAAACTTGAAAACTTCAATCACACAAAACTTAACGAAACTTGTGAGATAGGTCAGTATGATAAAGAGCAAACCATTTCACTTTGGTACTATAAAAGACAAGATTCATAATTTTTCTCACACAATGACTACTGTAGAATATCATTTCCACAACTTATATTGAGCAATATAAGCCATAGAAACTAGACAACAAGCAAACAATGCATTGAAAACAGAATCTGTCAAAAACAGAACATTCTGTAATGATCTGGATAACTACCATACTTCTGCTACTCCAAAAATTATGAAAAAAGTTGGACCACGTGAGAAATTTGTATATTAAACTTCTGCAAAAATAATCAACTCAAAATCTCTCTTCTGTTAAAAATGATACTTATTTTCTTGAGCGCAAAAGTTTCTGTTTTTCAGCAGGGTCAAATCAACTATCACCCAACATGATCAATACAGTAGCATAATCATTTTAACAGACAAAAACAGTAGTTAGAAGTGTTGGGTTGTCTCCCAACCAGCGCTTTTCTTTAATGCCTTTTAAGCTAGGCATGATGATTTCAATGATGCTCGCATAAAAGATAATAATTGAAACATGAAAAGAGCATCATGAAGCATATGACTAGCAAATTTAGGTCTAACCCACTTCCTATGCATAGGGATTTTGTTAGCAAACAACTTATGGGAACAAGAATCAACTAGCATAGGAAGGCAAAACAAGTGCAACTTCAAAACAATCAACACATAGAGAAGAAACTTAATATTATTGAGATATGTAAGAGCATAAGTTCCTTCCTCATAATAATATTCTGAGACATCATGAAAGGATTCAACAATATAACTATCACATACAGCACTCTTTTCATGATGCACAAGCATAGAAGATTTATCACTATTTATGGCATACATTTCATCATAATAATCATCATAGATAGCAACTTCATTTTCATAATTGATTGAAACGTCTTCCAAAATAGTGGATGAATCACTAAATAAAGTCATGACCTCTCCAAATCCACTTTCATCAATATTGTAATAAGATTCAACACCCTCCAAAATAGTGGGATCACTACTACCTAGAGTTGACACTCTTCCAAACCCACTTTCATCAATGTAATCATCATAAATAGGAGGCATGCTATCATCATAATAAATTTCCTTATCGAAAGTAGAAGGAATCAAGGGATCATACTCATTAAGCAAAGCATCCCCAAGCTTAGGGCAAGCATTATTTCCAGCAAATAAATCTTCAAACATTTCATACTCATCAAACATAGCATCCCCAAGCTTGTGGTTTTGCATATCATCACAATCATTCTTATCAATAGCATGAATGGAACCAATAGTATAGCAAACATTATTATCATATTCTTCCAAGCAAGTGCTGAAAAGATTTCCAAGATTATAAGAAGTACCATTATCCTCCCAATCATAATCAGCACAACAAGCAATATGCATAGCAAAATCATCATCAATAGTGCTCTCGGACATTGTGCCATAAGACATAGAAACAATATCATCATCAAGTGCCATCATCATCCACAATTATTTTTGACTCATTTTCATGGGGCACAACAATAATAGGAGCAACATTATTTGGGAGAGATACCTTTTTACCTATCTTCTTTCTTCTTTTCTTCTTGTTCACCACATCATGTGTGGGTTTAATTAATCCTTTAAAGCTTCTTATTGATGAGATTGGTTGGATAGGAAGCTCCTCCTCGTTACCTGATTCATCATAATAAACACTAGGAGGGTATTGGGAAATATTTTCCCTTTCATTTGTACTCTCTTCATATTTTATTTGTTTTCTTGACTTTGGATAGTTGGCAATATAAGGATTCTCAATGCAATTTACCACACAAAACATATAAATTTCCTCTAGATTAAAATCAAGAAATCTCTTCAGATTAAATTTTGCAATATCCTTAGTTATGTGTTTCATTTCTTCATACCCCAAAAGAAGACTAAGCTCTTTACGATGCTCAAGGGTAATCAAGTTATTACAATTTTTGGACACTAATTGATCATGAAAGAATCTGCATTGAAGATTTAAATGACCATGTTCATTGCAAATTTCACAAGGATGGCGAAAAAAATTAAATCTTTCAGCACAATCATCTAGCCTCTCTTGCAACCTTTTTGTTTCTAAATATTTATGCTTCTTACAAAATCTATCTTCCCTTTCTGGTGTGTAAAGGAACTCCCAATTCACTCCACAAAAAGTGACATGCTTATAAGAAACATTTTTGTCATGACTTGTGCAATCATCATTAGCATTTTGGATATTCAAAGAATTCATACTAACAACATTGCAATTGAAGGAAATATGCCCTAGAGGCAATAATAAAGTTGCTATTTATATTTCTTTATATCATGATAAATGTTTATTATTCATGCTAGAATTGTATTAACTGGAAACTTAGTACATGTGTGAATACATAGACAAACAGAGTGTCACTACTATGCCTCTACTTGACTAGCACGTTAACCAAAGATGGTTAAGTTTCCTAGACATGGACAAAGAGTTGTCATTTGATAAACGGGATCACATCATTAGAGAATGACGTGATTGACTTGACCCATCCGTTAGCTTAGCACGATGATCGTTTAGTTTTTTCCTATTGCTTTCTTCATAACTTATACATGTTCCTATGACTATGAGATTATGCAACTCCCGAATACCGGAGGAACACTTAGTGTGCTATCAAATGTGACAATGTAACTGGGTGATTATAAAGATGCTCTATAGGTGTCTCCGATGGTGTTTGTTGAGTTGGCATAGATCGAGATTAAGATTTGTCACTCCGAGTATCGGAGAGGTATCTCTGGGCCCTCTCGGTAATGCACATCACTAAAAGCCTTGCAAGCATTGTGACTAATGACTTAGTTGCGGGATGATGCATCACGGAACGAGTAAAGAGACTTGCCGGAAACGAGATTGAACTAGGTATTGAGATACCAACGATCGAATCTCGGGCAAGTAACATACCGATGACAAAGGGAACTAACGTATGTTGTTGTGCAGTTTAATCGATAAAGATCTTCGTAGAATATGTAGGAACCAATATGAGCATCCAGGTTCTGCTATTGGTTATTGACCGGAGATGTGTCTTGGTCATTTCTACTTAGTTCTCGAACCCGTAGGGCCGCACGCTTAACGTTCGTTGATGATCGGTATTATGAGTTTATGTGATTTGATGAACCGAAGGTTGTTTGGAGTCCCGGATGTGATCACGGGCATGACGAGGAGTCTCAAAATGGTCGAGACATAAATATCGATATATTGGAAGCCTATGTTTGGACATCGGAATGGTTCCGAGTGAGTTCGGGCATATACCAGAGTACCGGGGGGTTACCGAAACCCCCCGGGGAGTATATGGGCCCTAATGGGCCTTAGCGGAGAGAGGGGGGCAGCCAGGGCAGGCCGTGCACCCCCTCCCCCTTTTGTCTGAATTGGACTAGGAAGGGGGGTGGCGCCCCCCTTTCCTTCTTCCCTCTCTCCCCCTTCTTTCTCTCCTAGTCCAACTAGGGAAGGGGGGAATCCTACTCCCGGTGGGAGTAGGACTCCTCCAGGGCGCGCCATAGAGGGCCGGCCCTCCCCCCTCCTCCACTCCTGTATATACGGGGGAGGGGGCACCCCATATACACACAAGTTGATCATTGATCTCTTAGCCGTGTGCGGTGCCCCCCTCCACCATAATCCACCTCGGTCATATCGTTGCAGTGCTTAGGCGAAGCCCTTCGCTGGTAGCTTCATCATCACCGTCATCATGCCGTTGTGATGGCGTAGCTCTCCCTCGACACTCAGCTGGATCGAGAGTTCGTGGGACGTCACCAAGCTGAACGTGTGCAGATCGTGGAGGTGCCTTACTTTCGGTACTAGGATCGGTCGGATCGTGAAGACGTACGACTACATGAACCGCGTTGTCATAACTCTTCCACTTACGGTTTATGAGGTAAGTGGACTACACTCTCCCCTCTCGTTGCTATGCATCACCATGATAGATCTTGCGTGTGCGTAGGAAAATTTTGAAATTACTGCGTTCCCCAACAGTGGCATCCGAGCCAGGTCTATGCGTAGATGTTATATGCACGAGTAGAACACAAAGAGTTGTGGGCGATAATAGTCATACTGCTTACCAGCATGTCATACTTTGATTCGGCTGTATTGTTGGATGAAGCGGCTTAGACCGACATTACGCGTACGCTTACGCGTACGCTTACGCGGGACTGGTTCTACCGACGTGCTTCACACACAGGTGGCTAGTGGGTGTCAGTTTCTCTAACTTTAGCTGAATCGAGTGTGACTACACCCGGTCCTTGTTGAAGGTTAAAACATCACACTTGACGAAAAATCGTTGTGGTTTTTTTGCGTAGGTAAGAACGGTTCTTGCTCAGCCCGTAGCAGCCACGTAAAACTTGCAACAACAAAGTAGAGGACGTCTAACTTGTTTTTGCAGGGCATGTTGTGATGTGATATGGTCAAGACATGATGCTAAATTTTATTTTATGAGATGATCATGTTTTGTAACAGAGTTATCAGCAACTGGCAGGAGCCATATGGTTGTCGCTTTATTGTATGAAATGCAATCACCATGTAATTGCTTTACTTTATCACTAAGCGGTAGCGATAGTCGTAGAAGAAATTGTTGGCGAGACAAGAACGATTCTACGATGGAGATCAAGGTGTCACGCCGGTGACAATGGTGATCATGACTGTGCTTTGGAGATGGAGATCAAAGGCACAAGATGATGATGGACATATCATATCACTTATATTGATTGCATGTGTTGTTTATCCTTTATGCATCTTATTTTGCTTAGTTCGGCGGTAGCATTATAAGATGATCTCTCACAAAATTTCAAGGTATAAGTGTTCTCCCAGAGTATGCACCATTGCTACAGTTCGTCGTGCCGAGACACCACGTGATGATCGGGTGTGATAAGCTCTACATTCACATACAACGGGTGCAAGCCAGTTTTGCACATGCAGAATACTCGGGTTAAACTTGACGAGCGTTGCATATGCAGATATGGCCTCGAAACTTTGAGACCGAAAGGTCGAGCGTGAATCATATAGCAGATATTATCAACATAGTCATGTTCACCATTGAAAATTACTCCATCTCACGTGATGATCGAACATGGTTTAGTTGATATGGATCACGTGATCACTTAGATGATTCGAGGGATGTCTATCTAAGTGGGAGTTCTTAAGTAATATGATTAATTGAACTTTAATTTATCATGAACTTAGTACCTGATAGTGTTTTGCATGTATATGTTTTTGTAGATAGATGGCCCGTGCTGCTGTTCCGTTGAATTTTAATGCGTTCCTAGAGAAAGCTAAGTTGAAAGATGATGGTAGCAATTACACGGACTAGGTTCGTAACTTGAGGATTATCCTCATTGCTACATAGAAAAATTACGTCCTGGAAGCACCGCTAGGTGTACCACCCGCGCCGGCAACTGCAGACATTATGAATGCCTGGTAGTCGCGTGTTGATGACTACTCGATAGTTCAGTGTGCCATGCTTTACGGCTTAGAACCGGGACTTCAACGACGTTTTGAACATCATGGAGCATATGAGATGTTTCAGGAGTTGAAGTTAATATTTCAAGAAAATGCCCGGATTGAGAGATATGAAGTCTCCAATAAGTTCTATAGCTGGAAAATGGAGGAGAATAGTTATGTCAGTGAACAAATACTCAAAATGTCTGGGTACCACAACCACTTGACTCAACCGGGAGTTAATCTTCACGATGATAGTGTCATTGATGAGTTCTTCAATCACGCCACCAAGCTACAAGAGCTTCGTGATGAACTATAATATGGAAGGGATGGATAAGACAATTCCCGAGCTCTTCGCAATGCTAAAGGTTGCGGAGGTAGAAATCAAGAAGGAGCATCAAGTGTTGATGGTCAACAAGACCACCAGTTTCAAGAAAAAGGGTAAAGGGAAGAAGGGGAACTTCAAGAAGAACAGCAAGCAAGTTGCTGCTCAAGTGAAGAAGCCCAAGTCTGGACCTAAGCCTGGCACTGAGTGCTTCTACTGCAAAGGGAATGGTCACTGGAAGCGGAACTGCCCCAAGTATTTGGCGGAGAAGAAGGATGGCTAAGTGAAAGGTATATTTGATATACATGTTATTGATGTGTACCTTAGTAATGCTCGCAGTAGCGCCTGGCTATTTGATACTGGTTCCGTTGCTAATATTTGCAACTCGAAATAGGGGCTACGAATTAAGCGAAGATTGTCTAAGGACGAGGTGACGATGCGCGTGGAAAATGGTTCCAAAGTCGATGTGATTGCCATCGGCACGCTACCTCTACATCTCCCTTCAGGATTAGTTTTAGACCTAAATAATTGTTATTTGGTGCCGGCGTTGAGCATGAACATTATATCTGGATCTTGTTTGATGCGAGGCGGTTATTCATTTAAATCAGAGAATAATGGTTGTTCTATTTATATGAGTGATATCTTTTATGGTCATGCACCCTTGATGAGTGGTCTGTTTTTACTAAATCTTGATAGTAGTGATACACATGTTCATAGTATTGAAACCAAAAGATATAAGTTTAATAATGATAGTGCAACTTATTTGTGGCACTGCCATTTAGGTCATACTAGCAAAAAGGCCCGTGCGTTGCAATGGGAGAAAAAGTATCTCTGTGTGTTTTTCTAACTGGGTGGGGCATAGGTTGTATTGAACATTATATAATTGTGTTGTAATTAACATTAAGCTGCACACATAATTGGTGACGACGTGAATATGCTTAATTTGAATCTTCTCCGGAAATATTAAGCTACTCAATTATGATGTGACTACAGAAAAGAAAAGTTTTTTATTTTTCTCAACATAAATATCTATGCTCAAAGTGCAACAGTAGCATACTGGGATTATTAGAAATTTTGGATACAGTTTTCCTTGCTAAAGCGAATTCTTGAATTTTTAAATTCCAAATTGGTGCACAAATTGACCATCATGTTTTTAAATGCCAACTATTTTGGTTATCTCCCTAACTCTGGATACTGTGCGAACTACATAATAAATCTAATCTATGTATTTATGTAACTAAATGGTAAAATGAATTTCTTTGATGGAAAAAACATGATGCGTCTTCTCCTTGCGTGTGTATGCATCATAGTGTGCTTAGTCATTCCCTCGTTATTTTCATTGTTTAGTCTCTGCCACAATCCGGCCAACACATCACCCTCTGTTTGATTACTTGATTGATAAAGAGGCTTGTTGATTATCTATTTGTTGAGGTATATAAACCATTGAGATTCAATGTGAATTGCAAGGCTGCAGACTTTGGAACGGAAGGAGCAGTATTTTTTGGCAGGCCCATCAACATATGAGCTGGCGCACTTCTTCGTTGGGATAAAACGGGCCAAGGCCGAGACTCCCGATCCAAGCAAGCGATCGACTATAACTGAAAGAACTTTCTCTACGTGAACACAATACATTCCCTGGTTTGGTGGCTAGGCATGTGCTACTTCATGTGTCGGAGGTTGTGTGTTCGACTCCAGAGACCAAACCACGGGACAAGCTCTACTTTTTCTTTTTGCGAACAAAAAGTGGACCAGGCCTAGCTGAACGTGCGGCCCAAGAGCTGACAGACAAAACACGGCAAATTAAAGCGTCATATGTTCCCAAATTAGTACCACCTCGTATATGACAAAATACGGAAAATTACTGCGGGACAAAACCAAGAATATCACCTTGCTTTATTAGTAGGTATAGATTGGTGTAAAGCGCATGAAGAAACTCCATGCAGATGGGCTTTTGGAATCACTTCATTATGAATCACTTGATGCTTGCGAACCATGCCTCATGGGCAAGATGACTAAGACTCCGTTCTCCGGAACAATGGAGCGAGCAACAGACTTGTTGGAAATAATACATACTAATGTATGCGGTCCGATGAGTGTTGATGCTCGTGGCGGGTATCGTTATTTTCTTACCTTCACAGATAATTTGAGCAGATATGGGTATATCTACTTGATGAAACATAAGTCTGAGACATTTGAAAAGTTCAAAGAATTTCAGAGTGAAGTGGAAAATCATCGTAACAAGAAAATAAATTTTCGACGATCTGATCATGGAGGAGAATATTTGAGTTACGAGTTTGGTCTTCATTTGAAACAATGTCGAATAGTTTCACAACTCACGCCACCTGGAACACCACAGTGTAATGGTGTGTCCAAACGTCGTAATCGTACTTTACTAGATATGGTGCGATCTATGATGTCTCTCACTGTATACCGCTATCATTTTGGGGTTATGCTTTAGAGACGGCTGCATTCACGTTAAATAGGGCATCATCTAAATCTGTTGAGATGACACCTTATGAACTGTAGTTTGGCAAGAAACCCAAGTTGTCGGTTCTTAAAGTTTGGGGTTGCGATGCTTATGTGAAAAAGCTTCAACCTGATAAGCTCGAACCCAAATTGGAGAAATGTGTCTTCATTGGATACCCAAAGGAGACTGTTGAGTCTTGAGGAGTCTGGACTAAAGGGGTCCTCAGGCGTCGACCTATAATCCATGGGCGGGATGATGGGCTAATGAAGACACGAAGACCGAAGACTATACCCGTGTCCGGATTGGACTCTACTTGGCGTGGAAGGCAAGCTAGGCGGCCGATTATGAATATTCCCTCTTATGTAACCAACCTCATGTAACCCTAGATCTCTCCGGTGTCTATATAAACCGGAGAGCATAGTCCGGATAGGACAGATTCATTACTATATACTCATAGGCTAGACTTCTAGGGTTTAGCCATTACAATCTCGTGGTAGATCAACTATTGTAATACTCATCTTCATCAAGATCAATCAGGAAGGAAGTAGGGTATTACCTCCATAGAGAGGGCCCGAACCTGGGTAAACATCGTGTCCCCTGTCTCCTATTACCATCGATCCTAGACACACAGTTCGGGACCCCCTACCCGAGATCCGCCGGTTTTGACACCGACATTGGTGCTTTCATTGGGAGTTCCACTGTGTCGTCGACGAAAGGATTCGATGGCCCCTTCGATCATCAGTAATGACGCCGTCCAGGGATAGACTTTTTCCCCCGGACGAATCTTTGTGTTCGGCAGCTTCGTACTGCGGGCCAACTCTCTTGGCCATCTGGAGCAGGACGATAGCTACGCCCCTGGCCGTCAGGTCAGATTTGGAAGATTGAAATACGTCGCGGATATCTGTGGAGACTCGATCTTCGATGGATTTGAGACCGCGGCGATCGCTCCCCTTCTCTCCGATTAACATGACTTAAATTTGTCATCGGAGCACACCTAGGAGATGGATCCTATTGCTGCAACGGCCCCATGTAACATCCCAAAATTCTAAATTTTGGAATGTTAAAATAAATAGATAGATTTGATTGATTGTTTGATTGTTGTGTGATTGATAGACTGAAAGTGAGTGAAATTCGAACTTTTTGAAAGTTAAATGAGAGGGAATAAAAGGACTTTCCCAAACTTTCATTTTGCATTTATGATCTTCGTGAATTCAAATTCTTTTCAAACACAAAACCCTAGAGAGAAGATGACATGACTTCTTCCATTTAAATAAATGAAAAAGGGTTTTGAAAAGGTTTGAATTTCATTCAGAAATATTTCCAATTCAGAAACTTTAAGCAACTCAATGATTTTCACGAGAGAAGATAAAATGACTTCTTAAAATTATATGAAATATGAGTTGGGAGTTTCAAAAATCAAATTTAAAGCCCTTTTGGACTTTATTTTCAATTTGGAGTTATTTGAGTTTCATTCAAATTATTTTTCTCCAAAATAAAATATATGGAAAATAGGGTAACATGATTCCCTACATCGAAAATTGGAGAAATAAATTTGAATTAATTTTGGTATTTTAAAATGATTTTTATTGGGTTATATTGTAGCAGTAGCACTGCTTGATTTATTTGAAATTTTTGTAGATTTTAATTGATGATAGAAAAATGTTCATGTCGTAGAAAATCGTTTTCTGAAACTTTTGATATACTATATGCCTATAGTAATTTTATTAATTTAAGGTTTTCTCTATTTTTCTTTGCCTAGTTTTTTTTTTAATTCCCCGGGACAACTGGGCCGAAGCCCAGCCAGCCGGCCCAAGTCAAGCCGCCTTCCTCCTCCCGTGCTCAACCCGGACTCGCCGGAGTCCGAGCGAGCCACGCCGCCGGCCGCCCCTTTCCCCGAGGAAACCGCTGCCCTTCCCCTCCTTAAAAGCCAGCCCCGCCGCCTCTCCTCTCCTCCTCGCATCGCGCGTCGCTGCACCTCCCGCAGCTCCGCAGCTCCGCTGCCACCGCTGGATCTCGCCACCGCCGCCGCCGCTCCGCCTCCTGCCCCTTTTAGCGCCGCCCGCCGCTCCTCCTCGTGGGCGTGCCACCTTCGCGTTGCCAGCAGCGCCGCCGTCGCTGCTCGCCGTCGCCTCGCCTCGCCAGAAACCGCCGTCGTCGCCGTTGCCGTTGACCCGCCGTGGCCCGGTAAAAACCGCCCGGTCCGATCCGGTTTATTTTCAGTTTCGTTTTTTTGTTAAACCCGGTTTTGTTTTTTTAACCTAGTTATTTAGTGGATGTTCGCTAGGTTAGATTTGTTAGTGAACGCTTTCGTTCATTAGGTCTCTGTAGCGAGCGTTCGTTCGATAGTTTTTTCTTTTTCTTTTTATTTTCTATCCAGGGACCTATTTGTAGTAGTTCTTTTACAGTTTAGCCCCTGGGTTTCAAATGACCACATCTTTTAGCCCGTTTATCCAAATATAACGAAACCAATGCCCACTTCTTCGTTATGATCTCCTCTATCCAATAAAACAACTTAAACATATTTTTGAAATTTTAAAATTTGAATTAGATCAGATTTTAATTCAAACTTCGTTTGATCATAACTCGAGTTTTATAACTCCGTTTGAGTTGATTCTTTTTGCAAATTAAAGCTCTTGACCTAAACTTTCTGATAAGGCCAAATACATATAATTTTGGTACTGTTAGAAAATTGTTTTATGTTGCAAGAGTTATTTGGTTTTGATGTTTTCCAATTTGTCTTTTTCGATCTTTCTGATCTTTTGAGTGATTGCTTATGTGTGGTTACCATTGCTTGCTTACGATAGATTGACCGGAGTGTGACGAGTAGAACTATCAAGAGTTTTGAGTGCGAATCATCTTCATCAACATTGCAGGCAAGTTCACACTTTGATCATATTCCTTTCATACCCAGTTTTTATGCATTAGTTTCACCCTCAAACATTGCATGAGTAGAATTGATAACATGTGGGTATTGGGAAGTAGTTGATGAGGTAGGAATCTATTGCCCTGCATTCAAACCTTGGGAGTTACTATTATGTTGCTTATATTGCTATGCTATGCTCGTAGACGTGGATTGGGTTTGAGAGTATTCATGACAGATGCGAGATTGTTAATTATTGGTTTACTTAAGGTGGCAACTTTAACACACATCTGGGTGGATTGAGGCACCTGGGTATTCTAGGGATTTCCTGTTTAGGCACCTGGGTATTCCAGCGATTGCCTATTTTTTTATGGACCGCCACCCAGGCTCAAAGGGATCATGAGATTATTCATACTAGAAACTTCCGTGTGCATTCACAAGCTATTATGGGCTCTAGCATAGTTGATTAAGTCGTGTGAACTCTTACAGTGGTAGACTAGCAGATGTAGGGGATGTAGGTGGTACGGTCTACCCATCGTAAGGTGCAAACGCTTCTGAAAGACTGTGTCTCGGTCATCCGTTTCTCAAACACCATGTAGTGCGAGAAATCCAACGGAGGAGATCGAGTCTTGTGGGGAAAAGTGCGCAAACCTCTGCAGAGTGTATAAACTAATCATGATTAGCCATGTCCTCGATTATGGACGTCTTGAGTATCTAGTACTTGGATTATCATGTGAATCTCATCATGTGACTTTAATTAATCTTGTTGGGTTTTAATGATGATGTTTAATTGGGATTGAGAGGGTGTCAACGCTCTCAATGTTTAACAACCACCATGATAGTTAAATAAAATTTATTCCTTTGTAGTAGGGAAAAATTGGCTTTCCGCAAAAACCTTATAACCATAGAGCTTTTCCACCAGCCATATATGCATGTAGTGATAGCCATTGTTCATCATTCTCTATGGTGTGAATTTGCCAGTACATTCAATGTACTGACCCTTTGTGGCTGCGACGTCTCATGTTGTAGGAATTTCTTACGACGAGTAAGTGATACGTTAGGATTACGATTTCTACACTCAACTTTGTCGTTGGTGTTGATGGGAATCCACAACCTTGTTACTTCCGCTATTTTGGATTGAGGTAATAGTATTTACGTTACTTTATACATGTGATTTACCTCTGTTATAAATCCTCGAGTACTGTGTGTGTCAGCATACCGATCCAGGGATGACACTTAAGCACGGAGACTTGATCCATTCGGGTCGGGTCGCTACACCCCAGTACCGAAGCAAATCATCCCCTTCGATGTTATAAAGTCTGCGACGTTGGAGCCGCACACGGACTCGACATCCTGCGTTGCTTGCATCGACAGAACTCCGGACTTGTCTCCGGCTACACGTTCCAGATTAAGTGCGCCTGCGGACACCGAGCTGGATCGGTTATCAATTTTCGAATTTAGCGCCGTAGACATCTTCCAGCATTCTCCTTTGGGTGACGTACTAACCTGAAGAACTTGTCCTTGGAGGAAGACTCACAGCCGAACCATGTTTGGTTCGAGCTAGAGGCGGACGACGAGGAATTTTGCCTCCCACCCGCCACCCACTTCATAGCCACCGTCGATGACTTAACCGACGTGCTTGACTATGGCTCCGAAGACATCGACGGTGTCCGGGAAACTTATCCACGAACACCTATGGGACCGGCGGACCGAGCCCCTTTCGGTTCGGCGGGGGGCGGAGATCGCACGAAGAGTGGATCGAGGCGAAGCACACGAGCAGTTTACCCAGCCGGAGCTCTCCGGAGATAACACTCCTCTGCTGCATGTGCGAATGTATTGAGTTCTTGCTCGGGAGCGCTGAGTGCTACAAGACACACTAGCTGCTAACGAGACCGGCGTGAGTGTTTTTCTGCCTCCCAACCCCTCTCTCGTTGCGCATGGGCCTCCTTTTATATGCTAAAGGGTCTCCGACGGTGGCAGCGTAGACAAGGGTAAAAAATAGCAAAGGAATTGCGGTTGGTACAACTACACGCACAGTGTATCATACCTAACCACGGCGGCGGGGACAAAGGCATCAAAAGCCCGTCTCGTCGCCCAAGTAGTGCAAAAAGGACCGTCGGGGCGCCACCGCTGCCACGATGGCAATCTTGTCGGCGTCGCTTGCCACCACGCGCCGCTGGCCGCCAGACCTCTTGCCACGCGCGCTGAAAGGTCCTGGCGACACATTGGTGGATGTCTTTGGAGCTTGGTCTGAGTGGTAGTTTGCGCGGCAAGCGCCTTACCCTTGATCGTTGTCTTGTCGCGTCCGGAAGCTTGTCGTTCACCGGGCCTCGCCGGGACGCGTGGCGCGTCGCGGCAAGTCCCTCGAGATGCCTTGGTTGGCCTTCTGGCAAGCTCCTCTTGCCGGGGCCTTGTCTCCTTGGCTTGAATACTTTGTTCTTGAATGGCTCCAAAGGAAACACGCAGGACCTTGGCGGTCACCCGGCAAGCCTTGCCGCGGGATGCTGCAACTGCCCGTGCACAAGTTCGGGATACTAGGGTACCCCTACTCTAGTACACCGGCAGAGCCCCGGGCTGGGCCACACTGCAGCGGCGGCTGTGGGGCCAGCCCAAAACAGGAACGCGAACACCGGCCTGGGTTACGCCGTATCTCACTCTGTATCCACGCGCCCTCCTCGAGCAGCGCGCGTCTAATGCGGCGTCGTGGGAGAGATCGTGGGTGGTTTATTTATTCGGAAAGGCGGAACATCTGCCCCTCCTCTTTATAAGCGAGAAAGCAGGGCAGTTAGCCCATCTTGCCGATTGCTATTCAATCTCAAAAACCTCCGCCGCTCCCCCTTCTTTCCAAAGCTGAAAGAGAGCAGCGCCCGCCCCATCGCCACCGGCACCACCAACGCCGTCAATCTCTCTCACCACCTCCGCCATGGCTCAAAGCCGGGAAGGTTGTGAAGTCGGCTGGCCTTGCGGCTGCTCATGCGCTGCGCGAAAGGAGCGGCAACCTTCCTCCTCAGCTCGCCTGTGAAGGAGCTGAGGGAGTATTACTACCTCTTACGGTCGGCGGAGACGCGGCGCATCTGCGCATGAAGGTACTCTCGGCTGCCGCTGAACGGCTCGAATGGATATCCCTTCTTCGCGTTGTTCTTCTATTGCGGGCTCTGCCCGCCTTTCTCTGAGTTTTTCTGTGACATTATGAACACCTACGGGTTCCGCCTCCTTGACTTCACCCCCAATGTCGTTCTGACCATGGCAGTTTTCGCACATCTCTGCGAAAACTTTGTCAGAGTCTATCCAAATGTAGCTCTTTTTCGCCACTTCTTTATGCCCCGAGTTGAGAGAGGGGAGCCTTTATCCGGCGGAATCGCCTGGATCTCGAGAACTGGCAAGAAGGAAGCTTATCTGGAGGGAGAGCTCCGCAGCAAGTGGGATGAATGGAGAGCGGACTGGTGCTGGATTGTCGAGGAGAACCGCAGCCATTACCGCCCAGCGCCAAGCCCGATGGCGGCGGCAGCGATTGGAACAACGTGGCCCGGAAGGCGATAGGCTGAAGATTGCCGTCACCGGATCCTCGCCTCGGGCTTGCCGGGCTCACCGTGGCGCCGTTGGCGCAGATTTTCTTCGCCGCGCGCCGCCCCCTGCGGGAGAGGAGGAGACCCGCTGGGAGTTCGGGATGCGGCGGATATCATGAGGCTGCGCCGGGCCTCAACTTCAACTTCACTGTCACAGGCGGGCCGCGATGCTCTGGAACTGTTCAACACGATCCTCAACATCCCGAAGTGTTCAGGTTGCCGAGGGTGTCGTTCCGCTGTGCAACAACTCCTCGCTCGACCGCATCCGTGCAATGATGCATTTGGCGATTCGCATGGAATTGTCCCAACTTGGCAAGAGCCTGCGAGCGGCGTTGTGCAGGAGTTCTTTGGCGGCTTGGTAGAAATGCCGGTCGCTCCGATGAACAGAAGAGCCTTACCGCGACACCACCGATGCGGAGATGGAGTGCATCGCCACTAGGCTGGAAGAGGCGGCGGCGGCTTCTGCCGTGGCGGTTTGGATTCACCGTGGAGGGCGCAGAGGCAGCGAGGCGGCAAGCCTTGCCGGCGAGAGAGCTTGCCGGCGAGGGAGAGCTTGTCGGGCTGAAGCTGGTCGGCGAGCCTGCCGAGGCTTGAGCGACTTCGTTGAAGATCGACTCCTCCTCTTTCTCACCTTGGACAGCTCGCCATAGCGGAGCCCCAGCTCCACCAAGAAGGCGTCTCCGCAAGGTCGGGGACGTAGCGGGGCGGCAGACGGGTCAACAGCCGCCGCGCCGCGCGATGCGCTCCGTCGTGGCAAGCACTGTTGTCGCGGGAGCACCTCACGCCGCTGCTGCAACTGGAGCGGGGCCCTCCCGGACCACCGCTTCTGCTCCCGCCAAGCGGCTAAGGGAACCTACTCCTCCGCCTTGTCGCGCCGAAGGTGGCCGGACTTCGACCTCTCCGCGCTTAGCTCCGACGAGGAAGAGGAAGAGTAAGATTCTTTGATGTACTTGTAGTTCTTCAATTCTTGCTGTTTTGTCTTGTATCTGATTTGCTTTACTCCGAACCCATTCCTTTTGGGACTACGGCCCGGAAGGCGGCGAAGAGAACCAAGGTCCCGGTGATTGTCATCGAGGGCGAACCCACAGCGGCAGCAAGGGGTGTGTCGAGACCACCTTGCCGGACCGGCAACTATTCCCCAAAGCAGCCCCAACGCAGCACCAGCGCAGCCCAGCGTAAGTATATGGTTTACTTCTGCTGTTAGGCGTAGCGTGGGTGCTCTTTCTTCTTGACATCGACTATTGGTTTGCGTAGGAAGCGAGCAGTCTCACCAGAGTGCGGAAGCCGCTCCCGAAATGCCATCTGCTTGACTACACGCCAAGGAGGATTCCCGACAAGGGCGTTTTTGACAAGGAGAATTTTCGGTAAGGAGAAGTCTCCGGCAAGGACAGTTCTCCGGCAAGGACAGCACCAGCGACCCCGGTGGCGGAGACCACGGCTATAGATCCTAGTACAGGTAATCCTCTTGCTTGAAAACTTCCCTTGGGTTCTTCTTCTTCAGATTTTGTTTTGAATATTTGCTTGACTTTTCTTCCTTTTCGGTCGTCAGTCCATCTGCCACGGAGCCGATGGAAACCGAGGTCGCGCGGCGAGGAAAACGTCTTGGCAATACCGGCAGCGTCGCTGTCACGAAGAAGAAGCGGCGCTGATGATCCCGCCGCGGAGAGGTCGCCAAAGCTGCCGCCCTTGAAGCCGGGCGAGGTCGGCGATCGCCTTGACGGCCCCGAGGCCGCAGGAGCGTCGGCGCTACGCCGACCGCCGATCCCTCCGCCGCTGCTGCAGCGTCAGGCTCCGAAGAGCCCCAGCCCGGCGCCTATTTGAAGGCCGGCGATGGCGTCTTCATCAAGCTCCCCTGGGCGTCGAGCTCCAGGGCGCCGATCGAAGGATAAATCTTTGATGAAGAGTTGCTCGCCTCCGCTGGGCTAACGCTGGTCGACGCGCCAAGCAGCAGCAGCGGCGAGCCTGAGGAGGAGCAGCTGCTGCGGAAGCTGTTGTCGCTCTACCGCGCCCGACAGGCCAAGCTGGTATCGAGAAGCGCTTATCGCAAGGCGGGAGTGGACATCGAAGCGGAGGAGCTCGGGGCCTCAACCAGAAGCTCTCCGGTCCTGGCGGAGGCGGGAGCAACTTCGCCGAGGCGTAAAGCCTTCCTCCTCGAGAAGGCTGAAGTTGAAAAACAACGGCTTGCTGCCGAGAAGCTGTCTGCGCGAGAAGGCGAGTTAGGCGCAGCGGAAGGTTAACCTTGACAGCCACGAGGAGGAGCTTGCGTGCGAGCAAACATTCGGCGGGGCTCTCAAGGAAGCGAGAGGATCTTGGCGCGGCTGCCGAGGCCGCCAAAAAGGAGCTGGAGGCGAAGGTGGCGCAGCTGGAGGCCGATCTCAAGGTGGCGGCGAGGAGCTTGCTGCGCTCAAGCGTGGCGCGAGAAGGGCGCCTACACCCTTGGCGAGCTGGGCGTCGTCTCGCCGAGAGGAGCAAGGAGCTTAAGCGCCACCAAGGACTCAACGCAGATCTTGAGTTGAAGCTGACTACTTTGACCAAGGCGGCGGGCCAGGCGCCAGGGAGCAGGAGGTGGCCTTGAAGGAGAAGATCAAGGCCGACGAGGCGCTGGCTGGCGAGTCTTGCTGCCGCCAGAAACACTTTTAGGGAGAATGTGGAGCCTTGGACCGAGGGTCTCGTGGATGTTGCCGCAGCCATCGACAAGCTGAGCTTGGCGCTGGGTTGGAGGATAGATGTCGGGAAGCGATCCACGAACACCTATGGGACCGGCGGACCGAGCCCCTTCGGTTCGTGAAGGCGGAGATCGCCGAAGAAGCGGATCGGGCGGCTTACACGAGCAGTTTACCTAGCCGAGCTCTCGGAGAGATAACACTCCTCTGCTGCATGTCCGGATGTATTGAGTTCTTGCTCGGGGCGCTGAGTGCTACTGATACACACTAGCTGCTAACGAGACCGGCGTGAGTGTTTTCTGCCTCCCAACCCCTCTCTCGTTGCGCATGGGCCTCCTTTTATATGCTAAAGGGTCTCCGACAGGTGGCAACATAGACAAGGGTAAAATGGAAAAGGTGCGGTTGGTACAACTACACGCTGATGTACCATACCTAACCACGGCGGCGGGGACAAAGGCATTAAATGCCCGTCTCGTCGCCCAAATAGTGCAAAAAGGACCGTCGGGGGCGCCACCGCTTACCACGATGGCAATCTTGTCGGCGTCACTTGCCACCAGCGCACCGGCTGCACAGCCTCTTGCCACCTTGCTACCGAAAGGTCCTGAGGCGACACGTTGGTGGATGTCTTTGGGCGCAGGTCTGAGTGGTAGTTTGCCGTGGCAAGCGCCTTTGCAGCGGTCATTGTCTTGTCGCGTCCGGAAGCTTGTCGTTCACGGGCCTCGCCGGAGCGTGGCGGCGTCGCGGCAAGTCCTCGAGATGCCTTGGTTGGCCTTCCCGGCAAGCTCCTCTTGCCGGGGCCTTCTCTCCTTGGCTTGAATACTTTGTTCTTGAATGGCTCCAAAGGAAACACGGAGGACCTTGGCGGTCACCCGGCAAGCCTTGCCGCGGGATGCTGCAACTGCCCGTGCACAAGTTCGGGATACTAGGGTACCCCTACTCTAGTACACCGACAGACGGTATGGACGACGATGCCGACAGGGAGCAGGGCCAAGACCTTACATTCACTGGACGTTGGACGGTCACCTCTTCATATGATGTGTACATGGTGGATACACCTAAAGGATCTGGCGACGATAAAGAGGAGCCAGATAAGAGCAAACCCTCGGAGACGCAGTCCAAGCACCAGCGCCCCAAGCGCCGTCTAAGCCTCGTCGCTCAAAGGATGGCAACAATGGCACCGGAGAAAATAGTAACCCAGGCGACGCCGAAAACAATGAAGACCCTGTCGGCGCTGCATCCGAACAGGAGGAACATGAAAACACGCAAGACAACCCCAATGAACAGGCCATAGAAGATAACTCGGAGGACGATAGTTACCATCCACCCTCCGAAGAGGAGACAAGCCTCGGCAACGAAGATTTCATCATGCCCGAGGACCCTCTGGAGTAGGAGCACTTTAAGCTTCAACTTATAGCCATTGTAAGGAGCCTGAAAAAGAAGCAGCAGCAGCTTCAAGCTGAACAAGATCTGCTCGTCGACAGATGGACTGACGTCCTGACAGCGGAAGAATACGACCTCAAGCGCCCAACCAAGAGCTACCCAAAACACGGACTGCTACCTCAGTTCGGTGAGGAGGAACCGGAGCACACATATCCCTCGCGTAATGTGGAACGACCACCACGTAGTCGAGACAGGGCGGCCGACCGGTCACCACGCGGTCGGGATAAAGCGGCAACTCAAGCCGAACAGCAGTCTGCCGAACCGCCCCGCAAAAATAAAGACGGAAGAGTTCGGGGTCACACATACGACCTCCGGCAAATCCTGGATGATAGAACAGGACACACAAGATCGATCTACGGATCGCGAGGGCGTGCCTCAAGGCACGAGGAGGGCTACCTATTCGGACGTGATAAATCTAACCATGCCGAACATCGCAGACGGACTCCATCAGAACTACGCCATGACGCGGCCCGATATAGAGGGGCCGCACACCCTCTCTGCTTCACGGATGAAGTACTGGATCACGAATTCCCTGGGGGGTTCAAGCCCGTCAATATGAAATCATACGACGGCACAACCGATCCAGCAATATGGATCGAGGACTTTATCCTCCATATCCACATGGCTCGAGGAGATGATCTCCACGCCATTAAATACCTCCCACTAAAGCTCAAAGGGCCAGCTCGGCACTGGCTTAACAATCTGCTTGAAAATTCCATCAGCAGCTGGGAAGACTTGGAAGAGGCTTTCCTCGACAACTTCCAAGGAACCTACGTACGGCCACCAGACACCGATGACTTAAGCCACATAGTTCAACAACCTGGAGAATCAGCCAGGTAATTCTGGACGAGTTCCTAACCAAAAAGAACTAGATCGTTGACTGTCCGGACGCCGAGGCCTTAGCAGCCTTCAAACACAGCATCCGCGACGAATGGCTAGCACGCCACCTCGGCCAAGAAAAGCCGAAGTCTATGGCAGCCCTCACGGCACTCATGACCCGCTTTTGCGCGGGAGAGGACAGTTGGCTGGCCCGTAGTAACAACACAGCTAGCGAGATAGGCCCCTCTAAGGCCAAGAATAGCACTGGCAAGCTCCGGCGCAATAGGCACAAAAGCCGAAGCAATGATAACAACACCGATGACACCACAGTCAACGCCGGATTCAAAGGCTCCAAGTCCGGCCAACGGAAGAAGCCCTACAAAAGAAACAATGAAGGACCTTCCAGCCTAGACCGCATACTCAACCGTCCGTGCCAAATACACGGCACCCCGGATAAGCAAGCCAATCATACCAATAGGGATTGTTGGGTTTTCAAGCAGGCCGACAAGCTAAATGCTGAAAACAAAGATAAGGGATCACAAAGTGAGGACGAGGACGAAGAGCCCCGGCAGCCTAACACTAGAGGACAGAAGAAATTTCCCCCTCAAGTCAAAATGGTGAACATGATTGTAACGCCCCGGATTCGATGCGCCAGGTGTCTGCCAGTTATTCGCCGTCATTGCCATGTCATGTGCTTGCGTGTTGCACTTTTCCATGTCATCATCTGCATTTCATATCATGTCATCATGTGCATTTCATTTTGCATACGTGTTCGTCTCATGCATCCGAGCATTTTCCCCGTTGTCCGTTTTCCAATCCGGCACTCCTATGTCTCCCGGCGCCCCTTTTACCTATTTTCGTGTGCGGGTGTTAAACTTTCTCGGAATGGCCCGAGGTTTGTCAAGCAGCCTTGGTGTAGCACCGGTAGACCGCCTGTCAAGTTTCGGATCATTTGGAGGTCGTTTGGTACTCCAACGGTAAACCGGGTAACCGTAAACCCCCCCCCCCCTTCTCTTTTCAGCCCAACACCCCTTCCAAACTGGCCCAAAACCCACCAAACTCCTCTCCATGCTCTCGGTCGTTCGATCACGATCGCGTGGCCGAAAACCGCACCTCATTTGGACTCTCCTAGCTCCCTCTACCTATATAAACACCTCCCCCTCCGAATTCGCGGATCAATCCCCCCCGAAACCCTAGTTTTCCCCTCCACGCCGCGCCGGACATGTCCGTCCCCGGCCGGACATGTCTAGCCGCCGCCTCCCCGACCAATCCGGTCGTGCCACATGTCCTCGCCGCCGCCGCGCTCTAGCGCGCCGCCCCCAGTTCGCGCCGAGCCGCCTGGGCCCCCGATCTGAGCCAGGCCCGCGCCTCGCCCGACCCGCCGCCGTCCCAGCAGCGCCCGCCGCCTCGCCGGCCGAGCACCAGCGCCGCCCTCGCCGCCCGTCGCCCGCGCCCCGCGCCGCCAGCGCCACCAGCGCCGCCCTCACCGCCCGTCCGCTCGGCGAGCCCCGCCGCCCAACTCCCAGCGCCTCCCGCGCCGCCGCCTCCTCCTCCTCGTCGCCGGCCCTCGCCTCCATGGCCGCCCGCCGCCGCGAAACTCCGGCCCCGGCCGCCCGCGCCGCAAGCCGCCCGGCCCTCTCGGCCAGATCCGGCCGCCCGCCCGGATCCGGCGATCCCCTCCTCCGTGAGCTCTTCCCCCTCTCCGGCCACCACCACGTCCAACTCCGGCGATCCTCGTAAACCGTGCAACCCGAGGTTGACTTTTTCTCCCGATTTCCTCCAAGTCCCGAAGTTTTTGTTATTTTCATGCATTTTCATCGCATCATAACTCTGTCATCGCTGCTCCGTTTCGTGCGTGTAATATGTCAAATTGTTCGTCTCGACGAGTAAATCATTTCATCTCATTGCATCATTTACATTTGAGCTCATCTTGATGCCCTAAATGCTGTTAGAAGAGTGCTATGTGATGTTAGTTTCAGATTCTTATCAGAACATGCACTTTTGTCATTTTTGCCATGATTGATGTGTGCATCCTATGGACTTGAGTCCTACATGTGTTTTGTAATATGCCATGCCATCTTTACAGGGGTGTATGCCATGTATTTTTGTGATCTCTGTGGTGACTAGCACAAGCATGCAAACTAGGCTTCATGATGTTGCTGATTTCAGCCCTGTTCTGCTGATATTTTTATGCCATGTTAACTTGATGCTACCGAGATATCCATGCTTATTTTGAGATACTTCAGTAAGGATGTTTTGAACATATGGTTATTCTATATCAATCCATGCCCTTTTTTGCAATTATGGAGTGCCATAGCTTGAGTCAATCGAGCTCTACTTTTGCTATAAAATGTTTACTGGCAGGTTGTTTACATGTTATTCAATTTTGCGAAGGTTGTTGTAGTTGATCCTTGCATGCTATGTTGTTGTTCTTGCCATGTATAGCCTCTATGCCATGTCTTCTTACTGTGAGTTGCCTTGCCATGCCATGTTTTGCTCTGTGGTGAGTGGTTCAAGCTCACCAACATGCCTACTTATTGTTGTTCCTGCCATGTATGAATCTGTAATATAACTTGCCATGTTTACATGGGTGCCATCATATCTTCTGATCCTTTTTGGCTCATTGTCAGTAAGGGACTTTTGTTCTATGCAATTAGTAGATTCATGCCATGCTTTTGTTTGCCATGATAAGTTCCTGTAGCATGTTGTTTGATAGCTCTAAACATTGCAACCTGATGTTATTTTCTGCAAAGTCTGAACTGTTATTATTTGCAAACTTGCCATGTCCTTTTGAGCATGTTCTAGTGATTTCTGGAGATAGCTCGGTGTTCATGTTTTGTCATGCTTTACCTGTACATCATGCCCATGCCTTTTGTTTTCATATTGAGGTTCTGTAGCATGTTGTTTTGGTGCTTGCAATATGCCTAGTTGCTGTTTTGGACAGATTGTTGCTATAACTTGTATAGGGTGTATGTGTTGATCCGTTGCTCCGTTTTGAGTGTGCTCTATATGAAACTTGCTTGATTTTGCAGGTAGTTTCATATTATCATGTTGCATCCTTGTTTTGAGGTGTTTGCTTGATGTTTGTATGCATTTTGCATCAATGCCATGTTTAACTTGTTTTGCTCATATCTTCTAGGCCGTAGCTCCGAATCTAATGAACTTTATATGTAACTTGACTAGAATTTCGTGTAGATCATCGTGGTGCATCTTAACTTGCTGTTTAACAACTTGAACATAAGGTTTATTCAGATCTGGAACAATTTCGAAATTTGCATCTGAGGACTCACCGGAATTGTTATATGTTGTTTCCGGCCTCATTTAAACTTGTTGATGTGTTGCTCTTGTTTGCGTCATCCCTTGCCATGAGTAGCTTCATGTAGCTTCGTCATGCATCATGCTTGGTTGTGCATCATGTCTTGTCTATGTGTGGTGTGTTTACCTTTTTGTGTGCTTCTTCTTGTTAGTTCCTGTTTCGTTGCGATCGTGAGGATTCGTTCGTCTACGCTTGGTTCGGCTTCTTCCGTTCGTCTTCTTCATGGACTCGTTCTTCTTCCTTGCGGGATTTCAGGCAAGATGACCGCTACCCTGGATCTCACTACTATCATTGCTATGCTAGTTGTTTCGTTCTATCGCTATGCTGCGCAACCTATTACCTGTTTATCAAGCCTCCCAAATTGCCATGTCAGCCTCTAACCTTTTGCACCCTTCCTAGCAAACCGTTGTTTGGCTATGTTACCACTTTGCTCAGCCCCTCTTATAGCGTTGTTAGTTGCAGGTGAAGATGAAGTTTGTTCCTTGTTGGAACATGGAGATATTGTTCCTTGTTGGAACATGTTTACTTGTTGGGATATCACAATATATTGTATATTATTAATGCATCTATATACTTGGTAAAGGGTGGAAGGCTTGGCCTTATGCCTGGTGTTTTGTTCCACTCTTGCCGCCCTAGTTTCCGTCATATCGGTATTATGTTCCCAGATTTTTGCGTCCCTAACGCGGTCGGGTGATTTATGGGACCCCCTTGACAGTTCGCTTTGAATAAGACTCCTCCAGCAAGGCCCAACATTGGTTTTACCATTTGCCTCACCTATGCCCTTTTTCCCTTGGGTTTCCGGAGCCCAAGGGTCATCTTTATTTTAGCCCCGGGCGATTGCTCCTTCGAGTGTTGGTCCGAACCGAGCAACTTCTGCGGGGCCAGCCGCGGGCAACTCGAGGGTTGGTTTTACTCGTAGCTTGACTTATCCGGTGTGCCTCGAGAACGAGGTACGTCGCGACTCTATCGGGATTTGTCGGCACATCCAGGTGGCTTTGCTGGTCTTGTTTTATTCTGTCGAAATGTCTTGTAGCCGGATTCCGAGACTGATCGGGTCTTCCCGGGAGAAGAATATCCTTCGTTGATCGCGAGAGCTTATCATGGGCTAAGTTGGGACACCCTGCGGGTATAAACTTTTGAGAGCCGTGCCCGCGGTTATGTGGCAGATGGGAATTTGTTAATATCCGGTTGTAGTAAACTTGAAGCAAACTCTTCTAAAATACACCAACCGTGTGTGTAACCGTGAGTGTCTCTTTTCGGGGTTGATCGAGAGGAGAACACGGTTTCTGGGTTATGTCTGACGTAAGTAGGAGTTCAGGATCACTTCTTGATCATTACTAGTTGACGTCCGTTCCTTTGCTTCTCTTCTCGCTCTCATTTGCGTATGTTAGCCACCATATATGCTTAGTCGCTGCTGCAACCTCACCACTTTACCCCTTCCTTTCCCATTAAGCTTTGCTAGTCTTGATACCCATGGTAATGGGATTGCTGAGTCCTCGTGGCTCACAGATTACTACACCACCAGTTGCGGTACAGGTTGTCACGATGATCATGGCGTGAGAGTGATGTTTGCTTGTATTGGAGTTCTTCTTACCTTCTTCATCGATCGGGGATAGGTTCGGTCGGCAGCTGGGCTAGCAGAGGTGGATGTCGTTTGAGCTTCTGTTTATGTTTCATCCGTAGTCGGATGTTGATCTTGTATATGATGTTGATGTATTCATGTGGCATTTGTGCCTTTTGTATGTATCCCCACCTATTATGTAATGTTGATGTAATGATATCCACCTTGCAAAAGCGTTTCAATATGCGGGTCTATCCTTGGTGGGACCGTCGAGTTCCTTTTGGATAGAGTCGCATATTGGGCGTGACAATGATATACGCTACACACATCCCCAAAAGGGAGTGCAAGCGAGCACTCAGGGACGTCTACGTGGTAGAGCCAGTCGCCCCAAAGTTCAATCCGTGGTCATCATTCCCGATCACCTTCGATCGACGAGACCATCCAATTAGCATCCGCCATGGAGGCTCAGTCGCACTGTCCTGGACCCAATTATTGACGGGTTTCACCTAACACGAGTCCTGATGGACAGTGGTAGCAGCCTTAACCTGCTCTATCAAGACACAGTGCGGAAGATGGGCATCGACCCCTCACGAATCAAACCAACAAAGACTACCTTCAAAGGAGTCATACCAGGCGTTGAGGCCCGATGTACGGGCTCAATCACGCTGGAAGTGGTCTTCGGCTCTCCGGACAATTTCCGAAGTGAGGAGTTAATCTTCGACATCGCCCCATTCCGCAGCGGCTACCACGTGCTGCTCGGACGAATAGCATTTGCTAGATTCAACACAGTGCCACACTACGCTTATCTCAAGCTCAAGATGCCCGGCCCACGCGGCGTCATAACAATCAATGGCAACACGGAACGCTCCCTCCGAACAGAGGAGCACACCGCCGCCCTAGCAGCAGAGGTACAGAGCGGCCTTCTCAAGTAGCACCATAGGACGGCCGCCGAGCCCCTGGACACCATCAAGAAGTTCCAAACTACACTGCAGTAGGACAGCAAGGCTCGTCAAGAGCTCGACTAGCAATCTTGCCTATGTCCCAGCCCCAATGAAGTAGTGGCATTCGTACCACGCGTACATAATTACGCACTCGAAATTCCATGGACATCGACGAAGGCACGAGCTAACGCGGGATCTACAGCTCGGCTAGACCAACCCCGGACACAGTTTTTCCTTTCTGTTTCAGGTTCCTTTTTCAGCGAGCCTGATCACCAGCCCCTTCGAAGGATCGGCATACAAAGGGGACATGCAGGGTAACCTCCTTACGTTCTTCTTGACGTTATTTTTACTTATTTCCCAGGACCCGCATGCTGCTCCCTCTTGATCCCGGCATGTTAAATAGTCCGGGTGCTTATCGCACTGTTTGTATAAGATACGCCTCGACGTATCCATTCAGCTATAATAAAAATGGTGTGCGGCCCAGTTTTTGTGGTTTTTGCCCCTTACTCCATTTCATTTCGATCTGCTTGTTAGCTACATCGGTACTCTTTTGTACGTTTCATATTCGCCAGGGGCTGCTTACCGCCCCGCTCTACGGCAGTAAAGTCCGATTACTTCTTATATATAAGTTCGGCACCCCGAATTTAGCATTTTTTGCATTGGCTCCAAATCATGTCTTTGGTCAATAGTTGGGTTGCCCCGCTCCTGTGCTTGCTATCGTATGTTCCGCTCTATCGGCTAGGATAGTAAAGGGAGAACTACTGCGATTGTGCCCTGGCCTTGACCGGATGAGCACCTCGATGAAAGCGAAAACTGATTGTCATGATCGGCGAGCGGTCAGCTGTTCGAGGGTTACAAAATCGTTGGAGATTTTTCCGCGCCCATGAAGGATCGGCACTTCGGTCGGATCTTGACAGCACCGCAGCTTGGACCAGGGCTGCGCACTTGCAATTATAAAACTCCTATGGCTAAGTGAGGGCGTTCAAGCCGTATAGTCCGATTGCCTTGTTCGTTGCGCTAAACAACTCCTTCAAGGACCAGATAATTGGATCAAGATTGTTTAGGTCCCATCCCGAACACCTTCGTACTAGTTACGTGAGGGCAGAAGCCGACGACTGGCCAACCTTCAGATTGCATATAACATAACCGCACAGGAGGAAACAATTTAAAGCATAATGAAATTACATCACAAAACAAAGCTTTGTCTTTATAATACAAGGCAACGGACAACACGAATGCATTCATTCGAAAATAACGTCCTGCGAACATTGAGCTGCCACATGTTGAGACCCTTCTATGACATCTGCAAAATAGTTCTCGGGTATGCGGTGCTCCTTGCCCTCCGGCGGCCCGTTGGCCACTTCAACAGCGTTCATCTTCGCCCACCACATCTTGCAGCGAGCGAAGGCCATATGGGCGCCTTCAATACATATGAACCGCTTGACGACGTCCAGCCACGGACAGGCTTCCACTAGCGGTCTCACAAGTCTGAAGTAGCTGCCGGGCATAGCTTCGGCTGGCCATAGCCGGATTGTTAAATCCTTCATGGCTAGTTTGGCCACCCTGTGTAGCTCCATCAGCTGCTTCAGCTGATCGGTGAAGGACATGGGATGCTCTGGCATCGCATACTGCGTCCAGAATACCTTCTCCATCGAACCTCCTCCTTCGGCATGGTTGAACTCTGCAGCGTCTGATACGCTATGTGGTAAATCCTCAAAAGTCCCTGGGGAACTCCGAACCCGGGTTAGTAAAAGGTATTACTTCTCTGCATACTTGCGTTGCATCTTAAAATCCTTACCCGCTGTGATCTTCCTAGCCTCCTGGATTTCCTGGAGGGCGGCCCGGGCCTCATTCCGCGTGGTCTCTGCGCTTTGACGAGCCTTGAAGAGTTCGGCCTTTTGAGCCGACGCATCATTCTCCAAGATCTCACATTTTTTTCACTGCGTCTTGGAGCTCCTGTTGGACCTCCTTGACTCGGGCCTCGAGCTTTTTTCGAGCAGCTTGCTGCTTGACGGCCTTCCCCTCGGCTTCGGCCAGAGTCTTTTTCAGGGCCTCCACCTCGGTTGCGGCTCCTACACATATTTCAACATTACGGTCAGTATGCAATGCTCATTCTTTCCGAACACACAAAAGACGTTAACTCGCCGAGCTCGTTCTCGGTCCGCTCCTGAAGCCGCTTTGTAACCTCTCCGAGCTCGTTCTCGGTCCGCTCCAGCCTCTGCTTCAGTTCAGAGACTTCGGCAGCATGCGAGGTTGCGGCCAACAGCGACGCCTGCTTATGCATACATATCACGTTAGTCTCCTGCAATAAAAGATTGATCCTCTGTCCGGTTCTTGTCGCTGAACACCGGACAGTGTCTCAGGGGCTACTGACTATATGGGATTCTTTCTCTTTCTATGTTACTTACCTCAAAACCCATTAACAGGCTGCCGCAGGCCTCATTCTGTCCGCTCTTGGCAGACTCAACTTTCTCGATCACCACACCCATAAGGACACGGTGCTTATCCACGACAGAGGCGCTTCGCAGTACCCCCATCAGATCATCTGATGCTCCTGGATGGACAGGAGCCACCGGTGGAGGCGGCACACCCCCCTTTAAAGGGAGCTGCTCGCCCGACTCCAGAGCCATAAGGGGCTCCGGAACCGTATTCGGCCGAGGGCCGATCTGGATACGGCCCTCTTCACTAGTCCCCACAGGATCGTCTCCTCTAGGTGTGCAGGCGGAGGCTTCGCCTCGTGGCGCCTCCGGACAGCGTCTGGGCTCCCACCCGAGTTCGGATCGGCCCTCCGGGACAGCATTTTGGTGTCGTCTCCGGCCCCGGGGAATAAGCGGCGGTGGCGGCATGGCTGCGCCATCTCCGGCGAGACCAACGAACTTCGGGCGAGGATCGCTGGATTAGGTCATGAGCGGACTGCAATAGTACAGCTAACTATATCAAAATAATGGAGAGTAAGGGCTGGATATGCGCATGAATAAGTCGTGTCACTACGGCGCGAATTGGGAGCTTTGTCTTGGCGCCGTTCCGGACTCTGTCCGCATCCCACGGTGTTGGCCGCGGGCGCCCTTCCCTTCTTGGGCACTTCCGCCTCCAGGGGTGCCGAAGCCGCCCTCTTCTTCTTCATCATCTCTTCAGGGGGAGGATCATTTCCTTCCTCCTCCTCTTCTTCCTCGTCATCGTCCTCAGGGACGGAGGAATGGGTCTCATCGTCTTCGGACGGCGCGTCCGAAGTGCCCTTACGACGGGGGCTACTCTTGGTCCCCTTGGCCTTCCCTTTGGCCTTCTTCTTGGCCTTCCTTTCCGGCGCCTTATCTGGCGCCGCACCAAAGATCTTCGCTGAAACGCAGGATGACTGGTTCTTGAACAACGAGCGGACACTAGATCCGCTTCGCCCTCTCCATCCAGTCCTGAAAGAGCGATAACAAAAGCTCAGGCGTCGCCCTAGCAACAAACAGGCAGGGAATACCTTAAAAGAGACATACCTCACTGGCAGGATGACTAGCGTCGTGTTCGTGATCTGAATCCGCGGCCAGCGGTTTTTCGTTGCCCTTAAATAGCAACTTCCACGCATCCTCGTGAGTAGTCTCGAAGAGCCTCACCAAGGTATGGTGCTTCTTCGGACTGAACTCCCACAAAGGGCGGCTTCGGCGTTGGCACGGGAGAATTCGGCGAACTAACATCACCTGGATTACATCTACAAGCTTGAGGTTCTTGGTTATCATGCTCTGAACGCGCGTCTGCAGCGCTATTACCTCATTGGACGAACCCCAATCGGGACTCTTCTCAACCCAAGAAGTGAGCCGCATAGGAGCACCCGAGCGGAATTCGGTAGCCGCGGTCGAGGAGGTACCGCGGGGTTCTGTGATATAGAACCATTGTTTCTGCCACTCCTTCACTGTCTCCACAAAAATACCTTTCGGCCAGGAGACGTTGGGCAGGTTGCTCACCATGGCTCCTCCGCACTCCACCTGCTGGCCATCTACCACCTTCGGCTTCACGTTGAAGACTTTGAGCCACAGCCCGAAGTGGGGGTGGATACAGAGGAAGGCCTCGCACACGACGATAAACGCCGAGATGTTGAGGAAGGAATTCGGGGATAGATCATGGAAATCTACCCCGTAATAATACATCAGCCCGCGGACGAAGGGGTGGATTGGGAACCCCAGTCCGTGAAAGAAATGAGGGAGGAATACTACCCTCTCGTTGGGCTCCGGCGTGGGAACGATTTGACCCTCAGCCGGCAAGTGGTGGGTGATTCCCTTCGCCAAATATCCGGCTGCCCGGAGCTCGGTAATGTCCTCCTCCATGACTGAGGAGACCATCCACTTGCCCTGACCACCGAATCCGGACATGGTTTCTTGAGTGGAAAGGAGATGAAAACTTGGGCGCTGGAGCTCGATATCGGGAAGGCGGAGACGGAGAGAAAGCGTGAGAAGAGGAAGAGGGGATCCTTATCCTCTTATAAAGGCAGCAAACATTAAACGCCTCCCCGCTCGCCTTAAGATTCGCCTATTCCCAAAGGCTGTGCAGGCGGCACGGTTGGTTTACCCATGCCCGCATTGATGAGAATCCCGCAATAAGGGGACACGATCTCTGCTTCGACAAGACATGCCAATAGCAACCGCGTCTTGAAACGTGGGACAAACGGTTCGAAATTATGACTGAACGGACGTGATGAAGAAAGCTGTTAGCGGATGGAACTCGTGTAAAATATATATTCTCTCTGCGATTATGCATGGTGTGTGACAGGTCTGGACACAATCATTACGTCTGAAGACCATCTTGAAGTTCGGAAAAAGGGGAACCCACCTTGCAATGCCGAAGACAATCTGTGCGCCGGACTCCTCGTCATTGAAGCCAGGTTCAGGGGCTACTGAGGGAGTCCTAGACTAAGGGGTCCTCGGGCGTCCAGCCTATAATCCATGGGCCGGACTGATGGGCTGTGAAGACACGAAGACCGAAGACTATACCCGTGTCCGGATTGGCCTCTACTTGGCGTGGAAGGCAAGCTAGGCGGCCAATTATGAAGATTCCCTCTTATGTAACCGACCTAATGTAACCCTAGATCTCTCTGGTGTCTATATAAACCGGGGAGCATAGTCCGGATAGGACAGATTCATTACCATATACTCATAGGCAAGACTTCTAGGGTTTAGCCATTACGATCTCGTGGTAGATCAACTCTTGTAATACTCATATTCATCAAGATCAATCAAGCAGGAAGTAGGGTATTACCTCCATAGAGAGGGCCCGAACCTGGGTAAACATCGTGTCCCCCGTCTCCTGTTACCATCGATCCTAGACGCACAGTTCGGGACCCCCTACCCGAGATCCGCCGGTTTTGACACAGGTAGGTACACCTTCTATCACAGATCCGAAGGCAAGATATTCGTTGCTAAGAATGGATCCTTTCTAGAGAAGGAGTTTCTCTTGAAAGAAGTGAGTTGGGGGAAAGTAGAACTTGATGAGGTAACAATACCTACTCCCTTATTGGAAAGTAGTTCATCACAGAAATCAGTTCCAGTGATTCCTACACCAGTGAGTGAGGAAGTTAATGATGATGATCATGAAACTTCTGATCAAGTTACTACCGAACCTCATAGGTCAACCAGAGAAAGATTTGCACCAGAGTGGTACGGTAATCTTGTTCTAGAATTCATGTTACTTGACCATGACGAACCTACAAACTATGAGGAAGCAATGATGAGCCCAGATTCCGCAAAATGGCTTGAGGCCATGAAATCTGAGATGGGATCCATGTATGAGAACAAAGTATGGACTTTAGTTGACTTGCCCGATGATCGGCAAGCCATAGAGAATAAAATGGATCTTCAAGAAGAAAACTGACGCTGACGGTAATGTTACTGTCTACAAAGCTTGACTTGTTGTGAAAGGTTTTCGACAAGTTCAAGGAGTTAACTACGATGAGACCTTCTCACCCGTAGCGATTCTTAAGTCTGTCCGAATCATGTTAGCAATTGTCGCATTTTATGATTATGAAATTTGTCAAATGGATGTCAAAACTGCATTCCTTAATGGATATCTTAAAGAAGAGTTGTATATGATGCAACCAGAAGGTTTTGTCAATCCAAAAGGTTCTAACAAAGTGTGCAAGCTCCAGCGATCCATGTATGGACTGGTGCAAGCCTATCGGAGTTGGAATATACGCTTTGATAGTGTGATCAAAGCATATGGATTTATACAGACTTTTCGAGAAGCATGTATTTACAAGAAAGTGAGCGGGAGCTCTGTAGCATTTCTGATATTATATGTGGATGACATATTGTTGATCGGAAATGATACTGAATTTCTGAATAGCAAAAAAGGATACTTGAATAAGAATTTTTCAATGAAAGACCTCGGTGAAGCTGCTTATATATTGGGCATCAAGATCTATAGAGATGGATCAAGATGCTTAATTGGACTTTAACAAAGCACATACCTTGACAAAGTTTTGAAGAAGTTCAAAATGGATCAAGCAAAGAAAGGGTTCTTGCCTGTGTTACAAGGTGTGAAGTTGAGTCAGACTCAATGCCCGATCACTGCAGAAGATAGAGAGAAAATGAAAGTCATTCCCTATGCTTCAACCATAGGTTCTATCATGTATGCAATGATGTGTACCAGACCTGATGTGTGTGTTGCTATTAGTTTAGCAGGGAGGTACCAAAGTAATCCAGGAGTGGATCATTTGAATGGCGGTCAAGAATATCCCGAAATACGAAAAGGACTAAGGATATGTTTCGTTTATGGAGGTGACAAAGAGCTCATCGTAAATGGTTACATCGATGCAAGCTTTGACACGATCCGGATGACTCTAAGTCACGAGCAGGATATGTATTTTTATTGAATGGTGGAGCTGTCGGTTGGTGCGGTTCCAAGCGGAAGCGTCGTGGCGGGATCTCGTGTGAAGTGGAGTACCTAGCTGCTTGGAAGCAGCAAATGAAGGAGTGCGGATGAAGGAGTTCATATCCGATCTAGGTGTCATACCTAGTGCATGGGGTCAATGAAAATCTTTTGTGACAATCTTGGTGCAATTGCCTTGGCAAAGGAATCCAGATTTCACAAGAGAACCAAACACATCAAGAGATGCTTCAATTCCATCATGATCAAGTCAAGGAGTGAGACATAGAGATTTGCAAAATACATACAGATCTAAATGTTGCAGACCCGTTGACTAAGCCTCTCTCACGAGCAAAACAAGATCAGCACCAAGACTCCATGGGTGTTAGAATCATTACAATGTAATCTAGATTATTGACTCTAGTGCAAGTGGGAGACTGAAGGAAATATGCCCTAGAGGCAATAATAAAGTTGTTATTTATATTTCCTTATATCAGGATAAATGTTTATTATTCATGCTAGAATTGTATTAACCGGAACTTAGTACATGTGTGAATACATAGACAAACAGAGTGTCACTAGTATGCCTATACTTGACTAGCTCGTTAATCAAAGATGGTTAAGTTTCCTAGCCATGGACAAAGAGTTGTAATTTGATAAACGGGATCACATCATTAGAGAATGATGTGATTGACTTGACCCATCCGTTAGTTTTAGAACAATGATTGTTTAGTTTGTTGCTATTGCTTTCTTCAGAACTTATACATGTTCCTATGACTATGAGATTATGCAACTCCCGAATACCGGAGGAACACTTAGTGTGCTATCAAACGTCACAACGTAACTGGGTGATTTTAAAGATGCTCTACAGGTGTCTCCGATGGTGTTTGTTGAGTTGGCATAGATCAAGATTAGGATTTTTCACTCCGAGTATTGGAGAGGTATCTCTGGGCCCTCTCGGTAATGCACATCACTAAAAGCCTTGCAAGCATTGTGACTAATGAGTTAGTTGCGGGATGATGCATTACGGAACGAGTAAAGAGACTTGCCGGAAACGAGATTGAACTAGGTATTGAGATACCGGCGATCGAATCTCGGGCAAGTAACATACTGATGACAAAGGGAACTAACGTATGTTGTTGTGTAGTTTAACCGATAAAGATCTTCATAGAATATGTAGGAACCAATATGAGCATCCAGGTTCCGCTATTGGTTATTGACCGGAGATGAGTCTCGGTCATGTCTACTTAGTTCTCGAACCCGTAGGGTCCATTGCAACAATGTTCGTTGACGATCGGTATTATGAGTTTATGTGTTTTGATGAACGAAGGTTGTTCGGAGTCCCGGATGTGATCACGGGCATGACGAGGAGTCTCAAAATGGTCGAGACATAAATATCGATATATTGGAAGCCTATGTTTGGACATCGGAATGGTTCCGAGTGAGTTCGGGCATATACCGGAGTACCGGTGGGTTACCGGAACCCCCCGAGGAGTATATGGGCCCTAATGGGCCTTAGTGGAGAGGTAGAGAGGGGCAGGCCGCGCGCCCCCTGTTGGGGATCGTTGCAGAAAATTAAAAAATTTCCTACGGTTTCACCAAGATCCATCTATGAGTTCATCTAAGCAACGAGTCAAGGGAGTGAGTTTGCATCTACATACCACTTGTAGATTGCGTGCGGAAGCTTTCGAGGGGATGGTGATGATGGAGTCGTACTCGGACCACCGATGACCAAGTGCTGAGCGGACAGCACCTCCGCGTTCAACACACGTGCAGTGCAGACGCGTCTCCTCCGTCTTGATCCAGCAAGGAGGAAGGAGAGGTTGAGGAAGATGGCTCAACAGCAGCACGACGGCGTGATGATGATGGAGTGACAGTTCTCGGCGGGGCTTTGCCAGCGCGCGGAGGAGGAGAGGTGTTGGGGAGGGAGGGCTGCGCCTTCAAGTTGTGTATGCAGCCTCCCTCACCCCTCTATTTATAGGGAAGGGAGGAGGGGCGGCCCCTCTAGATGCATCTAGAGGTGGGCGGCGGCCAAGGAGGGCTTGCCCCCAAGCAAGGCGCCCCCTTGGGTTCCCCCTCAACCCTAGGCGCATGGGCCCAAGGGAAGGGGGTGCGCCCAGCCCACCAGGGGCTGGCTGCCTCCCACGCAGCCCAAGTGGCCCCCAGGAGGTGGCCCCTCCCGGTGGTCCTCCGGAACCTTTCCGGTGGCCCCTCCACAATACCGATATGACCCGAAACTTTTCCGGTGTCCGTTTGACAACTTCCATATATAAATCTTTACCTCCAGACCCTTCCGAACTCCTCGTGACGTCAGGGATCTCATCCGGACTCGGACAACATTCGGTAATCACATACAAGTCTTCCTAATAACCCTAGCGTCACCGAACCTTAAGTGTGTAGACCCTACGGGTTCGGGAGACATGTAGACATGACCGAGACGCTCTCAGGTCAATAACCAACAGCGGGATCTGGATACCCATGTTGGCTCCCACATGCTCCTCGATGATGTCATCGGATGAACCACGATGTCGAGGATTCAAGCAACCCCGTATACTATTCCCTTTGTCAGACGGTATGTTACTTGCCCGAGACTCGATCGTCGGTATCCCAATACCTCGTTCAGTCTCGTTACCGGCAAGTCACTTTACTCGTACCATAATGCATGATCCCGTGACCAGACACTTGGTCACTTTGAGCTCATTATGATGATGCACTACCGAGTGGGCCCAGTGATACCTCTCCGTGTCGGAGTGACAAATCCTATCTCGATCCGTGTCAACCCAACAGACACTTTCGGAGATACCTGTAGTGCACCTTTATAGTCACCCGATTCGTTGTGACGTTTGGTACACCCAAAGCACTCCTACGGTATCCGGGAGTTACGATCTCACGGTCTAAGGAAGAGATACTTGACATTGGAAAAGCTCTAGCAAAGCGAACTACGATCTTTGTGCTATGCTTAGGATTGGGTCTTGTCCATCACGTCATTCTCCTAATGGCGTGATCCGTTATCAATGACATCGATGTCCATAGTTAGGAAACCATGACTATCTGTTGACCAACGAGCTAGTCAACTAGAGGCTTACTAGGGGCGTATTGTGGTCTATGTATTCACCGCGTATCACGATTCCCGGATAATACAGTTATAGCATGAATAAAAGACAATTATCATGAACAAGGAAATATAATAATAATGCTTTTATTATTGCCTCTAGGGCATATTTCCAACAGTCTCCCACTTGCACTAGAGTCAATAATCTAGTTACATTGTGATGAATCGAACACCCATAGAGTTACGGTGTTGATCATGTTTTGCCCATGGAAGAGGTTTAGTCAGCGGATCTGCGACATTCAGATCCGTATGCACTTTACAAATTTCTATGTCTCCATCTTGAACATTTTCACGGATGGAGTTGAAGCGGCGCTTGATGTGCTGGTCTTCTTGTGAAACCTGGGCTCCTTGGCAAGTGCAATAGCTCCAGTGTTGTCACGAAGAGTTTGATCGGCCCCGACGCATTGGGTATGACTCTAGGTCGGTGATGAACTCCTTCACCCAAATTGCTTCATCGCTGCCTCCGAGGCTGCCATGTACTCCGCTTCACATGTAGATCCCGCCACGACGCTCTACTTGCAGCTGCACCAGCTTCTGCTCCACCATTCAACATATACGTATCCGGTTTGTGACTTAGAGTCATCCAGATCTGTGTCGAAACTAGCGTCGGCGTAACCCTTTACGACGAGCTCTTCGTCACCTCCATAAGCGAAACATGTCCTTTGTCCTTTTCGGTACTTCAGGATATTCTTGACCGCTGTCCGGTGTTCCTTGCGGGATTACTTTGGTACCTTCCTACCAAACTTACGGCAAGGTTTACATCAGGTCAGTACACAGCATGGCATACATAATAGATCCTATGGCTGAAGCATAGGGATGACACTCATCTCTTCTTTATCTTTTGCCGTGGTGGGCATTGAGCTGAGCTCAATCTCACACCTTGCAATCTGAGCAAGAACCCTTCTTGGACTGATCCATTTGAACTTCTTCAAAATCTTATCAAGGTATGTGCTTTGTGAAAGACCTATGAGGCGTCTCGATCTATCTCTATAGATCTTGATGCCTAATATATAAGCAGCTTCTCCAAGGTCCTTCATTGAAAACATTTATTCAAGTAGGCCTTAATGCTGTCCAAGAATTCTATATCATTTCCCATCAAAAGTATGTCATCTACATATAATATGAGAAATGCTACATAGCTCCCACTCACTTTCTTGTAAACGCAGGCTTCTCCATAAGTCTGCATAAACTAAACGCTTTGATCATCTCATCAAAGCGAATGTTCCAACTCGAGATGCTTGCACCAGCCCATAAATGGATCGCTGGAGCTTGCATACTTTGTTAGTATTCTTAGGATCGACAAAACCTTCCGGCTGCATCATATACAGCTCTTCCTTAAGATAACCGTTAAGGAACGCTGTTTTGGCGTCCATCTGCCATATCTCATAATCATAGTATCGCGCAATTGCTAACATGATTCGGACGGACTTAAGCTTCGCCACGGAGAGAAAGTCTCATCGTAGTCAATCCCTTGAACTTGCCGATAACCCTTAGCGACAAGTCGAGCTTTATAGATGGTGACATTACCATCTGCGTCCGTCTTCTTCTTAAAGATCCATTTGTTTTCTATCTGCGCCGATCATCGGGCTAGTCGGTCAAAGTCCATACTTTGTTTTCATACATGGATTCTATCTCGGATTTCATGGCTTCTAGCCATTTGTTGGAATCTGGGCCGCCATCGCTTCTTCATAGTTCAAGGTTCACGTTGTCTAACAACATGATTTCCGGGACGGTGTTGCGTACCACTGCAGTGCGGAACGTGTCCTTGTGGACCTACGAAGTTCAGTAGCAACTTGATCCGAAGTACCTTGATCATCATTATTTTCCTCTTCAGTTGGTGTAGACATCACAGGAACATTTTCTTGAGCTGCACTACTATCCCGTTCAAGAGGTAGTACTTCATCGAGCTCTACTTTCCTCCCACTTACTTCTTTCGAGAGAAACTCTTTTTCAAAAAGGATCCATTCTTGGCAACAAAGATCTTGCCCTCGGATCTTAAGTAGAAGGTGTACCCAATGGTTTCTTTAGGGTATGCTATGAAGACGCATTTTTCCGATTTAGGTTCGAGCTTTTCAGGTTGAAGTTTCTTGACATAAGCATCGCATCCCCAAACTTTTAGAAACGAACGCTTAGGTTTCTTCCCAAACCATAATTCATACGGTGTCGTCTCAACGGATTTAGACGGTTCCCTATTTATAGTGAATGTAGCTGTCTCTAGAGCGTATCCCCAAAATGATAGCGGTAAATCGGTAAGAGACATCGTAGACCGCACCATATCCAATAGAGTGCGATTACGATGTTCGGACACACCGTTCTGCTGAGGTGTTCGGTAGCGTGAGTTGTGAAACGATTCCACATTTTCTTAAGTGTGTACCAAATTCGTGACTTAAATATTCTCCTCCACGATCCGATCGTAAGAATTTTATCTTTCGGTCACGTTGATTCTCTACTTCATTCTGAAATTCCTTGAACTTTTCAAAGGTCTCGGACTTGTGTTTCATCAAGTAGACATACCCATATCTACTCAAGTCATCTGTGAGAGCGAGAACATAACGATATCCTCCGCGAGCCTCAACACTCATTGGACCGCATACATCGGTATGTATGATTTCCAACAAGTTGGTTGCTCGCTCCATTGTTCCGGAGAACGGAGTCTTGGTCATTTGCCCATGAGGCATGGTTCGCATGTGTCAAATGATTCATAATCGAGAGACTCTAAAGTCCATCAGCATGGAGCTTCTTCATGCGCTTGACACCAATGTGACCAAAGGCGGCGATGCCACAAGTATGTGGGACTATCGTTATCAACTTTACATCTTTTGGTATTCACGCTATGAATATGTGTAACACTACGCTCGAGATTCATTAAGAATAAACCATTGACCATCGGACATGACCATAAAACATATCTCTCATATAAATAGAACAACCATTATTCTCAGATTTAAATGAGTAGCCATCTCGTATCAAATGAGATCCGGATACAATGTTCATGCTCAAACTTGGCACCAAATAACAATTATTAAGGTTCAAAACTAATCCGTAGGTAAATGAAGAGGTAGCGTGCCGACGGCGATCACATCGACTGGAACCATTCCGGACGCGCGCCGTCACCTCGTCCTTCGCCGATCTCCGCTTATTCCGCAGCTCCTGCTGTGAGTTACAAATATGAGCAACGACACGGTATCAAATACCCAGGAGTTACTACAGTCTTGGTAAGGTACACATCAATTACATGTATATCAAATATACCTTTGGTGTTGCGGCCTTCTTATCCGCTAAGTATTTGGGGCAGTTCCGCTTCGAAGACCCTTCCCTTGCAATAAAAGCACTCAGTCTCGGGCTTGGGTCCATTCTTTGACTTCTTCCCGGCAGCTTGCTTACGGCGCGGCAACCTCCTTGCCGTCCTTCTTGAAGTTCTTCTTGCCCTTGCCCTTCTTGAACTTAGTGGTCTTATTGACCATCAACACTTGATGTTCTTTCTTGATTTCAACCTCTGCTGACTTCAGCATAGAGAATACTTCAGAATGGTCTTTACCATCCCCTGCATATTGTAGTTCATCACAAAGCTCTTGTAGCTTGGTGGGAGCGATCAAGGATTCTGTCAATGACCGCCTCATCGGGGAGGTTAATATTCAGCTTTGGCCATACGGTTGTGCAACCTGGACATCTTGAGTATGTGCTCACCGACGAACTATTTTCCTCCATCTTACAACTATAGAACTTGTCGGAGATGTCATATCTCTCGACCCGGCGTGAGCTTGGAAAACTAGTTTCAGCTCCTCGAACATCTCATATGCTCCGTGATGCTCAAAACGCTTTTGGAGCCCGGTTCTAAGCTGTAAAGCATGCCGCCTTGAGCGAGGGAGTAATCATCAACACGAGACTGCCAATTATTCATAATGTCTTGGTTCTCCGGGGCGGAGCGTCACCTAGCGGTCCTTCTAGGACATATTGTTTCTGGCAGCTATGAGGATGATCCTCAAGTTCGGACCCAGTCCGTATAGTTGTTGCCGTCATCTTTCAGCTTGGTTTTCTCTAGGAACGCGTTGAAGTTCAAGTTGACATGGCGTTGGCCATTTGATCTACAAGACATATTATGCAAAAGTTTTAGACTAAGTTCATGATAATTAAGTTCATCTAATCAAATTATTTCAATGAACTCCCACTCAGATTAGACATCCCTCTAGTCATCTAAGTGTTACATGATCCGAGTTGACTAGGCGTGTCCGATCATCACGTGAGACGGACTAGTCATCGTCGGTGAACATTCTCATGTTGATCGTATCTTCCATACGACTCGTGTTCGACCTTTCGGTCTCCGTGTTCGAGGCCATGTCTGTACATGCTAGGCTCGTCAAGTTAACCCTAAGTGTTTTGCGTGTGTAAATCTGTCTTACACCGTTGTATGTGAGCGTAAGAATCCATCACACCCGATCATCACGTGGTGCTTAGAAGCGACGAACTTTAGCAGCGGTGCACGTTAGGGAGAACACTTCTTGAAATTGTTGTAAGGATCATCTTATTTACTACCGTCGTTCTAAGTAAACAAGATGCATAAACATAATAAACATCACATGCAATTATATAGTAGTGACATGATATGGCCAATATCATATAGCTCCATTGATCTCCATCTTGGGGCTCCATGATCATCTTGTCACCGCATGACACCATGATCTCCATCATCATGATCTCCATCATTGTGCCTCCATGAAGTTGTCACGCCAACGACTACTTCTACTTCTATGGCTAACGCGTTTAGCAATAAAGTAAAGTAATTTACATGGCGTTCTTCAATGACACGCAGGTCATACAAAATAAAGACAACTCCTATGGCTCCTGCCGGTTGTCATACTCATCGACATGCAAGTCGTGATTCCTATTACAAGAACATGATCTCATACATCACAATATGTCATTCATCATTCATCACAACTTGGCCATATCACATCACATGACAATTGCTGCAAAAACAAGTTAGGCGTCCTCTAATTGTTGTTGCATCTTTTACGTGGCTGCAATTGGGTTCTAGCAGGAACGTTTTCTTACCTACGAATAACCACAACGTGATCTTGTCAACTTCTATTTACCCTTCATAAGGACCCTTTTCATCGAATCCGCTCCAACTAAAGTGGGAGAGACAGACACCCGCTAGCCACCTTATGCAACTAGTGCATGTTAGTCGGTGGAACTAGTCTCACGTAAGCGTACGTGTAAGGTTGGTCCGGGCCGCTTCATCCCACAATACCGCGGAAGCAAGATAAGACTAGTAGCGACAAGTAAGTTGACAAGATCCACGCCCACAACTAAATTGTGTTCTAATCGTGCAATAGAGAACTACGCATAGACCTAGCTTTGATACCATTGTTGGGGAACGTTGCAGAAAATTAAAAATTTTCCTACGGTTTCACCAAGATCCATCTATGAGTTCATCTAAGCAACGAGTCAAGGGAGTGAGTTTGCATCTACATACCACTTGTAGATCGCGTGCGGAAGCTTTCGAGGGGATGGTGATGATGGAGTCGTACTCGGACCACCGATGACCAAGTGCTGAGCGGACAGCACCTCCGCGTTCAACACACGTCATCTGACGGGCAACGCGTCTCCTCGTCTTGATCCAGCAAGGAGGAAGGAGAGGTTGAGGAAGATGGCTCCAACAGCAGCACGACGGCGTGATGATGATGGAGTGACAGTTCTCGGCGGGGCTTCACCAAGCGCGCGGAGGAGGAGAGGTGTTGGGAGGGAGGGCTGCGCCTTCAAGTTGTGTATGCAGCCTCCCTCACCCCTATATTTATAGGGGAAGGAGGAGGGGCGGCCCCTCTAGATGCATCTAGAGGGGGCGGCCAAGGGAGGGCTTGCCCCCAAGCAAGGGCGCCCCTTAGGGTTCCCCCCTCAACCCTAGGCGCATGGGCCCAAGGGAGGGTGCCCAGCCCACCGGGGCTGGCTGCCTCCCACGCAGCCCAAGTGGCCCCGGGAGGTGGCCCCCGGTGGTCCTCGGAACCTTCCGGTGGCCCCTCCACAATACCGATATGACCAAACTTTTCCGGTGTCTGTTTGACAACTTCCCATATATAAATCTTTACCTTCGGACCCTTCCGGAACTCCTCGTGACGTCCGGGATCTCATCCGGGACTCCAAACAACATTCGGTAATCACATACAAGTCTTCCTAATAACCCTAGCGTCACCGAACCTTAAGTGTGTAGACCCTACGGGTTCGGGAGACATGTAGACATGACCGAGACGCTCTCAGGTCAATAACCAACAGCTGGATCTGGATACCCATGTTGGCTCCCACATGCTCCTCGATGATGTCATCGGATGAACCACGATGTCGAGGATTCAAGCAACCCCGTATACTATTCCCTTTGTCGACGGTATGTTACTTGCGAGACTTGATCGTCGGTATCCCAATACCTCGTTCAGTCTCGTTACGGCAAGTCACTTTACTCGTACTGTAATGCATGATCCGTGACCGGACACTTGGTCACTTTGAGCTCATTATGATGATGCACTACCGAGTGGGCCCAAGGATACCTCTCCGTAATACGGAGTGACAAATCTGTCTCGATCTGTGTCAACCCAATGATACTTTCGGAGATACCTGTAGTGCACCTTTATAGTCACCCGATTACGTTGTGGCGTTTGGTACACCCAAAGCACTCCTACGGTATCCGGGAGTTACGATCTCACGGTCTAAGGAAGAGATACTTGACATTGGAAAAGCTCTAGCAAAACGAACTACACGATCTTTGTGCTATGCTTAGGATTGGGTCTTGTCCATCACGTCATTCTCCTAATGACGTGATCCGTTATCAATGACATCGATGTCCATAGTCGAGGAAACCATGACTATCTGTTGACCAACGAGCTAGTCAACTAGAGGCTTACTAGGGACGTATTGTGGTCTATGTATTCACACGTGTATCACGATTCCCGGATGATACAGTTATAGCATGAATAAAGACAATTATCATGAACAAGGAAATATAATAATAATGCTTTTATTATTGCCTCTAGGCATATTTCCAACACCCTCCCCTCTGGTCCGAATTGGACTAGGAAGGCGGCGCCCCTTTCCTTCCTCCCTCTCTCCCTTCCTTCTCTCCTAGTCCAACTAGGAAGGGGGAATCCTACTCGGTGGGGAGTAGGACTCCTCAAGCGCGCCATAGAGGGCCAGCCCTTCCCCCTCCTCCACTCCTTTATATACGGGGGAGGGGGCACCCCATAGACACACAAGTTGATCATTGATCTCTTAGCCGTGTGCGGTGCCCCCCTCCACCATAACCCACCTCGGTCATATCGTTGCAGTGCTTAGGTGAAGCCCTGTGTCGGTAGCTTCATCATCACCGTCATCACACTGTCGTGCTGACGAAGCTCTCCCTCGACACTCAGCTGGATCGAGAGATCGTGGGACATCACCGAGCCGAACGTGTGCAGATCACGGAGGTGCCATACTTTCGGTACTAGGATCGGTCGGATTGTGAAGACGTATGACTACATCAACGGCGTTGTGATAGCGCTTCCGCTTACGGTCTATGAGGGTACGTGGACTACACTCTCCCCTCTCATTGTTATGCATCACCATGATAGATCTTGCGTGTGCGTAGGAAAATTTTGAAATTACTGCGTTCCCCAATAGCAATCATGCTCATCATTCAAATATTTTGTGCCAAGCATTTTATAGACTTCTTCTTCTAACAATTGAGCGCAATTTTCCGAACCATCATTTTCAAGAAAGATAATATAAAGATGATCAATAATATGATGCAACCTAAATTCCATTTTATGTAGTTTTATTTAATATGATGCAATCTTTTGGTGAACTGCACAAATCACTTTTTCCTTAAGAGTGTCTTGTGCAGTTCTACTAAAATGTCACACGAGCAACGTCTCTACATTTCAGTGCGACTGCACAAAGGGAGATTGGTTTTTCTATCCTCCCCATCCAACTCCGAGCCTAATATTCTCCAGCAAGTGGTTAGATTTATGAGAGATTGCAAAGGTGACCGGCCTCTACTTGTGTGTGTATGTTTCATCAACTACTACTGGTGCCAGTATTAATGTAATCACACTTACTCAATATCTTTGCAAACAGGGATGGTCAACTCGATTTCAGTGGAACTGCACAAAATGATCGGATGTTCCATGTCCTCCATAGAATCCTTTCTTGGCAAACATGTCTTGTTCACTTCCACAGAGCTGCGTGAAACTAGCTGCCAACCAATGAACGGTAGGAAATGAAACCATGCCTATGGACATCATCCTTCAATTTTTTATTTTTATTTATTTGTACACATTCTCACAACTTTGTATTTCAGTTGTGATGTAAATATTGACGCTCTTTTAGATGCATTAACATGCATGTTAATTTCTTTGTATTTGATGGAATGTTGTAACGAGACAACTTTGGAGGCAAGAGGACACACGAAACCAAAGTTGAAAGCTTCATACATTATAGCACACCCTGCAACCAAATACAAGAAATCTCTTGTGTCCCCAACACACCTAATACAATGGAAAATTGTATAGGTGCACTAATTCGGTGAAGAGATGATGATAAAAGTGTAATATGGATGGTAGAAATATATTTTTATAATCTGAACAAATAAAAACAGCAAGGTAGCAATTAGTAAACAAGCACAAAAACGGTATTGCAATGCTTAAAAATGAGGCCCAGGGTCTATACTTTCCCTAGTGCAATCTCCCAACAGTGCTAACATAGTTGGATCATATGATTATCCCTCATAGTGTAATAAAGAATCACTCTCGAGTTCCTATTAGCGGAAAACAAAAGATAGATATTGCTTGTAGGTTATGAGACTACCTCAAAGCTATTCTTTCTGTTCGATCTATTCAAGAGTTCATACTAAAATAACACAAAGCTATTTTTTCGGTTCGATCTATCCTAGTGTTCATACTAAGATAACACCAAAGAAAATTCATATTCATAATACTCTATCCACACAAGGAACTACAAAGAGACCCCGAAGTTTCTACCGAAGAAAAACATGCATCAACCCCTATGCATAGATATGTCATAACATATGTCAAGTGAATCAATAAGATACCCCAATTGTCAACTCAAGTATTCATACCGCAAGACATATATCATGTGTTCTCATCTCTGAATATTCAATCTGACAAGACAAAACTTCAAAGGGTAAAGATTCAATCCATCATAACAAGAGTATAGAGGGTACAAACATCATATGATCCGACTATATTAACAAAGCCCATGATATAGATCACGAGAGAGAGATTAAACACATAGCTACTGGTACAAACCCTCAACCTCCAGGGTGGACTACTCCCTCCTCATCATGGTGGCCGCAGGGATGATGAAGATGGACACCGGTGATGATTCCCCCCTCCGATAGGGTACCGGAACGGAGCTAGATTGGGTTTCGGTGGATACAGAGACCTTGCGGTGGCGGAACTTATGATCTAGGTTAACCCCAAAGGGTTTCGGAATATTTGGGAATTTATAGTGCAAAGAATGGGTACAGGAGGCCACCGAGGTGGGCACAACCCACCTGTGCGCGCAAGGGGGGCCTGGCGCGCCCTAGTGGGTTGTGCCCCCCTCGGGGCACCCCCCAGGTGCTTCTTTGGCCCATCGGGAGTCTTCTGGCCCATAAAAAATCTCTATGGAGTTTCGCGGTGTTTGGACTCCGTTTGATATTGATTTCCTGCAATGTAAAAAACAAGCAAAAAAAATAGCAACTGGCACTGTGCACTGGGTCAATAGGTTAGTCCGAAGAAATGATATGGAGTTGCTATAAAATGATTGTAAAACATCCAAGAATGATAAAATAACAACATGAATACTTCATAAATTATAGATACGTTGGAGACGTATCATGGGTTGCTAGTACTGTTGATTACATATTGTAGTTGATGCTAGTTGGTTTATTTGTGAGTAGTTACTTTTTTTCTCGAGGACATGGGAGAAGTCTTGTCATACGTAATCATGTGATATTGGTATGCATTGATATTTTGATGACATGTATGTGATACGTCTCCAACGTATCTATAATTTTTGATTGTTCCATGCTATTATATTATCCATCTTGGATGTTTATGGGCTTTATTTTACACTTTTATATTATTTTTGGGACTAACCTATTGACCCGAGCCAAGTGCGATTCAGTTTTTCCCTTGTTTCAGTGTTTCGAAGAAAAGGATTATCAAACGGAGTCAAAACGGAATGAAACCTTCTGGAGAAGTTATTTTTGGAAGGAAAGTTACCCGATAGACTTGGAGTGCACGTCAGGAAAAAACGAGGGAGCCACAAGGTAGGGGGCGCGCCCACCCCCCTAGGGCGCGCCCTCCACCCTCGTGGGCCCCTCGTGGCTTGCCTCACGTACATCTTCTGCCTATATATCTCCATATACCCTAAAAACTTCGGGGAACATAATAGATCGGGAGTTCCGCCGCTGCAAGCCTCTGTAGCCACCAAAAACCAATCGGGACCCTGTTCCGGCACCCTACCGGAGGGGGAATCCCTCACCGGTGGCCATCTTCATCATCCTGGCGCTCTGCGTGATGAGGAGGGAGTAGTTCACCCTCAAGGCTGAGGGTATGTACCAGTAGCTATGTGTTTGATCTCTCTCTCGTGTTCTTGATTTGGCACGATCTTGATGTATCACGAGCTTTGCTATTATAGTTCGATCTTACGTTGCTTCTCCCCTTCTACTCTCTTGTAGTGGGTTGAGTTTTCCCTTTGAAGTTATCTTATCGGATTGAGTCTTTAATGATTTGAGAACACTTGATGTATGTCTTGTCGTGCGTATCTGTGGTGACAATGGGATATCACGTGATTCACTTGATGTATGTTTTGGTGATCAACTTGCGGGTTCCGCCCATGAACCTATGCATAGGGGTTGGCACACGTTTTCGTCTTGATTCTCCGGTAGAACCTTTGGGGTACTCTTTGAGGTTCCATGTGTTGGTTGAATAGATGAATCTGAGATTGTGTGATGCATATCGTATAATCATACCCACGGATACTTGAGGTGAAATTGAAGTATCTAGGTGACATTAGGGTTTTTGTTGATTTGTGTCTTAAGGTCTTATTCTAGTACAACTCTAGGGCTGTTTGTGACACTTATAGGAATAGCCCAATGGATTGATTGGAAAGAATAACTTTGAGGTGGTTTCGTACCCTACCATAATCTCTTCGTTTGTTCTCCACTATTAGTGACTTCGGAATGACTCTTTGTTGCATGTTGAGGGATAGTTATATGATCCAATTATGTTATTATTGTTGAGAGAACTTGCACTAGTGAAAGTATTAACCCTAGGCCTTGTTTCCTAGCATTGCAATACCGTTTACGCTCACTTTTATCATTAGTTACCTTGCTGTTTTATATTTTTCAGATTACAAAAACCTATATCTACCATCTATATTGCACTTGTATCACCATCTCTTCGCCGAACTAGTGCACCTATACAATTTACCATTGTATTGGGTGTGTTGGGGACACAAGAGACTCTTTGTTATTTGGTTTCAGGGTTTCTTGAGAGAGACCATCTTCATCCTACGCCTCCCACGGATTGATAAACCTTAGGTCATCCACTTGAGGGAAATTTGCTACTGTCCTACAAACCTCTGCACTTGGAGGCCCAATAACGTCTACAAGGAGAAGGATGCGTAATAGAGATCAAGCTCTTTTCTGGCGCCGTTGTCGGGGAGGCTAGGTAAGCGGCACTTACACCCCGTCAACTAAGCTCTTTTCTGGCGCCGTTGCCGGGGAGGTGAGTGCTTGAAGGTATATCTTTAGATCTTGCAATCGAATCTTTTTGTTTCTTGTTTTAGCACTAGTTAGGTTATAAAAGAAAACTACACAAAAATGGAATTGAGTTTGTCTCATACGCTTCGTCTTTTTAATATCTTTCGTGAGTATGATGGGAAGGAAAATTGTGCCAAAGTGTTAGAAGAAGAATGCATTAAAATGTTTGGCATTAAATCTTTGAATGATGAGCATGATTGCAATGTTGTTAGCATGAGTTCCTTGGATATCCATAATGCTAATGATATGCAAAGCCACAAGCTTGGGGAAGCTACGTTTAATGAAGATGATATTTTTTGTCCCCCAAGCTTTGATGAGCAAATTTACTATGATGAAAGCATGCCTCCTATCTATGATGATTATTGTGATGACACGTATGCTTTAAAGAATAATGATAACCATGAAACTTGTCATCTTGATCTTAATTTTCAATCACATGATAGTTATTTTGTTTAGTTTGCTCCCACTATTGTTCATGAGAAGAATTTTGCTTATGTGGAGAGTAGTAAATTTTTTATGCAAGTAGATCATGAAAAGAATGCTTTAGGTGATGGTTATATTGTTGAATTCATTCATGATGCTACTAAAAATTATTATGAGGGAGGAATATATGCTTGTAGGAATTGCAATAATATCAAGTTTCCTCTCTATGTGCTTAAAGTTTTAAAGTTATGCTTGTTTTGCCTTCCTATGATAGTTGATTATTGCTCCAATAAGTTGTTTGTTCACAAAATCCCTATGCATAGGAATTGGGTTAGACTTAAATGTGCTATTCATATTCTTCATGATGCTCTCTTTATGTTTCAATTCTTATATTTTTGTGAGCATCATTGAAATCATCATGCCTAGCTAGGGGCGTTAAACGATAGCGCTTGTTGGGAGGCAACCCAATTTTATTTTAGTTTCTTGATTTTTGGTTCTGTTTAGCAATAAATAATCCATCTAGCTTATTTTTAGATGTGGTTTTGTGTTTTAATTAGTGTTTGTGCCAAGTAGAACCTTTGGGAAGACATGGGTGAAGTCTTTATGATCATGCTGTAAAAACAGAAACTTTAGCGCTCATGAGATTAGCTTAAACTTTTTAGTGGAGAGTGCTATTTAGTTGATTATTTTTTAAGATGATTACTAGACAAATTCCTCAGGTACAACAATTTATTTTAGAATTTTTGGAGTTCCAGAAGTTTGCGTTAGTTACAGATTACTACAGACTGTTCTGTTTTGGACAGATTCTGTTTTTCGTGTGTTGTTTGCTTATTTTGATGAATCTATGGCTAGTAAAATAGTTTATAAACCATAGAGAAGTTGTAACACAGTAGCTTTAACACCAATATAAATAAATAATGAGTTCATTACAGTACCTTGAAGTGGTGTTTTGTTTTCTTTCGCTAACGGAGCTCACGAGATTTCTGTTAAGTTTTGTGTTGTGAAGTTTTCAAGTTTTGGGTAAAGATTCGATGGACTATGGAATAAGGAGTGGAAAGAGCCTAAGCTTGGGGATGCCCAAGGCACCCCAAGGAAATATTCAAGGACAACCAAGAGCCTAAGCTTGGGGATGCCCCGGAAGGCATCCCCTCTTTCGTCTTTGTTCATTGGTAACTTTACTTGGAGCTATATTTTTATTCACCAAATGATATGTGTTTTGCTTCGAGCATCATTTTATTTTCTTTAGCTTTGCTTGTTGTTTGAATAAAATATCAAGATCTGAAATTATTAAATGGGAGAGTCTTCACATAGTTGCATAATTGTCACATCCCAGATAGACCATGCATTAGGGTGTGCATCATGTTTACATTTCATCTGAATTTGAAATGGGGAAGGCAGAAACCCTGAACACCCCCCTTAAAAGAACTAGGGTTTACTAAAATTTATTTCAATGAATCCGAAATGCCCTTCAAAATGCTCATCCTCTTTGTTTGGGTTCAGCATCCATGTCAAAGAAGGTGGAACATTTTCTAGGTCACCTAAGGGTTCTAGATTTAAATCACAAGTTTTTGAAATGGGCATTTTAAATTATGAAAATTATTTTAAATGTTCAAAATTGTCAAACTAAAATGTTTCATGTTGGGAATATTCCAACAAGTGACCAGGAGCATTTTGGTAATTTTTGAAATGGTTTTGGTATTTTTAAAACCCTAAACAGAATTGCAGAAAATAGAAAAGACTAAAAATGGAAAAAACCTAATCTGTCAGCCTCGACCGCCCACCTGCTGCCCAGCCAGCCCAGCCATGGCCAATGAGCTGCTTGGCTCGGCCAGCAGTAGCAACTGGTGTTGGCCCGGCGGCGCAGGCGCGCCACGTAGCTGGCCGCCCTCCTGCTTCGCCCTCGCCGCCTCGCCGACCCGGGACGACCCACGCGTCGTCGCCCGATCTCCCTGGACACCTCACTTCCCCCCCTGCCTCTCTCTCTCGCTAGCCCTCGACCTGGCCGACGCCATCGCCGACACGCCACCGTCGACGCCGTGCTCCCCGCCGTCCACGCACCTCCCCGTCATGTCTGGCAGCTCCGCCGCACCCCGTTACCCCTAGCTAGCTAGTTCCCCTCGCTCTAAAACCCCCCGAGGCCACTACTCCGACCTCGACCGAGTCCAAGGCCGCCGGAGATCCCCATCGTCGCCGCCGCCGCATCAGTCCGCCCCCGACCCCGACGAAGTTCTCCACAGGTTCACCGTGAGCCTAGCTACTCCCCTATCCTCTCTGTTCTCTTCTTCTTGCACCACAGCGAGCACTCGAGGATCACCTGAACCCACCGCCGCGGGACTCGTCGCCGACGAGCCTCCGGTCACCTATTGGCCACACCACTATGCCCATCGCACTCACCACGCCCCCACGGGCCTAACCGTGCACTCCCCGCGCCTCGCCGGGCCCTCTAACCCCAAACCCGTCGGTGGCCGAGCCCCGGTCGCCGCCCGACTCGTCGCCGGCGCCCACTCCGGCCATCCCGACCTAAACTAACTCCACCACTAACCGCGGCTCACCTCCAGCTACCCGTAGGTGCTCCCCGCGCCCCATTTGGAGCCCGGAAAGTGCAAAAGCACTTGCTCCGCTTGCGTCTGCCTCGCCCGGCTGAGCGCCGGTGAGTTGACCTCGCCTCAGGGCCTGTTGACCCTCTGGGTCAATGACAGGTGGACCCCCTCCGGTTAAACTAATTAGGATTAGTTTTAATTAAAACTAATTAGTTAAACTAACCTGACATGCGGGTCCCACTGGTCAGTTTGACCTGGACGACCCCGTTGACCCCCTGACGTCATGCTGACCTCATGCTGACGCATTAATTCAAATTCTGGAATTATTTTTATATAATAAAATCCAGAATATAATTCAAATTTCAAATGCTTATAACTTTTATTCTATAACTCCAAATGCAAAGATTTATATATGAAAATTTATCAGAAAAATACACTCTATCCATTGGTACAGGTTTCATGCATGTTAAAACAAGTTAACTATGCTGAACAACCAGATTAAGATTTTGCACCATTAGGACTAACTCACATGATCTATCATTTGAACCTTTGGTTCAAATGAGATCATCCTATCCCTTCAACTTGCATTAGGCCAACACACATTCATCTTGCCATGTCATAGCATGCATCATATTGTTGCATATTGGTTGTATGTTTATTTTGGTGTGTTTTCATGATAGGTTCTGCCCCCGAAGATAACCTCGATTACCCACACAAGGGCAGTTCTCTACCCAGTTCCATCGGGCAAGCAATTCATTGATCATTCCGATACAACCCATGTTCTCGCTTCTGCTCTCATTTTACTGCATTAAGACAACGCGATCCAACTGTTGTGTGCTGCGGTAGTTGAACCCACTTCCTTTGCATGACCTGTCATTGCCACAGTAACTAGATGAAACCCACTAGTATGTGTAGGAGTTGATTGAGCCATGTTTGTGATTCCTACCATGCTATGCTTGCTATGCTTAGAGTTGTGTCAGGTCTGGCTCATCGGGATGATGAACTGGAGTGAAAGGTTGTGTTGGTTCGAGAGCGTAAGTGTTGAACACGATTTGGTAAAGGTATCGATGAGAGGCCATGTAGGAGTACATGGTGGGTTGTTTCATTGAGGCCGAACTTAAGAACTGAGATCTGTGTTTGTGATCCATGAATCAGTTACTACCACACATTGGGATCCTTAATTGACCCTCTCGGCTTCTTAACCACCCCTGTTCATAGTCCGGGAGTTGCAAGTAGTTTCTGGTGTTTGTAGTATGCTGGGGGCCGCACGCAACGCTGACCTTAGGGGTGGGTTGTGTTGCGGTAGGCACCGTGGCCCGGTGTACCGAGTGCCCGTTTGGTATCTCGGGAACCCTGCACACATCGTTCGGGGCTGTATGGGAAACCTCGGCCGGACTCCCTGCGGATGGAACCCGAATAGGCGATAACCTGGACTAGGGACTTGAGTGTTTAGGTAGGCTGTGGCCGACACCCACGTTGGGCTTCCGCTTGAAGGTTGCCGAGTACATGTCGTGTAAACGACGATAAGTGGTGAGAGCGTGTGTGAAGAAGTATACCCCTGCAGGGTTAAATATGATCTATTCGAATAGCCGTGTCCACGGAGAAGGACTTCTGGGTTACCTATATCAGTTCATAGACAAGTAAATGGATACTATCAAAAGCCTCAAGATAAGTGTGAGTATCGTGGATGGCCCTCTCGGGGATGACGAGAGAGGATCCACGGTGGAGTATTGTGATGGTGAATAGTGGACTCGTGTACGACAAATGCTTTACAAAGTGTGACACGTAGGATAGCTTAGCCAAGAGTCAAAGCTGGCTTGCTGCAAATAACTCCACTTCCTTCCTTGAGAATGTGCATGTATGATAGGATTCTGTGGTAAGACTTGCTGAGTACTTTTGTACTCATGTTTGCTTAATCCATATTTTTCAGAGGACTATACTACCCCCTCCGACGGATTCTATGTAGATGTTGACTTCGACGAGTAAGCTAGCCACCCAGGTGGCGATCTAAGACTTGTGAAGGGCCATGTAGATAGAAAGGCTCCAACAAGCTTTCTTTCTTTCTAGAGTCGTACTCGGACTACTTTGCTTCCGCATGTGCTTGTATGATTGTATGACTTGAGTGTTGGGTCATGAGACCCCTACCTGTATGATTGTGTTATGTATGGCTCCTCGGGCCTCTTAAATAAAGTACTTGAGTTGTAGAGTTTTGTTGTGATGCCTTGTTGTATTTACTCATATCGGGCATATTATGTGTATGATTGAAATGCTTGGTATGAGTGGGATCCGACAATCTAGTTGTTTATCCTTAGCAGCCTCTCATATGGGGAAATGTAGTCTCGTGCTTCGAGCGATAGTAGTCCGCTACTGACCGGTTCACCGAGTCCTGCTAGCCCAAAGACTACTGCTTGGACACTTGACTGGCGGCATGTGATTCATTTCGTTCCTATGTCTGTCCCTCGGGAAATGTCACGCGGTGATACTTGGAGTCCTGCCTAGCCTGCTACAGCCCGGGATACGGAGTCCTGTTAGCCAGTGCTACAGCCCAAGTTCATACGTTGATGACCGACATGCTCGAAGTGTTTCATGTATGCCTGTCCCCATAGGTTTGTGCCGCTTTGGGTTCACGACTAGCCATGTCGGCCCGGGTTCTTTGTCATGTGGATGCTAGCAACACTGTCATATCGTGAGCCAAAAGACGCAAACGGTCCGGGCCATGGTAAGGCGACACCGTGGGGATACCGTCGTGAGGCCGCAAAGTGATATGAGGTGTTACCAGCTAGGTCGATGTGACTTGGAATCGGGTCCTGACAGCGTTGGCATCAGAGCAGGGCTGCTGTAGGTCCGCTAAGCCAAACTGGTGAAGTTGAGTCTAGAAATGCTTTAGTTATATGTAGGGAATTGATTGTGGGAGGGACGTAAGGCTCTTTTACTCCTTTACCTTATGCCCTCGATCTGAGTCATCCTCTTCTCATTCAACGTGGGTTTAGGACTAGGCTCTCTTTTCTCTATCGAGTTCACGTGTTACTAATCCGTAGTACCTTATAGGATTGTTGGTTACATCCTCGATTCGGTGTTACTAAATTTTAGTATGCTACCATTTGAACCGTAACCTTGATATGATGTTGTTGAGTGGTTTTGCAAATCTGATTTTGAATGTCTCAAATTTGATTTGAGCATTTACTGAATGTTATGCTGCCCGATTTTCCTAGAAATTCTAATGCCTTTGCATTATGGCTGTGCTTTCAGATGGCCACCGTTCACGTAACCAAGTGGTTCGCCTGACCATTGTATTGATGTGTGCGGTCACACGGCCATGCTTGGTTAGGGTGATGATTGAGGCTGGTTATCGATGGTATCCTAAATATACCGTCGAGGAGCAGTTCAGGATTTCAATCAAAGCCAATACCTATGCACGGTCGGATTTATCCATCCTATCCGAACTCTATGAGCCACTTCACTGCTCCTATGGGCTCGAATCACTATTGGAATGTCTGTACAAGATGCAGCCTATTCCATGATGACTATCATTCGAGCCAGGACTGCTTTGTTGAGCAACACTGACTTCCGCTATATGCCAGCATCTCTTCCTGGGGCGCATGGCTACCTTCAGGGGTTGTACAGTGATGCAACCCATGAGGACTCACTCCTCATACTACCACCGAGTTCTTTGGAGGACAAAGACCGTGAGAACCGGGCCTTGCGTATGGAGCTGTATAATGCCCGTTCGGACCACTGGGCTACTCTGACTAGGTTTGCACCTGCCGTGCAAGCCGGATGTATGGACATGAGAGATTTGTACCCTGTGCGGGCGAGTTTGCCGGACTTCATGGAGTGGCGTGAGGTTGGAGGCATCACCCCTCCTCGTGGGCCTCTTCTGCCACCGTTTGTTGGTCCACGGCCACATCCGAGTCCTTATGGTCCACAGTGCTCCACAGATTGTCTGCATTTCTGGACGATCATGTTCCACTTCCTGTGCAGGTGGTGACTTCTATGAGGACTACTACGGAGCTGCCTGAGATAGTAGTAGTATTCCTAGTATGGTAATGGTTGTGATTCCACCGTCCTGCGTGACTCGTGGATACGACCTAGTGTGTATCATTCCGGAAGTGTAGAAAAATAATGTATAGGAGTTGGAATGCTTCCGATGAGATGTAACGCCTTTCCTTATAGTTGTACTCCGTCAGGCTTGTACTAAACTATGAATGGTGTGTATGACCGTTGGTATATATATATGGCAGTTTATATTACCATGTCATACGGATGAACATCTTTGCATTCCATACTGTCCATTACCTTCCGCACTTCCTTGTTAAATTCTACCATCCTGGTTTAAATCCTTGTTTTGTCTCCCAGGATGGTCAACACTCGAAATTCTCCTGTTGTTCCAGAGCAGGGAGAGGCCAGTGCAGCCAGAAATGTGAATCTGCCGCAACCGCCATCTTTGGCTGAGGTGATCTTTGAAGCGAACGCAAATAAGCCTAAACCAACCGCTTATTGGAGCGGATTGAACAAAACACAGCACGCCAGCCAAGAAACGATGGAGTTTCACTCAATGACTTCGTCAAGTTATATCCTCCAAAATTCAAATGCTCCGTCGAGCCACTCGACGCCGATGATTGGCTCCGCAGTATCCACCACAAGCTGCGTTCCGCCAATGTGTCTGAGGCTGACAAAGTTACCTTTGCCGCCTATCATCTGGAAGGCCCTGCCAGTCTCTGGTGGGAAAACTATGAGGCTATGCGTCCGGCTGGACAAGTTACAACTTGGGATGAATTCAGTGCCGCCTTCCGCGAGCACCATATTCCAGAAGGACTTATGGACCGCAAACGTGAGGAATTCTGCAGTTTCACCCAAGGCCGGCTGAACGTGGATGCCTACAGCCGTGAATTTGGGAGGTTAGCACGTTATGCTCCCGAAGAAGTTTCTACCGATGCTAAGAAGCAGGCGAGGTTCCGTAAGGGACTTAGCCCGGAGTTACGCCGAGATCTCCGTCTGCATGAATGTACCTCCTTCTCGAAGCTAGTCAATAAGGCTATCGGCCGAGACCGGGCGATTGATTTCGAGGCTTCACGCAAGCACATCCGTGATTCTGGATCATCATCCGGCTCTGGTTCCCAGAAGCGCCGGGTTTGGGTCCCAAATACGGCTCTACCACCCAGATACACCCCGAGGCCATCCTTCGAGGCGCCTCGTCCCAATCAGCCGTATTTTCCACCCAAGACATATGGAGGTCCAACTGCTAATGTGGCCCCACGGCCAAATGTGATCACTTGCTTCAAATGTGGAGAGACGGGCCACTATATTCGAGAGTGTCCCCAGAACAACCCCAATCAAGCTGGAAAGTCTGTTGGCCGCGGCAAGCCAGCAGGAAAGGTTTCCTATGCCAAGCCAGTTGCCACCGCTCGTGGCCATGTCAACTATGTCTCTGCTGAAGAAACCTATGAGGATCCCAACGTCGTCCTCGGTACGCTTCTTGTTAATTGCCATCCGGCAACTGTTCTTTTTGATACTGGAGCATCTCATTCATTTATTTCTGAGAGCTATGCTCGATTGCACAACACCACATTCTGTGACATGCCTACCTCCATGGAAATTCAAACCCCTGGATCTAGATGGCAAACCTCTAGAATAAGTCATGGGAATGAAATTCTGGTCGACAGATTAGTCTTTCTCGCATCTTTAATAGCTCTTAAGTCTTCGGACATAAACATCATCTTGGGTATGGACTGGATGTCAGCCCATTATGCCAAGATCGATTGCTCCACTAGAACCGTTCAACTTACCCATCCTTCGGGTAAAACAGTGGATGTTTTAACCCGAGTGTCTAAGCGCCACTTTACTCCTTAAATGCCAACCCTCTTCCGGATCTCAAGATATTCCGGTAGTCCGTGATTTCCTGATGTCTTTCGGAAGAACTGCCAGTGTTCCACACGACAGGGATGTCGAGTTCGTGATAGATCTTATTCCGGAACCGTCCCAATCTCTAGAAGACCTTATAAGATGGCACCCTAGAACTAGCTGAACTTAAGAAACAACTCGATGAGTCCTTGCAAAGGGTTTCATCCGTCCTAGTTCCTCTCCATGGGCTTGCCCGTCCTCTTCGTCAAGAAGAAGGATGGTACGGATCGGATGGTTGTAGATTACCGACCGTCAATTTGGTCACTATCAAGAACAAGTATCCGCTCCCGGGATCAACGACACGTATGATCAGCTCGCTGGATCCTCGATCTTTTCAAGATGGATTTGAGGTTGGGCTACCATCAAATCAAAATCAAAACGGGACATTCCTAAACGGCCTTTGTCACTCGTTATGGCCAATACGAGTACACGTCATGTCCTTCGGATTAACCAATGCTCCAGCCACTTTCTCCCTAAGTTAATGAACTCGATCTTCATGGAGTATTTGGATAAATTAGTCGTGGTATACCTCGATGATATACTCATCTACTCCAAGAATGAGGAAGAACATGCCGAACATCTAAGGCTAGTATTGATGAAACTTGAGAGCACCGCCTTTATGCCAAATTCTCTAAGTGTGAATTCTGGTTACCGTAAGTGACCTATCTAGGACATGTAATCTCTGGTAAGGGTATTGCTGTCAATCCCGAAGGCGAGTTCAAGCCGTCCTTGATTGGACTCCACCTGAATCGGTCAAGCAAGTTCGAGTTTCCTCGGTTTAGCGAGCTATTGCCGCCGCTTCGCCGAGAATTTCTCTAAAGTTGCTAAACCTCTAACCGAACTCCTCAAGAAAGATAAGAAGTTCGAATGGGCGCCACAGTCGCGAGATCAGCTTCGAGAACTGAAAAGACGCTCGACATCTGCTCCGTATTTGTTCCACCAGATTTTTCTAAGGACTTTATTATCTATTGCGGCGCCTCGCGACAAGGACTAGGTTGCATACTCATGCAAGATCGTCATGTGATTGCCTCGCGATCTCGGCGCCATCGTCCCACATGAGGATAACTACCCCACACACGATCTAGAGCTTGCAGCGATGGTTCATGCACTCAAAACCTGGCGACATTACCTTCGGGTAATCGTTATAAATCTACACAGATCACCAAAGTCTGAAATATATCTTCACCCAACCGGATTTGAATCTCGGCAAAGACGTTGGGTCGAGTTGATTACAGATTTCGACTTAGGAATATCCTACACCCTGTGCAAAGCCAATGTCATGGCTGACGACTAAGTCGCAAATCTTATCAGAACAATTTGATGTTACAACAAGGTCAACCCCTTCTCCACGAGGAATTTCGTAAGCTTAATCTTCACATTGTTCCTCGAGGATTTCTTTCCACCACGGTGGCGAAACCTGACCTCACGGATCGAATCATAGCTGCTCAGCGGTATGATAGGGGATATCATGGATCAAGGAGAACATTGCTAGCGGAGCTGCTAAATGTTTCTCCATAGATGAACGAGGTGTTGTCTTCTTGAAAACCGCTTGGTGGTTCCCAAGAAACAACAGCTACGACAATTGATCCTTAAGGAAGCTCATGACTCTCCTCTCACCATTCATCCTGGTAGTACTAAAATGTATCAAGATCTACGCCAGAGGTTTTGGTGGACTAGGATGAAGAGAGAAATCGCTCAATACATTGCTAACTGCGACGTCTGCCGTCGAGTTAAAGCAGAGCATCAACGGCCTGCTGGTACCCTTCAACCTTTGGAAATTCCTGAATGGAAGTGGGATAAAATTGGTATGGACTTCATTACCGGGTTTCCCAGGACCAAGAGAGGGAATAACGCTATCTTCGTTGTCGTTGACCGTCTTTCCAAAGTAGCCCACTTCCTACCCGTTCGCGAGAGTATAACCGCTAGCCAGCTAGCTGATTTGTACATCTCTCGAATAGTGTCTCTTCACGGTATTCCATTAGAGATTAACTCCGACCGTGGGAGTCTCTTCACCTCTCGATTTTGGGAAAGTTTCCAAAACGCTATGGGAACTCGTCTCTCTTTTAGCACCGCTTTCCATCCCCAATCAAGTGGTCAAGTAGAACGAGTCAATCAAATCCTAGAGGATATGCTTGAGCTTCATCATCTCTTTCGGCATGAATTGGGAGAAATGCCTTCCATTCGCCGAGTTCGCTTATAACAATAGTTATCAAGCCAGTTTGGGCAAAGCCCCTTTCGAAGTTCTTTATGGACGAAAATGTCGAACGCCTCTCAACTGGTCGAACCGGGGCGCCAACTCTTTGGCCCGGATATGATTCAGAAGCGGAGGAACAGGTTCGCGTTGTTCGTGAGAAATTGAAAACAGCCCAATCTCGTCAAAAGAGCCAATATGATCGCAAGCATAAGCCTATGGCTTATGAAATTGGCGAAAGGCTTACCTTGGGTTACTCCTCTGAAGGAACCCATCGATTCGGTATCAAGGGCAAGTTGGCTCCTCGTTACATTGGACCCTTTCGCATTCTTGCCAAGCGAGGGAAGTTGCCTACCAATTGGAACTACCTCCGCATCTTTCCAAGGTCCATGATGTCTTCCACGTTTCCCAACTCAGCGTTGCTTCTCGGATCCTATCCGTGGAGTGGACCACGAAACGCTTGATCTCCAAGATAACCTCACCTATCGAGAGTACCCGTTCGTATCCTCGATCAAACCGAGCGTACCACTCGGCGTCCGGAATATCAAGTTTCTAAAGGTTCAATGGTCAAACCATTCCGAGCAAGAAGCAACTTGGGAAAGGGAGGATCGTCTTCGACTTGAGTACCCACCTTTTTCGCAATGATTCTAAATCTCGGGGCGAGATTCTTTTGAGTGGGGTGAGTTGTCACATCCCAGATAGACCATGCATTAGGGTGTGCATCATGTTTACATTTCATCTGAATTTGAAATGGGGAAGGCAGAAACCCTGAACACCCCCTTAAAAGAACTAGGGTTTACTAAAATTTATTTCAATGAATCCGAAATGCCCTTCAAAATGCTCATCCTCTTTGTTTGGGTTCAGCATCCATGTCAAAGAAGGTGGAACATTTTCTAGGTCACCTAAGGGTTCTAGATTTAAATCACAAGTTTTTGAAATGGGCATTTTAAATTATGAAAATTATTTTAAATGTTCAAAAATTGTCAAACTAAAATGTTTCATGTTGGGAATATTCCAACAAGTGACCAGGAGCATTTTGGTAATTTTTGAAATGGTTTTGGTATTTTTAAAAACCCTAAACAGAATTGCAGAAAATAGAAAAGACTAAAAATGGAAAAAACCTACCTGTCGCCCGCGACCGGCCCACCTGCCGGCCCAGCCCAGCAGCAGCAAGGCCAATGCTGCTTGCTCGCTCGACGAGCAGTAGCCTGGTGTCGGCGGCGCCAGCGCAGCTGGCCGCCGCGCAGCTGGTCAGCCTCGCCGCCTCGCCGACCGGGGCGACCCACGCGTCGTCGCCCGATCTCCTGGACACCTCACTTCCCCCCTCCTCTCTCTCGCTAGCCCTCGACCAGGCCGACGCCATCGCCGACACGCCACCGCCGACGCCAGTGCTCCCCGCCATCCCACGCACCTCCCGTCATGTCTGGCAGCTCCGCGCACCCGTTACCCCTAGCTAGCTAGTTCCCTCGCTCTAAAACCCCGAGGCCACTACTCCGACCTCGACCGAGTCCAAGGTCACGGAGATCCCCATCGCCGCCGCCACGCATCAGTCCGCCCCGACCCGACGAAGTTCTCCACAGGTTCACCGTGAGCCTAGCTACTCCCCTATCCTCTCCGTTCAATTCTTCTTGCACCACAGCGAGCACTCGAGATCACCTGAACCCACCGCCGCTGGGACTCGTGCCCGACGAGCCTCCGGTCACCTATTAGCCACACCACTATGCCCATCGCACTCACCACGCCCCACGGGCCTAACTGCACTCCCGCGCCTCGCCGGGCCCTCTAACCCAAACCCGTCGGTGGCGAGCCCCGTCGCCGCCTCGACTCGTCACCCGGCGCCCACTCCGCCATCCCGACCTAAACTAACTCCACCACTAACCGCGGCTCACCTCCAGCTACCAGAGGTGCTCCCGCGCCCATTTGGAGCCCGAAAGTGCAAAAGCACTTGCTCCGCCCGCGTCTGGCCTCGCCAATGGCTAGACGCCGGTGAGTTGACCTCGCCCGTGGGCCCTGTTGACCCTCTGGGTCAATGACAGGTGGACCCCCTCCGGTTAAACTAATTAGGATTAGTTTTAATTAAAACTAATTAGTTAAACTAACCTGACATGCGGGTCCCACTGGTCAGTTTGACCTGGACGACCCGTTGACCCCTGACGTCATCTGACCTCATCTTGACGATTAATTCAAATTCTGGAATTATTTTTATATAATAAAATCCAGAATATAATTCAAATTTCAAATGCTTATAACTTTTATTCTATAACTCCAAATGCAAAGATTTATATATGAAAATTTATCAGAAAAATACACTCTATCCATTGGTACAGGTTTCATGCATGTTAAAACAAGTTAACTATGCTGAACAACCAGATTAAGATTTTGCACCATTAGGACTAACTCACATGATCTATCATTTGAACCTTTGGTTCAAATGAGATCATCCCCTGTCCCTTCAACTTGCATTAGGCCAACACACATTCATCTTGCCATGTCATAGCATGCATCATATTGTTGCATATTGGTTGTATGTTTATTTTGGTGTGTTTTCATGATAGGTTCTGCTCCCGAAGATAACCTCGATTGCCCACCTGAAGGGCAGTTCTCCACCCCAGTTCCATCAGGCAAGCAATTCATTGATCATTCCGATACAACCCATGTTCTCGCTTCTGCTCTCATTTTACTGCATTAAGACAACGCGATCCAACTGTTGTGTGCTGCGGTAGTTGAACCCACTTCCTTTGCATGACCTGTCATTGCCACAGTAACTAGATGAAACCCACTAGTATGTGTAGGAGTTGATTGAGCCATGTTTGTGATTCCTACCATGCTATGCTTGCTATGCTTAGAGTTGTGTCGAGTCGGCTCATCGGGATGATGAACTGGAGTGAAAGGTTGTGTTGGTTCGAGAGCGTAAGTGTTGAACACGATTTGGTAAAGGTATCGATGAGAGGCCATGTAGGAGTACATGGTGGGTTGTTTCATTGAGGCCAACTTAAGAACTGAGATCTGTGTTTGTGATCCATGAATCGCTTACTACCACACATTGGGATCCTTAATTGACCCTCTCGGCTTCTTAACCACCCCTGCTCATAGTCCGGAGTTGCAAGTAGTTTCGTGTTTGTAGTATCTTTGGGGCCGCACGCAACGCTGACCTTAGGGGTGGGTTGTGTTGCGGTAGGCACCGTGGCCCTGTGTACCGAGTGCCCGTTTGGTATCTCGGGAACCCTGCACACATCGTTCGGGCTGTATGGGAAACCTCGGCGGACTCCTGCGGATGGAACCGAATAGGCGATAACCTGGACTAGGGACTTGAGTGTTTAGGTAGGTGTGGCCGACACCCACGTTGGGCTTCCGCTTGAAGGTTGCAGAGTACATGTCGTGTAAACGCATTTATAAGTGGTGAGAGCGTGTGAAGAAGTATACCCTGCAGGTTAAATATGATCTATTCAATAGCCGTGTCCACGGAGAAGGACTTCGGTTACCTATATCAGTTCATAGACAAGTAAATGGATACTATCAAAAGCCTCAAGATAAGTGTGAGTATCGTGGATGGCCCTCTCGGGATGACGAGAGGATCCACGGTGGAGTATTGTGATGGTGAATAGTGGACTGTGTAATGACAAATGCTTTACAAAGTGTGACACGTGGGATAGCTTAGCCAAGAGTCAAAGCTGGCTTGCTGCAAATAACTCCACTTCCTTCCTTGAGAATGTGCATGTATGATAGGATTCTGTGGTAAGACTTCTTGAGTACTTTTGTACTCATGTTTGCTTAATCCATATTTTTCAGAGGACTATACTACCCCTCCGACGGATTCTATGTAGATGTTGACTTGACGAGTAAGCTAGCCACCGGTGGCGATCTAAGACTTGTGAAGGGCCATGTAGATAGAAAGGCTCCAACAAGCTTTCTTTCTTTCTAGAGTCTGTACTCAGACTACTTTGCTTCCGCATGTGCTTGTATGATTGTATGACTTGAGTGTTGGGTCATGAGACCCCTACCTGTATGATCATGTTATGTATGGCTCCTGAGCCTCTTAAATAAGGTACTTGAGTTGTAGAGTTTTGTTGTGATGCCTTGTTGTATTTACTCATATCGGGCATATTGCGTGTATGATTGAAATGCTTGGTATGAGTGGGATCCGACAATCTAGTTGTTTATCCTTAGCAGCCTCTCATATGGGGAAATGTAGTCTCGTGCTTCTGAGCGATAGTAGTCCGCTACAGCCCGGTTCACCGGAGTCCTGCTAGCCCAGCACTACTGCTTGGACACTTGATCTGGCGGCATGTGATTCATTTCGTTCCTATGTCTGTCCCTTCGGGAAATGTCACGCGGTGATACTTGGAGTCCTGCCTAGCCTGCTACAGCCCGGGATACCGGAGTCCTCATTAGCCAGTGCTACAGCCCAAGTTCATACGTTGATGACCGACATGCTCGAAGTGTTTCATGTATGCCTGTCCCCATAGGTTTGTGCCGCTTTGGGTTCACGACTAGCCATGTCGGCCCGGGTTCTTTGTCATGTGGATGCTAGCAACACTGTCATATACGTGAGCCAAAAGACGCAAACGGTCCCGGGCCATGGTAAGGCGACACCCGTGGGGATACCGTGCGTGAGGCCGCAAAGTGATATGAGGTGTTACCAGCTAGGTCGATGTGACTTGGAATCGGGGTCCTGACAATAATTATCCGACTACTCATTGATCTTCACTTATATCTTTTGAGCTATATAGTTTTTGCTCTAGTGCTTCACTTATATCTTTTAGAGCACGGTGGTGGATTTGTTTTGTAGAAACTTTTATTCTCTCATGCTTCACTTATATTACATTGAGAGTCTTAAACAGCATGGTAATGTGCTTAATCCTAATATGCTAGGTATTCAAGATTAGTAAAAACTTTCTTATGAGTGTGTTGAATACTAAGAAAAGTTTGATGCTTGATAATTGTTTTGAGATACAAAGATGGTGATATTAGAGTCATGCTAGTTGAGTAGTTGTGAATTTGAGAGATACTTGTGTTAAAGTTTGTGATTCACGTAGCATGCACGTATGGTGAACCGTTATGTGATGAAGTCGGAGCATGATTTATTTATTGATTATCTTCCTTATGAGTGGCGGTCGGGGACGAGCGATGGTCTTTGCCTACCAATCTATCCCCCTAGGAGCATGCGTGTAGTACTTTGTTTCGATAACTAATAGATTTTTGCAATAAGTATGTGAGTTCTTTATGAATAATGTTGAGTCCATGGATTATACGCACTCTCACCCTTACACCATTGCTAGCCTCTCTAATACCGCGCACCTTTCGCCGGTATCATACACCCACCATATATCTTCCTCAAAACATCCACCATACCAACCTATTATGGCATTTCCATAGCCATTCCGAGATATATTGCCATGCAACTTTCCACCGTTCCGTTTATTATGACACGCTTCATCATTGTCATATTGCTTTGCATGATCATGTAGTTGACATCGTATTTGTGGCAAAGCCACCTTTCCTAATTCTTTCATACATGTCACTCATGAGTCATTGCACATCCCGGTACACCGCCGGAGGCATTCATATAGAGTCATATTTTGTTCTAAGTATCGAGTTGTAATTCTTGAGTTGTAAGAAAATAAAAGTGTGATGATCATCATTATTAGAGCATTGTCCCAGTGAGGAAAGGATGATGGAGACTATGATTCCCCACAAGTCGGGATGGGACTCCGGACGAAAAATAAATAAAAAAAGAGAGAGAAAAAAAAAAGGCCATAAAAAAGGGAAAAGGCCCAAAAAAATAACAAAAATGAGAGAAAAAGAGAGAAGGGACAATGCTACTATCCTTTTACCACACTTGTGCTTCAAAGTAGCACCGTGATCTTCATGATAGAGAGTCTCCTATGTTGTCACTTTCATATACTAGTGGGAATTTTTCATTAAAGAACTTGGCTTGTATATTCCAATGATGGGCTTCCTCAAAATGCCCTAGGTCTTTGTGAGCAAGCGAGTTGGATGCACACCCACTTAGTTTCTTTTGTTGAGCTTTCATATACTTATAGCTCTAGTGCATCCGTTGCATGGAAATCCCTACTCACTCACATTGATATCTATTAATGGGCATCTCCATAGCCCGTTGATACGCCTAGTTGATGTGAGACTGTCTTCTCCCTTTTTGTCTTCTCCACAACCACCATTATATTCCACATATAGTGTTATGTCCATGGCTCACGCTCATGTATTGCGTGAAGATTGAAAAAGTTTGAGAATGTCAAAAGTATGAAACAATTGCTTGGCTTGTCATCGGGGTTGTGCATGATTTAAATACTTTGTGTGGTGAAGATAGAGCATAGCCAGACTATATGATTTTCTAGGGATAACTTTCTTTGGCCATGTTATTTTGAGAAGACATAATTGCTTTGTTAGTATGCTTGAAGTATTATTATTTTTATGTCAATATGAACTTTTATCTTGAATCTTTCAGATCTGAATATTCATACCACAATTAAGAACAATTACATTGAAATTATGCCAAGTAGCATTCCACATCAAAAATTCTGTTTTTATCATTTACCTACTCGAGGACGAGCAGGAATTAAGCTTGGGGATGCTGATACGTCTCCAACATATCTATAATTTTTTATTGTTCCATGCTATTATATTATCCATCTTGGATGTTTGTGGGCTTTATTTTACACTTTTATATTATTTTTGGGACTAACCTATTGACCCGAGCCAGTGCGATTCTGTTTTTCCCTTGTTTGATGTTTGAAGAAAAGGATTATCAAGCGAATTGAAGCGGAATGAAACCTTCGGAGAAGTTATTTTTGGAAGGAAAGCTACCCAATAGACTTGGAGTGCACGCGGGAAAAAGCGAGGAGCCACGAGGTGGGGCGCACCCACCCCCTAGGGCGTGCCCTCCACCCTTGTGGGCCCCTCGTGGCTCCCCTGACCTACTTCTTCCGCCTATATATCTCCATATACCCTAAAAACTTCGGGGAACATAATAGATAGGGAGTTCCGCCACCGCAAGCCTCTGTAGCCACAAAAAACCAATCGGGACCTGTTAAAGCCTGCTGCGGGGGGGAATCCTCACCGTGGCCATCTTCATCATCTGGCGCTCTCCATGACGAGGAGGGAGTAGTTCACCCTCGGGGCTGAGGGTATGTACCAGTAGCTATGTGTTTGATCTCTCTCTCGTGTTCTTGATTTGGCACAATCTTGATGTATCACGAGCTTTGCTATTATAGTTCGATCTTATGTTGCTTCTCCCCCTCTACTCTCTTGTAGTGGATTGAGTTTTCCCTTTGAAGTAATCTTATCGGATTGAGTCTTTAATGATTTGAGAACACTTGATGTATGTCTTGTCGTGCGTATCTGTGGTGACAATGGGATATCACGTGATTCACTTGATGTATGTTTTGGTGATCAACTTGCGGGTTCCGCCCATGAACCTATGCATAGGGGTTGGCACACGTTTTCGTCTTGATTCTCCGGTAGAACCTTTGGGGTACTCTTTGAGGTTCCATGTGTTGGTTGAATAGATGAATCTGAGATTGTGTGATGCATATCGTATAATCATACCCACGGATACTTGAGGTGAAATTGAAGTATCTAGGTGACATTAGGGTTTTTGTTGATTTGTGTCTTAAGGTCTTATTCTAGTACAACTCTAGGGCTGTTTGTGACACTTATAGGAATAGCCCAATGGATTGATTGGAAAGAATAACTTTGAGGTGGTTTCGTACCCTACCATAATCTCTTCGTTTGTTCTCCACTATTAGTGACTTCGGAATGACTCTTTGTTGCATGTTGAGGGATAGTTATACGATCCAATTATGTTATTATTGTTGAGAGAACTTGCACTAGTGAAAGTATTAACCCTAGGCCTTGTTTCCTAGCATTGCAATACCGTTTATGCTCACTTTTATCATTAGTTACCTTGCTGTTTTATATTTTTTAGATTACAAAAACCTATATCTACCATCTATATTGCACTTGTATTCACCATCTCTTCGCCGAACTAGTGCACCTATACAATTTACCATTGTATTGGGTGTGTTGGGGACACAAGAGACTCTTTGTTATTTGGTTGCAGGGTTGCTTGAGAGAGACCATCTTCATCCTACGCCTCCCACGTATTGATAAACCTTAGGTCATCCACTTGAGGGAAATTTTCCACTGTCCTACAGACCTCTGCACTTGGAGGCCCAATAACGTCTACAAGGAAAAGGTTGCGTAGTAGACATCAGTATGTTGTTGCTTCCTTTACTGGTGTTATGTGAACATTGACTATATGACACTTCACCATAATTGGGCCTAAGGGAAGGCATTGTGGAGTAATAAGTAGATGATGGGTTGCTAGAGTGACATAAGGTTAAACCCTAGTTTATGCGTTATTCCGTAAGAGGCTGATTTGGATCCATATGTTTCATGCTATGGTTAGATTTGTCTTAATTCTTCTTTCGTATTTGTGGATGCTTGTGAGAGGGGGTAATCATAAGTGGGTTGCTTGTTCAAGTAAGAACAACACCCAAGCACCGGTCCACTGATCTCTACTACGCAACCTTCTTCTTGTAGACGTTGTTGGGCCTCCAAGTGCAGAGGTTTGTAGGACAGTAGAAAATTTCCCTCAAGTGGATGACCTAAGGTTTATCAATCTGTGCGAGGCGTAGGATGAAGATGGTCTCTCTCAAACAACCCTGCAACCAAATAACAAAGAGTCTCTTGTGTCCCCAACACACCCAAAACAATGGTAAATTTTATAGGTGCACTAGTTCGGCGATGAGATGGTGATACAAGTGCAATATGGATGGTAGATATAGGTTTTTGTAATCTGAAAATATAAAAACAGCAAGGTAATTAATGATAAAAGTGAACACAAACGGTATTGCAATGCTAGGAAACAAGGCCTAGGGTTCATACTTTCACTAGTGCAAGTTCTCTCAACAATAATAACATAATTGGATCACATAACTATCCCTAAACATGCAACAAAGAGTCACTCCAAAGCCACTAATAGCGGAGAACAAACGAAGAGATTATGGTAGGGTACGAAACCACCTCAAAGTTATTCTTTCAGATCAATCTATTCAAGAGTTCGTACTACAATAACACCTTAAGACACATATCAAACAAAACCCTAATGTCACCTAGATACTCCAATGTCACCTCAAGTATCCGTGGGCATGATTATACGATATGCATCACACAACCTCATATTCATCTATTCAACCAACACAAAGTACTTCAAAGAGTGCCCCAAAGTTTCTACCGGAGAGTCAAGACGAAAACGTGTGCCAACCCCTATGCATAGGTTCATGGGCGGAACCCGCAAGTTGATCACCAAAACATACATCAAGTGGATCACGTGATATCCCATTGTCACCACAAATAAGCACGGCAAGACATACATCAAGTGTTCTCAAATCCTTAAAGACTCAATCCGATAAGATAGCTTAAAAGGGAAAACTCAATCCATTACAAGAGAGTAGAGGGGGAGAAACATCATAAGATCCAACTATAATAGCAAAGCTCGTGATACATCAAGATCGTGCCAAATCAAGAACATGAGAGAGAGAGAGAAAGAGAGATCAAACACATAGCTACTGGTACATACCCTCAGCCCCGAGGGTGAACTACTCCCTCCTTGTCATGGAGAGCGCGGGATGATGAAGATGGCCACCGGTGAGGATCCCCCCTCCGTGGTGCCTTGACAGGTCTGATTGGTTTTGGTGGCTCTGAGAGGCTTGCGGCGGAACTCCCGATCTATTTTGTTCCCCGAAGTTTTTATGGTATATGGATATATAAAGGCGAAAGAAGTCGGTCAGGGGAGCCACGAGGGGCCCACAAGGGTGGGGGCGCCCAGGGGGGTGGGCGCGCCCCCTGCCTCGTGCCTTCCTCGTTGCTTCCCTTACGTACACTCCAAGTCTTCTGCATTGCTTCCGTTCCAAAAATAACTCTTCCGAAGGTTTCATTTCGTTTGGACTCCGTTTGATATTCCTTTTCTGCGAAACACTGAAACAAGGAGAAAAACAGAAACTGGGCACTGGGCTCTGGGTTAATAAGTTAGTCCCAAAAATAATATAAAAGTGCATAGTAAAGCCCATTAAACATCCAAGATGGATAATATAATAGCATGAATACTTCATAAATTATAAATACGTTGGAGACGTATCAGCATCCCCAAGCTTAATTCCTGCTCGTCCTCGAGTAGGTAAATGATAAAAGAAAGAATTTATGAAGTGTGAATGCTAGCAGGTGCACAAGTTTGATCAATGATAATTTCAATCACCTTTTCTAGCATCATTATATGTCATAACAGTAGCTCATATCAGAAAACTTTGCATGATCAAGTAACAAACTATTCACATGCATGTTAAAGTATAGATCCTAAACTTTCTTGAAAACTAACAAACCGTTTTATTAGTCATCAAACAATTACAATTCATCTTATTTTCAGGAAGAGTCTATGTCAGAGCTTTGATTTCGCAAACTTCACATACTCAACTATCATTTAGTCTTCCATGATTGCTACCACTCAAAGCATATTTTTAGAACAAATAGTATTCATCGAACACAGAGAAAGATAGGGGCTTAATGTTTTGCCTCCCAACCTTTTACCTCAAGGGTAATGTCAACAATAATAATTCATGCTCAAATATATTTGAATGGCCATATATGCTTAGATCTTTCCATCACATGATGCTTGCCAACTAAAGAGTAGGTTGGAATGAGAAGGAATACTATTGACTCTTGCATAAAAGTAAAAGATAGGCCCTTTGCAGAGGGAAGTAGGGATTTGCAGAGGTGCCAGAGCTCTAAGCTAAAACAGAGATCAAAATAATTTTGAGAGGTATGCTTTCATTGTCAACATAACGACCAAGAGTTCCCAATATCTTCCATACTACATACATTATAGGCAGTTCCCAAACAGAAAGGTAAAGATTTTACTCCCCCTCTACCAACATTCACACTCCACGGCTTGTCCGAAACAACGGGTGCCGTCCAACTATCAACATTCCTGGGGGAGTTTTGTTTAAATTATTTGTGAATTTGTTTTTGATCTTTTGATCATAGGACTGGGCATCCCAGTTACCAGCCATTTTCTCGTGAATGATGAGCGGAGTCCACTCATTGTGAGAATAACCCACCTAGCATGGAAGATACTGACAGCCATAGTCGCTACATGAGAGATTCGAGCATACAAAACAAATTATTATTTGAAGGTTTAGAGTTTGGCACATGCAAATTTACTTGGAACGGCAGGTAAATACCGCATATAGGCAGATATGGTGGACATTCATGGAAGAAACTTGGTTCAAGGAATTTGGATGCACAAGCAGTATTCCCGCTTAGTACAAATATTTTGGCTAGCAAATGATTCTAAATAGCAAGCACCACATGTTAGAGGATCCATAACAATATAACTTATATACAAATATACCCAACCATAACTCATTATACGGTCTTCCTTGTCCAACTTCAACTAATTTGCTCAGGTTTGAAAATAATTAATGAGGCTCACAATCATAGAAGATGTCCAAGATAGTATATTTATATGTGAAATCTCTCTTCCTTCAATATTCTTTCATGAATTGTTCAAGTGACCAATACAATGTTTGCTAACCTTCAATAAATTTACCACCTCTACTTCTTATATGTGAAAGCATTACTCCCCATGGGAAAGGCATATGAAACATATATAATTTCAGATTTATGATATTCAAATCATTCAACCATTTACTCATAGGATATAAGTGAAGCACGCGAGTAAATGACAAACTACTCCAAAAATATAAGTGAAGATCAATGAGTAGTTAAATAATGATGTAGCTTTGTGAAGACTCCCTCTCATTTAAGAATTTCAGATCTTGATACTTTATTCAAACAACAAGCAAAGCTAAAGAAAATAAAATGACGCTCCAAGCAAAACACATATCATGTGGTGAATAAAAAATATAGCTCCAAGTAAAGTTACCGATGAACGAAGACGAAAGAGGGGATGCCATCCGGGGCATCCCCAAGCTTAGGCTCTTGGTTGTCCTTGAATATTACCTTGGGGTGCCTTGGGCATCCCCAAGCTTAGGCTCTTGCCACTCCTTATTCCATAGTCCATCGAATCTTTACCCAAAACATGAAAACTTCACAACACAAAACTTAACAGAAGATCTCGTGAGCTCCGTTAGCGAAAGAAAACAAAACACCACTTCAAGGTACTGTAATGAACTCATTCTTTATTTGTATTGGTGTTAAATCTACTATATCCCAACTTCTCTATGGTTTATAGACTATTTACTAGCCATAGATTCATCAAAATAAGCAAACAACACACTAAAAACAGAATCTGTCAAAAACAGAACAGTCTGTAGTAATCTGTAACTAACGCAAACTTCTGGCCGAGGATGACTAGGTGGACGGGCCGGAGGTAGGAGGTCACTCGGGGATTTTTGTGCAGACTGACATGTAGGTCCCACAAGTCATAACATCCGGTCAAATGGAAGGCGTTGACTTAATGGGCGACATGGGCCCTGTTTGGATACTCTAAGTCAAAGGTTAGATTCTAACTCTGAACTGACTCTAACCAAAGTGGTGTTTGGATGGCAGGGTTAGATTGACAACAAATGTATCCAAACAGGGCCATGGGTTGAAACGTGCCTATAACGGCACTTTGTAGAGTAGTCGTTTCTTGGTAGGGCTGGTTGGTAAGAGCATGTACAATGGTTGATAAGGTAGTTTTATCTTAAGTCTGCCACGTATGCAAGTGGTAGTAGTTTCTTGGCATTATTAGTGGTTTCTTGCATTATTAGGGGTTTCTTGTAAGGAACAATGTACTACTAGCGACAAAAGGCGAATCTAGGTTGCGTTGTACTCCAACGAGTACTACTAGTGGTCGCGGGAGTGTATACCTTGTTTTGTGGGTTCGATCCGGCGAGCATACGGCGCCTTTTTAAATAGTAACTTCGCTGCGGGCCAATATTTTTCACGGGTAATTTGAGTTTTGAAGTCAAACAGACGTGCGGTACCACAATCTGGGTGCACTGGATAACATAGCCACGTGAACGGGTTTTCCTTCCCAGCATCTCGTGGCTCACGTGCTCGCCCTAGCCGCACCTCGCTTGCAGCTTCCTCATCAGCTAGTAGCATATTTAAACTAGCGCCTCCCAATTAAGCCCGAGGAGCCGGAAAAGGCTGGCGGGGCATTGGGAACTGTGCAATATGGCTCTGTACGTAAAGTGCCCTACTACTACTCTGTAGCTTGTGGCGTTGCACGCATGGACTTCACTCCATTATCGGCTCTACTATAAAAGAAATTCCTCTTGACGTGTTTTTTTAAATGGAGGCAAAAGCTTTACTTCATCTCATTCATAAAGAAGGAACTACTAACAAAGTTCAACGAGATCCATTACACCTCCACAAATGGAAGCGAAAAGCCTAGTCTCACTGTATCAAATAACTCAAATGTTACGCCTCATGATAATCGTCATTGATAAACAGGCTTTTCGTGTGTGCGTGAGAGGAGTGGCTGAGTAGGCCAGCTACATGAGAGGAGCAGCTGAATAGAGCACCGGAGTACCCACTAGGCCACTACGCAGGTGTACTTTCCCTGCATTGATAGTACAACGATGGTTCTAGAGAACAGTAGTACCCTCCACTTCCAATTGTAGCTCCTTGGCCCTGAGATTCAAGAGTTCAAAACTGGTGCACTATACTAGAAGTATAGTACATCGCACTACTAGTTGAGAAAGTAGTACTAGTACTGCTACAGTACGAGTACGTACCTTTTTTGACACTAGTTGCGTGTACAAAAAATAGCAAAAACATACCCAAAATTTCTTAATCCACGAGAAAAACTACTAGCTAGTGCCAAAATTTTCTTACTAGTGCTATTATTTACAGTATAATGCAATCCCATAACGTCCCATAATGCTAGTACTAGTAGTAAGTAATAGCCTCACCCATTCGCTAAGGAACGATCTACAGTTGGAAGGGACGAGGCCCTGCGGTTACTACGCTATTATCTCCTCCTCGCCAGTTCCCCTCCCCCCGAAGAGAAGGCAGTTCGTCGCTGCTCCCATGGATTCGCCAGGCAGTTTTCCTCCTTGTCGGGGCTTGGAGACCTTGGACGATGATCCTCTGGGAGAAATCGCACGCCGCTCTGACGTCCTCACCGCCGCAAGACTCGGTGCTTCCTGCACCAACTTTTTCAAGATGGTGCTTAAAATGGCTTGGGAAAAGGCCATGCTTGTTGGTCTTCCATGCGTCCTTGAGGAGAAGGTTCTTCTATGGGACAATCCTTCAAACAGTCCACCGCTCCCTGGCCATGGTTGCACGTTGACTCCGCTAGAGTTGCCGATGTTGAGAGGTAGTCGGATTTTGTCCGATGAGCAGGCCAGTAATGGAGTTTGATCATGTAGTACTTAGTTATTCCATTTCCATCCTGTAATTTCTCCGCTGCCCACTGTCTTATATATAGGTCTGGGTCGGTGCCAACGAAGATTGGCTTGCATACCTCCGGCCGGATACCTTCATTTAATCTTCTTCTCTCAATGGTCGCATGCACACATAAGTCTGCTACTTTTGGGCGTTAATTATGCCCTGGTCAAATCATAAATCTCTAAATATACAGTCTTTCACGGACGTAGGGAGTACGTTGAGCACTTGAGCGTGAGCGTGTGTGTTGCGTCATGCGTTGTGTGCCACATGGGTGCATGAGTGTTGCGTGCATCCATGTGTACGTGTGAGTGTTGCATGTTGCATGCATGCATGCATGGGGCTTACTCCCTCCCATTGACATGTTCATATTTCAAGCTTCCTCTATTCCCTCCATATGGTGATACTCCCTCTGTTCCCAAATATGGAGTAAAATCTTCCCTCTGTTCCCAAATACGGAGTATTTGTCTTTCTAGAGATTTCAACAAGTGACTACGTACGGAGGAAAATGAGTGAAGTGAGCGTAGAAGTATAGGGATAATGTAGAAAGGAAGTCTTCGCGATCCATTATTCCCCATCTCGGTGAGAGAGACCTATTCAACTAGTCTTCGTGGTGAAGTGACAATACACGTTGTAGCAGATGGGACACTTAATTAATAAGCTAAACCAGCGTGTTGTTGTTACTAAATCAGCCTTACCGATCTTCGCCATCATGTTTGCCGATGAAACGCATACATCCTCCATTAACTGACATATGGGCCCTCTTGTGGTAGACCCACATGTCATCGGTGTAACTATTTACACTCCAAAGAACGGTATATCCTGGTAGTAGTAGTAGAATTGAGATTTAATGCACTTTCTTCCCCGTCTTCCACTCTTCTTCCTCCTCTCTTCTTCTTCCTCCTCTCTTCCCCATCATCGGCCGCACACCATTTCCCCCGCTCCTTTGCTTTCGCCTTGCTATCTTCCTTGGTAGCTCACGTGTACCATATCCCCCCGCTCACTGCTCGGCCACACGAGGAGAAGCTTCTTCGCTAGCCCACCCAAATCCACTTCCTCGCTGGCTCGGAGGCACCGAAAACCCCAATGGCAGAACCGACTGACATGCAGAGCCGCGATTGGAATTCCCTCCCTGGTGTTCTCTTGGAGCAGATCTGTAATCGTATGGACCTACTCAGCACCGTCCGTCTGGCCGCATGCTCGGTGTCATGCATGGTTATGGCTCATCGTCGATCCTCTTTACCCAACACTTCTGTCTGATGCTATAGTGCATGATGGCATCATTTATGCGGTCGGCCTTGCAGATTGGCTGCCTATCTTTGGTGGAATCTATCGTCGTGTAATTGTTCTATCTCATCTCATCTTTACCTTAAGAATCGATTGCTGTTCATTGTTATAAACTTAGAATATATAGTATGTCTATAACCACATCATTGCTATATGTTCCTCTCATTTCCTAGATTTTTATGACCACACATGTTATTGTTAGAGTTGATATGAGAACAATTGGTATCTAATGATTGTTAGAGTAGATATTATGAGTATAACCTCATCATTGCTATATGCTACTCTCATTTCCAGGATTTTTATAACAACGCATGTTATTGCTTAGAGTTGATATGATAACTGTAGTAAGTGCTATGGTAGAATATGAGTAGGCCCTGTCATATCTGTTTTCCTCTCATTGTTACATGATGTTTGAACCATGATATATTGCTAGAATATGAAAGCCATTGGCTTATTTTTCTAACTTGGGTAATGATTATGACCACGGCATTGCAATTCTCTGTCTATGATATGTGTCACTGTTATAATAATCTTAATTCCACACATACTCTGAACATGATTGTTTATTTTTGTCCTTTTGGTCTCCAATTTGAATTGTTGCAACAGACGCAAATGCGCTGGCCTTCATGATTCCAGGACCTGGAATCGTACCAGCCGATGGGTGGTGGTTTATCGCTCGTTCAGCTGGCGGTGGTCATTTGCACGTACCAAATTGACCAAACCATTTCATCAAACCACATGCAGTACAATGCATGGGGCTTCGTGACATTGATGGCTATGGCTGCTTCATGTTCGTGAAAGATCCCAGCTCCGTTGGTCCAGGCGTATTCAACTGGAGGCGGGTTTACAGCCTCAACAACCACTCCATGTTCCTCGGGCTCAATTATCCGATCATCCAACCAATCATTGATCATATCACCGGCGATGATTACCGTGCTATATGCAACTTCCATTCGCTAGGGGGGACTGTGTTTACACATCATACCATGGGTTTCATGAATCAGCATATCCAGAGATTCGTCGACATAGCTTGTTGCCAGATAATCTTCATTGTGTGAAAGGCATCAAGCTTCCATGCGATGGATGGCTTTTGCAAACCCGACATGTGGCAATGTGGTTCATGCCAACAGCAAATATGCACAACTTGATTCGTACTGATATGTAGACTGAGCCATGTATTCTGCTGCTGTAGCACGACCCTCTTTTGTTGGATATTATGTATTGTTGTTAGTTTGAAGCACTCCTCTGGTTTGAAGGATAGATACCTTTCTGGGATCAAGTGCATCCTAACTCACCTGCGCAGGATGTATTGATAATGATGATGGAGATGTTGTGCAGTACTTGTTAGTTAAACCTATGGTTAAAATGTGACACTAAGTACGACTAGTAAGTAGTACAGTAGCAGTACTAGTATACGTCGGTCAAATTATTCATCATGTCCACGCATTGAATTGACGTGACAACACGCTGCGCGTGAGGTGACACAAGAATCCGGCGGCGTGTTCGGGTATTCTGGACTTCAGATTTGGTACCACATAGCGTCGAAATCTGTCATCATTCACTTAAAACAGTCGATTGATCACACATTGAGTACCATATAACTGGAATTAACCCATGCAAGTCGAAGAAGGATTGGCCGGTGTTGCCGGCTGGCATCAAGTTCGATCCCACGGATCGAGAGCTGATCGAGCACCTTGAGGCCAAAGTGAGTGCTGACAGCGCCAGATCTCACCCTCTCATCGATTTGTTCATACCAACCATCGACAGCGAGCACGGCATATGCTACACCCATCCTGAGAAACTTCCAGGTAAGACACCGATCGGCCGTCTACTTGCACAAACATGTTCCTTTGTTTATAGCTCTATTTTGTTTTTTGACGCATACCTGGTGAAGCAATTACAATTTGACAGTTAATAAAAAGTGAAACAAGTGACTGCAACATGCCAAAGATTTTATGAAAATGCTAACTACGTACACTAAAACATGTATTCGACAATACTGCAGGTATCACACTGAGTGGCCTAAGCAAGCATTTCTTCCAGCGCAATTCCAGGGCGTTCAAAATGGGCACGTGGACGCGTCGCAAGATACAGTCGGAGTGAGGCATGCACGCGATGTGGCACAACACCGGCAATACCTTGCCGGTGATGGTTAATGGCCGGCAGACGTGCAGCAAAAAGGTTCTGGTGCTGCACACCAACAAGAACTTCGACCAGTAGAGGACCAACTGGTGATGCACCAGTACCACCTCGGGGACCTGGAGCAAGAGAAGGAGCGGGAGCTGGTCCTCTGCAAGATTTTCTACCAGACGAACACTAGGGCCAGGAGTAAAAAGATTATAAGTTAGTTTGGTATTGGTACTTGTACTACCTTGTCGTCTACAAGTTGGTATCGTTGTTAACGATATTTTGGTATGAACTTGGCATTTGCTTCCAACCATCATGCCAAGGGTCGACGTGGATATAAAGCTGAATCATTTGTTTCGAAACGAATTTTCAGGCACCTGATTTTTATTTGATGGGTAGCATAAGCACCTGTCGTTCGAATTCCCAGTTCTCCAAATTTTTTGAAACAAGTGCATGCTCTTATTATCACGATGAAAAAACAATATCCCTGCTGCATCCCAGTCATTAGTCTGTACTTACAGAATTCTCTCGTTTATTGAGCATGTATATTGTTTTTTCAGGTCGAGCAAGTTTCAACTGGGCTGTAGACTGCCCAGGCTTGTTTTTGATTTTAACAGGCCCAACCCATGACGACAACGGGGCACAAAGATCCAGCAGGTATCTACTGGCCTTTGGCCCGCCAGCGTTAGTTATATTGTGTCTTACAACATCCGCAGGCAGTTTTTTTACTGAATCAAACACACAACCCATTTCTATTTTCCTCTTGAAACGCATGTCCTACATCCGTTTTCTAATCTATACCTATAGTTTTACTAGTTCATATACACGTATCATTATATTGAAAATACATAAAATTCCCTTTTCATATTTACATCCTTATTTTTGTTGTTGTTTTCCCTCCCAGCGCTGATTTTTTTACCACTGGTTTTCCCTTAAACCAACTCAATTGTCCCACGTCTTATTTGCTTACAAAAACAAAACGATTTTTTTGGCAAATCAATAAGTTCTTAAAAAAATTATCATTTCGGGATTACAAAAGTTCGGACTCCACCGAAATATGAAAAAAAAAGTTTGAACTTTTTGACCGTGGTCCTGGGCAGAAAATGGGCTGTAAAAAATTACTTAAGAATTAGCAAATGGGCTGCAAATTATTAAAAAATAGCAAATGGGCTCTATGTTGTCTACCACAGATTTGGAGGCTGACTTGTGGGCCTACTAAGTTCATGCATACACAAGGTTTATCAAAAAAGAAACTTAGTCAACAATCGACTCTACCAGCGTCAGACCGTTAGATGTCAATCTAACGGCAATCGTGTTTCTTCAGTCTCTGATCTTCCTGCCCCAGCCGCCCAAACCAGCGTCGTCAGAACCGCCTGCTCCCGCCTCCCGTGGCCGGCTGTGCTGCCTGGTAGGCCTCACAGCCCCATCATATACTCGTATCCCTGGCCTGTCTATCCCTCTACTCACCCACACCTCCTGTTATTTTCTGGCGACGGCAACCGAACCAGTCAACCCTCGTCCTCTCCACCGCGTGGGCATTCACTGCCTGTCTTCCCCGGCTCTGTGTTGTTCCCTTCATAGGCCTCGCCGCCGTCCACTGCCCAGGTGCTCCCGGCGCGGTGTGGTCAACATGGTCAACGAACGACATCCATCGGAAGTGGACTGTACGTGGAGAGGCTGACAGCTAGGTCCATGGCCGCACACAAAGAAATGCCTCCTTATTACATGCAAAATAATGATTCCTCCACCTGACATCTGGGACCGGCCGGAAGGGCCTCTGTATTTCGCGAAAAAATGTTCCCTCCGCTGACAGGTCGGACCCACCAACTATATCTTCGCACGCAAGGAAGTGCCTCCTTATTGCGCATAAAAAATGAATACCCCCCTGCCAGCTAGGACCCACCATAGTGGGAGGCTGACTTGTGGGCCTACTAAGTTGGCGGGGACGGAGGGCTTTGTCAACTTAGTCAATATGAACGATTCTAGCTCTAGTGACCGTACGATGTCCATCCAACGGTCTTAGTGCTTCTTCAACCTCTGGTCTTCTTGCTCCAGCCGCCCAAAGCAGCGCTGGTCGTGCCGCCTGCTCCTGCCTCCCGTGGCCGGCTGTGCTGCCGCGGAGGCCTCACCACCCCCATACTACTCCCACCGCTGGCCAGGCCATCCCTCCACTCACCCACACCCCCTGTTATTCTGCGGCGACGGCAGCCTCACACCGCAGCCGAACCAGTGAACCCTCGTACTCCTCTCCGCGTGGGCATCCACTACTGCGTCTTCCCCTTCCTAGGCCTCGCCGTCGTCCACCGCCTTGGTGCTCTCGGCGCGGCGTGGTCAATGTGGTCAACGACCGACTTCCATCGGAAGAGTACTGTACATGGAGAGGCTGACAGCTGGGTCCATGGCCGTAGCTAGGTCCACGGCCACAGCCCAATTTTTTTGTGATTTGCCAAGTAAGTCGCTTTGCCAGGCCTGTTGGGCTGCAAATCTTTCAAGACGAGAAAATGGCCTATCAGTAATGAGAAATGGGTTGTACATTTTTAAAAATCATCAAACCGGCAATTAGTTTCAAATTTCTTTTTTTCATTTCGAGATTTTAAATTGCATTGATTTTTATGCGTGGACAATTTGTTGGGTTTTATATTGATATACATTTATTTTTAAAATTAGTTTGAATGTGACTCGAAATTTCGAGATTAAAAATAGTTCGGACCGCACCGAAATATGCAAAATTTCGTATAATTTTTTAACTGTGGCCACAATATGGGCTGTAATGCTAACAAAAAGAATATGGGCTCCAAAAAACCCTTAAGAATTAGCAAATGGGCTGTAAATTATTAGAAATAATGGCAGATGGGCTGTATGATGTTTTCCATAGATTTGAGACTTTCCTAAAAAAAAGGTTGACGCACAAGCAGTGACTGTTGGATGTCCATCCAACGGCCGTCGTGCTTCTTCAATCCCTGCTCTTCATGCTCCAGCCGCTCAAACAAGCACCGGCGGGACTGCTTGCTCTCTCCTCCCCGCAGCCAGCTGTGCTGCCGCGCAGGCCTCGCCGCCCCACCGTACTCCCATAGCTGGCCTAGCCATCCCTCTACTCACCCACACCTGCTGTTATTCTCCGGCGATGGCAGTCGAACCGGTAAACCCTAGTACAGTCGTACTCCCCTCCACGTGGGAAACAACTCTCGAGTCTTCCCTGCCTCCGTGTCGTTCCCTTCCTAGGCCTCGCCGTCGTCCACCGCCCTGGTGCTCTCGGCATGGCCTGGTCAACGTGGTCAACAACCGACATGCATCTGAAGTGGACTGTACATGGACAGGCTGACAGCTGGGTCCACGGCCGCACGCAAGGAAATGCCTCCTTATTACGCACAAAATAATGATTCATCCACCTAACATCTAGGACCCACCAAAAGGGCCTCTATATTTCACGAAAAAACGTTACCGTCGCTGACAGCTTGGGCCTACCAGCTATATCTTCGCACGCAAGGAAGTGCCTCCTTATTACGCACACACAAAATGAATGCTCTCCCTGCTAGCTGGGACCCAGTATAGTGGCAGGCTGACTTGTGGGCCTACTAAGTTGACGGGGACGGGGGACTTAGTCAACTTAGTCAATATGCACGATTCTAGCTCCAGTGACCGTACGATGTCCATCCAACGGCCGTAGTGCTTCTTCAACCTCTGGTCTTCTTGCTCCAGTCGCCCAAACCACGCCGGTCGTGCCTCGTGCCCCTGCCTCCCGTGGCCGGCTGCGTTGCGACAGAGGCCTCACCGCCCCTAATACTCCCACCGCTGGCCAGGCCATCCCTCTACTCACCCACACCTTGTTATTCTGCGGCGACGGCAGCCTGACACTGCAGCGAACTAGTGAACCCTCATACTCCTCTACGCGTGGGCATCCATTGTAGCGTCTTCCCTGCTCCGTGTCGTCCCCTTCCTAGGCCTCGCCGTCGTCCACCGCCCTGGTGCTCTCTGCGCAGCGTGGTCAATGTGGTCAAGGAACGGCTTCCATCGGACGTGGACTGTACGTGGAGAGGCTGACAGCTGGGTCCATAGCCGCAGCAAGGAAGTGCCTCCTTATTACGCGCAAAATAACTATTCCTCCACCTGACAGCAGGGACCCACCGGACGGGCCATCGTATTTCGCTAAAAAACGTTTCCCCCTGACTGCTGGGACCCACCAGCTACATCTTCGCATGCAAGGAAGTGCGTCCGGGCAAAAAAAATGATTCGCCCCCTGACTGCTGGGACCCACCAACTACATCTTCGCAGGCAAGGAAGTGCCTGACAGTCGGGACCCACCTGGTCAAAGCGTATGTAGCGTTGTCATTCTGGTCGCGAATGTGTACGTACATATTGGTCGATGTAAAGGCGCGCCCGTGTCGTAGTAGAGGCGCGCACGTAGCATGTACACGTATGTACAGCTTCCAGTGTTTAAGAAAGAAAATTCGGCCACGTACGTACATACGGGCAGGGTCTCGAACGCCTACTCGCGCATATGTACGGCCAGGCCTCATGTACATGGTTGGGTCAGAACGGAGAAACTGCGTTGTCGCCGTGTTCATGGGGAGCCAACCGGCTGGGTCGGAACGGAATGCGTCGTCGTGTTCATCGGGAGGGCTTGGACGGAACAGCTGATGGAAACGAGGCCTGGCGTACCGCAGAAGCGGAGAAGCGGCCTTGTGTTCGACCGCCACGTTCAAGCGGGATCCTGTTCATCGGGGCGAAGTGCAGCGTACCGCAAAATGAAGGAAACGGGCCTCCTACAGTCGAAACAGGGGTCCTGTTGATCGGGAGGGGTGTGGCGTACCACAAAACGGAGGAAACGAACTTGTGTTGGAGCGCTACGGTCGAAACGGGGGTCCTGTTCATCGGGAGGGGTGTGGCGTACCGCAAAACGGGACTCCACGGGATACTGTTCATCTCCTCCGTCGACCCCCTCCATCCTCCATGGGCTACTATTCATCCACCGTCGACCTCCTCCAGCCTCCACCTGCGACTGTTCATCCACGGGCTCTTGTTCATCTAGCCTCCACCGCGCGCTACTCCACCGGCTACTGTTCAACCAGCCCTCTCCACGGGCTCCTGTTCAACCACCCCTCCACGGGCTACTGTTCATCCAGCCCTCCATCGTCTACTTTTCATTCAGCCCTCCTCGGGGTGGTCCTGTTCATCCAGCCCTCCACGGGGTCCTGTTCATCCATCCCCAACCAGCTCGATCGATCGGGGTCATGTTCATCCAGAGGCAACACCACGGGGTCCTATTCATCCACCCCCACCGGGAACTGTTCATCAACCCCCCCAAAGAACTCCACTGTTCATCCAGAGGCGGTATCAATCGGCTTGATTAGCGGCGATGGCGAAGAATCGCTCGATCGGGTTCAATTAACAGCCATCGATCGATTGCTTGGGTTCAGTATCGCGTAGCCTGCAGTGCAATCACTCGGGTTCAGTTAGAGCCCAACGCCTCGCTCGGGTTCAATTAGAGCCCAACGCCTCGCACCCACGTGCGTGCGTGTACGAGAGAAACGCACATCGCTCAGCCCCGACCACCCACCGTAACAGGGAAAACCCCGATATTTTCCTCGCCCTCGCTTCTGCCATGATTTTTTCCGTCATGGACGGCCCAAAGAATGTCATGCAGCTGCGTCTCCGGCCCGCCCGGGACGAAAAGCCCATTTTTTGTCATGATTTTTTGTCATAGAAGTAGGACCCCACCACATCTATGATGATACCGTGTTTTGTCACAATTATCGTCATGTGTCATAAGTATGACAGAAAAAAATCGTTCGGCCCAAAATGTCACGGATGTGTCTTTTTTTGTAGTGCTAGTTCTTTGCCCAAAACATAGCTTGTCCGGCGTACTTTCCATATTGCAATCTCGTCCTCACACCGTTTTAGATAAACAACCGTGCTATTATCTTCCCTTAGGATAAGGAATATGCTTCTTTTTTTGTTGTCGTATATGTTTCATCAACTGTTATTGGCCAGTAATTGTTTCCTTTCTACCTCTTTTGTAAAGAAGGGCTATCCATCTCACCTCGTTGCTATTGCGATCTTTTGGTGAACTGCACAAATCACTTTTTTCTTAAGAGTGTCTTGTGCAGTTCTACTAAAATGTCACACGGGCAAAATCTCTACATTTCAGTGTGACTGCACAAAGGGAGATTGGTTTTGCTATCCTCCCCATCCAACTCTGAGCCTAATCTTCTCCAGATAGTGGTTAGTTTTATGAGAGATTGCAAAGGAGACCGGCTTCTACTTGTGTGTGTATGTTTCATCAACTACTATTGGTGCCAGTATTAATGTAATCACACTTATTCAATATCTTCGCAAACAGGGATGCTCAACTCGATTTTAGTGGAACTTCACAAAATGATCGGATGTTCCATGTCCTCCATAGAATCCTTTCTTGGCTAACATGTCTTGTTCACTTCCATAGAGCTGCGTGAAACTAGCTGCCAACCAATGAACGGTAGGAAATGGAACCATGCCTACGGACATCGTCCTTCAATTTTTTATTTTTATTTATTTGTACACATTCTCACAACTTAGTATTCAGTTGTGATGTAAATATTGACACTATTTTAGATGCATTAGCATGCATGTTAATTTCCTTTGTATTTGATGGAATGTTGTAACGAGACAACTTTGGAGGCAAGAGGACACATGAAACCAAAGTTGAAAGCTTCATTGCATTATAGCACAATTTCATTATGCTGAAAAGTTATGTGTACATATAAACATATCCCGGAAGCTTGATAGAAATGCCACAAATAATTCAAACTTCCTACGGCCCACATGTGGGACATCCAGAATCGGGGTCCACATGCCATGTACCGTTGGTGAGATTCAGCCCACTTGTTGCGCCGCAGTAATGATGACTAATGAGCAGTCAAATCACATATCCCCACCTTTCCCGCAGTACTAGTAAAAGTTGCTCGGGCGAAGCAAGCATCATTTCACTCTTCGTTGAATGCACTGGTACTCCAATATTCCAAGAGTAAAGTTGCTCGGACGAAGCAACCATAAGTACAAGCGAATATTGGACGGTAGCCGCACAACATCAAGTGTATGGTTTCAATTAAAAATTGAGACCAACCAATGAAGTACTAGATGGTGAGCATTTAGAGCAAGTACAATAGGAATGACGTAGGCGGGCTGTAAGACTATAAATACTAGTTACCAAAAATTCAGTTTTTCGTTTTATAAGTCACACTTTTATTAATTCCCATCACATGTTCAAATTTCAACGTGCATTAAATCTCTGCTTGCAAGAATTAAGATAAATGAAACTCACCAATACATGTAAAGCTTCTTGGTCCGCTCACGTGGGTGTGCGGCCGCGGGCAGCGATGAACTTAACTCGGCAGGACGTCATCGCTTCCTTATCCTTAGTAGTTTGCTCTAGGGCGGAGTGGACGGACAATCGTACAATGCGGTGGTTTTTTAGACAAACGACGCAGGAAATTCGGATTCCCCTACAATCTTGGTCATTTACTATCGCACACACTTCATTTTCGCCGCCTCTCGAAACTATGTGCGCTCACACGACTGGGTTGTGTTGTAATTGGCCGGAACCCCAGGCACGCGAATCGTGCGTGTGCACCGTTGGATGCACCGCGATTGAACGGCAATCCACGTCCATCTCATCACACCTGCGTAGCTGTTGCTGGGCTAACAAATGTCTAGAGAATGCACACAATGAGCCCGGAAAAGTGCCAAATTTGAACAAGTCACCTTACGAGAAACTGGACCCACTCACTGCATGCCTATTGCGCTTGGTCCGCCGGTCAAAGCGCTTCCTATTGTCATATCACTATTCTTTTTAGATTTAGAATGCTATTGGCATATCTCTAACATGTGGGAGCGAGTGTGAGCGAATCAACCTCAATCGATGGCAAAATCGCCTGCCGGACGCACTTTGAGAGAGACGAGGAGCGAGAAGCGATACGGGCTGGTGGATTACTAGAGCTAGGTGTCGCGCGGAGGCCGAGAAATATGGTGATAGCGTGCGGTGGGCATTGATACATCTCCATCTTATCTACTTTCCAAACAATTTTGCCCTTATTTTGGACTCTAACTTGCATGATTTGAATAGAACTAACCCGGACTGACGCTGTTTTCAGCAGAATTGCCATGGTGTTATTTTTGTGCAGAAATAAAAGTTCTCGTAATGACCTGAAACTTCACGGAGAATATTTTTGGAACTTATAAAAAATACTGGCGAAAGAATCAAGACCAGGGGGCCCACACCCTGTCCATGAGGGTGGGGGTGCGCCTACCCCCCTAGGCGCGCCCCCTTGCCTCATGGGCCCCCTGATGCTCCACCGACCTCAACTCCAACTCTATATATTCACGTTCGGGGAGAAAAAAATCAGAGAGAAGGATTCATCGCCTTTTACGATACGGAGCCGCCGCCAAGCCCTAATCTCTCTCGGGAGGGCTGATCTGGAGTCCATTCGGGGCTACGGAGAGGGGAATCCATCGCCGTCGTCATCATCAACCATCCTCCATCACCAATTTCATAATTCTCACTGCCGTGCGTGAGTAATTCCATCGTAGGCTTTCTGGACAGTGATGGGTTGGATGAGATTTACCATGTAATCGAGTTAGTTTTGTTAGGGTTTGATCCCTAGTATCCATTATGTTCTGAGATTGATGTTGCTATGACTTTGCTATGCTTAATGCTTGTCACGAGGGCCCGAGTGCCATGATTTCAGATCTGAACCTATTATGTTTTCATGAATATATGTGAGTTCTTGATCCTATCTTGCAAGTTATTAGTCACCGACTATGTGTTATGGTCTGGTAACCCCGAAGTGACAATAATCGGAACCACTCCCGGTGATGACCGTAGTTTGAGGAGTTCATGTATTCACTAAGTGTTAATGCTTTGGTCTGGTACTCTATTAAAAGGAGGCCTTAATAACCCTTAGTCTCCAATAGGACCCCGCTGCCACGGGAGGGTAGGACAAAAGATGTCATGCAAGTCCTTTTCCATAAGCACGTATGACTATATTCGAAATACATGCCTACGTTACATTGATGAACTGGAGCTAGTTCTGTGTCACCCTATGTTATAACTGTCGCATGAGGAATCGCATCCGACATAATTATCCATCACTGATCCAATGCCTACGAGCTTTTCACATATTGATCTTTGCTTAGTTATTTTTCCGTTGCCACTGTTACAATTACTACAAAACTGCTATTGTTACTTTTGCCACCGTTACCATTAACTCCATACTACTTTGCTACTAAATACTTTGCTGCAGATATTAAGTTTTCCAGGTGTGGTTGAATTGATAACTCACCCGCTAATACTTGATAATATTCTTTGGCTCCCCTTTTGTCGAATCAATAAATTTGGGTTGAATACTCTACCCTCGAAAACTGTTGCGATCCCCTATACTTGTGGGTTATCAAGACTATTTTCTAGCGGCGTCGCCGGGGAGCATAGCTCTATTCTTTGTGTCACTTGGGATTTATATCTGCTGGTCACTATGAGGAACTTGAAAGATGAAAAAATTAAGATTTATCCCTCAACTACGAGGGGAGGTAAGGAACTGCCATCTAGCTCTGCACTTGATTCTCCTTCTGTTTTGAGTAAACTTGCGACACCTAAACCTGCTTCTGCTATTAATTCTGATATGTCGCATGTTATTGATGATGCCACTTCTGCTATGCATGATACATATGATGAAACTACTTCTATGCTTGATACTATTGTGCCACTAGGTGAATTTCTTGATGAACAACTTGCTAGGGCTAGGGAGAATGAAATTATTGAAACTAATAATATTGATGAAAGTGATGATGAAGATTCTCCCCCTAGATATGAATTGCCTGTTGTGCCTGAGGGTTATGTTATGGATGAAGAAACTGCTAGAGATTTTCTTGCTTGCAATGATAGATATGATCTTAAGAAATTATTAGCTAAGGTGAAAGAAAAATCTTTGAATGCTAGAATGAAATATGACCCTGCTTTTGGTACTTCACCTATATGTACTTCCTATAAGGATTATGATTTCTCTGTCGACCCTGAGATAATTACTTTGGTTCAATCTGATCCTTTTTATGGCTATGAATCTGAAACTGTTGTGGCACATCTTACTAAATTAAATGATATAGCCACCCTATTCACTAATGATGAGAAAACTCGTTACTACTATATCCTTAAATTATTTCCGTTCTCATTAAAGGATGATGCTAAAACATGGTTTAATTATCTTGATCCTGGTTGTGTGCGTAGTCCCTAGGATATGATTTATTACTTATCTGCTAAATATTTCCCCGCTCATAAGAAACAAGCTGCTTTAAGGGAAATATATAATTTTGTGCAAATTGAAGAAGAGAGTCTCCCACAAGCTTGGGGAGGCTTCTCAATTACTAATGCTTTGCCTGATCATCCTCTCAAGAAAAATGAAATACTTGATATCTTTTATAATGGACTAACCGATGCTTAGGAGACCACGGATAGTTGTGTTGGTTGTGTTTTCAGGAAAGAACAGTTGATCAAGCTGAATTGCTATTGAATAATATGTTGACTAATGAAAATAATTGGACACTTCTGAACCAATTCCTAAGCCAACTCCAAAGAAAAGGGTATTCTATTTCTCAATCCACGAAGATATGCAAGAGGCAAAGAAATCTATGATGAGAAAAGGGTATTAAAGCTGAAGATGTTAAGAATTTACCACCTATTGAAGAAATACATGGTCTTGATAACCCAACACAAGTAGTAAAGGTAAATTCTCTCTAAAGATTTGATGAAGGTGATATCCCTCGTTATAAGTCTGCTAGCCAATGCTTAGATGAGTATGATAATTTTATTGTTAAACAAGAAAACTTCAATGCTTATGTTGGTAGACAATTCAAACGCAATGCTTATATGATTGAACACTTGAGTGATTATATGTCTAGTGTTAAAGGTTAACTTAAACTTATTAGTAAACATGCTTCTATGGTTACCACTCAAGTAGAACAAGTTCTTAAAGCTCAAAATGATTTGCTCAATGAATTAAATAATAAGAAAAATGATAATGTTGTTAGAGTTATGACTAGAGGGGGTAAAATGACTCAGGAACCTTTGTATCCTAAGGGCCACCCTAAGAGAATTGAGCAAGATTCTCAGAGAACTAATGTTGATGCACCTAGTCCTTCTAAGAGGAAGAAAAAGAAAAATGATAGGACTTTGCATGCTTCTAGTGAACCTGTTGTCAACACACCTGAGAATCCCAATGATATTTCTATTTCTGATGTTGAAACACAATCTGGTGATGAACATAAACCTAGTGATAATGTTAGTGATGATGTTCATGTTGATGCTCAACCTAGCAATAACAATGATGTCGAGATTGAACCTGCTGTTGATCTTGATAACTCACAATCAAAGAATCAACGTTATGATAAGAGAGACTTCATTGCTAGGAACCATGGTAAAGAAAGAGAACCATGGTTTCAGAAACCCATGCCCTTTCCTCCTAAACCATCCAAGACAAATGATGATGAGGATTTTGAGCGCTTTGCTGAAATGATTAGACCTATCTTTATGCGTTTGACTGATACGCTTAAAATGAATCCTTATGCTAAGTACATGAAAGATATTGTTACAAATAAAAGAAAGACCGGAAGCTAAAATTTCCACCATGCTTGCTAATTATACTCTAAGGGTGGAATACCTAAGAAACTTGGAGATCCAGGAGTACCAACTATACCATGCTCCATTAAAAGAAACTATGTTGAAACTGCTTTATGTGATCTTGGAGCCGGTGTTAGTGTTATGCCTCTCTCATTATATCGTAGACTTGATTTGGATAAGTTGACACCTACTGAAATATCTTTGCAAATGGACGATAAATCAACTGCTATACCTGTCGGTATTTGTGAGGATGTGCCTGTTGTGGTTGCAAACGTTACTATCTTAATGGACTTTGTTATTCTTGATATTCCCGAGGATGATAGTATGTCGATTATCCTTGGTAGACCCTTTTTGAATACTGCAGGGGCTGTTATTGATTGCAACAAAGGCAATGTCACTTTTCATGTTAATGGTAATGAGTATACGGTACACTTTCCGAGGAAATAACCTCAAGTCCACAGTATCAATTCTATTGGAAAAATTCCGACGATTACTATTGGAGGTTTTGAATTTCCTCTTCCTACTGTCAAGAAGAAATATGATATTCTTATTATTGGGGATGTGCATATCCCCGTTGAGGTAACCTAGTGCTATTCGAAAATTCTTCGGTTTCATGCGATTCAGAATGAGTTTGTTGATAAGACTTGATCAACCTTGTTAGTGGATTCATTTTGATGAGCATGAGATGGATGAAGTTAGAAAGCACAACCTTTTGTACCATCCTTTTACTTTCTGTTATTTAGAATAAATAAAGCAAAAATAGTATTTTCTGTCTGTTTTCTGAATTATCCATGCAATAAAAATACCCCGAAAATACAAGTTCTCCAAATGCCCTGAAATTGAGATATGATTTTTTGTAGAATATTTAAGAATATCTGGTACTGAGAACACACCAGAGGGGGCAACCACCTAGCCACGAGGGTACAGGGCACGCCCCACCCCCCTGGGCGCGCCCCTGCCTCGTGGACCCCTCCACTTATTCCTGCACCCACACACTTCATCTTCCTCCAGAAAAATCCTCTCATATCTCAAACCCGTGTTCTAGCTCATCTTGCTACACACTTTGAGATACCTATTTGGCATTATGAGAAAGAAGAAAAGTTGTTGCCTCCTGTTTTTCTAGATTATAAGAGTATGGTAGCACATGACTTTATTGTTAAAAATAAGAAGAAACTACTCAAGTATAATTTTATTTTTGGCAAAACTCACTATGAGGTTATTACCTTGCATGCGCCCTCTTTGTTTAACATATTTTCAGGCACGTACCTCATCTTGCTGGAGGCCGTTCATGCATACTCGAGCCTGACACCGGTTCCAGAGGCTGAGCCGGAGCCACCACTTGACCCTTATCGGCAGTCTATTTATCAGTGGGATCCGAAGGAGATCGCCAACCAGTGGCACCCAGAGGATCCTCCTCAGTACACTAGAGAGGACCACTTTGATCCGTGGGCATAGACCAACTTAGGCCAAAAGCCTAAGCTTGGGGGAGTACGTATTTCTCACCGACATTACATTCATGTTCACACACTCATTCTAGTTGTCGGTGCTCATACTTTTTCACCGTACTATTGATGCTAGTTTATTTTCCTTTTTATCGCTTTCTTCTTGTGTGTTTGAATAACCTTAAGAAAAACCAAATAAATTAGTTGTAGCTTTTAGCTAGTTTATTTTCCATGCCTGTAATAGTAATAATTAAAAGAAAACCCAAAAAGATTTCTCATTCTTATTTTGCTTGTTGGGAGCTTTCCCGTGTAAATAGTTTTATTTATTTTCTTTTCTTTGGGGGTCGAGAGGAGAAGACCATGATGAAAATGTTGAGTGTCTCTCATATGAATTATTGTTGATTTAACCAAGAGCCCATGTTACCTTGTCTTCTCCTTTGTATTAAAATGCTTGCGGATTCCAGCTTAGTCCAATTGCACGTGCACTATTATTATTATCCACGCCGTTCGGTCGTGCAAGTGAAAGGCAATAATGACGATATATGATGGAAGTAGACGAAAGAGGGGATGCCTTCCGGGGCATCCCCAAGATTTGAATTTTTGGTATCCTTGGATTATTATGGGGGTGCCATGGGCATCCCCAAGATTAGGCTCTTGCCACTCCTTGTTCCATAATCCATCAAAAGATTTCACCCAAAACTTGAAAACTTCACAACACAAAACTCCATAGAGATCTCGTGAGCTCCGTTAGAGAAAGAAAACAAAAGACCACTTCAAGGTACTGTAATGAACTCATTCTTTATTTATATTGGTGTTAAACCTAATGTATTCCAACTTCTCTATGGATTATAAACTATTTTACTAGCCATAGATTCATCAAAATACGCAAACAACACACGAAAAACAGAATCTGTCAAAAACAGAACAGTCTGTAGCAATCTGTAACTAACGCAAACTTCTGGAACTCCAAAAAATCTACCAAAATAGGAAGACCTAGATTTTTTTTTATTGATCATCAGCAATTGGAATCAGTATTTTATCACGTTCTGGTGATTTTTAATAATTCGGGCACTGAGCGCAAAGTTTCTAGAAATTACAGCAAGATCAAATAACTATCATCCAAGAAGATCCTATAGGTCTAACTTGGCACAAACACTAATTAAAACACAAAACCACATCCAAACAGAAGGTAGATGGGTTATTTATTACAAAGCAGCAAGTAAAAATATTGGGTTGCCTCCCAACAAGCGTTTTTCTTTAAAGCCTTTTTAGCTAGGCATTAAAATTTGAATGATGTTCACGTGAAAGACAGGAATTGAAGCATAAAGAGAGCATCATAAAACATGTGACAAACAAATCTAAGTCTAACATACTTCCTATGCATAGGCATCTTATAGAAAAAGAAATTATCATAGCAAGCAAAAACTAGCATATGCAAGGAAGCGGAAAGGAACAATAACAATCTCAACATAATGAGAGGTAATTTAGTAACATGAAAATTTCTATAACCATATTTTCCTCTCTCATAATAATTACATGTAGGATCATAAGAAAATTCAACAATATAGCTATCACATAACATATTCTCAACATGATCCACATGCATGCGAAGTTGACACTCTTCCAAAATAGTGGGATTATCATTAACTAAAGTCATGATTTCTCCAAGCCCACTTTTATCAAAAAATTCATAAGATTGAATGTTATACAAATATGTGGGATTTAAAGTTGACACTCTTCCAAACCCACTTTCAATATTATTGCAAACACTATTATCAATCTTATATTCATCGTGGGGCTTAAATAAATTTTCAAGATCATAAGAAGAATCTCCCCAATCATGACTATTGGTCATAGCAAAACTAGCATCCCCAAGCTTAGGGTTTTGCATCTTATTAGCACAATTGCCATCAAAAGAATTTATAATAAAATCATTGCAATCATGCTTTTTATTCAAAGATCTATCGTAAAGCACTTCATCACAATTTTCAGATTTACGAATTTCAGGCAAAAGCTTATAAAGATAATCTAGTGCATCCAAATCACTAGGAATTGGTACATCATAATTGGATCTCTTAAAAAGATTGGCAAGCGGATGAGGATCCATAGATATTAGCTTCTCTGTTAAGGAATAAATACTCAACTATTTCAACCAAATGAGCAAACGAGCCAAGAAAGACATCAAGGCAAGATGAACTGAAAAGAGAGGGCGAATAAAACGGCAAGGGTGAAGTGGGGGAGAGGAAAACGAGAGGCAAATGGCAACTAATGTAATGCGGGAGATAGGGATTGTGATGGGTACTTGGTATGTTGACTTTTGCGTAGACTCCCCGGCAACGGCGCCAGAAATTCTTCTTGCTACCTCTTGAGCACTGCGTTGGTTTTCCCCGAAGAGGAGAGGATGATGCAGCAAAGTAGCGTAAGTATTTCCCTCACTTTTTTAGAACCAAGGTATCAATCCAGTAGGAGGCCACGCGCAAGTCCCTCGTACCTACACAAAAACAATAGCTCAACGCAACCAACGCGATTAGGGGTTGTCAATCCCTTCAGGGTCACTTACGAGAGTGAGATCTGATAGAGATGATAGATAATATTTTTGGTATTTTTGATATAGAGATGCAAAGTGAAAAGTAAAAAGCAAAGAAAAATTAAAGTGATGGAGATTGATATGATGAGAATAGACCCGGGGGACATAGGTTTCACTAGTGGCTTCTCTCAAGAGCATAAGTATTCTACGGTGGGTGAACAAATTACTGTTGAGCAATTGACAGAATTGAGCATAGTTATGAGAATATCTAGGTATGATCATGTATATAGGCATCACGTCCGAGACAAGTAGACCGACTCCTGCCTGCATCTACTACTATTACTCCACTCATCGACCTCTATCCAGCATGCATCTAGAGTATTAAGTTAAAAACAGAGTAACGCCTTAAGCAAGATGACATGATGTAGAGGGATAGTTTCATGCAATATGATAAAAACCCCATCTTGTTATCCTTGATGGCAACGATGCAATACGTGCCTTGCTGCCCCTTCTGTCACTGGGAAAGGACACTGCAAGATCGAACCCAAAGCTAAGCACTTCTCCCATGGCAAGAAAAACCAATCTAATAGGCCAAACCAAACTGATAATTCGAGGATACTTGCAAAGATAACCAATCATACATAAAGGAATTCAGAGAATATTCAAATATTATTCATAGATAGACTTGATCATAAACCCACAGTTCATTGGTCTCAACAAACACACCGCAAAAATAAGATTACATCGAATAGATCTCCACGAGAGAGGGGGAGAACATTGTATTGAGATCCAAAAAGAGAGAAGAAGCCATCTAGCTAATAACTATGGACCCGAAGGTCTGAGGTAAACTACTCACACTTCATCGGAGGGGCTATGATGATGTAGAAGCCCTCCGTGATGACGGCCCTCTCCGTCGGAGCTCCGAAACAGGCCCCAAGATGGGATCTCGTGGATACAGAAAGTTGCGGCGGTGGAATTAGGTTTTTTGGCTCCGTATCTGATCGTTTAGGGGTACGTAGGTATATATAGGAGGAAGGAGTACGTTGGTGGAGCAACAGGGGGCCCACAAGGCAGGGGGCGTGCCCTAGGGGGGCGCCCCCCCACCCTCGTGACCGCCTCTGTTACTTCTTAGAGTAGGGTCCAAGTCTCCTGGATCACGTTCGGTGAGAAAATCACGTTCCCGAAGGTTTCATTCCGTTTGGACTCCGTTTGGTATTTCGTTTCTTCGAAACACTGAAATAGGCAAAAAAAACAGCAACTCTGGGTTGGGCCTCCGGTTAATAGGTTAGTCCCAAAAATAATATAAAAGTGGAAAATAAAGCCCAATATAGTCCAAAACAGTAGATAATATAGCATGGAGCAATCAAAAATTATAGATACATTGGAGACGTATCAGAGAGCGGGCTGTTCTCCATCAATTTGAAGTGGAGGACGAGCCCCTCCGACAGGCTATGGGCACGAGTGAAGGTTTTCCACCCGCGGCGGAGATACATGACATGAGGGGCGGGGAAGTCGACGTCGACCAGCATGCTGCCATTCCCGCAGCCCCTCATATGCAGCCTCAAGGCCTGTGGCGGGTCGAGCTCCATCTCCCGAGAAAATGGAGTGGGAAGGCGGAGGTGGCCGTGCACTGGCTTGTACAGCCTAATGAAGAACTCGCGGGGCCGGTCTCCAACATGGCCCTCCATTGGGGGAAGCGCCGCTGGCAGAAGCGCGGCTGGTGCGCCGCCCCGTCCTCCTCTCCCCCGATAGCCACGGCGGCCACGGCCTCGCCCCCTCCCTCTTCCTCTCGCAGCGGGCTCCGCCAGCATGAGCTCCTTGGGAGGGGGATGCGTTGTCCAGCAGAGGCCCTTGTCGCTGCCATTGGAGCGCCGACGCGCCCTCTCGCCATGGCGAAGGAAAGAAAGGAATCAGGCTGGAAGGAGACGAATGTTGAAGGATGCCATCCCTCTCCCCTTCTTATAAAGGGGCGGGGTCGGGGCTCGGCCCCCCCGACCTAAGGGCGGTCGCCCCACTCGACCAATTCGGCCGCCAGAAGCGCAGGGAATCGGGACCGACCCGCTGCTCCAATCAACGATGACCCAGCTTCCCTCCTTGGCGTTAAGGCCCGTTCCCTCCGTATCCATCACCTACCCTCCCTGGGGCATGAAGGACACGTAGCGGGCAGGCCGGAATCAAGAAGACAAGTGAAGCGACTGTTTTCCACCCCGTGATTGTGGGGCGTGGGCGCCTTGAAGGCCATGACCCGAGTCCACTTAGTAAATGAGCCGTGCCCCTACGGCTTCCTCTTTTTTTATAGGGAAGACGCGGGCCGCCTCTTTACTATTTACCACGACGTGACGCAAGCGTGCAGCAACCACTCCATGCACGACCCCCACGTCACGCATTCAATGCGGGTCGTGGGGAAGCGCAACTGGCGAACGAGTTACCGTAGTTAAAACTCTGCCACGCGTGCCCGTGCACCGTTCTGGACCTGGCCCAACAACGCTCTGCGCTTATGTGTGGCCCAGGCCTGGGGGCTCCTGTCGGTGTACAAAAGTAGGGGCCTTTTTGTACCCCTTTACTTGTGCACGGGTAGTTGTATCCACACTTGCGGCCACGCTCGGCTGGGCAGAGGAAGCAAAGACACAAGACTACCAGGGCAGTGCTCAAGCCAGAGGCGCGAAGAGCAAGGGGGTAAGATGGGCTTCCCCCGGCAAGAGCCTTGCCGGGGCAACTTGCCCAACACCAGCAAGGCCGCCACCCTTGAGCCTGAGAGTCCTAACACCATCGAGAACATCGAGACCAAGGCTCGGGAGGCGCCTGCATGGTGGCATAAAGATCTTTGTGAAGACCAGAGGCCCGCAAGACTAGATAAGAACTAGAAGACGAAGGCCCCCGGCAAGACCCTTGCCGGGGATGCCCACGAGACCCCGGCAAGACCCTTGCCGGGGGCCCGGCAAGACCCTTGCCGGAGACATCTGCAAGGCCGCTGTCAGGCCCACACCTACCAAGGTTTCGCTGCCCCATGCCCATTCCAACGTGGCGGCCAGCCCGCCAGCTAGGCGAGCGCCTGCGTGGCAGCATGCAACTTCTAGGCCAACTAGCCAAGCACATGTGTGGTGGCATGCAGATCTTCGTGAAGACCCTTCGACTATACCAACTCAGCAGCCAACCAGCGTGGCGCTGCATGCCTTGTCAGCTTGGACGCGCGTTGGAGCAAGGCGAGGCAGCGACGGACGAGATGAGACTCTTTGTCGTCCCCGATAAAGCAAGAGGGCACGTCGGTAGCGCATTAAATGCGTTTGTCCTGCGATGCCAGGCGATAGACTTTTATACTGTACATACTTTCCACCTCATGTGTGCCACTGTGGCAACCCCTTTGACTATAAAAGGAGGCCCGAGGCGTACTGAGGAAGGATTCGGACTTTTTGGACTGGGCATGCACCGCAGCTAGTTCAAGAGCTCAAGAACACCAAATATACACCAAAGCAGGATTAGGGTATTGCTCATCGTTTGCGGCCCGAACGTTGATAAAACTCCCACGCATTGATCTTCTAAACCCGCTCTTTCCGCAGCCATGCGCTGCCAACCGTAGTAGGGATTCCCTGTGATCCCATAGGTGTCGTTCCCCGGCACATTGGGAGGGGCCGAGTGCAGACGCTCCACCGCACGGTTCCTTTGTCCTTCTCAGTCGTCGGAAATCGTTCTTCCTCCTTTTGCCGACATATGGGACATCCAGCATCCAGGTTGTGTCAGAGCAAGTATAACAGTGTGACATAAGCGGGCTAAGGGTTGCCACCTTAGATTTATGATGATGTGGAGAAGAGAGGAGAGGAGAGAGAAGAGGAGTGCGCTGTAAACCTTTAGCCAGCTGCAGCACAGGCTCCAGTGCACTTTGTGAGAGAAGAAAGTGGGGTCAAGCATTAACTACATAGTGTATAGGGTCAGCAACTATTATATGAATGGGCTTCTAGTTTGGCTATAAGTGAGGTGGCACAAAGATAGAGCTAGCAGCCAGTTAATCTTGCTCTCATGCAAGAAAATGGCTGGTCTCATGTTTAAAACTTGTTGTGCTATAGTAGACGTAGATGTAGTGTGGACATACACGCAGATGTAGATGTACATGTAGAGAAGTAGAGATAAGTGAGACTCACCAATGGTCACTAACGTAGGCCGAGTACTTGCACAAATCACCCGCAAAAAAAGGGTACATGCACGAAGAGAAGAATTCCACGCATGGACGCACGTACTCTTTGCCTCTTTCCCTAACACAAATGCTTGGGTACACGGTGGAGCTCATTTCTGGATGCAGAGGTGATATGTATCCATCATATCTACTTTTCCAAACTCTTTTACCCTTGTTTTGGACTCTAATTTGCATGATTTGAATGGAACTAACCCAGACTGACACTGTTTTCAGCAGAATTGCCATGGTGTTATTTTTGTGTAGAAATAAAAGTTCTCGGATTGACATGAAAATTTACGGAGAATATTTTTGGAATATATAAAATATATTGGCGCAAGAATTAACCATAGGGGGCCAACCAGAGGCCACAAGCCCTGGGGGGTGCGCCTATGCTACTTCTTGAGCTTGCGTTGGTTTTTTCCTTGAAGATAAAAGGGTGATGCAGCAAAGTAGAGATACATATTTCCCTCAGTTTGAGAACCAAGGTATCAATCCAATAGGAGACAACGCACAAATCACCGAATACCTGCACAAACTATCAAACAACTTGCACCCAATGCGATAAAGGGGTTGGCAATCCCTTCACAGTTACTTGCAAAAGTGAGATCTGATAGAGATAGATAAATGATGAAGTAAATATTTTTGGTATTTTTTATTTATATATCGGAAAGTAAAAGATTGCAAAACAGTAGATTGGAAACTTATATGATGGAAAATAGAAACTTATATGATGGAAAATAGACATGGGGGCATAGGTTTCACTAGAGGCTTCTCTCAAGATAGTAAATAATACCGTGGGTGAACAAATTACTACCGAGCAATTGATAGAAAAGCGCAAAGTTATCACGATATCTAAGGCAATGATCATGAATATAGGCATCACGTCCGTGTCAAGTAGACCGAAACGATTCTGCATCTACTACTATTACTCCACACATCGACAACTATCCAGCATGCATCTACAATATTAAGTTCATAAAGAACGGAGTAACGCATTAAGTAAGATGACATGATGTAGAGGAATTAACTCAAGAAATATGATGAAAACCCCATCTTTTTATCCTCGACGGCAACAATACAATACGTGCCTTGATGCCCCTACTATCACTGGTAAAGGACACCGCAAGATTGAACCCAAAGCTACGCACTTCTCCCATTGAAAGAAAAACCAATCTAGTTGGCCAAACCAAACCGATAGTTTGAAGAGAATTAAAAAGATATCAAATCATGCATAAAAGAAATTTAGAGAAGATTCAAATAATATTCATAGATAAGCTGATCATAAATCCACAATTCATGGGATCTCGGCAAACACACCGCAAAAAAGTATTACATCGAATAGATCTCCAAGAACATCGAGGAAAACATGGTATTGAGAATCAAAGAGAGATAAGAAGCCATCTAGCTATTAGCTATGGACCCATAGGTCTATGGTAAACTACTCACGCTTCATCGGAAGGGCAATAGGGTTGATGTAGAAGCCCTCCATGATCGAATCCCCCTTCGATAGGGTGCCAGAAAAGGTCCCTAGATGGGATCTCATGGGTACAGAAGGTTGCAGCGGTGGAAAAGTGTTTTCGTGGATGCCTCTGGTGGTTTGGGGATATACGGGAATATATAGGCGAAAGAATTAGGTCAGGAGGTGCACGAGGGGCCGTCAAGGGTGGGGGCGCGCCCTCCGTCCTTGTGGCCGCCTCGTGGCTCCTCCGACTTCATCTCCAAGTCTCCTGGTTTTCTTCTGGTTGGCGGCTCATGTGGGTGCAGGTTGAAGATTAACTGTAGGCCCTCCCTAAACTACATGTGAAGTGCCTCTCTGCTACCATTGCGTTCAACTTCGACAGTAACATTGAGATTCCATAGTAAATTTCAGTTTCGACAGTTAAGTTCAGAGTCAACAGTTTTTACCTCACCTATTGTAGTCAGGTGGTTTTTGGTGATGTAAATTTTACATCTGTCACTTTTTGGTTATGTATTTTACATCATCTATTGGAGATGCTATTAGAATCCCACTTGAGATTAACGATGTATGTCTTGTACTGCTTTAGCCTCGACGTCTTACGGCTCGCCGGAGCTGCTCCAATGATGGAACCATCCATCACAACAGAGCAGTGCCCTGGACGCCATCTACAGGTTGCTCAGATCTTCCTCCACACCTCCGACAACCACCTTTGCCTCAACTTCTTCAGCGACCAACCCAATGATGCTGAGATCGACACGGCTACGACAAAGAGGTTGTACACTTGTCGCATCACTTATTACTCTACATTCATGTCGATCCATTAGGGCTATTTTGGTTCAAAGGAAAAACATAGTAATAGGACATTTTCCTATGGCACTCTACTATTCAATTATTCATGCATTTTGTTGAAAAGAATGGAGCAAAACATCCACCTGGACCTACTTTTCAAAATCCTATGCATGAAAACAAGACCAAGTGCATTAGTGGCAGAATAACATTCTAACTATACACGCTTTCATATGGTTTCACTTTAATTTGGCCATGTTTCTTTGCATTCCTCTGCTCTTCCAATTCCTGTGAACCAAACACCCAAGTTGATAGAAATCCTATGTTTACAAATGCTCTGTTTCCCATGTGGATTCCTATCCTATTCCGGTGTTTTTCCTATCCCTGCGTTTTTAGAATCATGCAAGCCAAAGGAGCCCTTACAGAATTACTTCAGTTACAGGTAGGTGTCGAAGGAAACTTTGTATGGTTTGTCTTGCTCCTGTCACGATGTCATCCACCTCACCTGAGCTGATCCATCGACAGAAACATCCACCAAACCAGACATCACGACTCCTGACCGTCTTTCGCCGCCTCAGATCTCCTTCCCTACCGTCGGCACCCATGTAACGGCATCACCATCATCGACTTAGTAGATGAACCTGAGGAGTACACGGGTCCACAAGAGAGGTCGCACTCTTTTGTTTCTACTTATGTTATGCATTGCTTAATATTACCTGCTACTTTATCGTCTTGTTCACCTCTTAGACTCCAAGTCAGGTCCAAATTAATGTTCAAACTTGAGTTCTAAATTAGTTGTGGGGCACATATCGAGGCAGCAATGAATAGTATCTCTGTCTAATATCTGGTTCACCTAGGGTATGCCTATGTTGTTCATCTTGGGTGGGAAACAAATAGTAAAGCAATCATCATCTGTCTTTTTATTAAATTAAAGCAATCATCAGCCTGCTATCATTATTTTTGGATCCATCCACTGGTTGTTACCATCACTCTAGATTTCTGCATGCTCTCCTTACATAATTTCACTATATATTTTTTGTATGCATGTCAGATATTGTACACATCGCTCCATGTAGAGAAAAAGAGAAGAGTTTTGCACGACAATACAATGTCATGCACACATCGCTCCATAGTGGGTTCAATGGCAAACCCTCACCTCCCCCCTCTCTAGATTGTAATCTAGAGGAAGAGATCTGTTTTGAGGCGGATTCAGACGCAGCTGACCACTCCTATTTACCCCCCAAGGTGTTTGCTCTAACTTGGCATGATGATGTTAGTCATATCATGCATATGTTGCCTTGCAGTGCCTACTTTCGACATCATATATGTCATCTACTTAGTTTAGACATGTTCTGTAATGCCAGTTGTTTAGTTCTATATCATATATGGGAATTATGCAGTCTCATGTCTTTTAGCCAGCCATAATATATGTGAAATGTGCAATGCCATCCTGTTTAACCAGGCATCATATATTTGAATGATATCTTACCCATCCTTTTCTTCATTACATTTCCATTTGTCGATAATGTTTGTACATTAAACTACTCTTCCTGTGAATCAGCCATTTGAGTGGGTGATGGAAAAGTCTAGAGTGAAAACAAGGCCTTCAGAGCAGACAGTGCTACCTGCCGAAGTAGATCTCTTGCTGGGTCCCGATAGCTCCTCAGAGATGGATTCAGAGATAGATGACCAGTCCTATTCCCCCACCGAGGTGTATGCTCTAACTTGGCACGGTTATACTGCTCATATCATGCATATGGTGTCTTGCATTGCATAGTTTAGACATCATATACACAATATTCAACACCATGTTCTTAGTTCAGACATCATATATGTGAATGCCCTCTACTTAGCATATAAATCACATATGTGAATTAAATCATGCGATCCTGATTAATTAGATAACATGTATGTGAATTATGTCATGAGATCCTGTTTAGTTAGTCATCATATCTTTGAATTATGTTATGATATGCTATCTAGTTTAGATAGACATCATATATGTGAAATTATGTCATGCTATCCATTTTAGTTAAACAATATACATGTCAACTATTTAATGCCCTCTTTTTTCCACACTATCTATTGCATCTGTCTCTCATACAATGTCTGTACATTCAACTATGTTTCATGTTTATCAGCCATTTGAATTGGAGCGGGTGATGGCAGTATCTAGCAGAGTAAAAACACAATCTTCAAATAAAACAGTGCTACCTCTTGGCGGAGATAGCACCCCGGTTGTACATGCACGAGAACCAGCCCTACCACACATAACCCATACTCTCACAGATTGTACCCCTACTGCGATGGACAGAGAACCAGCTTCACCCAATCTAACCCCAACCCCAACAGATACCAACCCAGTTCCTGTTGACACAACACCATCTCCACCACAGAGCTCCCAAACAAGAGCAGTTAGTAAGGCAGCTCCAGTGCCCAAAGCGCCAGTACTACCACGGCGAACCCCAACTCCACCAGTTAGTACACCTATTCCTGTGGAGGAAGCACAACCAGCCAGTCATAGTTTAGCATCTATCGCATTTGATGTTGTTAAATCCTATGTGCGTATCTTCCCATCATCGAAATATTATAATGAAAGATGAAGGAAAATGCCAGTTGCAGGTGTTTGTCCAGGAGTTATGTGTAAGTAATGTTATTCAGGGCAATTACTTTGCTTTGTCCCATACATTCTACCTCCATGATGGTTATAATACAACAAATTTTCCCATTTTTCTCTATAGAGAAGGACCGATTTGGAAACTCGGGATGAGGTAATATGTGCTAATACCTCTGCTATCTTCAAGAATGCTTGGTGGCAGTATCGGAATTACCTGAAGAAAACGTACTTCACTGGCAAAGAAACTCATCAAATTCCCTTATGTTCTCCAGAGACACATTTGCTGGACGATGACTGGGAACGCCTTGTTCTGTACTGGTCCCGAACCAAGAATGTGGTAAGGTCTATGAGCTCTTTTTTAAGTACTATATGCTTGCGTCTTACTGTACTCTGTTCATGTAGAACAAGTGCTTAAACCTGAAGAACGACTGTTCTCATTTAAGATTCCATTGCTGTCGTGCATACTGCTTTGCTCTTGTATCACTATATTTACTCATACGAACTTATTTTTAAATTGAAGGATCCAATCGAAACTCCAATGGCACAACATGTATGTTTACGCATGTTTCTTTAATAGGTTTGCTCTTATAAATAGCTCTGTTGATTTCAATTTCAATTGTGTATACAATTGACTTCTCATATCATGCACATTACTAGCATCACAACAGAGCCAATAGTGTTGTTGTACATGTAGACCTGTGGTACCCATCTGAAATCTTGTTGTGCCGTGTAGTTTCCCATGCTTTGTATTCTTTCAGTGCCGCTTTCTCTTGAACTGATATGATTTGAACTGTGTCTCTATTTTGATTTGCAAGACAATGCAATGACCATAGGACATAGATATATGTTTGTTTGATGCTTTTATAATGTACTACTTGGCAATAGAAGACTTGGTAGTTTAATCTTGTCCGCCTTACTAATGAACTAGTTCACCGAAATGAGTTTCATATACTAGTACATGCTAAACCTATTATGTGTCTGCTTGTTTCTTCTTTTAGAATGCTGACAGAATATTGGGGAAGAGTGCCTTATTAAGCAATGGTAAAGGAAGTAATGCAGATAAGGTTCAGGATAGTGAGACATCCTTGTTGGTCTGCAACAAAGCTGATAAAACAGCCAAGGAAAACTATCTTGAAGACAGTGAGTCAACCCCAAAGTCCTATCTTGGTTTAGTGTTCGAGTTACTGGCCACTACCGCTGGCACAAGCTATTCAAACTCATTGTCTGAATCAGTTCGGTTTCTTGAGTCTCAACTACAAGCTGAAAGACATCGATCAGCTATGCTGTGACAAGAAGCGGAAGGACTGCGGAAGTCCCTGGAGCATTCAGATGCATACTTTCTGGTGCAACAACAAGCGTTGGAGGATTTTAGTGCCAAACAGGACAAAGCTAATAAGCTTGCTAAGATTATTGCCAGCATGGTGGATACCCAGGATAAGGTTTCCTAAGCTCTTCTGAAGTTGTTTCAGTTATGGACTTTTTTTGTTGCCGCGTTTATTTGCACTGGTGGCCAATTTAGACGGCCAGTGTATGTAATATGTTGCTTTGTTCCCTATATTTGTAATGGTGGCGAACTTTGATGCCTAGTGGATGTAATATGTGTAATAGCTGTAATAGCCTAGCGTTAGTTGCTTGCTTATTTATTTCCTTATTGTCTTGTTTAGTTGTTTGCTTGTAGTCATTGCAGTTCTTTTTCCGCGTTTTTCTAGTGGCCACAATAACCTATTTTTGGTAACTAGGCCACCATAACCATGGCAACACACGGACTGTTGTAACCATGGGCCTCCTGCGAGCCGTAGGATCCATGGGCCTTCTACAGGCCGTAGGATCCATGGGCCTTCTACGGGCCGTAGGATCCATGGGCCCTCTACGGGCCGTAGGATCCATGGGCCTTCTACACATCGTAGGATCCATTGGCCTTCTACGGGCCGTAGGATCCATGGGCCTTCTACGGGCCGTATAATCATTTTGCCAAACATGGGCCATACTATTCATGGACCATAATGGGCCATTAATAGGCTGTATTTGTTAACGCTATGAAAACAGCCCAACGGGTTAACGGGCCACAAACGGGACGAATGTAACCACGGGCTGAATTTGGCCCACAAACGGAACAGGCCAGTAACGGGTCGTAACTAACCGAATTCTAGAAATGAGCCCAAGAATAAATGGGCCCTTAGAAGGACGAAAGTTAACACGGACTAGAAACGGCCGACGGAATAATGGGTCGTTAATGGGGATAAAGCGATACACCATTCATTATGGGCCAGTTTCATCTCGGGCCTTTAATGGGCCCAGAGTTACAAAGGGCCTCCTATGGGCCGAAAGACATCATGGGTCATACATGGGCCGGAAGTTACGATGGGCTAGTATCATATTGGACAACCCAGATGACGCTACTGAGCCAAATTCTGGTAGGCCGTGAGTTAGCGGGCTGTAAATGGGCTAGATGTGAATAGGTCGTTAACAGGATTTCGTGGGCCAGCCCGCTACCTTTCGACCAAGTCAAATGGGTCGGCCTTTTCACTAGAATGGGCCTCTGTTGGGCCGTGCCACGTGTCGATGAATCATAGGCGCCTTCGATCCAATGAGTGGATGACATCTGTCCCAACGGTGAGCCGACACGTGGTTACTCTAGCCATTGAGAAATTTACACGTGGTAAATCCCCATTGGTCCGGGCTGTTAACGGGTTATCGGATCCAAACAGGAACCTGATAGCTTAACGATGACCCGTTACGGTGGATGCCACGTGTCGGCCACCCTTGACGAAAGCACTTTTGTGACGCGTGATTTATCGTCATGGAAGTGGACACTTCCGTGATGATAATTTTGGTAATGTCATGAAACACCTCTACGACAGCACAGCTATGACTATCTTGATTATGTCATAAAATCGTCATTGATGTACATGCATGACAGAAAACGTGACCTACTATGACAAACATATATCATCACGGAAGTGTATTTTTTTTGTAGTGCATCATCTCGGTGGGACCGAAGTGAAGCAATAAGGCAATAGAGAGTTGGTCAGGCCATCTCGGTGGGACCGATTGCAATTGTTGGTGGGACCAAAACAATTGCAACAAGCAACAGACAGCTCGCAAGGCCATCTCGGTGGGACCGAGATCCATATCGGTGGATCCAAATTGTTAGGGTTTTGGCAGTGGCTAAGTCCAGATGAACTCGGTGGCTCCGGGTAGGAAATATCGGTGGGGCCTGATACGTCTCCAACGTATCTATAACTTTTGATTGTTCCATGCTATTATATTATCCATCTAGGATGTTTTTATATGCATTTATATGCTATTTTATATGATTTTTCGTACTAACCTATTAACCTAGAGCCCAATGCCAGTTTTTAATTTTTTCCTTGTTTTTGAGTATCGCAAAAAAGGAAAACCAAACGGAGTCCAATTGACTTGAAATTTCACGGAGCTTATTTTTGGACCAGAAGAAGCCCACGGAGTATCGGAGATGGGACAGAAGAGTCCCGAGGCACCCATGAGGGTGGGGGCACGCCCTACCCCCCTGGGCGCGCCCCCCTACCTCGTGGCCGCCTCGAAGACCCCCCTGACTTGTTCAGATGCCAAAACCTCTTAGATATACAGAAACCCCCAGAACAAAACCTAGATCGGGAGTTCCGCCGTCGCAAGCCTCTGTAGACACCAAAAACCAATCGGGACCCTGTTCCGGCACCTTGCTAGAGGGGGGATCCCTCACCGGTGGCCATCTTCATCATCCCGTCGCTCTCCATGACGAGGAGGGAGTAGTTCACCCTCGGGGCTGAGGGTATGTACCAGTAGCTATGTGTTTGATCTCTCTCTCTCTCTCTCTCTCTCTCTCTCTCTCTCTCTCTCTCTCTCTCTCTCTCTCTCTCTCTCTCTCTCTCTCGTGTTCTTGATTTGGCACGATCTTGATGTATCGCGAGCTTTGCTATTATAGTTGGATCTTATGATGTTTCTCCCCCTCTACTCTCTTGTAATGGATTGAGTTTTCCCTTTGAAGTTATCTTATCGGATTGAGTCTTTAAGGATTTGAGAACACTTGATGTATGTCTTGCATGGGATACCCGTGGTGATAATGGGGTATTCTATTGATTCACTTGATGTATGTTTTGGTGATCAACTTGCGGGTTCCGTGACCTTGGGAAGCTATGCATAGGGGTTGGCACACGTTTTCGTCTTGACTCTCCAGTAGAAACTTTGGGGCACTCTTTGAAGTTCTTTGTGTTGGTTGAATAGATGAATCTAAGATTGTGTGATGCATATCGTATAACCATACCCACGGATACTTGAGGTGACATTGGAGTATCTAGGTGACATTAGGGTTTTGGTTGATTTTGTGTCTTAAGGTGTTATTCTAGTACGAACTCTATGATAGATCGAACGGAAAGAATAGCTTCGTGTTATTTTACTACGGACTCTTGAATAGATCGATCAGAAAGGATAACTTTGAGGTGGTTTCGTACCCTACAATAATCTCTTCGTTTGTTCTCCGCTATTACTGACTTTGGAGTGACTCTTTGTTGCATGTTGAGGGATAGTTATATGATCCAGTTATGTTATTATTGTTGAGAGAACTTGCACTAGTGAAAGTATGAACCATAGGCCTTGTTTCAACACATTGCAATACCGTTTTCGCTCACTTTTATCATTAGATACCTTGCTGTTTTTATATTTTCAGATTACAAAAACCTATATCTACCATCCATATTGCACTTGTATCACCATCTCTTCGCCGAACTAGTGCACCTATACAATTTACCATTGTATTGGGTGTGTTGGGGACACAAGAGACTTTTGTTATTTGGTTGCAGGGTTGTTTGAGAGAGACCATCATCATCCTACGCCTCCCACGGATTGATAAACCTTAGGTCAGCCACTTGAGAGAAATTTGCTACTGTCCTACAAACCTCTGCACTTGGAGGCCCAACAACGTCTACAAGAAGAAGGTTGTGTAGTAGACATCAGGCAGTTTCTCGCGTCATTGCCGGGGAGGCTAGTGCTTGAAGGTATATCTTTAGATCTTGCAATTGAATCTTTTTGTTTCTTGTTTTATCACTAGTTTAGTCTATAAAATAAAACTACAAAAAATGGAATTAAGGGTGCCTCATATGCTTCATCTTTTTAATGTCTTTCGTGAAAATGATGGGGAGGAAAATTGTGCTCAAGTACTAGAAGAAGAATTACATAGAATGCTTGGCATAAAATATGTGAATGATGAGGATGATTGCATTGTTGTTAGTATAAATTCTTTGAATACCCATGATGCTAATGATATGAAAAGCCAAAAGCTTGGGGATGCTATGTTTGATGAAGTTGATATGTTTAGTCCCCCAAGTTTTGATGAGCAAATTTATTATGATGAAAGCATGCCTCCTATTTGTTGGGGAACGTAGTAATTTCAAAAAAATTCCTACGCAGACACAAGATCATGGTGATGCATAGCAACGAGAGGGGAGAGTGTTGTCCACGTGCCCTCGTAGACCGAAAGCAGAAGCGTTATGACAACGCGGTTGATGTAGTTGAACGTCTTCGCGATCCAACCGATCCAAGCACCGAACGTATGGCACCTCAGCGTTCAGCACACGTTTAGCTTGGTGACGTCCCTCAAACTCTTGATCTAGTTAAGGCCGAGGGAGAATTCCGTCAGCACGACGGCGTGGTGATGGTGATGATGAAGTTACCGGCGCAGGGCTTCGCCTAAGAACTACGACGGTATGACCGAGGTGTGTAATTGTGGAGGGGGGCACCGCACACGGCTAAGAGATTGTCTGTTGTGTGTTTGGGGTGTCCCCTGCCCACGTATATAAAGGAGGGAGGAGGAGGAGGCCGGCCCAAGAGGGGGCGCGCCAAGTGTGGGGAGTCCTACGTACTAGGACTCCCAAGTCCTAGTAGGATTCCCCTTTTCCTTTCCGGAGTAGGAGAGAAGAAAGAGGGAAAGAGAGAGGGAGTAGGAAAGGGCAAGGGGGGCCCCCTTTCCCCTAGTCCAATTCGGACCCATGGGGGGGCGCGCGCCTCCTTCCCTTTGGCCTGCCTCCTCTATTCCCGTATGGCCCAATAAGGCCCAATACTTCTCCCGGCGAATTCCCGTAACTCTCTGATACTCCGAAAATACCCGAATCACTCGGAACCTTTTCGATGTCCGAACATAGCCTTCCAATATATTGATCTTTACCTATCGACCATTTTGAGACTCCTCGTCGTGTCCCCGATCTCATCCAGGACTCCGAACAAACATCGGTCATCAAATCACATAACTCATAATACAAATCATCATCGAACGTTAAGTGTGCAGACCCTACGGGTTCGAGAACTATGTAGACATGACTGAGACACATCTCCGGTCAATAACCAATAGCGGAACCTAGATTCTCATATCGGCTCCTACATATTCTACGAAGATCTTTATTGGTCAAACCGCATAACAACATTCGTTGTTCCCTTTGTCATTGGTATGTTACTTGCCCGAGATTCGATCGTCGGTATCCTCATACCTAGTTCAATGTCGTTACCGGCAAGTCTCTTTACTCGTTCCGTAATGCATCATCCCGCAACTAACTCATTAGTCACAATGCTTGCAAGGCTTATAGTGATGTGCATTACCGAGAAGGCCCAGAGATACCTCTCCGATACACGGGGTGACAAATCCTAATCTCGATCTATGCCAACTCAACAAACACCATCGGAGACACATGTAGAGCATCTTTATAATCACCTAGTTACGTTGTGACGTTTGATAGCACACTAAATGTTCCTCCGGTATTCTGGAGTTTCATAATCTCATAGTCATAGGAACATGTATAAGTCATGAAGAAAGCAATAGCAATAAAACTCAGCGATCATAATGCTAAGCTAAAGGATGGGTCTTGTCCACCACATCATTCTCTAATGATGTGATCCCGTTCATCAAATGATAACACATGTCTATGGTCAGGAAACATAACCATCTTTGATTAACGAACTAGTCAAGTAGAGGCATACTAGGGACACTCTGTTTTGTCTATGTATTCACACATGTACTAAGTTTCTGGTTAATACAATTCTAGCATGAATAATAAATATTTATCATGAAATAAGGAAATAAATAATAACTTTATTATTGCCTCTAGGGCATATTTCCTTCACTATGATGATTATTGTGATGACACGTATGCTATAACGAATAAAGATAACCATGAAACTAGTCATCATGATTTTAATTTTCAATTGGATTATGCTTCACATGATAGTTATTTTGTTGAGTTTGCTCCCACTATTATTTATGAGAATAAATTTGCTTATGTGGAGAGTAGTAAAATTTCTATGTAAGTAGATCATGAAAAGAATGCTTTATGTGCTGGCTATATGGTTTAATTCATTCATGATGCTACTGAAAATTATTATGAGAGAGCATCATATGCTTCTACATATTGCAATAATATCAATTTTCCTCTCTACGTGCTTAAAATTTTAAAGTTATGCTTGTTTTGCCTTCCTATGCTAGTTGATTATTGTTCCCATAAATTGTTTGTTCAAAAAATCCCTATGCATAGGAAGTTGGTTAGACTTAAATATGCTAGTCATATTCTTCATGATGCTCTCTTTATGTTTCAGTTCTTATCTTTTATGTGAGCATCATTGAAATCATCATGCCTAGCTAGGGGTGTTAAACGTTAGCGCTGGTTGGGAGGCAACCCAATTTTATTTTTGTTCTTTGTCTTTTGATCCTGTTTAGTAATAAATAATTCATCTAGATTCTATTTAGATGTGGTTTTATGTTTTAATTAGTGTTTGTGCCAAGTAGAACCTTTGGGAAGACTTGGGTGAAGTCTTTATGATCTTGCTGTAAAAAACAGAAACTTCAGCGCTCACGAGATTAGCTGCAATTTTTTACTGGAGAGTGCTTTTAGGTTTATTCTTTTTGAAGATGATTAATAGACAAATTCCTCAGGTCCACCAATTTATTTCAGAATTTTTGGAGTTCCATAAGTATACGTTTGATACAGATTACTACAGACTGTTCTGTTTTTGACAGATTCTGTTTTCATTGTGTTGTTTGTTTATTTTGATGAATCTATGAGTAGAATCGGAGGGCATGAACCATAGAGAAGTTGGAATACAGTAAATATTACACCAATATGAATTTATAATGAGTTCACAACAGTACCTAAGTGGTGATTTATTTTCTTATACTAACGGAGCTTACGAGTTTTCTGTTGAGTTTTGTGTTGTGAAGTTTTCAAGTTTTGGGTAAAGATTCGATGGAATATGGAATAAGGAGTGGCAAGAGCCTAAGATTGGGGATGCCCAAGGCACCCAAGGTAATATTCAAGGACAACCAAGAGCCTAAGCTTGGGGATGCCCCGGATGGCATCCCCTCTTTCGTCTTCGTTCATCGGTAGCTTTACTTGGAGCTATATGTTTATTCATCACATGATATGTGTTTTGCTTGGAGCGTCATTTTATTTTCTTTTGTTTTGCTTGCTGTTTGAATAAAATACCAAGATATGAAATTCTTAAATGTTAGACAGTCTTCACATAGTTACATAATTATTCAACTACTCATTTATCTTCACTTATATCTTTCGGAGTAGTGTGTCAATTGCTCTAGTGCTTCACTTATATCCTTTTAGAGCTCATCGGTGGCTTTATTTTTAAGAAATAGATGAACTCTCATGCTTCACTTATATTATTTTGAGAGTCTTTTAGAACAGCATGGTAATTTGCTTTGGTTATAAAATTAGTCCTAATATGATAGGCATTCAAGATGGGTATAATAAAAACTTTCATATAAAGTGCATTGAATACTATGAGAAGTTTGATGCTTGATGATTGTTTTGAGATATGAAGGTAGTGATATTAGAGTCGTGCTAGTTGAGTAATTGTGAAAGAAATACGTGTGTTGAGGTTTGCAAGTCACGTAGCATGCACGTATGGTAACCGTTGTGTGACAAATTTGAAGCATGAGGTGTTTCTTTGATTGTCTTCCTTATGAGTGGCAGTCGGGGAAGAACGATGGTCTTTTCCTACCAATCTATCCCCCTAGGAGCATGCATGTAGTGCTTGGTTTTGATGACTTGTAGATTTTTGCAATAAGTATGTGAGTTCTTTATGACTAATGTTGAGTCCATGGATTATACGCACTCTCACCCTTCCATCATTGCTAGCCTCTTCGGTACCGTGCATTGCCCTTTCTCACCTTGAGAGTTGGTGCAAGCTTCGCCGGTGCATCCAAACCCCGTGATATGATACGCTCTATCACACATAAACCTCCTTATATCTTCCTCAAGACAGCCACCATACCTACCTATTATGGCATTTCCATAGCCATTCCGAGATATATTGCCATGCAACTTTCCACCATTCCGTTTATTATGACACGCTTCATCATTGTCATATTGCCTTGCATGATCATGTAGTTGACATCGTATATGTGGCCTGATACGTCTCCAACGTATCTATAATTTTTTATTATTCCATGCTATTGTATTATCAATCTAGGATGTTTTATATGCATTTATATGCTATTTTATATGATTTTTATGACTAACCTATTAACCTAGAGCCCAGTGCCAGTTTCTGTTTTTCCTTGTTTTTGAGTATCGAGAAAAGGAAAACCAAACGGATTCCAATTGACCTGAAATATCACGGAGCTTATTTTTGGACCAGAAGAAGCCCACGGAGTATTGGAGATGGGCCAGAAGAGTCCCGAGGCACCCACGAGGGTGAGGGGCACGCCCTACCCCCCTGGGCGGGCCCCCCTACCTCGTGGCCGCCTCGGAGACCCCCCCCCCCTGACTTGTTCTCGACGCCAAAACCTCTTATATATACAGAAACCCCCAGAACATAACCTAGATCAGGAGTTCCGCCACCGCAAGCCTTTATAGACACCAAAACCAATCGGGACCTGTTCCAAGACCCCGAGGGGGGATCCTCACCGTGGCCATCTTCATCACCCGGTGCTCTCCATGACGAGGAGGGAGTAGTTCACCCTCGGGGCTGAGGGTATGTACCAGTAGCTATGTGTTTGATCTCTCTCTCTGTTCTGATTTGGCGCGATCTTGATGTATCGCGAGCCTTGCTATTATAGTTGGATCTTATGATGTTTCTCCCCCTCTACTCTCTTGTAACGGATTGAGTTTTCCCTTTGAAGTTATCTTATCGGATTGAGTCTTTAAGGATTTGAGAACACTTGATGTATGTCTTGCGTGGGATACCCGTGGTGACAATGGGGTATTCTATTGATTCACTTGATGTATGTTTTGGTGATCAACTTGCGGGTTCCGTGACCTTGGGAACCTATGCATAGGGGTTGGCACATGTTTTCGTCTTGACTCTCCAGTAGAAACTTTTGGGCACTTTTTGAAGTTCTTTTTGTTGGTTGAATAGATGAATCTGAGATTGTGTGATGCATATCGTATAATCATACCCACGGATACTTGAGGTGACATTGGAGTATCTAGGTGACATTAGGGTTTTGGTTGATTTGTGTCTTAAGGTGTTATTCTAGTACGAACTCTATGATAGATCGAACGGAAAGAATAGCTTCGTGTTATTTTACTACGGACTCTTGAATAGATCGATCAGAAAGGATAACTTTGAGGTGGTTTCATACCCTACAATAATCTCTTTGTTTGTTCTCCGCTATTACTGACTTTGGAGTGACTCTTTGTTGCATGTTGAGGGATAGTTATATGATCCAATTATGTTATTATTGTTGAGAGAACTTGCACTAGTGAAAGTATGAACCCTAGGCGTTGTTTCAACACATTGCAATACCGTTTTCGCTCACTTTTATCATTAGTTACCTTGCTGTTTTTATATTTTCAGATTACAAAAACATATATCTACCATCCATATTGCACTTGTATCACCATGTCTTCGCCGAACTAGTGCACCTATACAATTTACCATTGTATTGGGTGTGTTGGGGACACAAGAGACTCTTTGTTATTTGGTTGCAGGGTTGTTTGAGAGAGACCATCATCATCCTACGCCTCCCACGGATTGATAAACCTTAAGTTATCCACTTGAGGGAAATTTGCTATTGTCCTACAAACCTCTGTACTTGGAGGCCCAACAACGTCTACAAGAAGAAGGTTGTGTAGTAGACATCAGGGCCGAGTTGGAATTTAGGGTTTGGACATATTTGGATAGAGAAAGTGGTTGATGGTTTTGGAGCAATATCACTAAGCACTTGAGCAAATAGATCATTAAGCAACACCTCATCCCCTTTTAATAGGATTGGTTTTCCTATGGACTCAATGTGATCTTAGATCACGTAAACAAAAATGTAGAGTCTTGAGCTTTTGCCAATCCATTTGCTTAGCACTTTGAAGGGGTTCCACATCCTCTTGTCCTTGCTACGCCACTGTTGAACTTATCCGAAATATACTAGATAAAGCTATTAGTCCAACAAAAGATATGTTGACATTAATTACCAAAATCACCAAGGAAGCCCCGCAGAAGGCCTGCAAGAGACCCCGCAAGGCCCAACAACAGAAGGGAGCCCAAAGAAGGGGATAAACCCTTGGCGACCAACTTAACCTCCAAGCTGGTAGCGACGAGTACCCTAGATCGCATATCTCTATGTAATACCCTAGCCTCCACCGGGTATATAAGGGGAGTCTATGGAGCTCTCATTCCCATCTACTCCCGTAGAAACAACTCTCGATAGTAATCTCATCTACACCATTGTAACCCCTAGCAAAAGGTATCCCTCCACCATGAATAACAAACATGGGCAGGATGTAGGGTATTACTCTTAGGAGGCCCAAACCTAGGTAAATTCCCTGTGCGACCTTCACACCCATGGGTGAAGTTTCATGAAGAAATGACACCCGTGGTATTCTTGTGGAGAAAATATAATCAAGGACTTACTATTCATCTAACAATGTTTTTAAATATAGCTTGGATTTTGTCATTCCTGCCTAGAATACCACGAATTCATTTGTTTGTGAAACTTCATACACTAGTATGCCGGTTGACTATGTATGTTATAAACAAACTCAGATTTCTTTGTTTTTTCTGCTATTTTTTTGAATTTGCTATTCATAAGGGGTGCACCCAGAACCATGTTCACCAAATCTGTGTCCCTTTAATAACACATTAAAATCTTCCAAATAAATTTATCACACTAAAACATTCCAAATAAAGTTTTCTAGATGAGTACCACATCAAAATGTTCCAAATAAATTTCTCACAATGATAACACAATCAAATCTTACAAATAAGATTTTCCACAGTAATACCACATTTAAATCTTCCAAATAAAACTTTCACATTAAAATATTCCAAATATAATTCCCCACATTAAAACCACACTAAAATCTTCCCTATAAAAATTCAACATTAGTAACACATTATTTTTTCCAAAGAAAAGCCCCTCACATTAATATCTTCCAAATAAAATTCCCACATTGGTACCACAATAAAATCTTACAAAGAAAAATCCCCACATCAATACCACACGAAAATATTTCAAATAAATGTTTCCATTCTTTCATTTTATTCAAAAAATTAGTCATTTTTAGTCACATAATTTCATCAGTTTTGTGACGGAAACTGTGCATGAATATTAGGATCTTGTACAAGACACAAGTGTGCTAAAATAAAAATCCTTTTGTTGTTCTCATTTTTTTGTAAACTTAGATACAAGTAAACTAAGTAAATAAAATACAACTAAATAAAGTAAACAATAAGATGGTAAAATAAATGTAAATGAACACCTGGGAGAACTTGATGTTATTTCCTCGGCAGCAAATTAGAAAAAATGCTTGCTAGCTCTAAACCTTAATTTGTAGCCAGCCCCCCCCCCCCCCCCCGAATGTAAGTGACATAGAAGGGTAGTCGAAAATATGATTTTCGATGATGGAAATTCATACCGTGGACTTTCTGGGACGATGGGCATGCCATTCGAAAACAATCACGAGCCCATTTTAAGTGACGGAAATTTATATTAGGTGACAAAAGTGAACTGGGTCTTTTTTAGGTCAATTTGGTCTTTGTAGTGATGCAATTAGTGAAGATCAAAGCATGTAATCATCTTTTACTCTTGATTGATACAATTCAAAAGTGTTTGTCTAGTCACGAACTCATGTGCTCTCGGAGTTAACAATTTTTTTTAAAAGTGCCCATGTAAAAATAATGTTTTCCTTGGAAAAAAAGTGGTCGAGTGCCCTACCTATGTGAAATTATTCGCTAATAAATGACATTTGTCGTGGTCTACGCAAAAAATAGTTTTTCTCAAGATACTTTGAAATACAACCTTTTTATAACATAGTTTTATTTCCTACAACACTGCATATGAAATTTCTTCACAAAAATTTATACCACATATGCTGGAGAGAAAAAAATTCAACATTTCGTTTGTTTGAATTTTACTATTCATGTGGGTGCAAAAAAATGTTTGACACAATTTGTTTATTTGGTAGGGGACTTTATATGATTAGATTGTATCCCTTATCATCATGCACATATGCTTCCTTACCTTTGCAATTTGTGAGTAGTTCATTAAGTTCCTAAGGACATTGGAGAACCCTAGTTGAAGAATGTCACATGGATTTGAGAATATAATTGTGGTTTGATTAATTGTTTTTTTGTGGGAAAGGAACTTTTCATTCATCAGTCATTATGTTTACATTTAGAGATGACAATGCTAGCTATTTCCATAGGGGAGTTTCGAAGCCAACAAGCTATGCGCTGTTGCGAGCGCCCCATACAAGCAAGGGTGTGACTCACTACATTTGCATGTCTGCTGATTCTAGCTAGACTAATGTTCCTTTCATGAGCCAGAATCCTTCTGATCTCATTGACCTAGTTCGCATACCTCGAGCGCTCAACATCTTTAGACTGCATCATCTTCAACAACTCAGTGTAGTCCGTCTCCACAACCAACGACAAGTTGGACCATTGGAGCGCAAGTCGAAGCCCTTCGTCCATGGCCGCCATCTCGCATCCAGAGGATCACCACAACTAAAGAGCACCCGCGTCGCGGCGAAGATGACCGCTCCTTCATGATCCCACATGATCATCCCAGCCCCGGCTATACCATCCTCTTTCAAAAAAGTACCATCTATATTCAACTTAGCATAATTCACATCAGGTGCCTTCCATTGCGGCGTTATTGTTGTTTCATGTGTGTACTTTGACGTGCGCTTCGGGATGCTACCGTATTGCAAGTAGGGAAGTGATATAACTTGAGAGGAAACGGTGCGAGGCCTCAATCGGGGTCGGGAGTTTATAATGTGTGACCTCATTTCTTGCATACCAAATCCTCCACATGATCATCAATGAAGCAAGCTTCTGCACTTCCGGCAATTTATCAAGCAGGCAGAACAGCCACTATGGCTCAGCATCATGCAAGTCAGCAGGGGTCGGTAACGCCTAGTGCTCTCGCATAGCCTCCTAGAGCGCCGCTGCATGAGCGCAGAGGACAAGGGCGTGGTGCACATCTTCCTTTGCCTGACCACATAACAAGCACGTGGAGTCCACTTCTAGGTGCATGTATGTCTTGGTTGCTTGTGTATCAAGGGCCTCTTGAGCAGCTTGCCAAGCAAAGACAGACTTTGGCCGGCGCGTCGTTTTTCCATATCAGGTTCCAAACCGACCGTTGTCCTTCTGGCTAGCCGCTCGAGGCGCCAGTATCCCGTTTAGCCATATGTTCATGCAGACCAAGGTAGTAGGCGCTGCGTACTGAAAAGCAACCATGCTTGTCTGGGTGCCAAGCAAGGACATCAACGTCTAACCTGCTCGAGGCCTTGATCTGAAGGATACAATCAATATCCAGTTGATAGAAGTACTGTTTGAGCAGAGTAAGATTCCATGTACCATTCAGGTTGAGCAGTTCAGAGACCCACTTTAGACGGCAACGACGCTTCGGGGTGATTGGCCATCGAGGCTGATCGCGAGGGAGCCAAGGGTCACGCAAATGCGGACATGCGAGCCATTACCAATACGCCATATGATCCCCTTTTAGCAGCTCTAGCCCATACTCAATAGCTTGCCATGTCGAGGATGCATTGCCAGTAAAGACGGTATCGACCAGGAACCCATTAGGGTAGTACTTCACCTTGAGCACTTGCGCGCATAGGCTGTGAGGGTTTTCAATAAGCCTCCAGGCCTGCTTGGCCAGCAATGCTTGTTTAAAAAGCTTTATGTCCCGAAACTCGATGCCACCGTGTGATTTGGGTCTGAGCATAATATCCCATGATACCCGGTGAGTACGGCGGCGTCCCTCTACCGCCCCCACCAGAAGTTGAGTATCATCTTTGTTAAATCCTCGCATAAGCCGCCGGGGAGCTTAAAGATGCCCATTAAAAATGTGGGGAAGCGCTTGAGCGCCCGCATGTTGTGTTGAAGCTTTCTACTGGTAGTGTGTGAACATCCCACTTCACCATTATTGGGCTCAGATGAGAGTTCTATGTTGTAATGAATTGAAAAGGGAATGTTACAATGATAAGAAGTCGTTTCTCAGATCTAGGATTTACAACACATGGGATAGATGGAGACCATAGACCGTTAATGTTATGATTATGTTTTGTCGAACTAATTTCTTGTAGTAGACATATTATTTGTTGGTGAATCATAAGTATCATACAGGTCAATGATTTATAGTATTAGGCTTAGGCTTCACCCACATGGCAATGAGAAAGTTCTCATTCAAAGCATAGGATTATGTAATTTATTAAATAGGTAGGTTCTACCGTGCTTGAGAATGAGAAGGTTTTACAAGCATGGTCACTTGTTTGTCATTAAGCCGAAGTTAAGGACCAAGGCATGTCTGAACTTTATGAATTTGCTTTGGTATTTATTTCTTTGCAACTATTCCAATATATCAAAAACACAACTACTACTTTATTTAACATTTTTCCAGTTATTCCATAAACCAATTCTTTCTTGTGCCCCACTAACATTGTTACTCGTTAAAAGGCCACAAGCAAACCCTACACTTTTGGGTATCACCATATGCAACATGAGGGTGTTACACACCGCGTTACCGACATACATGCCACATGTGTTGTCATCCTTGTTTGTAGTGACCCAATGGGAGGAGGTTAGTCCCTAATCCAAATTCTTCATTTTGAACTTGAGTGATATAGGGATTCATATTCCAAGCTCAGGAAAAAAAACTCGGACTATCATTTTTAGGTTTTTTTTTTGCATTAGGGTATCATAAGTCGCCAATTTCCCTCGTGCTCTATGTTGTGTGAACCAGATTAGCAAAGGAAAAACTTCACCTAGTGCCATCAAAACTTAACCAGGAGTAGAACATACAATCATGATCTTGGCTTGCCAATCGAACATCATCAGGCCTTAATCTAGAACATTTAGAACCAAATAATGAGCAAGAGCTTGACCATCATCATTATAATTCCCCTTAATGTTATACATTAACATCAAGTTGCTATGATATTGATGTTATATATATGGTTAACATATTTACATGTAACCATGAGCTAGAACAACTAGGATGTAAAGCGGAAACGAGAGTGGCCAATATCAAATATGGGATTAACCATCGGAGGCGAAGGCGAGGCTGCGTGCATGCTTGGTGAAGGTCAAGGCAACAAGAATGTGGTTGCATCGTGAAGTTCAGCTTAGTAACGGCGTGGTTGTACACAAGGTTGTCAGAATCGCGATTTTGACTCGGGAGCTTCGATGGTAGGATCGCAAATCGTAGAATCTTCACTATCAGGATCGTAGAAACGTAGATTCTAAGAACTAAAATCGTAGAATCATAGGGGTTAGTTTGGATCATAAAGTCATAGAATCGTATAACAGAATCGCGATTCTGACAACCTTGGTTGTACAGGAGGTCCATGCAATCCACCGCCAACATTTGTTTTGGCAGTGGCTGTCGATGGTAGATGAAGTGGCTGTCGATGGTAGATGCTCTTCAGCACCCTTTAGTACTTCTTTAGGCTTTTGGATAGGTGTAGCTCGTGTATGTGATCTTCACGAGAAGAGAGAGAGAGAGAGAGAGTATTTCTCCTTATACATGTGGCACTAAGAAATAAGGACCAAACCCATGAGGTGGGTCAAGCATCCTCCATCATGGCACATATGCGAGAGAGGCGTGGTGGGCCACACATTGTGTTATTTCTTTCTCGGCTGTTAGCCGAGATCAATTCTAACGCTTTCATTTCTAATTAATTTGTATGTAACATTTTTCCTCCAACCCTATTACATTATGTTGTGTTTTACGTTGTGATTATCCAAATTTACCCGTGAGCCATGTAGATGGGAGATGGACCGTCACATGCAATGCATGGAGGAGGGAACGAGGAGAGCACGCCCCCACCCCTGTGCATTATAATAAATACCGCTATAACTCTTGATCCCTGCATTTGACGTAGTAAGCTAATTCAAGGGCAGATTCGTCCAAGGAGCATGGCAAGAGCTTTTTTGGGTACACACGCTTAACCTTGTACATATAATAATAAAGATTATAAAGATAATTAGGAACAGGGGGAGTATAGAACTTAATACATTAGCAACCATACAACGAGCTTAGCATCCTTGGGTGCTAAAAACTATTTTCGTGCTTCAAATATCTGCCAAATAAACTTTATACTGCAACAAAACACCACATTTATAGTATACTCTAATTAGAAGATTTTTCTCTGTCATTTATCAGAAAGAAGATTTTCACAAGAAAAGCCGGGTCCAAATGCAAAGGCCAGGTGGCCCTTTTTGCCCAGGCCGCAGACAAGAACCAGATCCCGCCGGTGGTGGGGCTATGCGTGTCATTAGTTTTACCAGATCCCTTCCGTCCCCCACCCGCGCTACCGCGCCCAAGAGGATTCATTCAAAAGGGAGCGGCGGCGGCGAGAGGCCCGGCGCCGACCGCAACCCTAGCCCGAATCAGCACCCGCCGGCCGACGCTTCTGGAGGGAGCCGCTGCGGCGGCCGAGGCCGACGACGAGGCGCGGCGCCCGTTCACGGCCCTTAGTCAGGTCCACGCCGACTTCGCCCTGGCGGTCTGCCGCAGGCGGAGCGCCGGCCTGGAGTTCGTCGACGCGACCGCCGATGGGTCGGATCGGAAGGAGCGGCGGTCCGTTGTTGACGAGGCGCGCTGGCGGCCCGTGCGGTCCCGATCCCAGGTGCTGGTCCACGCCGACCTCGCCCTGGCGCGCGTCCCACAGGAGCAGGCAAGTAGATCTCGCGTCCCCGGCGGTCCCGTCCCCGTCCCTAGGGTTCCGAGGTGCGCGACTGAGATCCCGGATTTTTTTTTTGAGGGAGCGACTAACGTATCCCTTTTGGACCGGGGCAGGCGAGGGCGCAGATGATGCTGCGGATGAACGGAGGCGGCGAGGCCAGCGATTATGGGAGCTCGGAGGGCGCGCCTCGTCGTCGGCCTCAGCCAGGTCCACGCCGACCTAGCCCTGGCGAGCGTCCCCCGGGAGCAAGCAAGTCAGTTGGCTAGATCTCGCGACCCGGCCGTCCCGTCCCCGTAGCTCCTGCTGGGCCTGGTTGGCTGTTTGCTGATTGGCCTGGTTACTAATGTGCGTAGGCCACAACTCCAGGTCCAGGATGCTAAAATTGAGTGCGGTCACCACCCATACAACCAAACATAGCTACTGCATGAAATCACGATCGTGCGTGGTGGAGGCGGCAGCGGCAGCAAATAGGTCATTAGGGCACGGCAGGGCGGTAGCAGCCGGCGGCGCGCGGCTGCCATGGGCCAGCGAGGTGGTGAACAGCGACTCAGCGAGGCCGTGAGGGTGAGCAGATCAGCGCATGGCGTCAAAAAGAAGATTGAATATTTGTATTATGTTGCTGACTTCCGTCTATTGAAATTGTATTAGATCAAGTATTCAAATACATACTTATGTTCTCTAGTTTTAGTTCTGTACTTGTGCATTGCATTTATTCTAGTGCTCTCACATCGTTGAACAACTAATTGATTTGTTTCCTCTTGTGACTAGATATGGATATTTAAAGGAATTGATCTTGCTGAAATTAAGAAAGAATTTCAAAATATACCAAGAAGAATGCCTTTGCCACAGTCAATAAAGCTTTATTATAGGTATGTATTCTTTCTAACTATCTTCACTTGTATAATTTATTTTTATGATTATATTGCACTAGTTACAGATTCATGATTTATCTATGCTTTCTATTTTTGTAGACATCTTTGTGCGTGTCTTAGTTAATAAAGATGATAAATTGGTGATCTGTAATCCATATAATCTTCATTTAGTGAGGTATTTTGATACAAGTATTTACTTTTGGATTTCAGATGTATTTGCTGAATATAAAGTATTCTAGTGAGCTCCTGCATCATCGTATATACATGATTTTCTTCTTTAAAAACAACGCCACACCTGAAAATTATTCCGCCACTGCTAGTAACGAAGTCGAATTTGAGGTTTCCTCGTGCAGGGGTATTAAACTGGCTTGCATAAGGAAAATGTATTAATCTTCCTTGTGCAAGGGTATCAATCTGACTTCCACCTTGCTCCCCACGACCACAAGCAGTTGCACCAGACACAAAAATGAAGCAAAAATGTTATGTTCAACATATGTCGCACCTGCATCTGAGCAGATGAGACACGTTGGATGAAGTACGCGGTGGTTGTTTGCAAGGATGTCTGCACGGGCTCTTGCCGTGATTCTAACCATCCTATTTAGGCGCTGCACCATGGGCTCGTTTGTCGCTGCCGATGTCTCTCGGTCGCCGCCCGGTGTCATGCTAGCAAATTGGCCCATAGGGTGTCTACGCGACATAGATCTAAGGCCTCCAAGAAGCGTATGCCCACGGAGGAGACCAATGTTGAAGCCCATTAGCACTGTATGTTGCATAGATTTGGTGCTCGCAAGAAGCGCACGCCCGTGGAGGCCACCAGCGTCCAAGCTCGTCAGCTCTGTTCGGTGCATAGATCTCATGCGTACAAGAGGCTCACCTCTATGCAGGTGGTCAACTTTGAAGTTCATCAACTCTATGAGCTGCACAGATCTAGTGTCTCTGAGAAATGCAAACTTGCAGATCGGCTCTCCACACGTCACGGATCTGTCGTCCATGAGAAAGGCGAGCTCATTGTCGTGCCCAATTGGCTCTCTTCATTACACAATTCTATTGCCTGCTTCTCGTGTAAGAGCGCCACGACAAGCGGAGTTGATGCTGTTGGGCAGGCTGGCACTCTGTGTTCGGCTTGATGCCGACGCTCCTAGCACTGATGAAGCATTGAGAGGATTGGAAGCCACAGGGATCGGGCCATTGAGGACGCCACGCTCAACGAGGAACTGTATGGGCACCTCTTGTCCCGGTAGTGCTAGAAACTGTGAAAATGGTTGGCTTGTGCAAGTGCACAGAGGCTGGAGTGATATAGTAGGACGATTCACCAAAACCGAGTCAAGGTAGTAGTTGGCCTGAATCTGCGCCGATGCTCTAGAGTTGATTTCGTTGTTTCGGGCCGCAGAGTGTGACTGCAGGACTAGAAGGAGAAATGGCGGGAGCTCTGAGGCGGCATAGTCAAAGACGCTGAAATGCCGTTCCCTCCGGTGGTGCAGTACCTCGATCGATGCGCTTGCACCACACGGGACAACGTGGGGAGGAACAGATCACAAGTTACGCCATTGTCATTGTGTGTTGATACAGTATGATCGGCGAGGAGGCCGTTAAGCTGAGAGCTCTGGACGGGGGAGACACCCATGCCGAAAGACCGAAGCGCGATGCACCATCTCTAAAAGGACCGAGATAGGCGTAGGATGCCCTTGAAGGGACTCGGCTACTTGTCTGCGCTCCCGCAGTAGCCGGAGCATTGGTGAGGAGGTAGCTAAACATATTTGTTGGTCGGGCCGGGTTCTCCCCGGTGCCTCCGATGCTTGGTGGGCCTTTCGTCTGTCTCATCTTCCCGTCTCTATTGCTTTGTTTCCCACACACTACAAAAATACAATTAAGAACTCGTTAGCTTCACAAACTCAAAAGTATTGCTATTCTGTTATTCTTTGCATCGGTCATGTGCACATAACCTACCCAACGAAAGAAGCTGCTTTGCACGAGTCATGTCTTTTGGCGGGAGGCAAATGCGTAAAGATTTAGAGGTGCTTTATTATGAATTGACAGGCACCATTGATAGCCCCTGTTAAAGTGCTATTTTAGAAACGGAATCAATACTCATATATCCAAATTAATTGTCATCTATTCACATACAAATATACGACAGCGCAAACATTAATGTACTATCAGTTATTCTCATTACGATGTTTTCGCGAGTTTTAAATGCGACTATTTATTGCAACGCATCCATATATGGATATCAATCAAATATTTCCTAATATATCTCTGTGCACTAATGAAACAATCATCAGGATCCACTCAAAAAATAATAACATAATTAGTGTATAAACCCGAGAATCATAGTGGAGCAAAACGGCAAGTCAAAGAAAAGTTTTCATAAGACTGAAGACTAAAACATGAGAACTATCTTCCCAAGGGTTAAACTAAAGCAGCAAGGAGTAATTCTCATGTTTTAATCTTTCTTTGCCTTGCCGCTTTGCTCCAGTATGATTCTCAGGTTTATACGCTACTTATGTTTTATCGTCCTGCTGATCATTTCATTAGTTGACTGAGATATAGTAGGGAATATTTGATTGATACGTATATAAGGATGTGTTGCAAATAAATAGTTGCATTTAAAGCTCGGCAAAATATTAGAACGAGAATAATTGGTAGGACATTAATGTTGGCGCTGTCGTTTAATTTGGATGTGTGAATTGGTTTCGTTCCTCACATAGCGCTTCAGCAGGGGCTATAACTACCCCTATTTTTGTTCATAACATAGCACATCTAAATCTTTGCGTATTTGTTTCCCGTTCAAAGATGTACCTCGTGCAAAACAGCCTTTTTCGATAGGTTCTACGCACATGACTGGTGTGAAGAGTAACACAATAACAATACTCTTGAGTTTGTGAAGCTAATGTGTTCTTAATAGTAGTTTTGTAGTGTGTGGGAAACAAAACAATCAAGACGAAAAGATGAGACGTTCGGGAGGCCCACCAAGCATTGGAGGCATCGAGAACTCGACCTGACCAGGAATTATGTTCAACTACGTCCTCACCAATGCTCCGGCTATTGCAGGAGCACGGACAAGTAGCTAAGTGCCTCCGAGGACATCCTACGCCCATCTCGGTCCTTTCAGAGACGGTGCATCACGCTTTCGTCTTTCGTCCACATATGTCTCCCTTGCACAGAGCTTCCAGCTTCACGTCCCCTCGTCAGCCATGCCATGCCGATGCAGGGAAACAACGACGCCACTTGTGATCTGCTTCCGTGAAATGGTGTTTCCTCATCTTCGGCTATGCTGTCTCGGAGTGACTGCCATTTCTCCTTCGAGACGCCACAACCACACTTCGCCCCGAGCAACGGCTTCAACTATGGACCGTCGACGCAAAATCATCCCAACTACTACCTTGACTCCATTTTGGCGAATCGTCCTCTTGTGCCATGCCAACCTTTGTGCACTTGCACAAGCCACTCAATTTTCCAGTTTATGGCACGACCATGACAAGAGGTGCCCTTACAGTTCCCTGTGGAGCGTGGGGTCATTGGTGGCTTGATCCCAGTGGCTTCCAATTCTCTCAACACTTCGTCTGTGCTAGGAGCGTCGGGATCAAGCCGAGCACAGAGTGTTGGCCTGCTCAACGGCGTCAACTCCGCTTGTCGTGTCATGCTTCCGCAAGAAACGGACAAAAATATTGTGGAACGGAGAGAGCTGATTTGCCGCGACAATGAGCTAGCCTTTCTCATGGGCACCGGATCCATGTCTCGTGGAGAGCCGATCCGCCATGATAGCAAACTTGCATTTCTCGTAGACACCGAATTTGTGCAGCCCAGGGAGCGAACGGGCTTCTAAGTTGCCCACTTGCATAGGGGTGCGCTTCTTGTAGGCGCTCGACCTATGCACAACCAACAGAGCTGACGGGATTCGATGATGGTTGCCTCCATGGGCGTCCGCTTCTTGCAGGCACCGGATCCGTGCAAAGTACGGTGTCGATTGGCTTCAACATCGGTCTCCATGCACATACACTTCTTGGAGGCCCAAGATTTCTGTCGTGCAGACAACCTACAAGCCTCCTTACTAGCACAACACGGGTCAGCGACGACAATGAGCCCATGGTGCGCCGCCTGAATAAGATTGTTAGAATCATGGAAAGACATCCTCGCAGGTATCCACTACGAATTTCATCCATTGTGTCTCATCTGCTCAGAGGCAAGTGCGATACATGCTGAACACAACATTTTTGCTTCATTTTTGTGTTCGGTGTAGCCGCTCGCGGTCATGAGGGGCAAGGTGGTGCAAACCAGGAGCTGCCTGACTGGATCAGTTAGCGAAGGATATGAATCTTGCTGGTTGACACCTATCTTTTGTCAGCCAGCGTGAAGAAAAAATCTTAGATGTGTCTTTACTCTATTGGAGTATTATTTTAAATAAATGGTCACTAGAACAATATCATGTTTTACTGCAATTTATTGCTATATCAATATGTAAGATGGTTTTAATTTTATTAATTTGATGTTCCTTGGTGAAATGTGATTATATATATACCTTTTGATTTTTCTTTCAAGTAGAATTATGTCATTTACCTTAAATGGATAAGGGGTCAAAGTTGGGCATTTTTGACCCTAAGGTTGTCTAGGAGCTTATGTCTAATGGTGCTAGTTCAGATGATAACAGTGAAGATGCGGAATTAGAAGGGCATCATTCAGTTAGCTTCCCTTGGTCTCGTGGTAAATTTCGACAGTACTCATGATGGGGGGTCGCACTAGCTGGTAACCTAGATGTGATGCACACGAGACAAAGTTGATTGATTAACCTGATTGGCTAACCTGAGCTCTGCCTGGTCGCTTATCTTTGGGATTGGATATATTAGACGTTGGTTGGGGAAATAGAGGACCATCTGTGTTGCTGTAGGTGTGGTTCTCTGAGTCGAAGTGCTGTATTTGTTTGTATTGGATTGGGGTTTGCAGAAGAGAGGTGGGGGCTGGTGCCTGTTGTAGTTGCACTTGTTTAGATTAGGGTGTTGTTCTCAAGTGCTTGGTTAATTTGGTCCTCGCTTGGCTATGCCGTCGCAGGAATGGATAGGTCACATGGTTGAGGATCTATGCTTGTTCTGGTTGCAGTCCTGTGGATCAAGGTGTTGTTCTCGAATGCTAGAGTAATTTGGTTATCCTGTCGGCTCTCAGCTTCCAGGTTCTAATTATATGTGGTTCCAGTCCTGTGGATCAACATGTTGTTCTTGGGTGCTAGATTAATTTGGTTATCCTATCGGCTCCCAGCTTCCATTATATGAGGACTTGGTGCTTTACTGTCAGTTGTTTTGTTCGGTTCTCTTGTTTTCTGATTCTTTGCTTCATGTGTTTCGCATGTTGATATGCTTGTCCTTGTTAGGTTGCGTCGCTTGTGGCTCTGGGGTTTCTTGTTATTCTTTGATTATGATGTTTGCTGGCTGATTCTATTCCATCTTGCTTTTTCAGGACTGTATGTTGTTGGTTGGTCTGTGCTGTTCTTCTTTTATCGTCTATAGGTGGGACATGCTCTTTACCCTGCATTTTTGTATCCTTTTTAGGCTGTCGGTTTTCCATTCCGGGCATATAAATTCCTTCTATTGGATGCTTTGGTGGACACAAAAGCTTAACACATGTTACATCGTGCTATTTGCTGAGGTGGATGTTTGACTCCTTTCATGTGTCATATAGAACATCCATATGAGATAAAGCAAAAAGGCAGAGACCAAATATAAGAGCTGAGGGATATGTGGAAGAGGGACGGGATGAGCTTGAGGCTTACGAGCCATTCAAATAATCAGACGTGCATGGTTTCTTGAATTTTCAATTGTTGAATCTGTTAACCTGAAGAATTTTTTTCTTCTTTGCGGCAAACTCCAGGTTAAAATATAAGACAGAATCTGTCACCTGAAGGCATTCTGTCGAGGCCTTGCTCAGAGGTTGGGTGAGTTGATTTATCTCATCTGTATACTGATGGATGCTAATAAATAAGCTAGATCTATGAATAGTTTAGTCGCCAGTAGGTGAGCTGATGAACCAATAGCATGTAGTAATGGTAGGTATGATTTGGTTCCAAGTAGTGGTTACATAATGACATATCTAGGATGGACCTTTAGCTACTGAGGCCTGAAAATAGAAAGTTGACAAAAAGAATCTCATTTTATTTGGATTTTTTTAAAATTGCAGCCCATAAGTAGCACTATTAATTCCTTGGTTATCATTTGCTACAATTTCTTGGTTTTGAAAGGAATTTAGAAGGATCTTAAGATTAGTACATTCAGTTATTTGTCTTGATGTTCCTTACCAAAGCAGCAACCTTCTATTGCTATTTCATGCCGTGCTCTTCTTAATTTCTTATAAATGAAAAGACAGCTCAAATGAATGTCTCTTGTGAGTTATTACTTGAACGTCTATGAAACAGCAAGCTTTCAGTATCCTAGGATTTTGCTACCAATCATTGTTTTTTTGGGTGACAAACCAATCATTAATTCTTACTTAAATGCTTGCATGATATTATCCATTCACCATATTGCACTTGGTGAGACCATTTATCATGAATCTATATTTTTCCAGCTTCAGAGTGCGCCTTCATTTGTGCAAAAAAATCAGTATGGGTAAATATTCGTTTCACTCTGCATAGTAGTATAACCAGGTCTGTTGAACTGTACATTTTCTGCATGTTATCATGTTTTTGTTTGAAAGCAAGCTAATTGGAAGGCGGTGTTTATTTGCATGAATGCCTTGCCATTTTGCTGGAAGTTACTTGATGCGTGAGCCTTATAATTTGCATGTGAGAGAGGATTAGTTTGTCAAGCTTTCTATTGATAAAACCATTTCATTAGTTTGGGGGGTACAGTCAGGCTATCTTGGATGAAAAACATAGTTCGTGTGAATCATGACTTTCCCTGCATCTTCACTTTGGTGCATCATCAATAAATGTTGTCTGAATCAGTACAGAAGCACGGGAAATCATCTGGTTAGCTAATTTCGCTCAAAAAAAGTTCCACTTAGCTATAAGAATTCTTTAGAAAAAATTCTCAGGGACTATACTGAATAAGGGGCGAGGACTCAAATGTGTAGCGATTCTTTAGACAAAAGCCGAAAAGGGTCTGATTATTGTGTCTGTTCAGTGTCCACCGTCCACAAATGGTTCTATTTAAATTGGAGTATGTAGTTCATTTTAGTCGATGAACTTGCTGGATCACCTCCATTGCAGGAGTTTAGCTGATATGTATTGTATGCGGATGATTACGAGCAAGATGCAAGGACACAAAAAGCTTGGGATGCAGAAAGGTTAGAGGCGAGCTGCCGCTTGCGCATGGTGGCGTCCTGCATCTCCCATCCTTTGCATCCCTCAGCTGCTGCCTGTCCAAGTAATGCCAAACCTATAGGCTATAACAGGTTCAGGAGGTGTTTATCCAATGATTCAGTAACTTAACATTCTAATTTACTTGCCTGCTGCTCATGGGGCATGGTGTCTTTAGGTTATTGAAGGAAATTGTGTATGGATGCCGACATTCAGACTGGTCAGCTAAGGGGTTAGAATTACCCAAATTTCCTCTTATATATAATAGTATAATAATGCAGTGGTAGCCTCTCCTGCTATTTTCTTGTCCAAAAAAGTGTGATACTAACATTTTCACTACAGTTTTATCTTACTGTTAGAAAAACAGATGATTCCTATGCTATACAACTTACTGCATGCATACCTGATCCTCTGTTTCCTCTGTTCTCTTGGTTGGCTTTGCAGACCAGGACAGGGAATCTGGAGAGGTCCTTGGTCATCAGCTGGTCCATCATGAGGTATTTCACTGAGATCATGCGTGCTCCTTATAAGATGGGGATAAAAGTTCTTAAGATTATCATGTAGCCGCGAGACGCCGCTTTTACTGTTAGAATAACTTAAAATCTTCTCTTCAAATAATGCAATGCAAGGTTGATTTTGACATGTAGATGTTGATGTCCCAAGCTGAATTTCAAGATACTCGTGGCAGCAATTTCCCACAAAAGTGTTGTGGTTTAATATTTTGCAATCATGCACTTTGTTCTCTTAATGATTAACTGCGAACGAAATGGATGAGGGCAATAATGTTCATGTGCTAGAACAGAACTCTGGAAACTTGAATGGAAAGAACCTTTAAAGCAGGGGATTACTGATAAATTATGGTGCATATTGTTGTTATAAGTCCTATAGGTCTCTTAAAATGCGCTTATCCTGATTATCTCATCACTTGATTGATATGAACAAATGGTAAATTCTGTAGCTTTTTATAATGGTGGTGCAGGGCTGCAGGCTAAAATTAAGCATGTTAATGTGTCAGGGGAAGACTGCATTCCGAGATCATTTCACATGTTAATCTGGAATAAAAGAAAATAGCACTAAGCTTCTCAACATGGACATTCTCGACAGCTAGGTAATTATATAAAATATCCTTATCTACATATACTGAAGTTTATGTATGCATGTCCAATTTATCCATTAATTTACATCCTTGGTCCTCATGGTGCTGCCGCTGAAGTAGATCATATGCATTTTACTGAAGTGGGAGTAATGCCAGTTCTCCACTCAGCGTAATGTCTCTTTGATATATATGATTCTACTTTTTATTAATATAACATATGTACTGCCACACAAGGACAAATATTTTAGTTGTGTACTATAGGGAAAACATGATTCGTCCATCCCGAGACTGGGTGGTTGTGTCCAGAGAACCGCAGCTATTTTCTTATGCTTGCCTTGAGTGGTATACTTCAATTCCACGTGCCTAAGAATAATTAAGTTGACCAAACCGGTTCTTTTGTAAGTCTGCAACCCAGGTAACTAATTCTGGAACAGAGGAAGTTAGTAACTGGGACTTATAAACACATTATCACCTCTTGCTTAGGCAAGTACTCTACTCTTTGGAGGTGTTTGTTTTCGAACTTTGTAATGTAATCCATTAACAGCGGTATCAAATGACGCTGAATATTGTTTGGTTAGTTTGGGCTGTAATCACATACCACTGTATCAATTACCGATCCAGTGCAAATCTGATTCCGCTCAAAATCGTATGTTAACAGAAACCGGAGCGTACCACGTTTTCTCTATCCATCCCCATGGAGTTTGGCGGCGGCTCGACGTGGCGTCTGTAAAGCCGTTGTCGCGGGTGGAAACTGGAGCATGCTGGTATAGGGTGTGTTTGGTTTGTGCCCAAGGTCCCCACCAAAGCATTGGCAATAGCATTTGCTAGCCAAATGGCTAGCCAATGCTTTGGTGGGGCAACCTTGAGCACAAACCAAACACACCCTTTGGTTGCCCATAATTTAGTCAACATTGGCAAGAAAAATGAACTAGAGTTGGCTAGAGTTCATTGGCATGCCAAAAAATTAGCAACCATCTAAACAAAGACCAATCTTTGGGTCATGGCCAAAATTTTGATAAGCTGCACTTTGGCCACAATCCAAACACACCCATAGTGTCCGGTGCCGACGATCACTGAGTGCGTCGCTGACGAGCGTGGCCTGTAGGCCGAGCACACCGGTTGAGGATGAAGGAGAGCGGCTTACGCCGGTGCGCGCCCATAGCCAGCTTCAGCTGCGGGCTTCAACAACACATCATCCAGCTGATCGAGGCCGGAATTCTCGAGGATGGGGGCTGGGACGCCAAGGCCGGGGGAGGGGATGGCGGGGATCTTGGAGACGAGGCAGTTGATGTGCTGGCTGGGGAGCTCAGGTCGGCGGCGTTAAAGGCGCTAATGTCGCCGACGGGGATGAACGAGCTGGTTGTAGGGCTGATTACGTTACACTTGATTAGAGTAACCAAACAAATTCTCATTTTTCTCCATTCACTTTACATTAACGGTGTAACTCAATTGCGTTTGCGGTACCTTCGGTGAACCAAACACCTCAGTCGTACGTATGCTCCTTAATCTGTGCGTCTTTCTAGAGAAGACATCTTGTCATTTGTCAACGCGTTGCCTCGGAGTCGGCAGCTTGCAGGGCAGGCACACGCAGCGTCGCAAAATTTAAATTTTCTAATCAGCCGGTGATGCTGCTGAAATAACACATATACACGGGCACAACAGGGGGCCTCCAGGGTCAGCTGCCAACCCGGCGCGACGCGCGGCGAGACCAGAAAACAGGGCGGTGCCCCGCCCCGATGGTGCGTTGCAGTAAAAGCTCGCGCATCAAACGAGTATTCCTACTGTACCTCCCTCCGTCTGCGCCCCTGTCTCGTGCCAACGGAGTACCATAGCGGCATAGCCCGCTGCAGGCTACAGCGAGCTACTGAAAAGGGTCGGCCTTCCATGCCGCCCGTCCCCCTCTCTTGCTCGCTCCCGAGCCCCACTCCTCGCTTTGACGCCGCATACCGGGCGTGCTGACTGGTGTGCTGCGTGACTGCGTCGCTCCTCCGCACCAATACTCGCTATAAATACACGCACATCCAGCCAGCCAGCCATTGGAGGAGGTTCCATTCCATTCTGTTCAACCACGTAGCCCCACTCACTCACCGGCCCCAGCTTCCCTTCTTCTTCGTTGTCGTCCTCTTCTTCTTCGTATCTCATTATGTCTGCTCTTCTCCGTGCTGAGTCGTAGCCCCTGCTGGGCCTGGTTGGCTGTTTGCTGATGGGCCTGGTTACTAATGTGCGCAGGCCACAACTCCAGGATGCTAAAATTGAGTGCGGCCACCCCGCATACAACCAAACCTAGCTACTGCATGAAATCACGATCGTGCGTGGTGGAGGCGGCAGCGGCAGCGACTCGGGCATTAGGGCACGGCAGAGTGGTAGCAGCCGGTGGCGTGCGTCCGTCATGGGCCGGCAAGGTGGTGAACGGCGACTCAGCGAGCCGTGAGGGTGAGCAGATCAGCGGATGGTGTCAAAAAATAGATCAAATATTTGTATTATGTTGCTGAATTCCGTTGATTGTAACTTATGTTCTCTAGTTTTAGTTCTGTACTTGTGCATTGCATTTATTCTAGTGTTCTCACATCTTTGAAAAACTAATTGATTTGTTTCCTCTTGTGACTAGATATGGACATTTAAAGGAATTGATCTTGCTGAAATTAAGAAAGAATTTCAAAATATACCAAGAAGAATGCCTTTGCCACGGTCAATAAAGCTTTATTATAGGTATGTATTCTTTCTAACTATCTTCACTTGTATAATGTGTTTTATGATTATATTGTACTAGTTACAGATTCATGATTTATCTATGCTTTCTATTTTTGTAGACATCTTTATGCTTGTCTTAGTTAATAAAGATGATAAATTGGTGATCTGTAATCCATACATCTATGCGTGTCTTAGTTAACAAAGATGATAAATTGGTGATCTATAATCCATATAATCTTCATTTAGTGAGGTATTTTGAGTACCAGTATTTACTTTTGGATTTCGGTTTTATTTGCTGAATATAAATATCCTAGTGAGCTCCTGCATCGTTGTAGTATACATGATTTTCTTCTTTAAAAACAACACCACACCTGAAAATTATTCCGCCACTGCTAGCAACAAAGTCGAATTTGAGGTTTCCTTGTGCAAGGGTATTAAACTGGCTTGCATAAGGAAAATGTATTAATCTTCCGTGTGCAAGGGTATCAATCTGACTTCTAGCCAGACAGCTCCTGGTTTGCACCACCTTGCCCCCCACGACCACTAGCAGTTGCACCAGACATAAAAGTGAAGCAAAATGTTATGTTCAACATATCTCGCACTTGCATCTGAGCAGATGAGACACGTTGGATGAAGTACGTGGCGGTTACCTGCAAGGATGTTTGCACGGGCGTTGGCCGTGATTCTAACCATCCTATTTAGGCGCTGCACCATGGGCTTGTTTGTCGTTGCCGATGTTGCTCGGTCGCCGCCCCGTGTCGTGCTAGCAAATTGGCCCATAGGCCGTCTATGCGGCATAGATCTAGGGCCTCCAAGAAGCGTATGCCCATGACGGAGACCAATGTTGAAGCCCATTAGCACCATACGTTGCATGGATCTGGTGCCCGCAAGAAGCGCACGCCCATGGAGGCGACCAACGTTGCATCTCGTCAGCTTTGTTCAGTGCATAGATCTCATTCCTACAAGAGGCTCACCTCTGTGCGGGCGGTCAATTTTGAAGTTCGTCAACTCTGCGAGCTGCACAAATCCAGTGTCTTCGAGAAATGCAAACTCGCAGATCGGCTCTCCACACGTCACGGATCCGTCGTGCATGTGAAAGGCGAGCTCACTGTTGTGCCCAATCGACTCTCTTCATTGCACAATTCTATTGCCTGCTTCTTGTGTAAGAGTGCCACGACAAGCGGAGTTGATGCCGTTGAGCAGGCTGGCACTCTGTGTTCGGCTTGATGCTGACGCTCCTAACACTGACGAAGCATTGAGAGGATTGGAAGCCACCGGGATCGGGCCATTGAGGACGCCACACTCAACAAGGAATTGTATGGGCACCTCTTCTCCCGGTAGTGCCAGAAACTGTGAAAATGGCTGGCTTGTGCAAGTGCACAGAGGCTGGAGTGATATAGTAGGACGATTCGCCAAAACCGAGTCAAGGTAGTAGTTGGCCTGAATCTGCGCCGGTGCTTTAGAGTTGATGTCATCGTTTGGGGTCGCAGAGTGTGATTGTGGGACTGGAAAGAGAGACGGCGGGAGCTCTGAGGCTGCATAGTCAAAGATGTTGAATGTCGTTCCCTTCAATGGCGCAGCACCTCGGTTGATGTGCTTGCACCACACGCGACGGCATGGGGAGAAGCATATTACAAGTCACGCCATTGTCATTGTGTGTCAACATGGTATGATTGGTGAGGAGGCCGTCAAGTTGAGGGCTCTGGACTTGGGAGACACCCGTGCCGAAAGACCAAAGCGTGATGCACCACCTGTAAAAGGACCGAGATGGGCGTAGGATGCCCTTGAAGGGACTCGGATACTTGTCTTCGCTCCTGCAGTAGCCGGAGCATTGGTGAGGAGGTAGCTAAACATATTTGTTGGCCGGGCCAGGTTATTCCCCAGTGCCTTCGATGCTTGGTGGGCCTTCCGACCGTCTCATCTTCTCGTTTCTATTGCTTTGCTTCCCACACACTACAAAAATACAATTAAGAACTCGTTAGCTTCACAAACTCAAAAGCATTGCTATTCTGATATTCTTTGCATCGGTCATGTGCACATAATCTACCCGACGAAAGCTGTTTTGCACGAGTCACGTCTTTTGGCGGGAGACAAATGCGTAAAGATTTAGAGGTGCTCTATTATGAACTGACATAGGGGCCATTTGTAGCCCTTGTTAAAGTGCTATTTTAGAAACGGAATCAATACTCATATATCCAAATTAATTGTCATTATTTACGTACAAATATACGACAACGCAAACATTAATGTACTGCCAATTATTCTCATTATGATATTTTCACGAGTTTTAAATGCGACTATTTATTGCAGCGCATCCATATATGGATATCAAAAAAATATTTCCTAGTATATCCCAGTGCACTAATGAAACAATCATCAGGATCCACTCAAAAAAATAATAACATAATTAGTGTATAAACCTAAGAATCATAGTGGAGCAAAACGGCAAGTCAAAGAAAAGTTTTCATGGGACTGAAGACTAAAACATGAGAACTACTGAAACATGAGAACTATCGTCCCAAGGGTTAAACCAAAGCAGCAAGGAGTTCTCATGTTTTAATCTTCAGTCTTATGGAAACTTTCTTTGCCTTGCCGCTTTGCTCCAGTATGATTTTCATGTTTATACGGTACTTATGTTTTATCATCGTGCTGATCATTTCATTAATCGACTGAGATATAGTAGGGAATATTTGATTGATACATATATAAGGATGTGTTGCAAATAGATAGTCGCATTTAAAGCTCGGCAAAATATCAGAACGAGAATGACTGATAGGACATTAATGTTGGCGCTGTCGTTTAATTTGGATATGTGTGAATTGATTTCGTTCCTCACATAGTGCTTCAGCAGAGGCTATGAATACCGCTATTTCAGTTCGTAACAGAGTACATCTAAATCTTTGTGTATTTGTTTCCCGTCCAAAGACGTACCTCATGCAAAACAGCCTCTTTCAGTCGAGTAGGTACTACGCACGTGACCGGTGCGAAGAGTAACACAATAGCAATACTCTTGAGTTTGTGAAGCTAATGAGTTCTTAATAGTAGTTTTGTAGTGTGCGGGAAACAAAACAATCGAGATGAAAAGATGAGACGGTCGGGAGGCCCACCAAGCATTGGAGGCACCGAGAACTCGACCTGGCCAGGAAATATGTTCAACTACGTCATCACCAATGCTTTGGCTATTGCAGGAGCACGGACAAGTAGCTGAGGCCCTCTGAGGGCATCCTACGCCCATCTCGGTCTTTTCAGAGATGGCGCATCGCGCTTTTGTCGTTCGTCCACATGTGTCTCCCTTGCAGATCTTCCAGCTTAATGGCCCCTCGCCAGCCAGCCATGCCGATGCAGGGATACAATGACGTTACTCGTGATCTGTTTTGATGGAATGGTGTTTCGTTGTCTTCGGCTATGCTGCCACGGAGTGACCGCCGTTTCTTCTTCCAGATGCCACAACCACACTCTGCCCCAAGCGATGACATCAACTATGGACCATCGGCGCAAAATCATCCCAACTACTACCTTGACTCCATTTTGGCGAATCGTCCTCTTGTGCCATGCCAACCTTTGTGCACTCGCACAAGCCACTCAATTTCGTAGTTTATGGCACGGCCACGACAGGAGGTGCCCTTATAGTTCCTTGTGGAGCGTGGGGTCATTGGTGGCTTGATCCCAGTGGCTTCCAATTCTCTCAACGCTTCGTCTGTGCTAGGAGTGTTGGGATCAAGCCGAGCACAGAGTGTTGGCCTGCTCAACGGCACCAACTCCGGTAGTCGTGTCGTGCTTCCGCGAGAAACAGACAAAAAATTTGTGCAGTGGAGAGCCGATTTGCCACGATAACGAGCTCGCCTTTCTCATGGGCGTTGGATCCATGTCTCGTGGAGAGCCGATCCGTCATGATGGCAAACTTGCATTTCTCATAGGCATGGGATTTGTGCAGCTCAGGGAGCTGACGGGCTTCTAAGTTGTCGGCCTGCATAGGGTTCGTTTCTTGTAGGTGCTAGACCTATGCACAACCAACAGAGCTGATAGGATTCGACGATGGTTGCCTCCACGGGCGTCTGCTTCTTGCGGGCACCGGATCCGTGCAAAGCACGGCGTCGATAGGCTTCAACATCGGTCTCTATGGGCATACAGCCATACACTTCTTGGAGGCCCCAGATTTGTGTCGCGCAGACAACCTGCGAGCCTCCTTACTAGCACAACATGGGTCGACGACAAATGAGCCCATGGTGCGCCGCCTGAATAAGATTGTTAGAATCGTGGAAAGACATCCTCGCAGGTATCCTCTACGAACTTCATCCATTGTGTCTCATCTGCTCAGAGGCAAGTGCGATACATGCTGAACACAACAATTTTGCTTCATTTTTGTGTTCGGTGTAGCCGCTCGTGGTCATGGGGGGCAAGGTGGTGCAAACCAGGAGCTGCCCGACTGGACCAATTAGCTAAGGATATGAATTTTGCTAGTTGACGCCTATCTTCTATCAGCCAGCATGAAGAAAAAAAATCTTAGATGTATATTTAGTCTATTGGAGTATTATTTTAAATAAATTGTCACTAGAACAATATCATGTTTTACTGCAATTTATCAATATGCACATAATTAATATTATATTATATATATTAAGAGTATATATATAGTTGGGCATTTTTTACCCTAAGGTTGTCTAGGAGCTTATGTCTAATGGTGATAGTTCAGATGATAATAGTGAAGATGCAGAATTAGAAGATTGCATTATTCAGTTAGCTTCCGTTGGTCTTGTGGTAAATTTCGACAATACTCATGATGGGGGTGTCAGACTAGCTGGTAACCTAGATGTGATGCACACGAGACAAAGTTTACCCATGTTAGGGCCCTCACGAGCAAGGTACACCATACCCTTGCTTGGATGTATAACATGGATCTATCCCTGTATAAGCACGAGGATTTGGAGTACAAAGGTTGCTGACCATAGGGAGTTCTTGCCTTGCCTAATCCCATTGTTAGAAACTTGCACAAAATGAAGCCTTCTCAGGGCACTTGCATTCTGGACCGTTTGATTGCGTTTCCAAAATACTTTCAGCTGTTCGATTTCTTAATGAGATAATCCTGGCCGTCGGATCAAAGCTGATGTGACAATCAATGAATAGTGCTTCCCATTTCTTACTTAGGAATTTATGCCTTATCTAGCTGACATGTGGGGTCTGTAGTTCGTGGGGCCACTTCTGTCGGCGACCGCGGAGGTGGGTGTGGCCGGTGCTCGCCAAAAATCAGATGTGCATGGTTTCTTTAATTTTCAATTGTTGAATCTGTCAACCTGAAGATTTTTTTTCTTGTTTGCGGCAAACTCCAGGGTAAAAAATAAAACAGAATATGTCACCTGAAGGCATTCTGTCCAGGCCTTGCTCAGAGGTTGGGTGAGTTGATTTATGTGATATGTATACTGATGGATGCCAATAAATAAGCTAGATCTATGAATAGTTTAGTCGCCAGTAGATGAGCTGAAGAACCAATAGCATGTAGTAATGGTAGGTATGATTTGGTTCCAAGTTGTGGTTACATAATGACATATCTAGGATGGACCTTTAGCTACTGAGGCCTGAAAATAGAAAGTTGACAAAAAGAATCTCATTTTATTTGGATTTTTTTTAAACTGCAGCCCATAAGTAGCACTATTAATTCCTCGGTTATCATTTGCTAGAATTTCTTGCTTTTGAAAGGAATTTAGAAGGATATTAAGATTAGTACATTCAGTTATTTGTCTTGATGTTTCTTACCAAAGCAGCAACCTTCTATTGCTATTTCTTGCCGTGCTCTTCTTAATTTCTTATCAATGAGAAGACAGCTCAAAAGAATGTCTCTTGTGAGTTATTACATGAACATCTATGAAACAGCAAGCTTTCAGTATCCTAGGGTTTTGCTACCAATCATTGTTTTTTTGGGTGACAAACCAATCATTGATTCTTACTTAAATGCTTGCATGATATTATTCGTTCACCATATTGCACTTGGTGAGACCATTTATCATGAATATATATTTTTCCATCTTCAGAGTGCGCCTTCATTTGTACAAAAAAATCAGTATGGGTAATATTAGTTTCACTTTGCATAGTAGTATAACCAAGTCTATTGAACTGTACATTTTCTGCATGTTATGATGTTTTTGTTTGAAAGCAAGCTAATTGGACGGCGGTGTTTATTTGCGTGAATGCCTTGCCATTTTGCTGGAAGATACTTCATGCCTGAGGTGCTCTTTATGATTTGTATGTGAGAGAGGATTATTTTGTCAAGCTTTCTATTGATAAAACCATTTCATTGGTTTTGGGCGGGGGGTACAGTCTTCGTGTGAATCATGACTTTCCCTTCATCTTCACTTTGGTACATCATCAATGAATGTTTTGTCCGAATCAGTACAGTAACACGGGAAATCATCTGGTTAGCTAATTTCTCTCAAAAAGAGTTCCAGTTAGCTATAAGGATTCTTTAGAAAAAATTCTCAGGGACTATACTGAATCAGGGGCAAAGACTCAAATGTAGAGTGATTCTTTAGACAAAAGCCGAAAAGGGTCTGATTATTGTGTCTGTTCAGTGTCCACCGTCCACGAATGGTTCTATTTAAATTGGAGTATGTAGTTCATTTTAGCCGATGAACTTGCTGGATCACCTCCTGTCGGGGGAGGAAGAGCTGATCGTGCCCCACGAGCACCTACGGGACCTGGATCCCTTTGTGGTTCGGAGGGGGGCGGAGATTGCACAAAGAGCGGGTCGAGGCGATGCACACGAGAGGGTTTTTACCCAACTTCGGAGCTCTCCGGAGAGATAATACTCCTACTGCTGCTTTGTGGATTATCTTGTGTTCTTGCTAGGGAGCAATGCGGGCTACAAAACCTAGCCTGAATGTGATGAACTAAGCTGGAGCTGGACCGAAACCAGCCGAACCTCCTCTACGTTGCCCTCGGGCCTCCTTTTATAGGCACAAGGGGTTACCACATGTGGCAAGTAGACAAGGTTACAATGGTAAAAACCTGGGTTGGTACACCGCTTTATGCAGGTGTCAGAATCTATACCTAACTCGACGGCAAGGGACAAAGGTCATCAATGGTCGTCTCAGTCGCCCGAACAGTGTAACAGGGACCGTTAAGTGCTCCTCCGTCCGCCACGAAGGTAGCTTGTCAGCGTCGTCTGTCGCTACTCCCCGCTGGCTGCACGGCCCGTCGACACGCGTGCTTGGGAGAGCCCCGTGGTGACACGTTGGCGGGTGAGCTGGAGCGGAGATGAAGAGAGGTCGCCCGCCCCGGCAAGTGCCTTGCCGCGGCGAGAACCTTGTCGCGCTTGGGGGTTCAGCGCCCGCCAAGCCTTCCCGCAAGCTCCTCTTGCCGGGCCTCGCCTTTGCGCCTTGAGTGGCCTTCCGGCAAGCTCCTCTTGCCGGGTCTTGATTGCTTTGTTCTTGAATGGCTCCAAAGGAGCCGCCGAGGACCTTGGTGGCCATCAAGCCAGCCTCGCCAGGGGCGCTGAACTGTCCGTGCACGAGTTCGGGTATTAGGGTACCCTACTCTAGTACACCGGCAGAGCCCCCGGCCTAGGCCACACGGCGCCAAGCTCATTGGGCCAGGCCCAAAACAGTGCACGGGCGCGTGGGGTCTTGATTACGCCGTTATTTGCCTTGGACCCACCACGTCTCCCACGAATGGCACGCGCCTACCGCGTTCCTCTGTAACGGCACGCGTTAATTGTGGTGTCGTGGGTGAAGTGGGCGGCGTGCGAGGTCGCCTCATCTGTCGTCTCAGTTCAGTATCTCCGCCACGTGGTTCCCATGCACTGGGTCACGGGCGGTGGAAGTGGGAAGCTGGGCGTTGAGGCAGAGGCAGCAGGTCTGTCCCGATTCCCTGCTCTTCCTGTGCCTTGATTCGCCGAAAGGGCGGCCGAGCCCCCACCTTGCTCCTTTTAAGAAGGGCGGAGGGGAGCGCAGCCCGCACTCTCCCATCCCTTCTTTCCTTCAGCTTCGCTTCCCTTTCTCCCATTCGCCATGGAGAAAGGGAACCTTGGTTCTCCATCGGTGGCGGCGAGGGTCGCAGCTAGACAGCGCATCCTCCCAATCCCACGCCTGGGTGGCGGAGCCAGCCGCAAGGGAAGAGGGAGGGGCGAGGTCGTGGGCGAGGCCGAGGAGCCCGAGGAGAGGCGGACGAGGCGGTGCGCCGCCTCCGCCTCCGTCGGGCGGTTCCTCTCCGGGAGCGAGGTCGTGGGCGAGCTCGAGGCGCTGGGAAGAGGCGGGCGGGCGGCGTGTCGTCCTCCGCCCGCCGGGCGGTCCATACGGGGGGCGACCCTTGCGAGTTCTTCGTCCAAGCTGCGCCTGGCGCCTCGTCGTCGCCTCCGGCTTCCAGCTCCGTTCGCGATGGCGATGGAGTCGGATCCGCCGAGACGTTGAGGTTGCACATGAGGGGCTGTGGGATCAGCGGCACGCGAGTCCGCGTGTATTCCCAGCCCCTAATGTGATGTATCTTGATCGTGGGTGGAAGACGTTCGCCGCATCCACAACCTCTTGGCGGGGTTTACCCTCCATTTTAAGTTAATGGAGGGTGATCTCCTCTCCGCCAAGGTCTTGAGGATCTTGGCACTGGGCGAGGTGCTGCGTGGATAGCTCCTCCGACAGTGAAGATTCCTCCTCGAGCGAGAGTGGCGAGGAGGAGAGCGACAGCGACGACGAGGGTAGCGGGCCCAACTAGTTATCGGGCGCCGCTCCGCGCGTTACCGGCGACCCCATCATCCGTGTCGCCGGCTCCTTGAACTCCCCGGGGTCGTCTCCTTGGGTGGCTGGCGTGGGGAGGCTGCGGAAGGGAAGAGGATGGCGACAAGGCCGTCAAGTCGGAGTACGAGGCGTAGTGCCCTCGACAGCGTCTTGGCGCCCCGCCGCCCGCCTTGAGCCCTGCTTCCGCACTGCCGTCCTGTCAAGCCTTCGGAGAGCCCCGCATGTTCTCTTGGTGCCTTCGCACTGTAGCTCAGCGAGGCGCTCCTTTGCCCTTCCCGCCTCCTTAACCTACCTCCACGAAGATAGGGACAGAAAAGGGATTACGGGCATCTTATCTTTTTAATTTGTAAGCCTTCGGGCCTTATCTGCATTTAAGAACTTGTAATCCTCTCTTTCATGTTTTTCACTCTCCACGGACTGTATCCGAGAAGAATGTTTTTAATGAAAGAGGGATGTTTGAAGAAGGACGAAGGGCTTATCTGATACCGTAGCCTCCGGCAACTCTGGTTTGCCGCAGACCCCGGCAACTCCGGCTTGCCGCGGCCTCCGGCAACTCTGGCTTGCCGCAGCCCCCGGCAACTCTAGCTTGCCGGGGCTTGGACGCCAGCGCACCTTTCTTCTCTTCGCTGTTATTCCAGTCCCGAGAACAATTTAGCTAGTGCCGCGATAAGTTATTTTTGTAATATACACTATCTTAGGCCATCGAATGCAATGTTATTTCCTTTACTCGATTTCTTCCCTTGTATGTTTTCACCCTACACTTTCAGGGAAACTTGCCGGTGCAGGCACCCTTGCCGCGAGCGCCGAAAAGCGGAACTTCAGCAGCTCTCTTCAAGGGTCGCTACCGACAAGCAACCTCGTCGCGGACTAGTCGCAGCTCACTTAAATTGTTGAGCGGACTCGAAACAAAGTAAGGGCGTGACCAGTCACGATTTGGTTCTTCCGCGCACAGGTTTTCCATACAAAGTACTATCGTTCGAGGAAGATAACTTGAAAATTTAAAACTGGTCGCTTAAACTTAGCAACTTAGCTTTTCATTGTCCGCCTTCCGGCAAGGCGACAGTTCCTCGGCGATGCCCACACCATTATCTCCTCCTCTCCCCCCGGTTAACTTGTGGGTGGATGAACCTTCTTCTTGTTTGAGAAGAAAGAAGAGAAAAAGAAAGTTGTGGAGCCTAATGGCTCATTATCGCTTACCGGGTGCGGGTGCTGCACAAGATGTTAGTAAACACATGCATATTTTATTATGAAGGCATGTATTAACAAAAATGTGCACAACCATAGGCTTTACTGATGCACGGGGTCTGCGCCCGGCTTTGTACAAAGGATTACATGCAACAGCGGCAAGACTTGTACAAAAGGGTGGTTGCCGGAACGGGTTCCGGAATCGCGCTTCATGGGTAAAACTTGCGAAGATGCTCTATGTTCCAGAATTGCTCACCGAAAGCCGTCTTCGGTCTCAAAGGCGGACAGCGCCGGGCCTAGTGACTCGTTTTACCCGATAAGGGCCTTCCCACTTCAAGCGCCAACTTGTTGGAATTCTTGGCGGATTGAACGCGCCAAGAACAAGGTCGCCTTCCTCGAAGCTTCGGCATTAACTGCGGCTATGGTAGCGACGCAAAGCTTGCTGGTAACGAGCAGCTCGTCAAAGAGCCTAAAGACGATCTTCCTCGAGGAGCAGCGCGTCATCTTGTCGCAGCTGCTCTTGCTCAAGCTCATCATAGCGAGCACTCGAGGTGACCCGTATCTGAAGTTCCGTGGGGAGAACTGCCTCGCCCGTGGATTAGAGCAAAGGGTGTCCGCCGATGGCTCGATTTGGCGTCGTCTGATCGACCAAAGAACCGCCGGCATTTCCTCGATCCAGTTCCTTCCGCACTTGTGCAGCCTGTCGAAAGTTCTGGTCTTGAGTCCTCGCAGCACTTCAGCGTTTGCTCTCTCTGCTTGACCATTGCTTCTTGGATGAGCAACGGAAGCAAAGCAGATCTTGGCGCCAAGATCTTGGGCGTACTGCATGAAGGTGCGACTCGTGAACTGTGTGCCGTTGTCGGTGATGATCCGTTAGGAATCCCAAAGCGGCAAACAATTGACTGAAGAACTTGACGGCCGATCAGATCGTCACCTTCCTCACTGGTTCCACTTCCGCCACTTTGTGAACTTGTCGATTGCGACGCATAAGTATTCAAAGCCCCGACAGCTCGGGGAAGGGGCCGAGATGTCGAGCCCCTGCACCGAGAAGGGCCAGGATAAAGGGATCGTCTGGAGAGCTTGAGCTGGCTGGTGTATCTGTTTTGAATGGAACTTGCACGCTTCACACTTGGTTACTTGTGCGAGTTGCATCTGGAGGGCTTCGGCGGAAGAAACCTTGCCGGAAGCTTTGCGGCAAGGGCTCTTCGCCAATGTGGTGACCACATATGCCTCCGTGTATCTCCGCCAACAGCTTCATCCATCTTCCCGCAAATACACTTCAATTTCACTCCGCTGAGTCTTCTTACATGCAGACGTTGTCAACAAACTGGTACATACTTGACCGCCGGGCTACTTTTTCCGCTTCTTCTTGCTCTTCGGAAGTTCTCCGTCTCAAGGAAATGGACGATCTGTGTGCTCACGCTGGAGCCTGCGCGCTCGACAACGAGGACTAAAGGCTCATCTACCATCGGGACCATCAGCTTCTACGGCAAGGACCTGCGGGTCCGCCGGAGCTCGATGATCCCCGTCAAGCTTGCCGGAGCTAAGCTTGTCGGGAGCGTTTGCTTCAACGATACAAACTGCATGGTTTGTCGGAGCAGACTGCTCCTCAGTGATATTTGTGTTGGTTTTAGGGACCTTCTTGGCGGCGGCTTCGGAGAGCTCTGCCGGAAAGTAGTCGCCGGAAACCAATTTTCTCTTCTTGCTCTGTCCTGTCGATGGTGTCACGGTTGGCTGAGTCAGCTTGAGCACAAAAATCCCTGGTTCCACAGGTAACTTAAGTGCGGCACATTTGGAGAGGCCATCAGCTATATCATTCTGCGCTCTTGGAACGTGTTCCATTTGCAGGCCTTCAAAGTGGTCTTCCAGCTTCCTCACTTCATCGACGACGCTTCCATCAACGGACTCGTAATCTTTATTTACTTGGCGGACGACAAGTTGTGAGTCTCCCGACAATGAGCTTCTTGATCCCAAGGTCCACCGCAATCCACGAGACCGGCAAGCAAGCCTTCAGACTCTGCAGTATTGTTTGTTGCTTGTTCCTTGGGAAAGTGCATCTGGACTATGTACTTGAGGTGCTCTCCGGTGGGTGCGATAAGCAACACGCCGCACCGGCGCTTTGCAGCGAGAAGGCACCATCAAAGTACATCAGCCACTCTTTATTTGCCTCCTTGACGGGATGCTCGTCTCGAATTTCTTCATCTTGCGTTGGCGTCCACTCGCTATGAATTCTGCCAATGCCCTGCTCGATAGTTGAAGTGCTTTCGAACTTGAGACCAAAGCTTGACAGTTCCAGCGCCCACTCAACAATCCTGCCTGTTGCTTCTGGATTTTGCAATATCCTCTTCAGCGGAAAGCGAGTGACAACTGTTATCTCATGTGCTTGGAAGTAATGGCGCAACTTTCTCGAGGCCATGAGGAGGCCGAAAAGCAGCTTCTGCACACCAGAGTACCTCGATCTAGCCCCCTGCAAAAGGGAACTGACAAAGTATACTGGGCGCTGCACCATCTTCTTCCGTATCTTGTCGCAACCCTGCGTTGATCCGTCCTTGTCGGGACCAGAGCTTGACGGCGAAGCGTCTTGCTTGTCGCTGGATGCGCCTGCCTTGGTTGCCGACTCATCATCCGCCTCCCTCTCCGCTACTAACGCAGCACTAACCACTTGATTGGTCGCCGCTACATACAGCAGCAACTTCTCTTGTGGCTTAGGTGCGACAAGTATTGGAGCGGAGGACAGTATCTCTTCAAGTCTGCAGCGCAGCCTCCGCTCGAGTCCATTTCATTGGACCTGCCTTTTCAAAATCTTGAAAAGGGAAGGGCGCGTTCAGCAGACTTAGAGATGAACCGCTTGAGAGCAGCCACGCAACCGCAAGCCTTCCGACATCCTTAATGCGCTTTGGTGCTTGATCTGCTCAATGGCCTTGATCTTGTCGGGATTGGCTTCAATTCCCGCTGAGATACAAAGAACCCGAGAAGCTTGCGGAAGGGACTCCAAACACGCACTTCTCGGGGTTGAGCTTGAGGTTGATCTTGCGCAGGTTTGCAAACGTCTCATCCAAATCTTGAACCAGGGTTGCCTGTCTTTGCTCTTGACCACTATGTCATCCATGTAAGCTTCTACATTTCGTGTATCGAGGTCCAAAAGCATCATGGACTACCCTTGCAAAGGTTGAACCAGCATTCTTCAAACCGAAAGGCATCCGTATAAAGCGATCGTGCCACATGGTGTGATGAATGCGGTTTTCTTCATCCTCTTCGCCATGAAGATCTGATGATATCCTGAATATGCATCAAGAAATGAAAGCAGATCGCATCCAGCCGTGGAGTCAACAATCTGGTCGATCTGCGCTGCAAGGGAAATGGGTCCTTGGGACAAGCTTTATTAACATCTGTGAAGTCAATACAAAGTCTCCATTTCCCATTAGCCTTGCATACCACTACCGGATTGGCCAACCACGTGGGGTGGAGGACTCTCCGACAAGCCCCGCGCTTCCAATTTCTTGATTTCTTCGCTATGAACTCTTGGCGCCCAACGCTGCTTCCTAACTTTTTGCTTGACGGGCGGCGTGAGGACAAACAGCTAGGTGGTGCTCAATTACTTTCACAGGAACGCCGGGGATGTCGATGGTTGCCATGCAAACACATCGACATTCGCCCGCAGAAAGCAACGAGCTCGCCTTCCTATTTAGGATCAAGCGTGGCAATCGATGGTGAAGGTACCACCAGTGCCGTCCTCCTTGGCGGGCACTTTCTTGGTCTTTGGCGGAGCTGTCATCGTCTTGTTGCACTTGCCGGTGGAGCTCGATGGTGCGTCCTCGACGGTAGCGCAGCACTCCGAAGAGGTGCGCTTGCCGGAGTGGGCAACAGAGCTCTTGCCGGACCTAGTGGTCTTCTTTCCCCCGGGAGCTTCAGCGGCAAGTGGTTTGCTATCTGTCGCGGCTGCTGCATCCCGGTAAATCTTGTCGGCGCAAATAAGTGCGTCTTTCTTGTCGCCATGGACAGAAATGACGCTTATCGGGCCGGGCATCTTGAGTAGGTTGTATGCATAATGAGAGGCGGCCATGAACTTGGCGAGTGCTGGACGGCCAAGTATGCCATTGTAGGGCAATGGGAAATCGGCGACGTCAAACGTGACCCTCTCAGTTCTGAAGTTGAGTTCGCTGCCAATGTTACCGCAACGTGATCTTCCCTTTGGGCTTGCTCCTTCTGGGTTGATTCCTTGAAAGTACCAGTTTCTTGAGCTCATTGTCGAGGATTTGAAGTTTCGGAGTACCGTGGAGGAGATCAAATTCAGGCCGGCCCGCCGTCAACCAGCATCTTTGTGACCTTGAGGTTGCGGATGGTTGGTGAGACCAACATCGGCAAACACCCGACCGCAGTGATGCGATCAGGGTGATCCTCAATGTCAAAAATGATGGGCGTGCTGGACCACTTCAGAGGTTTGCGTGACTCTATGGACGGTTCTGCTGCATTGACCTCACGCATCCATTGCTTGAGTTGGCGGTGCGAGGTATGCAGAGACGCACCACCATCGACGCAAAGGACCTCTGTTGCCTTTTGAAACTCATGCTCGTCAGTCTCGTCGTCCTCATCGTCATCTTCATCTTCATCTTCTTCCTTGTCGCGGCCACGGGGAGGTTTGTCTCCTTGCCGCTGCTTGGCCTTGCCGCGGCGTCCTCCCCGACCGGGTCTCTTCTTATTTGCCACACCTGCACCTTCTTGGGCTTTCTCCTTGTCTCGCCGCTCGTATTCAGCTTTCTGTAGCTCAACAAGCTGCTCGACTTTCTTGCAGCTCTGGAGATCGTGGCCCTTGGTGCGGTGGATTTTACAGTATTGCTTGTTGGAGCTGCCGGGCTTGTCGGCGGCTGCCACAGCTTGGCGGTCGGCGTCAACGGCAACCTCCTTGCCGGAGCCACCGGCCTTGGCTTGGTTGGCGGCACCATCCTTGCTGGACTGCTCGACAACTAGTACTTCTTGGTTTTTCTTCCTCCTGTTGTTCCGCCGCCGGCTATTCCTTGCCGGGCGATCCCCTCACTGTCAGATTCTGCTCCCACATTCTCTCCTGAGAGTCTTCTTCCTTCTTCAAATACAGCGTGCACACTTGTCGGCCAGGCGTATAGCTCGTTGACGTCTTTCACTTTGCACATCGCCATCTCCTCCTCATCCTGCGATTTCGTACATTACGATGGAATGCACCGATCACCGCAGCAGGGTGGACGTCTGGGATGTTGTAGTGCACTCGATCAATCTCTGGATGAATTTGCGCAGAGACTCCCCCTCCTTCGGGCAAGCAGGTGGAGATCACTCTCCATGAGGCTTGTGGCGCTGTGAAGGCGCCAACAAACTGGTGGCACAACCGCCCAAGAAGAAATAGAGCCATCCGGCAAATGCATGAGCCAAGATCTGACGTTTGGCTTGAGCACCAAGGGGAAGTAGTTGGCGAGGATCTTGTCGTCTCGCCCCCCCGCAGCTTGCACCGCTATGGTGTAGATGCTGAGGAACTCCGATGGGTGTGTCCTGCCGTCGTACTTCTCCGGCACGTCTGGTTTGAAGTTTTTCTTGTCGGGCCACCGGACTTGCCGCAGCTCACGAGTGAACGCAGGGCAACCCACAGCGTACGGCAAGTCGCCTGGTTCCCCTAGCGCGTGCATATCGACAGTGGGTCCGGCGCGTTGGTCAGATTGACGACGCGCTTCTCTTCGGCGCTCGATACGGGTTCGAGCGTCCTCTTCTTGCCGTTCCCGAAGAACTTGGCGCTGGTCGCGACGAGCTCGCGGATCCGACGATGCTGTGGAGTCGCTGTCGAGGTGGATCCGGCGAGTCGGCGATCTTGGCCTTCGGGAAGGGGAGTGTACGGTGGGTGCACCCCCGCAAGTCTCGTCGCCATCAGCTCGCGCCTTGTCGCCTTGCCGCGGTTGCGAAGCGCTCGGTTGTCGTGGGACACGCTGCGAAGGCCGATGAGACTCGAATTGTGGCCTCCACTCGTCGACCTTATCGGTGTCGGTGGGTAATCTAGTAATAATCGAGCTCGCCAAGGCTTCCGCTGGTGTGGTTGGCGGCAATGGTGTACGGAGCGAAGAACGGATGTGCTCGGACTCCTAACCAAGTTAGGAGGAGCAGCATCCGCCCAATGACCGCATTCCCCACTCGCATCGGCATGCCGAGGTGCATGCGGTCTCGAGGGCCTCGGGATCCTCCAGCTTGGCCTTGATCCAAAGATCGTATGGTGCCGCGGGTATCATGACGCTGTCATCCCGCGCCTCCTGCGAAGGACGCGTGCAGATTCGACGCCGATGCCCGCGCCGTTGTCCTTGACCTGGCGGCATCGTGGGCTCTTCGACGACGCCGGTCCCTCCGCCAGCGTTTCCCCCACCACCTGACGGCTCCGGTGGTGGTGGGTTCGACGCGGACAGCTCAGCTGCTGCCGAAAGCTTCTTCTTCGGCGCCATGTCGACGAAAGCGTCGATGGAGTTGCTAGTGCGACCGCCGGACCGGGTTCACACAGCCTCGACGCCCCCTACCTGGCGCGCCAAAGATGTCGGGGGAGGAAGAGCTGATCGTGCCCCACGAGCACCTAAGGGACCTGGATCCCTTTGTGGTTCGGAGGGGGGCGGAGATTGCACAAAAAGCGGGTCGAGGCGATGCACACGAGAGGGTTTTTACCCAGCTTCGGAGCTCTCCGGAGAGATAATACTCCTACTGCTGCTTTGTGGATTATCTTGTGTTCTTGCTAGGGAGCAATGCGGGCTACAAAACCTAGCCCGAATGTGATGAACTAAGCGGAGCTGGACCAAACCAGCCGAACCTCCTCTACGTTGCCCTCGGGCCTCCTTTTATAGGCACAAGGGGTTACCACATGTGGCAAGTAGACAAGGTTACAATGGTAAAAACCTGGGTTGGTACACGCTTTATACGGTGTACGATAATCTATACCTAACTCGACGGCAAGGGACAAAGGTCATCAATGGCCGTCTCGATCGCTGAAACAATGTAACAGGACCGTTAAGTGCGCCTCCGTCCGCCACGAAGGTAGCTTGTCAGCGCCGTCTGTCGCTACTCCCCGCTGGCTGCACGGCCCGTCGACACGCGTGCTTGGGAGAGCCCCGTGGTGACACGTTGGCGGGTGAGCTGGAGCGGAAATGAAGAGAGGTCGCCCGCCCCGGCAAGCGCCTTGCCGCGGCGAGAACCTTGTCGCGCTTGGGGGTTCAGCGCCAAGCCTTCCCGGTAAACTCCTCTTGCCGGGGCCTCGCTTCCTTTGCGCCTTGAGTGGCCTTCCCGGCAAGCTCCTCTTGCCGGGGTCTTGACTGCTTTGTTCTTGAATGGCTCCAAAGGAGCCGCTGAGGACCTTGGTGGCCATCAAGCCAGCCCTGCCGTGGGGCGCTGCAACTGTCCGTGCACGAGTTCGGGGTATTAGGGTACTCCTATTCTAGTACACCGACACCTCCATTGCAGGAGTTTAGCTGATATGTATTGTATGCAAATGATTACGAGCAAGATGGAAGGACACAAAAAGCTTAGGATACAGAAGAACTACATCCCTGGCCTATTCATCTATGCCTCAGCTGCTGCCTCTCCAAGCAATGCCAAACCTATAGGCTATAACAGATTCAGGAGGTGTTTATACAATGATTCAGTAACTTAACATTCTAATTTACTTGTCTTCTGCTCATGGGGCATGGTGTCTTACGGTTATTGAAGGGGATTGTGTATGGATGCCGACATTCAGACTGGTCAGCTAAGAGGTTAGAATTACCCAAATTTCCTCTTATATATAATAGTATAATACTGCAGTGGTAGCCTCTCCTGCTATTTTCTTGTCCAAAAAAGTGTGATACTAACATTTTCACTACAGTTTTATCTTACTGTTACAAAAACAGATGATTCCTATGCTATACAACTTTACTGCATGCTCTTTACTGCATGCATACCTGATCCTCTGTTTCCTCTGTTCTCTTGGTTTGCTTTGCAGACCAGGACACACAATCTGGAGAGGTCCTTGGTCATCAGCTGGTCCATCATGAGGTATGTAACTTCACTGAGATCATGCATGCTCCTTATAAGCTGGGGATAAAAGTTCTTAAGATTAACTGTATCATCTAGTCGCGAGACGCCGCTTTTACTGTTAGAATAACTTAAAATCTTCTCTTCAAATAATGCAATGCAAGGATGATTTTGACATATAGATGTTGATGTCCCAAGCAGAATTTCAAGATACTCGTGGCAGCTATTTCCCACAAAAGTGTTGCGGTTAATCCGCTAGACTGTTAGAATCACACGAGGTAGGCATGTATCATCGGGTAGTGCCGCTAATATGTGTGCATTACCTACTGTTGTATATTTTTCAATCATGCACCCTGTTCTCTTAATGATTAATTGCGGACGAAATGGATGAGGGCAATAACGCTCATGTGCTAGAACAGAACTCTAGAAACTTGAATGGAAAGAACCTTTAAAGCAGGGGATTACTGAGAAATTATGTTGCATATTGTTGTTATAACTCCTATAGGTTGCCAAAGTGATGGCATATGCTCCATGTTCTCTTAAAATGCGCTTATCCTGATTATCTCATCACTTGATTGATATGAACATATGGTAATGCAGGGCTGCAGGCTAAAATTGAGCATGTTAATGTGTCAGGGGAAGACTGCATTCCGAGATCAATTGACATGTTAATCTGGTAGTTATCTAAACACTCTTATATTTCTTTACGGAGGAAGTACTTTTCATTGATGCAACTGATGTACTGCCACACAAGGACAAATACTTTAGTTGTGTACTATATGGAAAACATGATTCTTCCATCCTGATTCCTGAGACTGGGTGGTTGTATTCAGAGAACCGCCGCTATTCCCTTATGCTTCCCTTGAATGGTATACTTCAATTCCACGTGCTTAAGAATATCGACCAAACTGGTTCCTTTGTAAGTCTGTAACCCAAGTAGCTAATTCCAGAACAGAGGAAGTTACTAACTGGGACTTATAAACACATTATCACCTCTTGCTTAGGAGGTGTTTGTTTTGGAATTTTGTAACGTAACCAATTAAAAGCGGTATGAAATGACGCTGAATCTTGTTTGGTTAGTTTGGGCTGTAATCACATACCACGGTATCAATTACCGATCCAGTGCAAATCTGATTCCGCTTGAAATCGTGTGTTAACAGAAACCGGAGGGGGCCTCTCGCGGCTATCATAAAACTGTTACCACGTCTCGAAAATGCCTAATGGAGGCCGCGCCCCAGGTAGGCCGGAATCCTGGCCGTCTAGATCCTTTTGGGATCCGTGCCTTTCCTGTATTCACGCTCGCTGTCCCCCGTAGACCTCTCTCTGCCCGCGTATTGCGCAGTGCATAGGATAGCATCAGCTAGGGAATCTAGGCAGTATCACGTGCCTACATCAGTGTTACTTGGCACACATCGGGTCCACTCAGAAACTGGGCAACGCGGCGTGGCCAGTCCTAGCTCAATGACAAGACTGCATCAATTACTTTCCTAACAGACGAATCGAGTTCTATTAGTGAACGATTATCTTAGGTCCTGCCATAAGTTGACTAAATGCTCCACACGTGGAAGTTGAACATTTGTTGTACTTCCCTTGTATTAAGCATATGGAAAATTTCTAAATGTTCCAAATGTGAGAGGTTTGTGTATTAAGAAGTTGAACAAAATGCATCGTACTGTTTGGACGTTTTTACTAATTCCTTCTTAGTAAACCATGCATTAAGAAGTATGATTAACCTGAGTTACTAGTCGCACAATAGGAATAAATACTAATGGACAATTTTACAAATACTAATAATGAATTTTCGATCAACCAGAATGTAATTAGAACCTCCAAGTAGGCAATCTTTGAGTAATTGGACCTTGATTATGGTAGCATTTGGCACGCAGTACCGGTACAACACCGTGGTCATGGTTTGTCCACAGTGCATTTTCGAATCTGGCCCTACTACAATTTTTTAAAGTGGCATGGTCCTGTCTTGTCAACTGTCCTCTGTTACCCTCTCATACACGACCTGCACTGATCAGTACTCTCATCGAACCAGCTCGTCTTCTTCAGAGCACTGATCGAAATCTCCATAGCAATCTTCCTGTTTGGGTTTGCCTCGCGTTGCACCGGTGCTTTGCCAATGCTTACGCTAAAAGAAATAAGACTCTCAGATCAAAGATCAATTTTTCCTTAGGAATGTTTTCTACTGAATACAATCAATCATCTACGACTGCAGAAAAAAATTCCAATTCTATAATTCTTCAACAAAACTAAACACCTTGACCCTTCATACAGGCAAGCAGAACAAGATACCATCACTCCACTTTTTTCAGAGTAATTTAGATAAAAATTGTACTGCACAAAAGTGTGTGTGACTAATTTCAGAATCAATTTTGAACCTGAATTACCTATGAACAACTTGGAAATTTTGTGTTATGCCAGAGCCAAAGTAATGATTAATTCTTCAACAGGGATCTACCAACACTTTGACCCTTCATACAGGCAAGCAGAACAAGATACCATCAATCCAGTTTTTTCATAGTAATTAAGATAAGAATTTTACTGCACAAAAGTATGTGCGCCTAATTTCAGAATCAATTTTGAACCAGACTTACCTATGAACAACTTGGAAACGTTAGCTACGCAGGAACCAAATTAACGATTCAATCACTCTATGTAACATCATTATTTGGACTGATAGGCTTAAGCTTGAAAATTAACATCGAGACTATGTGTATGAACAATGGCAGAATAAGAAACCAGGCAGAATCAACAAATAGACATAACTACCAATATGATTTCTACCCAAATGCAGCTTACTGCTCCAAGAACATGTACGAAAAAATGACAAACTAAATAAAGAAATTAGAGACACGCCTCCTAGTCCAGCCGCTGGTAGCCTCTGAACAAATCTGGAAAAGCTCCTTGTTCCGGCGGAAATCCAGCACTTTAACCGACGTCTTGCTGAACTCCGACGCGGCCTATCTCCGCATCGGAGATGCTAAGAGAAGCCGGCGACTCCACCGGCCCGGCCATGGCTATAGGACGTGCCTCCAAGACCGGCATCCTGCATATCAGCGGATCCGCGGAACAAGAAGTGTGAGAGATCTAGAAGAGGTGAGATGGGATTCAAACATGAGACGGCAGAACTTCTAACCTGCGCGGTCCTGCAGTTGCATCTTCGAAAAGCACGTCCATGTCCAAATCCATGGCGAGGAGGTCGACAGAGGTGGGCTGTGGAAGAAGAAGATTACCCCAGACTGGAATCCTCCACCCCCACCCCTGATGCAGCCTGTACCTGAGGTCACGAACCACGAGCAGTTGTGCCACCGGTGTACGCCTAGGGGCGCTAGCACCTAAACCTGCTGCTCGAACGTGGGGGGCAGCCTGCCGACAAGAACGGATCACGAGGCCACACCGAACGGCCGAGATAACCCAACCCGAGGTGCTCGGCCTCCAAAAATTCGCTCTCTACCACGTCTTCCCTATCCAGCTCTGTGGAGTTTGGTGGCGGCTCGATGGGGCGGTTGCCCTTGTCAGGCTAGTCATAGTGGGAGTAAGGCTAGTCAGGCTGGTCATAGTGGGAAGTAACTTAGACTAGTAACATGTCTATGTTACTAGTCTATGTTACTATCTTTATAGTGCATAGTATCATAGGTGGTCTTATTTATTGCCACACATGACACATATTAGCATCACATTTATTATGTTATGGTATCTACCTATGTTACTATAACCATCTCTCTTCTTTAATTGCCTGCCACATAAGCATTTTCACGAGTCCCAAGTGCATGATACTAGCCTCAGGCTGGTCATAGTGGGGAGTAACTTAGACTAGTGTCATATGCATGACACTAGTCTAAGTTACTACCTTCATAATGCAAAGTAACATGTGTCATAGATGGCTTCATTTATTGGCTTATAGACTCATCTTGTCTTGGGAAGCGCTATGTTACAGTAACATATTATGTTACCACCTCACATTAAATACTTGCCACATAAGCAAAAATTTCTTGAAGTGCGCTATGTTACTAGCTAAGTTACACCCACTATGACTCATAGTGGGTGTAACTTAACTAGTAACATAGCGCACTTCAAGAAATTTTTGCTTATGTGGCATAGTGGGTGTAACTTAGCTAGTAACATAGCGCACTTCAAGAAATTTTTGCTTATGTGGCAAGTATTTAATGTGAGGTGGTAACATAATATGTTACTGTAACATAGCGCTTCCCAAGACAAGATGAGTCTATAAGCCAATAAATGAAGCCATCTATGATACCACTATCATGTTACTTTGCATTATGAAGGTAGTAACTTAGACTAGTGTCATGCATATGACACTAGTCTAAGTTACTCCCCACTATGAGGCTAGTCATAGTGGAAGTAACTTAGGTAGTAACATAGCGCATTTCAAAAATAATTTGCTTACGTGGCAAGTAGTTAATGAGAGGTGGTAACATAATATGTTACTGTAACATAGCGCTTCCCGAGACAAGATGAGTCTACAAGTTAATAAATGAAGCCATCCATGATACTACTATTATGTTACTTTGCATTATGAAGGTAGTAACTTAGACTAGTGTCATGCATATGACACTAGTCTAAGGCTGGTTATAGTGGGGAGTAACTTAGACTAGTAACATGTATATGTTACTAGGCTATGTTACTACCTCTATAGTGGGTAGTAACATATATGTAGTGTCATGCATCATTTCATTTATTACTTCATAGACTCATTTAGCATTGGAAACCGCTAGGTGATGGTAACATATTATGTTACTCTATTTGTCTATCTCCTCATTAACTACTTGACACATCATCACTTTTCTTATGTGGCATTTATGTTACTACTTATGTTACTCCCACTATGACCAGCCTAAGTTACTCGCCACTATGACTAGCCTGACCAGCCTAACTTAGGTAGTAACATAGCGCAATCCAATTTTTTTTGCTTATGTGGCATGTAGTTAATGAGGAGAGAGGTGTTTAGAGTAACATAATATGTTACTGTAACATAGCGCTTCCCGAGAAAGGATGAGTCTATAGGCTAATAAATGAAGCCATCTATGACACTATTACTATGTTACTACTTTACACTATGAAGGTAGTACCTTAGACTTGACACTAGTATAAGTTATTCCCCGCTATGACCAGCCTCAGCCGGTGGAGACTGGATAATGCTGGTATAACGTCCGGACGATCACTGAGTGTGTGGTTGACGAGTATGGGTGAGGACCTATACCGGGCGCACCGGTGAGGATGAAGGAGAGCGGCTGACGCCTGTGCGCGCCACCACGCCCACAACCAGCTTCGGCTGCGGGCATCACCAGCACATCATCCAGTTGATCGAGGCCGGAATTCTCATTGCCATCCTCCGGCGGTGCTCGAGGGTTGGGGCACGCAAGGCCAAGGGAGGGGATGGCAATGATCTTGGAGACGAGGCGGTTGATGTGCTGGCCGGGGAGCTCAGGTCGGCGGCGTTAAAGACGCTAACGTCGCCGATGGGGATGAACGGAGGGCCCGGTTGTAGGGCTGGTTACGTTACAGTTTATTCGAGTAACCAAACACATTCTCATTTTTCTCCATTCCATATACAGTAACTCGATTGCGTTTGCGTTACCTTCCGTGAACCAAACACCTCAGTCGTACGTATGCTCCTTCATCTGTGCGTCTTTCTAGCGAAGACATCTTGTCATTTGTCAAAGCGTGGCCTCGGAGTCGGCAGCTTGCTAGCAGGGCACGCACACGCAGCGTTGCAAAATTTAAAATTTGTGATGATGCCAAAATAACACACGCACGCACGCACGGGCGCGGCAGGAGGCTTTCAGGGTCAACTGCCAACCCGGCGCGACGCGCGGCGACAACAGAAAACGGTGCCCCGTCCCGATGGTGCATCGCAGTAAAAGCTCGCGCGCCTCCCTCCCTCTGCGCCCCTGTCTCACGCCGATTGGGATGGATGGAGTAGGAGTAGCATAGCCCCGCTGCATGCTACAGCGGGCTACTGAAAAGAGTCGGCCTTCCATGCCACCCGTCCCCCTCTTGCTCGCTTTGCCGGTCCCGAGCCCCATTCCTCGCTCCGATGTGCTGACTGGCGTGCCGCGTCGCTCCTCCGCGCCAATGCTCGCTATAAATACACGCACATCCAGCCAGCCATTGGAGGAGGTTCCATTCCATTCTGTTCAGCCTCGTAGTCGTAGCCCCACTCACTCACCGGCCCCAGCTTCCCTTCTTCTTCCTCTCCTTCGTCATCTTCTTCTTCTTCGTATCGCGTTCTGTCTGCTCTTCTCCGTGCTGAACCAGATGGCGGTAAGTGTCCTGTGACTGTGAGCAAGGCAAGGCATCCATCCATGCCAGCAAGCTCACTGACCCAGAATCGGAGCCCTTATTATCGTTCGGTCTTGCAGAAGGCGAGGAGGCGCCGCGTGCCGGCGTTCGGGGAGTGGAACTACAACTACCACCACCACGAGCCGCAGGCGGCAGCGGCGGCACTTCCGCCGGCCGTTGTTGCACCGGCGGCCGCGTGCTACGCCACGCCGGAGCCGGAGGCCTGCAGCGACGTGTGGTTCAGGTACTCGCCGCCCCCGCGCAAGCCCACGCCCAAGAAGCAGGCGAGGAGGCGGCCCGAGGGCGACGTGTCCCAGGAGCGCTCCAAGGCCAAAGGCGGCGACTCCAGGCGGGTGGTGCGGCCGGTCGACGGGGACCTGTACAAGGTGCCACCACCGGAGCTCGCCTCCCACCGGCGGCCAACCAAGGTACGTACGGCCGCCAGGAAAGAATAAATGTTTCTCTTTATTTTTGTTGTGATTGTTGGAGCTGACCGCTCTTTGTTTGAATGCAGAAGTGGAGCCTGTGGATGGGATGCCTGGGCCTCAGCTCATGCGTCGCCTGAACCCAACATGTCGTCATGATCGATGGGATGCTCCGTGCGTCTTCCGGCAGTGTTTATTTACCCTTTCTTTCTTTTTTTTGATGAAATTTCATTTGCCCTTTCTGTTGGATATACACTAGTTCCGTCAAGTTGGTAATATAGGTGGTTTTAGAACCTCGAAGTAATTTACTAAATTTTATTATGTTGATGTGTTTTGTACCTCCGTGAAGTTTGATAATAATAGATCTAATTCATTTTCGCCAAAAAAAAGGTACTCCCTCCGTTCCTAAATATAAGCCTTTGTAGAGATTTCACTATGAACTACATACGGAGCAAAATGAATGAATCTGCATTCTAAAATGCATCTACATACATCCGTATGTGATCCATAGTGAAATCTCTAGAAAAGACTTATATTGAGGAACGGAGGGAGTATATAGTTCTGTCTCTCTCCGAGTGCATGCGCTTTCTTGGCTTGTGGTGCGATGGTACATGGCTAGTACTGGCAACACTAACTGTGTGATTAACATTCTTCGAATTTCTCTTCATCTTGTGTAATGTGGCAACATCTCGTCTTGTGCTAGTAGTGCGTTTGTTGCCTGAAGTCATTTCTGATCAATTTTGATGTGCAAGCGAGTTCATTGGGGTTGTTTGCCATCATGCACTTCAGAGATTCAGAGCACGTAGCCACGTACAGCCCAGGCCAGCGTTCTGCTGTTAGATGAGCAGGCATGAGGTACAGCAGTTCGCGTGGGCCCGTGAAGTCTGGTACGCGCATTGATTCCGGCAGTTGGGCAATAGTTGCTGTGATCTCACTGGTTTCCTCGCGCGTGCCATACAAACACACTGTCGCAGCTAGCCGTGTCATTCAAGTCGATCGGCCAAGCCACACACACACTGTCGCAGCCGTGTGTGTCCACCGCAGTGAGCGAGAGTAACTATTTCGGCATGTGCCTGTTTTTGGCATACATAAAATCGAGCAGGGCCAAAAGTCACAAATCCGTACGACGACTGAGCGAGATCGAGGTCGAGCGAAGACCTGTGGCTGTGGGTGTAGTCCTTGAACTGCATAGTAGTAGTAGTACAAGAACAGAAACGCAGCGATAACTCGGACCTACCGCCCCAGTCTACTACGAGCTGCTAGGTGCAACAGCGGAAAACATGTCGTGCATTTTCCCTTCTCGTTGCGTGGCTAAATTTTGGTTCAAAGTTCAAACAAAACAAGGCTTGGGTTTTTTCACCGGGAATGTTGCCCTGCCCTCCGGGTTTCATGCATGTCTTATCGGATAAGCCTGCCGACTAAACTGTCCACGCTCTTCTGAACGATCGGCGCTTTGTTCACCACTTGTTTGACATGACCTTGTTTCTTCGTCTTCGAAGATGGAGAGTGGCAACGATGGCTGTTGCAGAATTCTACTTCAATGGAGTTTTCTTGCAATTGTTTCTGGACATGTGTCCTCTCTCTTTTTCTATCTTGGTTTTCGTGATTTCGTGTTGTAATATGACATCTGTTTAATGGTATATGAAATTTCTCAAAAAAAAACCTTTCCTATTATCACCAGTAAACCTTGCAGTCACCCTAAAAAAAAGTAAACCGTGCAGTCGCGGTGACGTGTTTTTGCCCCTTGATATTTGTCTATCCAACATCTAGTACTCAGACAAAATGATCGATTTTCTTCCTGATAGCCTTCACTGCCATGTAACTTCAGTATCGATAAGATGCCAAATTTAATGTCCAAATTACATTAGTTTCTATAAAGTGTCGATTTTGTTTCTCAGCATGTGTTATGAATTTTGATTTTGAACATTTATTATCTATGTCATATGTTTTCAAAAAAAATCAAACAGTTTAAGATTCATGTTACAATATCGAGTTTTCTTTGACAATACAAAACTGTACAGTGCCTTAATACAGGTGACATACTTCGGAAATCCAACTCAGTGCCTAGGTTCATCTGCTCCCGCTCAGAAAACAAATCAAAACAAATACTAGAATTAAAAAAACACTTTTTAGTGTGGTAGAGAATTTGATGCGTGAGGTCCGAAATTTCAACTCATTTGGACATATGAGCAGCTCTCGGAAAAAAAAAACAAATCGGCACTGTCCCCTGTGCCGGCGTCCCTGGGGTTCTCCTTGTATAGAGTGCTCCGCGAGTGGGTCAGCACGCCCCCCATCTGGCTTGGGGCGATGCCAAGGCATGAGCAGCTCTACCATGAACAGTGGCGGACGCGCTGGCTGGTGGAGGAGCGTGCCGACGGCGAGCACGGCGCCCGCGGTGTGGCAGCTCAGATGGCGGCGGAGGACGTCGCCAACGCCTGTGAGACGGCATTCCCCTGGGCTAGCCTGCCGCCGACGCTCGTCGACCTCACCGGCTCCAACAATGACGTCCACGACGACGAGGATGCCTAAGGCAGCGTCTGTGCCTCATTTTTTGTTTTATTTATTAATGTTTTAAATGTAATGTGGACTCTCGCCCGACTTTATGGCCGGCATTATGTTTAATTATGTTTTTTTAGTTTCAAAATATTTCCATTTTTTTCATTTTTCGCGCGCGCACAGAAAAATGGGTCGGGCCAGCGTTGGAGCAAGCGCCGACCCAAACGCGAAACTGGACAGGGACGTCTGCTGGGCCGACCCAAACGGATGAAAAGCGGACAAAACACGCGTCCGTTTGGGTCGCCTAGTTGGAGTTGCTCTTACCACGTCTTCGCTATCCAGCCCCATGGTGTTTGGCGGCGGCTCGACGTGGTGGCTGACAAGGCATCATGAGTGTGTCGCTGACGAGCGTGGGTGAGGACCTGTAGGCTGGGAACACAGGTGAGGATGAAGGACAGTGGCAGTCGCCTGACGCCGATGCGCGCCACCAGGCCCACAGCCAGCTTCGGCTGCGCATCATGCAGTTGATCGAGGCTGGAATTCTCATCGCTATCGTCAACAATGGTGAGGAAGAGGCAGCGCTTGAGGGTGGAGGTTGGACGCCATTGCTGAGGGAGGGGGTGGCTAGGATCTTGGAGACGAGACAATTGATGTGCTGGCCGGGGAGCTGAGGTCGGCGGCGTTAAGGGGACGTTGATGGGGATGAACGAAGGGCCCGATTCTAGAGCTGGTTACGTTACAGTTCATTGTTTGGTTGCCTTCTCGAACAGTGTGTGCATTTCTTACCCGCATTTCATACATGTCTCAACTAGCCTAGGAGAGCAAAAACACGCAACAAATTAACATCTGCATGTTGCCCTGTTTTCCTCCATTGCATCAATGACCACTTTAAGGTCGTCTGTTTGCTTGGCCGCATATGTGCTTAAGAGAAGAGCAGATGCAAACCACATGTTTGGCTGCGTACACGTTTGTGTTTTGTTCACCCTTACCACCACATTAGCAGCACAACAGCAAGCACAACTGACAGCTGATTAAGAAGCAAACAATGACAACAAACGATGCACATGAAGGTAAACAACAGATAAAGAGGCTAACTAATAGAACTACGACCACAGTTAAAGACAACAAGGGCATCCCATGGCCCCCTGCTTCACACCAGGGTGCTGATCCTGGCTAAAATATGAACAAGTTCACAACACAAGTTCAAACCATTACCATCATCACCACCACATACTACTAGCAGTTTCATACTACGACTAGGTACTAAACTGACAATCTAGAGCGCCAGAGCAATGTCGCCGATGCAGCTGTGGCTCGTGCAGCGCACCATGCACATGCTTGAGTTGTTTTGGTTGTAGATATGCACCTTCAGGCCAAGCGCGGAGATCCACAAGACGAGCAGGTCGCCAGGGACGATCCTATGGCAGCGGCAGAAGTACTGCTAGCCCTGGCCAAACACCATCTGCCCCTGGAAGTTCTGTACCTGAACCCAAAACTCGCACCACTTATTCATCGACAGCCTGACGACGCGCAACAGCTTGACCACTAGCCACTCCTTCATCACCTCCATGAACTTGGGAGGGATGACGAGCATGGCAAGATCCTCCATGTCCTTGATCTGGACGTAGAAACACAGCGGCTCTCGGGACCCCTCCTCATGGCCGGTCCTCGAAGATTGTCCCCTTGCCCTCATGAAGGCGACCTTGATAGGCAGGTTCACCCTCTTGATCCAGCGGTTCATGGGGATCAGGTCCTCGGCGCCCTCGCCGCCAACCACAACCTGGCCTCCCCCATCGGCTACATCCCTTTGCGTCTTCATGATCTTGTCAGGTAAGATGACATGTGTAAATGCAAGAGCATTGGGATCTGACACTGACCAGTGGCAGTTTCCCAAGAGCAAGTGGCACTGATCAGTTCAGTTTCCCAAACATTAATGGTGTGACACTACTGCAGGGGACTGCTAACGCGACACTACGATCAGAGACCCTTTGCCAAAACTGTGCGATGCAATAATCACAGACGGTGGAATAAAAAACCGTCAAAAAAGGTGCAAAACGTTTGTGATGGCGGAGCCATCAAACACGGTTCAGATTTTAGTTGCGTGTGCAATGAAGGACACATGGTTAATCCATTCAAACTGTCTGCGATAAGGCAGAACAACAGAAACGGGCAGCCATAACAATGTGTGTGCGATGCAGGACACACGGTTAATCCATTCGAACTGTTTGTGATGAGGTAGAACAATAGAAAAGGGCATCCATATCATGTGTGTGCGATATACGACATACGGTTAACTCGGACGAACTGTTTTTGATTAGGGAACACAACATGAACGGTTCAACTTAACAAGATGTGTGTGATATGCGGCATACAGTTCACATGGATGAACTGTTTGCGATGATCCAAAAGAACACAAACGAGTCGTGTAAACAAGATGTGTGTGATATGTGGCAAATAGCCAACTCGGATGAACTGTTTGCGATGAGAAATTACAACACAGACGGTTAATACAGTTACTTCGTGTGCGATTCTGTCTGTACAAAAAACTTTGAAAAATGCAAACTAGTTGCTTGCGGTGGCGGAGTATCGCACACGATGCATCTGCGAGTACTCGTGTGTGATGATTAGTATGTCACACATACATTTCCTTATGTTAACATGTGTATGAATTTGCAATATGGACAACTAATATCCAAATGCCTTCCGGACATCAGGCACACGCTTAAACTCAATGAACCGTGTACGGTACTAATACTTTCCATGAAAATATATGAACTTGGGTAACAACATTTGAGTAACATATATATAGTGGTTACACTATTCGACAAAAGGAAGATCTTCGTAACACGGTTTTGACAACCATATGGTCCATATCTACATACTTAACATAGTAACAACTATCACATTTTAAGAGGCTAAGGGCCAACAAACATATGGTCCATATCTACATACTTAACATATATAGTAACAGCTAGCACATTTTAAGAGGCTAAGGGCCAACAACCACAACTATCCACTGGAAGCAGCTTGATCATGGCGACTCGACATCTCGTCAATGAAAAGGAAGAGCCCTCCTGTGCCTTGGTAGAGCATGAGTAGAACAGTGTCTCCAATTTTCCAATGTGGATGCATTGCCACGAGAAGTGAGAACTTGTTAATTTGAATGCTTCCATTTTTGCGGGAAATGCAGTACCTTGCAATCACTTTCAACTAGCGCTTTGTGCACACAATTGGTCTTGTTCAGTGTGTGCACCATAGGTATAATTAATCTCATCCAAAATCCAGCGTTCATACGCTGTGCTATCTCTGTCAGATTATCAACAAAGTTTATGACATGCTTCAAGTCCTTCCAGTGAAATTTGGTACGCTTAGTAACATACAGATCGTTCACTATGCATCCAACATATCCTGCTTAAAAGGTGGAAAGGTATTATTTATTCAGAACATGGCAGAAGAATATATAGTGCGTATAAATTGATAAATAGAATTTGTTACTGCCTAGGAACGGAGTCAGAATGTGATATCACAATTGGTTGCTTAAATAGTGATCAATTGGTTGCTTAAATAGTAATATGACAGCATGGAGAAAGTTGAAAGGACACTAACCTTGATCAGACTATGATCGGCTCATGACGTTGGGGAAGTAAACATCCATGTTAATTAGACCAGGCTGTGGTGCACGCACTAGAATTTTATTGCCAGCTTTCAGTTCATAAGACTTAGACATTTTTCTTCAAAGGTCCACATTAAAATGGAAGTGCCATCTTTATCAAGTTTTACGCTAACCGTCATTGTAAATCCATGCTGCGTTGTCAATATGACATCCTGTGAGTCATCAACAAAGTAAAACCCAAGATTTCCTTCTACTCCTGTTCTTGCAAAGCAAGGGATGTACTGCTTGAAATGAAAATTAAGATCGTAAATTAGATATATTGAAATAACAGAGCAAGATGCAAATATGGGAGATAGAACAGATCCATATATAGATGAAAACAAGGTACAAAAATATAGAATTAAAAATAGATAATGTAACAAAGATTTGATGCAAATATATAGATAATGTAGCAACAGACGGTATATGTTCACAAATTTAGGCCATGCCGACCGTGGTAGGTTGAGATTGAACATACCGAGCGCTCCCTAAAGTCATCCGGAATGGTGAGATAGAACTTCGTTTCTGATGTCTACTACACAACCTTCTTCTTGTAGACGTTGTTGGGCCTCCAAGTGCAGAGGTTTGTAGGACAGTAGCAAATTTCCCTCAAGTGGATGACCTAAGGTTTATCAATCCGTGGGAGGCGTAGGATGAAGATGGTCTCTCTCAAGCAACCCTGCAACCAAATAACAAAGAGTCTCTTGTGTCCCCAACACACCCAATACAATGATAAATTGTATAGGTGCACTAGTTCAGCGAAGAGATGGTGATACAAGTGCAATATGAATGGTAGATATAGGTTTTTTGTAATCTAAAAATATAAAAACAGCAAGGTAACAAGTGGTAAAAGTGAGCGTAAACGGTATTGCAATGCTAGGAAACAAGGCCTAGGGTTCATACTTTCACTAGTGCAAGTTCTCTCAACAATAATAACATAATTGGATCACATAAATATCCCTCAACATGCAACAAATAGTCACTCCAAAGTCACTAATAGCAGAGAACAAACGAAGAGATTATGGTAGGGTACGAAACCACCTCAAAGTTATTCTTTCCAATCAATCCATTGGGCTGTTCCTATAAGTGTCACAAACAGCCCTAGAGTTCGTACTAGAATAACACCTTAAGACACAAATCAACCAAAACCCTAATGTCACCTAGATACTCCAATGTCACCTCAAGTATCCGTGGGTATGATTATACGATATGCATCACACAATCTCAGATTCATCTATTCAACCAACACAAAGTACTTCAAAGAGTGCCCCAAAGTTTCTACCGGAGAACCACGACGAAAACGTGTGCCAACCCCTATGCATAGGTTCATGGGCGGAACCCGCAAGTTGATCACCAAAATATACATCAAGTGAATCACGTGATATCCCATTGTCACCACAGATACGCACGGCAAGACATACATCAAGTGTTCTCAAATATTTAAAGACTCAATCCGATAAGATAACCTCAAAGGGAAAACTCAATCCATTACAAGAGAGTAGAGGGGGAGAAGCAACATAAGATCCAACTATAATAGCAAAGCTCGTGATACATCAAGATCATGCCAAATCAAGAACACGGGAGAGAGAGAGAGATCAAACACATAGCTACTGGTACATACCCTCAGCCCCGAGGGTGAACTATTCCCTTCTCGTCATGGAGAGCGCCGGGATGATGAAGATGGCCACCGGTGAGGGATCCCCCCTCCGATAGGGTGCCGGAACAGGGTCCCGATTGGTTTTTGGGTGGCTACAGAGGCTTGCAGCGGTGGAACTCACAATCTATTCTGTTCTCCGAAAGTTTTAGGGTATATGGAGTTATATAGGCGGAAGAAGTACGTCGGTGGACCTCCGGGCTGTCTACGAGGCAGGGGGGCGCGCCCCCCATCCTCGTGGGTAGCCCGGGACTCCCCTGGTGAGCTTCCGGTACTCCGTGGGCTTCTTCTGGTCCAAAAATAAGTTCCGTGGAGTTTCAGGTCAATTGGACTCCGTTTGATATTCCTTTTCTTCGAAACACTGAAATAGGCAAAAAAAACAGCAATTCTGGGCTGGGCCTTCGGTTAATAGGTTAGTCCCAAAAATAATATAAGAGTGGATAATAAAGCCCAATATTGCCCAAAATAGTAGATAATATAGCATGGAGCAATCAAAAATTATAGATATGTTGGAGACGTATCAAGCATCCCCAAGCTTAATTCCTGCTCGTCCTCGAGTAGGTAAATGATAAAAATAGAATGTTTTATGCGGAATGCTACTTGGCATAATTTCAATGTAATTCTTCTTAATTGTGGTATGAATATTCAGATCCGAAAGATTCAAGATAAAAGTTCAATATTGACATAAAAATAATAATACTTCAAGCATACTAACTAAGCAATTATGTCCTCTCAAAATAACATGGCCAAAGAAAGTTCATCCCTACAAAATCATATAGTTTAGTCATGCTCCATTTTCGTCACACAAGAATGCTCTCATCATGCAGAACCCCGATGACAAGCCAAGCAATTGTTTCATACTTTAGTAATCTCGAACCTATAAACTTTCATGCAATATATGAGCGCGAGCCATGGACATAGCACTATGGGTGGAATAGAATATGATGATGGGGGTTATGTGGAGAAGACAAAAAAGGAGAAGATCTCACATCAACGAGGCTAATCAATGGGCTATGGAGATGCCCATCGATTGATGTTAATGCAAGGAGTACGGATTGCCATGTAACGGATGCACTAGAGCTATAAATGTATGAAAGCTCGACAAAAGAAACTAAGTGGGTGTGCATCCAACTTGCTTGCTCACGAAGACCTAGAGCACTTGAGGAGGCCCATTTTTGGAATATACAATCCAAGTTCTATAATGAAAAAATTCCCACTAGTATATGAAAATGAGAAAACAAGAGACTCTCTATCATGAAGATTACGGTGCTACTTTGAAGCACAAGTGTGGCAAAGGATAGTAACATTGTCCCTTCTCTCTTTTTCTCTCATTTTTTTATGTGGGCTTCTTTGGCCTCTTTTTTTATTTGGGCTTCTTTATCCTCTCTTTTTTTAACCTCACATGGGACAATGCTCTAGAAAATGATGATCATCACACTTCTATTTATTTACAACTCGATGATTACAACTCGATACTAGAACAAAGTATGACTCTATATGAATGCCTCCGTGTGTACAGGATATGCAATGAACCAAGAGTGACATGTATGAAAGAATTATGAACGGTGGCTTTGCCACAAATACTATGTCAACTACATGATCATGCTAAGCAATATGACAATGATGAATGTGTCATGAAGAACGGTATGGTGGAAAGTTGCATGGCAATATATCTCGGAATGGCTATGGAAATGCCATAATAGGTAGGTATAGTGGATGTTGTGAGGAAGATATAAGGAGGTTTATGTGTGAAAAAGTGTATCATATCACGGGGTTTGGATGCACCGGCGAAGTTTGCACCAACTTTCAATATGAGAAAGGGCAATGCACGGTACCGAAGAGGCTAGCAATGATGGACGGGTGAGAGTGCGTATAATCCATGGACTCAATATTAGTCATAAAGAACATACATACTTATTGCAAAAATCTACAAGCCATCAAAAACCAAAGCACTACGCGCATGCTCCTAGGGGGATGGATTTGTAGGATAAGACCATCGCTCGTCCCCGACCGCCACTCATAAGGAAGACAATCAAAGAACACCTCATGTTTCAAATTTGTTACACAACCTTTACCATATGTGCATGCTACGGGACTTGCAAACTTCAACACAAGCATTTCTCAAATTCACAACTACTCAACTAGCACGACTTTGATATTATTACCTCCATATCTCAAAACAATCATCTAGCATCAAACTTCTCTTAGTATTCAACACACTCATAAGAAAGTTTTTACTATTCTTGTATACCTAGCATATTAGGATTGAGCACGTTACCATGCTGTTTAAGACTCTCAAAATAATATAAGTGAAGCATGAGAGTTCATCTAATTCTTCAAAATAAAACCACCATTGTGCTCTAAAAGATATAAGTGAAGCTCAATGAGTAGTCGAATAATTATGCAACTATGTGAAGACTCTCTAACATTTAAGAATTTCAGACCTTGGTATTTTATTCAAACAGCAAGCAAAGCTAAAGAAAATAAAATGACGCTCCAAGCAGAACACATATCATGTGGTGAATAAAAATATAGCTCCAAGTAAAGTTACCGATGAACGAAGACGGAAGAGGGGATGCCTTCCGGGGCATCCCCAAGATTAGGCTCTTGGTTATACTTGAATATTACCTTGGGGTGCCTTGGGAATCCCCAAGCTTAGGCTCTTGCCACACCTTATTCCATAGTTCATCGAATCCTTACCCAAAACCTGAAAACTTCACAACACAAAACTTAACAGAAAACTCGTAAGCTCCGTTAGCGAAAGAAAACAAAACACCGCTTCAAGTACTGTAATGAACTCATTCTTTATTGATATTGGTGTTAAACCTACTGTATTCCAACTTCTCTATGGTTTATAAACTATTTTACTAGCCATAGATTCATCAAAATAAGCAAACAACACACGAAAAACAGAATCTGTCAAAAACAGAACAGTCTGTAGTAATCTGCAACTAACGCAAACTTATGGAACTCCAAAAATTCTAAAATAAATTGGTGGACCTGAGTAATTTTTCTAGTAATCATCTTAAAAAAGAATCAACTAAATAGAACTCTCCAGTAAAAAGTTACAGCTAATCTCGTGAGCGCTAAAGTTTCTTATTTTTTCAGCATGATCATAAAGACTTCACCCAAGTCTTCCCAAAGGTTCTACTTGGCACAAACACTAATTAAAACACAAAACCACATATAAACAGAAGCTAGATGGATTATTTATTACTAAATAGAACCAAAAAGAAATAAACTAAAATAAAATTGGGTTGCCTCCCAACAAGCGCTATCGTTTAACGCCCCTAGCTAGGCATGATGATTTCAATGATGCTCACACAAAAGATAGGAAGTGAAACATAAAGAGAGCATCATGAAGAATATGAATAGCACATTTAAGTCTAAACCAATTCCTATGCATAGGGATTTTGTGAGCAAACAACTTATGGGAACAATAATCAACTTGCATAGGAAGGTAAAACAAGCATAACTTCAAGATTTTAAGCACATAGAGAGGAAACTTGATATTATTGCAATTCCTACAAGCATACATTACTCCCTCATAATAATTTCCAGTAGCATCATGAATGAATTCAACAATATAACCAGCACCTAAAAAATTCTTTTCATGATCTACTTGCATAGAAAATTTACTACTCTCCACATAAGCAAAATTCTTCTTATTCGGAATAGTGGGAGCATCATAAGGGACTTGAACACTATAAATTGTTTCCACATTAAAAGAGTAATGTTCAGAAAAAGGATAATCATAATCATTACAAGTTTTTAAATATAATCATCACTACTTTTTATAGCATAAATTTCATCATAATAATCATCATAAGTAGCAACTTTGTTCTCATCATAATCGATTGAAACCTCTTCCAAGATAGTGGACTCATCACTAAATAAAGTCATGACCTCTCCAAATCCACTTTCATAAATATTATAAGATTCAACATCCTTCAATATTGTGGGATCACTACTTCCTAAAGTTGACACTCTTCCAAACCCACTTTCATCAATATAATCATCATAAGTAGGAGGCATGCTATCATCATAACAACTTTGCATATCAAAACTTGGGAAGCTAAAAATATCATCATTATTAAACATAGCATCCCCAAGCTTGGGATGAACATTAATTGCAGCAAATATATTCTCAAATATGTCATCCTCATCAAACATAGCTTCCCCAAGCTTGGGCCTTTTCATATCATAAGCATAATCACTCTCATCATTAATAGTATGGATAGCACCAATAGTATAGCAATTATCATATTCATCCAAGCAAGTGCCAAAAAGATTTTCAAGATCATAAGAAGTATCATTATCTTCCCAATCATAATCATCACAACAAGCAATAGGCATAACGAGATCATCATCAAGTGCATCATCTTCCACAATTATTTTTGATTCATTTTCATGAGGCACAACAATAGTAGGAACAACATTATTTGGGAGGGATACCTTTTTACCACTCTTCCTTTTTCTTTTCTTCTTATTCACCTCATGTGTGGGTTCAATCCTCTTTTTGGAGCTCCTTATTAATGAGATTGGTTAAATAAAAGGCTCCTCCTCGTTACCTGATTCATCATAAGAAATAATAGGGGGATATTGGGAAGTCTCTTCCCTTTCGTTGTATTCTCTTCATCTTCTATTTCTTTTCTTCTCTTTATGTAATTGGCAATATAAGGATATTCAATGCAATTCACCGCACAATACATATAAATCTCTTCTGGATCAAAATGAAGAACTCAATTAAGGGCAAATTCTGGAATGTCCTTAGTTATATGTTTAATTTCTTCATAACCCAAGAGAAAACTAAGTTCATTATGATGTGCAAGGGAAATCAAGTCATCACAATTTTTGGACACGATACGATCATGAAACAATTTGCATTGGGTACTGAAATGATCACGTTCATTGCGAAGTTCACAAGTATGGCTAATAAAGTTTAAATTTTCAGCACACGCATCTAGCCTTTCTTGCAACCATTTAGTTTCTAAATGCTTATGCCTCTTGCAATATCTATCTTCCCTATTTGGTGTGTACTTGCAAACCCAATGTACTCCACAAAAATTGACATGTTTATAGGAGACATTTTCATCATAGCTAGTGCAATCATCATTAGTACTATGAATATTCAAGGAGTTCATACTAACAACATTGCAATCATGCTCATCATTCAAAGATTTAGTGCCAAACATTTTAATGCATTCTTCTTCGAACACTTTGGCACAATTTTCCTTTCCATCATACTCATGAAAGATATTAAAAATATGAAGCGTATGAGACAAACTCAATTCCATTTTTTGTAGTTTTCTTTTATAGACTAAACTAGTGATAAAACAAGAAACAAAAAGATTCGATTGCAAGATCTAAAGATATACCTTCAAGCACTCACCTCCCGGGCAACGGCGCCAGAAAAGATCTTAGTTGACGGAGTGTGAGTGCCGCTTACCTAGACTCCCCGGCAACGGCGCCAGAAACTGCTTGATGTCTACTACACAACCTTCTTCTTGTAGACGTTGTTGGGCCTCCAAGTGCAGAGGTTTATAGGACAGTAGCAAATTTCCCTCAAGTGGATGACCTAAGGTTTATCAATCCGTGGGAGGCGTAGGATGAAGATGGTCTCTCTCAAGCAACCCTGCAACCAAATAACAAAGAGTCTCTTGTGTCCCCAACACACCCAACACAATGATAAATTGTATAGGTGCACTAGTTCGGCGAAGAGATGGTGATACAAGTGCAATATGGATGGTAGATATAGGTTTTTTATAATCTAAAAATATAAAAACAGCAAGGTAACAAGTGGTAAAAGTGAGCGTAAACGGTATTGCAATGCTAGGAAACAAGGCCTAGGGTTCATACTTTTACTAGTGCAAGTTCTCTCAACAATAATAACATAATTGGATCACATAAAAATCCCTCAACATGCAACAAAGAGTCACTCCAAAGTCACTAATAGCAGAGAACAAACGAAGAGATTATGGTAGGGTACGAAATCACCTCAAAGTTATTCTTTCCAATCAATCCATTGGGCTATTCCTATAAGTGTCACAAACAGCCCTAGAGTTCGTACTGGAATAACACCTTAAGACACAAATCAACCAAAACCCTAATGTCACCTAGATACTCCAATGTCACCTCAAGTATCCGTGGGTATGATTATACGATATGCATCACACAATCTCAGATTCATCTATTCAACCAACACAAAGTACTTCAAAGAGTGCCCCAAAGTTTCTACCGGAGAACCACGACGAAAACGTGTGCCAACCCCTATGCATAGGTTCATGGGTGGAACCCGCTAGTTGATCACCAAAACATACATCAAGTGAATCACGTGATATCCCATTGTCACCACAGATACGCACGGCAAGACATACATCAAGTGTTCTGAAATCTTTAAAGACTCAATCCGATAAGATAACCTCAAAGGGAAAACTCAATCCGTTACAAGAGAGTAGAGGGGGAGAAGCAACATAAGATCCAACTATAATAGCAAAGCTCGCGATACATCAAGATCGTGCCAAATCAAGAACACGAGAGAGAGAGAGAGATCAAACACATAGCTACTGGTACATACCCTCAGCCCCGAGGGTGAACTACTCCCTCATCGTCATGGAGAGCGCCGGGATGATGAAGATGGCCACCGGTGGGGGATCCCCTTGGTGGCTACAGAGGCTTGCGGCGGCGGAACTCCTGATCTATTATGTTCTCCGAAAGTTTTAGGGTATATGGAGTTATATAGGCGGAAGAAGTACGTCGGTGGACCTCCGGGCTGTCCACGAGGCAGGGGGCGCGCCCCCCACCCTCGTGGGTAGCCCGGGACTCCCCTGGTGAGATTCCGGTACTCCGTGGGCTTCTTCTGGTCCAAAAATTATGTTCCGTTGAGTTTCAGGTCAATTGGACTCCGTTTGATATTCCTTTTCTTCGAAACACTGAAATAGGCAAAAAAACAACAATTCTGGGCTGGGCCTTCGGTTAATAGGTTAGTCCCAAAAATAATATAAAAGTGGATAATAAAGCCCAATATTGCCCAAAACAGTAGATAATATAGCATGGAGCAATCAAAAAATTTAGATACGTTGGAGACGTATCAGTTTCCGACCGGCCACGACCACAGCTGCCCAATTTGTGCTCGCACTGTGGACACGTGAATGAACACCCACGAATCAGCTAGAACAAAAATGATTCCACGGCGATTTCCGTCGGTTGATTAACAGCGACGGACGGACTACGATAAGAGATGAGTGAATATTTTGCTAATTAAGTTGAGTACCTTCTCCATGAGAAAAATCCCCGACCCAATCCCGCAGAAAACCCCAGTCGACCAAAGTCTAGAATGTCGGTGCAGATAGGCGGCGGAAAGCGGTGGAGACGAAATACGGCGCCGTTTGGAGCGCGACCTACGCCCGCCGCCAATAACCCTCGAGCTTAGGGTGCAGAGTTGCGGAGGAGTTCGCGGCGAGTGAGTGGGGACGAAATGGGCGAGGGTTTTCTTTTCCTTTTGCATATGTGAGTGAACACACAGGGTTAGCAGAGGCGATGGAGATGAATCTTGTGCGATAGTAAATCACCGAGATTGAATGGGAATCCAAATTTCCTTTGTCCTTCATCCATGAGTTTTTTTCTACGATGAACATAAACCCTGCTAATCACCGTGTTCAAATTTGACACTTTTCCGGGTTCATTTACAATATTTAGGGGATTATGTGCATATTGTAGGCATTAATGCACGTAATTCAAATTCAAACAATCGGTGCATGAAAGTGTGCACAATAATGGTCTGGAAAAACCATACTCGTGGTATTTAGTAATTTCTCAAGCCTTTTACAAGGAATGGGCAGAGATTTCAATGGAATGTGTGGCAATAGTCAACCACAAACGCGTCATTACTGGGTTATCAACTATAGAACAATAAAATATGTGCTTGAAAAACATGACGACTGGCATGGTGGCATGGTATGGCCTCACCGTGCGCTGGTTAAAAGCTGTGAAGGTTTGATTTATGTCGTCATGCATGCCCTTCATAAATCGAACCATCACCAAGGAAGTTCAATGCTTTCGAGAGGGAAATCACCAAGATTGAAGGGGAATCCAAATTTCCGTCCTACTTTGTCATTCAGTTTTTTTCCAACGATCAACATACCGCCTCAAATGCAACGTGTTCAAATTTGACATTTTTCCGAACTCATTTACCATATTTAGGGGATTATGTGCATTTTCTAGGTATTAATGGACATAATTCAAATTTGAACAATCGGTGCATGAAATGGTGCACAAGAACGGTCTGGAAAACCATGCTCGTGTTATTTAGTACATTCTCATGCCTTTTACAAGGAATGGGCAGATATTTCAAGGAAACGTGTGGCAATAGTCAACCATAAACGCGTCGTTTATTGGGTTAACAACTATACAAAAATGTAATACATGCTTGAAAAAACATGACGCCTGGTGTGGTGCCATGGTATGACCTCACCGTGCCCTGGTAAAAATATTGTCATGCACGCCTTTCATAAAACGAACCATCACCAAGGAAGTTTCATGGTTTCGAGGGGGAAATCACCAAGATTGAAGGGGGGGGGGGTCCAAATTTCCTTTATCCTTTGTCCATGAGTTTTTTTCTATGATGAACATACAACCTGCAAATCATCGTGTTCAAGTTTGGCACTTTTCCGGGTTCATTTGCCATATTTAGGGGATTATGTGCATTTCCTAGGCATTAATGCACATAATTCAAGTTCAAACAATTAGTGCATGAAAGGGTCCACAAGAACTGCCTGGAAAACCATGCTCATGCCATTTAGTAAATTCCCATGCCTTTTACAAGGACTAATGGATAGATATTTCGATGAAATGTGTGGCAATAGTCAACCACAAATGTTTGTTTGTTGGGCTTTCAACTATAGAAAAAATGAAATAAATGCTTACAAAACATGACGCCTGGCATGGTGCCATGGTATGACCTCACCATGTCCTGGTAACAATTTGAGAAGGTTTGGCTTATGTTGTCATGCATGCCCTTCATAAGTCAAACCATCACCGAGGAAGTTCCATGCTTTCGAGAGGGAAATCCCCAAGATTGATGGGGAATCCAAATTTTCTTCGTTCTTTGCCCTCGAGTTATTTTTCTACAACGAACATACACCTTGCAAATCACCGTGTTCAAATTTGGCATTTTTCTAGGCTCATTTACCATATTTAGGGGATTATGTGCATTATATAGGCATTTAGCGCATATAAATCCAATCCAGCTACAGGTGCACGGGTGTGATGTGAGGGACGTGGATTGCCGTTCGATCGTGGTGCATCCAACCGTGCACACGCGCGATCCGCGTGGCTGGGGTTCCGGCCAATCATAACGCAACACACAATAGGCTCAGCGCACACTGTTTTCGAAAGCGACGGAGATGAACCATGTGCGATAATGAACGAGCAAAATTGTAAGGGAAGCCAAATTTTTGTTGTCGTTTGTTGTTGAGCTCTTGAATACCACCGCACTCTATGGCTGCCTGGCCCCTCCGTCCCAGAGCTCTCTCCAGGCGTCGTCCAAGGCACCGCGGCGCACAGTAACTGGTAAGGAAGCGATGGCATCCTGCCACGCCGCATTCCTCGCCGTTGATACGTCTCCGTCGTATCTACTTTTCCAAATACTTTTGCCCTTGTTTTGGACTCTAACTTGCATGATTTGAATGGAACTAACCCGGACTGACGCTGTTTTCAGCAGACTTTCCATGGTGTTATTTATGTGCAGAAACAAAAGTTCTCGGGATGACCTAAAACTCCACGGAACATCTTTTTGGAAAATATTAAAAATACTGGAAGAAAAATCCACGTCAAGGGGCCCACACCCTGTCCATGAGGGTGGGGGCGCGCCCCCTGCCTCGTGGGCCCCCTGAGGCTTGATGTCTACTACACAACCTTCTCCTTGTAGACGTTGTTGGGCCTCCAAGTGCAGAGGTTTGTAGGACAGTAGCAAATTTCCCTCAAGTGGATGACCTAAGGTTTATCAATCCGTGAGAGGCATAGGATGAAGATGGTCTCTCTCAAGCAACCCTGCATCCAAATAACAAAGAGTCTCTTGTGTCCCCAACACACCCAATACAATGGTAAATTGTATAGGTGCACTAGTTCGGCGAAGAGATGGTGATACAAGTGCAATATGGATGGTAGATATAGGTTTTTGTAATCTGAAAATATAAAAACAGCAAGGTAACTAAAGTTAAAAGTGAGCGTAAACGGTATTGCAATGATAGGAAACAAGGCCTAGGGTTCATACTTTCACTAGTGCAAGTTCTCTCAACAATAATAACATAATTGGATCATATAACTATCCCTCAACATGCAACAAAGAGTCACTCCGAAGTCACTAATAGCGGAGAAAAAACGAAGAGATTATGGTAGGGTACGAAACCACCTCAAAGTTATTCTTTCCAATCAATCCGTTGGGCTATTCCTATAAGTGTCACAAACAGCCCTAGAGTTCATACTAGAATAACACCTTAAGACACAAATCAACCAAAACCCTAATGTCACCTAGATACTCCAATGTCACCTCAAGTATCCGTGGGCATGATTATACAATATGCATCACACAATCTCAATTCATCTATTCAAACCAACACATAGAACCTCAAAGAGTGCCCCAAAGTATCTACCGGAGAATCACGACGAAAACGTGTGCCAACCCCTATGCATAGGTTCATGGGCGGAACCCGCAAGTTGATCACCAAAACATACATCAAGTGAATCACGTGATATCCCATTGTCACCACAGATACGCACGGCAAGACATACATCAAGTGTTCTCAAATCATTAAAGACTCAATCCGATAAGATTACTTCAAAGGGAAAACTCAATCCATTACAAGAGAGTAGAGGGGGAGAAGCAACATAAGATCCAACTATAATAGCAAAGCTCGCGATACATCAAGATCGTGCCAAATCAAGAACACGAGAGAGAGAGAGAGATCAAACACATAGCTACTAGTACATACCCTCAGCCTCGAGGGTGAACTACTCCCTCCTCATCATGGAGAGTGCCGGGATGACGAAGATGGCCACCGGTGAGGGTTCCCCATTTTGGAGGGTGCCAGAACAGGGTCCAGATTGGTTTTTGGTGGCTACAGAGGCTTGCGGCGGCGGAACTCCTGATCTATTCTCCGTTCTGGAAGTTTTAGGGTACGTGGAGTAATATAGGCGGAAGAAGTACGTCAGGGGAGCCACGAGGGCCCCACGAGGCAGGGGGGCGCGCCCTAGGGGTTGGGCGCGCCCCCACCCTCGTGGCTTCCTCGTTCCTTCCTTGACATGGGGTCCAAGTCCATCGGGTGGCTTTCGTTCCAAAAATAACTTCTCTAGTTGATCTCGTTCTGTTTCGACTCCGTCTGATATTCCTTTTCTTCAAAACACTGAAATAGGCATAAAACAGCAAATCTGGGCTGGGCCTCCGGTTAATAGGTTAGTCCCAAAAATAATATGAAAGTGGAAAATAAAGCCCAATATTGCCCAAAACAGTAGATAATATAGCATGGAACAATCAAAAATTATAGATACGTTGGAGACGTATCAAGCATCCCCAAGCTTAAGTCCTACTCGTCCTCGAGTAGGTAAATGATAAAAAAGATAATTTTTGATGTGGAATGCTAGTTGGCATAATTTCAATGTAACTCTTCTTAATTGTGGTATGAACATTCAGATCCGAAAGATTCAAGACAAAAGTTCATATTGACATAAAATAATAATACTTCAAGCATACTAACAAAGCAATTATGTCTTCTCAAAATAACATGGCCAAAGAAAGTTATCCCTACAAAATCATATAGTCTGGCTATGCTCTATCTTCACCACACAAAGTATTTAAATCATGCACAACCCCGATGACAAGCCAAGCAATTGTTTCATACTTTAACATTTTCAAAACTTTTTCGATCCTCACGCAATACATGAGCGTGAGCCATGGATATAGCACTATATGTGGAATAGAATGGTGGTTGTGGAGAAGACAAAAGGAGGGGAAGATAGTCTCACATCAACTATATCAATGTGAATGAGTAGGTATTGCCATGCAACGGATGCACTAGAGCTATAAGTATATGAAAGCTCATCAAAGAAACTAAGTGGGTGTGCATCCAACTCGCTTGCTCACGAAGACCTAGGGCAATTTTGAGGAAGCCCATCATTGGAATATACAAGCCTAGTTCTATAATAAAAAATTCCCACTAGTATATGAAAGTGACAAAATGAGAGACTCTCTATCATGAAGATCATGGTGCTACTTTGAAGCACAAGTGTGGTAAAAGGATAGTAACATTGTCCCTTCTCTCTTTTTCTCTCATTTTTATTTATTTATTTCTTATTTGGGCCTTTTCTCTTTTTTATGGCCTCTTTTTTTTCGCCCGGAGTCTCATCCCGACTTATGGGGGAATCATAGTCTCCATCATCCTTTCCTCACTTGGGACAATGCTCTAAAAATTGATGATCATCACACTTTTATTTTTCTTACAACTTAACAATTACAACTCAACACTTGGAACAAATATGACTCTATATGAATGCCTCCGGCGGTGTACCGGGATATGCAATGAATCAAGAGTGACATGTATGAAAGAATTATGAATGGTGGCTTTGCCACAAATACGATGTCAACTACATGATCATGCTAAGCAATATGACAATGATGGAGCATGTCATAATAAACGGAACGGTGGAAAGTTGCATGGCAATATACCTCAGAATGGCTATGGAAATGCCATAATAGGTAGGTATGGTGGCTGTTTTGAGGAAGGTTTATGGTGGGTGTATGATACCGGCGAAAAGTGTGCGGTATTAGAGAGGCTAGCAAAGGTGGAAGGATGGGAAAAGTGCGTATAATCCTTGGACTCAACATTAGTCATAAAGAACTCATATACTTATTGCAAAAATCTAGAATTTATCAAAGAAAAGTATTACGCGCATGCTCCTAGGGGGATAGATTGGTAGGAAAAGACCATGGCTCGTCCCCGACCGCCACTCATAAGGAAGACAATCAATAAATAAATCATGCTCCGACTTCATCACATAACGGTTCACCATACGTACATGCTACGGGAATCACAAACTCTTAACACACGTATTTCTCAAATTCACAACTACTCAACTAGCATGACTCTAATAATACTACCTCCATATCTCAAAACAATCATCAAGCATCAAACTTCTCTTAGTATTCAACACACTCATAAGAATTCTTACAAATCATTTATGCTTAGCATATTAGGATTATTTAAGCAAATTACCATGCTATTTAAGACTCTCAAAATAATATAAGTGAAGCATGAGAGTTCATATATTTCTTCAAAATAAAACTACCACCATGCTCTTAAAGATATAAGTGAAGCACTAGAGCAAACAACAAACTACTCCGAAAGATATAAGTGAAGATCAATGAGTAGTCGGATAATTATGCAACTATGTGAAGACTCTCCCATTTAATAATTTCAGATCTTTGTATTTTATTCAAATAGCAAGCAAAGCTAAAGAAAATAAAATGACGCTCCAAGCAAAACACATATCATGTGGTGAATAAAAATATAGCTCCAAGTAAAGTTACCGATGAACGAAGGCGAAAGAGGGGGTGCCTTCCGGGGCATCCCCAAGCTTAGGCTCTTGGTTAATCTTCAATATTACCTTTGGGTGCCTTGGGCATCCCCAAGCTTAGGCTCTTGCCACTCCTTATTCCATAGTCCATCGAATCTTTACCCAAAACTTGAAAACTTCACAACACAAAACTTAACAGAAAACTCGTGAGCTCCGTTAGCGAAAGAAAAAAAACACTTCATGGTACTGTAATTAACTCACTATTTATTTATATTGGTGTTAAACCTACTGTATTCCAACTTCTCTATGGTTTATAAACTATTTTACTAGCCATAGAGTCATCAAAATAAGCAAACAACACACCAAAAACAGAACAGTCTGTAGTAATCTATAACTAACGCAAACTTATGGAACTCCAAAAATTCTAAAATAAATTGTTGGACCTGATGAATTTGTATATTAATCATATGCAAAAAGAATCAACTAAATAGCACTCTCCAGTAAAAAGTTTAAGCTAATCTCGTGAGCGCTAAAGTTTCTGCTTTTTACAGCATGTTCATAAAGACTTCACCCAAGTCTTCCCAAAGGTTCTACTTGGCACAAACACTAATTAAAACATAAAACCACATCTAAACAGAAGCTATATGGATTATTTACTACTAAACAGAACCCAAAAGCAAGAAACTAAAATAAAATTGGGTTGCCTCCCAACAAGCGCTATCGTTTAATGCCCCTAGCTAGGCATGATGATTTCAATGATGCTCACATAAAAGATAAGAATTGAAACATAAAGAGAGCATCATGAAGAATATGACTAGTACATTTAAGTCTAACTCACTTCCTATGCATAGGGATTTTTTGAGCAAACAACTTATGGGAACAATAATCAACTAGCATAGGAAGGAAAAACAAGCATAACTTTAAAATTTTAAGCACATAGAGACGAAACTTGATATTATTGGAATTCCTACAAGCATATATTCCTCCCTCATAATAATTTTCAGTAGAATCATGAATGAATTAAACAATATAACCAGCACCTAAAACATTCTTTTCATGATATATAAGCATAGAAATTTTACTACTCTCCACATAAGCAAATTTCTTCTCATGAATAATAGTGGGAGCAAACTCAACAAAATGACTATCATGTGATCGAAAATTAAGATCAAGATGACAAGTTTCATGGTTATCATTATTCTTTATAGCATACGTGTCATCACAATAATCATCATATATAGGAGTCATGCTTTCATCATAGTAAATTTGCTCATCAAAGCTTGGGGGACAAACAATATCATCTTCATCAAACATAGCTTCCCCAAGCTTGTGGCTTTGCATATCATTAGCATCATGGATATTCAAGGAATTCATACTAAAAACATTGCAATCATGCTCATCATTCAAATATTTAGTGCCAAACATTTTAATGCATTCCTCTTCTAACACTTCGGCACAATTTTCCTTTCCATCATACTCACGAAAGATATTAAAAAGATGAAGCGTATGAGGTAAACTCAATTCCATTTTTTGTAGTTTTCTTTTATAGACCGAACTAGTGATAAAACAAGAAAAAAAAAGATTCGATTGCAAGATCTAAAGATATACCTTCAAGCACTAACCTCCCCGGCAACGGGCTTGATGTCTACTACACAACCTTCTCCTTGTAGACATTGTTGGGCCTCCAAGTGCAGAGGTTTGTAGGACAGTAGCAAATTTCCCTCAAGTGGATGACCTAAGGTTTATCAATCCGTGAGAGGCGTAGGATGAAGATGGTCTCTCTCAAGCAACCCTGCAACCAAATAACAAAGAGTCTCTTGTGTCTCCAACACACTGTAGCGACCTGACCCAAAATCGGTCAAATCTCTGTGTCTGTACCATCCCAAGATCATGCTGGTACCCACAGTACATTGATAAAGTAATCAAAGTTCAATCACACCTGAATATCATTAAACGATTCTCATATAGAGTCTTTATTACAAGAGAATAAATTTGGCTCAAGGCCAACTCATGAGAAATAAAAAAAATAACACCGCGGAAGCGTCGAAGCTAAGCGAGTCCATCCGACTCCAAAGGGCAATCGCCAAGCGCGGAGCGTAGCCTCACTCCTGATCGGAATATATCTCTGCAACATAATACGTTGCAGCCATGTAGGTCAGCTTTTGGAATAAGCTGGCAAGTCATGAAGAATAACAATAATAAAATTACTAACTCTATATGCATTTTTGGCTGTGGAGCTCTAAGTTTCATCATTTTGCGAAAAGCAAATTTTATCCTACTACAGTGGACTTACTTGCAAATTACTACAATTGTTGGTAGTTATTGAGATGGTTCCGCCAACCAATATCTCGTTCCCAATTATTAAGTCATCAAAAACCCTCAAATTATTTCATTAGTTTTAGTGTTGAGATATCCGAATACTTCCAAGTTCCAGAGGCTCAAATGTCCGTGAATCGGGACACGGCTAATCGATTAGATCTTTAACTCGCAGAGGGTTGCGACTTTCCCGCAAGAATCATTCCCTCCTTTTTAAGTCTTCGCACTTCATGGTGTTTGAAGACGGACGAATGAAACAGGTCTTCCAAAGAGTTCTTCCGCCACCGCCGTACCCATCCAATCCTACCGTTCTTCTACTTCTCGTAGTACCGCCCAGCCAGCGTCACTACTAGGGTCAACCCAGCCAGAGCCCATAATGGCTTGCGGCTGCATGTAAGCTTCCGGTCATGGGGCATCCATCCTTCTCTTTGTGGCTGGGTGAAGCTTTCGCAGGATGTCATGGCGCTTCTCCATGCATCCCGCCACCACTGGTGCTCCAGGTGCCCGTCAACCGCCCTCCACCCAAAGAGTGATTTCAAGTCCATCTTGATCATTGTAGTTCATGGGGTTGTCATCATCATTGACTCTCACATCTTGCTTATGAATTTCACTCATCCCAAAACCCGCTCTGAGCATAGCAAAGTAACTACTACGCCCGGGGTCATGGTAACAAGGGATTGGTTCATCCTACCACATGATACTACTCAAGTTTAATGACTTCAGATTTCACTACTGCATGCATGGTGAGGTGGTGACAACTACTAATGCACAAAAACATAGGAATAGAAATAACATGATCAAAACTTGCCTTGCTGATGATCCTCGTAAGCTAAAGAGTCGAGTAGCAAGCTTAGACTCGGAAACTCTACCGAGACAAACAATAACACAATAAGCACAAAGTAATAGGATCACCTAACACAACATAACAAAAGTAACATAACACAACAAAACAATCAAAACCAAATCCAAAAGAAAACTCAAAGTAAAACCACTCAAAGTTTTTCCCTACTTCAAACAATAACTAAAATAGTTTTTATATAACAAAATTCCTTAATATAACCTAATCATGGTTTTAAGTTAACTTAACAGAAAAGGTTTCACTAAGCAACTAGGAGCAAAAAGAATTAATTAAAAGCTATTATAAAACTCATTTTAGGCCTAATCCAATTTCCATTAAGAAAATAAATTAAAACTTTTTATTAAAAGTTCATCTATTAGAATGACAGAAACTAACCTAGAATAACTAATCCCAAGTTAAAAATAAATTTATTTACTAATTAATTTATTAGGAAAACAGGAACTAGTTAATTAATTAGAATTAATAGGATTCTGCTTAAAACTAATTATTTATTAATCCTAAAATACCCAAGTTAATTTCTAGGGTTTGGAAATGTTAAAATAAAGTTGGGACAAAAAGAATCATGCAAAAATAATTTTTCTAACTCAAGTTATAGCAGATTTACTATTCTGACTAAAACTAAATTAAAGCATTTTAATTATTTTTAACATAGCTAAATATCTATTCTACAGAAACTACATAAAATTTGCAATCCAACAAAAAAGAATCACTCAAAAATATTAAACAGAATAAAAGATATGAATTTTGAAAATGAAACTATTCTCGCTAAAACAGAAAATCAAAATAAAAGAAAAAAGAACCTAATGGGCCTATACTGCACTAGGCGTTAAATAGTCTAAACGGGCCCTAGGGTTAACTAAAACGAACCGGCCTAAAAGAAATAAACCTAACCTAAAAATAAACCGATTGGACCGGCCGGTTTTCTAATAAAACTTATTTCTTCGGGGTTCTAATCGTGGCCGTTGATTTAGATCGGACGGGAGGGTGATCCCGACGACGCATCGAGTCCGCGACGGCGGCGGTGGCGGCGAGAGTGCGCTGGGGCTTGAGCGTCGGGAGGTCCGGGAGTCGCCGTGCGTGTGACGAGGTCGGGAGTGGTTCGGTGGGGTCGGGGTGGTCGGGAGGGGTAGGGCGCCGACGGCGGCGACTTTGGCGGCGGGAGAGCTTGGCTCCGGCGTGCCGGAGAGAGAGAGGAGAGGGCTCCATGAGGCTAGGGGGGAAATGGGTGCGGGGCTCCGGCTTTTATAGCTGTGGCCTCGGGCGTCCTCGGGTCGATCGGGCGATCGGGATCCCGGATCCTTCGGATCCGCGATCTCCATGAAAGCTGCGTATGCGCGAGGGGGAAGAAGATGGGCGGGGCCCACGGGTCGAGAGAGAGAGGGAGGGGTAAGGCGAGCGGGTGGCCGAGGCCTAGGGGATTCGGGCGAGGCGAGGCCGGTCGGTCAAGGCTAGCCTTTGTTGGCCAAGTGGGCCGGCTGGCTTGGGCCAAAGGGCTGGGCTGGGCTTGGCGCTGGTTGGGCCTGGGTGGTTTAGTGGCGCCGAGGGGCTTTTTTTTTTTAAAACTTTATTTTTTAAATAAAACTAAAACAGAAATAAAACAATATCTATAAATATTTTATATAGGGTATATATATGCCAAAATGATCAGGGGAATATTCCCTTTCATTTGAACATTTTTCCAAAGGCAAAATCCAAACTTTATAAAAATCTATTTTTTTTCAAATTCAAATAAATTTCAGATTTGAATCCAAATCTTTTGGCAATGTTTTCTTCTGATATTTTTGGAGTGTCATGTTTACTCCTCTCATACTTTTGATCAAGTATTTATCAGGCTTAGTTTTTGAAATGTTTCCCACAAGCCAAAGTTTGAAATTCAAAATTCAAAACTCAAACTTCTCTGAAGCTTCAAATGGCATTCAAATTCAAACAGGATGCATAGGATGCTTCGCTATAATTGTAAAACATTCCAAATAGGAAATTTGGGATGTTACAAACCTACCCACCTTAAGATGAATCTCGCCCTCGAGATTCGGGTTGGCTAGCAAATAGGTGCGGGTGGTCTCGAAGAAGGTCTTCTTCGCTCCTGTGTGGCTTCTTCCTCGGTGTGGTGACTCCACAAGACCTTGCAAAATTTGATGACCTTGCTGCGGGTGACTCTGCTTGCAGTCTCGAGAATTCGGACGGGTTTCTCCTTGTAAGTCAGATCACCGCAAGTTGTATGGCCTCTAGGGGCACTGTGTCTCTCAACGGAACATCGGCCATGTCGGCATGACACTTCTTCAGCTGAGAAACGTGGAAGACATCATGAACTCCGGACAATCCTTCCGCAATTCCAACTTGTACGCAACTTCTCCACGACGCTCGAGGATTTTGTAGGGGCCAATGAATCGGGTGCTAACTTTCCTTGACTCCAAACCTCTTGATTCCACGGTGAGACACACGAAGATATGCTCGGTCTCCCACTTCGTAAGTCACCTCCTTGCGCCATCGTCGGCATAACTCTTCTGTCTTGACTGTGCTATCTTGAGCCTGTCTCGAATCAGCTTGACTTTCTCTTGAATCCTTGATAAGGTCGGAACCAAAAGTGATCGATCTCCAACACTATCCCACAAAGAATGGTGTTCTCGCACCTCCTTCCGTATAGAGCTTGAAGGGGCCATCTTCAAACTGGATTGATAACTGTTGTTGTATGAGAACTCTGCGACGGCAAATTATCATCCCAGCTAGACCCATAGTCTAGCACACAGGCTCTCAACATGTCCTCCAGAATCTGATTGACTCTCTTGGTCTGTCCATCTGTCTGCGGATGAAAAGCTGTCTCAATTCCAGCCTCGCACTCCAAAGTTTCATGCAATCGCTTCCAAAACTTTGAGGTAAACTGCGTTCCTATCTCGACACGATTTTCCTTGGAACTCCATGCAGACATACGATCCTGGTCATGTATATCTTGGCCAACTTGGCACTGGTATAGGTAGTTTTCACGGGAATGAAGTGAGCTACCTTGGTCAAACGATCAACTACTACCCAGATAGAATCATAACCTGAACGGGTCCTGGGTAATCCTGTGATGAAATCCATTCCAAGTTTCTCCCATTTCCAATCGGGAATCGGCAAAGGTTGAAGTAACCCTGCTGGCTTCGATGTTCCGCCTTTACCGCTGGCAAACATCGATATCGCTACGTACTCGCAATATCCTTCTTCATACCGCCCACCGTAAACTTTGCTTCAAATCCAGGTACATCTTGGTGTTGCCGGGATGAATCGAGTACGGTGAATCATGAGCCTCCTGAAGAATTAGCTTCCTGAGCTCGGGATCATTGGGCACATAAATACGATCCTCAAACCATATAGTTCCGTGTTCATCCTTACGGAATCCTTTAGCTTTTCCTTCCTCCATCTTTTGCTTTATCTCATCGATTTCCTTGTCCGACTTTTGGGCTTCACGAATCCTTTCGGCCAAAGTGGACTGAACTTCCAGAGTTGCAACAAATCCTTTCGGAACTATCTCCAGTCGGAGATCTCTGAGGTCATCGACTAACTCCTGGGGTAATCCTCCTGCTGTAAGAGTATTCACATAACTCTTACGGCTCAAAGCATCTGCTACAACATTAGCTTTACCGGGGTGGTAATGCAATCTCATGTCATAGTCCTTTATCAACTCTAGCCATCTCCTCTGCCTGAGGTTCAATTCCTTCTGCGTGAAGATATACTTCAAACTCTTGTGATCTGTGTAGACATCACAACGATTTCCGATGAGGAAATGTCTCTAGGTCTTGAGTGCATGCACTACGGCTGCTAACTCCAAATCATGCGTGGCATAATTCATCTCATGAGGCCGTAGCTGTCTGGAGGCATAAGCTACAACCTTACCTTCCTGCATCAATACTCCTCCGAGTCCTTGACGAGAAGCGTCACAATAAACCTGGTATTCCTTGTGTATGTCCGCAAAATCAACATCGGGCGGTGACCAACCGCTTTCTTCAATTCCTGAAAACTGGCTTCACATTCCTCGGTCCAAACATACTTGGCTTCCTTCTTCAACAGCTCACCATGGGCTTGGCAATCTTTGAGAAGTTCTCAATGAACCTCCGATAATATCCTGCGAGTCCGAGAAAACTGCAGATCTCCTTGATCGAGGTGGGTGACGCCAATTGGTGACTGATTCAACCTTGGCGGGATCAACTGCTATTCCTTCTCCTGAAATAACATGTCCGAGGAATCCAACTTCCTTCAACCAAAATTCACATTTGCTGAACTTGGCATACAACCGATGTTCTCAAGTTTCTCCAGAACTAGACGCAAATGTTCCTTATGCTCTTCCTCGCTCTTGGAGAAAATCAATATGTCATCGATGAAGACCACGACAAACTTGTCCAGATATTCCATGAACACCTTGTTCATCAAATTCATGAAGTATGCAGGAGCATTAGTCAATCCAAATGACATGACGGTATACTCATATAAACCATACCTGGTGGTGAATGCTGTTTTGGGTATATCCTTTTCACGAATCTTCAACTGATGATACCCTGATCGAAGATCGATCTTAGAGAATACCTTGGCTCCAACAAGCTGATCAAACAAGTCATTGATCATCGGCAGGGGGTACTTGTTCTTGATGGTTACTTCGCTCAATGCACGATAATCCACAACCATCCTCAAGCTTCCATCCTTCTTCTCTACCAAAAGAACTGGGCTCCCCAAGGTGATGAGCTTGGACGAATATATCCTTTCTCCAATAACTCATTTATTTGATCCTTGATCTCTTTCAACTCATTCGTGGCATCCGATAAGGTCTCTTGGATATTGGGGCTGTGCCGCAATAACTCGATCAGAAATTCAATGTCCTGTCCGGTGGCATTCTGGTAATTCCTCCGGAAACACATCGGAAATTCTTGCACTACCGCACTTCCTCCCGAACAACTCTCGTGAGGGAATGCACCGATTCTTCATCCGGCTGTGCTGGCTACATACTTGATCCTCTTCGCCCGGGGTGGTGAGCAGAATAGACTTCTTGAGCACGATCAATGTTCCTTCAAACTTTGACAACCAATCCATGCCTAGGATTACATCCAAGGTCTGGGTTTCCAACACTATGAGGTCCACGGGAAATTTATGATTCCCGATGTTGAGGGTTGCAGGACAGCCTACACCTGCCAACATTTCTCCTCCTGCGGAACTGATGCGAAGGGGGCTTCTAAGGGTTCTAGTGCGCAACCCGTACTTTTCCACAACTACCCTTGATATGAATGAATGCGTTGCACCAGAATCAAAGAGAACCAAAACTGAACGTGAATTCAATAAAAACTTACCAACCACGATGTTCGGTTGATCATAGACGCCCTCCACGCCGATGTGGTTCACCGAGCACGAGGGAACGGATTTGGCTTCTTCATCGAGCCTCCATTGCCATTTCCATTCCTCTGCTTGGCCTCCGGCAGTCGGTGGCATAGTGCCCTGTATTCGGCACTTGAAGCGGTGATGTGGCTCAGATCCTTCGAGCCGGGCAGAACGGTGCTGATTGCCATTACCACTTCCATTGCCATTGCCATGGCCTGACTTGTTGTCCTGGCTGCGGTTGTTCCCATTTCCTCCATGGTTATGACCTCCATGGTTATGATGGGTGTGCCCTCCCGAGTACGGTGCATAACGGGCTTCGCTGAGCTCCCGAGTTGTGCTTCCCTGGCTGTACTTCCGCTATGGCTTTCTATCTGCTGCTGCTTGCCTTCAAGAATGGTGGCCTTGTCTACCAGCTCCCGGTAGTTGTTGAAGGTAGCCACAATAAGCTGCATGCTCAGTTCATCATTGAGTCCCTCAAGGAACTTCTCCTGCTGGCGGCATCTGTGGCCACATCATCGGGGCATAGCGAGCGAGCTTGTTGAATTCATCCACGTCTCGTGCCACAAGACGGTTCCCTCGCGCAAGTTTGAACTCACGCTTCTTCGACTCATGGCTCCAGCTGAGACATGAGCAGGCGGAAGGCTCGCTGGAATTGATCCCAAGTGATGGCACCAATGGGAAAGGTGGCGGTGTAATTCTCCCACCAAGAAGCTGCAGGTCCATCCAGTTGATGCGCTGCAAAGCGCACCTTCTCAACATCGGTGCATCCAACGGTGACTAGCTCTCTTCCGATTTTATGGAGCCAATCATCCGCCACAATCGGCTCCAAGGTGCTACTAGAGAACACCGCGGATTCAACCTCGTAAATCGAGTCAAGTTGTCCACAAGGGTGGTGGTGGTGGCGGTGGATTATTGGCGGTGTTGTTCGATTCGAATAAGTAGTTGCATCAATGCATTCTGCTCTTTGGAGCAGCTGGGTGAGCTCCGCGGGAAACCAGGTCACGCCTCGGAGGCATCTGTGTTTTGGAGGGATGAGAAAATTAGAATAGAACAATGGTCTATGAGGAATAACACTACCCATATGAATGCACAATCATAACACACCAATCATTTATTCATTCCATTCAAACATGGTTCAAACTCGATTACAAAAGCTCATGACTAATCGAAGGGAAAACATCGGCCTAACTGATCGACGAAAAAGTAAAAGATAACATGGTGGTCGACTAAAAAGTCTTTATCAGTGGCGCCTCCTCTTGGGGTTTCCTTCAGTGGTACTCCCTTCGAAATCCTGATCATTGCTCACGAGGGGTGCTTCATCTCCACTCGGGTAAAGGTCCTCTCCCAAGTCCATCTTTTCCTCTATCGCGACAAGCTTCATCTTCAAGTCGTCGACTATCTCCATGAAGTCCGTGATTTCTTCCTCATGGCTCTACGCGTGCCTTCTCCTCCAGCCCGATTCATGGAACAAAAGCTTCCGTGTCTTCGAGTTACGGCGAGTCTGAATCTCCGCTTCTCGAGAAGACACTCCAAGTCCCGGATGTAAGAGAGAGTGGAATCGCCCTCAATGGTACGGATGATATCTCCATTCCTTGCCTGCGAGAAACCATGGCGAGGTCTCGAGTGATCGAGCTCGCCCAGACTCCTCTCGGAGATGTCCAAGTGCTCGTAGATCGCCACGCCCCTTTCGATGATCCAGCTTGAACTCGTGAACTCAAAGTTGATAGGCTCCGTGTGTCCTCCAAAGGTTCTCCACGGATATGCACTTCAATCCTCAGAGCGGTGTCCGTCGGAAGTGCATTAGTGGGTTTCGGTGATCGAGGTAGAGCTATCTTCAGCTGCTTCACCATTTGGACCAGCTTTCTTCGAAGGGCATCGCCTCATCGGGCAGTAACTCCGTAGCAAACCTGGGTGAACTCGACGGCCATCTAGAATGTTGCAAAGGGAGAAGAGTCGAAATTGAACAGGGGAGAATTATAGAATGAAAAAGGGTTCAAAGTAAATGGTCTCTTCTTATGGCTTTCCGATCCTAGGGGTTACAATCCTACGGTCAGCGTGTGCTCTGATACCATCTCTGTAGCGACCTGACCCAAAATCGGTCAAATCTACGTATGCTGCATTCATCCCAAGATCATGCCGGTACCCACAGTACATTGATAAAGTAATCAAAGTTCAATCACACCTGAATATCATTAAACGATTCTCATATAGAGTCTTTATTACAAGAGAATAAATTTGGCTCAAGGCCAACTCATGAGAAATAAACTAATAACACTGCGAAGCGTCGAAGATAAGCGAGTCCATCCGACTCAAAGGGCAATCGCCAAGCGCGGAGCGTAGCCTCACTCCCGATCGAATATATCTCGCAACATAATACGTTGCAGCCATGTAGGTCAGCTTTTGGAATAAGTGGCAAGTCATGAAGAATAACAATAATAAAATTACTAACTCTATATGCATTTTTGGTGTGGAGCTCTAAGTTTCATCATTTTGCGAAAAGCAAATTTTATCCTACTACAAAGGGACTTACTTGCAAATTACTACAATTGTTGGTAGTTATTGAGATGGTTCCGCCAACCAATATCTCGCTCCCAATTATTAAGTCATCAAAACCCTCAAATTATTTCATTAGTTTTAGTGTTGAGATATCCGAATACTTCCAAGTTCCAGAGGCTCAAATGTCCGTAATCGGGACACGGCTAATCGATTAGATCTTTAACTCTGCAGAGGGTTGCGACTTTCCCATAAGAATCATTCCCTCCTTTTTAAGTCTTCGCACTTCATGGTGTTTGAAGACGGACGAATGAAACAGGTCTTCCAAAGAGTTCTTCCGCCACCGCCGTACCCATCCAATCCTACCGTTCTTCTACTTCTCGTAGTACCGCCCAGCCAGCGTCACTACTAGGGTCAACCCAGCCAGAGCCCATAATGGCTTGCGGCTGCATGTAAGCTTCCGGTCATGGGGCATCCATCCTTCTCTTTGTGGCTGGGTGAAGCTTTCCGCAGGATGTCATGGCGCTTCTCCATGCATCCCGCCACCACTGGGTGCTCCAGGTGCCCACAACCGCCCTCCACCCAAGAGTGATTTCAAAGTCCATCTTGATCATTGTAGTTCATGGGGTTGTCATCATCATTGACTCTCACATCTTGCTTATGAATTTCACTCATCCCAAAACCCGCTCTCGAGCATAGCAAAGTAACTACTACGCCCGGGGTCATGGTAACAAGGGATTGGTTCATCCTACCACATGATACTACTCAAGTTTAATGACTTCAGGATTTCACTACTGCATGCATGGTGAGGTGGTGACAACTACTAATGCACAAAAACATAGGAATAGAAATAACATGATCAAAACTTGCCTTGCTGATGATCCTCGTAAGCTAAAGAGTCGTAGTAGCAAGCTTCGCACTCCGGAAACTCTACCGAGACAAACAATAACACAATAAGCACAAAGTAATAGGATCACCTAACACAACATAACAAAAGTAACATAACACAACAAAACAATCAAAACCAAATCCAAAAGAAAACTCAAAGTAAAACCACTCAAAGTTTTTCCTACTCCAAACAATAACTAAAATAGTTTTTATATAACAAAATTCCTTAATATAACCTAATCATGGTTTTAAGTTAACTTAACAGAAAAGGTTTCACTAAGCAACTAGGAGCAAAAAGAATTAATTAAAAAGCTATTATAAAACTCATTTTAGGCCTAATCCAATTTCCATTAAGAAAAATAAATTAAAACTTTTTATTAAAAGTTCATCTATTAGAATGACAGAAACTAACCTAGAATAACTAATCCCAATTTAAAAATAAATTTATTTACTAATTAATTTATTAGGAAAACAGAACTAGTTAATTAATTAGAATTAATAGGATTCTGCTTAAAACTAATTATTTATTAATCCTAAAATACCCAAGTTAATTTCTAGGGTTTGGAAATGTTAAAATAAAGTTGGGACAAAAGAATCATGCAAAAATAATTTTTCTAACTCAAGTTATAGCAGATTTACTATTCTGACTAAAACTAAATTAAAGCATTTTTAATTATTTTTAACATAGCTAAATATATATTCTACAGAAACTACATAAAATTTGCAATCCAACAAAAAAGAATCACTCAAAAATATTAAACAGAATAAAAGATATGAATTTTTGAAAACAGAAACTATTCTGCTAAAACAGAAAATCAAAATAAAAGAAAAAAAAACCTAATGGGCCTATACTGTGCACTAGGCTTTAAATAGTCTAAACGGGCCCTAGGGTTAACTAAAACGAACCGGGCCTAAAAGAAATAAACCTAACCTAAAAATAAACCGATTGGACCGGCCGGTTTTTCTAATAAAACTTACCCTTCGGGGTTCTAATCGTGGCCGTTGATTTAGATCGGACGGGGGAGGGTGATCCCGACGACGTACCGGAGTCCGGCGACGGCGGCGGTGGCGGCGAGAGTGCGTCGGGGGCTTCGAGCGTCGGGGAGGTCCGGGGAGTCGCCGTGCGTGTGCGGACGAGGTCGGGGAGTGGTTCGGTGGGGTCGGGGTGGTCGGGAGGGTAGGGCGTCGACGGCGGCGACTTTGGCGGCGAGGAGAGCTTGACTCTGGCGTGCCGGGAGAGAGAGGAGAGGGCTCCGCGAGGCTAGGGGGGGAAATGGGGTGCGGGGGCTCCGGCTTTTATAGCCAGGGCCTCGGGCGTCCTCGGGGGTCGATCGGGGGCGATCGGGATCCGGATCCTTCGGATCCGCGATCTCCGGCGAGCTGCGTTATGTGGGCGAGGGGAAGAAGATGGGGCGGGGCCCACGGGTCGAGAGAGAGAGGGAGGGGTAAGGCGAGCGGGTGGCCGAGGCCTAGGGGATTCGGGCGAGGGGCGAGGCCGGGCGCTGCTGGGCTGGCCTGTTGGCCAAGTGGGCCGGCTGGCTGGGCCAGGCCAAAGGTCATGGCAGCACTGGCCGGGCTGGGCTGGGGTGGCCTAGTCTGGCGCCTAGGGGTTTTTTTTTTTTAAAACTTTATTTTTTAAATAAAACTAAAACAGAAATAAAACAATATCTATAAATATTTTATATAGGGTATATATATACCAAAATGATCAGGGGAATATTCCCTTTCATTTGAACATTTTTCCAAAGGCAAAATCCAAACTTTATAAAAATCTATTTTTTTCAAATTCAAATAAATTTCAGATTTGAATCCAAATCTTTTGGCAATGTTTTCTTCGATATTTTTGGAGTGTCATGTTTACTCCTCTCATACTTTTGATCAAGTATTTATCAGCTTAGTTTTTGAAATGTTTCCCACAAGCCAAAGTTTGAAATTCAAATTCAAAACTCAAAATTCTCTGAAACTTCAAATGGCATTCAAATTCAAACAGGATGCATAGGATGCTTAGCTATAATTGTAAAACATTCCAAATAGGAAATTTGGGATGTTACAAACCTACCCACCTTAAGATGAATCTCGCCCTCGAGATTCGGGTTGGCTAGCAAATAGGTGCGGGTGGTCTCAAGAAGGTCTTCTTGGCGTGTGGCTTCTTCCTCGGTGTGGTGACTCCACAAAGACCTTGCAAAATTTGATGACCTTGCTGCGGGTGACTCTGCTTGCAGTCTCGAGAATTCGGACGGGTTTCTCCTTGTAAGTCGATCACCGTCAAGTTGTATGGCCTCTAGGGGCACTTTGTGTCTCTCAACGGAACATCGCCATGTCGGCATGACACTTCTTCACCGAGAAACGTGGAAGACATCATGAACTCCGGACAATCCTTCCGCAATTCCAACTTGTACGCAACTTCTCCACGACGCTCGAGGATTTTGTAGGGCCAATGAATCGGGTGCTAACTTTCCTTGACTCCAAACCTCTTGATTCCACGAAGTGAGACACACGAAGATATGCTCGGTCTCCCACTTCGTAAGTCACCTCCTTGCGCTTCTTGTCGGCATAACTCTTCCGTCTTGACTGTGCTATCTTGAGCCTGTCTCGAATCAGCTTGACTTTCTCTTGAATCCTTGATAAGGTCGGAACCGAAAAGTGATCGATCTCCAACACTATCCCACAAAGAATGGTGTTCGCACCTCCTTCCGTATAGAGCTTGAAAGGGCCATCTTCAAACCGGATTGATAACTGTTGTTGTATGAGAACTCTGCGTCGGCAAATTATCATCCCAGCTAGACCCATAGTCTAGCACACAAGCTCTCAACATGTCCTCCGAATCTGATTGACTCTCTTGGTCTGTCCATCTGCTCATGGATGAAAAGCTGTCTTCAATTCCAGCCTCGTACCCAAAGTTTCATGCAACTGCTTCCAAAACTTTGAGGTAAACTGCGTTCCTCTATCGACACGATTTTCCTCGGAACTCCATGCGCACATACGATCCTGTTCATGTATATCTTGGCCAACTTGGCACTGGTATAGGTAGTTTTCACGGAATGAAGTGAGCTACCTTGGTCAAACGATCAACTACTACCCAGATAGAATCATAACCTGAACGGGTCTGGGTAATCCCGTGATGAAATCCATTCCAAGTTTCTCCCATTTCCAATCGGGAATCGGCAAAGGTTGAAGTAACCTGCTGGCTTCGATGTTCCGCCTTTACCGTTGGCAAACATCGATATCTTGCTACGTACTCGGCAATATCCTTCTTCATACCTGTCCACCAGAAACTTTGCTTCAAATCCAGGTACATCTTGGTGTTGCCGGGGTGAATCGAGTACGGTGAATCATGAGCCTCCTGAAGAATTAGCTTCCTGAGCTCGGGATCATTGGGCACATAAATACGATCCTCAAACCATATAGTTCCGTGTTCATCCTTACGGAATCCTTTAGCTTTTCCTTCCTCCATCTTTTGCTTTATCTCATCGATTTCCTTGTCCGACTTCTGGGCTTCACGAATCCTTTCGGCCAAAGTGGACTGAACTTCCAGAGTTGCAACAAATCCTTTCGGAACTATCTCCAGTCGGAGATCTCTGAGGTCATCGACTAACTCCTGGGGTAATCCTCCTGCTGTAAGAGTATTCACATAACTCTTACGGCTCAAAGCATCTGCTACAACATTAGCTTTACCGGGTGGTAATGCAATCTCATGTCATAGTCCTTTATCAACTCTAGCCATCTCCTCTCGCCTCGAGGTTCAATTCCTTCTGCGTGAAGATATACTTCAAACTCTTGTGATCTGTAGACATCACAACGATTTCCGATGAGGAAATGTCTCTGTCTTGAGTGCATGCACTACGGCTGCTAACTCCAAATCATGCGTGGCATAATTCATCTCATGAGGCCGTAGCTGTCCGGAGGCATAAGCTACAACCTTACCTTCCTGCATCAATACTCCTCCGAGTCCTTGACGAGAAGCGTCTAATAAACCTGGTATTCCTTGTGTATGTCCGCAAAAATCAACACTTTGGGCGGTGACCAACCGTTTCTTCAATTCCTGAAAACTGGCTTCACATTCCTCGGTCCAAACATACTTGGCTTCCTTCTTCAACAGCTCAGTCATGGGCTTGGCAATCTTTGAGAAGTTCTCAATGAACCTCCGATAATATCCTGCGAGTCCGAGAAAACTGCGGATCTCCTTGACTGAGGTGGGTGACTGCCAATTGGTGACTGATTCAACCTTGGCGGGATCAACTGCTATTCCTTCTCCTGAAATAACATGTCCGAGGAATCCAACTTCCTTCAACCAAAATTCAAATTTGCTGAACTTGGCATACAACTGATGTTCTCGAAGTTTCTCCAGAACTAGACGCAAATGTTCCTTATGCTCTTCCTCGCTCTTGGAGAAAATCAATATGTCATCGATGAAGACCACGACAAACTTGTCCAGATATTCCATGAACACCTTGTTCATCAAATTCATGAAGTATGCAGGAGCATTAGTCAATCCAAATGACATGACGGTATACTCATATAAACCATACCTGGTGGTGAATGCTGTTTTGGGTATATCCTTTTCACGAATCTTCAACTGATGATACCACGATCAAGATCGATCTTAGAGAATACCTTGGCTCCAACAAGCTGATCAAACAAGTCATTGATCATCGGCAGGGGGTACTTGTTCTTGATGGTTACTTCGCTCAATGCACGATAATCCACAACCATCCTCAAGCTTCCATCCTTCTTCTCTACCAAAAGAACTGGGCTCCCCAAGGTGATGAGCTTGGGCGAATATATCCTTTCTCCAATAACTCATTTATTTGATCCTTGATCTCTTTCAACTCATTCGGTGGCATCCGATAAGGTCTCTTGGATATTGGGGCTGTGCCGCAATAACTCGATCAGAAATTCAATGTCCCCGTCCGGTGGCATTCTGGTAATTCCTCCGAAACACATCGGAAATTCTTGCACTCCGCACTTCCTCCCGAACAACTCTCGTGAGGAATGCACTGATTCTTCATCTGGCTGTGCTGGCTACATACTTGATCCTCTTCGCTCCGGGGTGGTGAGCGGAATAGACTTCTGAGGCACAGACCAATGTTCCTTCAAACTTTGACAACCAATCCATGCCTAGGATTACATCCAAGGTCTGGGTTTCCAACACTATGAGGTCCACGGAAATTTATGATTCCCGATGTTGAGGGTTGCAGGACAGCCTACACCGCCATCATTTCTCCTCCTGCGAACCGACGCGAAGGGGCTTCTAAGGGTTCTAGTCGCAACCCGTACTTTTCCACAACTACCCTTGATATGAATGAATGCGTTGCACCGTAATCAAAGAGAACCAAAACTGAACGTGAATTCAATAAAACTTACCAACCACGATTATGCGGTTGATCATAGACGTCCTCCACGCCGATGTGGTTCACCCGAGCACGAGGGAACGGATTTGGCTTCTTCACCGAGCCTCCATTGCCATTTCCATTCCTCTGCTTGGCCTCCGGAAGTCGGTGGCATAGTGCCTGTCTTCCGCACTTGAAGCGGTGATGTGGCTCAGATCCTTCGGAGCCGGGGCAGAACGGTGCTGATTGCCATTACCACTTCCATTGCCATTGCCATGGCCTGACTTGTTGTCCTGGCTGCGGTTGTTCCCATTTCCTCCATGGTTATGACCTCCATGGTTATGATGGGTGTGCCCTCCTGAGTACGGTGCATAACGGGGCTTCTGCTGAGCTCCCGAGTTGTGCTTCCCCTGGCTGTACTTCCGCTTGCGGCTTTCTATCTGCTGCTGCTTGCCTTCAAGAATGGTGGCCTTGTCTACCAGCTCCTGGTAGTTGTTGAAGGTAGCCACAATAAGCTGCATGCTCAGTTCATCATTGAGTCCCTCAAGGAACTTCTCCCTTGGCATCTGTGGCCACATCATCGGGGCATAGCGAGCGAGCTTGCTGAATTCATCCACGTCTTGTGCCACAAGACGGTTCCCCTGGCGCAAGTTTGAACTCACGCTTCTTCGACTCATGGCTCCAGCTGAGACATGAGCAGTGCGGAAGGCCTGCTGGAATTGATCCCAAGTGATGGCACCAATGGGAAAGGTGGCGGTGTAATTCTCCCACCAAGAAGCTGCAGGTCCATCCAGTTGATGCGCGGCAAAGCGCACCTTCTCAAAGATCGGTGCATCCAACGGTGACTAGCTCTCTTCCGATTTTGCGGAGCCAATCATCCGCCACAATCGGCTCAGTGCTACTAGAGAACACTGGCGGATTCAACCTCAGAAATCGAGTCAAGTTGTCCACAGTGGGTGGTGGTGGTGGCGGTGGATTATTGGCGGTGTTGTTCTGATTCTGAATAAGTAGTTGCATCAGTGCATTCTGCTGCTGGAGCAGCTGGGTGAGCTCCGGCGGGAAACCAGTGTCACGTCTCGGAGGCATCTGGTGTTTTGGAGGGGATGAGAAAATTAGAATAGAACAATGGTCTATGAGGAATAACACTACCCATATGAATGCACAATCATAACACACCAATCATTTATTCATTCCATTCAAACATGGTTCAAACTCGATTACAAAAGCTCATGACTAATCGAAGGGAAAACATCGGCCTAACTGATCGATTTAAAAAGTAAAAGATAACATGGTGGTCGACTAAAAGTCTTTATCGATGGCGCCTCCTCTTGGGGTTTCCTTCATGGTACTCCTTCAAATCCTGATCATTGCTCACGAGGGGTGCTTCATCTCCACTCGGGTAAAGGTCCTCTCCCAAGTCCATCTTTTCCTCTATCGCGACAAGCTTCATCTTCAAGTCGTCGACTATCTCCATGAAGTCCGTGATTTCTTCCTCATGGCTCTCACGCTGCCTTCTCCTCCAGCCCAGTTCATGGAACAAAAGCTTCCGTGTGTCTTGAGTTACGGCGAGTCTGAATCTCCGCTTCTGAGAAGACACTCCAAGTCTGGATGTAAGAGAGAGTGGAATCGTCCTCAATGGTACGGATGATATCTCCATTCCTTGCCCTGCGAGAAACCATGGCGAGGTCTGAGTGATCGAGCTCGGCCCTGTACTCCTCTCGGAGATGTCCAAGTGCTTGGTAGATCGCCACGTCCCTTCCGATGATCCAGTTGAACTCGGTGAACTCAAAGTTGATAGGCTCCGTGTGTCCTCCAAAGGTTCTCCCTGGGATATGCACTTCAATCCTGTAGCGCGTGTCCGTCGGAAGTGCATTAGTGGGTTTCCCGGTGATCGAGGGTAGAGCTATCTTCAGCTGCTTCACCATCTGGACCAGCTTTCTTCCGAAGGGCATCGTCTCATCGGGCTGGCAGAACTCCGGTAGCAAAACTGGGGTGAACTCGACGGCCATCTAGAATGTTGCAAAGGGGAGAAGAGTCAGAATTGAACAGGGGAGAATTATAGAATGAAAAAGGGTTCAAAGTAAATGGTCTCTTCTTATGGCTTTCCGATCCTAGGGGTTACAATCCTACGGTCAGCGTGTGCTCGATACCATCTCAGAGCGACCGACCCAAAATCGGTCAAATCTACGTATGCATACCATCCCAAGATCATCTTTGGTACCCACAAAGACATCGATAAAGTAATCAAAGTTCAATCACACCTGAATATCATTAAACGATTCTCATATAGAGTCTTTATTACAAGAGAATAAATTTGGCTCAAGGCCAACTCATGAGAAATAAACTAATAACACTGCGGAAGCGTCGAAGATAAGCGAGTCCATCCGACTCAAAGGGCAATCGCCAAGCGGGAGCGTAGCCTCACTCCCGATCGAATATATCTACGCAACATAATACGTTGCAGCCATGTAGGTCAGCTTTTGGAATAAGTGGCAAGTCATGAAGAATAACAATAATAAAATTACTAACTCTATATGCATTTTGGCTGTGGAGCTCTAAGTTTCATCATTTTGCGAAAAGCAAATTTTATCCTACTACAAAGGACTTACTTGCAAATTACTACAATTGTTGGTAGTTATTGAGATGGTTCCGCCAACCAATATCTCGTTCCCAATTATTAAGTCATAAAACCCTCAAATTATTTCATTAGTTTTAGTGTTGAGATATCCGAATACTTCCAAGTTCCAGAGGCTCAAATGTCCGTAATCGGGACACGGCTAATCGATTAGATCTTTAACTCTGCAGAGGGTTGCGACTTTCCCGCAAGAATCATTCCCTCCTTTTAAGTCTTCGCACTTCATGGTGTTTGAAGACGGACGAATAAACAGGTCTTCCAAAGAGTTCTTCCGCCACCGCCGTACCCATCCAATCCTACCGTTCTTCTACTTCTCGTAGTACCGTCCAGCCAGCGTCACTACTAGGGTCAACCCAGCCAGAGCCCATAATGGCTTGCGGCTGCACAGTAAGCTTCGGTCATGGGGCATCCATCCTTCTCTTTGTGGCTGGGTGAAGCTTTCCGCAGGATGTCATGGCGCTTCTCCATGCATCCCGCCACCACTGGTGCTCCAGGTGCCCGTCAACCGTCCTCCACCCAAAGAGTGATTTCAAAGTCCATCTTGATCATTGTAGTTCATGGGGTTGTCATCATCATTGACTCTCACATCTTGCTTATGAATTTCACTCATCCCAAAACCCGTCTACGAGCATAGCAAAGTAACTACTACGTCCCGGGGTCATGGTAACAAGGGGATTGGTTCATCCTACCACATGATACTACTCAAGTTTAATGACTTCAAGATTTCACTACTGCATGCATGGTGAGGTGGTGACAACTACTAATGCACAAAAACATAGGTATAGAAATAACATGATCAAAACTTGCCTTGCTGATGATCCTCGTAAGCTAAAGAGTCGTAGTAGCAAGCTTCGCACTCCGGAAACTCTACCGAGACAAACAATAACACAATAAGCACAAAGTAATAGGATCACCTAACACAACATAACAAAAGTAACATAACACAACAAAACAATCAAAACCAAATCCAAAAGAAAACTCAAAGTAAAACCACTCAAAGTTTTTCCGTACTTCAAACAATAACTAAAATAGTTTTATATAACAAAATTCCTTAATATAACCTAATCATGGTTTTAAGTTAACTTAACAGAAAAGGTTTCACTAAGCAACTAGGAGCAAAAAGAATTAATTAAAAAGCTATTATAAAACTCATTTTAGGCCTAATCCAATTTCCATTAAGAAAAATAAATTAAAACTTTTTATTAAAAGTTCATCTATTAGAATGACAGAAACTAACCTAGAATAACTAATCCCAAGTTAAAAATAAATTTATTTACTAATTAATTTATTAGGAAAACAGGAACTAGTTAATTAATTAGAATTAATAGGATTCTGCTTAAAACTAATTATTTATTAATCCTAAAATACCCAAGTTAATTTCTAGGGTTTGGAAATGTTAAAATAAAGTTGGGACAAAAAGAATCATGCAAAAATAATTTTTCTAACTCAAGTTATAGCAGATTTACTATTCTGACTAAAACTAAATTAAAGCATTTTAATTATTTTTAACATAGCTAAATATATATTCTACAGAAACTACATAAAATTTGCAATCCAACAAAAAAGAATCACTCAAAAATATTAAACAGAATAAAAGATATGAATTTTTGAAAATGAAACTATTCTGCTAAAACAGAAAATCAAAATAAAAGAAAAAAAACCTAATGGGCCTATCTTGCACTAGGCGTTAAATAGTCTAAACGGGCCCTAGGGTTAACTAAAACGAACCGGCCTAAAAAAATAAACCTAACCTAAAATAAACCGATTGGACCGGCGGTTTTCTAATAAAACTTACCCCTTGGGTTCTAATCGTGGCCGTTGATTTAGATCGGACGGGAGGTGATCCCGACGACGCATCGGGAGTCCGGCGACGGCGGCAAGGGCGGCGAGAGTCGTCGGGGCTTGGCGTCGGGGAGGTCCGGGAGTCGCCGTGCGTGCGGACGAGGTCGGGAGTGGTTGGTGGGGTCGGGGTGGTCGGGAGGGTAGGCGCGACGGCGGCGACTTTGGCGGCGGGGAGAGCTTCGGGCTCCGGCGTGCTTCGGGAGAGAGAGGGAGAGGGGCTCCGGCGAGGCTAGGGGGGGAAATGGGGTGCGGGGGCTCCGGCTTTTATAGCCAGGGCCTCGGGCGTCCTCGGGGGTCGATCGGGGGCGATCGGGGATCCCGGATCCTTCGGGATCCGGCGATCTCCGGCGAGCTGCGTTGCGTGGGCGAGGGGGGAAGAAGATGGGGCGGGGCCCACGGGTCAGAGAGAGAGGGAGGGGTGGCGGCGGGTGGCCGAGGCCTAGGGATTCGGGCGGGCGAGGCCGGTCGGGCTGGCTGGCTGGCTGTTGGCCAAGTGGGCAGTGGCTTGGGCCAGGCTGGGTCTGGCACTGGCTGGGCCTGGGGTGGCCTAGCTGGCGCCCGAGGGGGTTTTTTTTTTAAAACTTTATTTTTTTAAATAAAACTAAAACAGAAATAAAACAATATCTATAAATATTTTATATAGGGTATATATATACCAAAATGATCAGGGGAATATTCCCTTTCATTTGAACATTTTTCCAAAGGCAAAATCCAAACTTTATAAAAATCTATTTTTTTCAAATTCAAATAAATTTCAGATTTGAATCCAAATCTTTTGGCAATGTTTTCTTCTGATATTTTTGGAGTGTCATGTTTACTCCTCTCATACTTTTGATCAAGTATTTATCAGGCTTAGTTTTTGAAATGTTTCCCACATGCCAAAGTTTGAAATTCAAATTCAAAACTCAAAATTCTCTGAAACTTCAAATGGCATTCAAATTCAAACAGGATGCATAGGATGCTTAGCTATAATTGTAAAACATTCCAAATAGGAAATTTGGGATGTTACAAACCTACCCACCTTAAGATGAATCTCGCCCTCGAGATTCGGGTTGGCTAGCAAATAGGTGCGGGTGGTCTCGAAGAAGGTCTTCTTGGCGTTCCCTGTGTGGCTTCTTCCTCGGTGTGGTGACTCCACAAAGACCTTGCAAAATTTGATGACCTTGCTGCGGGTGACTCGCTTGCAGTCTCGAGAATTCGGACGGGTTTCTCCTTGTAAGTCAGATCACTGTCAAGTTGTATGGCCTCTAGGGGCACTGTGTCTCTCAGCGGAACATCGGCCATGTCGGCATGACACTTCTTCAGCTGAGAAACGTGGAAGACATCATGAACTCCGGACAATCCTTCCGCAATTCCAACTTGTATGCAACTTCTCCACGACGTTCGAGGATTTTGTAGGGCCAATGAATCGGGTGCTAACTTTCCTTGACTCCAAACCTCTTGATTCCACGAAGTGAGACACACGAAGATATGCTCGGTCTCCCACTTCGTAAGTCACCTCCTTGCGCTTCTTGTCGGCATAACTCTTACTCTTGACTGTGCTATCTTGAGCCTGTCTCGAATCAGCTTGACTTTCTCTTGAATCCTTGATAAGGTCGGAACCGAAAAGTGATCGATCTCAACACTATCCCACAAAATGGTGTTCGCACCTCCTTCCGTATAGAGCTTGAAGGGCCATCTTCAAACTGGATTGATAACTGTTGTTGTATGAGAACTCTGCGTCGGCAAATTATCATCCCAGCTAGACCCATAGTCTAGCACACAAGCTCTCAACATGTCCTCCGAATCTGATTGACTCTCTTGGTCCATCCATCATGCTGCGGATGAAAAGCTGTCTTCAATTCCAGCCTCGTACCCAAAGTTTCATGCAACTGCTTCCAAAACTTTGAGGTAAACTGCGTTCCTCTATCGACACGATTTTCCTCGGAACTCCATGCGACATACGATCCTGGTCATGTATATCTTGGCCAACTTGGCACTGGTATAGGTAGTTTTCACGGAATGAAGTGAGCTACCTTGGTCAAACGATCAACTACTACCGGATAGAATCATAACCTGAGCGGGTCTGGGTAATCCTGTGATGAAATCCATTCCAAGTTTCTCCCATTTCCAATCGGGAATCGGCAAAGGTTGAAGTAACCCTGCTGGCTTCGATGTTCGCCTTTACCGTTGGCAAACATCGCATCTTGCTACGTACTCGGCAATATCCTTCTTCATACCGTCCACGAAACTTTGCTTCAAATCCAGGTACATCTTGGTGTTGCCGGGTGAATCGAGTACGGTGAATCATGAGCCTCTGAAGAATTAGCTTCCTGAGCTCGGGATCATTGGGCACATAATCGATCCTCAAACCATATAGTTCCGTGTTCATCCTTACGGAATCCTTTAGCTTTTCCTTCCTCCATCTTTTGCTTTATCTCATCGATTTCCTTGTCCGACTTACGGGCTTCACGAATCCTTTCGGCCAAAGTGGATTGAACTTCGAGTTGCAACAAATCCTTTGGAACTATCTCCATCGGAGATCTACGAGGTCATCGACTAACTCTGGGGTAATCCTCCTGCTGTAAGAGTATTCACATAACTCTTACGGCTCAAAGCATCTGCTACAACATTAGCTTTACCGGGTGGTAATGCAATCTCATGTCATAGTCCTTTATCAACTCTAGCCATCTCCTCTTTGAGGTTCAATTCCTTCTGCGTGAAGATATACTTCAAACTCTTGTGATCTGTGTAGACATCACAACGATTTCCGATGAGGAAATGTCTCCAGGTCTTGAGTGCATGCACTACGGCTGCTAACTCCAAATCATGCGTGGCATAATTCATCTCATGAGGCCGTAGCTGTCTGGAGGCATAAGCTACAACCTTACCTTCCTGCATCAATACTCCTCCGAGTCCTTGACGAGAAGCGTCACAATAAACCTGGTATTCCTTGTGTATGTCCGGCAAAATCAACACTTGGGGCGGTGACCAACCGTTTCTTCAATTCCTGAAAACTGGCTTCACATTCCTCGGTCCAAACATACTTGGCTTCCTTCTTCAACAGCTCAGTCATGGGCTTGGCAATCTTCGAAGTTCTCAATGAACCTCCGATAATATCCTGCGAGTCCGAGAAAACTGCGGATCTCCTTGGTGAGGTGGGTGACGCCAATTGGTGACTGATTCAACCTTGGCGGGATCAACTGCTATTCCTTCTCCTGAAATAACATGTCCGAGGAATCCAACTTCCTTCAACCAAAATTCACATTTGCTGAACTTGGCATACAACCGATGTTCTCGAAGTTTCTCCGAACTAGGCGCAAATGTTCCTTATGCTCTTCCTCGCTCTTGGAGAAAATCAATATGTCATCGATGAAGACCACGACAAACTTGTCCAGATATTCCATGAACACCTTGTTCATCAAATTCATGAAGTATGCAGGAGCATTAGTCAATCCAAATGACATGACGGTATACTCATATAAACCATACCAGTGGTGAATGCTGTTTTGGGTATATCCTTTTCACGAATCTTCAATCGATGATACCGATCAAGATCGATCTTAGAGAATACCTTGGCTCCAACAAGCTGATCAAACAAGTCATTGATCATCGGCGGGGGTACTTGTTCTTGATGGTTACTTCGTTCAATGCACGATAATCCACAACCATCCTCAAGCTTCCATCCTTCTTCTCTACCAAAAGAACTGGGCTCCCCAAGGTGATGAGCTTGGGCGAATATATCCTTTCTCCAATAACTCATTTATTTGATCCTTGATCTCTTTCAACTCATTCGGTGGCATCCGATAAGGTCTCTTGGATATTGGGGCTGTGCCGCAATAACTCGATCAGAAATTCAATGTCCTGTCCGTGGCATTCTGGTAATTCCTCCGAAACACATCGGAAATTCTTGCACTACCGCACTTCCTCTGAACAACTCCGTGAGGGAATGCACTGATTCTTCATCTGGCTGTGCTGGCTACATACTTGATCCTCTTACGCTCCGGGGTGGTGAGCGTAATAGACTTCTTGAGCACAGTCAATGTTCCTTCAAACTTTGACAACCAATCCATGCCTAGGATTACATCCAAGGTCCGGTTTCCAACACTATGAGGTCCACGGAAATTTATGATTCCCGATGTTGAGGGTTGCGGACAGCCTACACCGCCATCATTTCTCCTCCTGCAGGCCCGACGCCAAGGGGGCTTCTAAGGGTTCTAGTGCGCAACCGTACTTTTCCACAACTACCCTTGATATGAATGAATCGTTGCACCGAATCAAAGAGAACCAAAACTGAACATGAATTCAATAAAACTTACCAACCACGATTATCTGGTTGATCATAGACGTCCTCCACGTCGATGTGGTTCACCGAGCACGAGGAACGGATTTGGCTTCTTCATTGAGCCTCCATTGCCATTTCCATTCCTCTGCTTGGCCTCCGGGCAGTCGGTGGCATAGTGCCTGTCTTCGGCACTTGAAGCGGTGATGTGGCTCAGATCCTTGAGAGCCGGGCAGAACGGTGCTGATTGCCATTACCACTTCCATTGCCATTGCCATGGCCTGACTTGTTGTCCTGGCTGCGGTTGTTCCCATTTCCTCCATGGTTATGACCTCCATGGTTATGATGGGTGTGCCCTCCCGAGTACGGTGCATAACGGGCTTCTGCTGAGCTCCCGAGTTGTGCTTCCCACGCTGTACTTCCGCTTGCGCTTTCTCTCTGCTGCTTGCCTTCAAGAATGGTGGCCTTGTCTACCAGCTCTGGTAGTTGTTGAAGGTAGCCACAATAAGCTGCATGCTCAGTTCATCATTGAGTCCCTCAAGGAACTTCTCCTGCTTGGCGGCATCTGTGGCCACATCATCGGGGGCATAGCGGCGAGCTTGCTGAATTCATCCACGTCTATGCCACAAGACGGTTCCCTGGCGCAAGTTTGAACTCACGCTTCTTCGCACTCATGGCTCCAGGTGAGACATGAGCAAGTCTGAAGGCCTGCTGGAATTGATCCCAAGTGATGGCACCAATGGGAAAGGTGGCGGTGTAATTCTCCCACCAAGAAGCTGCAGGTCCATCCAGTTGATGCGCTGACAAAGCGCACCTTCTCAAAGATCGGTGCATCCAACGGTGACTAGCTCTCTTCCGATTTTATGGAGCCAATCATCCGCCACAATCGGCTCGGTGCTACTAGAGAACACTGGCGGATTCAACCTCGTAAATCGAGTCAAGTTGTCCACAAAGGGTGGTGGTGGTGGCGGTGGATTATTGGCGGTGTTGTTCGATTCGAATAAGTAGTTGCATCGGTGCATTCTCTGCTGCTTTGGAGCAGCTGGGTGAGCTCCGCGGAAACCAAAGTCACGTCTCGGAGGCATCTGGTGTTTTGGAGGGATGAGAAAATTAGAATAGAACAATGGTCTATGAGGAATAACACTACCCATATGAATGCACAATCATAACACACCAATCATTTATTCATTCCATTCAAACATGGTTCAAACTCGATTACAAAAGCTCATGACTAATCGAAGGAAAACATCGGCCTAACTGATCGATTTAAAAAGTAAAAGATAACATGGTGGTCGACTAAAAGTCTTTATCGATGGCGCCTCCTCTTGGGGTTTCCTTGATGGTACTCCTTGAAATCCTGATCATTGCTCACGAGGGGTGCTTCATCTCCACTCGGGTAAAGGTCCTCTCCCAAGTCCATCTTTTCCTCTATCGCGACAAGCTTCATCTTCAAGTCGTCGACTATCTCCATGAAGTCCGTGATTTCTTCCTCATGGCTCTACGCGTGCCTTCTCCTCCAGTTCCAGTTCGCGGAACAAAAGCTTCCGGTGTGTCTTCGAGTTACGGCGAGTCTGAATCTCCCGTTTCCTGAGAAGACACTCCAAGTCCTGGATGTAAGAGAGAGTGGAATCGTCCTCAATGGTACGGATGATATCTCCATTCCTTGCCCTGCGAGAAACCATGGCGAGGTCTGAGTGATCGAGCTCGGCCCTGTACTCCTCTCGGAGATGTCCAAGTGCTCGATAGATCGCCACGTCCCTTCCGATGATCCAGTTGAACTCGGTGAACTCAAAGTTGATAGGCTCCGTGTGTCCTCCAAAGGTTCTCCCTGGGATATGCACTTCAATCCTGTAGCGGGTGTCCGTCGGAAGTGCATTAGTGGGTTTCCCGGTGATCGAGGGTAGAGCTATCTTCAGCTGCTTCACCATCTGGACCAGCTTTCTTCCGAAGGGCATCGTCTCATCGGGCTGGCGTAACTCCGTAGCAAACTGGGGTGAACTCGACGGCCATCTAGAATGTTGCAAAGGGAGAAGAGTCGAGAATTGAGCAGGGAGAATTATAGAATGAAAAGGGTTCAAAGTAAATGGTCTCGCTATGGCTTTCCGATCCTAGGGGTTACAATCCTACGGTCGGCGTGTGCTCGATACCATCTCTATAGCGACCTGACCCAAAATCGGTCAAATCTACGTATGCATACCATCCCAAGATCATCTTTGGTACCCACAAAGACATTGATAAAGTAATCAAAGTTCAATCACACCTGAATATCATTAAACGATTCTCATATAGAGTCTTTATTACAAGAGAATAAATTTGGCTCAAGGCCAACTCATGAGAAATAAACTAATAACATCTGCGGAAGCGTCGAAGATAAGCGAGTCCATCCGACTCCAAAGGGCAATCGCCAAGCGCGAGCGTAGCCTCACTCTGATCGAATATATCTACGCAACATAATACGTTGCAGCCATGTAGGTCAGCTTTTGGAATAAGTGGCAAGTCATGAAGAATAACAATAATAAAATTACTAACTCTATATGCATTTTTGGCTGTGGAGCTCTAAGTTTCATCATTTTGCGAAAAGCAAATTTTATCCTACTACAGTGGACTTACTTGCAAATTACTACAATTGTTGGTAGTTATTGAGATGGTTCCGCCAACCAATATCTCGTTCCCAATTATTAAGTCATAAAAACCCTCAAATTATTTCATTAGTTTTAGTGTTGAGATATCCGAATACTTCCAAGTTCGAGGCTCAAATGTCCGTAATCGGGACACGGCTAATCGATTAGATCTTTAACTCTGCAGAGGGTTGCGACTTTCCCGTAAGAATCATTCCCTCCTTTTTAAGTCTTAGCACTTCATGGTGTTTGAAGGCGGACGAATGAAACAGGTCTTCCAAAGAGTTCTTCGGCCACCGCCGTACCCATCAATCCTACCGTTCTTCTACTTCTCGTAGTACCGTCCAGCCAGCGTCACTACTAGGGTCAACCCAGCCAGAGCCCATAATGGCTTGCGGCTGCACAGGTAAGCTTCCGGTCATGGGGCATCCATCCTTCTCTTTGTGGCTGGGTGAAGCTTTCCGCAGGATGTCATGGCGCTTCTCCATGCATCCCGGCCACCACTGGGTGCTCCAGGGTGCCCGTCAACCGTCCTCCACCCAGTAGTGATTTCCGAAGTCCATCTTGATCATTGTAGTTCATGGGGTTGTCATCATCATTGACTCTCACATCTTGCTTATGAATTTCACTCATCCCAAAACCCGTCTACGAGCATAGCAAAGTAACTACTACGTCCCGGGGTCATGGTAACAAGGGGATTGGTTCATCCTACCACATGATACTACTCAAGTTTAATGACTTCAGGATTTCACTACTGCATGCATGGTGAGGTGGTGACAACTACTAATGCACAAAAACATAGGAATAGAAATAACATGATCAAAACTTGCCTTGCTGATGATCCTCGTAAGCTAAAGAGTCGTAGTAGCAAGCTTCGCACTCCGGAAACTCTACCGAGACAAACAATAACACAATAAGCACAAAGTAATAGGATCACCTAACACAACATAACAAAAGTAACATAACACAATAAAACAATCAAAACCAAATCCAAAAGAAAACTCAAAGTAAAACCACTCAAAGTTTTTCCGTACTTCAAACAATAACTAAAATAGTTTTTATATAACAAAATTCCTTAATATAACCTAATCATGGTTTTAAGTTAACTTAACAGAAAAGGTTTCACTAAGCAACTAGGAGCAAAAAGAATTAATTAAAAGCTATTATAAAACTCATTTTAGGCCAAATCCAATTTCCATTAAGAAAAATAAATTAAAACTTTTATTAAAAGTTCATCTATTAGAATGACAGAAACTAACCTAGAATAACTAATCCCAAGTTAAAAATAAATTTATTTACTAATTAATTTATTAGGAAAACAGGAACTAGTTAATTAATTAGAATTAATAGGATTCTGCTTAAAACTAATTATTTATTAATCCTAAAATACCCAAGTTAATTTCTAGGGTTTGGAAATGTTAAAATAAAGTTGGGACAAAAAGAATCATGCAAAAATAATTTTTCTAACTCAAGTTATAGCAGATTTACTATTCTTACTAAAACTAAATTAAAGCATTTTAGTTTATTTTAACATAGCTAAATATATATTCTACAGAAACTACATAAAATTTGCAATCCAACAAAAAAAGAATCACTCAAAAATATTAAACAGAATAAAAGATATGAATTTTTGAAAACAGAAACTATTCTGCTAAAACAGAAAATCAAAATAAAAGAAAAAAAAACCTAATGGGCCTATACTGTGCACTAGGCGTTAAATAGTCTAAACGGGCCCTAGGGTTAACTAAAACGAACCGGGCCTAAAAGAAATAAACCTAACCTAAAAATAAACCGATTGGACCGGCCGGTTTTTCTAATAAAAACTTACCCCTTCGGGGGTTCTAATCGTGGCCGTTGATTTAGATCGGACGGGGAGGTGATCCGACGACGTCGGAGTCCGGCGACGGCGGGCGGCGGCGAGAGTCGTCGGGGCTTGAAGTCGGGGAGGTCCGGGAGTCGCCGTGCGTGTCTGCGGACGAGGTCGGGAGTGGTTCGGTGGGGTCGGGGTGGTCGGGAGGGTAGGGGCGTCGGCGGCGACTTTGGCGGCGGGAGAGCTTGAGCTCGGCGTGCCGGAGAGAGAGGAGAGAGAGGGCTCCAGCGAGGCTAGGGGGAATGGGGTGCGGGGGCTCCGGCTTTATAGCCAGGGCCTCGGGCGTCCTCGAGGTCGATCGAGGCGATCGGGATCCGGATCCTTCGGGATCCGCGATCTCCGCGAGCTGCGTTGCGTGGGCGGGGGAAGAAGATGGGCGGGGCCCACGGGTCGAGAGAGAGAGGAGGGGTAAAGCGCAGCAGGTGGCCGAGGCCTAGGGGATTCAGGCGAGGGCGAGGCCGGTCGGCGCATGGGGCTGGCTGTTGGCCAAGTGGGCCACTGGCTTGGGCGGTAAGGCGGGGTCTTGGCTGCTGGGCACTGGGTGGCCTAAGTTGGCGCCCGAGGGGATTTTTCTTTTAAAACTTTATTTTTTAAATAAAACTAAAACAGAAATAAAACAATATCTATAAATATTTTATATAGGGTATATATATACCAAAATGATCAGGGAATATTCCTTTCATTTGAACATTTTCCAAAGGCAAAATCCAAACTTTATAAAAATCTATTTTTTTTTCAAATTCAAATAAATTTCAGATTTGAATCCAAATCTTTTGGCAATGTTTTCTTCTGATATTTTTGGAGTGTCATGTTTACTCCTCTCATACTTTTGATCAAGTATTTATCAGGCTTAGTTTTTGAAATGTTTCCCACAAGCCAAAGTTTGAAATTCAAAATTCAAAACTCAAAATTCTCTGAAGCTTCAAATGGCATTCAAATTCAAACAGGATGCATAGGATGCTTAGCTATAATTGTAAAACATTCCAAATAGGAAATTTGGGATGTTACACACACCCAATACAATGGTAAATTGTATAGGTGCACTAGTTCGGTGAAGAGATGGTGATACAAGTGCAATATGGATGGTAGATATAGGTTTTCGTAATCTGAAAATATAAAAACAGCAAGGTAACTAAAGTTAAAAGTGAGCATAAACGGTATTGCAATGATAGGAAACAAGGCCTAGGGTTCATACTTTCACTAGTGCAAGTTCTCTCAACAATAATAACATAATTGGATCATATAACTATCCCTCAACATGCAACAAAGAGTCACTCCGAAGTCACTAATAGCGGAGAACAAACGAAGAGATTATGGTAGGGTACGAAACCACCTCAAAGTTATTCTTTCCAATCAATCCGTTGGGCTATTCCTATAAGTGTCACAAACAGCCCTAGAGTTCGTACTAGAATAACACCTTAAGACACAAATCAACCAAAACCCTAATGTCACCTCAAGTATCCGTGGGCATGATTATACGATATGCATCACACAATCTCAATTCATCTATTCAAACCAACACATAGAACCTCAAAGAGTGCCCCAAAGTTTCTACCGGAGAATCACGACGGAAACGTGTGCCAACCCCTATGCATAGGTTCATGGGCGGAACTCGCAAGTTGATCACCAAAACATACATCAAGTGAATCACGTGATATCCCATTGTCACCACAGATACGCACGGCAAGACATACATCAAGTGTTCTCAAATCATTAAAGACTCAATCCGATAAGATTACTTCAAAGGGAAAACTCAATCCATTACAAGAGAGTAGAGGGGGAGAAGCAACATAAGATCCAACTATAATAGCAAAGCTCGCGATACATCAAAATCGTGCCAAATCAAGAACACGAGAGAGAGAGAGAGAGAGAGAGAGAGAGATCAAACACATAGCTCTTGGTACATACCCTCAGCCCGAGGGTGAACTACTCCCTCCTCGTCATGGAGAGCGCCGGGATGATGAAGATGGCCACGGTGAGGTTCCCCCCTCTGGCGGTGCGAAACAGGTCCCGATTGGTTTTGGTGGCTCTGAGAGGCTGCGCGGCGGAACTCCCGATCTATTCTCCGTTCTGGAAGTTTTACAGTACGTGGAGTTATATAGGCGGAAGAAGTACGTCAGGGGAGCCACGAGGGTCCCACGAGGCAGGGGGCGCGCCCTAGGGGGTGGGCGTGCCCCCCACTCTCGTGGCTTCCTCATTCCTTCCTTGACGTGGGCTCCAAGTCCATCGGGTGGCTTTCGTTCCAAAAATAACTTCTCTAGTTGATTTCGTTCCGTTTCGACTCCATCCGATATTCCTTTTCTTCAAAACACTGAAATAGGCATAAAACAACAAATCTGGGTTGGGCCTCCGGTTAATAGGTCAGTCCCAAAAATAATATAAAAGTGGAAAATAAAGCCCAATATTGCCCAAAACAGTAGATAATATAGCATGGAGCAATCAAAAATTATAGATACGTTGGAGACGTGTCAACGCTCCACCGACCTCAACTCCAACTCCATATATTCACTTTCGGGGAGAAAAAAATCAGAGAGAAGGATTCATCACGTTTTACGATACGGAGCCGCCGCTAAGCCCTAAAACCTCTCGGGAGGGCTGATCTGGAGTCCGTTCTGGGCTCCGGAGAGGGGAATCCATCGCCGTCATCATCATCAACCATCCTCCATCACCAATTTCATGATGCTCACCGCCGTGCGTGAGTAATTCCATCGTAGGCTTGCTGGACGGAGATGGGTTGGATGAGATCTATCATGTAATCAAGTTAGTTTTGTTAGGGTTTGATCCCTAGTATCCACTATGTTCTGAGATTGATGTTGCTATGACTTTGCTATGCTTAATGCTTGTCACTAGGGTCCGAGTGCCATGATTTCAGATCTGAACCTATTATGTTTTCATGAATATATGTGAGTTCTTGATCCTATCTTGCAAGTCTATAGTCACCTACTATGTGTTATGATCCGGTAACCCCGAAGTGACAATAATCGGGACCACTCCCGGTGATGACCATAGTTTGAGGAGTTCATGTATTCACTATGTGTTAATGCTTTGGTCTGGTACTCTATTAAAAGGAGGCCTTAATATCCCTTAGTTTCCATTAGGACCCCACTACCACGGGAGGGTAGGACAAAAGATGTCATGCAAGTTCTTTTCCATAAGCACGTATGACTATATTCGGAATACATGCCTACATTATATTGATGAATTGGAGCTAGTTCTGTGTCACCCTATGTTATGACTGTTACATGATGAACCGCATCCGGCATAATTCTCCATCACCGATCCAATGCCTACGAGCTTTTCACATATTGTTCTCCGCTTATTTACTTTTCCGTTGCTATTGTTACAATCACTACAAAACCCAAAAATATTACTTTTGCTACCATTACCGTTACTTCCATATTACTTTGCTACTAAATACTTTGATGCAGATATTAAGTTATCTAGGTGTGGTTGAATTGACAACTCAACTACTAATACTTGAGAATATTCTTTCCCTCCCCTTGTGTCGAATCAATAAATTTGGGTTGAATACTCTACCCTCGAAAACTGTTGCGATCCACTATACTTGTGGGTTATCAAGACTATTTTCTGGTGCCGTTGCCGGGGAGCATAGCTCTATTCTTTGAGTCACTTGGGATTTATATCTGCTGGTCACTATGAAGAACTTGAAAGACGATAAAACAAAAATCTATCCCTCAACTACGAGGGGAGGTAAGGAACTGCCATCTAGCTCTGCACTTGATTCACCTTCTGTTTTGAGTAAGCTTGCGACACCTAAACCTTCTTCTGCTATTCGTTCTGATATGTCGCATGTTATTGATGATGCCACTTCTGCTATGCATGATACTTATGATGAAACTACATCTATGCTTGATACTACTGTGCCACTTGGTGAATTTCTGGATGAACAACTTGCTAGGGTTAGAGAGAATGAAATTATTGAAACTGATAACATTGATGAAATTTATGATGAAGACTCTCCCCCTAATAAATATGAATCGCCTGTTGTTCTGAGGGTTATGTTTTGGAAAAAGAAGCTGCTATAGCTATTTTAGCTTGCAAAGATAAATACGAGCTCAAGAGGTTATTAGCTAAATGGAAGCAGCAATCTCTTAATGATAGAATGAAACCTGACCCTGTTTTTGCTACTTCACCTATCTGTATTACTGATAAGGATTATGAATTCTCTGTTGATCCTGATGTAATTACTTTGGTTGAATCTGATCCTTTTCATGGCTATGAATCTGAAACTGTTGTGGCACATCTTACTAAATTAAATGATATAGCCACCCTGTTCACTAATGATGAGAAATCTCGCTACCTATATATCCTTAAAATATTTCCGTTCTCATTAAAGGGTGATGCCAACATATGGTTTAATTCTCTTGATCCTGGTTGTGTGCGTAGTCCCCAGGATATGGTTTATTACTTCTCTGCTAAATATTTCCCTGCTCATAAGAAACAAGCTGCTGTGAGGGATATATATAATTTTGTGCAAATTGAAGAAGAGAGTCTCCCACAAGCTTGGGGGAGGCTTCTCCAATTACTTAATGCTTTGCCTGATCATCCTCTTAAGAAAAATGAAATACTTGATATCTTTTATAATGGACTAACCGATGCTTCCAGAGATTACCCGGATAGTTGTGCTCTCTACATTTTCAAGGAAAGAACACCGGATGAAGCTGAAATTTTATTGAATAATATGTTGACAAATGAAAATAATTGGACACTTCCTGAGCCAGATCCTAAGCCAATTCCTAAACCAACTCCGAAGAAGAGAGGTGTTCTATTTCTCAGTCTTGAAGATATGCAAGAGGCAAATAAATCTATGAAAGAAAAAGGTATGAAAGCTGAAGATGTTAAGAATTTACCTCCTATTGAAGAAATAAATGGTCTTGATTTACCGCATCTTGAATAAACATACGATCTTAATCCATTTCCTATTGAAGAACTCATGGTCTTGATAACCCGACACAGGTAGTAAAGGTAAATTCTCTCTATAGATTTGATGAAGGTGATATTCCTCACTATAAGTCTGCTAGACAATGCTTAGAAGAGTTTGATAATTTTATTGTCAAACAAGAAAAGTTCAATGCTTATTTTGGTAGACAATTGAAATACAATTCTGATACGCTTGGACACTTGAGTGATTATATGTCTAATGTTAAAAGTGAACTTAAACTCATTAGTAAACATGCTTCTATAGTTACCACTCAAGTAGAACAAGTACTTAAGGCTCAAAATGATTTGCTCAATGAATTAAATAGTAAGAATAATGACTATGCTGTTAGAGTGGCTACTAGAACTGGTAAAATGACTCAGGAACCTTTGTATCCTGAAGGACACCCTAAGAGAATTGAACAAGTTTCTCAGAGAAATAATATTGGTGCACCTAGTCCTTCTAAAAAGAAGAAAAATAAAAATGATATGACTTTGCATGCTTCTAGTGAACCTATTGCTGAACCACCTGAGAATCCAAATGATATATCTATTTCTGATGCTGAAACACAATCTGGTAATGAACATGAACCTAGTGATAATATTAATGATGATGTTCATGATGATGCTCAACCTAGTAATGATAATGATGTAGAAATTGAACCTGCTGTTGATCTTGATAACCCACAATCAAAGAATCAACTTTATGATAAGAGAGACTTTGTTGCTAGGAAACATGGTAAAGAAAGAGAACCATGGGTTCAGAAACCCATGCCTTTTCCTCCCAAACCATCCAAGAAAAAGGATGATGAGGATTTTGAGCGCTTTGCTGAAATGATTAGACCCATCTTCTTGCTTATACGATTAACAGATATGCTCAAAATGAATCCTTATGCTAAGTATATGAAATATATTGTTACAAATAAAAGAAAGATACCGGAAGTTGAGATTTCCACCATGCTTGCTAATTATACTTTTAAGGGTGGAATACCAAAGAAACTTGGAGATCCAGGAGTACCTACTATACCATGCTCCATTAAAAGAAACTATGTTAAAACTGCTTTATGTGATCTTGGAGCCGGTGTTAGTGTTATGCCTCTCTCTTTATATCGTAGACTTGACCTGAATAAGTTGACACCTACTGAAATATCTTTGCAAATGGCTGATAAATCAACTGCTATACCTGTTGGTATTTGTGAGGATGTGCCTGTTATGGTTGCAAACATTACTATTTTAATGGACTTTGTTATTCTTGATATTCCCGAGGACGATAGTATGTCTATTATTCTTGGAAGACCTTTTTTTAATACTGCAGGGGCTGTTATTGATTGCAAAAAAGGCAATGTCACTTTTCATGTTAATGGTAATGAGCATACGGTACACTTTCCGAGGAAACAACCTCAAGTCCACAGCATCAATTCTATTGGAAAAATCCCATCGATTATTTTTGGAGGTTTTGAATTTCCTCTTCATACTGTCAAAAAGAAATATGATATTCTTATTATTGGGGATGTGCATATCCCCGTTGAGATAACATAGTGTCATTCGAAATTTCTCCGGTTCCATGTTATTCGGAATGAGTTTGTTAACAAGACTTGATCAACCTTGTTAATGGATTCCTTTTGATGAGCATGAGATGGATGAAACTAGAAGGCACACCCTTCTGTACCCTCTTTCTACTTTATATTATTTAGTTGAAATAAAGTAAAAATAGTATTTTCTGTCTATTTTGTGATTTATTTGTGCAATATAAAATTACCCCAAAAATAGAAGTTATCCAAATGGCCTGAAAATGAAATATGATTTTTTCTGGAATATTTGAGAATATCTGGCACTGAGAACACAGCAGGGGGAGCAAGCACCTCGCCACGAGGGTCCAGGGCGCGCCCCCTGCCTCGTGGGCCCATGGTGGCTCCCCTCCACTTATTCCTGCACCCACACACTTCTTCTTCCTCCCAAAAAATCACCATTCAGCTCAAGCACGAGTCTAGCTCATTTTGCTACGATTTTCGATCTCCTTGCTCAAAGCACCTCTCACAAAACTGCTTGGGGGGATTGTTCCTTGGTATGTGACTCCTCCATTGGTCCAATTAGTTTTTGTTCTAGTGCTTTATTCATTGCAAATTTGTGCTGCCTAGGTGACCATGTTCTTGAGCTTGCATGTCAAATTTATATGGTTCCAAGTAGTTCTAATGCTTCATAAAGGCTCTAGGCACTTGTAGGAGTAGTTGCTATCAATTTTGTTGAGCTTGGTTCACTTTTATTTGAAGTTACTAAAAATTTCAGAATTTTTCAGAAACTAATGAAGAGATTTATTAGGGGCTCATCGAGCCGAAGCTCGAAGGAAAAGCAAAATGAAGAAGCACAGAGGCCCAAATATAATCTGCCCTGCACCGCAGAGGTCCGGCCGTGCGAATGGCCTTCCAATGATTTCTTGAGAGAAGCCGGGATTTATGATGATTTTTATGAATTGGCTGAGAATGCAGGCCTCACCGACTTCCTCCGCGACCAACGCGAACAGTATCTCTTACTTACCAATACTTTTGTGCAAAACTTCTACTATTATCCTAAGGAAACACCTCCTTCAGTAGAATTTCATTTATATGATGTTGTTAAGAAGATGCCACTAGATGAATTTTGCAAGGTTTGCAAAATACCTTCTGAGGGTAGTTTAGAGGAACCACATCGTAAAGATGTGGACGGGTTTATTGACAGTATTACTATGGGGGAAACTAGGAAGGTTTCCGATGCAAGAATCACTAGCATACATTTTCCTGTTTTACGCTACTTTGCCATATTTGCTAGTCGTTGCTTAATTGGTCGCGGAAACTATGGAAACCTTAGTGTTCCCGATATTATCATTTTGTTCCATGGTTTATTCTGCGATAACACTGTTACTATGGGCGGTATTATTGCTAAACGGTTAAGTTTGAACCGTACAAAGGGCCCCATCTTTGGAGGTATTTATGCTTCACGCCTTGCTACACATTATAACATACCTATTAGGCACTATGAAAAAGAACAAAAAATGCTGCCCACTGCTTATTTAGATTATAAGAGTATGGTAGCGCATGACTTTATTGTTAACAATAGGGAAGGGGCGCTTAAATACAAATTTTTCTTTGACAAACATCACCCTGAGATATTACCTTGCCTGCTCCCTCCTTGTTTAATTTATCTGCAGGTCCGTATCTCGTTCCGCTGGCGGCCATTCACGCCTACCGGAACACTACACCAGCACGGAGCCGGAACCACAATTTGAGCCTCCACGACAGTCTAATTACCAGTGGGATTCGGAGATGATTTCCAACCAGTGGCAGTTAGAGTCCTCTTCATCTCAGTACGACCCCAGCTACAACTACGGATATCCGCCAGGACATCCGTGGCAATAAACCAACTTAGGCCAAAATCCTAAGCTTGGGGGAGTACATATTTCTCACCGACATTACATTTATGTTTACACACTCATTGCTAGATGTCGGTGCTCATACTCTTTCACTGTAATATCCATGCTAGTTTATTTTATTTTCCTTGCTTTCTTCTTGTGTGTTTGGAAAACCTTAAGAAAAAAAAATTACTTTAGTTTTTAGTTAGTTTACTTTTTTTGTTGTAGTAGTAATAATTAAAAAGAAAACCCAAAAAGATTTCCTATTCTTCTTTTTGCTTGTTGGGAGCTTTCCCGTGTAAATAGTTTTATTTCTTTTCTTTTCTTTGGGGGTCGATAGGAGAAGACCATAATTAAACTGTTGAAGTGGCTCTTATATGCATTATTGTTAATTTAACCAAGAGCCCATATTGCCTTGTCTTCTCATGTTTATCGAATGCTCGCAGATTCCAGCTTAGTCCAATGCACGTGCACTCTTATTATTATTCACTTCGTTCGGTGGTGCAAGTGAAAGGCAATTATGACAATATATGATGGACCGACTGAGATGAGAAAAGCTGGTATGAACTCGACCTCTCTTGTTTTTGTAAATATGATTAGTTCATCGTTCCTGATTCAGCCTATTATGAATAAACATGTTTGCAATGACAATTAGAGATCATAGTTGCTTATGCCATGCTTGATTAGCTATGAGTTATAATGGTTTATCTTGCGTGCCAGCATGCTATTAAAATGGTTGTGATGTGGTATAGTGGGGTGGTATCCTTCTTTGAATGATTTAAGTGACTCGATTTGGCACATGTTCACACATGTAGTTGAAACAAATCAACATAGCCTTCACGATATTTATGTTCATGGTGGATTATATCCTACTCATGCTTGCACTCAATGTTTATTAATTTTAATGCATGTTCATGACTGTTGTCACTCTCTAGTTGGTCGCTTCCCAGTCTTTTGCTAGCCTTCACTTGTACTAAGCGGGAATACTGCTTGTGCATCCAATTCCTTAAACCCCGAAGTTATGCCATATGAGTCCACTATACCTTCCTATATGCGGTATCTACCTGCCGTTCCAAGTAAATTTGTATGTGCCAAACTCTAAACCTTCAAATGAAATTCTGTTTTGTATGCTCGAATAGCTCATGTATCAACTAGGGCTGTCCGTATCTTCCATGCTAGGTGGGTTATTCTCAAGAGGAGTTGACTCCGCTCCTCACTCATGAGAAAATGGCTGGTCACCGGGATGCCCAGTCCCATGCTTTATGCAAACTAAATCAAAATAATTGCAAACAAAACTCCCCCGGGGCTGTTGCTAGTTGGAGGCACTCGTTGTTTCGAGCAAGCCATGGATTGATGCTTGTTGGTGGAGGGGGAGTATAAACTTTATCATTCTGTTTGGGAACCACCTATAATGTGTGTAGCATGGAAGATATCGCCATCTCTAGGTTGTTATGTTGACAATGAAAGTATGCCACTCAAAATATTATTTATCTCTATTTCAAAACCGAGCTCTGGCACCTCTACAAATCCCTGCTTCCCTTCACGAAGGGCCTATCTATTTACTTTTATGTTGAGTCATCACCCTCTTGTTAAAAAGCACTAGCTGGAGAGCACTGCTATCATTTGCATCCATTACTATTAATTTATATTGGGTATGACTATGACTGGATCTCTTTTACCATGAATTACAATGTCTAGTCAGTCCTTGATCTTTAAAGGTGCTCTGCATTTATGTTCTGCGGTCTCAGAAAGGGCTAGCGAGATACCACCTTATTATATCATATCATGATTGTTTTGAGAAATTGTTGTCATCCGAGATTTATTATTATGGCTCGCTAGTTGATTATGCTATTGATATGAGTAAACATGAGACCTAAGAGTTATTGTGAATGTGGTTAGTCATAATCTTTGCTAAAAACTTGAATGCTGGCTTTACATATTTACAACAACAAGAGCAAACAGAGTTTGTAAATTTTTTTCTTTATCACTTTCAGTTTATCAATTGTATTGCTTGAGGACAAGCAAAGGTTTAAGCTTGGGGGAGTTGATACGTCTCCGTCGTATCTACTTTTCCAAACCCTTGTTTTGGACCCTAACTTGCATGATTTGAATGGCACTAACCCGGACTGACGCTGTTTTCAGCAGACTTTCCATGGTGTTATTTATGTGCAGAAACAAAAGTTCTCGGAATGACCTGAAACTCCACTTAATATCTTTTTGGAAAATATTAAAAATACTGGAAGAAAAATCCACGTCAGGGGGTCCACACCCTGTCCATGAGGGTGGGGGCGCGCCTGCCCCCCTCGGCGCGCCCCCCTGCCTCATGGGCCCCTGACGCTCCACCGACCTCAACTCCAACTCCATATACTCACTTTCGGGGAGAAAAAAATCAGAGAGAAGGAGTCATCGTGTTTTACGATACGGAGCCGCCGCCAAGCCCTAAAACCTCTCGGGTGGGCTGGTCTGGAGTCCGTTCGGGGCTCCGGAGATGGGAATCCGTCGCCGTCATCATCATCAACCATCCTCCATCACCAATTTCATGACGCTCACCGCCGTGCGTGAGTAATTCCATCGTAGGCTTGCTGGACGGTGATGGGTTGGATGAGATCTATCATGTAATCGAGTTAGTTTTGTTAGGGTTTGATCCCTAGTATCCACTATGTTCTGAGATTGATGTTGCTATGACTTTGCTATGCTTAATGCTTGTCACTAGGGCCCGAGTGCCATGATTTCAGATCTGAACCTATTATGTTTTCATGAATATATGTGAGTTCTTGATCCTATCTTGCAAGTCTATAGTCACCTACTATGTGTTATGATCCGGCAATCCCGAAGTGACAATAATCGGGACCACTCCCGGTGATGACCATAGTTTGAGGAGTTCATGTATTCACTATGTGTTAATGATTTGGTCCGGTACTCTATTAAAAGGAGGCCTTAATATCCCTTAGTTTCCATTAGGACCCCGCTGCCACGGGAGGGTAGGACAAAAGATGTCATGCAAGTTCTTTTCCATAAGCACATATGACTATATTCGGAATACATGCCTACATTATATTGATGAATTGGAGCTAGTTCTGTGTCACCCTATGTTATGACTGTTACATGATGAACCGCATCCGGCATAATTCTCCATCACCGATCCAATGCCTACGAGCTTTTCACATATTGTTCTCCACTTATTTACTTTTCCGTTGCTATTGTTACAATCACTACAAAACCCAAAAATATTACTTTTGCTACCGTTACCGTTACTTCCATGTTACTTTGCTACTAAATACTTTGCTGCAGATATTAAGTTATCCAGGTGTGGTTGAATTGACAACTCAACTGCTAATACTTGAGAATATTCTTTGGCTCCCCTTGTGTCAAATCAATAAATTTGGGTTGAATACTCTACCCTCAAAAACTGCTGCGATCCCCTATACTTGTGGGTTATCAGCCGCCCGTGACCGCACACATGGTAAGGAAGCTGTCGGTGTCAAAACCGGCGGATCTCGGGTAGGGGGTCCCGAACTGTGCGTCTAGGCGGATGGTAACAGGAGACAAGGGACACGATGTTTTACCCAGGTTCGGGCCCTCTTGATGGAGGTAAAACCCTACGTCCTGCTTGATTGATATTGATATTGTGGATGTTTACAAGAGTGGATCTACCACGAGATCAAGGAGGCTAAACCCTAGAAGCTAGCCTATGGTATGATTGTAAGGGTTGTTTTTCTGTCCTACGGACTAGAGCCATCCGGTTTATATAGACACCGGAGAGGGCTAGGGTTACATAGAGTCGGTTACAATGGTAGGAGATCTACAATCCGTATCGCCAAGCTTGCCTTCCACGCCAAGGAAAGTCCCATCCGGACACGGGGCGAAGTCTTCAATCTTTTATCTTCATAGTCTTGGAGTCCGGTCGATGATGATAGTCCGGCCGATGATAGTCCGGCCGATGATGGTAGTCCGGCCATCCGGACACCCCTTAATCCGGGACTCCCTCAGTAGCCCCCGAACCAGGCTTCAATGACGATAAGTCCAGCATGCGTGTAGTCTTCGGCGTTGCAAGGCGGGTTCTCCTTCAAGTTCTACGTACCTGCCGAACAGTGTCCAGCTTCCTCATCAATGTTGCGCGTCTTGGCTTCCACGCCCAATAATGTCCTTCTTCCACGCGTCGCGCGAACGTGAAAAGCCAGGGTTTCTTTTATGTTTTACCCCCTAGTTGTGCGAATAATCTGCCTATAAGGGAGGCAAGAATCCAGATCCAAATCACCATCTTCCTCCCGCAAATACTCATCGGAGCGCTTTTGACCAAGAATCCATTCCATCATGGACCGTCAACGCGGCTCCTCTTCTCGCGCTCCCAGCCCTTTGCCAGGAGATTGGAGGAGATGCTCTATTCCGCACAACGAGCTGGTGAAGCTCCAAGTGGGGGGATATCTCCCTCCGGCCTTCATGGTTCCGGTTTGAGCCGGGCTGGCCACCTACAAAGGTGGGAAGCAAGCGGAGGTTACCCCAAATCCCAACAAAGGGGAGCGGGTATGCTTCGTCCCCTATCTAATAAGGGGGCTCAGATTTCCTGTACACCCATTCCTCCGCGGGCTCCTGGAGTTCTACGGACTCCAGCTTCATCACCTAACGCCCGCCTCAATCCTGCATATTGCGGGTTACGTAGCTCTTTCCGAGCTATTCTGGGCGTCGAGCCCCACTTCGCTGTGGAAGAGGTTGTTCGCCTTGTACCCGCTCTCACGGGGGTCCATATATCAAGTGGGCGGCGCCGAAATATGGCGCATTGCCGGGACCGGATATCCATCCGGAACCCCTAAGAAGGCGCCCGAAGACTGGCCTTCGGAATGGTTTTATATAGAAGACGCTCCGCTGCCGGACCCTGTTCGGATCGGCCTCCCGGAGTTCAGCAATGCTCCTCTGAAGAAACGCCTTAGTTGGCGTCCGCGGAGCCCCCGTCTGGAGGAAGATAAGAGCGTCCATTATTTGATGGGCCGAATAAGGTTACTGGCCCACGCCAGTTGACCATGATTGGAGTCATGGCAACATGCATTATCGGGGGGGTGCAGCCACTACAATCTAAGGGCCACCCCATGTGGGATTTCAACGGGGAAGACGATGCCACCCGTCATGGCCGCAAAGGGCCGGATTCGGCCGAAGATCTGGTGACGATCCTGTCCGGCCTGTATAAGGGGGAGAAGGAGGATTTCCTTCGGACGAACCCGTTAAATGGGTTCTCCATGAATAATCCCCGGCCTTGGGTAAGCGAACATTCTGCGTGTCCGTCCCGTGCCTTTAGAAACTTAAGTTTCTTATATTGTGTTCTTCTTTCGATGCAGGAACTGCGCCGGACCGTGGAGGGCATGCTAAGTCCGGGTCCATAGCCCGAGGATCCAGAGAGATCCCGGGATCCGGCCTCCGAAGAGGATCCGGACATAAAGGTGGAGCTAATCGACGGGGTGTTCCACCAGCTCAGACTGGACAATGCTTTAGTCGCCATCACGGCCGACTATCCCGGACTATATCCGGCTTCCCAGGTGATTGCGGCCGAAGCCCTGACACCGTCATTCCTTCCTTGCTTATTTCTGACCACCGTATATGATGGCGCTGTGCAGGAGGCGCCCTAGGCGCGAAGCCGAGCTCATGGTGGCTGACCAACAAGGGCCAGTTCGGACCAGTAGGCGGAAGAGGAGCGCGACGCGGACTGAAACGTTGCCGCAAAGGTGTAGCTCACAATTCATTATTTTAGAGCAACGTTCCTAGGAAGAGTTTGAGTGCTCATGACTTTTATAGGGAAAAAAGCATCCGCCGGACTGCGGGCGTGGAGGTTGCCAATCCAACCTCTACCAGCCAGGCTCCCGCACCTGGTCAGGAGGGGGAGGCGAGCGCAAGGCGCGATCCGGACGTTCCTCCAACGGAGGATGCCGACAGACTGTCCGCCACCAAGTCTGAGGTGGAGAGTGCCCTGAATCACAGGCGCCGCCGGACAGTATTTCGTGACGCGTGTTTCTCCCCCGAGGCGTTGAATGCCTTTAACACGGGGGACGCGCACCTTCGTGCTGCTCAAGATGGTTTTACCAGAGCCACGGAGCAGTATGTAAAAGACATACGGGTAAGAGAATTTAATAGTTATATATGCCAGTAGCCCCCGAGACTTAAAGTAGTTATATTAACTGATTTAAGGATCATATGAAACGAGGATCTTACCGAGAAGAATACCCAACTGTCTCGGGGCTGCAAGAGTGCAAGGCCCAACTTGAGGCCGCACTCTACGGCGCAGGAGGAAACACAAGGACCTCTCCAGTAGCGCATTATTTTAGAAAGATAAGTAGCGTTTGGCCTTTGCGCAAGTCTGAAAGAAAAATGACGTTGCAGGTGCTGCGGACAAGATCCGGATAGGCAAGAACTGCGCCAACTAAAGGCGGCGAGAGGGTGCTGCATAAGGTGCAGCATGAAAGGAACAAGCTCCAGGATGCCCATGCCCAGCTTGGAGAAGAGCTGAAAGCGTTCGGGCCGAGCTGTCGGGCTCCATTAAGGAGAATCAGCGGCTTCGCGCGGCATATATAGTAAGTGCTTGGCGAACTCCTTTGAAAAGAAGAGTTCGGCGAGGAAGTCAATTGACAGAATATATCTGCAGGTATGCTCACAGTGTCGCCTCATGGAGGAGATGCCCGTATCAGCGGGTGATCAACTTCCTAATTGTTGCAACTGATCGAGCGAGTTCGGCAGCAATGAGCGGCGTTATCCAGCGTTATGGCCAACCTTCTCCTTACCCGAGGGTCTTGGGAGCTTGCGGAGAAGCTGCAGGAGTGCGGCAGCGCTTCCATTTATGGAAGATTTCGCCTGCCGCCAAGGTGCCGAGGAGGCACAGGCCATGGTAAAGACGCGGTACAAGAAGGCGGATCCCAACCACATGGCGAAGTCGGACTGTGGGGCCCGATGGGAAGGAGATCCCATGAGTTTAGTATACGGCCAAGTGGAATTGGCGCTAAATTTTCCCAACAGGACTGTAAATTAGACAACCTGTTAGACGGGATTGATGAAGAATACAATCAGTCGAATTGACAATGTATTATAAAATGACATACAAAATGCCTTCTAGCCGGATTGTAGATCGTTTGTCGTTGCCGACCTTTTAACCCGACCTCGGGACCCTAGAGTCCGGAGTGTGTCGAATACCTTCTCGGTTATGAAACAACCGGGGTATGCATGGAGACCAGCGTAGGGGTCATCGATGCTTTATCGGACAAGTGCCCAACTAGTTATGTTAAATTACATGGGTAGTAAGAAACATCTTCCAGGAGAATAGTTCCGTTAAGGGTTCCTTTCCTCTGGGGTGGCATGCCCTAAAGTGCATGTCCGACTGCGAAAAAAGCAGAAAAACATCTGGGGCAGATAAATAAGTGGATAAAAAATCATCTTTTAAGTCACCGACGAATATTCCCTTAAGAACGCTAGCTTTCGCTGTCACCCGATCTGAGTTACACATCCGGCTGACCCGCAGTAACAATCACAGAGGTGCTCCTTTACCTCCTAGCCGAACAATCGGGAGCGTGGGGGTAAGCACAGGAGCCAGGCAACCCAGCTTGGCCAAAACTTAAGTCATATCGATGCATATAATGGTGGATAAAAGGTACATGTGGAGGCTTGACACATGTGCTGGGCATGAAGCCCGTATAATTAAGATTCTGGTAAAGAAGCCCCCAGGTATAATGAGTGCGAATAGCACATCAATTGCGCGCGAACATTGCGCAAGTAGGCCCTTTAAGGCTTGGATGAATAGGGTTGAGAAGAAAAAGATAAACAAAAGGCAGCTGAAGTAAATTTTTTTTTTGGACGGGGGGAAAGGGACGAACTCTTAGTCCGGCGCTAGGCATAGAATCGTCGGAGGCGGGTTGCGTTCCATGGGTTCGGCTCGAGTCGGTTATCCGATGCATTTCGTAGACGGTACGCTCCGCCGGTTAGGACTTGATCGATGATGAAGGGGCCTTCCCATTTGGGCTTGAGCTTGTCCTTTTTCTTATCCGGCAGGCGTAGAACCAGTTCGCCAACGTTGTAAGTCTTGGCCTGTACTTCTCGCTTTGATATCTTGAGCCTCATCGCTGATAGAATGCGGAACGAGCCTTGGCGACGTCGCACTCTTCCTCCAATGCGTCCAAGCTGTCCTGCCGATCCAACTCGGCCTCTCTTTCTTCGTACATGCGCACTCGAGGTCAGTCATGAATGATGTCGCAGGGCAAAACTGCTTCTGCGCCGTATACCATAAAAATGGTGTGAATCCGGTAGTACGGTTAGGCGTTCTCCGCAGCCCCAGTCGGAGTCGAGCTCCTCTACCCAAAGGCGTGTCAGATTTCGTGAGGACCGCACTAGTCAGGGTTTGATGCCGCTCATTATTAGACCATTTGCTCGTTCCACTTGACCGTTGGTTTGAGGATGATAGATCGAAGCGTAATCGAGCTTGATGCCCATATTTTTGCACCATGATTTAACCTCATCGGCGGTGAAGTTTGTGCCGTTATCGGTGATGATCTGTGGGGGACACCATAGCGGTGTACTACCCGGATATAAAGTCTATCACTGGTCCGGACTCTGCCGTTTTAACTGGCTTGGCCTCTATCCATTTGGTGAATTTATCCACCATGACCAATAGGTATCTTTGCTTGTGGGTTCCCCCTTTAAGTGGTCCAACCATGTCAAGCCCCCAGACCGCGAATGGCCAGGTAATGGGTATAGTTTTGAGGGTGGTGGGTGGCATATGGCTCTGATTAGCAAAGAGCTGACAACCGACGCATCTTTGGACTAAGTCCTGAGCATCTGCTCGGGCCGTCGGCCAGTAAAATCCTGTATGGAATGCCTTTCCTACAAGGGCCCGAGCTGCGGCGTGGTGTCCGCCTAGTCCGGCATGAATTTCAGCCAGGAGGTTTCGCCCTTCCTCTTCGGAGATACACCTTTGAAGGACTCCGGTTGTGCTTTTCTTATAAAGTTCTCCCTCATAGACCTTGTAGGCTTTAGATCGCGGATAATGCAGCGGGCCTCATTTTGGTCTTGGAAGCTCCTGCCTAAGCAAGTAGGCGAGGAATGGTTCTGTCCACGGGGAAATTAATGCCATTATGTCGTGGGCGGAAGGTGTTATGTCATCGGCTGAATCGCGGTTGGTGCGGCTTGTTCCGGTTTGTTAGTTCGGACTCCTCTTCCCATAAATGCGGATGGCTTGAAGAGCCGTTCCAGGAAGATGTTAGGAGGGACAGCGTCGCGTTTTGCACCAATGCGTGCCAGTACGTCGGCTGCTTCGTTATTATCCCGGGCTACGTGATGGAATTCAAGTCCTTCGGACCGGGCTGACATTTTGAGGATAGCGTTGCGATATGCTGCCATTTTCAGATCTTTGGCGTCAAAGTCTTCGTTTATTTGGGATATTGCGAGGTTTGAATCCCCGCGCACCTCTAGGCGTTGAATGCCCATGGAGATTGCCATCCGGAGACCATGTAAAAGGGCCTCGTATTCGGCTGCGTTGTTGGAGTCCGTGTACATTATCTGAAGTATGTATTGGACTGTGTCCCCGGTCGGGGACGTCAATACGACGCCAGCCCATAATCCGGCTAACATTTTAGAGCCGTCGAAGTGCATAGTCCAATTGGAGTATGCGCCGTATTCTTTAGGGAGTTCGGCTTTAGTCCATTCAGCGACAAAGTCAGCCAAAACTTGTGACTTTATAGCTCGCCGAGGTTTGTAAGATATATCAAATGGTAAGAGCTCAATGGCCCATTTTGCAATCCTGCCCATCGCGTCGCGGTTGTTTATAATGTCGTTAAGTGGTACTTCAGAGGCCACTGTTATCAAACACTCTTGAAAGTAGTGTCGAGCTTCGGGATGCCATGAACACGCGTATGCTATCTTCTCGATAGTGCGGGTAACGGACTTGCGGGGTTAACACGATGGATCGTAGTATACTGGTTTTGAAGAGGGAATTTATGCCCTTCTTTTCTCGTTCGACGACGCAGTACCGCGCTTACAACTTGATGCGTAGCTGCGATGTATAACAACATTGGTTCGCCTAGGTTGGGCGCAGCCAGGACGGATTGTTGCCAATATGGCCTTTATTTCTTGAGTCCGGCGGTGGCAGCATCCGTCCACTCGAAGTGTTGATGCGCTGAGGAGGCGATAGAGGGTAATGCCTTTTCTCCTAGATGGGAGATAAAGCGGCTTAGAGCCGCCACGCATCCATCAATTTTGTATTTGCTTGAGGTCTTTTGTGATATCTAGCTGTGACAGCTCGGATCTTGGCTGGGTTTGCTTCAATTCCTCTACCGGATACGATGAAGCCCAGACTTTCCGGTGATGCGCGCCAAAACGCATTTTTCCGGATTCAGCTTGATGTCGTATGCTCTGAGGTTGTCGAATGTGAGCCTCAAGTCGTCTACTAGAGTTTCGACGTGTTTAGTTTTGACGACTACGTCGACTACGTATGCCTCTACTGTTTTGCCGATCTGGGTAGCCAGACATGTCTGAATCATGCGCTGATATGTTGCGCTGGCGTTTTTAAGTCCGAAGGGCATCGTGTTGAAGCAGAATGGTCCATATGGAGTAATGAATGGCGTTGCGGCTTGATCCGCTTCTGCCATCTTGATTTGATGATAGCCGGAGTATGCGTCCAGGAAGCACAATGAATCATGCCCTGCAGTGGCGTCGATGATTTGGTCGATGCGGGGGAGGGGGAAGGGATCCTTTGGGCAGGCTTTATTAAGGCTTTGAAATCGACACATAGGCGCCAGGATTTGTCCTTCTTTGGTACCATTACCAGGTTTGCTAGCCAATCCGGGTGCTTGATGTCTCTGATGAATCCGGCTTCCAATAGTTTGGCTAGCTCTTCTCCCATTGCCTGTCTTTTGGGTTCAGAAAATCGTCGAAGAGCCTGTTTGACTGGCTTGAATTCTTTTAGGATGTTTAGGCTGTGTTCGCCAATCTGCGTGGGATTCGGGCATATCCGAGGGTGCCGGCAAAATGTCCCAATTTTCCGAAGGAATTCTCGCAGCTGGCGTCTACATCGAGGGTTCAATTGTGCCCGATGGAGGCCGTCTTTGTCGGGTCCGTTGGGTGGACCTGGAATTTTACTATTTCATCTGCTGGTTTAAAGGAGGTGGACTTGGATATCTTATCGAGTATCACATCATCCCTATTCACCGTAGAGCGCAGCATGGTGAGTTCCTCTGCCGCTAGGGCTTGGATAGTGCCTCTAAGGCTAATGCGGCTGTCTTGTTTTCGGTAGCGGAGTGCTATGTCCGGATCACTAACGAGTGATTATTCCGCTGGGCCGGGCATTTTGAGCTTCATGTACCCGTAATGGGGTACGGCTTGAAAAATTGTGAATGCCTCTCGTCCTAATATAGCGTGATATCCGCTGTTGAACGGGGCCACTTGGAACGTGACTTCTTCGGATTTGTAATTGTACGGCGAGCCGAATACCACATCGAGTGTAATTTTTCCTGTGCAGCGCGCCTCCCGGCTAGGGATTATTCCTCTAAAGGTTGTGCTGCTTCGCTCAATACGGTTCCAGTCTATTTCCCTTTTTTGAAGGGTTTCCTCGTAGATGAGGTTTAATCCGCTGCCGCCATCCATGAGGACTTTTGTAAGTCGAAAGCTGTTCACTATTGGACTAAGTACCAGTGCGGCTGGAGCTCGGGCTGTTCGGAATTTAGGTTCGTCGCTGGCGTTGAAGGTGATGGCTGTGTCGCTCCATGGATTGTTTGTTGCTACTTGGTAGACTTCGGCGAGGCTGCGGATTGTTCGTTTCCGCATATTATTTGATATGAAAGTCTCGAAGACTGTTGATACCATACCGATGTTGTTGGAGTGGTTTTCCGGGGCTAGAAGCTCCTCTCCACTTTAGGCCACCTGCCGTAATATCCAACATGCTCGAAGGCTATGTGTTGGGACGGCGCCTTTTGTACTGTGAATTTTGCAGGGTCCGCTAAGCCATCCCTCTAGTACGGTTCCGTGCCCTTTATGGGGTTTTTGCTTTTTGGTTTTTGTATCTGGTGCCTGAGTGTAATGCACCCTTTTGTTGCGGACTAGGGTTGTATTCGGGGCCGGATTGTCCCAAAACTTATTTTCGGTTGTCCGAAAACTCTCCATCGCACAATATTTTCGTACTATGGGCGCTTGGTCGGCGGCGTGTAATTTCACGACGGTGACGGCGTTCAAGATTCCTCATCCGTGCAATTATTGCAAAAATTGAGATTATGTTTTCCTCTCGGCAGTCCTTTATCCTGTCCATAACCAGGAGGAATCGGCCCAATGGTGATGTCTTGTCTCAGCGGGCTCTTGTCGAATTAGAGATAGATCGCATATGTCATGCGGGTGGGCGGAACTAAGTCCGAACCCTACCCATCTCGAGGCTCGAAGGCGAAGTTTCCAACCTTGAAGCTTGGATTGCTGGGCGTTGTCCAACGAGTCAGTCCGATGCGACTTTAAGTTCAATGCTTGATCGAAGCACGTCCCTCCGCAGAATCCGGCATGGGGGTTGGGCGCCGGACATGACTAGTTTTCAATACAGGAGAAGCGTCGCCGCATTGTTCCTCTACCACTGCAACGTGGTGGGTAACCTGGGGAGAGTTAATCTCTCTCAGATCGGTTTTAAGCCCAATCTGAACGTAGTCTGTAGCGACTCCCAGGGCGGCGATGCGATCCAAGAGCTCGTTTACGGACGAGAGCTCTATTGGATCCAGTCGCTCGGCGAATTCCGAGCTGACGTGAAAATTGCTTTTGACGACTTGAGAGGTCATTGTCAAAGCGATGGCCGGACAGGCGGTCATAAGAAAACCACCTAGGCGGATAGTTTGGCCGGCAGCCAAGGCTCCTTTGGCGAAAATACCGTCCTTGAAGACGGGAGGAGGCATCCTTCTTATCGGTGACGGCACAGAGGAACTCTCAATGAAAGCACCAATGTCGGTGTCAAAACCGGTGGATCTCGGGTAGGGGGTCCCGAACTGTGCGTCTAGGCGGATGGTAACAGGAGACAAGGGACACGATGTTTTACCCAGGTTCGGGCCCTCTTGATGGAGGTAAAACCCTACGTCCTGCTTGATTGATATTGATATTGTGGATGTTTACAAGAGTGGATCTACCACGAGATCAAGGAGGCTAAACCCTAGAAGCTAGCCTATGGTATGATTGTAAGGGTTGTTTTTCTGTCCTACGGACTAGAGCCATCCGGCTTATATAGACACCGGAGAGGGCTAGGGTTACATAGAGTCGGTTACAATGGTAGGAGATCTACATATCCGTATCGCCAAGCTTGCCTTCCACGCCAAGGAAAGTCCCATCCGGACACAGGGCGAAGTCTTCAATCTTGTATCTTCATAGTCTTGGAGTCCGGTCGATGATGATAGTCCGGCCGATGATGGTAGTCCGGCCATCCGGACACCCCTTAATCCGGGACTCCCTCAGAAGCGATGGCATCTCGCCGCGTCGAGTTCATCGCCAGCGGCGGCCAGACAGTTACATGGGCAGACTTTGAGGCTGCCATGGCCGAATGGGTGGTGGATCTAGAGGCGGCCAAAGCCGCACAGAAGGAGCGGAAAAGGCAGAAAGCAGTCAAGAAAAGAGAGTCCCGCCGCCGCAAGAAAAAAGAGGCTGCACGCTGTGGTGAGGAGAGCTTGGCGGAGATCGAAGCACGGTGGGTTGCCATCTACAAGGTCACGAATGAGAACGCCAGCGTCTGTCCAGCATGCCCTGATGGCAGCATGTGAGAAGTAGTTTAAGTTTGTAGTATTAGAGCAAATTACCTGTAGTACTTTAAGTTTGTAGTATTAACGTACAAAGTTGGTAAGAGCATCCTTTGAGGGCTTTGAGCGTTGATTAGCATGTATGCACGTGTGCGTTTTTTTGCGTTAATCATTAGAAGATCATAAAACACACGGTTTCTATGCCGTACCCGTCTGCGTTTTTTTGCGTTAATGACCCATAAGTCAGTTACCTGTGGGATATTCCTAATAAACCAGGCATACCATTAACCAAAAAAAAATCAAGTACACGTGTATATTTTTTTTTGAGACGGGATCTGCCAACTTTCTTTTTTCTCGCACACGAGTATTTTACGCGCTTCGTCACCGTTGTGTGTTTCCCCCGCCCAAGTTTCAAGTTTCGCACCGAAATTTTCATTAGGCGCGCGATTTCAGAATTTATTCCTCCAACCACATCCCCTTCCCCTCAGTATCCCCCCTCCCTCGCGCCTCCCCCTGGAGAACGCCGGCGTCTGTCCAGCATGCCCTGATGGCAGCATGTGAGAAGTAGTTTAAGTTTGTAGTATTAGAGAAAATTACCTGTAGTACTTTAAGTTTGTAGTATTAACGTACAAAGTCGGTAAGAGCATCATTTGAGGGCTTTGAGAGTTGATTAACATGTGTGCACGTGTGCATTTTTTGCGTTAATCATTAAAGATCATAAAACACACAGTTTCTATGCCGTACCCGTCTGCGTTTTTTTTGCGTTAATGACCCATAAGTCAGTTACCTGTGCAATATTCCTAATAAACCAGGCGTACCATTGACCAAAAAAACTCAAGTACATGTGTACATTTTTTTGGAGACGGGATGTAACGCCCCGGATTCGATGCGCCAGGTGTCCGCCAGTTATTCGCCGTCGTTGCCATGTCATTTGCTTGTGTGTTGCACTTTGCCATGTCATCATCTGCATTTCATATCATGTCATCATGTGCATCGCATTTGCATACGTGTTCGTCTCATGCATCCGAGCATTTTCCCCGTTGTCCGTTTTGCAATCCGGCGCTCCTATGTCCTCCGGCGTCCCCCTCTTCTCTATTTTCGTGAGTGGGTGTTAAATGTTCTCGGATTGGGATGTAACTTGGCTTGCAGTCTTATTATAGTGTAGACAGAGCGCCTGTCAAGTTTCGTCGCATTCGGAGCTCGTTTGCTAGCCCAACCGTTAATCTTATAGCGGCACCGTTGCCGGTTTATTCGTCGGACGTTTCGGTCTCCGAAACAGTTGTCGGGCCGCACTTCTCCCCCGCACCTTCTACACGGTTACTTGCAGCCCACCTAGCCATCCAAAACCCCCCCTCCGACCGGAGCCATCGGATCGCGATCGGAGGGCTCCGAAAGCCCCCAATTTCCCCTAACCTAGCCCCTCCTACCTATAAATGGACACCCTCTTGCCAATTTTGGCCTCCACCTACCTTCCTCCTTGGTTTCCGCGCCCCTCCAACCTGCAGCCGCCGCCTCCCACCTCCATTTCCGCGCTGCCCCGCTGCTCGTCCGCCACTTGGTGCCACCACACGGGCCAGCGCCGCCGTCCCCGCCGCCTGGAGCCACTCAAGCCCCGCCACGTTGCCTCCCACTTCCTACCACCTCCCCGCGGCCCTCCCGGCCCTCAACAGGCCCGCCCCGGGCCAGATCTGGGCCCGGAGGGAGCCCGCGCATCGCCGCCCTCCCGAGCGCTCGCCCGCGCCCGTCCCTGCTCCTTCGCCCGACCCCGGTACCTCCTCGCCGTTAAATGCTGGCGCTCCGCGTCCGCCCGCCCCGTCGCCGTCCTGCGTCCCTCCAAGAACCCCCCATGCCGCGCCCTCGAGCCAGCTCCCGCGCCCGTTCCTCCCTCCTTTTCCCTCTCCTCTCCTCCTCTAAGGTCTCTCTCTCTCCTTGCAGGACCGCCGCCCGCCAGAGAACCTCGTCGCCGCCTCCACGTCCTCATGTCTCGCCGATCCGAGATCCCGGGGCGGATCCGCCCGTTCCTCCCCTTCGGTCTTGCCCTTTCATGAGAGCTATCCCGCCTCGCCGACGCAGCGCCGCCGCCTCCCCTGCGTCGGCCGCAGAGCAGGAGCTCGGCGCCCGGCGCCCGTTGACCGCTGACCCTTCGTGGCCCCAAGCAAGGCAAGGCCCAGCCTGCCTCTCCGTGCCCAGCCGCGCCCTCCACAAACTGGGCCAGGCCCATGGTGAGAAGCCCCGCTAAACTCCGCCCGTGCGCTATATAGTAATCTGGCGCTCAGACGTTTTTTTTCCAGAAAACTGCTAAGTCTTTAAAATCATACATTTTCAGCACATGTTCATCATGCCATAACTCTCTGCATATTGCTCCGTTTCGTGCGTGTAATATGTCAAATTGTTCGCCTCGACAAGTACATCATTTCTTTCCATTGCATCATGTTCATTTGAGTTCATCTTGATGCCTGAATCTCTGTTGCAAGAGTGCTATATGATGTTAATCTGCTGAAACGGTTATAACTTGCTCTTTTGTCATTTTTGCCATGATTGATGTGTGCATCCTATGAACTTGAGTCCTACATGTGTTTTGTGCTATGCCATGCCATCTTTACAGGGGTGTATGCCATGTATTTTTGTGATCTCTGTGGGGACTAGCACAAGCATGCAAACTAGGCTTCATGATGTTGCTGATTTCAGCCCACATTACTGGATATTTTTATGCCATGTAAACTTGATGCTACCGAGAGATCCATGCTTATTATGAGATACTTCAGTAAGGATGTTTCGAACATATGGTTATTCTATATCCATCCATGCCCTTGTTTCCAATTATGAAGTGCCATAACTTGAGTCAATCAAGCTCTACTTTTGCTATAAAATGTTTCCTGGCAGGTTGTTTACATGTTATTCAATTTTGCCAAGGTTGTTGTAGTTGATCCGTGTATGCTATGATGTTGTTCTTGCCATGTATAGCTTCTATGCCATGTCTTCTTACTGTTGGTTGCCTTTCCATGCCATGTATTGCTCTGTGGTGAGTGGTTCAAGCTCACCAACATGCCTACTTCTTGTTGTTCCTGCCATGTATGAATCTGTAATATAACTTGCTATGTTTACATGGGTGCCATCATATCTTCTGATCCTTTTCTGGCTCATGGTCATTAAGGGACTCTTGTTCTATGAATTTACTATATCCATGCCATGCCTTTGTTTGCCATGATAAGATCCTGTAACATGTTGTTTGAGAGCTCTAAACATTGCAACCTGATGTTATTTCCTGCTAAGTCTGAAACTGTTATTATTTGCAATCTTGCCATGTGTTTTTGAGCATGTTCTAGTGATTTCTGGAGATAGCTCAGTGTTCATGTTTTGTCATGCTTTACCTGTACATCATGCCCATGCCTTTTGTTATCATGTTGAGATTCTGTAGCATGTTGTTTTGATGCTTGCAATATGCCTAGTTGCTGTTTTGGACAGCTTGTCCTTTAAACTTGTATAGGGTGTATGTGTTGAACCGTTGCTCCGTTTTGAGTGTGCTCTATATGAAACTTGCTTGATTTTGCATGAAGTTTCATATTATCATGTTGGATCCTTGTTTTGAGGTGTTTGCTTGATGTTTGAATGCATTTTGCATCAATGCCATGTTTAACTTGTTTTGCTCATATCTTCTAGGCCGTAGCTCCGAATTTAATGAACTTTATATGTAACTTGACTATAATTTCGTGTAGATCATCGTGGTGCATCTTAAATTGCTGTTTAACAACTTGAACAAAAGGTTTATTCAGATCTGGACCAATTTAGAAATTTGCATATGAGGACTTACCGGAATTGTTATATGTTGTTTCCGGCCTTATTTAAACTTGCTTTGATGTGTTGCTCTTGTATGCATCATCTCTTGCCATGAGTAGCTTCATGTAGCCTTGTCATGCATCATGCTTGGTTGAGCATCATGTCTTGTCTATGTGTGGTATGTTTACTATGTTGTGTGCTTCTTCTCGATAGTTCCCGTTTCGTTGCGATCGTGAGGATTCGTTCGTCTACGCTTGGTTCGGCTTCATCCGTTCATCTTCTCCATGGACTCGTTCTTCTTCCTTGCGGGATTTCAGGCAAGATGACCGTCACCTTGGATCTCATTACTATCATTGCTATGCTAGTTGCTTCGTTCTTTCGCTATGCTGCGCTACCTATCACTTGCTGCTCAAGCCTCCCAAATTGCCATGAACCTCTAATCGTTGTCACCTTCCCAAAGAAACCGTTGTTTGGCTATGTTACCGCTTTGCTCAGCCCCTCTTATAGCGTTGCTAGTTGCAGGTGAAGATGAAGATTGCTCCATGGTGAACAGGATTATGTTGGGATATCACAATATCTCTTATATTATTAATGCATCTGTATACTTGGTAAAGGGTGGAAGGCTCGGCCCTATGCCTGGTGTTTTGTTCCACTCTTGCCGCCCTAGTTTCCGTCATACCGGTGTTATGTTCCCGGATTTTGCGTCCCTAACGCGGTCGGGTGATTTATGGGACCCCCTTGACAGTTCGCTTTGAATAAGACTCCTCCAGCAAGGCCCAACATTGGTTTTAACATTTACCTCACCACCACCTACTTTTCCCTTGGGAGTTGCTCTTTCGAGGGTCATCTTTATTTAGCCCCCCTGTTGGGGATATAACTACTGAATATAAACCGCCCTGAAGGGGCCAGTTTGCCCTCGTTTATAATCCGGGCCCATGAAGGCATGAGGCCCAGGGCCCAGAGGCGGATTAGGATCCATAAATGTAAACCGCCTTAGTCATGTAACTTGTGCTCTAAGATAAGAGAGAAGAGACCGAGCCGACACTTGTATAAGCGGATCGGGACTCAGAGAACCGGCCAAGGTCAACCCGTGTATATAAGGGGACGACCCGGCGGGTTTAGGGACACACAATTCGAGGCTGAGGAAGTTATTGCTCCCTAGTCGCCAAATCACATCAATCCCATCACAACTAGGCGTGGCTTTACCTTCATCGAAGGGGCGAACTAGTATAACTCCGTGTCTTTGCGTCGCTTTAACCCCTCTAAGTTAACTCTGTCGATGGCCCTGCGACTAAGTCCTTTCACGAGGACATCTGCCGTGACGATTCCACGACGGTTGGCGCCCGTGGTGCTATCGCATCGATGGTTTGATGATCTTAGGGGCAAGTTCAAGGACTCGAAGGCTATGATGTGGGCGGATGACTAAGAGTCATCGCGGCAAGCTCTACATCGACGATCTTGATTTGGGCCCCGAGGCGGCTCGATCGAGTCTGGTACCGGTCCCCTTTGGAGGCATACTGCGTGTTCATCGGCAAGATCGGCGAGCCAGGGCCTGGCCGGACATCTGCACCGACCTCGTCGAGACGGCTCAGCGGGCGAAGAAGAGTCCTGCCCTGGCTAAACCGGCTGTCAGGCGTGCTTTCGTAGGAGTCGTCCACGAAGACTACGAGGGCGGATCAGCATCTGGCGGTGAAACCGTTGTCTACTCTGGCGACGAGTCGTCCGCGGAGAAACAGAGTCTTTGTACCAGCTGCAAGATGGCCAGATCGGGGCTGTTCGGACGGTGAGTATTCGGACCCTCGATCTACCCAGCCGGGTTGGAATTTTCATGGCGGTACACAAGGCGACGCTTCACTCTTCGACCGCGGCGCCCATCGTCGCCGGTTCAGCAGCGGAGGTGGCAGCCGGGGAAGGAGGCCCTGTGCGCCCACCGGCTCAAGTTTTATCAGAGTTATTCGACGCATTGGCTGCGCTCATGGCAGAGGCTAATCCGGCGGATCAGGACCTGCACAACGCAGAGATTGCAAAGGTGAAGGGACAGATCGCTAAAGCTAAAGCGGATCTGGCAACCGCGGACGTGAGGATGGCGGCGGAACGGGCCGCTTTGGATGCACATGCTTATAGGCTCATGCTGGATCAGAGTGCGTCACATGAAGTCATGAAAAGAAAGTACAGATCCCGTTTACCTTCAGTTTTCGAGGGAAAAGAGCTCTTCAATACCCCAGCGCAGGGACCAAGAATCCGCCACGGTGGTGAACCGCCGGAAGCACACAGACGGGCGCGCCGATTCAGCCCGTGTGATAGATCTGCCTCGCCATCATACCGCGCCCCTGGTTGTCGAACACCTCGGTCACTACTCCAACCCGATGGATAATCTTGTTGCGGCTGCGGCACGGTTGGAGGCGATTCCAATTGAAGGTGATTCACCACAGGCGATAGAGACACGCCGGGTTAAGGAGCTCCTCAGGACGGCCCTGGCTCAACAGGAAGCGTATTCATACAGTCGGGATCGGATCCACTCCACCCCCCGCCCAAGCCGGAGCTATAGCCGACGCGCCGACGAACCGGCCGTATCAAGCAATGCGCAGCGCGGTCCGCCTCGCGGCAACAACCCGGCGGGTGGCTTCGAAGACGCTCAAGTGGTGGTGGACGGGCGAGGCACGTAGGGAGGCGAGTTAGCGGTACAACCCGAGGATCATCAGCCAGCGCGGTTCGTCTGACCATCTTGAACCGAGGTCACGTCGGCTCTTTGGGGTGCCTTGCCTCGTCCCGCTTTTAGCGTCGCATTTGCCCAAGGACTTCAAAGGGCGCGCAAGGTGCCCAATTATACCGCCGATTTGGCTCGAAGCATGGATAGAAAGCTATGAGATGGCCATGGAGATGCTGGATGTGGATGAAGCTGCGTGTGCGGTATTTCACCACGATGTTGGAAGGTACGGCCCGTGCTTGGTTGAAAAACTTGCCGCCTAACTCGGTCGGTTCATGGACCCGATTCGCGGACCGGTTCATTCAAAATTTTAAAGACACCTGTAAACAGCCCATGTCTGTGGTGGATTTGGCGGCTTGTGTCCAGGCAGAGGGAGAATCTACAACCCATTGGGTGCGCCGCGTTTCGGAGGTTTTACATTCTCAGACCGGATCAACCCTGATTCCGCGATCTTAACCCTAGAAGCCAACTGCCGGTTCGAACCGTTGAAGTTAAAGCTGGGTCGCATGAAGCGTTTTTGCAATGACATGGGCACTCTCATGGGCGTTTTGGTAAAGTATGCTGATTCTGATAGTACCATGGATCCCGAGTCTGAGGATGACGAAGTAGGGAAGGGAAAACAGAACAGCAACTCCAGAGGCCAGCAGCATCAGTCGGCAAGCAATGGAGGGAACAAGCGTAAGGCAAACGGTAACATGGGTTTCATAGCCAACACCAACGCGCAGGACAAGGGTCAGCGGCGCAAGGGTAGGCAATCAAACCAGGGCGGTGCGCAAGGTCATAATCCGGATCGTTTGAATTACCTATTGAATCAACCTTGTCCGAAGCATGGGACGAAGGAGGCACCAGCGAACCACCTCTGGAAGGATTGTTATATTATGCAGGAGTTCAAAAACTCTAATGCTTTCCGGTATGATCAAGGGCCGCGGCGGTTCGAGGTCCGCCCGGTTCTGGTGGAGGAAATTCGGCCCGGGTTGGTGGTAATCCGGGCGGGCAAGGCAATCGAATAATCAAAACAATCAGAACAATCAGAACCAAGGCGGTTACAATCAACAACAGCAACAGTCGGTTTACCAAAGCAATCCGAAGCAGTTGAACGGTGGACAGTACCATGTCTTTACCACCAGTTTGGACAGACGAGACCGAAAACTTCAGAAGCGGGCGGTCAGTGTTGTTGAACCGGCCGCACCGCAGTACCTGCGCTGGTCAGAGCAGCCTATTGTATGGAGCCGAGAGGATCATCCTCCCCGGGTTGACAATCCGGGTCAGCTAGCCCTAGTGGTGGCACCTCAGGTGGGAGGATACAAGTTTACCAAAGTGCTTATGGATGGAGGGAGCAGCATCAACATCCTGTACTACGAGACCTTCCGACGTATGGGGTTGACTGATAAGCATCTCAGGTCGTCCAGCACAGTGTTTCACAGTGTGGTGCCTGGCAAGTCAGCGTACCCGGTCGGTAAGATAGCTCTGGAGGTAGCCTTTGGAGATGAACATGACTCCAGATCGGAAACGTTGATGTTTGAGGTGGTGAAAATCCAAAGCCCTTACCACGCCCTGTTTGGGCGGCCGTCTTATGCTAAGTTCATGGCACGGCCTTGTTATGTTTATTTACAGCTGAAAATGCCGGGTCACAAAGGGACGATAACGGTTCATGGGAGCCGCCGGATTGCATTGGAGTGCGAGGAAGGTGATGCGGCTTATGCAGAGTCGGTTTGTGCCATCGAAGAGTTAAAGTATTATAAAGACAATGTTGATCCGGCGGATATGACCCCGTTGAAGAAGCCAACTACAGAGCACGATCCGGATTTGAAGTTTAAGTCGGCGGCTGAGACTAAGCTTGTCGATTTTGTGCCCGGCGATTCGTCCAAGCAGTTCACCATCAGTGCTAACTTGGATCCTAAATAGGAAAGCGCGCTCATCGAGTTCATCCGTGAGAATCGGGACATCTTTGCATGGAAACCTTCTGACATGCCAGGCGTACCGAGGGAACTTGCTGAGCACACTCTTAATGTTGATCCCAAGTACAAACCGGTAAAGCAGTTTCTTCGCCGGTTTAACGAGGAAAGGCGCAAGGCCATTGGAGAGGAGGTTGCCAGGCTCTTAGCGGCAGGGTTTATCGTTGAGGTTTTTCATCCAGAGTGGCTTGCTAATCCGGTGTTGGTCCTTAAGAAGAATGGCACTTGGCGCATGTGTGGATTACGAGATCTTAACAAGGCTTGTCCAGATCCTTCGCCCTCCCGCATTGATCAGATTATTGGCGCTTCGGCGGGTTGTGAGCGTTGAGCTTTTTAGATGCATATTCGGATATCATCGATTAAGATGGCGGTTAAGGACCAGGAGAAGACGGCGTTTATCACCCCTTTTGAGCCTTACGCTATGTATCTATGCCTTTTGGGCTCAAGAGCCCAAGCAACTTATCAACGTTATGCGTGCTGAAATTGCTTGCATGAACAAATCGGCTGTAATGTGCATGCTTATGTGGATGATATTGTGGTTAAGTCAAGGAGGAAGGAAGCGTTGATTGAGGATCTAAAGGAAACTTTTGACAACTTGTGGGTGTACAAGATGATGCTCAACCCGCTAAGTGTGTCTTGGTGTTCCGGCAGCAAGTTATTGGGTTTTCTTGTGTCCAACAGAGGGATTGAAGCTAATCTGGATAAAATTACAGCTATCACCTCCTTGGCTAAGCCAAAGTGCATCAATGATGTCCAGCGATTGGCGGGTCGGATTGCCGCGCTAAGCCGGTTTATCAGCCGCTTAGGAGAAAAGGCCATTCCTTTGTACCAGATGCTGAAGAAGACGGATCAGTTCGTCTGGAGTTCATCTGCCGATGAAGCATTGGAGGATTTAAAGCGGCAGTTGGCCAACCCGCCGGTTCTCGCCGCTCCCATTGACAAAGAGCCGCTTCTGTTATATGTTGCTGCTAATGCCATGGCAGTTAGCGTTGCCATCGTAGTGGAGCGGAAAGAGGCAGGGAAGGAATATCCGGTTCAACGGCCGGTTTATTACATCAGCGAGGTCCTCATTGAGTCTAAGCAGAGATATCCGCATTGGCAGAAGCTGGTATATGGAGTTTTTATGGCAAGCCGGAAGCTGAAGCAATATTTTCAGGGGCACCCCATCACGGTGGTCAGCTCAGCTCCTTCGGGCGATATCATCTGAGCACCGGAAGCAATCGGCGGATTGCCAAGTGGGCTATAGAACTTGGGCCGCACGGTTTAAGGTATGTGCCTCGGACGGCAGTAAAGTCTCAGGCACTTGTGGATTTCATCAATGATTGGACGGAGTTGCAAGCGCCTGAAGAAAAGCCGGATCATACCTATTGGACCATCCACTTTGATGGGTCCAGGCAATTGGAGGGCTCGGGGGCTGGAGTCGTATTAACTTCCCCGCGAGGTGACAAGTTCTGTTACGTTCTCCGCTTAATGTTCCCTTGTACTAACAATGCAGCTGAGTATGAAGCTTTGCTCCATGGTCTCCGGATGGCTAAGGAGATGAATCTCAGCCGGGTTAAATGCTTTGGTGACTCGGACTTGGTGGCCCAGCAAGTATCAGGTACTTGGGATTCCAAAGATCCACTCATGGCTGCGTCTGCGTCGGGAGGTGGATGTTGTTGCGGACACTTTAAAAGATATCAGGTGGACCATGTGGATCGTCGAAAGAACGGCGGCGGATGCTCTAAGCCGGCTGGGCTCTCAACGTAAACCGTCCCGCCTAATGTCTTCCTTGACGTCTCGCACAATCTGTCGCTTAAGCTTCCCGATGAAGTAGATTTGGCTATTCCTGATCCGGAGGCTCGGTTGGTGGCAACTTTGCATATCATTCCGGATTGGGCGCTCCTTATTTGGCATACATGAACCGGGCGAGTTACGAAGATGAGGCGTTGGCCTGCAGATAATTCGGCGGTCTAAGTCTATGACTATATATAATGGCGAGTTGCATCATTGCAGCGTGTCGTGGGCTTTTTCAGCGTTGTGTGTCCCCGAGGAGGGCCGTGAGATATTGCGTGAGATCCATGAAGGGGTGTGGTCACCACGCCGGTTCAAAATCCTTGGTGGCCAAAGCGTTCGCCATGGTTTTTATTGGTTGACCGCCCATGCCGATCAGAGGAACTGGTCGAGCGATGTGATGGTTGCCGAAGTTTTCTAGACGTGCTCACATACTTGGCTCAGAATTGAGGATGATTCCAATTACTTGGCCGTTTGCAACCTGGGGGCTGGACATGGTGGGGCCTTTTAAAAGGTCCAAAGACAAGAAAACACACTTGTTGGTCGCAGTTGACAAGTTTACCAAGTGGGTCGAGGCAGAGCCTATTAGCAAGTGTGATGCGGCCACGGCGGTTCAGTTCATAAAAAGGGTGATCTTCCGGTTTGGGTTTCCACACAGTATCATCACGGACAATGGCACCAATTTGTCCAAGGGAGCCATGAAGGAGTTTTGTGAGCGAGAGCACATCCGCAGCGTTTCTTGATAGCCCACCCGCAGTCCAATGGTCAAGCGAACGAGCTAATCAGAGATCTTGAGAGGTATCAAACCCGGCTTATGGTCCCTTTAGAAAGGGCGCCGGGTTGTTGGGTAGAAGAGCTACCATCGTGATATGGAGTATCAATACCACCCCTAACAGATCCACCGGATACACACGTTCTTTATGGTCTATGGGCGGAGGCGGTCCTTCCCTGCGATATCCGTCATGACTCGCCTGCGTGGCAGCCTATGTTGAGGCCGATAGCGAGGCAGCACGGCAGGACGCTTTGGATCGACTGGATGAAGAGCGAGATATGGCGGATGCTCGTTCGGCGATTTACCAACAGGATCTTCGTCGGTATCACAGTCGGCGGGTTAGAACAAGAACCTTTCAGGAAGGAGACTTGGTGCTTCGGCTCATTCAAGACCAGACAGATATGCACAAGCTATCCCCACCTTGGGAAGGGCCCTTTGTGGTCAGCAAGAATCTGCACAACGGGTCATACTATCTGATTGATGTTCGAGAGCGAAAAGACTCACGCATGTCAGAAGAGGAGACCAACAGGCCGTGGAACATAGCTCATCTTCGGCCTTATTATACCTGAGCCATTGGCTCCACTTATGTACATATTAAGACAATGTATATATTATGAATAAAAGCAATAAACCGGAGCCCCGGCTAAAGCGGGGTATCCGTTCTGTAAAAGGTCCGGTTTGGGTACATGGAGTTGTTGTTGCAAAGCAGCCTCCGGTTTAGCCCTCGATCTTTCTTTTCAGAAGTTTTTATGTCACTTGGGGGCTTGGTCGTGTCCGAACCAATGCAACACCTTTTGATGGGCGAAAGCCACCAGATCACTTGGGGACATGGTCACATCTGAACCAGTCACGCCTCTTGGTCGGCCTAAGGCCATAGAATCACTTGGGGCTTGGTGAACCCAACCATTGCAATGCCACTTGATCGGCATAATGCCATGATTTCGCTTGGGGCCTGGCTGACTTGAACCATAGCTACGCCTTATGGGGGCTTGGTCTGTCCGACCATGGTAACACCATCTGATCGGCTCAGTAAAGCCTCTTTTTGCAAACGGTCTTATCATTGCCCTTGCTTCCATATGGTTTTCATAACTGTTATTTGGTTTTTATTGGCCTTTTTAAACCGATAACCCTTTTTGATCCGGAGATATTTGTTTCGGTTTGATTTTTTCTGTTCACATCCTATCATGGAGTAACAGGGGGCTTGTTATGACCCGACACGGTTTACACGGTAAACCGGCGTTATAAGCACAGGAGTTGTTTTCTCCTTTGACGGTAATGGTTTATACAACCTCCGCCTCAAGATTGGCTAAGCCGACTGCATGCCCGAAGCTGGCAGGTATTTGTGTATCACAGTTTTGATCATATACATCACTATTTTCTTATATAAATATATCGGCATCACAAGCCGGCTGGCGACACAAGCCGCCGTGGCGGTTTAAGAATTTGTGATTGCAGGCAAAACGCGTTGAAGGTTTCAATTCTTCAGACCAAAGTATCAGCACCTCCGCGCAAAGGTTACAGACTGAGGGCATAAAAGCATGTTCAAAAATAAAGTGCTAGCTATTCTATTACAAAGCCTTCCAAGGCCCGGTGTTTCGCGTGGCGTTATGACTAGCAGTTTCTGATGCATCACCCGGCTTGACGGATTAAGCTTCTTCGCCGGTTTGACGTGAGGAAGAGGGGGCGCCTGGCGTCGGTTCAACTTCTTCCTCTTCATCACCCAAAGCCCGGAAGTCATTGGTAGACCAGTCAATCCGGGTTAAGGCACGAAGACAACCTCTTCACTTATAAGCTCAGCCGGATCAGCGTCGAGGGCATAAGTGTGCTTACGGATTGGAGGAACAAGGCTCAGACTTCGGAATGACAAACTCCACCCGCTTGTTGTTTGCATCATAAAAAGCGGTGAACCGCCAGTTGGCTTCCGGCTGCCGCTTGACTTCGCCAAGGACGCATCTCCTTTGTTATTCGTTTCAGGGCGTCATTGTCAAAGGCTTCACCATTCTCTTGAGCGCTGGGGAAACCCTTGGCTATGTCAGCCGGATCAAGATCTGCTATCCACGCCTTGGCGCGAGTTAGAGCCAGTAGAGTGCCAGCCCGGGCCGCGGATCGTTTCAACTCTTCAAGCTGCCCCGGAACCATGGACAGCCGGTCCAGTGTGTCTTTGATCAAGGACGGAGCTGTGTTGTCGTACGATGTGGCACATATGACTCGCTGGGCGCCGGTATACAGCTGCTCAATCAACGTATAAGCGGCCTTGAGTTTCTTCCGCACATCAGAGCCCAGATGAGCAATACGCTTGCCTGCACCGGTTTCAGACAGCTCATGTTAAACCGGCGGAAATATCAACGCAAGGGTAATGAGTGCAAATTTTCTTACCAAAGATGGCAGAGGTCATGGCATGAACTTGGCGCTTTAGTCTGGTAAGTTCTTCAGTCACCGGTTTAAGGGCTGATTCGGCATCTTCCGCCCGTTTTTTCAAACCGGCCTTCTCGGTGTCCCAGTTGGCCCGCTCGGATTTATACCACTCCTTCAGCTGTTCCATAGTGGCCAAGGCAGTTTTCAATTCGTCCTTGGCCTTGGTGGTTTCTGCTTGTTGAGTTTCCAGATTGGCTCGAAGGTCCTTGAGTTGCACGGTTTGCTGGTATATCTCGTTCTGATAACAAAGGGAGCACGTTAGTTGTTTCATTATAAAGTCCCAAGCTCAATACAAATATTCAACTTGGCACTTGGGGGCTAATGGCTAGTTGATCTGAGTTTGCTATGGGGATACAGAAATCAAATTCCGGTTTAACTATGCTAAGTTAAACCGGCCCTTGGGGGCTACAGCACTGAAGTTTAAAGCATATGGTTTCTATACAAAGTTAAGTCCCGGTTTAACTCTGCCAAGTTGAACCGGCCCTTGGGGGCTACTATGCAGCAAGAGTACAAGAAAAGCATAACTCCTTACCTCATAGCGGTCCTTCATGCGACTTACCAGACCGGCTTCAAAGTCACGGCTTGTATAGAGCCGGCTCAGAAAGCTAGAGTGAAGTTCTTGAGCAGAGAGGTTGTCATAAGCCGACAGATCAGTTTTCCCCTTATCTTTGCTCATAGTAGATTCTTCTTTGGCGTTGTGTTTTGCTAAAGCGACCGGTTGGCTAGGAGTGGTGTAGCCAGTGCCCGTCACAATAACATCGTCATTTTTGACCGGGCTGGCCAGACCGACGGTCTTCTTTGGGCTTGGTGTCTTCGTACTTTGGCTCGGCGGTTCAACATCACGACCCGCTCTGTGGCGGACTCGGTGGAGCAGGATGTGAGGTTTCCACTTGGGCCTCGGTTCAGTTTCGGCGGATCAGCGATGTCGTCTCGGTACAACTTCGCCAGAGCTATTTTTAGCGACCTCGAGATTTTCGCCATGCTGCTCCGGGGTCTTCTCCGGATCAACATCCGCAGTAGGGTCAAAGGTTTTCGCTTTTTTGCTCAAGCGTGCCTTGGTGCTGCAGTGTTCAGAATCAGAATAAGATAAACCGACCAGCGCAAATATAAACCAAATTGGGGGGACAGTATGGTGCTTACCTGCGGCAACTTTCAGCGGAGGCGATTCGTGGTTGATGAACCGCCAGAGGAGTTGGAAGAGGCCTGATAATTCGGGTCAGACGGATTGAGAGGGCATCGGAAGAAACCTTTTAAAGGGTAACGCTTTTCAGGAGAACAAATCACCTCTGGGCGACGTTTCCGGGTTGGTGTGTCCGGTAAACCGGATGAGGTAATCTGTTGGCCACTGTGCCGGGTTGTACGGCGCTCTTCAGCCTGCTGTGTCTTCAAGGAAAGGTTTGGATTCAGATGAGCATAGGAATGAGATTTTTTCACTTTCCGGACTGCGCAGCGAGTTCTTTTAACCGGTACGAGGTCGGATTCGGAAGAAAGAAAGATTACCTCAACAGGGTCGGCATGACTGGCTTCAGCGTCATCCTGGGAGTTAAAATTGTCAGTAAAAGAAGGAATACAAAGGGACAAGTTACAAGCAGAAAGAAATATGAAGAGGAGAGCCGGTTTACGGCGACTCCCTCGTAAGGATATCAAGTTTTACCTCAGCTTCTGATTCTTCTTCCTCCGGCGGATCAGAAGACTCGGCGGTTTTCCTCTTGCCAGCCTTCTTGGTGGCCTTGGACTTTACACGCGGGGCCCGGGCCGGTTTGGTACGTTTCCAGAAGGAGCTGTTAGCCTGAGAAGCAATAAGGATTAATATATATCAACAAGGCATTAATGTCAGAGAAGCGGTGAGTAGAGCCTACCGCAGGCGGTTTGTTGGCAACACAGAATGGAGCCAACCCGGTTTGGCTGCAGACAGAGATTGGTTCATCAAGCATCCGCTTCACTGTCTCTGTGACTTCAAGCTCTGTTATTGGAAGCTCGTGACGTCTTTGAGGGTCTTGGAGGCTGCCAGTGTATTCGTGCATCAATCCGGGCCGACGGCTTAGTGGCAAGACGCCCCAAGAAACCCAACACCGCACAAGGTCCACACCAGTTAAGCCATTGGCCATTAAAGCCCGGAGCTTGATAATTTGAGGCGCAAAGTTCTTCCGTTCCGCGGCGGTCAAGCGTAAGGGCAACGGATGATGGTTGCTGAGCCGGTGAGGACGGTAACCCGGCAAAGGATTCTCGTTGTCAGGAGCAGTGTTCGGCGAGAACCAGATTTGGTTCCAATCTTTTGATGGCTATGGTGTTTGGCGTGAGGAAAGTCCACTTCCTTCCTTTTCTGGATTGAAACGCCGCCCAGCTCTGTGTTCGGACCATCAGAAAATTCTGTACGGCGGTTCAAGTGAAAGAAATCCCGGAACAGCTCCACAGATGGTTCTTCTTGAAGATAGACTTCACAGAAAACTTGAAAATTGCATATGTTTGACACAGAGTTCGGGCCAATATCCTGCGGATGGAGTTGAAAACTTGCAAGGACATCCCGGAAGAATTTTGATCCGGGCGGGCTGAATCCCCGGTCTAAGTGCTGCATAAACACAATTACTTCTCCTTCTTGCGGATCGGGAGGGAATTCGGCATCCGGAACACGCCAGTGGAGGACATTTTTTGAAGCCAAAGCGCCAGTGGTGACGTATCCGTTGAGTTGCGTTTCAGTGATCTTGGACCGGACCCAATTGCAAGCTGAGAATTGCTTGGCCATTCCGGAAGACTAAAACTGCGAAAGGAAAGGAAAAGCGATTCACCGTTAAACGGTTTAGACACATTATAAAATGTTAAACCGGCGATTCGGCAGCCACTTTCCAATTCCGGTTTAACTGAGGACTAATGGAGTGACGGATTAGCTATCAAAAGTCAAACCGCCGAGAGAGACAGAACTGGAAAATCTACTAAGTATGGACAGAAACAGATTTCACATGCGAATAGAGGTGATTCAGATCTACCGAAGGTTCAGTGAGAAAAATTTCTTCGACCTATGCAAGCCTCATAAAGGGCAGGAAGGTTCGTGCGTCTTAAACCAGAAGATCTGAACAAAATGAAAGATGCACAAGGAGTTAAACTGATGGCGGAGCAGTCGCCGCCCAGGATGTATACTACGGTTGAATCATACGGCCATGGCAGGACAGGTATGAAGAAACCAAGATGAGCGCCTATGAACTACGAGATGAGCAGGGATCTTCAGATGCGGATCTAGGGTTCAAAAAGGGGCCTTACGATCTGTGAACAGCGGAGGAGAGCCAAGAGTTTCGGTCGGTCGGGTGATGCAGCGGCTCGGCGCCGACGTGGCGTTCGAAGGTCGGAGGCAACGGCGGAGCTTCAGAGCGGGAGCGTTGCGAGGAAGAAGAAGTGCGGAAGAAGAAGAGAAAAGGGTAGGCGGTCTATTTATAAGGAAACGGGCAATTAACGAGCGAGAATCGAGGAGTCAAAAGCGGCGGACGGCGCAGCGATCGCCTCGATTTCGGGATAGTATTAAATGAAGGAATCTTCTGTTTGGATTTCTTTATTAAAGATGACGTCAAAGGCGCCTGTTGCTTTGTGGCTGGAAGATGACGTCATGGCGGTTCAAGCAGATGGCGGTTTACTTAAATACTGAAGGAGATTCAGAGTTTCGAAGGTGTTGAAGATTAACATGAACCAGCTTCAAGTCAATCTGGGGCCTAATGTTGGGGATATAACTACTGAATATAAACTGCCCTGAAGGGGCCGGTTTGCCCTCGTTTATAATCCGGGCCCATGAAGGCATGAGGCCCAGGGCCCAGAGGCGGATTAGGATCCATAAATGTAAACCGCCTTAGTCATGTAACTTGTGCTCTAAGATAAGAGAGAAAAGACCGAGCCGGACACTTGTATAAGCCGGATCGGGACTCTGTAGACCGGCCGAGCGTCAACCCGTGTATATAAGGGGACGACCCGGCGGCGGTTTAGGGACAGACAATTCGAGGCTGAGGCGAAGCTATTGCTCCCTAGTCGCCGAAATCACATCAATCCCATCACAACTAGACGTAGGCTTTACCTTCATCGAAGGGGCCGAACTAGTATAACTCCCGTGTCTTTGCGTCCGCTTTAACCCCTCTAAGTGAACCCGTACGATGGCCCTGCGACTAAGTCCTTTCACGAGGACATCTGCCGTGACGATTCCACGACACCCCCCGAACCAGTGCTTCTCTAAGTGCTGGTTCGAACTGAGCCGCCTGCAGGGCCACCTTGGGGCAACTTGAGGGTTGGTTTTACTCGTAGCCTGTCTCATCCGGTGTTGCCCTGAGAACGAGATATGTGCAGCTCTTATCGGGATTGTCGGCGCATCGGGCGGTCTTGCTGGTCTTGTTTTATTACTGTCGTAATGTCTTGTAGCCGGGATTCCGAGACTGATCGGGTCTTCCCGGGGAGAAGGAATATCCTTTGTTGATCGCGAGAGCTTATCATGGGCTAAGTTGGGACACCCTGCAGGTATAAACTTTCGAGAGCCGTGCCTGCGGTTATGTGGCGATGGGAATTTGTTAATATCCGGTTGTAGTAAACTTGAAGCAAACTCTTCTAAAATACACCAACCGTAATGCGAATCGTGAGTGTCTCTTTTCGGGTTGATCGAGAGGAGAACACGGTTTCTGGGTTATGTCTGACGTAAGTAGGAGTTCAGGATCACTTCTTGATCATTACTAGTTGACGACCGTTCCTTTGTTTCTCTTCTCGCTCTCATTTGCGTATGTTAGCCACCATATATGCTTAGTCGCTGCTGCAACCTCACCACTTTGTCCCTTCCTTTCCTACTTAAGCTTTGCTAGTCTTGATACCCATGGTAATGGGATTGCTGAGTCCTCGTGGCTCATGGATTACTACACCACCAGTTGCAGGTGCAGGTTTCGCGATGATCATGACGCGAGAGCGATGTTTACTTGTTTTGGAGTTCTTCTTCTGCTTCTTCTTCGATCAGGGGATAGGTTCCAGGTCGGCAGCCTGGGCTAGCAGGGTGGATATTGTTTGAGTTTCTGTTTATGTTCCATCCGTAGTCGGATGTTGATCTCTTGTATATGATGTTGATGTATTCTTGTGGCATTTGTGCCTTATGTATGTATCCCCATCTATTGTGTAATGTTGATGTAATGATATCCACCTTGCAAAAGCGTTTCAATATGCGGGTCTATCCTTGGTGGGACCTTCGAGTTCCTTTTGGATAGGGTCGCATATTGGGCGTGATAAGTTGGTATCAGAGCCTCGACCGACCTTAGGAGCACCCTTGATTGGTCGTGTAGTTTGGCCGTTGTTGAGTCTAGAAGAAAATTGTTTTCGGAGTTTAGTTATATCGGAGAGTAGGAATTCTTTTTACTCCTCTGCCCCTTCGTCGCTCTGGTGAGGAATCTTGACGTAGGTGTTTTGAATTACTTCTCTTCCCCTTGAAATTTTTTTTAGGTTCACGCAGTTGGTTTTCCGATCGTGGGCTCTCAGCTCTTTTCATCCGGTGCATTTCTCGTCAAGTTGACTCAAGTCTCTTCATCTTTGCCAAGTTCGATCCTCAGTTCTTCCTCCGACGTCGTTGTTTTTCCTTGTCCGAAGTTGTCCTTGTTTTTCCCACCCGCCCTCCCTTCTTCCTCTCGGAACGGAGTCCGTAATTGAGTATCCATCCTACTGTATGCGAAGTCTTTGCTTTCTTTCCTCAATGATTTCAACTGGTGTTTTCTCTTCAAGATATTCGTCGGTTTCCCCTTCCAAGTTGTCTTTGTTTTCCCGCCCTCCCACCCTATTATTCCCGCAGTTCGAGTTTCTTCCGACCATCAATTTCATTTGTGTGGATTCTTCCCTCAATTGCTTCAACCGGTGAATTCTCGTCTCGTTTGAAATTCATCATCTCTTTCTCTTCCCCGGTGGATTCAATTAAGTTTTTCGTTGTCGATCGTATTCTTTCCCTCAGCTCAAATATTTCCTTTTACTCGTTCGCCTCTCGCCAGTTTATCCTTCCGGAGTGATGAAGTCATCTCAGGGGATTCGTCTGTGTTCCAATTAATTCGAGGTTGTCACCTTAGTCAAATATTTCAGTTCTTCCGGTGCATCATCTATCTGTTCAACATCCCTTTCCAATGGTGTTTTCTTTTAGTGGGCCCTAACCCACAGGTCTTTTCCCAGGATCTTACCTGACTCTTCTGATTTTCCCGGAGTTATTCCCAATTCTTTTCAAGTGTGACGTAAGAATGAATATCATCAGTCACTTGCCTTTTCCAAGATCTATTTCGAATCATTTCATTGTTGGCTCAACCTCTTTGCTTTTCATTCTCCGGAGTACCTCGAAATTTTGGTGGTGTTTCGTCGTCATTTGAAGACCAAGAAGATTCTTTCCTCTAAATCTTGTCTGTTCTCTCAAGATTCGTGGTCCTAGCTCGATGTTATGCTATCAAATTGTTTCTAGTCATGCAAATTCTTTTCATCCATCCGGAGCATTTCAGGAGTTGCTTTCTCTCTCGATCATCCGGAGGCCATCTTTTCGGAAGATTTCTTCATTCTAAGTTTTAGATTCATTCCCCAATTATTCTATATCCGTGCCCCTTCGCTCATCTCAATATTCTTCCGTGCTTCGCTCAAGTGTTCTTTAATCAGCTCATGATCTCTTTGTTCTTTTGAATCTAAATCCCCTCTAGCATATTGGTTCTTCTAATTCTTTCCGGCGATTCGTTCTCTTCTCTTTGTTCATTTTCATTTCTAACGGTGGTTCGTTCAAGATTCTTTTCCTTTGATTATCACACTAATCCATTCGTTCTTTTCAATCCTACCGGTGGTTCATGAAGTCCTTCTCAAGTTTGCGATATGTCACTTCTCAATCCTTTTCAAGAAGAATAAGTAGTATGCAAATCCATTGCTTGTCATCAATTTAATTTGATGAAGGATAAGCATACAATAAATCTTATTCTTATTTCATCCAAGTGATTAATCCCTTACTTCGGAGTTTTTTCATAATGAATAAATTCTAGTTCCAAGTGTTTTAATCTTTTCTTTTCCAGAGTTCAAATTTCCTCGGCCATCTCGTCGGAACCTCCATCCGAATCATCGCAAGGCTTTAATCTTATTTCCTTTCATCCTTCAATCGTATCTCATCATCCTTTTGTTACCGGAGTCCTTCATGGTGGTTCTTCATGATTTAATTCATTCTTCAAGAGTTCAGCAAGATTCTTGCTGATGGAGTTCAAGTATCCTTCTTCTTGCGTCTCGAAGTGCAATTAACTCTCCGTATTCTTTTGAAGTGGAGTTTTGTATTTCTTCGTTCTTCTCAGCTATCCAATCATTTCCGTTTGTGGCCGGTTATCATCTTATGATCTTGAGATGTTACCTATAAGCCCACAACAAGCTTATTTCTTTTCGTTGTTGATTTTCTCAACAACTCCGTTCAACCCTTCCTTCTAAGTTCTTTTCATTCAATTCTTTCGATTCTTCCGGAGGCATTGTGTTGTTCCTCTCGTCAATTATCGTTCCATTTTGTCAAACTCAGTTCCAACTCCTTCCATGTTCAGCCGGAGTGCTGCCTAAATCGTTTCAGTCTTATTCGTTTCTTTTCTCATTCTAACCACTCCGGTTAGAACGAGTTGTTTCATAGTCTATCTGATTCCGTGAGCTTTCTATTCTCGGCATTCTCGTCGTGCCTCTCTTCTTCTCGAGTGCTCTCGATTCTTTGCTTGTTCTCTTGAGTTCTTGTTTCACCTCATTCCTTTTTCTCTTCCGTCTCGGTCCTAAGATCTCGGGACGAGATCTCTTGTTAGTGGAGGAGTGTTGTAACGCCCCGGATTCGATGCGCCAGGTGTCCGCCAGTTATTCGCCGTCGTTGCCATGTCATTTGCTTGCGTGTTGAACTTTTCCATGTCATCATCTGCATTTCATATCATGTCATCATGTGCATCGCATTTTCATACGTGTTTGTCTCATGCATCCGAGCATTTTCCCCGTTGTCCGTTTTGCAATCCGGCGCTCCTATGTCCTCCGGCGTCCCCCTCTTCTCTATTTTCGTGAGTGGGTGTTAAATGTTCTCCGATTGGGATGTAACTTGGCTTGCAGTCTTATTATAGTGTAGACAGAGCGCCTGTCAAGTTTCGTCGCATTCGGATCTCGTTTGCTAGCCCAGCCGTTAATCTTATAGCGGCACCGTTGCCGGTTTATTCGTCGGACGTTTCGGTCTCCGAAACAGTTGTCGGGCCGCACTTCTCCCCGGCACCTTATACACGGTTACTTGCAGCCCACCTAGCCATCCAAAACCCCCCCGACCGGAGCCATCGGATCGCGATCGGAGGGCTCCAAAGCCCCAATTTCCCTAACCTAGCCCCTCCTACCTATAAATGGACACCCACTTGCCAATTTTGGCCTCCACCTACCTTCCTCCTTGGTTTCAGTGCCCTCCAACCTGCAGCCGCCGCCCCCACCTCCATTTCCGCCGCCCGCTGCTCGTCTGCCACTTGGCGCCACCACACGGGCCAGCCGCCGCCGTCCGCCGCTGGAGCCACTCAAGCCCCGCCACGTTGCCTCCCACTTCCTCCCACCTCCCAGCCCCTCCCGGCCCAACAAAGCCCGCCTGGCCAGATCTGGGCCGGAGGGAGCCAGCGCGTCGCCGCCCTCCCGAGCCGCCGCCTGTCCCTGCTCCTTCGCCTTCGACCCGTACCTCCTGCCGTTAAATCGCTGGCGCCCGTGTCCGCCCGACCACAGCCGTCGTCCTGCGTCCCTCCGCAACCCCCGCCACGGCGCCCTCCAGCCAGCTCCCGCCTGCTCCTCCCTCCTTTTTCCCTCTCCCTCTCCTCCTCTAAGGTCTTTCTCTCTCCCCTTGCAGGAGCCGCCGCCGCCAGGAACCTCGTCGCCGCCTCCACGCCCTCATGTCTCCCGGATCCGAGATCCCGGGGCGGATCCGCCTGTTCCGCCCTTGGTCTTGCCCTTCGCGCCGGGCGCTGTCCCGCTCGCCGGGCGCAGCGCCGCCGCCTCCCTGCGTCGGCCGCAGCGAGGAGCTCGACGCCCGGCGCCCGTTGACCGCCGCTGACCCTTCGTGGGCCCATAAGCAAGGCCCAGCCAGGCTGCCTCCGTGCCCAGCCGGCGCCCTCCCTGCAAACTGGGCCAGGCCCATGGTGAGCAGCCACGCTAAACCCCGCCCGTGCGCTATATAGTAATCTGGCGCTCAGACGTTTTTTTTCCAAAAAACTGCTAAGTCTTTAAAATCATACATTTTCAGCAGATGTTCATCATGCCATAACTCTCTGCATATTGCTCCGTTTCGTGCATGTAATATGTCAAATTGTTCGCCTCGACGAGTACATCATTCCATTCCATTGCATCATGTTCATTTGAGTTCATCTTGATGCCTGAATTTCTATTGCAAGAGTGCTATATGATGTTAATCTGCTGAAACGGTTATAACTTGCTCTTTTGTCATTTTTGCCATGATTGATGTGTGCATCCTATGAACTTGAGTCCTACATGTGCTTTGTGCTATGCCATACCATCTTTACAGGGGTGTATGCCATGTATTTTTGTGATCTCTGTGGTGACTAGCACAAGCATGCAAACTAGGCTTCATGATGTTGCTGATTTCAGCCCTGCTCACTGATATTTTTTATGCCGTGTAAACTTGATGCTACCGAGAGATCCATGCTTATTATGAGATACTTCAGTAAGGATGTTTTGAACATATGGTTATTCTCTATCCATCCATGCCCTTGTTTGCAATTATTAAGTGCCATAGCTTGAGTCAATCGAGCTCTACTTTTGCTATAAAATGTTTCCTGGCAGGTTGTTTACATGTTATTCAATTTTGCCAAGGTTGTTGTAGTTGATCCGTATATGCTATGATGTTGTTCTTGCCATGTATAGCTTCTATGCCATGTCTTCTTACTTTTGGTTGCCTTTCCATGCCATATATTGCTCTATGGTGAGTGGTTCAATCTCACCAACATGCCTACTTCTTGTTATTCCTGCCATGTATGAATCTGTAATATAACTTGCTATGTTTACATGGGTGCCATCATATCTTTTGATCCTTTTCTGGCTCATGGTCATTAAGGGACTCTTGTTCTATGCATTTACTATATCCATGCCATTCCTTTGTTTGCCATGATAAGATCCTGTAACATGTTGTTTGAGAGCTCTAAACATTGCAACCTAATGTTATTTCCTGCTAAGTCTGAAACTGTTATTATTTGCAATCTTGCCATGTGTTTTTGAGCATGTTCTAGTGATTTCTGGAGATAGCTCAGTGTTCATGTTTTGTCATGCTTTACCTGTACATCATGCCCATGCCTTTTGTTATCATGTTGAGATTCTGTAGCATGTTGTTTTGATGCTTGCAATATGCCTAGTTGCTGTTTTGGACAACTTGTCCTTTGAACTTGTATAGGGTGTATGTGTTGAACCGTTGCTCCGTTTTGAGTGTGCTCTATATGAAACTTGCTTGATTTTGCATGAAGTTTCATATTATCATGTTGGATCCTTGTTTTGAGGTGTTTGCTTGATGTTTGAATGCATTTTGCATCAATGCCATGTTTAACTTGTTTTGCTCATATCTTCTAGGCCGTAGCTCTGAATTTAATGAACTTTATATGTAACTTGACTAGAATTTCGTGTAGATCATCGTGGTGCATCTTAAATTGCTGTTTAACAACTTGAACATAAGGTTTATTCAGATCTGGACCAATTTCGAAATTTGCATATGAGGACTTACCGGAATTGTTATATGTTGTTTCCGGCCTTATTTAAACTTGCTTTGATGTGTTGCTCTTGTATGCATCATCTCTTGCCATGAGTAGCTTCATGTAGCCTTGTCATGCATCATGCTTGGTTCAACATCATGTCTTGTCTATGTGTGGTATGTTTACTATGTTGTGTGCTTCTTCTCGATAGTTCCCGTTTCGTTGCGATCGTGAGGATTCGTTCGTCTACGCTTGGTTCGGCTTCATCCGTTCATCTTCTCCACGGACTCGTTCTTCTTCCTTGCAGGATTTCAGGCAAGATGACCGTCACCTTGGATCTCATTACTATCATTGCTATGCTAGTTGCTTCGTTCTTTCGCTATGCTGCGCTACCTATCACTTGCTGCTCAAGCCTCCCAAATTGCCATGAACCTCTAATCGTTGTCACCTTCCCAGCAAACCGTTGTTTGGCTATGTTACCGCTTTGCTCAGCCCCTCTTATAGCGTTGCTAGTTGCAGGTGAAGATGAAGATTGCTCCATGGTGAACAGGATTATGTTGGGATATCACAATATCTCTTATATTATTAATGCATCTATATACTTGGTAAAGGGTGGAAGGCTCGGCCCTATGCCTGGTGTTTTGTTCCACTCTTGCCGCCCTAGTTTCCATCATACCGGTGTTATGTTCCCGGATTTTGCGTCCCTAACGCGGTCGGGTGATTTATGGGACCCTCTTGACAGTTCGCTTTGAATAAGACTCCTCCAGCAAGGCCCAACATTGGTTTTACCATTTGCCTCACCACCACCTACTTTTCCCTTGGGATTCGCTCTCTTGAGGGTCATCTTTATTTAGCCCCCCCCCCCGGGCCAGTGCTTCTCTAAGTGCTGGTTCGAACCGAGCCGCCTGCGGGGCCACCTTGGGGCAACTTGAGGGTTGGTTTTACTCGTAGCCTGTCTCATCCGGTGTTGCCCTGAGAACGAGATATGTGCAGCTCCTATCGGGATTGTCGGCGATCGGGCGGTCTTGCTGGTCTTGTTTTATTATCACGAAATGTCTTGTAGCCGGATTCGAGACTGATCGGGTCTTCCCGGGAGAAGAATATCCTTCGTTGATCGCGAGAGCTTATCATGGGCTAAGTTGGGACACCCCTGCTGGGTATAAACTTTCGAGAGCCGTGCCCGCGGTTATGTGGCAGATGGGAATTTGTTAATATCCGGTTGTAGTAAACTGGAAGCAAACTCTTCTAAAATACACCAACCATGTGCGTAACCGTGAGTGTCTCTTTTCGGGGTTGATCGAGAGGAGAACACGGTTTCTAGGTTATGTCTGACGTAAGTAGGAGTTCAGGATCACTTCTTGATCATTACTAGTTGACGACCGTTCCTTTGTTTCTCTTCTCGCTCTCATTTGCGTATGTTAGCCACCATATATGCTTAGTCGCTGCTGCAACCTCACCACTTTGTCCCTTCCTTTCCTACTTAAGCTTTTCTAGTCTTGATACCCATGGTAATGGGATTGCTGAGTCCTCGTGGCTCATAGATTACTACACCACCAGTTGCAGGTGCAGGTTTCGCGATGATCATGACGCGAGAGCGATGTTTACTTGTTTTTGAGTTCTTCTTCTGCTTCTTCTTCGATCAGGGGATAGGTTCCAGGTCGGCAGCCTGGGCTAGCAGGGTGGATATTGTTTGAGTTTCTGTTTATGTTCCATCCATAGTCGGATGTTGATCTCTTGTATATGATGTTGATGTATTCTTGTGGCATTTGTGCCTTATGTATGTATCCCCATCTATTGTGTAATGTTGATGTAATGATATCCACCTTGCAAAAGCGTTTCAATATGCGGGTCTATCCTTGGTGGGACCTTCGAGTTCCTTTTGGATAGGGTCGCATATTGGGCGTGATAAGTTGGTATCAGAGCCTCGACCGACCTTAGGAGCCCCCTTGATTGGTCGTGTAGTTTGGCCGTTGTTGAGTCTAGAAGAAAACTATTTTCGGAGTTTAGTTATATCGGAGAGTAGGAATTCTTTTTACTCCTCTGCCCCTTTGTCGCTCTGGTGAGGAATCTTGACGTAGGTGTTTTGAATTACTTCTCTTCCCCTTCAAATTTTTTTTAGGTTCACACAGTTGGTTTTCCGATCATGGGCTCTCAGTTCTTTTCATCCGGTGCATTTCTCGTCAAGTTGACTCAAGTCTCTTCTTCTTTGCCAAGTTCAATCCTCAGTTCTTCCTCTGACGTCGTTGTTTTTCCTTGTCCGAAGTTGTCCTTGTTTTTCCCACCCGCCCTCCCTTCTTCCTCTCGGAACCGGAGTCCGTAATTGAGTATCCATCCTACTCGTGCGAAGTCTTTGCTTTCTTTCCTCAATGACTTCAACTGGTGTTTTCTCTTCAAGATATTCGTCGGTTTCCCCTTCCAAGTTGTCTTTGTTTTCCCGCCCTCCCACCCTATTATTCCCGCAGTTCGAGTTTCTTCCGACCATCAATTTCATTCGTGTGGAGTCTTCCCTCAATTGTTTCAACCGGTGAATTCTCGTCTCGTTTGAAATTCATCGTCTCTTTTTCTTCCCCGGTGGATTCAATTCAAGTTTTTCGTTGTCGATCGTATTCTTTCCCTCAGCTCAAATATTTCCTTTTACTCGTTCGCCTCTCGCCAGTTTATCCTTCCGGAGTGATGAAGTCATCTCAGGGGATTCGTCTGTGTTCCAATTAATTCGAGGTTGTCACCTCAGTCAAATATTTCAGTTCTTCCGGTGCATCATCTATCTGTTCAACATCCCTTTCCAATGCGGGGTCATAACGGTCGATGCTTTTGTTTGCCGTCGAGGTGAGCTGCATCCCATGCCTTACAGTATTTCACATAATTTATGCAATTGCAGTTTAACTTCTACCATTTACTGGTTGCCTGTAGATACACATGTCAGTGGCACTGATCCACGCTTCGACCCAGAGGAACAACTCGCCTCCGCCGTCGCTGACTTTGGGCGAGCCCTGGCCAAGATGAAGTGCCCCAGCAACTACCTCTCAGGACTTACCAAGTATGTACTCACCAGTTCAATCTTACCAATACCAGTTGTAATTAATGGCTATGTTCTGTACGGTCGATGTATTAAGCATGTTCTAGTAAACATGCCTAACACGTTTTTGCTACTTTCCCTACCTTTTATAGACATCTGAGCCATTCTCTGCTCTGGCAGCACCTGCCTTATGATGTTTAACTATGCCAATTGCATTTTTATCAGTACCGGTTTCAATGTCTATATAGCCTGTTGAAATTAACAGTTGAATCCATTTTTAAACAGTTGTATTTCAATGGCTGCAAACTTACAAAACATGACTTAGGATGCTATTAAGCCAGTTGCAATTAACAGTTGTATCCATTTTTTAATCTGTCCATTTGCTACCATGCTACTCTCCGCAATGAAGATATACTAGAGATGCTGCCCCATTTGCTATTTTTGGTGGATGCTAACCCTGTTGTACTTAACATGCTTGTCCATGTACTTACGCAGGGTCATAACGGCTGATGCTGTTGTTTGCCGTCGAGATTAGCTGCATCCCATGTCTTAAAGTATTTCACACCATTTGTGCAATTGCAGTTTAATTTCTACCATTTACTGGTTGCTTGTGGGTACACATGTCAGAGGCACTGATCCACGCTTCGACCCGGAGGAACAGCCCGCCTCCGCCGCCGCTGACTTTGCGCAGGCTCTGGCGAAGATGAAGTGCCCCAGCAACTACCTCTCAGGGCTTACCAAGTATGTACCCACCAGTTCAATCTTACCAATACCAGTTGCAATTAATGGCTATGTTTTTTACTGTCGATGTATTAAGCATGTTGTAGTAAACATGCCTAACACGTTTGAGCTATTTTCCCTACCTTTTTATAGACAACTGGGCCATTATCTGCTCTAGCAGCACTTGCCCTGTGATGTTTAACTCTGCCAATTGCATTTTATCAGTACCGGTTTCAATGGCCATTAAGCCTATTGCAATTAACAGTTGTATCCATTATTAAAGAGTTGAATTTTAGTGGCTACAAACTTACAAAACATGAATTAGGATGTTGTTAAGTCTGTTGCAATTAACAGTTGTATCCATTTTTTAATCTGTCCCTTTGCTACCGTGCTACTCTTTCGAAATGAAGATATCACTACAGATGCTGCCGTTTTATTACCAGTTTCTATTTTTGGTGAAACCCTGTTGTAGTTAACATTGGCTTTCCATGTACTTACACAGGGCTACAATGGGCGATGCTGTTGTTTGCCGTCGAGGTTAGCTGCATCCCATGTCTTATACACCATCTATTCCTAAATATAGTATTTTTAGAGATTCCAATGTAGACTACATAAGGAGCAAAATGAGTGAATCTAGATTCTAATTTAAACTATATCTATAATTCTATATACATCCGTATGTAGTTCATATTGAAATCTCAAAAAAATACTTGTACTTAGAAACATAGGTAGTTGTATTTTACATCATTTGTGCAATCTCAGTTTAGCTTCTAACATTTACTGGTTGCTTGTAGGTACATATATGAGCGGTGTTGATCCACGCTTTGATCCCTTTTGCGTATGGAGCAATGAGATATTCATGAACAAGCGTCAAGTGAGGAAACTAAGAAAGATTGTTAGGCGAAAGAAACAGGTGATTGGAATTAAGCTCTTTATTTACACTTTGTCGAAGACAACAGTGAACTTTAGGATGGTAAGTAATGTGTTGCCTTTTCCCCCCTGCCCACAACAAATTACTCTTTTAGACCTCAATATCTGATATTTTTCTCTTTTCAGTGGTTTCCGAAGCTATTTACTGATGATTACCTTGCAAACTACATGACCGGAGTGGAGGCAACTAAGGTTAAAGTATATAATTCATGCTACCATGATAATGCTCTAGAAGTCTTCCTGAAGGCGGTGAAGGATGGGCGGGCGATCGTCACAAGGGGTTGGACAAAAGTGGTTCGTGCCTATGGCATGCAGGAAGGCACATTATGGGCATTCCGCTTCTTCAACACCGTTGGCAGTCAAAATGATTTAAACTTGTCTCTTCACCTTTACCGCCTTTAAATACGGTGGTTCATCATAGTTAATTGCTGCCTAATCCTGTAATTACTGAACATATTGTACTGGCAATTTTATTCATGGATTCGTTGTTGAACCATTGTGCTGAGAATTTGAATTGCACGTTTCATATTTCAAAATTTTCAATTAGAATAATAAATTATAGGAAAAAAATAAAAAGAGAACAGACGGTCATGGAACTTTGCAAACGGTTCTGGCAGTAAAAGCGCTTGTGATGGATAGCCCAATGCCACATAATTTTCTACATCAAATCCTGTATGATATAGTTAATGAAAGCAAACAGCTAACCAAGGCAGAGCGTGTGTGATAGTTACACCTTTCACACACGAGTGTATACATAAAACTGTGTGGGATGTACATCCGAACGGAAATGTTTTCCCTGGATTGACTGTGTGGGATGTACATAAGAACGGAAACGTATTCCTTGGATTGACTGTGTGTGATATACATACCTACAGAAATGTTTTTCTGGGATTCACCATGTGGGATGTACATACCTACGGAAATGATTTTCTCGGATTACCGTGTGGGATGTACATACCTACGGAAATGATTGGGTTCCGATGCCTCGCCCGATCACACACGGCCCCACACAGGTCCTGTGAAGGCCTATCCCGACGATTTCGGGTGGTGGGAAGGACACCCTATCGCACACACTCACTCGGCGACGGTTCCAAACGCCGTCGCGGAAAGGGGTTAAAAACCGTTTGTTTAGAACTGACGCGCACTAGTGTGATCTAAAGCTAGCACTGCAAGTTGTGCTCACTTGCACATTTGACAACATGCTACATCGGTAGTAGTACCTAAACGAGCAAAGACATGGTCCTACAACGTGTATGAGCATGCACATTTGTCCTACCTACCATGAACACCATGCACGTAATGAAATCATACAGAAAGCCTGACTATGTCAGCACCAATCTACCTTCAGCATCGAGCACAAACCCTGCCTATGAACATGAAGCATATGCCGACTCCAATCTACCATGAACAACATGAACATGAAGCATATGCCTACCCAATGCTAACTACAATGTAACTACCTATCTTGCAAGCACCAATCTACCATTGGAGAGGCAACAACATCACCTACTATGCATGAACACCCGAGGCAGTGCACAAAGCAATAGTAGCAGTCAAGAAGGAATCAATTGGAATCGAATCCAATCCAATCGATTCCAAGCCATGACTAATGCAGAAAACCCTAATCTACATCTACGAGCAATGGGGAAGAGGGGAGAAAACCCCAACGAGAAGGAGATGGCAGGCGAAGAGGAGGACGAGCCAGCAACGGCGACGACCGTCGCCATTGCCCCGGTGCCCGTGGCCACGCGGGAGGTCGAGGAAGATGGCGTCGTCGTCCATGGCCCTGCCGCGTTGCTTCGAGAAAACCCTCGACTGGGGGTTAAAAACCGCCAACAGGGGTTCCGAGCAGCAACGGGGTGGATTTCCTCTCCGGCGGCGGCACCAAGCCCAGGACCACGAGGTCCGGATATAGCGGCAGAACCAGAGTGGCCCGCACCGCATTGGTCGGACGAGGGCACCTGGTGCAGAACAGCGATGGTGCGCGGATGGCCACCATCAGGTCGATGCTTGAGTTCGCGAGGCCAACCACCCACCGCTTTTGGATGCGGTTGCTGCCGGCGTAGATGGGGGTCAAGCGACAACGCGGCGGTGGGTGAGCAATCGAAGGAGAGCGGGGCGGTGAGAAGAGTGAGAGAGGGTTGTGTGAATGGAGAAGTGTACGGTGACACGGGAGAAGGAGGGGAGTTATTAGACATCCCGTTCATCTCCTGCACTCCTCGAGGCATGCAGCAAAGAGGCACGCGGCTGCAGCGAGACTGGCATGGCGAGAAACTGATTATTCAGGCGTCACGTGCGGGCCTGGCCTGAGAGTGCTTTAAGTTTCGTGTGGCTTGAGAAGTAAATGCAGCCCAGATAATGAAACATACGTTTTCTTCCCGCGTGGGTCTGGTTAGACCTAAGGCCAACTCCAACGCACGACCCCAAACAGACGTCCGTTTTGTCCGGATTTCGACTGTTTGGGGGTGGCAATGGGGCCGTGTCCGCCCAGATTCGTGGATGCGGTGGAAGGGTGCCCAAGGAAGGCTGCATTTCGGCCGCATCTTGTCCGTTCACCAGCATAGTAGATAAAATGAAAATGATGTACATGAAATGGTTCAAATCAAACATAGCTCCCAAATAGTCTTTACAACCCAATCGAAATTTTTTTGGATGACAAGAAAACAATATCAAATAGTCTTACAACCCAATTTAAATTTGTTTGCATGACAGGAAATTAAACTCATAGATCTACTGGTTGCCAATGTGAGTCCACACGTGCTCAACCAAGTCATCCTAGATCTCGACATGAGTATGCCAATCATGCAATTCCTGATGAAACTCGACAAACTGTTCAAAGGTTGTAGGAGGTGGATGCTCAGGCTCAACATTTTCACCCTGGAAATCAAATCCTTGGTCGTAGATGCTATCATCGCGCTCATCCGCCATGATCATGTTGTGCATGATCACACAAGCAGCCATCACCTCCCAAAGCTTCTTTGTGCTCCATGTCAATGCAGGGTTACAAACGATACCCCACCGAGACTGAAGCACACCGAAAGAACGCTCCACATCCTTCCTAGCACTCTCTTGCATTTGGGCAAACCTCTGTCTCTTCTCTCCTTGCGGATTGGGTATGGTCTTCACAAGAGTGGACCACTGAGGATAGATGCCATCAGCTAGGTAATATCCCTTGTTGTAATGGTGGCCATTGACCTCAAAGTTGACCTCCGGGGAGTGCCCTTCCGCAAGCCTTGCAAACACCGAAGACCGCTGAAGAACACTAATATCATTCTGAGAACCAGCCATGCCAAAGAAAGAATGCCATATCCAGAGATCTTATGAAGCCACAGCTTCCAGTATAATAGTGGCACCTTTCACATGCCCCTTGTAATGCTCCTGCCAAGCAAATGGACAGTTCTTCCACTTCCAGTGCATACAATGTATACTACCAAGCATGTCCGGAAAGCCCGTCTCGGCATTGATCGCCAACAACCTCTCTGTATCAGCGGCATTTGGATCTTTGAGGCACTCCAGGCCGAACACTTCCACCGCGGCCGTGCAAAAACTATACAATCATAGGAGACATGTGGACTCACTCATACGAACATACTCATCCACAAGATCACCAGGAGTTCCATATGCAAGTATGCGGATAGCCGCAAGTGCATTTCTGGTATGAAGAGAAACCAAGCTTGCCTAGAGCATCCTCTTTGCACTCAAAGTATGGGTCATGCGTGACCACTTCGTCACGAATACGACTGAACACATGCCTTCTCATCCGTAATCGGCCACGAAATTGATGTGGCCTAAAGAGTGCACCATCCTTAAAGTAATCGGCATAGAGAAGGGTGTGGCCTTTCTCCCTATTGCGGTCCAAGGTCGGAGCATGCCAGGGATTGATCCCCTATACCGAGGCTGCTTCCTAGTGATGTGTTCATGTACGACCAACGCAACCGCCAGGTCTTCATCATCCGATGAGAAAATGAAGTTGTGAAAGAAAAACTCAATCACCACTACCATTGTACCTTGTAAGCAATCCGTCGAACGCCTTGCGGTCGTGCTGGGAAAGCGTCCTGATAGTGCACACCCCGCTCCCCTCGCAGGCAGCAAAGCAAGGTTTTGGGGTCGGTGGTGCTGGAGGGCGCCCCGCGTCACCGAACGACCGACCGGAAGAGGTTGGGACGACAGGCGACGCCGACGGTCGTAGTTTGTCTCCCACCGGCAACAAGGAGAATGTCGGCCAAATGCTTTCCGGTAGGTCGGTGTGGAGACAACTATGGCATGGTGCGGTGTTGGTTGGGACGGCCCAGTGGAAGACGACGCGGCCGGGGTGGTGGTGGTGGCGGCAATGTCGGGGCCACTCGCCGCTCGTGTTCGTGCGGGTCCGTTCGGCTGCAAACTCGGCCCAAACTTGGGCCGGAAATGTATCAAAAGCGGAAGAAAACCGACGATGGTCCGTTTGCGGCCGTGCGTTGGGAGGCTTGCTTTGTTTGTGTACCCAAAAAAATGCGGGCTACCTTCCCTGAACCAAGCACCTCAGGGCATCTCCAGCCGTTGGCCCCCCAGGAGGGGCAAAAAATCGCCCCCTGGGGGCGCACCGGCGCTAAACCGCGCACTGGGGGCGCGATACCCCCCAGTCGCAGCCCCCCACGGGTTTTTAAAATGTTCAAATTCGGCGCAAACACAACGCAAACACGGGCGAGTTCGTTCAAATTTAAACATATTTTACAAAAATAAAGAAAAAAACTACCGCGGGCTACCCCCGCCGTCTCCCTCGCCGCGCGCCTCGCCGCCCGCCCACGCGGTTCTACATGCCGAGGATGCTGTAGAACCGCGTGTAGTCACCGTCGTCGTCGTCGTAGCCCCGCCTACGCCTCCGCCGTCCCTGCTGTATCCCTCCCCCGATTGGCGCGGCGAGTTGGACGGTCCGAGAGCGTCGTCGTCGTCGCTATCGAGGACGACGACACCTTCCTCGTCCTCACGCCCACGTTTGCGGGGGCGATCTCCTCCAGGGCCCGGCACTGCCGGACCATCTCCTCGCGCAGGTAGTCGTCGCGCAACCACCGCATGGCTTCCTCGTCGGAGAAGCCGCGCCGGGCTATCTCCTCGTACTCCAGGGGGAGGCTAGACTCCACCTTGGGCTCGACGAGGGCGCCGGAGCTGCGGGTACGCGCGCTGACAGGCGTGTCCTGGGGCTCCGGCTTGACGGGGCGGAGGTGGAGGCAGGGAGAGCCGCCGGACAAGGTGGAGGACACCCCGGTCTCCATGCGCCTCGGCGTCCAAGAGCTTCCCCGGCGGCGTGAGAAGGACGGGGGAGCGGGGTACTCGAGGCGCGGCGTGTTGCCGCCCTCGGTGTACTTGAGGACGGACTCCAACGTGCGCCCGGGCACGCCCCACCACCAACGCCGGCCGTCGGCGTTGAACTTGCCAGAGGGCACGACGCCGTTGGTGGCCTCGAGCTGCTCGTCGTGCCGGTGGCGGAAGTATGGCTCCCAGATTGGGCTATCGGGGACGTACCGGGGCCCCTCCCTCGCCGCACGCGGCAGGGACGAGCGGATGCGTGCGATCTCCGCACGCCGCGCCGCGCCGGTGGGTACCGGGGGCACCGGCACGCCGCCGGCGCTGATCCTCCACGCCCCGGGCACCCGCATGTCCGGCGGGACCGGGTACTCGGCCTCGAAAAGGAGGCGAGCCTCGTCCTCGTGCAGATGACGGCGCCCGAATCCGTTCGCCGCCGCGCCGTCGCCTGGGAAACGCTCGGCCATGCTTTCTCAACTGGTGACGACGAGAGGAGGAAAGGGGGAGAAATGAGCGCGTCGTCGGTGGATGATCAGGGTGAGTCTCCCCGGCGCGCTTGCAGTCGGCTTTTATAGGCAGAGACGCCGCGTGGTAGGCTTGGCCGGCGCGTTACGCGTGGCGTGATTGCGTGGCGGCCGAGGGACGCGTCGCCCAGCCTTCACTGCGCCGCCCGTGAGGCATCAATGGAGGCTGACCGGCGTGGCAGCGCGCGACAGCTTTGGCATTGATTCGCCGCGGGAAACGAGGCGATGAGGACGACGAAGGGGCGAGAAGAGAGTAGAGTCGCTGACGCGGCGGGCCCGCGGCTCTTCACGCCAAAAACGATTCGCCCGGCGCCCCGAGTGACCCCTAAGCGCACGGGTTCGGTTGGTCCGCTGGCGTAATTTCGCCCGAGCCGTAAAATCGGGCTCTTGGGGGCGCGAATGGGCCGATTTTTTGGCGCCGGCGGACGAAAAAACGCCTGGGGGGCCTTCTTGGGGGCGCGGCTGGAGATGCTCTCAGTCCTACGTACGCTCCTTAATCTGTGCGTCTTTCTAGAGAAGACGTCTTGTCATTTGTCAAAGCGTTGCCTCGGAGTCGGCAGCTTGCAGGGCACGCACACGCAGGGTCGCAAAATTTAAATTTCCTAATCAGCCGGTGATGACGCCGAAATAAGGCCAACTCCACCGCGCGACCCCAAACGGACGTTCGTTTTGTCCGGTTTTTGTTCCTTTGGGTAGGGATTTGGGGTCGTGTCCGGGCCTGTCCTGGGATGCGGTGGCCGTGCGCCCAGCGCGCGGCCGCATCCTTTTGCCCCATTCTGTCCGCGTCTATTTTTTAAAAAGGGACGTTTCAAATGCCAAGCCCCAGTTCACGACCCCAGTTCATCACGCCGGCAACAAAGCCAGCGGCATACACGACCATCGCCGGCAACACAGCCAGCGGCCGGCAACACAGCCAGCCTCCAAAATGAACAGTTGTCCTCGCCGGCAACACAGCCAGCGGCCGGCAACACAGCCGACCTCCAAAATGAATGATTTTTCGCCGGCACACTGCCAGCGGCCCAGCAGGCGGGCGGCACCCATGCCAGCCTCCAAAAAGAACGGCCACGCCGATCGGACTACCTAGTTCAGGCCTTCGGCGTCGAGCATCTCCTTTTTCCTGACCTCGAACCAGGCCCTCGTCTTGTCGCTCATCTTTGACAAGTCCACGCTCATGATCGCAAGGGCCACCTCCTTCGCTTTGGTGGCGACATTGGTGGTCTCGATGTCGAGCTGCCTCTGCCTGGCCTTGACGTTGTCGGCCTCGATGTCGAGCTGCATTTGCCGGGCGGCCTCTTCCATGTCGAGCTGCCTTTGCCGGGCCGCCTCCTCCATGTCTATCTTCCTCTTCTTGGCCGCCTCCTCCATCTCAAGCTTCTGTCTTTGGAGGTCTAGGTATTGCTTCATTTGCTCGTCCTTACTTTGCTGCTTCTTCTCGTCCCTCACATCCTTATGTGACATCATGCCATGCAAAGTCTCATGCAAGGCCATGGATGAGGCGTCACGTATGTCGTCCACCTTGGAGTTGGTCTTGCCCCTCGGCCTCTTCAACGCCTCGCCATCCCCACCTCCGGCGAACTTGGCCGTTTTCTTGCCTCTCTTCCTTTGAAGTTCACGGTATTGATCCTTGAACTTAGGGAAATTGTTGATGAGCGTCCAACAATGCGTAAGAGTGAATGGCTTGTCATTGTGCCGGGCCTTGAATGCCTCCAAAGATTGAAATGCCTCCAAAGATTGAAATGCCTCCAAAGAGGACGGCCGCTGCATGGAACCCCGCCGGACGGCCCATGCCAAGCATGAGGATGGCGTGCGCTTTGTTGACGAGGTCCTCCTTCTCGTCGGCAGCGGCCTTGCGCCGCCAGGGACGGAGCCAGGATTTGAACATAGGGGGCGCCAAAGAGATAACTTTCACACACTTTAGTATATATATCGTCTCATATAAAATCACATTGCATATTTTGTAATAGCAAAATTATACTAATTGAGGTATGAGAAAATAACACATGTCTTGCAACTGTCAGTGTAAATTCAGCTATAGAATTACCTATATAATCATACAATTGGCAAGTTGAATTCTGATTTTTAGTGCAAAGTGTTCAAACCTCAAGGAAATAATTTGAAAAGTGCAATGTGTTTTATTCTTTCTATCTGTCACCAAGTAAACACATGTAACTACATATGCTACCAACTAAAGCATTAGGGATTGCCGTATCAGACCATATTAATAATATGTTAATGTAAAAAATAATACTGCATTTATACCTCAAGGAACGATCCATTGTTGCCATCGAAGATGGCGCGCGCTTATGGCAAGCCGGCAACAGAGATCAACAACCGCCATCACAGTATCATCGTTTGCTCGAGTTTGGATGCAGAGGAGATAGAACGATCACAAATAATAGTGTTTCCTGGTGGTGGCTGATGGCAACAAGGGGGCGGCGGTGGCGATATTAGGAATTTGAAACCAGATCGTGTGAGCTAATTGACACCTTCTACGGTTTGAAAGACAACCTAATCTAATTCTAAAAAATAAAGACTAACCTTTTGTCCCCGTTTGGTTGCTCATCCGTGCGCCCGGCCGGCAAGGTTGCGTTGTTGGATCGACAGCGGCGCTTTACTGTCATCTTCCCTTCTCGACTGAGAGATTTGGTAGAAGATCTAGCAGATGGCCGGCGGCAGGTTCATCGCAGGAGCAGTTTCGTTTTTTTAGCAGGTTGGAACCAAGCAATTAGGTTTAGATTAGAGGAGACATGAACGGCTGATCCATGCGTATTGCTTCCTAGCGTGACTCTTCCATGGTGGGCTACTTTCCTTTTTCTCTCTTCCTGGGATTTGGGCCTTTGGCCTGCAATCACATGTGACAACAGTATGTGGGCTTTGGCATAGGGGGGGCGAAGCACGTCACGGGCAGTTGCCTAGCGAGAAAAATTAGCAACAGACTAATCGCTATTAAGGTAACACGCGATCGTTAGGGGGGGTCTCGCCCCCCCTCGTCCCCCCTGAATCCGTCCCTGTGCGCCGCGCGGCCTCCAGCTCCTCGCGCTGGGCGGCGAACTTGGCCGCGACGGCATTCATCTTGACGGCCGCTCTCCGTTCCCTCCTCTTCGCTGATTCCGCATCCAACTTGGCGATCTCCTCCGGCCTGCACTCCGACCGCGGCTTCCTTGGCGCCTTCTTCTTCACCTTTGTGGTCGGGTCGACGGCCAGGCCGCCGGAACTCGGCGGGGCATCGGCCATGGACGGGGGAGAGAGGGGCCGGCGGGAGGGACGTGGGAGGGTTTGGGGGAAATGGCGACAAATGGCCGTGGGGGGTTTTGGTTTCTCCCACCGACAGGCGGGCCTGGGGAGGACAAGCGCGCGCGTCCCGCCCGTCCGCGCGCTATCCGTTTCACCCCAAAACCGGCGCAACTTTGGGCCGGGGATGGGTCGAAAGCAGACACAAAGCGGACAAAAGTCTGTTTGCTCCCGCGCGCTGGGCCGCCTTTTTTGTCCCTTTTACCCCAAACGGACGGGGCCGGACAGGATAGGGTCGCGCGGTGGAGTCCGCCTAACACACACGGGCGCGACAGGGGGCCTCCATGGTCAGCTGCCAACCCGGCGCGAGTCAGTCAGGCGAGTACTTCTAACTCCCTCATTCATCTGCGTCCCTGTCTCGCGCCGATGGAGTACCATAGCCCGCTGCAGGCTACAATGAGCTACTGAAAAAGGTGGGCCTTCCATACCGCCCGCCCCCCCTCTCTTGCTCGCTCTTTGTCGGCAGAAATCACATATCTGACCTGAGGCAGAAATCAATTCACAAACTGACCTGGTCAAGAAAAAATTTCACTTTCCTGACCCTTTTGTGTGGCGCCCGGCACTGGGCGTCGCACTCTCTGTCTGCGCCCTTCCCTTAGGCGTCAGACGTCCCGCCAGCGTGGCAGCCCTGGTCGATTCCGCCCCACAGACAAGACCTTTGCGCGCTAAGGCTTAGGCGCCACACCTGTAATGTGCAGCGCCTAGCCCTTAGGCGCTGCATCTGTGTTCCACTTAGGCTGGCCCCACCTCTCTCCCTCCACCCCACCCCACACACCCCTACCCCACCCAAACCCTTGCGGCCCTCCTCTCTTCCCTCTCTCTTCCCTCTCCCCCTATCAAATCTTGCAAATCCGGAGTGTTTGACCTGGATTTGAAGCCAACCCTCCCTTAAGGTAATCTCCTCCGATCCCCTCGTTTTCATCCATAAGAATTGTCACATTTGCTCAAATCTTGCTAGTTTGGGGAAACCCTAGTTTTGCTTGGATTTGCAAATTTGTGTTGAATGATGTTATATTTCTTTGCTAATTTGGGTTGTTTAGGCTTGCATAGTATGCTAGGGTTAGGGTTATGTGTGTTTGATGTTGGTGTTAGGGTTATGTTATGGTTAGGGTTGTGGTAATTGTTATGTGGGGTTAGGGTTATTAATTCATATATATGTTAGGGCATATGTGTGCAAATATTTTTCTTAAGTATTTACTTGATATATGTGTGTTTTTTATTATTGTAGGGATGGGGAGAACTTTTGTTTATGTTCATCATGTGGATAAAGAGGCCTTTTTGAAAGGCAATGTTGAGACGGACCCGGATGAGCTTGACATGGTGTTTGAGAGTAGTCCTAGCTATGCGGAGCTCTTGGAACAAGTGAGGAAAGATTTGAATTGGATTGACCCAAGTGACGTTGTTGAGTTCGAGGAAGGCATAATGTTGGTTTTGGAATGCACATCCGTTGGAAGACAATGCGTGTGAACTCCGAGCAATGTTGGGTTGCATACAAGGAGACGGTTGCCGAATCTCTAGACAAGGCTCTTGAGTTATTTGCCTCCAAGAAGGTTGAGTCTACTTTGAATGTAGACTTGAACCGGAACCCCTCCCCTTTGGTTGCTAGCACTCCCCCACCCATGAACCAAGATCAAATGAGTGAACCTCAATTCACGCAACAAGATTGGCCAACAATGAGCCCGACTCCAAACAACCAAAATGAAGGTTTTGAAGAGGAGAATGATGAGTACGAGGAGGATGACAACGAAGTTGACCTCCATGACAACAATGTGGGTGATCTCGACCAATATCATGTGCAAGAGACAATGGACCAATCCATCCCTTTTTCCCGTGCATATGCATCGGACTCGGATGATGATGGTCCCGATGAAGAAGTTGATGAGGAGGGTTCACGCCAAGGAGGCGAAGCATTCAAGAAGGTATTGGGCGGGATCACAAGACACCATTGTTCAAGGATCTTAGTCTCGCGGATGAAGCCGTTGTGGATGGTGGCAAATGCATATCTCTTGGAGCTAGGCCAAGTTCTCACCGTGATTTGGAAGACGACAAGAACGGGATATATCCCGGTTGTGAGTTTCAATCCTTCTTGGAATTGAAGATGTGGCTCGACAACTACTCGGTTACACATTATCGTCCACATAAAGTGGCCAACTCGGACGTCAATGTGCGTTACGCGGTCAAATGTGAAGTGCCAACATGTCCATGGATTGTGCGTGCAAGGCCATGGAAAGGAGGTCCCACCAGAACAGCAGGGACTCCTTTCCCTTGCCTGACATCTCTGTTGTACTTCCCCTTTGCTAGATCCTCAAAGTTTACGGGTTCTTCAAGAATATCCTCATTATATGCCGGCGGGCATATCTCAACTCGAGTAGTTCCAATAAACCATCGTACGTAGTTATCAATAGCAATTGGGTTGTGCTCACGAAGCGGGCGCGTGCAGTGCTCTGAGCTTGCTCCACACAAAGCTGGAAGCGGGTAACATCTGTGAGAATGATGCTTGGGCCAGTCCTTTATCTTCCGTTGCCTTCTCTGTCCAACCTGCGTGGTATAAAACCAAACATTAGCACAATCAAAAGGAGTCGATGATGATTAGACAATACGCAGACATGCTCTCTTACCTATGAAGTGCTTTATCCGTGTCCACCCAATCCGGCGGGTGAGGTTGGAAAAGACCAAACTGACGATAAGCGCGATGCGGCAAATGAAACTCAACCGCCCGATTGCATATCAATGGGCACCGCATAATCCGAGATCCTTATCCATAAGCACATCGGGTTGGCGGAACTCCGCGGTGTACCCCAAGCTCTCACCGCGCCATATGGCTGCCATTCCACCTATGAAACAGGGCAACAATGCAAATTTGATGACTATTTTCAAGCAAGCATGAGAAAGGACTAAAGTAATGACCTCCTTACCTGCTCGAGCGTAATCGTGTCCAACTCGGCAATGTACTTTTGGTACATGAGATTGACATCGTTCGTCATCTCGGAAACGATATCCCACTTGTAAGCCCACATGGGGCGCCGTAATTCGTCATGTTCATCGCATACCAAGGATCAAACTGGCGCTCTTGAGCGTCCAACAGGCGACGCTCCCAGCTCCATACGAAAGTAGAAGCAGATTGCCACCAATGCCTGCACTAGGTGTGATCCTGCAACACGCATCGTCCAGCTACATATGAAAGAAAAACAATGTTAACTTGACAACAAGCTTGCATTGCTAATGAAGAAATGAGTTGATCACAAAACAGACCAACTACACTGCCGGTACAAGTAGGCAAGAGTCGCTGAACCCCAGCTCCAATTGCTATCGAAGGCGGTCAACGCCTTCACCACATCCATGGGCGTTCTTGCCGGTGGAGTCGAAAACAAAGTCCTCGACACAATGTACCACATATACACACGAGCATGTGTCCGGATCACATCATCGGTGGCATCCGGAGGGCACGTCGCAAAGTTATTTTGAATCACGTGAAAGCAGCTCCGGCTGCTTTCCTTTCCTCTTCTTCTTCTCTTCTCCTCCTCTACATCATCCTCAGCCTCGGTAGGAGCCATACCAATAAGAGCAATCATCTGCTCGCGCCACCCATCGAGAATCGGTGCTCATACGAGAGGCCTCCCGTCGATAGCAAGACCGGTGATCAACGAGACATCCTCGGCGTCCACGGTCATCTCCCGGTCCAAGATGGAAGCTGTGGGTCTCGGCCTCCACCGATCAACAAGAGCGGACACCGGTGGAGCGTTCAGATTCGGCGTGGACCGGTGACCAATGAATCCACGGAGTAGTCCTGCCTCGCTTGATGTACGGTGTGTACCGCTCATCGTAAGGCATGGCAGGACCGAGACCCGTGATGCGAATCTTCAGAGGTTCAAGCTTCGCAAAAATAAGTAATGACAAATCTTAGGGCATGTAAATTTCAACTAAAGGCAAATTTTGCAAAATAGTTAGATTACTGATTATTACCTTATCCTTCTCGCGCATCATGTAAGCCCGGTGTTGCACGTCGTAGACATTGTCCAGAAGCCAAACCATCCTTACAATTTCAAACAATAAACATATAAGAGTTCATCTTCATCTCAAATATCGGTATACACTAAACATATAACATGTGTTCAACTACAAGAATCTCAACATCTCCTTCTCCACAATGAATATGTCATATGTGTTCAAATAAACTAAACATCTAATATTTCAAATAAACTCAACATCTAATATTTGAAATAAACTCAACATCTAATATATATCTAAACAAACTTCTTATATATGTCTACAAAATCAACATCTCATAGTTATCTATAAAATAGGCATCTCATACATATCTAAAAAACTAAACAATATAGGCTTTCACCAACAAGAATCATATATTGTGAACTAATAAATAACACTACGGTACTACCAATATGAATACACATCCTAAATCGAGCAAACCAAACAAATCAAGGGTTCCATCAAATCTTGGACAAATCTCTAGAATGGCAACAAATTTAAGGAGTAAAAGAAAGAGAAGGGAAGAGTTTACCTAGTAGGATGGATTGGGGATCGAATCCACGGATCAAATCTTCAGATCTGAGAGGATGTGGGGGGTGGGGGGGGGGATTAGATGGGGCGCCGCCGCCGCCGCTGCTCACTCTAAGGGAAAGATGAAAACGCCGAAGAAAACTGCCTGCTCGGGCTGGGTCGGCCACGCTTAGAATCCTTGTCAGCGCCCAAGGGCTAGGCGCTGCACATTACAGTGTGGCGCCTAAGCCTTAGGCGCTGCAGATCTTGTCTGTGGGGCATAATCGAACCAGGGCTGCCACGCTGGCAGGACGTCACGACGCCTAAGGAAGGGCGCTGCAAGAGGGTCTGACGCCCAGCTGTCGAGCGCCACACAAAATGGTCAAGAAAGTGAAATTTTTTCACGACCAGGTCAGTTTGTGAATTGATTTCTGCCTCAGGTCAGATATGTGTTTTCTGCCCTCTTTGTCAAACGTTTGCCGGTCCCGAGCCCCACTCCTCGCTTCAACGCTACACACCGGTCACCGGGCCGTGCTGCGTCGCTCCTCCGCACCAACACTCGCTATAAATACACGCACATCCAGCCAGCCACTGGGGGAGGTTCCATTCCATTCTGTTCAGCTTCGTAGCCCCACTCACTCACCGGCCCCAGCTTCCCTTCTTCTTCGTCTTCTTCTTCTTGGCAGCTCATTCGGTCTCCGTGCTGAACCAGATGGCGGTAAGTGTGCTGTGAGCCAGGCAAGGCATCCATGCCAGCAAGCTCACTGACCTAGAACTGGAGTCCTTATTACCGTTTGGTCTCGCAGAAGGCGAGGAGGCGTCGCGTGCCGGCGTTCGGGGAGTGGAACTACAACTACCACCACCACGAGCCGGAGGCGACAGCGGCACTTCCGCCGGCCGTTGCTGCACCGACCGCATGCTACGCCACGCCTGAGCCGGAGCCGGAGGCCTGCAGCGACGTGTGGTTCAGGTACTCACCGCCCCCGCGCAAACCCACGCCCACCCCCAAGAAGCAGGCGAGGAGGCGGCCTGAGGGCGACGTGTCCCGGGAGCGCTCGACGGCCAAAGGCGGCGACTCCAGGCGGGTGGTGCGGCCGGTCGACGGGGACCTGTACCAGGTGCCACCGCCGGAGCTCGACCCCCACCGGGGGCCGAGGAAGGTATCGCACGGTCCACCAAGAAAGAAAGAATGTTTCTTTTATTTTTGTCGTGAATAGTTGGAGCTGACTGCTCTTTGTTTGAATGCGGTTTTGTGCAGAAGGGGAGCATGTGGATGGGATGCCTGGGCCTCAGCTCATGCGTCCACTGAACCCAACATGTCCTGATGATCGACGGGATGCTGCGTCCTGCGTGCGTCTTCATCGCCAGTGTTTATTTGCCCTTTCTGTTGCATATACACTGCTAGTTCCGTCATGTAAGAAGTTTTTTTAACACTACACTAGTATCAAAATACGTCTTACATCATGAGGCGGTGGGAGTAGTTCTGTCCAGTTGGTAATATAGGTGGTTTTAGAACCTCGAAGTGATTTTAGTTACGTTCATGTGCTTTGTAATTCCGGTGAAGTTTGGTTATAATAGATCTAAATATTTTTTCGCAAAAAAAAGTGTATAGTTCTGTCTCTCTCCGAGTGCATGCACTTTCTTGGCTTGTGGTAGTACGACGGTAGTACATGGCTAGTAGTAACATTTAGAATCTCTCTTCATTTTGTGTAACGTGGCAACATCTCGTCTTGTGCTAGCGGTGCGTTTGTTGCATCAAGTCATTCCTGATCAATTTTGATGTGCAAGCGAGTTTATTGGGGGCGTTTGTCATTATTCACTTCAAACTTTCAGAGATTCAGAGAACGTACAGCCCAGCGTTCTGCTGTTAGATGAGCATGCATGAGGTACAGCAGTTCGCGTGGGGCCGTGAAGTCTGGTGAAGCTGGTACGCGCATTGATTGCGGCAGTGAGGCAATAGTTGCTGTGAACTCACTGATTTCTGCGCGCGTGCCATACATACTGTCGCAGCCGTGTCATTCAACTCGATCCGATCGGTCATGCCATACACACATGCACCGTCGCAGCCGCGTGTGTCCACCGCAGTGAGTGAGAGTAACTATTTCGGCATGTGGCTGCTTTTGGCATACATAAGTCGAGCAAGGCCAAAAGTCACAAATCCGTACGATGACTCAGCGAGATCGAGGCCGAGCGGAGACCTGTGGGAGTAGTAGTAGTACAAGAACAGAACCGCAGCGATAACTCGGACCTACCTCCCCAGTCTACTACTCTCTATGTCCCAAAATATAAGAACGTTTTTGACACTCCACTAGTGTTAAAAATGCTCTTATATTATGGGACGGAGGGAGTAGCTAGGTGCAACAGCGGATCCTTCTTGAAAAAACATGTCGTGCGTTTTCCCTTCTAGTTGAGCGGCCAAATTTTGATTCAAATTTCAAACAAAACGAGGCTTGAGTTTTCACCGGGAATGTTGCCTTGCCCTTGGGGTTTCAAGCGTGTCTCATCGGACAAGCCTGCCGAGGAGACTGCCCACGCTTGAATGCTGCTTCCAACCGCCCTTCTTATTCTGAACGATCGGGACTCTGTTCACCACTGCTTTGACATGACCTTTCCTATTATCACCAGCAAACCTTGCAGTCACCCTAAAAAACGGTAAACCGTGCAGTCGCGTCGACGTGTTTTTGCCCCTTATATTTGTCTATCTAACATCTAGTACCCAGACGAAATGATCGATTTGCAATAATATTTTCTTCCTGATGGCCTTCACTGCCACGTAAGGGCATCTTCAACGGCAACCTCCAAAAAAACTTAGCATCCGTTCGCAGACACGGATGTGGAAGACAATCATCCAACGCTAGCCGCATACATTTTAAACCACATTTTAACTAACCGGACGGAATTCATTCTAACCAGCCGATATTCATCAAAGTTTGAATAGAAAATAATACAAATCATCCACAAATAACATGCAAATTAACTCATCCCGGGTGTGAGGAACGAATCATGTCCTCCCACATATACTTCCCCTTCACTTTCATCTAGCAACGTGTGCACATAAATGGCCGTCCTGCTGACCTGTGGTACACCACGACGGCGCGTGCGGGCTACATATAATGTGTAGACCAAAATTGAGTGAATGAATCAATCAACACGATGAGCAAGAGGAAGTAAAACTTACGATCTCGTCCTCTGCCGCGTGCAATGGCCACCTTTCCTCGAGCTGACAATCCATGTTGCAAAATTTGGTGACGCTGATCTAGATAGCGTGCCAACGATACGTCAACGAACCTCACATTGCGTGGTTGAATGATGTACATGTTGTAGGGCGCAATGTGCTTTCGTGCGTTAAACTTTTCATGCACTTGCTCCTAAAGGGGTCCCCTCTGCTCCGGTCTATGAAATCCGCGGATACGGCCATCCACGCATTACACAATAACTCATCCTCCATGGTCGAGTAGCTAACCATCCTTCGTACTTAAAAAACAACATAGCATTTGAAAATAAACTCAATGGCATTTGATCGAACACCTGCCGAGCGTGGTGTCCGCCATGGAGGTCATCGACAGGGGACGGAGTGTACCTGGGTACAAACGGCTACAGGGCTGAAAGCTCCGTCGAAACGGCCAGCAGGCGCGTCGGTGCTGGTTGCGGACGTCCGACAATGCCTTTGTGGCGGCCGGAGACGAACTGTGGCGGCGGCGGAGGTGAAGGGTGCGAATACAAAGCAAGGGGGAGAAGGGGCGAAGTGGAAGGAAATGGGTCCGGGAGGGGGATTGGGTGGGCCGGAGGTGCCGGAGTCCTATGTTCGGGTGTCCGGACTCCCTCAGACCTCCCACACTTTTGTCTCCAATTTGCGGAGAACTTGCGTCCGGACCGCCTCACGGACCGATACAGGTCGGCGTTGGATGGCTTCCATGGTCCGGGCAACGTGGTTCGGACGGTTGCTGGAGGTTTACGGGTCCATCTTGAAGATGCCCTAACTTCAGTATCAATCATATGCCAAATTTAACGTCCAAAATACGTTATTTTCTATATGGTGTCGATTTTGTTTCTGGGCGTGTGTTATGAATTTTGATTTTGAACATCTATTATCCAGGTTGAGATTTTTCAAGAATTCTCAAGACGTTTTAAGATTCATGTTATCAATATCGAGTTTTCTTTGACAATACAAAACTGTAGTTGAGATACTTTAGCTACTGTATAGTGCTCCCTCTGTAAGATAATTTTGATCTAAAACGTCCTATATTGATTTGTAGATATAAAATTATGGCGTGTGTAAAAACTTTCTTTTTCCTCAACGGCAATGATCTATATATTCTATCAACTTCCACATGTGTATGTGGAAAATGCATCGATGAATTCGGGTACATATGTGTTGGAAATATGAGCAATTTATCGAATGATTTTATTGACAAAAATACTAGATAAAGCATGACTAATATAACAGAGATAAAACAAGTCATGCAATTCGACTAAGAAAATGTAAATAGCATATGTATATATGAACTAGAACCGAGCACATCTAGAACAGACACTAGAGCAAGAAGTTGTGACAGAACCTCTAACAGAAAGAGTATGAGAACGTACGGAACGGGAGTAGATGCACCGGTCTTGGGGTCGGTGTCCTCGCCAGCCATGTCGTCGAGGAGGTTGTCGACGTCGGGGAAGTAGTTGTCGGAGTCCGGCGCGTCCGTGACGAAGAAGTCAGTAGTCGCGCTGAGCGCTCCCCAAAAACCTTATCACCCTTCTCCTATACAGGAATCAAAAGGTGCAGTTTTGGAGGCCTACTGTCCCGACCTGTGGTGCACGCCGCAAGTCGGGATGGGGAAGATCGTAGTAGCGCAGTGCTCAGGAACTTTGTGGCGAGAGGAAGAGGATCTTCTGGTGTGTCTCTTTGGAGAGGAGCGACCTCTCTTATATAGGCACATGAGAAGGAGGCGAACAGGCTGTGACGGGAGGTGAGGCGAGCCGTCAGTGTCCACTACAGAAAACGTTTCAGCTCCCGCGTGACCTTTCGTATACCCGTCGTGCGTGGCAAAAATTTAGACACCGGTTCGGCTCATTCCCGCAACCCGCGGCACGGCGCGGCGCGTCGTGACGAGGCGAGGCGTGGCGTGGCGAGGCGGGCGGCGGAGGAGGAGCGCCCGTGGATGTCCCTGTTGTTCTCATGCTCATACAAGTGGGGAAAGAACCTCCTTTATAAGGAGGTCCAACTCCCACTAAACTAGCAGTGTGGGACTAAACTTTAGTAGTATCCCTTGCCTTGCACAAATGGGCTAAGTGGGCCTTTAGGATTTATTTAGGAATTTCTGAAATAGTTATTGTGTTGGCCGATAAATAGATAAAATTCCAGCAATCCCCAACCAGATCCTAGAGGCACATAGAATTTGCCTTTAGTTCCAAAACACTGTTTTATATACCGGTATTGTAGTGGAGACTGTTAAGTTAAACTTCCACCTAGAACTCTGTGCTACACTAGTAAGCAACTTGAATAGTGGACTAGGCCTTGAACTGCAAGTTTTCTGCGAATCTAGCTTCACATAAAGCCTTGACCGGTACGTGGCTACCGTGGGTGTTCCCCGCGGGTGGAGCTTATGCGTCATACTCCGAGACCTTTCATGAGTTTACTAGAGAGAACCCTACTCTAATAGATTGCGATGTTTAACAATCAGACTCATATAGGTGCGTTCTTCAAAAGATGTTTTGCAGGACGACATCTCTGCTTCAATGAGCCACTTAGAACACATTAAGATATACATCAACCTGCCATGCAGATTAGGAGAGTATTGCATCTTCATGGAGTGGTATTGTTGATAGTAAGGATACTCTCCTCTCAGTTGACCAACAGCTTGTCTTCCACATCTAATTCACGGGATCTCCGATCACAAAGAATAGGTTACCACTGTGAACAACTCATATTTTGGGTCTCATACCCATCTCCCTCGATGCATTATCTATCACATTACGTGATAGACCCTTAGTAAAAGGATCTGCCAGATTCGTAGACGTTTGGATATAATCCAATGCAATAACTCCGGAGTTTTTCATTTTCCTGACAGACTTTAACCTTCTCTAAACGTGTCTTGATGACTTCATGTTATCCTTTGAGCTGCTCACTTTCATGATCACAGTTTGATGGTCACAGTTCATAAGAATACCCGGTACAGGTTTCTCAACAACCGGCAAGTCATTCAAGAGCCGACGAAGCCAATCTGCTTCGACCATAGCTGTATCTAGTGCTGTGAGTTCTGCTTCCATTGTTGACCTCATTAAGATGGTCTGCTTGCGAGACTTCCAAGAAACAACACCACCTCCATGAGTGAATACATATCCGCTCGTGGGCTTTATCTCATTAGCATCTGAGATCCAGTTTGAATCACTATACCCTTCAAGCACCTTTGGGTGCCCAGTGTAGTGAATTCCATAATTCGCAGTGCCTTTCAAATAACGCAAAACTCTCTCTAGAGCTTTCCAATGCACATCTCCTGGTTTTGAGACAAACCGACTCAGTTTGCTAACAGCAAAAGAGATGTCAGTTCTTGTAGCACTGGCTAAGTACATAAGCGAGCCAATAATCTGAGAATACTTCATTTGATCTCTAGCAATTCTTCGATTCTTTCGAAGCAGCACGCTAGCATCATATGGTGTTGGAGAGGGCTTGCAGTCACTATAGCCAAAGCGACTCAAGATCTTTTCCACATAGTGACATTGAAGCAATGTAATCCCACCATCGTCGTCTCTCAACAACTTGATGTTCAGAATGACATCAACCACTCCTAAATCCTTCATCTCAAAACAATGAGATAGGAAATCCTTGACCTCCTTAATAACATCCAGATTTGTTCCAAAAATCAATATGTCGTCAACATACAAGCAAAGCATAACTCCCTTGCCCCCACCATGGCGATAGTACACACATTTGTCAGATTCGTTTGCAACAAAGCCTGCAGCTGTTAAAGTTCTTTCAAACTTCTCATGCCACTGTTTGGGTGCTTGCTTGAGTCCATACAAAGACTTCATCAACTTGCACACTTTTCCTTCCTGACCATCTAGTACAAACCCATCTGGTTGTTCCATATAAATTTCCTCGTCCAACTCTCCATTTAGGAAAGCAGTCTTAACATCCATTTGATGAACGAGAAGACCATGTGAGGCAACTAGTGAAAGTAGAACTCGAATAGTGGTCAGTCGAGCCACAAGTGAGTAAGTATCAAAGAAGTCTTCACCTTCCTTTTGGGTATAACCCTTAGCCACGAGCCGAGCCTTGTACTTTTCAATAGTACCATCAGGCCTAAGCTTCTTCTTGAATATCCATTTGCATCCTATAGGTTTGCACCCATAAGGACGATCAGTTATCTCCCAAGTTTCATTCGCCAAGATGGAATCCATCTCGCTACGAACCGCTTCCTTCCAGTAGTCAGCATCTTCAGATGCATAGGCCTCTGAAATAGAACTAGGAGTATCATCTATGAGATACACAAGAAAATCATCACCAAAGGACTTTGCAGTCCTCTGTCTCTTGCTCCTAGTAGGAACTTCATTGTTCTCTTCCACAGGACTTTCAAAGTGTTCCATCGAAATGGCAGGTTCGGTAATTGTAACTGGTTCCTGATTCGATGAACTAGGCATCTCCTGATTAGATGAGGTAGTCATATCCTTCATGGGAAAGATATCTTCAAAGAAGGTCGCATTATTCGACTCCATGATCGTATCGACATGCATGTCAGGTACCTTAGATTTTACAACCAAGAATCTATAACCAATGCTATGAAAAGCATATCCCAGGAAAACACAATCCACTGTCTTTGGTCCAAGCTTGCGCTTCTTTGGAATTGGCACATTGACTTTCGCCAAACAACCCCAGGTTCGTAGATAAGAGAGTTTTAATCTTTTCTTATCCCATTACTAGAATGGAGTTATCTCTTTATTCTTTGTGGGAACTCGGTTTAGGACATGACATGCAGTCAATATCGCCTCCCCCACCATGCCTTGGAGAGACCAGATGTGTCTAACATGGCGTTGACCAAATCTGTTAGAGTACGGTTCTTTCTTTCGGCCACCCCATTTGACTGAGGTGAATAGGGAGGCGTCCTCTCATGGATTATACCATGTTCCGCACAAAAAGCATCAAATTCATTTGAAAAATACTCTCCACCACGGTCGGACCTAAGCCTCTTGATTTTTCGATCAAGTTGGTTTTCCACTTCAGCCTTATAGATCTTGAAAAAGTTCAAAGCCTCATCCTTAGATTTCAGAAGATACACACGGCAGTATCTAGTGGATTCGTCAATTAACGTCATGAAATATTTCTTTCCACCTTTTGTGAAAACACCATTCATTTCACATAGATCTGAATGTATGAGTTCTAGTGGTGCAAGATTTCTCGTTTCCGCAGTCACATGAGACTTACGAGGTTGCTTAGCTTGCACACACACTTGACAGTTGAATCCCTTGACAGTGGTGAAACTAGGGATTAAGTTCAACTTCGCTAGTCGCGACATGCAACCAAAGTTAACATGACAAAGACGTGAATGCCACACAATTGATTCATTATCGTTGCAAATATGATTAACAATTTTATTGCAAACGTCTGATAAGGATAAACGAATCAGGCCTCCTGACTCATAGCCTTTACCAACAAAGGTTCCATACTTGAATATTACAAATTTATTCGACTCAAAGACAAGCTTGTAGCCATCTCTACACAGAAGAGATCCGCTAACAAGCTTTTTATTGACGGAGGGGACATAATGCACGTTCTTCAGCCGCACGTTCTTCCCCAAAGTAGACTTCAGATCGACCATGCCAACACCACGAACAGAAGCACTTGAACCGTTGCCCATCAGCACGGTTGAAGTCCCTGCGATCTGATAAGACGAAAACATGGAAATATCACCGCATACATGCACATTAGCACCCGTGTCAATCAACCAATCAGGAGAATGACATACTGAAAGAATAGTGGGAATTATACCATACTCAGCATCCTTCATGTCAGTGTCTCCAATGACAACATTAGCGGTCTTGCCGCGTTTCCCAAGATGACGCTTGTCATAGCGATTAGGGCAACTAGGAGCCCAATGATCACGATCCCCACACACATGACAAACACCTTTCTTCTTGTCATTCTTCTTCTTGAAGTTCGTGTGTTGCACAGCCTTGTTCTTCCCATCAAACTTTGCTTTACCATCAAACTTGCCCTTGGTCTTGAACTTGTGGGGTTGGAAGTTCTTCTTCTGTACCAGATTGGCACTATATCCTCGCTCAATACCTCGAGCACGTGTATCCTTTGCTCTCGCCTTTTCTTCCACATCAAGAGTGCCAATGAGATCCGGGACGGAAAACTCTTGTCTCTTATATGCTTCAGTAAGGTAGAAAAGTTCCTCCACGAAGGAGGAAGCTTAGTGATGATACCTTCGGCAAAAAACTTGTCCGGTAGCATACAACTGAAATGCTCAAGTTCTCTAGCAAATGACTGTATCTCATGAGCATGCTCAACCACGGAGCGCTCTTCGGTCATCCTGTAATCATAAAATTGCTCCATGATGTACAACTCAGTGCCAGCATCCGAGACCCCAAACTTGGCCTCGAGTGCATCCCACATATCTTTTCCACTATCAATTGACGCATGAGCATCAACTATGTTCTCACCAAGAACACTCAAGAGAGCAGCCTTAAACAGAGTATCCATTTTCTGAAAAGCTTGTGCCTGTTGAGCATCAAGCTCTCCTTCAGGTTTGCCAAGAGTGGCGTCATAGAAACTCATGGTTTGAAACCATAAGACTGCTCTCACGCGCCACCTCTTATAGTGGATGCCCTCAAACATAGGAGGTCTCATGGAAGCAGCAAAGCCACTCGGGGTAAATTGCCAATAATAAGGTTTTTGGATTGTTGGAAATATGAGCAATTTAACGAATGATTTTATTGACAAAAATACTAGATAAAGCATGACTAATATAGCAGAGATAAAACAAGTCATGCAATTCGACAGAGAGAATGTAAATAGCATCTGTATATATGAACTAGAACCGAGCACATCTAGAGCAGACACTAGAGCAAGAAGTTGTGACAGAACCTCTAACAGAAAGAGTATGAGAACGTACGGAATGGGAGCAGATGCACCGGTCTTGGGGTCGGTGTCCTCGCCAGCCATGTCGTCGAGGAGGTTGTCAATGTCGGGGAAGAAGTCGTCGTCGGGGAGTGGTCGTTGGAGACCGGGGCGTCCGTGACGAAGAAGTCAGTAGTCGTGCTGAGCGCTCCCCAAAAACCTTATCACCCTTCTCCCGTACATGACTCAAAAGGTGCAGTTTCGGAGGCCTACTGTCCCGACCTGTGGTGCACGCTGCATGTCGGGATGGGGAAGATCGTAGCAGCGTAGTGCTCAGGAACTTTGTGGCAAGGGGAAGGCTGGGCGAGCGGCGAGGCTGGCAACTGTAGCTGCTGGTTCTCCTGCATGGCTCCGTGTGGTGCTCCCTCCGGCGGGCTCCCACGGCCGCGGCATGCGCGAAGGCAGGTCACGCTCGGCTGGATCCACGCGGAGGCAGGCCGCGCCCGCCCTGCTCGCACCGCTCGTCATGGCCAAGCTCGCCCCGCTCGCCGCATTGCCGCGCTAGCCTCGCTTGCATCGCTTGAGTGAACCTCGGGAGGCCACGGTTGCCTGTTGTAGCTACCGGCCTCCCTGCTCGCGGCCAAGTTGCAGAGCCGCTCACACGAGGCGGTAGCCCGGGCAACAACGGCGGCCATGGATGCGACTGGAGTTGCCCTCCAAGGACCTCCACGCTCCGCGACGTTGAAAGGATCGAAATGGACCTACAGTGGGGTGAATAGGTACAATTACAAATTTTAATTGTTACTTAGCAATTTTAGGCAATAATGCGGAATATAAAGGTGAGCCTAACAATTGCATGTATGATACTAAGAGCTAAGCAAGGTGAACAAGTACCGCAAGTATGAGGGTAAACAAGCACAATATATGATAAGTAAAGACTAAGAGACAAGTAACCACAAGTAGGGAGTAGGGTTAGGAATAACCGCAACTCCGAGAGACGAGGATGTATGCCGATGTTCACTTCCTTGGAGGGAAGCTACGCCACCGTTTAGAGAGGTGGGTGATGATGACATGTACCTAGGGTAGGGTAATGGGTCTGACCTAGACACCCATCCCAATGACATTGCCCTAAAAGTCAAAGACATTCTAAGGACAACACCATCCATCGACTGAAATCACCTTGGAGTGCATCCACTCGACCAACAGTTCACTTGGATAAGGCAATTCCATTGGACCAAGATATACTCATTCGACCGTACCAGAAACCACTCGGAATACAGAAGGTCTAAGGTCACTCCGGACAGCAACGGTCAGGCGGTCACTCATAGACTTAATGATCATTTATATATCTTTAATATAGGCGTTACCAGTAACTCCTCACCTTAATGTACATTCAACTCCTTGTAACGTGGGCTGGCTGGGGTCCTGGCACACTCTATATAAGCCACCCCCCTCCACCGATACAAGGGTTCGCACCCCCTGTAACTTCATGCATAATCCAATCGACCAGCCTTTGGGCACCGAGACTTAGGGCTGTTACTTCCTTTGAGAAGGGCCTGAACTCGTAAATCTTGCGTGCACAACGTCACCGTAGCTAGGATCTTGCCTCCTCATACCTACCCCCCCATTCTAATGTCAGACTTAGAACCACGACAGTTGGCGCTCACCATGGGGCAGGCGTCTTAGCGACTTTCTGGTGAGGTTGCGATTCTTTCGGTTCCTATCATCATGGTTTCCTGCGGTGGATTGGCTGAGGGCCACGAGATCCGTCTTGGCGCGCTCGTCTTTGTTGCCGACGACCCCGCCTAGCTCTAGGAGGCCCCACTCGACGTCGAGGCACTCCCCGTCCGTGGGGCGACGCACTTTCACGCACGCGTTCGCGGCGTCCTTCTGCGACAGCCGTCGACCCAATATCGGTCGGCTCCAGCAGCATCTTCGCTCCCCGCTGTTTGCCGTCGCAAGCGATCTGGTCGGTCGCGGCTTCAGCGGTGGGTGAAGCACGCTGTGGCACGTCAGTCGGCCACCCCTCAAGTCGCGGCAATCGAGCCCGATGAATCTATCTACGGCCTGTTCGACTGGCTCCGTCGAGACCCTGTCCGAGTGCGACAGCAGCGACCCTGCGGCGGAGGTCCTGATGGTCGACACGCCCTGCAGCCCGCCTAGTTTCCGTCGCGGGTTCAAGAGGAATACCATCCCGAAACCCTTTCTTCACAGCAGAGGCAGGAACTTCACCACCGCAACATGGAGGCGCTCCACACGCCCATCATCGGGGAGACCTCTGAGGCTCGAGCGCACTCTACTAGAAAATCTGCAGCATGCACTCGATGAACGCGCTCAACAGCAGTTTCCTGAGTCCAGTCGACACCGACAATTGTTCCTGCCTCAACCTCAGGTATACCACACTCTGATTCAGAATCTTACAGCTGCAGCTCGTATAGCAGAGTCCATCTAGCCGTCCCAGTCAGAGGCTGGACGAGGTTTGATGCAGATCCGGGCACTGCTCCGGGCAGCAGGAGAGTAAAACACAATAGTATCTCAATCGCGTAACAGAATCCATAGCAGATCTGTGGTGGCTCACACAGTCCAGTCGGCTCACAGCCCTAGATCACCTCCGCGGCGTGAGGGACGTGGGCATCACCAATAATAGTACTTGGGTCGGAACCACGAGCAGTATGATCATCGGCTCGGTCGTGATGGTCGCCGTCGAGTGCCTACGCCCCCTCCGAGGGGCGGATCATATATGCCCCGGCATTATGATGACAAGCGCCCGTACAGCGATGAGCAGAGGTTGCCAGTCGACCCAAGAGAGCCAGGATTTGATGCAAGGTCAATTTTGGTGCAAGGCCTGGTCAACAAGAATCGAGCGCACAGAGAAGGGCAGGACAGAGATCGCCCGACTGGAAGCAGAGTACATGTTTCTGGCCCCGAGTGTTTCAGTAGAGCCATCAGAGCCGTAGAGATCCCTTCCAACTTTAGGTTGGCGACTGGAGTCAGTAAGTTCACTGGTGAGTCGAAGCCTGACACTTGGCTGGAAGACTACCGAGTGGAAGTATAGATCGGTGGTGGTAATGATGAGGTAGCCATGAAACATCTTCCCCTGATGTTAGAGGGTTCGGCCAGAGCATGGCTGAATCAGTTGACTCCAGGCAGTATCTTCAGCTGGGAAAAGTTAGCCCGAGTGTTTGTCAGAACATTCGAGGGCACATGCAAACGACCTGCAGGGTTGGCAGAATTGCAGCATTGTGTACAAAAACCGAATGAAACTCTGAGGTATTACATCCAGAGGTGGACCACTTTGCATCACATAGTGGAGAATGTATCTCAGCACCAAGCAGTTTGCGCCTTCAAGGAGGGCGTTCGGTATCGAGAGCTCAACCTGAAATTTGGTCGGACAGGAGACATGACCTTGACCCGAACGATGGAAATAGCCACTCGGTACGCTAACAACGAAGAAGAAGACCGACTCCGTAGTGGCAAGAGCAAACCAGTCGGCCAAGACACTGGAGGAGGTAATTCCAATCGGAAGCAGAAGCGCAAAGCCAAGCCCGTGGGTCCTGGAGAGGCTGCAGTTGTGACACAAGGAAAATTCAAAGGAAAACCTAAAGGGCCCTGGATCCCTAAGAAGGTAAAAGATCAAGGAGGAAATGATGTGTTGGATTTGCCATCCCACATTCACACCAAGAAGGATGAAGAGGGTAATCTGATTTATCCCAAGCACCACTCGACAATGTCGGCTCCTTATTCAGCAGTTCCGAGAGAAACAACCCAGTGAGAAAGAGAAGGAATCTGATAAGGATGAGGACAAGGAAGAGGATGATGATGGTTTTCCCAATGTCAATTCCACTTTGGTGATTTTTTCTGACATTGAAAGCAAAAGTCGACTGAAGGTCATCAACAGGGAAGTAAACATGGTTGCTCCGGCAACAACGACATATTTGAAGTGGTCAAAGACTCCCATCACATTCGACCAGTCCGACCACCCTCCACGCGTTGCCACCCCCGGGAGGCAAGCATTGGTGGTCGACCCATTCGTTGGGGGTACCCGACTGACTAAAGTCTAGATGGATGGCAGCAGTGGCTTGAACATTTTGTATGCTGAGACCCTCCGAGGGATGGGCATTCCGATGTCCAAGCTCAGTGAGAGCAACATGCGATTCCACGGAGTCATCCATGGAAATAAAGTTGATTCACTTGGCCAGATCACTCTTGACGTGGTTTTCAGCGATTCAAAGAATTACCGTAAGGAAAAGTTGATGTTTGAAGTTGTGGATTTTCACAGTGCTTATCATGCTATCCTGGGCAGAACTGCATATGCTCGTTTCATGGCTCGACCCTGTTACGTGTACCTCAAGCTGAAGATGCCTGGCCCTAGGTGCGTGATTACAGTCACTGGTAATCGGCAGCGAGCGGAAGAGTGCCTCCAAAAGGGCTCAATGATCGCCGATGAACAAATGGCAGTAGTAGAAATTGAAGAATACAAGAAGACCGCAGATCCGAGTGATTTGTTGAGAGCTAAGAAGCCTTCTTTAGACTCTGCATTTCAGTCGGCTGGTGAAACAAAATCAGTTTGTATTCACTCAACCGATCCCAATGCTGATCCGACTCATATCTCAACAACACTCTACAGCAAATAGGAAGAAGCGCTCATCCAGTTCCTCTGTGAGAACTGGGACATCATTGCATGGAAACCTTCTGACATGCCAGGTGTACCCAGGGGACTGGCTGAGCACCGTTTGTGAGTCGACCCAAAGGCAAAACCTGTCAAAGAGTATCTCCGACGGTCTGCCGTGGAGAAAAGGAAGGAAACTGGTGAGGAAGTGGCTCGGCTTCATGCAGCTGAGTTCATCCGAGAGATTTACCACTCCGAGTGGCTCGCCAACATCGTCATGATTCCCAAAAAAGAAGATTCACTCCGTATGTGTATCGACTTCAAGCATATCAATCGGTCCTGCCCGAAAGATCACTTCCCTCTTCCCCGCATCGATCAGATAGTCGAATCGACTGCGGGATGTGAGCGATTGTCCTTCCTGGATGCATATTCTGGGTACCATCAGATCCGACTATATGGACCCGACGAAATAAAAACAGCTTTCATCACCCCGTTCGGGTGCTTTTGCTATGTTAGTATGCCTTTCAGCCACAAGAATGCTGGTGCCACATTCATGCGCATGATACAGAAGTGCCTGCTCACCCAAATCAGTCGGAATGTGGAAGCATACATGGATGACATCATGGTTAAGTCACGCGAAGATTCTGACCTGCTGACTGACCTCCCCGAAACCTTTGCCAATCCGAGGAAATATGATATCAAGCTTAATCCGTCGAAGTATACATTTGGAGTTCCAGGTGGAAAGTTACTCAGTTTTCTCGTTTCCGAACGTGGGATCGATGCAAACCCATAAAAAGTTGGTGCAATCCTCCGAATGAAACGCCCCGTGCGTGCACACGACGTTCAGAAGCTTACTGGTTGTTTGGCCGCTTTGAGTCGATTCATCTCTCATCTCGGTGAAAAGGCATTACCTCAATACGGATTGATGAAGAAATCTGATAAGTTTGAGTGGACTCCTGAAGCTGACACGGCGTTTGCAGAGCTCAAAACCCTGCTTTCCACCCAGCCGGTGCTCGCTGCTCCAATCAGCAAAGAGCCTTTACTGCTTTATATTGCAGCCGCTGGACAAGTTGTCAGTAAGTACTCACGGTCGAGCGGGAAGAAGAAGGTAAAACCTACAAGGTTCAACGCCCAGTGTACTATGTTTCTGAAGTCTTAACTCCATCCAAGCAGAGATATCCGCATTATCAGAAGCTTGTCTATGGAATTTACTTGACCATGAAGAAGGTTGCACATTACTTCTCAGATCATTCGATTACAGTCGTCAGCGACGCCCCATTATCAGAAATTTTGAACAACAGAGATGCAACTGGTCGAGTGGCAAAATGGGCGATTGAACTCCTTGTGTTAGATATCAAGTTTGAGGAAAAGAAAGCAACCAAATCCCAAGCAATAGCAGATTTCCTCACCGAGTGGATCGAGCAACAACAACTGACTCAAATTCACTCGGAACATAGGACCATGTTCTTTGATGGATCCAAGATGCTGAATTGTTCTGGTGCTGGAGTAGTCCTAATATCCTGATGACCCACAAGTATAGGGGATCTATCGTAGTCCTTTCGATAAGTAAGAGTGACGAACCCAACGAGGAGCAGAAGGAAATGACAAGCGGTTTTCAGTAAGGTATTCTCTGCAAGCACTGAATTTATCGGTAATAGATAGTTTTGTGATAAGGTAATTTGTAACGGGTAACAAGTAACAAAAGTAAAAAAAGGTGCAGCAAGGTGGCCCAATCCTTTTTGTAGCAAAGGACAAGCCTGGACAAACTCTTATATAAAGGAAAACGCTCCCGAGGACACATGGGAATTATCGTCAAGCTAGTTTTCATCATGCTCGTATGATTCGCGTTCGTTACTTTAATAATTTGATATGTGGGCGTGATACGTCTCCAACGTATCTATATTTTTTTATTGTTCCGTGCTATTATATTATCCATCTAGGATGTTTTATATGCATTTATATGCTATTTTATATGATTTTTGGGACTAACCTATTAACATAGAGCCCAGTGCCAGTTTCTGTTTTTTTCCTTGTTTTTGAGTTTTACAGAAAAAGGAATACCAAACGGAGTCCAATTGACGTGCCAATTTTTGATGATATTTTATGGACCAAAAGAAGCCCCCGGAGTGAAAGAGTTGGGCCAGAAGAGTCTCAGGCCGTCCACGAGGCTGGGGGGCGCGCCCTACCCCCTGGGCGCGCCGCCCTATCTCGTGGACCACTCGGAGACCCCCCTGACGTGAGACCTACGCCAAAAATTCCTATAAATACATAAACCTCCAGAAAATAACCTAGATCGGGAGTTCCGCCACCGCAAGCCTCTGTAGCCACCAAAAACCAATTGGGACCCTGTTCTGGCACCCTACCGGAGGGGGGATTCCTCACCGGTGGTCATCTTCATCATCCCAGCGCTCTCCATGACGAGAAGGGAGTAGTTCACCCATGGGGCTGAGGGTATGTACCAGTAGCTATGTGTTTGATCTCTCTCTCTCTCTCTCTCTCTCTCTCTCTCTCTCTCGTGTTCTTGATTTGGCACGATCTTGATGTACCGCGAGCTTTGCTATTATAGTTTGATCTTATGATGTTTCTCCCCCTCTACTCTCGTGTAATGGATGGAGTTTTCCCTTTGAAGTTATCTTATCGGATTGAGTCTTTAAGGATTAGAGAACACTTGATGTATGTCTTTCGTGGGATACCCGTGGTGACAATGGGGTATTCTATTGATTCACTTGATGTATGTTTTGGTGATTAACTTGCGGGTTCCGTGACCTTGGGAATCTATGCATAGGGGTTGGCACACGTTTTCGTCTTCACTCTCCGGTAGATACTTTGGGGCACTCATTGAAGTTCTTTGTGTTGGTTGAATAGATGAATCTGAGATTGTTTGATGCATATCGTATAATCATACCGTGGATACTTGAGGTGACATTGGAGTATCTAGGTGACATTAGGGTTTTGGTTGATTTGTATCTTAAGTTGTTATTCTAGTACGAACTCTATGATAGATCGAACGGAAAGAATAGCTTCGTGCTATTTTACTACGAACTCTTGAATAGATCGATCAGAAAGGATAACTTTGAGGTGGTTTCGTACCCTACAATAATCTCTTCGTTTGTTCTCCTCTATTAATGACTTTGGAGTGACTCTTTCTTGCATGATGAGGGATAGTTATATGATCTAATTATGTTATCCTTGTTGAGAGAACTTGCACTAGTGAAAGTATGAACCCTAGGCCTTGTTTCCTAGCATTGCAATACCATTTGTGCTCACTTTTATTATTAGTTACCTTGCTGTTTTCATATTTTCAGATTACAAAACCCTATATCTACTATCCATATTGCACTTGTATCACCATCTCTTCGCCGAACTAGTGCACCTATACAATTTACCATTGTATTGGGTGTGTTGGGGACACAAGAGACTCTTTGTTATTTGGTTGCAGGGTTGTTTGAAAGAGACCATCATCAACCTACGCCTCCCACGGATTGATAAACCTTAGGTCATCCACTTGAGGGAAATTTGCTATTGTCCTACAAACCACTGCACTTGGAGGCCCAACAACGTCTACAAGAAGAAGGTTGCGTAGTAGACATCAGGGTGGACCGGTGCTTGGGTACTGCCCTTCCTTGGACAAGCATCCCACTTATGATTAACCCCTCCCGCAAGCATCCGCAACTACGAAAGAAGAATTAAGGTAAACCTAACCATAGCATGAAACATATGGATCCAAATCAGCCTCTTACGAAGCAACGCATAAACTAGGGTTTAAGCTTATGTCACTCTAGCAACCCATCATCTACTTATTACTTCCCAATGCCTTCCCCTAGGCTCAAACAATGGTGAAGTGTCCTTTAGTCGACGTTCACATAACACCACTAGAGGAGAGACAACATACATCTCATCAAAATATTGAACGAATACCAAATACACATGACTACTTAGCAAGACTTCTCCCATGTCCTCAGGAACAAACGTAACTACTCACAAATCATATTCATGTTCATAATTGGAGGGGTATTACTATGCATAAAGGATCTGAACATATGATCTTCCACCGAATAAACCAACTAGCATCAACTACAAGGACTAATCAACACTACTAGCAACCCACAGGTACCAATCTGAGGTTTTTAGACAAAGATTGGATACAAGAGATGAGCTAGGGTTTGAGATGAGATGGTGCTTCTCGGTGTCAAAACCGGCGGATCTCGGGTAGGGGGTCCCGAACTGTGCGTCTAAGGCGGATGGTAACAGGAGGCAGGGGACACGAGGTTTACCCAGGTTCGGGCCCTCTCTATGGAGGTAATACCCTACTTCCTGCTTGATTGATCTTGATGATATGAGTAGTACAAGAGTTGATCTACCACGAGATCGTAGAGGCTAAACCCTAGAAGCTAGCCTATGGTATGATTGTTGTTGTCCTACGGACTAAACCCTCCGATTTATATAGACACCGGAGGGGGCTAGGGTTACACAGAGTCAGTTACAATGGGAGGAGATCTACATATCCGTATCGCCAAGCTTGCCTTCCACGCCAAGAAGAGTCCCGTCCGGACACGAGACGAAGTCTTCAATCTTGTATCTTCATGGTCCAACAGTTCGGCCAAAGGATATAGTCCGGCTGTCCGGATACCCCCTAATCCAGGACTCCCTCAGTAGCCCCTGAACCAGGCTTCAATGACGATGTGTCCGGCGCGCAGATTGTCTTCGGCATTGCAAGGCGGGTTCTTCTCCAAATCCCGAATACCTGTTAAATAGTGTCCGACTTCTCATAAATGTTGCGCTTCTCGGCTTCCGCGTCCAATAATGGCCATCTTCCACGTGTCGAACGAATGCGAGCGGCCAGGGCATTTTTACATTTACCACCCTAGCTGCATGAACAGACTGTCTATTTAAAGAGACGGGGATTCTCAGATCCAAATCACACCATCCTCTCTCGTGAGCATTCATTGGAGCAGCCGAAAAATCCATTCAACATGGCCGATAGCGCAATTCCTCATCTCGCTCCGTAGCCCTAAGCCCTGAGATTGGAAGAAGTGTTCCGTCCCACACATCAACTAGTGGAGCTACAGACCGAGTTTCTCCTCCAGCATACATGGTCCTGTTCGAGCCGGGCTTGCCACCTACAATGGCGGGGCAGGCGGAGGCTTTCAAATCCCTCCAAGGGGAAGCGGGTATGCCTCGTTCCTTATTTATTAAGGGGTCGGATTTCCCATCCATCCATTCCTCAGAGGCTCCTGGAGTTTCTGGCCTCGGTGCATAATATCACCCTGCCTCCATACTACACATCGCTGGTTATGTAGCCCTTTGCGAGCTATTTACGGGCTGCGAAGCTCACTTGCGTTGTGGAAGAAGCTATTCTGCCTTGTGCCCGTACTCGGAGGGTCAATATATCAAGTGGGCGGGGCGAAATATGGCGCATCGCGGGACGGATACCTATCCGGTACCCGAAGAAGATGTCCAAGGCGGCCTTGAGTGGTTTTATATGGAGGCGTCCCCTCCGGATCCTATTCGGATCGGCCTTCCTGAGTTTGATAATGCTCCTTTGAAGAAGCGCCTAAGTTGGCGACCAAGGAGCCCTCAGGAGATGATAAAGACGTTTCTTACCTGATGGGCCGGATAAAGGCGCTGGCTCTATCAGGACTGACTACAACCGAGGTTATGTCAATATGCATTACGCGAGGGGTGCAACCGCTTCAATATCGAGGCCACCCTATGTGGGATTTTAACGGGGAAGATGATGCCACCTGCTGCGGCCGTAAGGGGCCGGACTCAGTCGCCGCTCTGGCAAAAATTCTGTCCAGTCTGTACAAGGGAGAGGAAGAGGAGTTCCTCCGCATCAAGCCGCGGGACGAATTCTCCATGTACAATCCTCCGAGCTGGGTAAGCTGCCACTTTTTATACCCTTCCCTTCCGCATTTTTGCAACAAATATCTTACTTTGCCCGCTCACGCTTGGAGGCTGCGTAAGGCGATGAGGAGATCAACAGCCCACCTCCACAACCAGAGGATCCTGAACGGTCCCTCGACCCCGGCCTTTGAGAGGATCCGGACATATTCGTGGAGCTGATTGACAAGATATTTTATCAATTAAGCCGCCATGAGGCCATGGTGGCTATTATAGCCGACTATCCGGGGCTACTCCCTACCTCGCAGATAAGTGAGACCAGGGTCCCAATCTTTGAGAAGTATCCCTTTACACGCACTTCACCTACCGTATCTATACGGTGTTCTACAGGGAAGGTCCTCGGGACACCATGCTGAGCCCGTGGTGAATCGCCAACGAGGGGCGCCGAAGCCGGGCAGGCTAAAAAGGAAGGCGGTCCGGACGGAGACGCCGGCAAAGAGGTATTTTACAAAACCTCACTCCGTGATCATCATATTTAAAACACAGTAATGCCCATGTTTCAATGAAGGAAAAGCGCTCGCCGGACTATATCCAGAGAGATCGCCGATCACGCCTCTACTAGGCGGGCTCCGGGGCCGGACACAGAGGCGGAAGCTAACACGGGGCACCTGCCAGATGATCCTCCGACAGAGGATGTGGATAAAATATCCGCCACAAATTCCGAAGTGGAGAGCGCCATGAATCACAGGCGTCGCCGGGCCGTACTCCGGGACGCTTGTTTCTCCCGAGGCTTTTGATGCCTTCAACTCGGGAGGCAGCATACATCCGTCCTGCTCAAAATGGTCTTGCCAGAGCCACGGATCAGTATGTAAAGGATATACGGGTAAGAAAATTTGATGATTATGTATAGCAGTAGCCCCTGAGACTTGAAACAGTTGGCACAACTGATTTAAGGATCATTATTTGTGCAGGTTCTTACAGAGAAAAATACCCAATTGTCTCATGAGCTTGAAGAGTGCAAGACTCAGCTACGGGCCGCAGTTGCCGCATTGAAGGAGTCCGAGAAGGCCTCATCTGGTAACATTTATTTCAAAGAATGATAGGTACCACATAGAGTGCGGTATGCCTGCAAATCTGACAATAAATATTGCAGATGACGCCAGAGTGAATCCGGATGAGCAACATGCCATACAGCAGCTAAAGGCTGGCGAGCGCGTGCTTACAAAAGTTAGGCAGGATAAAAACGATCTCCAGGATGCCAATACCCAGCTGAGCGTGGAACTAAAGGATGTTCGCGCCTAGCTGTCGGACTCGGTGAAGGAGAATAAGTGGCTTCGGCGCGGCATTTTCAGTAAGTGCTTGAGCGAACTTTAAAAAGAGTTCGGCGAAGAAGCCAGCTAACAGAGTTATGTCTATAGGTATGCTGACAGGTCGTCCCGCGGATGAGATGCCCGGGTCTGCGGGTGACCTTCTACCAAAGCTCTCACAGCTGCACGAAAAAGTCCGACATGTGATGCAAGGTATTGCCCAGGCCTTGTGGCCATCCGTCTCCCTGCCCAAGGGCCTTGGAAACTTGCGGAGCTCAAGGGGCCAGCCATGGCGCTTCCAGTTATGGAAAGGTGTCGGCCTGCCGCCAAGGTGCCGAGGAAGCTGGGCCATTGTGAAAACCTTGATATACCAAGGCTGACCCAAAGCGTGGTTGTACAAAAGAGGTACACTCTTTGTACCCCTATGAATGTGCAGGCGATGCTGAGCCACAGGCGCTGCCACACAAAAGCACAGGCGAGGAGGTGAAACCAAGGTAAGGCGAAGCGAAGAGGCGGAGCAGCCAAGACCAAGACCACAAGAGCAAGGGGCGGCGGACTCCCCGGCAAGGTCCTTGTCGGGGCCGGTTCTAGCAGGCCAGCAAGACCCTTCTTGGGACAGCTCACCCCACGCCTCTGAGGCGAGTCATCCTTGAGTCCACTACCCCCATGGGGCAAGGATTTGGGAGACATCCCCGTGGTGGCCTGCAGATCTTTGTGAAGACATTCAAGATCAGATACACACTTGAGGAGATGATGATCCTTGGCGGGATCCCAGCCAAGGAGGACCACAAGGTCCCCGGCAAAAGCCTTGCCGGGGATGACAGCAAGCGCCACGGAAAGGCCCTTGCTGGGGCCCCGGCAAGGCCCTTGCCGAGACACCCGTGGGAGCCACCATCAGGCCCGCACCATCGCGCCTCCTCCGCCCGTTCGCATGCAGCTGCCGACCCAACCAGTTGGGCGAGGCACCTGCGTGGCGGCGTCACGGTATTCGTGGAGACCCACCTGCGCCACCTTAGCTGCGTGCACTGCCTACATGGCACCACGAGCACCGCTGGCAGGCGCATGTCAACACGGAGGGAGGCGGCGGCCAGACGGGGCGGGACTCTCCCGACCACGATAAAGTAAGGACACCTAAGCGGGCGCATTAAATCGCCTTGTCATGTGTGCGAGGATAAACTCACATTCTGTGCCCTTTCCACCTCTGTATGCCTTGTGGCAGCCCTTCCCTATAAAAGGAGGCCCGGCGACCAGGAGAGGATTTGGCTTTGGAGCTCATCCGCCCCATAGCTAGCTCAAGAACACAGATATACAATCCACCAAAGCGGGGTAGGGTTTCACGCATCCTCGTGGCGAACCTGGATAAATGAACCGCGTGCTACCTGTTTGATCCGCTCTTCTCATGACCCCCGCGCCCCGCAACCGCAGTAGGGATTATTGTGATCCCATAGGTGTCGTTTCCCACCGACATCTTTGGCGCGCTAGGTAGGGGGCGCGCAGTTGTGAGAATCGGCTTGAGCAGCTACTTCGACGCTCCTTCCTCTTCGTGGCCCTTAAAGATGAAAAGGGGCCAGGAGATCGGCACTCGAGCGATCGCAAACAAAAGCTAAGTTGCACTGGACTCTTGCTTATAATACGCCTCTTTTATTTGAGGTTATTCCCCGGAGATGTTAAGCTTTGTATGAAAAAAACCTGCGCGCGAAGCTCTACCACGATCAGCGCCCTTGCCTGTTTGAGTCGCTCAACAGCTCAAGCGGCTTTGTTGAGAATGGCAGAGTAGCCTCCCGTGATCGGCAACACCCTCGATTCTGACTCGAGTCAAGCTCGGCAGTTCGAGCGGCCGCGTTCGGAACAGGGAGGTGGCTCGTCCAGTCGCACGCGTACCCGGCAGGCCATGGGGATCCGTCCCCAAGACGCCGCTTGGGGCTTTCGCGCCGACAAGCCTTCCCGATCGGCGTAGGGCACACATAGAAAGGGGAATCGAACGAGGAAATAACGTGCATGAAATTAAAGAGTACTTTCGAGTTATATTACATCACATTATTGCTGCGGTTCTAACTAAAGATAAAATCTATCTTGGTCGGGGACCCGCAGCGACGAAGAAGAACGAGACGCCTAGTCCCGGCGCTGGCCTTCCACCCTCTTGATTTCGTCGATGCAGTCAGTGATGGGCTTGATGCGCTCCTTGAGCACCGTAGGGTCGGCACCCTCCGGCAAGCTCTTCATCGCGGCCGCGTAGTCAAGATCGGGATTCCAGTACGCCACCTTGGTGAGGACCTTGGTCACGACCCTCCGGCAAAGACGCCGGGCCTCCTCGGCCGGCGTGGCCGTCCTGTTGGAGTGGAGATAGGCCAGGGCCCCGAGGACGCCCTCGAAGAACTGGGTCAACTTGGCGTTGACGGTCTCGCTGCGCTCAGGAGCATACCTCACGTTTGGCAACCCCATGGTAGCCAACTGCGAGGTAACCCTGCCGGCGACGACCTCCAGATGGCTGATCCACCTGTTCTCACCCGCCACATATTCTTGGTGGGAGGCGCCTCGGTTGCCCGCTGCTGCTTCTCCTCCTCCAGGCTCTTGGTCAAGGCCTCCTCCCGAGCCCCGCTCTCCGGCAACAGCTTCTCGAGATCCTCCAGCTTTAGCTTGAGGTCTCTGATGGAGTCCCGAGCCTCGGAGAGCTCACCAGTCCTGCTGATGACCGCTCCTTGCGCCTCTCCCAAGGCGCGGTTGAGCATGTTCTTCTCGCTGGACAACTTGAGGGCTTGCTCCTTCAGCTCGTCCCGCTCCGCTTCCAGCTCCTTCACCTTGCCGGTGTGGGCCAGGGCTTGGGCATCGAGTGCCTCTTTGTGCCTCTGCTCCAGCTCGTGGGTCCGCCGCGCGACAAGAGTCTCGAGCTCCTCGTCCTTGCCGCGGAGCGTTGCAGCAAGCTTCGCCTCACGCGCGGAGAGATCCTCCTCCTGGGAGTTCAAGGTGGCCTGATGCTGGTTCCGGATGGCTTCGGCCGCGGCAGCCAAGTTCGCCGCCTCCTCCTGGGCCTTCTCGATGTCAGCCAGCTTCATGGCGAGCTCCACATCGCGCTGGGTCAATTTCTCCTGGAAGGCCCTCTGCTCCTCGCGAGACTGGTGGAACCAAGCCTGCGTTTCGGCAACGCGCGCCTTGAAGTCCACCTCTGCGTTGTCCACCGCTGCCGCCCTGGACTCGACTTTGTCCAGGCGGGTGCGGTAGAGCACTTGGAGCCTCCGGAAGTCGGCCCCCATGGCGCGGAAGAGCTGCTCTTCTGGAGAACCATCGCCGCCAGCATCTGGCGCGTCGACAACCTCGAACCCGGCAGTGGCAAGCACCTCTTCATCAAAGACTTCTCCTTCCGCGGGCGCCCGGCTTGACGCCCCCGGGAGGTGGACGAAGAGATCATCGCCCACCTTCAGATACCTGCCGGAGCCCGAGGCTGAAGAGGAGGGAGGCTGATCATTCATCACCTCTTCCTCGGCGGGGGCCTTGCCAGTCCCCCCGGCAGGACCACCGCTGGTGCCCTCGGCGGAGGCCCCGTCGGTGGCCTTGGCGGCCCCCGCGGCGGCATCCTCGGCTGCGCCCTTGGCGGCCTCGCCAGCGGCGGCCTCATCGGCGCTCTTGGCAGCCTCCCCGGCGGCCACCCTGTCGGCCTCAGCCGCGGCCTCTTCGGCAATATCTCTGACAACGATGTCCATGTCCCCCGTGTCTGTTGAAGGAGAGCCTGGGCGGCAGTAGGAACAATGAAGCCAAGAGAAGCATTAGGGAAAAGAACAAGGGGCGAAGGACGGGCGACTCACCAGTGCCGGGCCGTGAAGCAGAAGTCCCCTCTCTGCCAGTCTTTGGCGTCGAGGCAGAGCCACCAGCGCCCAACTTCCCCTCTTCCTCCATGGGTGTGGGCTCCGTGCCTGATGCCCTTGCCGGGGACGCCCCCCGCGGCGGCGTAGTCGATGGGGGTGGTGTGTTAGGAGTAGCCCTTTGCGGATCCTCCTGCTGCCGCTCCCCTCCTGCAAACCCGGCAAGGTCAGCGTCGTGGCATTGAGCGCCTACCCCATGTCGAGTAAGAAGGAGGTGATGAACTTACGCTGGGGGCTGCGCCGGGGACTGCTGTCCGGGCTGCTCAGCACCACCAATGGTGTCTTTGAAGCCCCAGCCGGGGGCTGGCTGCTCGCCGAGGTCCTCGCCCTCTTCGCCCTATGGGCCAACGTCTCTGCATCCCTACAGAAGCAAAAAAATGGATCAGGACAAGCGACCCAATTCAGGGGACTGGAAATGACAGTAAGGAACGGAGCACCTACTCATCGTCCGTCTCCTCCCCTCCCGCCGGTTTCCTTTTCCTCTCCGGGCTGAGGGGCCCGAGATTAAAGGGGAGCTCCGCATCATCATCCGAGTCGACGCTTGCCGGAGGAGGCGGGGAAGGCGGCGGGGTCTGTGTGCGCCCAGATGAGGAAGAGACTCCCGCCTTCTTCTTCTCAGCGGCCTTCGTCAGCTTCTTCGCTGCCGAGGCCCTCGTGTGACGCCCAGACCCTTCCAGGGTCAATTGAGGCCGCGTGCCCCTGCCAGGCCGGACCGGCTCGCTGGAGCTAGCCTGCCGCAGGACTAGCCCTCTTCCCCTGGCTGGCGTCGAGCCCGCCGCCACGTCCTCCTCCTCCGACGATTCGTCGGCCGCATCCTCGATGAGCGGAGCTCCGGCGTCGGTGCCGCTGGCCCCCGTGGTGGCCGCCGCCCACAGGGAGAATTGCTCCTCCTCCGCGGCCGCGGCGATCTCGTCCTCCACGCCCCCGGCGCTGCCGGCCTCCAGGGCGAGCTGTGCCTCCTTCGCTCTGGTGGCGATGTAGTCCAGCTCCGCCTGGGTGGTGTCCATGACAAGCCACCGCTCAGCGTCAGCATTGACATACACCTCAGTCAAGGTGTCGAAGAACTGCTGCATGTCTGCGGCCGTCGGCTCCCTCCAGCTCGGGACGGGACCGTGCGCATTGCAGTCCGGCATCATGGCGATGATCTCGGACCGGCGTGAATTATTGCACAGCGGGACTACTCCGCAACAGCAACGAAGCGGCCTTGGCGGCCTTGCCGTCTTTACGGCAACCCTTGCGGCCTTGCCGGTTTGCTCGACCTCGCCGTCGCTATCCACATCCAGCTGGAAGAGCCGCTGGCAGAAGTGGGCATGCCCCATCACCGTGAAGTTGTGGTCGAGGCCAGGACGGAGCCGCATGATATCAGCCGGATTCGTGAAGAGCCAAGCTGGCCTCCCCTTATTGTGCAGCGGGGCGATCCGACGGCGGATGAAATCCGCCCCGATCATCTCGAGGGTGAGCCCGGCCCGGGTCAGCCGGAGGATTCTAGTGGTGGCGACAGTGAGCCTCTCATCGGCAACGTCGACCTCACCCCAATCGTTGCCACGAACCGGCGGCACTCGGCGGACCTAGCAAAACTCCGGCGGGTCTTCATCTTCAATCCAGCACCACCGGTCGCGACGTTCATCCCACCTCTCCCTCACAGCACCTTCCGGATACGCCCCCTTGGATCTTGGGATCCAGGCGACGCAACCAGCGACGGCGCATCCCGATAGGATTCGAGGGTAGAAATAGTGGCGGAAGAGCGCCGTGTTGGGCAGCACTCCGACAAAGCCCTCGCAAAGATGCGCAAAGCAAGACATGCACGCCACCGCATTCGTAGTGAAATCAAGAAGGCGAAAACCGAAGGTGTGCATGATATCGCAGAAGAACTCGGAGAAAGGAGGGCATAGCCCGCAAGAAAAATAGTCGACAAAGAAGGGGTACCGATTTGGGGCAGGATCGGCGCAAGCGGCGGGGATAACGTGCGTCGCCGGGTGCCCCGAGTTCTCTCCCCCCGTCTTCACCCCCCACAAGGGCTTGAAAGAGGCCCGGAGCTCGTGGACGTCGAACGACGAGGGGAAGAAGAAGGCGGACTTCATCTTGTCCCCCAACAGCGCGCTCTCCGGCGGCGCCGCGGTCCCAGAGCCCGTAGCCACCCCCTTGCCCTTGGTGGACTTGGGCGCCATGGCAACCAAGGAGTATAGAGGGTTGAGGAAGAGGGGTGGTGAAGCAGCAACGACGGTTATGGCGGAAGCTTACAAGGGAAGGAAGAAAAGGGAGCGGCGGCTCTCAGATTGGAAAAGGCCCAAAGGAAGAGGGGAAAGTGAGCAGCGCGCCCGCGGTTATTCCTTCTTATGAGGGAGGCAGCGGGCGCCTCCTTCACATGGCGTGACGTGGCGCATACCCGCGAGGAAGCAACCCCGCATGCGCCCGTCACCGCACCTCCCACGCCGCGCCATCTTGTGAGAAGCGTGGCGCCTTCTGTGAAGAAACTTACATGGTAAAAACTGCCCTTTGCCCGCGCACCATTCTTGAGCCTGGCCCAACAACGGTAGCGCTTATGTGTGGCCCAGGCCCGGGGGCTCCTGTCGGTGTACAAAGAGAGGTACACTCTTTGTACCCCTATGACTATGCACGGGCAGTCTAAGCCACAGGCGCTGCCGCACCAAGCAGCGAGGAGGTGAAACCAAGGTAAGGCGAAGCCGAAGAGGAGGAGAGCAGCGCCAAGACCAAGACCACAAAGAGGAAGGGGGCGAAGAAGACTCCCCCGGCAAGGTCCTTGCCGGGGAGCGGTTCTAGCAGGCCCGGCAAGAGCCTTGCCGGGGCAGCTCACTGCCTCTCTGAGGCGAGTCACCCTTGAGTCCACTACCCCCATGGGGCAAGGATTCGGGAGACATCCCCGTGGTGGATTGCAGATGTTTGTGAAGACATTCAAGATTAGATACACACTTGAGGAGATGATGATACTTGGCGGGATCCCAGCCAAGGAGGACAACAAGGCCCCCGGCAAGAGCCTTGCCGGGGATGACATCAAGCGCCACGGCAAGACCCTTGCCGGGGCCCCGGCAAGGCCCTTGCCAAGGACACCCGTGGGGCCACCATCATGCCCGCACCAGTCGCGCCTCCACCGCCGTTCGCATGCAGGTGCCGACCCAACCAGTTGAGCAGGCACCTGCGTGGCGGCGTGCAGATCTTCGTGGAGACCCACCACTGCGCCACCTCAGCTGCGCGCCTGCCTACATGGAACCACGAGCACCGCTGGCCGGAGCGCGTGTCAACACCAGAGGGAGCGGCGACGGACGGGACGGGACTCTCCCGACCCCGATAAAGTAAGGACACCTAAGCGAGGCGCATTAAATCGCCTTGTCATGTCATCGAGGATAAACTTCGCATTCTGTACCCTCCACCTCTGTATGCCCTTTGTGGCAGCCCCTTTCTTATAAAAGGAGGCCCGAGGCGACCAGGAGAGGGATTCGACTTTTTGGAGCTCCTCACGCCCCATAGCTAGCTCAAGAACACAGATATACAATCCACCAAAGCAGGAGTAGGGTTTTATGCATCCTCGCGGCCCGAACCTGGATAAACGAACCGCGTGCTACCTGTTTGATCCGCTCTTCTCATGACCCCCGCGCCCCGCAGCCGCAGTAGGGATTCTTGTGATCCCATAGGTATCGTTTCCCACCGACACAAACCACATGGCCGAGGTCGGACCTGTAGGGCCTGATGGGAAAGAAATCCCTCTCTGTTTGGTGTATCACCAAGTAGAGTTAGCTGCAAAGTATTCCCAACAGGATTGTAGGCTAGACAGCCTGTTGGATGGTATAGAAGAAGAATTTAATCATTCTAAGTGACTATGTAATTTAAATGACATGTAGAATGTCTCTAGCCAGATTGTAAATCATTTGTCATGGCGGACCTTTTCGCTTCGACCTCTGTACCCGATAGTCCGGAGTGTATCCGGATACCCGCTCAGTTATGTAAAAACCGGGGTATGTGTGGAAACCAGGCGTAGGGGTCATAAGTGCTTGAACAGACAAGTACCCAACTAGTTATGTTATATTACATGGGTAGTAAGAAACATCTTCCAGGGAGAATAGTTCCGTTAAGGGTTCCTTTCCCTAGGTACGCATGCCCTAATGTGCATGTCCAAACTGCGAGAAGAGACGCAGGCAAAAAACATCTGGGGGAAAGTGGAAAAAATAAAAAGTCATCTTTTATTCACCGACCGAATATTCCCTTAAGAACGCTAGCTTTCGGCTTCACCCAGTCTGAGGTACACATCCAACTGACCCGGCAGTAACAATCGCAGAGGTGCTCCCCTTATGCCCTAGCCGAATTAACGGGAACGTATGGCATAAATACAAGAGCCAGGCAACCCAGCTTGGCCAAAACTTAAGTCATATCGATGCATATAATGGCGAAAAAAGGTACATGCGGAAGAATAACACATGTGCGGGGCATGAAGCCCATAAAATAATTAAGCTTCTGTGCAAGAAGCCCCCAGGTATAATGAGCGCGGCTGGCGCATCAAGATTGTGTAGTCAAAACACATTTTAGCCTATTAAGGCCTTGAAAGAAAAAGGGGAAGAAAGAAAGAAAGAAAAGACAGATAACGAGTGTATAAAAATTTGGCAGAGGTAAGGAGACGAACACGGAGTCCGACACTAGGCATAGAATCTTCGGAGTCTGGCTGCATTCCATGGATTTGGCTCGAGTAGATTGTCCGATGCATCCCGCAGACGGTACGCTCCACCAGTCAAAACCTGGTCAATAACGAAGGGACCTTCCCATTTGGGCTTGAGCTTGTCCTTTTTCTTCTCCGGTAGGCGTAGAACGAGTTCACCAACATTATAAGTTTTGGCCCGTACTTCTCTGCTTTGGTATCTTCTAGCCTGTTGCTGATAGAATGCGAAACAGGCTTTTGCCACGTCACACTCCTCCTCGAGGGCGTCCAAACTATCCTGCCGATCGAGCTCGGCCTCTCTTTCTTCATACATGCGCACTCGAGGTGAGTCATGAATGATGTCGCAGGGCAGAACCGCCTCTGCGCCGTACACCATAAAGAACGGTGTGTATCCTGTAGTGCGATTCGGCATGGTCCGCAGCCCCTAGAGTACGAAGTCGAGCTCCTCTACCCAGTGCGTGTTAGATTCCTTTAAGGACCGCACTAATCTGGGTTTGATGCCTCTCATGATAAGAGCATTTGCTCGCTCGACTTGATCGTTAGTTTGTGGATGATAGACAGAAGCATAATCGAGCTTGATGCCCATGTTGCTGCACCATAGTTTTACCGCGTCGGCAGTGAAGTTCATGCCATTGTCAGTGATGATGCTGTGGGGGACGCCATAACGGTGTACAACCCCGGATATGAAGTCTATCACTGGTCCGGATTCGGCCGTTTTAACAGGTTTGGCTTCTATCCATTTGGTGTATTTATCCACCATTACCAGTAAGTATTTTTTCTTATGGGTTCCCCCTTTAAGGGGTCCAACCATGTCAAGCCCCCAGACCGCAAAAGGCCAGGTAATGGGGATAGTTTGTAGGGCGACGTGCGGCATATGGCTTTGGTTTGCAAAAAGCTGGCAACCGACGCAGCGTTGGACCAAGTCCTGTGCATCCGCCCGGGCCGTCGGCCAATAGAATCCTGTACGGAAGGCCTTACTTACGAGGGCCCGGGCTGCGGCGTGGTGGCCACCGAGTACAGCATGGATTTCCAGAAGCTTCCGCCCTTCCTCTTCGGAGATGCACCTTTGAAGGACTCCGGTGGTGCTTTTCTTATAAAGCTCTCCCTCGTGGACTTTGTAAGCTTTAGATTGCCGCACAATGCAGTGTGCCTCATTTTGGTCCTCGGGAAGTTCCTGCCTGGTTAGGTAGGCCAGGAATGGTTCAGTCCATGGGGCGATGACGACCATTATTACGTGGGCTGAAGGTGTTATTTCGGTGGCAGAGCCACCGATTATGTCAGAGTGTTCGGTATCTGGCATTGTAGCCGGGTCCGGACAGTTGTTGCCGGTTTCCCCTTCCCTTACCACGGATGGCTTAAACAGCCTTTCCAAAAATATGTTGGGTCGGACCGGATCGCGCTTAGCGCCGATACGGGCGAGGATATCCGCCGCCTGATTGTTTTCCCGAGCCACATGGTGGAATTCGAGCCCCTCGAACCGAGCTGACATCTTGAGGACGGCATTGCGATAAGCCGCCATTTTTGGATCTTTAGCGTCGAAGTCTCCATTTATTTGGGATATTGCGAGGTTCGAGTCCCCACGCACCTCCAGGCGTTGAATGCCCATGGAAACTGCCATCCGGAGACCATGTAACAGGGCCTCGCATTCGGCTGCGTTGTTGGAGTCTGTGTATAGTATTTGGAGTACATATTGGACTGTATCTCCGCTAGGGGACGTCAGGACGACGTCAGCCCCCAGACCGGCCAACATTTTAGAGCTGTTGAAGTGCATAATCCAATTGGAGTATGCGCCGTACTCTTTAGGGAGTTCGGCTTCTGTCCATTCGGTGACAAAATCGGCCAATACCTGTGACTTAATAGCTCGCCGAGGTTTATATGTTATGTCGAACGGGAGGAGCTCAATTGCCCATTTGGCAATCCGGCCTGTGGCGTCGCGGTTGTTTATTATGTCGTTGAGTGGCACTTCCGAGGCCACTGTAATTGAACACTCTTGAAAGTAGTTTCGTAGTTTCCGGGATGCCATGAATACCGTATACGCTATCTTTTGATAATGCAGGTACCGTGATTTGCATGGAGTGAGGACAGTGGATACATAATATACCGGCTTTTGAAGGGGGAATTTATGTCCGTCCGCTTCTCGTTCGACGACGAGCACTGCGCTTACGACTTGATGAGTCGCCGCTATATATAGCAGCATTGGTTCTCCGATGTTTGGCGCGACCAGGATTGGGTTGGTGGCCAGTATGGCTTTTATTTCTTCCAATCCGGCCGTGGCAGCATCCGTCCACTCGAAGTGTTCGGTGCGCCGAAGAAGGCGATAAAGCGGTAGTGCCTTTCTCCTAATCGGGAGATAAAGCGGCTTAAGGCCGCAACACATCCAGTTAATTTCTGGATTTGCTTGAGGTCTGTTGGGATGGCCAACTGTGACATGGCTCGAATTTTGGCCGGATTTGCTTCAATTCCTCTACTAGAGACGATGAAACCCAGGAGCTTTCCGGCGGGCACGCTGAAAACGCATTTTTCCGGATTGAGCTTGATGTCGTATGTTCGGAGGTTGTCGAACGTGAGCCTCAAGTCGTCTATTAAAGAGTCGGCGTGTATGGTTTTAACGACCACATCGTCTACGTATGCTTCCACTGTTTTGCCGATCTACTTTTCCAGACATGTCTGAATCATGCGTTGATACGTTGCACCGGCGTTCTTATGCCCAAAAGGCATTGTGTTGAAACAGAAGGGGCCGTATGGTGTGATAAACGCCGTTGCGGCTTGGTCGGACTCTGCCATCTTGATTTGGTGGTAGCCGGAGTATGCATCGAGGAAGCACAATAAGTCATGTCCCGTGGTGGCGTCGATAATTTGATCGATGCGGGGGAGGGGGAAGGGATCCTTTGGGCAAGCCTTATTGAGGTCTTTGAAATCGACGCATAGGCGCCAGGATTTGTCCTTCTTTGGTACCATCACCAGGCTTGCTAGCCAGTCCGGGTGTTTTATTTCTCTGATGAATCCGACCTCCAATAACTTGGCTAGCTCCTCTCCCATAGCTTGTCGCTTAGGTTCAGAGAAACGCCGAAGAGTCTGCTTGACCGGCTTGAATCCTTTAAGCATGTTAAGGCTATGCTCGACCAGCCTGCGTGAGATTCCTGGCATATCTGATGGGTGCCAGGCAAATATATCCCAGTTCTCGCGCAAGAACTCCCGTAGTGCAGCGTCCACTGCGGGGTTTAACTGTGCCCCGACGGAGGCTGTTTTGGTAGGGTCCGTTGGGTGGACTTGGAATTTGACTATTTCATCCGCTGGTTTGAAAGAGGTGGACTTGGATCTCTTGTCGAGTATCACGTCATCCCTGTCCACGGTCGAGCATAGCGCAGTTTACTCCTCTGCCGCGAGCGTTTCGGATAGTGCCTCGAGGGCCAGTGCGGCTTTTTTGTTTTCGGCGCGGAGCGCTATGTCCGGATCACTAGCTAGAGTGATAATTCCATTGGGCCCAGGCATTTTGAGCTTCATGTACCCATAATGGGGTACGGCTTGGAAGATCGTGAATGCCTCCTGCCCTAAAAGGGCGTGGTATCTGCTACTGAACGGGGCCACTTGGAATGTGATTTCTTCAGACCTGTAATTTTCCGGTGTGCCAAATACCACATCTAGTGTGATTTTCCCAGTGCAACGTGCTTCCCGACTGGGGATGATTCCTCTAAAGGTTGTGCTCCTTTGCTCAATGCGGTTCCAGTCTATTTCCATTTTTTGGAGAGTTTCTTCATAAATGAGGTTTAATCCGCTAGCGCCGTCCATGAGCACTTTAGTGAGCCGAAAGCCGTCCACAATTGGACTGAGGACCAATGCGGCTGGTGCTCGGGCTGTTCGGAATTTAGGTTCGTCACTAGCATTGAAAGTGATAGCCGTGTCGCTCCATGGATTTATTACTGCCACCTGGCAGATCTCGGCAAGGCTGCAGAGTGCTCGCTTGCGCCTATTGTTTGAGGCGAATGTCTTGAAGACTGTTAAAACTGTATTGTAATCCACGGGATGTTGCTCTGCGGTATTTTGAATGAGGAGATCCTCACCGCTCTTGGCAACCGCCGGAGTACCCAACATGCTCTAAGGCTGTGTGTTGGTATGGTATCCACCGTACTGTGAATTTTGCAGGGTCCGTTAAGCCATCCCGCCAGTATGGTTCCACGCCCTGTAGTGGGCTTTTGCTTTTTTGCAATTGAACCGGGTGACTTATGAGGATGCACCCTTTTAATTCAGACTGGGTGTTTAGTCGGAGCCGGATTATCCCAAAATTTTGTTTCGGTTTTCCAGGCACTTTCCATCGCACAGTACGTCAGTACTATGGCCGCCAAGTCGGCGAAGTGTGCTATGTTGCGGCGGCTTATGTTGTTAAGGATTCCCTTGTCCGTGCAATTATTGTAGAAGAATGAGATTGCGTCTTCCTCGCGGCAGTCCTTGACCTTATTCATTACAAGGAGGAATCTGGCCCAATAGTGATGTCTTTGTTTCACAGGGCTCTGTCTAATGTGGGAGAGATCGCTTATCTCACGGGTGGGTGGGCGGATTTGAGTCGGACCTGACCCGATCTGAGACCCAGGGGCATGGGAGCTTCCGATCTTGGAAGTTCGGGCTCCGGGATGTCGCCCGATAGGTCTGGCCTACTGCCTGATTCTAGGCTCGAGGCTTGGGCGATGTCCTTCCGTAGACCGGTATCCGGCTCGGAGAGCTCTGGAATCCGGACATAGTTTGTCCTCAAGATAGAGGAAGAATTGCCGCATTGTTCCTCCACCACCGCTACCTGATGGGTGACCGGCGGAGAGTTAATCTCCCATTAGTCGGGTTTAAGCCTGATCCGATCATAGTACGTAGCGACTCCCAAAGCGGTGATGCAATCCAAGAGCTCGTTTAGGGAGGAGAGCTCTATTGGATCTATCTGCTCGGCAAGTTCCGAGCTGACGTGGAGGCTATTTTTGATGACCCGAGAAGTCATCCTTGGCGCAGCAGCCGAACGGGCGGTCATGACGAAACCGCCTAGCCGGAGAGTCTGGCCGACAGCCAGGGCTCCCCCAGAGGTGACGCTGTCCTTGACAGCGAGACGAGGAATCCTTCCTTACGGTGGCGACAGGTGGAACTCTCAATGAAAGCACCGATGTCGATGTCAAAACCGGCGGATCTCGGTAGGGGTCCCGAACTGTGCATCTAAGGCAGATGGTAACAGGAGGCGGGGACACGGGGTTTACCTGGTTGGGCCCTCTCTATGGAGGTAATACCCTACTTCACCTTGATTGATCTTGATGATATGAGTAGTACAAGAGTTGATCTACCACGAGATCGTAGAGGCTAAACCCTAGAAGCTAGCCTATGGTATGATTGTTGTTGTCCTACGGACTAAACCCTCCGGTTTATATAGACACCGCAGGGGGCTAGGGTTACACAGAGTCGGTTACAATGGGAGGAGATGTACATATCCGTATCGCCAAGCTTGCCTTCCACGCCAAGGAGAGTCCCGTCCGGACACGAGATGAAGTCTTCAATCTTGTATCTTCATAGTCCAACAGTTCGGCCAAAGGATATAGTCCGGTTGTCTGGATACCCCCTAATCCAGGACTCCCTCAGTGCTGGTGAAGATGTTGATGGAGATTGACTCCCTCCCGATGAGAGGATTGACGGTGATGACGATGGTGATGATTTCCCCCTCCCGGAGGGATGTTTCCCCGGCAGAACAGCTCCACCGAAGCACTAGATTGGTTTCACCAGGTTCCGCCTCGAGACGGCGGCGCTTCGTCCTGAAAGCTTCCGTATTTTACAGGGTGAAAGACTTCATAGAGCAAAAGATGGGCACCGGAGGCCTGCGAGGGGGCCCATGAGGCAGGGGGCTTGCCCAGGGGGGTAGGGCGCACCCCCACCCTCGTGGATGGTGGGTGGCCCCCCTTTGGTGCTTTCTTCGCTCATTATTTTTTATATATTCCACAACTGGCTTTCATGGAGTTTCAGGACTTTTGGAGTTCTGTAGAATAGGTCTCTAATATTTGCTCCTTTTCCAGCCCAAAATTCCAGCTGCCGTCATTCTCCCACTTCATGTAAACCTTGTAAAATAAGAGAGAATAGACATAAGTATTGTGATATAATGTGTAATAACAGCCCATAATGCAATAAATATCGATATAAAAGCATGATGCAAAATGGATGTATCATATCCCCGCGAGGTGACAAACTCAGTTACATTTTCCAGATTCACTTTGATTCCTCCAACAATGAAGCTGAATATGAAGCTCTTCTGTATGGGTTGCGTACGGCCATTTCACTCGGCGTCCGTTGCCTAATGGTTAACGGCGACTCAAATTTAGTGGTCAATCAAGTGATGAAAGAGTGGGATGTCAGGAGCCTAGCTATGACTGGCTATTGCAATGCAGTAAGAAAGTTAGAAAAGAAGTTTGAAGGGCTAGAGCTCCACCATATTCCCCGACTGAAGAACCAAGTAGCTGATGACCTGGCAAAGATAGGTTCCAAGCGGGAGCCCATTCCCAGCAATGTGTTCTTGGAGCATCTTCACACACCATTAGTTCAGGAAGATCCCTTCAGAGAAGAGCCCCCGCAGCCTAAGAGTTCTACTGATCCGACTAAAGTTGAAATTCCAGCCGTAGTCGACTTAGTCATGGAGGTTTTTGTCGTCATTCCTGAGTGGACAGTGCCGTATATCGCATACATTCTCAGGAAATAGCTTCTAGAAGATGAAGATGAAGCACGTCAGATTGTCTGTCGATCCAAAGCCTTCACCGTAATAGGTGGACAACTTTTCAAAGAGAGTGTTACTGGAGTTGCTCAGCGGTGCATCACGCCAGAAGAAGGTCGAATGATTCTCAATGACATCCACTCAGGGACCTGTGGTCACCATGCATCCTCTCGGACCATTGTGGCCAAAGCATACCGAGCATGATTCTATTGGCCGCGAGCAAATGAAATGGCAAAGGAAATAATCGACAAATGTGAGGGTTGTCAGTTCTACTCTAACATGTCTCAAGAGCCTGCGTCAGCTCTGAAGACCATTCCACTTGTCTGGCCCTTTGCTGTTTGGGGGTTGGATATGGTTGGACCTCTGAGAAGTGGCAGAAGTGGCTTCACCCATCTTCTCGTTGCAGTCGACAAGGTCACTAAATGGATTGAAGCCAAACCCATAGAAAACCTTGACTCGAGTACCGCCGTCTGCTTCATCAGAGAGTTAACATTCAGATATTGGGTCCCACACAGCATCATCATGGACAATGGTTCGAACTTTGATTCAGACGAGTTCAGGGCTTTTTGTGCTTCCCAAGGCACTCGGGTAGACTATGCTTCAGTCGCTCACCCGCAGTCGAATGGACAAGCAGAAAGAGCAAATGGTTTGATCCTCCAAGGGTTGAAGCCCAGGTTGATGCGTGACCTCAAGGATGCGGCAGGTGCCTGGGTAGATGAGTTACCATCACTACTGTGGGGTCTAAGAACAACACCGAATCGGTCGACTGGTCGGACACCCTTCTTCATGGTTTATGGAGCTGAAGCTGTGCTGCCGTCTGATTTACTCCACAATGCCCCGCGAGTAGAACTTTTCTCAATGGCAGAGGTAGAACAAGCCCGGCAAGATGCTGTTGATCTTCTGGAAGAGGAAAGAGAGATGGCCCTGATCAGGTCGACCATTTATCAGCAAGACCTCCATCGATTCCATGCTAGAAACGTGAGAGGTCGAGCATTTCAGGAGGGAGACCTGATTCTCTGAGTGGATCAGCAACGGACGCACAAGCTTGCTCCCGCTTGGGAAGGCCCCTTCATCATCACCAAGGTGCTCCACAATGGAGCGTATCATCCTGTACGACGTGGAACACAAGAAAGACGAGCCACGCGCTTGGAATGCGGAGCTGCTCTGCCATTTTTATACTTAAACATTCAGACTGATGAGATGTAATAGGAAGTACCTTTTAGTTTATTTATCAAAGACATGGTTTTGCAGTCTCCTAAACGATTGTTGTTACTTATACATGTGTTCAAAATCCCCCAGTGGGTGGCTTAGCTACGAATCCGATTCACCTAAGTTTCAACAACAAATTCCGAGTGAAGAGCAAACCTCTCATTAGGAGACTTAGCCGCGAACCCGATTCGCCTAAGTTCGAAAAAATCGCACCGAGTGAAGCAACCCTCTCACTCGGGGGCTTAGCTGCAGTTTCATACTCACCTAATTTTGTAAAAATCCCACCGAGTGAAGAGCAACCCTCTCACTTGGGGGCTTAGCTGCAGTTCCATACTCGCCTAAGTTTGAAAAAATCCCACCGAGTGAAGAGCAACCCTCTCACTCAGGGGATTAGCTGCAGTTCCGTACTCGCCTAAGTTTGAAAAAATCCCACCGAGTGAAGAGCAACCCTCTCACTCAGGGGCTTAGCTGCAGTTCCAGACTACTTAAGTTTGAAAAAATCCCACCGAGTGAAGAGCAACCCTCTCACTCGGGGGCTTAGCTGCAGTTCCGTACTCGCCTAAGTTTGAAAAAATCCCACCGAGTGAAGAGCAACCCTCTCACCGGGGGCTTAACTGCAGTTCCGTACTCGCCTAAGTTTGAAAAAATCCCACCGAGTGAAGAGCAACCCTCTCACTCGGGGGCTTAGCTGCAGTTCTGTACTCGCCTAGGTTTGGAAAAATCCCACCCAGTGAAGAGCAACTCTCTCACTCGGGGGCTTAGCTGCAGTTCCATACTCGCCTAAGTTTTAAAAAATACCACCGAGTAAAGAGCAACCCTCTCAATCGGGGGCTTAGCTGCAATTTCATACTCGCCTAAGTTTAAAACACGCTCCGAGTGAAGAACGATTCTCTCGCTCAGGGACTTTGCCACACGCTCCATCCTAATCCGCAAGGATGACGAGGTGCAGGTCGACTGCGACCTTCTCCTCAGAGCTGCGCCACAACTACAATGTGCGCTCCATCCTGATCCGCAAGGACGACGAGGTGCAGGTCGACTACGACCTTCTCCTCAGAGCTGCACCACAAGTACAATGTGCACTCCATCCTGATCTGCAAGGACGACAAGGTGCAGGTCGACTGCGACCTTCTCCTCAGAGCCACGCCACAAGTACAATGTGCGCTCCATCCTGATCCACAAGGACGACGAGGTGTAGGTCGACTGCAACCTTCTCCTTAGAGCTGCGCCATAAGTTCAATGTGCGCTCCATCCCGATCTGCAAGAAGGGCGAGGTGCAGGTCGTCCGCGACCCTCTCCTCAGAGTTGCATCACAAGAACAAAAGTCTGTTCCGATTGAAGATACAAGTTCCACTCAGAAACAAAGGCAAACATATTTAAAGAAAAACTAAGTTTAGATAAATCCCACGAGGTTCCGGACCGCAGATTAAAGTACTCGGGCATCAGGCCCGAAGGAGTTTAACGGTTACAAAACCACTCGGCATACCGAGGCAAATTTAATCGGCTCATAAAAGTTTGTTCACTCCGCAGGAGGAGGGCTGGCAGGCTCGAAGAATTCGTCCAGGTCGATTCCATCTGCAATGCGACTAGCAGCAGCAATAATAGTCTCCATAAAAGACTGGAAGTCGAGCTTCTTGGTGTTGGCAACCTTGATAGCTGCAAGCTTCTCTTCCTTGGCTTCCTTGCAGTGGGCGTGAACCAGAGACAGGGCCACGCCAGCACCACAGCGAGCAGATGACTTCTTCCATTCCTGCACTCGACCAGGGATCTCGTTAAGTCGAGTCATCAAAGACTCAAGATCATTCTGGAATGTCTCCCTTGGTCAGAGTGCAGTATCGATCCGTGACATCGCCACTTTCAGTCGTGCAAGATAGTCCATGGCGCTGGAAAGTCGAGACTCATGTCGGAGCACGTTCATGGCAGCTTCATCCTTAATGGGAGAGTTGATGGGTCCAAGCTTGTTTCGATCCGCCCAGTCTCTTCCTCGAAGTTCTGGCAAAACTCTGCACACACAGATGAATGGTGAATCGACAGATGTAAGATGAGTCGACAATAACAAATCAGTCGGAAGGGGAAAATACCTTCAAGCATAAGGAACAATTTCTTGGCGAGTCCTCCTAGATAAACCTCCAGCTCGTTTCGCCAAGAAATTCTCAGACCACAACCGACTGCCCGCAGTCGACCGCGGTCTCGGGGACTACACCCAGTGGGTGCACTCAGCGTGCCCCCACTGGTTCCTGTTGCACTCGACTAGACCTATCTAAGACCGAGTGAAGAACACTATTCGACTCAAGTGGAAAAACTACTCAGCAAAAATTGAAACACCCAGTGGGTGTACAGATGCAAAGTGTAGTCTGACAGATAGATGCACAATAAAGGTTTTCAGGTAGCATATCCTAACAGAACAAGCATCAAGCTAGAAGATCAGTCAGAAATCAGCTAACCTGGACATTGTCCTGGAGTGCCGAGCTGGCGTCATAGGCAGCCTGACTGGCCTCATGCACCATTTTCATCTGCTCCATCATAAGACCTGCCTGGCGTATGGCTTCCTTGGCAGCGTTCACTTGGTCCTCTGGGACATGATGGGCGGTGGAAAGTGGAGACGGTGGATCGGCCGCAGTAGCTTGAGGATCCGTGGTATGGAGTTGCATAGATGAAACAGGGGCCTGTGCAGTCGATGCTGAAGGATGCGCACTCGACAGTGGAATCGCAAAGGTAACAGAAGCTCGGTTGAGGTCTCCGGACTGCTGGATCACTGGTTCTGCCGCCTGCGTCGACCGAGGCGTATTGCTAGCTGGCGCCCTCCTGCCCGAGGTCCTGCCCCTCCTTCCCGTGGGTTTCTGCGGTGCATCTTTGTTGTCGTCTGGAAGTTCAATAACATTTTGCAGAGCTGCAAAGGAATCCACCACAAAAGCTCAGTCGACCGTAAAAAGTGGTTGGCAAAGAAAAAACAAAAATGACAAGAGTCATTCCCGCTTTGGATGTGGCCATGTTTTCCATCTCCTCATCATCACCATCCTTATAAATGGAGGTCCCAGAGGTAGCAGGACTGCAAATTCCAGGATTCACTCGGTCAAACAAAAGAACGAGTCGACAATCAACATAAGACTCTCTGAGCAAAGAGTGAAGACAAAACACTTACGCAGAGGCAATGTGAACGTCAACCTTGATCTTGGGCAAGGCCTTCCGGGGCTTTGATGGCGCAACTTTGGGCTGCTTCAGAGCCTTCTTAGTCGGCACAGGAGAAGATGTCCGAGTGCACTTAGAAGTCTGTCCAGTTGGTGCAGTCGCTTTGCCACGGGCACTTGCTGGGTCATGGGTATGTTTAGAACGTCTTTCGATGCGAGGGGGAGAGTTGACTTCCTCACCACTGCTTGAGTCGACACTCTCCTTATCTTCTCCCCCATCAGATTGGCAGTCGCCTCCGCTCACCTCTTCCTCCTGCTTCTGCCCCTGATCCTACTCTCCGTTGGGCATCGAGTACATTTCAGTGTAAATCTACAAGGCACAGAGTTGAACAGATGTCAGTTAGTTTCAGGAACAATAACATTTCGGAACAAAGGGATACTCAGAAGTAAAACTCAGACCTTGTCTGGTTCGCTGGTGTTGTCGAGTGGAGGAATTCTCCTGGACCCTCTGGGGTTGTCCTTGTTGCCAGTGATGCCCTGCAACCACTGCGCCACCATCTCCTCGTTAACTTCCTCAGGGTGGATCCGAGTGGTGTCATCAATACCCGAGTACATCCACATTGGATGGTCGCGATCTTGGAGTGGTTGGATGCGTCAACTGAGAAACACTTCCAGCAAGTCCGTGCCGGTCACACCATCGCGGACAAGTTGGACTACTCGCTCAACTAGCATATTCACCTCCACTTTCTCAGCTGGAGTCACCTTTAAGGAAGAGGGCTTCTCAACCCGATCCATGGTAAAGGGAGGAAGACCAGTCGACTGACCCCGGGTCGGTTGGTCCTTACAGTAGAACCAGGTCGACTGATACCCTCTAACTGAGTCGGGAAGAGTCATAGTGGGGAAATTGCTTTTACCCCTCATCTGGATCCCTAGACCTCCACACATCTGGATCACGTGCGTCCCCTCATCACTCGGATTAGCCTTTTTCACAGACTGAGAACGGCAAGTGAAAATGTGTTTGAAGAGACCCAGTGCAGTCGACAACCCAAAAAGTTCTCACACATGGACACGAATGCAGCAAGGTACGTGATGGTGTTGGGAGAAAAGTGATGAAGTTGGGAGCCAAAAAAGTTTAGAAAACCTTGGAAGAAAGGATGGGGGGTGGCAGAGAGAAACCACGGTCGACATGATTCGCAAGGAGGACACACTCACCCTCCTGCGGCCGCGGCTCGGTCTCGTCTCCCGAAAGCCTCTAAGAACCATGGAAAATCAAGCCTCCTTCAACCAGGTCCTCCAGATCCTCCTGCTGGACCGTGGATCAAATCCAGTCACCCTGGATCCAGCCGCGCGACAAGCCAGATCTTGACGATGACCCTCCCCGACTCGACTTCTTGCCCTTCGCCTTCGCCGTCGCCTTCTTCGCACGCTCCAGAGTCGCCGTCTTGTCCTTCCCCATCGCAGCAGGCTAAGCTCGGGTGGGGCGACGGCGTCGAGGGTGGATGCGGATGCGGTGGAGAAGTAGAGGAGGAAGAAGAGAAATGGGGTGCAATGTGCAAAATACACCGGCCCCGACATCTTATATGGGCCTTCTCCCGAGTGACTAACTCGTGGGCCCAATAAATCCTACCAAATCCCGCAACAGTCGCGCGCTCTGTACGTGGTGAAAAAGGTGGCACGAGAACCGAGGCGTCCCTGCCTAATCTGCCTTGTTTTCTGTGGTCCTCTCCATCCCGCGCGCTTCTCCAAATTTTGAATCTCGTGAGATCCGGGAATGGCAGTGCAGTCAATCGCACCGAAGATTTTATACCATGTCGACACTCGAAGATTATCAGTAAAGTTCACTCGACAACCTCGGAATGGATCAAGGGAGTTGAATTTTCTGCGTGGTTCACCAATCCAAGTAAGATGCTTCTGAAGCACGAAAATCGGGTCGGAACCATCTTCAACTCCTTCTCCACTCGGACCCTGAACCATTCGGGGGCTAATGACGATGACATGTACCTAGGGTAGGGTAATGGGCCTGACCTAGACACCCCTCCCAAGGACATTGCCCTAAAAGTCAAAGACATTCTAAGGACAAGACCATCCATCAACTGAAATCACCTTGGAGTGCATCCACTCGACCAATAGTTCACTCGGATAACCCAATTCCATTCGACCAAGATATACTCATTCGACCGTACCAGAAACCACTCGGAATACAGAAGGTCTAAGGTCACTCCGAACAGCAACGGTGAGGCGTTCACTCATAGACTTAATGATCATTTGTATGTCTTTAATATAGGCGTTACCAGTAACGCCTCACCTTAATGTACATTGAACTCCTTGTAACGTGGGCTGGCTGGGGTCCTGGCACACTCTATATAAGCCACCCCCCTTGTCGGTGTCAAAACCGGCGGATCTCGGGTAGGGGGTCCCGAACTGTGCGTCTAAGGCCGATGTTAACTGGAGACAAAGGACACGATGTTTACCCAGGTTCGGGCCCTCTCTATGGACGTAATACCGTACTTCCTGCTTGATTGATCTTGATGAATATGAGTATTACAAGAGTTGATCTACCACGAGATCGAGATGGCTAAACCCTAAAATCCTAGCATGTATGACTATGGTCATGAGTATATCCCCCTCCGGACTAAGTCCTCCGGTTTATATAGACACCGGGAGGATCTAGGGTTACACAAGGTCGGTTACAAAGAAGGGAATCTACATATTCGGTCGCCAAGCTTGCCTTCCACGCCAAGGAGAGTCCCATCCGGACACGGGTGCAGTCTTCGGCCTTCGTATCTTCACAGCCCATCAGTCCGGCCCGTGGCTAACATGCCAGACGCCCAAGGACCCCTTATTCTAGGACTCCCTCAGTCGCCCCCGAACCAGGCTTCAATGACAAGGTGTTCGGCGAGCAGATTGTCTTCGGCATTGCAAGGTGGGTTCCTCCTCCGACGACTTCCAAGTAACGTATTCGGCTTTTAATTCAATGCAGCACCCCTCAGCATTTTTGCATCAATGGCTTCAGCTTCCACGTGTCGGGCGAATGCGGACGGTCAGGGTATTTTTTGCAAATAACACCTCAGCCATGCAAGAAAGAGCTTTTATTTAAAGAGATTGGGTCTCAGATCCATTCGGCACCACGCGGAGAAAATCCTCAGAGATTGCCAGGAAAGACCATTCCAACATGGCTAGCATTCCCAGCTCCTCCTCCCGTTCCGACCCAGAGAAAGGCAAGTGGGAGAGGTGCTCTATGTCCCACAGTCTATTGGAGAAGTTGCAAAAGCACAGATTCCTCCCCCTGTGGATCTGGTCCCTGTTCGAGCAGGGTTGGATTCCTTCAACGGCAAAACCTAGGCAGAGGATTTCCCCAATCCATCTGCGGGGGAACGAGTGTGCTTTGTCCCCTATCTGCTGAGGTGCGTGTGATTTCCAATTCACCCATTCCTCCGAGGGCTTGTGGAGTATTATGGCCTCCAGCTGCACAATTTTACCCCAGCCTGCATCCTGCACATTGCGGGTTATGTCGCTTTATGCGAACTATTCCTGGGTTGTGAGGCCCATTTTGATCTGTGGAGAAGGCTGTTTTATCTTGTCCCCTGCAACCACGAGGGATCGATATTTGAAGTGGCCGGGGCTGAAATATGGCGCATTGCTGAGACCAGATACCTATCCGGCACACCGAAGAAAGCTTCCGAAGAGTGGACCTCTGAATGGTTTTACATTGAGGATGTCGTACTTCTAGATCCAGTGCGGAGGGGTCTCCCCGAGTTTACAAGTGTCCCTCTGAAGAAACGCCACAGCTGGCGCCCTCGGAGTCTCGAGGAGGAAGATAGTCCGGAAGTCTGCCAATTCCTGAGCAAGATCAGGACGCTTGCCCATTCCGGATATACGATAGTCGAAGTGATGGCGACCTCCATAGTGCGGGGGGTCCAGCCACTCCAATACAGAGGACTCCCCATGTGGAAGTACAATGGGGAAGATGACACCTCCCGCTGCGGCAGGAAAGGTCCAGACACCCCTGCCGCCATAGCCAAAATATTGGCCGAACTATTCAAGGGTGAGGAAGAGGAGTTCCTGCGCATCACGCACAGAGAAGGATATTCCATGTACAGCCCTCCTAGCTGGGTAAGCCCCCAACTCTTCTGCTCTACTCATTCCACTCCCTGAGCTTCGTTCAATGAATATTAACCCGTCCATTTATAACAGCACTGCCGAAAGATTACCGAGGGGCTTCACAGCCCCGCCCTGCAGCCCGAGGGCCACAATCTGGACCTTAACCCCGGAATCGAGGAGGATCCAGATATATTTGTGGTGCTCGAGAATGGGACATTTTATCAAATGGGCTATGAAGACACAGAGGTGGCCATCATCGCCGACTATCCCGGCCTTCTCCTTGCTTCTCATGTAAGTAATCAGGAGACACTTTGTCCGAGAGGGTTTTCTGATTCTTCCTCACTCACCGCACCATCCTGTGCTCAGAAGGGGAGGCGTTTGGTGCATCATGCTGCCCCAGGGGCATCTCCAGAGAGAGCGACTCCCGCATCAGGCAGGCCTTCAAAGAGGAAGGCAAACAGAGGTACGGTCGGGCCTTCCTTGAAGAGGTATCGGCTCGCAACTATGCTCTTTTTAGTAGTTACGTCCAACTGTGACTCATATGTTCATTTTGTATCAGGAAAAAGGTTCGACGGACTATGTCCCGGGACCCGACCAGTCGTACTCCTGATAACCAAGATTCGGTCCCAGCCGAAGAGACGGGGCCTGATATGGGAGTGGCGCCGGACTGTCCTTCTGCCGAGGGTTCGGAAAATATGCCCGTCACCAATTCGGAAGTGGAGAGCGCCATGAATCACCTGCGCTGGAGGGCCGTTTTACGAAATCTCCGCTTCTCAAAAGAGGCGTTCGGTGCCTTCAACTCGGCTGATGCATACATCCGAGCTGCTCAAGATGGTCTTAACAGAGCCACCGAGCAACATTTGAAAGATGTGGACGTAAGTTTACTTTGTCCGAATTTGATAACCATGTGCCCGTAGCCCCCGAGACTTGAAGCAGTTGGGACAAATGTTTTAAGGATTGTTGTATAACCAGGTTCTTAAGGACAAGAACGACCTGCTGGCCCAAGAGCTGGAGCAGTGCCGGACACAGCTAACTGCTGCTACTGCCGAACTGGAAAAGTTCTAGAAGGCGTCCTCTAGTAATATTTCCCTCCATTGAGAAACAAAAAATGATACGCCAGCTGTATTGCAACTGCTGCTTGTCTCATAACAGGGTCACTGGACCAACTAGGAGAGGAGCTGAAGGCCGCTCAAACGAGCAAAAAAGAGGCGAAGAGACAACATGCCGCAGGCGAGCGCGTTCTGACCCGAGTCAGAGAGGAGAAAAACAAACTCCAGGATTCAAACACCAAACTGGGCGAAGAACTAAAAGATGTGCGAGCCCAGCTACCCGACTCCGTGAAGGAGAACAAAAAGCTGCGAGGCGGCATATTCAGTATGTGGCCGAATTTATCTTATAAAAGTTTGGAGGTAAAATTAGCTGATATAGCTATGATTGCAGGTATGTTGACGGGCCGTCCCGAAGAGGAGGTGTCCGGATCATCGAGTGATCTTCTGCAAGGGATGTCGCAGTTGCACGAACAAGCTCGGCAGGCAATGCGGAGTGTAGCCAATGCCTTATGGCCATGCGCCTTCCCTCCAGGGAGTATGGAGAAGCTTTTAGAGCTGTTCAAGGGAGCACGGCGGCGTATCCGACTATGGAAGATATCGGCCTGCCGAGAGGGTGTGTGTGAGGCCTCGGCCATGGTAAAAACGCGGTATACCAAGCTGGATCCGAATCACATGGCCCGGGTCGGACCGCTAGGGTCAAATGGGGAAGAAATTCCCGTTAGTTTAGTACATGACCAAGTAGAGGTGGCCGCTAGATATTCCCAACAGGATTGTAAGTTAGAACGCCTGTTGGATGGTATAGAGGAGTAAGTCCTTAAGACCTAAGTGACTATGTACTTTCCTTCTAGCTGGATTGTAAAACGATTGCCATGGCCGACCTTTTTCCTTCGACCTCTCGACCCGAAGGTGCGGAGTGTTTTCCGAATACCTGAGCGGCAATCTAAACCGGGGTATGCGTGAAAACCAGGCGTAGGGGTCATAGTTGCTTGAACAGACAGGTTGTATCCGGCTAGTTAAGTTATATTACGTTAAAATTGTAAGAAACATCTTCCAGAGAGAATAGTTCCATTGAGGGTTCCTTTCCCTGGGTGTGCATGCATCGATGTGCATGTCCGGACTGTGATGAAGAAATCACAATGTGTATAGCTTCTGGGGGTTCATGAAGGAACGAATGAAAAAATGCCTTTAGTTCACTGACCGAATATTCCCTTAAGAACGCTAGCTTTTAGGTTCACCCAGTCTGAGGTACACATCCGGATGACCCGGCAGTAACAATCGTAGAGGTGCTCCCTTTATGCCCTAGCCGAACTAACGGGAACATAGGGCATAAGCATAGGAGCCAGGCAACCCAGCTTGGCCAAAACTTAAGTCATATCGATGCATATAATGGCGAAGAAAAGGTACATATGGGAGAAAACGCATATGTGATGAGCTTGATGCTTAGAAAATAATAATAGCAAGCTTCTGTCCAAGAAGCCCCCAGGTATAAAAGACGTACATACTTGAAGATGTATGCGTCGGGGGTGTACGGTCTAACCGCACGAAAGCTTTTAAGGCTAAAGAGAAAAAAAACGAAAAGAGAGAAAAAATGACGGAAACAATGGGGGGAAACGAACAAAGGGTTCGGCGCTAGGCATAGAATCTTCGGAGTCTGGCCGCGTTCCAGGGGTTCGGCTCTAGTCGGTTGTTTGATGCATCACGCAAACGGTACGCCCCTCAGGTGAGAACTTCGTCGATGATGAAGGGACCCTCCCACTTGGGCTTGAGTTTGTCCTATTTGTTCTGCGACAGGCGTAGAACGAGTTCACCGACATTATAAGTTTTGGCCCGCACTTCTCTACTTTGATACCTTTGAGCCTGCTGTTGATAAAATGCGGAACGGGCTTTTGCGACGTCATGCTCCTCCTCCAAGGCATCTAGGCTGTCCTGTCGATCGAGCTCGACCTCTCTCGCTTCGTACATGCGCACTCGAGGTGAGTCATGAATAATGTCGCAGGGTAGCACTGCCTCTGCGCTGTCCACCATGAAGAAAGGTGTGTATCTGGTAGTTCGATTGGGCATGGTCCGCAGCCCCCAGAGTACGGAGTCGAGCTCCTCAACCCAGTGCTTTTCTGATTCTTTCAAAGACCGCACTAGTCTAGGCTTAATGCCGCTCATAATAAGACCATTGGCTCTTTCGACTTGACCATTTGTCTGTGGATGATAGTGTTGGAAATATGCCCTAGAGGCAATAATAAATTAGTTATTATTATTATATTTCCTTGTTCATGATAATCGTTTATTATCCATGCTATAATTGTATTGATAGGAAACTCAAATACATGTGTGGATACATAGACAACACCATGTCCCTAGCAAGCCTCTATTGGCTAGCTCGTTGATCAATAGATGGTTATGGTTTCCTAACCATGGACATTGGATGTCATTGATAACGGGATCACATCATTAGGAGAATGATGTGATGGACAAGACCCAATCCTAAGCATAGCACAAGATCGTGTAGTTCGTTTGCTAGAGCTTTTCCAATGTCAAGTATCTCTTCCTTAGACCATGAGATCGTGCAATTCCGGATACCGTAGGAGTGCTTTGGGTGTATCAAACGTCACAACGTAATCGGGTGACTATAAAGGTGCACTACAGGTATCTCCGAAAGTGACCATTGGGTTGACACGGATCGAGATCGGATTTGTCACTCCGTGTAACGGAGAGGTATCTCTGGGCCCACTCGGTAGGACATCATCATAATGTGCACAATGTGACCAAGGGGTTGATCACGGGATGATGTGTTACGGAACGAGTAAAGAGACTTGCGGTAACGAGATTGAACAAGGTATCGGTATACCGACGATCGAATCTCGGGCAAGTACAATACCGCTAGACAAAGGGAATTGTATACGGATTGATTGAGTCCTTGACATCGTGGTTCATCCGATGAGATCATCGTGGAACATGTAGAGCCAACATGGGTATCCAGATCCCGCTGTTGGTTATTGACCAAGAACATCTCGGTCATGTCGCATGTCTCCCGAACCCGTAGGGTCTACACTTAAGGTTCGGTGGCGCTAGGGTTATATAGGAAGCTTGTATGTGGTTACCGAATGTTGTTCGAGTCCGGATGAGATCCCGGACGTCACGAGGAGTTCGGAATGGTCCGGAGGTAAAGATTTATATATGGGAAGTCCTGTTTTGGTCACCGAAAAGTTTGGGGTTTATCGGTAATGTCTGGGACCACGGGAGGTCCTGGGTCCACCAAGTGGGGCCACCTGCCCTGAAGGTTCGTGGGCCAAGTGTGGGAGGGAACCAGCCCCAAGGGGCTGGTGCGCCCACAAGGGGCCCAAGGCGCAGGGGAAGTGGGAGGGGCAAACCCTAGTCCAGATGGGCCCTAAGGCCCATCTAGTGGGCGCCTCCTCTCCTCCCTCTTGGCCGCCTCCTTGATCCCATCTAGGGCTGGCCGCCCCCTAGGGGTGGAAACCCTAGAGGGGCAGCCCTCCCTTCCCTATATATATGAGGCCACAGGGCTGCCCATAACACACGAGAACCTCTCCTCTTGGTGCAGCCCCCTCTCCTCCTCCTCCTCTCCCTTGGTGCTTGGCGAAGCCTGCTGGGATTGCCACGCCCTCCATCACCACCACGCCTGTTGTGCTGCTGTTGGATGGAGTCTTCCTCAACCTCTCCCTCTCTCCTTGCTGGATCAAGGCGTGGGAGGCGTCCACCGGCTGTACGTGTGTTGAACGCGGAGGTGCCGTCCGTTCGGCACTAGGATCTCCGTTGATTTGAATCACGGCGAGTCGACTCCTTCAACCTCGTTCTCATGAGCGCTTCCGCTTAGCGATCTACAAGGGTATGTAGATGCACTCTCCTTCCCTCGTTGCTAGTTTCTCCATAGATAGATCTTGGTGAAACGTGGAAAATTTTTGAATTTCTGCTCGTTCCCCAACAAAGGCATCATGAGCTAGGTCTATTGCGTAGATTCTTTGCACGAGTAGAACACAAAGTAGTTGTGGGCGTTGATTTTGTTCAATATGCTTACCGTTACTAGTCCAATCTTGTTTCGACGGTATTGTGGGATGAAGCGGCCGGACCGACCTTACGTACTCTTCGTGAGACAGGTTCCACCGACCGACATGCACTTGGTGCATAAGGTGGCTAGCGGTGCCGCCTCCCCACTTTAGTCGGAACGGATTCGATGAAAAGGGTCCTTATGAAGGGTAAATAGCAATTGGCATATCACGTTGTGGTTTTGCGTAGGTAGGAAACGTTCTTGCTAGAAACCCAAAGCAGCCACGTAAAACATGCAAACAACAATTAGAGGACGTCTAACTTGTTTTTGCAGGTATGCTATGTGATGTGATATGGCCAAGAAGAATGTGATGAATGATATGTGATGTATGAGATTGATCATGTTCTTGTAATAGGATTCACGACTTGCATGTCGATGAGTATGACAACCGCAGGAGCCATAGGAGTTGTCTTTATTTATTGTATGACCTGCGTGTCATTGAACAACGCCATGTAATTACTTTACTTTATTGCTAACCGGTAGCCATAGTAGTAGAAGTAATAGTTGGCGAGACAACTTCATGAAGACACGATGATGGAGATCATGATGATGGAGATCATGGTGTCATGCGGTGACGATTATGATCATGGAGCCCGAAGATGGAGATCAATGGAGCTATATGATATTGGCCATATCATGTCACTACTATATAATTGCATGTGATGTTTATTATGTTTATGCATCTTGTTTACTTAGAACGACGGTAGTAAATAAGATGATCCCTTACACAAATTTCAAGAAGTGTTCTCCCTAATCGCGGCACCGTTGCTACAGTTAAATAAACTTCTAAGCACCACGTGTTAATCGGGTGTGATGGATTCTTACGTTCACATACAACGGGTGTAAGCAAGATTTACACACGCAGAAACACTTAGGGTTAACTTGACGAGCCTAGCATGTGAAGACATGGCCTCGAACACGGAGACCGAAAGGTCGAGCATGAGTCGTATAGTAGATACGATCAACATGAAGATGTTCACCGATGATGACTAGTCCGTCTCACGTGTTGATCGGACACGCCTAGTTGATTCAGATCATGTAATCACTTAGATGACCAGAGGGATGTCTATCTCGAGTGGGAGTTCATAAGATGAACTTAATTATCTTGAACATAGTCAAAAGACCTTTTGCAAATTATGTCGTAAGCTCGCGCTTTAGTTCCACTGTTTAGATATGTTCCTAGAGAAAATATAGTTGAAAGTTGAAAGTAGCGATTATGCGGACAGTAGAAAGCTTATGTCCTTAATGCACCTCTCAGTGTGCTGAACCCCAAACGTCGTTTGTGGATGTTGCGAACATCAGACATACACGTTTTGATAACTACGTGATAGTTCAGTTGAACGGTTTAGAGTAGAGGCACCAAAGACGTTTTCGAAACGTCGCGGAACATATGAGATGTTTCGAGGGATGAGATCGGGATTTCAGGCTCGTGCCCACGTCAAGAGGTATGAGACCTCCGACGATTTTCTTAGCCTACAAACTAAGGGAGAAAAGCTCAATCGTTGAGCTTGTACTCAGATTGTCTGGGTACAACAATCACTTGAATCGAGTGGGAGTTAATCTTCCAGATGAGATAGTGATGTTTCTCCAAAGTCATTGCCACCAAGCTGCTAAGAGCTTCGTGATGAACTATAACATATCAAGGATAGAGATGATGATCCTTGAGATATTCGCGTTGTTTGACATCGCGAAAGTAGAAATCAAGAAGGAGCATCAATTGTTGATGGTTGGTGAAACCAGTAGTTTCAAGAAGGGCAAGGGCAAGAAGGGGCACTTCATGAAACGGCAAATCAGTTGCTGCTCCAGTGAATAAACCCAAGGTTGAACCCAAACCCGAGACTAAGTGCTTCTGTAATAAGGGGAATAGTCACTAGAGCGGAATTACCCTAGATGCTTGGTAGATAAGAAGGATGGCAAGGTCGATAGAAGTATATTGGATATACATTATGTTAATGTGTACTTTACTAGTACTCCTAGTAGCACCAGGGTATTAAGATACCGGTTCGGTTGCTAAGTGTTAGTAACTCGAAATAAAAGAGCTACGGAATAAAAGGAGACTAGCTAAAGGTGAGCTGACGATATGTGTTGGAATTGTTTCCAAGGTTGATATGATCAAACATCGCACGCTCCCTCTACCATCAAGATTAGTATTAAACCAGAATAATTATCATTTGGTGTTTGCGTTGAGCATAGACATGATTGGATTATGTCTATCGCAATACGGTTATTCATTTAAGGAGAATAATGGTTACTCTATTTATTTGAATAATACCTTCAATGGTATTGCACCTAATAGGAATGGTTTATTGAATCTCGATCGTAGTGATACACATTTTCATGCCAAAAGATATAAGATAGTAATGATAGTACCACTTACTTGTGGCAATCGCCATGTAAGTCATATTGGTGTAAAACGCATGAAGAAGCTCCATGTTGATGAATCTTTGGACTCACTCGTTTTTGAAAACTTTGAGACATGCGAACCATGTCTATTGGTGTATACGCATGAAGAAACTCCATGCAGATGGATCGTTTGGACTCACTTGATTTTGAATCACTTGAGACATGCAAATCATACCACATGGGCAAGATGACTGAAAACCTCGGTTTCAAAGAAGATGAAACAAGATAGCAACTTGTTGGAAGTAACACATTTTGATGTGTGCAGTCCAATGAGTCTTGAGGCATCTGATGAATATCGTTATGTTCTTACTTCACGAGATGATTCGAGTAGATGTTGAGTATATTTACTTGATGAAACACAAGTCTGAATTATTGAATAGTTCAAGTAATTTCAGAGTGAAGTTTAAGATCTTCGTGACAAGAGGATAGAATGTCTATGATATGATCATAGAGATGAATATCTGAGTTACGAGTTTTGGCACACAATTAAGACATTGTGCAAATTGTTTCACAATTAATACCGCCGGGAACACCATAGTGTGATGGTGTGTCCGAACGTCATAGTTGCACCTTATTGGATGTGGTGCGTACCATGATGTCTCTTATCGAATTACCACTATCGTTCATGGGTTAGGCATTAGAGACAACTACACTCACTTAAATAGGGCACCACGTAATTCCGTTGAGACGACACCGTTTGGAGAAACCTAAGTTGTCGTTTCTTAAAAGTTTGGGGCTGCGACGCTTATGTGAAAAAGTTTCAGGTTGATAAGCTCGAACCCAAAGCGGATAAAATGCATCTTCATAGGACACCCAAAACGGTTGGGTATACCTCCTAATTCAGATCCGAAAGCAATAGGGATTGTTTCTTGAATCGGGTCCTTTCTCGAGGAAAAGTTCGTCTCGAAAAGTTGAGTGGGAGGATGGTGGAGACTTGATAAGGTTATTGAACCGTCACTTCAACTAGTGTGTAGCAGGGCACAGGAAGTTGTTCCCGTGGCACCTACACCAATTGAAGTAGAAGCTTATGATAGTGATCATGAAGTTTTGGATCAAGTCACTCTGACCTCGTGGGGTGACTAGGATGCGTACTACTTCTGAATGGTACAGTAATCCTGTATAGAAGGTCATGTTGCTAGACAACACTGAACCTACGAGCTATGGAGAAGCGATGGTGGGCCGAAATTCCGACAAATGGTTAGAAACCATGAAATCCGAGGTAGGATCCATGTATCATAACAAAGCATGGACTTTGGTGGACTTGCCCGATGATCGGCAAGCCATTGAGATGAATGGATCTTTAAGAAGAAGACGGACGTGGACGGTAATATCACCGTCTATGAAGCTCGACTTGTGGCAAAGAGTTTTTCACAAGTTCAAGGAGTTGACTACGATGAGATTTTCTCATCTGTAAAGATGCTTAAGTCAGTCGGAATCATGTTAGCATTAGCTGCATTTATGAAATCTGGCAGATGGATGTCAAGATGAGTTTCCTTACCAGTTTACGTAAGGAAATGTTGTATGTGATACAATCAGAAAAGTTTTGTCGATCCTAAGGATGCTAAAAGGTATGCTAGCTCCAGCGATCCTTCTAAGGACTGGAGTAAGCATCTTGGAGTTGGAATGTGCGCTTTGATGAGATGATCAAAGATTTTGGGTGTATACAAAGTTTATGAGAAACTTGTATTTGCAAAGAAGTGAGTGGGAGCACTATAGAATTTCTGATGAGTATATGTTGTTGACATTTTGTTGATCAGAAATGATGTAGAATTTCTGGAAAGCGCATAGGGTTATTTGAAAGGTGTTTTTTCAATAGAAAACCTGGATCAAGCTACTTGAACATTGAGCGTCAAGATCTATGAGGATAGATCAAAATGTTTAATAATACTTTCAAATGAGCATATACCTTGACATGATCTTGAAAGTGTTCAAGATGGATCAGTCAAAGAAGGAGTTCTTGCCTGAGATGTAAGGTATGAAGTTAAGAGTTAAAGCTCGACCACGGCAGAAAAGAGAGAAAGGACGAAGGTCGTCCCTATGCTTTAGACGTAGGCTCTATAGTATGCTATCTTGTGTACCGCACCGAAGTGTGCCTTGCCATGAGTCGGTCAAGGGTACAAGAATGATCCAGAATGGGGATCATTGGACAGCGGTCAAAATTGTCCTTGGAGTAAATAAGGACATGTTTCTCGATTATGGAGGTGATAAAGAGTTCGGCGTAAAGGGTTACGTCGATGCAAGCTTTAACACCTATCCGAGTGACTCGAGTAGCAAACCGGATCGTATAGTGGAGCAACCATTTGGAATAGCTCCAAGTGGAGCGTGAAAGCAGCATTTACAATATGACATAGAGAATTGCGAAGTACACACGGATCTGAAAGGTTCAGACCCGTTGACTAAAACCTCTATCACAAGCAAAACATGATCAAACCCCAGAACTCATTGAGACTTAATCACATGGTGATGTGAACTAGTTTAAGACACTAGTAAACTCTTTGGATGTTGGTCACATGGCGATGTGACCTATCAGTGTTAATCACATGGCGATGTGAACTAGATTATTGACTCTAGTGCAAGTGGGAGACTGTTGGAAATATGCCCTAGAGGCAATAATAAATTAGTTATTATTATTATATTTCCTTGTTCATGATAATCGTTTATTATCCATGCTATAATTGTATTGATAGGAAACTCAAATACATGTGTGGATACATAGACAACACCATGTCCCTAGCAAGCCTCTATTGGCTAGCTCGTTGATCAATAGATGGTTATGGTTTCCTAACCATGGACATTGGATGTCATTGATAACGGGATCACATCATTAGGAGAATGATGTGATGGACAAGACAATCCTAAGCATAGCACAAGATCGTGTAGTTCGTTTTGCTAGAGCTTTTCCAATGTCAAGTATCTCTTCCTTAGACCATGAGATCGTGCAATTCCGGATACCGTAGGAGTGCTTTGGGTGTATCAAACGTCACAACGTAATCGGGTGACTATAAAGGTGCACTACGGTATCTCCGAAAGTGACCATTGGGTTGACACGGATCGAGACTGGATTTGTCACTCCGTAAACGGAGAGGTATCTCTGGGCCCACTCGGTAGGACATCATCATAATGTGCACAATGTGACCAAGGGGTTGATCACGGGATGATGTGTTACGGAACGAGTAAAGAGACTTGCGGTAACGAGATTGAACAAGGTATCGGTATACCGACGATCGAATCTCGGGCAAGTACAATACCGCTAGACAAAGGGAATTGTATACGGGATTGATTGAGTCCTTGACATCGTGGTTCATCCGATGAGATCATCGTGGAACATGTAGGAGCCAACATGGGTATCCAGATCCGCTGTTGGTTATTGACCAAGAACATCTCGGTCATGTTCGCATGTCTCCCGAACCCGTAGGGTCTACACACTAAGGTTCGGTGGCGCTAGGGTTATATAGGAAGCTTGTATGTGGTTACGAATGTTGTTCGAGTCCTGGATGAGATCCCGGACGTCACGAGGAGTTCGGAATGGTCCGGAGGTAAAGATTTATATATGGGAAGTCCTGTTTTGGTCACCGGAAAAGTTTGGGGTTTATCGGTAATGTCTGGGACCACCGGAGGGTCCCGGGTCCACCAAGTGGGGCCACCTGCCCCGAGAAGGTTGCGTGGGCCAAGTGTGGGAGGAACCAGCCCCAAGGGGCTGGTGCGCCCCACAAGGGGCCCAAGCGCAAGGGAAGTGGGAGGGCAAACCCTAGTCGAGATGGGCCCTAAGGCCCATCTAGTGGCGCCTCCTCTCCTCCCTCTTGGCCGCCTCCTTGATCCCATCTAGGGCTGGCCGCCCCCTAGGGGTGGAAACCCTAGAGGGGCGCAGCCCTCCCTTCCCTATATATATGAGGCCACAGGGCTGCCCATAACACACGAGAACCTCTCCCTCTTGGTGCAGCCCCGCCTCTCCTCCTCCTCCTCTCCCTTGGTGCTTGGCGAAGCCTGCGGGATGCCACGCTCCTCCATCACCACCACGCCGTTGTGCTGCTGTTGGATGGAGTCTTCCTCAACCTCTCCCTCTCTCCTTGCTGGATCAAGGCGTGGGAGGCGTCACCGGCTGTACGTGTGTTGAACGGAGGTGCCGTCCGTTCGCACTAGGATCTCCGGTGATTTGAATCACGACAGTCGACTCCTTCAACCTCGTTCTCATGAACGCTTCCGCTTAGCGATCTACAAGGGTATGTAGATGCACTCTCCTTCCCTCGTTGCTAGTTTCTCCATAGATAGATCTTGGTGAAACGTAGGAAATTTTTGAATTTCTGCTACGTTCCCCAACAGATAGACAGAGGCGTAATCGAGCTTAATGCCCAGATTGGCACACCAGGTTTTTACTTCATCGGCTATGAATTTGGAGCCGTTATCGGTGATGATACAATGCGGAACACCATAACGGTGTATGACGTTGGATATGAATTCTATCACCGTCCCGGACTCAGCCGTTTTAACTGGTTTGGCTTCTATCCACTTGGTGAATTTATCCACCGTGACCAGCGGATATTTTTTATGGCTTCCTCCTTTAAGAGGTCCAACCATATCCAGTCCCCAAACCGCAAATGGCCAAGTGATGGGGATTGTTTGTAGGGCAGTGGGGGGCATGTGGCTTTGGTTGGCGAAGAGTTGGCATCCGACGCAATGTTGGACAAGGTCCTATGCATCTGCTCGGGCCGTCACCCAATAGAATCCTGTACGGAAGGCCTTGCTAACAAGGGCCCGAGCTGTGACGTGGTGCCCGTCGAGACCGGCATGAATCTTAGCCAGGAGCTGCCGCCCCTCCTCCTCGGAGATACACCTTTGAAGGACTCCGCTAGCGCTTTTCTTATAGAGCTCTCCGTCGTGAACCTTGTAGGCCTTCGAACGCCGGACGATGCGGCGGGCCTCATTCTAATCCTCAGGAAGTTCTTTCCTATTAAGGTAGGCCAGGAAAGGTTCGGTCAATGGGGCAATGACTGCCATAATGAGATGGGCCGACGGTGTTATTTCGGTGGCTGAGCCACCGATGATATCTGTGTGTTCGACATCTGGGGTTGTGCTCGGATCCGGACTAGTGTTGCCGCTTTCCCCCTGCCACACTACGGATGGCTTAGAAAGCCTTTCCAGAAATATATTAGGTGGGACGGGGTCGCGCTTGGCGCCAATACGAGCGAGAACATCCGCCGCTTGATTACTTTCATGGGTCACGTGATGGAACTCGAGCCCCTCGAACCGAGCCGACATTTTCAGGACGGCATTACGGTAAGCCGTCATCTTTGGGTCTTTGGCATAGAAATCTCCATTTATTTGAGATATTGCAAGGTTTGAGTCCTTGCGCACCTCTAGGCGTTGTATGCCCATGGAGACAGCCATCCTGTAGGAGACGTTGACATGACGCCCGCTCCTAGTCCTGCCAGCATTTTGGAGCCATCGAAATACATAACCCAATTGGAGTATGTGCCGTACTCTTTAGGGAGTTCGGCCTCTGTCCATTCGGCGACGAAGTCAGCCAGTACTTGGGATTTAATAGCTCGATGTGGTTTGTATGTTATATCAAATGGAAGGAGCTCAATGGCCAATTTGGCGATCGGGCCCGTGGCATCGCGGTTGTTTATTATGTCGTTGAGTGGTACTTCGGAAGCCACCGTGATCGAACACTCCTGGAAGTAGTGTCGTAGTTTTCGGGATGCCATGAAGACCGCGTATGCTATCTTTTGATAATGGGGGTACCGGGATTTGCATGGTGTAAGGACAGTGGATACGTAGTACACTGGCTTCTGAAGCGGCAATTTGTGTCCGTCCTGTTCTCGTTCAACGACGAGCACATCGCTCACCACCTGATGTGTTGCCGATATGTATAGTAACATGGGTTCGCCGACGGTTGGCGCGGCCAGGATTGGGTTGGTCGCTAGAAGGATTTTTATCTCTTCCAGTCCGGCTGTTGCCGCGTCCGTCCACTCAAAGTGATCGGTTCTCCGTAGAAGGCGATAGAGTGGCAGTGCCTTTTCTCCCAGTCTGGAGATAAAGTGGCTTAGAGCTGCCATGCAACTCGCGAGCTTTTGGACTTGTTTAACGTCTTTTGGGGTAGCCAATTGTGAAAGAGCTCGGATTTTGGCTGGATTTGCTTCAATTCCTCTGTTGGAAACGATGAAGCCCAGCAGTTTTCCAGCGGGGACGCCAAAAACACACTTTTTCGGATTAAGCTTAATGTCATACGCGCGGATGTTGTCGAATGTGAGACGTAAATCGTCTATTAGTGTTTCGACGTGCCTAGTTTTGATGACGACGTCGTCCACATAAGCTTCAACTGTCTTGCCGATCTGTTTCTCCAGGCATGTTTGAATCATGAGTTGGTATGTGGCGCCGGTGTTCTTGAGCCCGAAGGGCATGGTGTTGAAGCAGAATGGCCTATATGGGTGTGACGCCCGGATAATCATGCTACAGCAATCCCACGTTAACGATGCCACGTCACCCTGATTACTGTTGCTAATCTCGCATTGGATCAAAAACTTTTCAAATTCAAAAGTTTAAATAAATGTCAGACGTCAAACTTTTCAAAAGTTAAAACAAAATTGTTCGGGAGGTGGCATAATTTGTATATGTAAATATGGTGTGATGAACACATTTTTATAAAATGCCTAAATAATTTAAAATGAAATAAATAGAAAAGAAAATAACTAAAAGAAAGAAGACAACAAAACAGAAAAGTTAAAAATTTAAATGTAAAAAAGGAAACAGCCCCCTCATCACTGGGCGAACACGCCCGGTGGCATGTCATCAGATCGGCCGCCCACCGCCCAATCGGCAAAGGCCCAGCCGGCCACTCCCCAACTCCTCCTTATCCGATCCCCCCAAACCCTAGCCAACCGAAACCCACTTCCCCCACTCTTTCGCTCCTCCCCATCCAGTTCTGGATCCCGCCCCATCTCGCCCCATCTCGTCTACTCCGGCTGGCCGCGTCCTTTGGCAGCCTTGCGTGTGCCCAGGTCGCCGTCTTTGCTCGGCGCCTGCCGGGCCGGCGCCCATGTGGCCAGCGCCCCACAGTAGCTCGGGCGTGCGCCCAAACAGGCTATAGCCCGCCAAGACTTTTCCCTTTTGTCTTGACGCCCAACGCCAGCCCGCTACCCACCTGGGGCCTATGACATATGGGCGCTGCCCATAGAACGTGTTTTAAAAATAGAAATAAAAGAATAAAAAAAATAAAAAAAAATTAATTAATTAATTAATTAAGTTAATTAATCCTATTTAATTAATCTAATTAACTAGTTAGTTTAATTAAACAATAATTAGATTAGTTAATCCCTAATTAGACTAAACACTCAATGACGAACGGGACCCACACGTCAGTTGACCAGTCAATGCCTCTGTTGATCACGACGTCATCTTGGCGTCGGTGTGCCTTTATCAGATAATGTTGGATTAAAATAATTAAATAAATGCTAAAAATGATTTAAATCTTTTAAAATTAATATAAAATAAACCGTAGCTCGGATGGAAAAACTTTGTACATGAAAGTTGCTCAGAACGACGAGACAAATCCAGATATGCAGCCCGTTCGTCCGCCACACATCCCTAACGGTTCATCTGTCCGAAAACGCGAAACACCGGGGATACTTTCCCGGATGTTTCCCCCCTTCGCCGGTATCACCTACTGCCGCGATTGGGCACACCTAGCATCACGCTTTGTCATGTCATGCATCGTCATGCATTTGTTTTCATTGTATTTATTGTTTCTTCCCCCTCTTCTCTCGCTAGACACCGAGACCGACGCCGCTGCTACCCAGTACGACTACGGTGTTGACGACCCCTCCTTCTCGGCCGAGCTTCCACGCAAGCCCCCCCTTGATCACTAGATATCGCCTATTCTTCTCTATACTACTTGCATTAGAGTAGTGTAGCATGTTACTGCTTTCCGTTAATAATATCCTGATGCATAGCCTGCCATTGTTGCTCTGCTTGTTACCCTTACACGCTATCCTCTTTGCTAGTATAGGATGCTAGTGTTCCATCGGTGGCCCTACACTCTTGTCCGTCTGCCATGCTATACTCTCGGGTCGTGATCACTTGGGAGGTGATCACGGGCATATCTACATACTTTATCTTGTTACATTACTTATGATCTTGTTAGGAGATGGGGGCTTGAAGGGGCGGTGGCTCCATCCCAGTAGAGGTGGGCCTAGGTTCCCGACGGCCCCGATCGTTACTTTGTGGCGGAGCGGCAGGCAGGTTGAGACTACCTAGGAGAGGGGTGGGCCTGGCCCTGGTCGGCGTTCGCGGATACTTAACACGCTTAACGAGATCTTGGTATTTGATCTGAGTTGGGTCGTTGATCTTATACGCACTAACTGCCACGTGGGACAAGATATGGGCATCCGGTGTCGTGGTATCAGCCGAAGCATTTTGTGACGTCAGCGACTGAGCGGCGCGCCCCGGAATGGAACGTAAGCCTGCTCTTGTATTAAGGGGGCTAGTTCTTCTTCCGGCCGCCCATGCAACGTGCAGGTGTGCTAAGGGCGATGGGCCGAGACCCCTGTGCGCTTAGGTTTAGACCGGCGTGCTGACCTCTTTGTTGTACCTAGGTGGGGCTGCGACGTGTTGATCTTCCGAGGCCGGGCATGACCCAGGAAAGTGTGTCCGGCCAAATGGGATCGAGCGTGTCGGGTAATGTGGTGCACCCCTGCAGGGACGTTTATCTATTCGAATAGCCATGATCTTCGGTAACAGGACGACTTGGAGTTGTACCTTGACCATATGACAACTAGAACCGGATACTTAATAAAACACACCCTTCCAAGTGCCACATACAACCCGATGATCGCCCTCTAACAGGGCGACGAGGAGGGGATCGCCGGGTAGGATTATGCTATCCGATGCTACCTGGAGGACTTCAGTCTACTCTCTTCTACATGCTGCAAGATGAAGGCTGCTAGAAGCGTAGTCTTCGACAGGATTAGCTAACCCCCTCTTATTCTGGCATTCTGCAGTTCAGTCCACTGATATGGCCATTTACACATATACCCATGCATATGTAGTGTAGCTCCTTGCTTGCGAGTACTTTGCATGAGTACTCATGTTGCTTTCTCCTTCTTTTTCCCTTATCCCTTCTACCAGGTTGTCGCAACCATATGTTGGAGCCCAGGATCCAGACGCCACCATTGACGACGACTCCTACTACACCGGAGGTGCCTACTACTACGTGCAGCCCGCGGACGACGACCAGGAGTAGTTTAGGAGGATCCCAGGCAGGAGGCCTGCGCCTCTTTCGATCTGTATGGCAACTTGTTTAACTTATGTCTGTACTCAGATATTGTTGCTTCCGCTGACTCGTCTATGATCGAGCACTTGTATTCGAGCCCTCGAGGCCCCTGGCTTGTATTATGATGCTTGTATGACTTATTTATGTTTTAGAGTTGTGTTGTGATATCTTCCCGTGAGTCCCTGATCTTGATCGTACACATTTGCGTGCATGATTAGTGTACGATTGAATCGGGGGCGTCACAACTTGGTATCAGAACCGACTGCCTATAGGAATCCCCCTTCCAACTCCTTGGCCGAAGTCGAGTCTAGTCATTGCAAAACTTTTACTAACATGGTTGTGTATCTTATGGGCGCACGTCGCCATTGGGTGGTATTAGGATCTTTTACTCCTCGATCTTTACTCTGGGACCCTGAACTCTCTTCTATTCGGGTTAAATGATTTTGCTAAAATCTAACTTTAGGTTCTCTAAAATACTTTCTCCCGGAGAGCCCCTTCAGGCCTGATGATCGACTGCCGCACCAGAAGATTTTGAAGACACTCTCTAATGCTTTACCGAGACCCTTGTGCCTTCGCCGTTGCGATCCCTACCACCGATAAATCCATATGGATAACTACCTACTTTTGTCCTTCATACCTTTATCCCCGGTTGCTCTTGTTATTACAAGATGCCGTCAAATACTCTTCGATGTTCCAAGAATCCTTTATGCTTACTACTTGGCAGTTCTTTGCCACATGAATACCCCTACGAATAATTCTTCACCCTTATCGAGGAACTGTTCATTACTAGTTGATCATATGATCCACAAGGTACATTGATATACTATCTGGTCTTCCGGTAATTCTCTGCCGGCTGTTGCTCTAAAAATACTTGTCTGCTTGCATTATGGTTGCGTTCCATATGTCTAGCAAGATTCATTAGTATCCCTTGTCATCGTCATTTTCAGCCATTGATTTGATACGTGGTGAATGCTCGCAATCCTCAGTCGAGATCCTAGAATCCATCTTTCTAGCTCAGACGTCATTTTAAACATGAGCTGGATCTCGACCAATCAAGTTGCCATCAAATGTACCCTAAGGCTATTCAACTTATCCATCCCTAATCAGAGCATTGCTTCTGATCCATTGTCTTGGAATTCATAAATCCTTTGCATTTGAGCTTTGTTTTAGTCAGTTGTTTTTATAATCTGACCTCCTTGCATTCTTTCTTCATCTGGTTGAGTATCGATGCTCCCATCAGATCCCTTGTGGACCACCAGACCCTTTGTCAGATTTTATCCGACAGTGTCCTTCATATTGAATAACCTTGCGAGCCTTTCCATGGATATAATGCCTTTGGTAAATTGCATCCTCTGCTTTGTGAACCATGCTCTAATTTCGAGCTTGTATTATTTACTCCGAAGTTTGTGGTATATGTTCCTAAGATGCCCCCATGGGTTGAACCAACGCCTTCCCTAATTCGTGTGAACCCGAAAGATGACACGGGTCGTACTTATCTGGTATTGCACGAGGTAAAAACTTTCAACAACTAATGTCATTTTCGAAATACGAGTGGTGAATGAAAGATTATGCGTTGAAGAAGTGGGAGTCGACCTTGAACCCTGTGTTCATGCCCATGGACACGATGTATACCTTATCATGGAAGCTTCTCTTAAAATAATTATCCCCTTCTTATAAGTTCATCTTGTATCTATGGACGTGGTTCCGACCACGTTTCTCCTTGATTCCATTTCTCGTGCAAGTTTTAGCACTTGTCTTCTGCAGAGCATTGCCCTAGTCCAACCTCTACTTTGATCTGTCGTCGAGTATTACCCCCCTGGTATCTCGAGATTATCAAGGAACTGCATAACTTCTTATGAGTTCTTTATCAAGTGCTACATTCTCACCGATTCCAATTTTTCACGGGCTCTGAGTTATTAAACACTCAAAGACACCAATAACTGACTCGAGTTCGCACCGCGATTAAACAACTCTTGGTAACCTTCATTACTTACGAGTTTGAACTCGATCCCGTCATTCCTAGCCTGCTTGGCTATATCCTTGTCGTGCCGATTTTAACTGTGCTACCTGGTCCTTCTTCCCGGAGCAAAAATTCGACGGTGAGCTAATCTTACGTCGATCTTCCTCGTCATATCATTTTTCCTTGAACAACAAGCTTGATTTCGAGTTTGTGTCGTATCCATGGTTTCAATAACTTTTCACTTCATCATTCCGTTGACTTGATGTCATCGCCGAGCGGTTACATCTTCTTCAAACCTCTTGACAAATGTGTCGTGATCATCATCAACATTCTGAAGTCTTCCAAGATATTAATTGAATTCTTGATGAGAAATACCATCCTTCCTCTCAATGATTTGTGTTATCATCGACCACCATATTGCCTTCCCTCCAACACAAACTTGTTCGTGTTTTGTGTTATACTTTGGGTTCCTTGCTACCCATCATTTGCTCTTCTTTACCTTGGAGTATTACCATCTTTCATGTCAAGAATGTCGTGAGAATTTCACCACCTCTGGAGAATTCTTGATACAAGTGATACTTATCACCATCACCATTCTTTTCCTGGTCACCATGTTGTTTCTTGCCGGAACACCGACAAATTGACTGTGATGTGTAATTCCAAAACTTCTAGCAACCTATTGCTTGAAGTAAATGGTTGATAGCTTGATTCTTAGTCTATTGATTATTGAATCACCATTCTAACATTGATCGTGCTACTTCATCCCTACTTCCCGATGCACCTTTCAACCAATGTTTAATTGTGTATGTTTTCCTCGAGCATACATCATTATATCATTTGATCTGACAAATGTTATCCCTTTGTTCACATAATTGTGGAAATCCATCCTTTTGGAAATCTCGGGGAATTGTCGCTGAGTCCATCAGCCACCTCATCGTCCACTCCTTGGTTAAATGATGAACTCTTGATTTGGAACTTGCTTCCATAGTTCAATTTCCGAGAATCTTACAATGTCATCTCGACAATTTGTGTTGCAACTTTTCTTCTCACGCATCCTGGCACCAATCAGATCCGGACCTCGGTCAGATATGATGATTGGGACATATTTCTAAGAGTTATAACATTGGTCTTTATATGACCCGGTAAGATGATGTCGAGCCTAGCACACCTGGCTGGAGGCCCTATTGTTATAGATTCCTTTTCAGCAAGGTTATCCATTCTTCCATGAGGAAATTGTAAGACTTATTCTATAAGTTGTTCCTGATGGATCCTTTGTGTATCCAAAGTCTGATCTTTACCCAGTGACCATGTCAATGCTATCTCGAAGCATGTCTGTGATACTTTGATTTTCAACAAGAACATTTGAAGCCCAATGCTAAATGTTTCTTGCTCAATTATCGAAACACCGTTGTATGGGTAATGTCATGAAATTTCTTTCCCCTACCTAAGGAGTTTTCTACATAATATCCTGTTATGGATATCATGCTCTGCTTGTCCTTGGGAAAGATATACCCCTGAAATATGTGTTTAAACACATTTTTTTCCTTTCCATTGTTCTGTTTAACCTGATGATCACATTTTCCTTTCCATTGGTTTGTTTGACCTTTCTTGTGATCTATATAATCTAAAGAGCAATAATTCACTGCTTATGTAAACACCTCGGTGTACAAATCTGCCAGTGAGACCCTGTTCCTACTGTTGATGACATTTCGGTAACCGTCGATGGATGAGAACTTTGCCTCTTGGCCCGCCTCGTTCAACGAGCAGGAAAACGGTTCTCTTCATCCCTCGCCCTTGGTACTGACGTTGATGCCGACATAACTGAAAGGCTAATCCATGACATTCCTTGCTTACATGACCATGCAAGACGTCTCTGCCCTTCCTACTTTTAACCCACATGGTGGGCCCATAACCCACAGTTCCACATGATCGAAACCTGACTCTCATGTACAACCCCGTTTCTAAAGTTATTCCTCATGCTTGGCTTCGTATGTAATTCATGAGCCACCTTCCGTGGGATCATCAATTATGGTATTAAACATAATACCTATACCCGTTGCCTTGTTTCAGGCAACGACGATTGTCTATTCGTTTCAAACTTCTTACGGTACCTTCTTACTTTGCTCTCGATGTGTTTTATTTGTTCAACTCGAGTGATACTCTTATGAACATTCTTGGAATACCCCCCCCCCCCAGATGATTTTCCCTTATAACATTCAATTGTTGTAAAGATGCCCCTTACCTATTCGTAAGTACGATGGAGTTCCCGAAGAAAGGACGACAACTTCATCATGATGACCTGAAGCAGAGAAATGAAGACATCAACGTAATGGATCAACCTCTTCGAGAAGAGCAACCAAGACCGAGAAGATCCGTTAGAATATCACTACCACAAATTTCCCCCTTATACCATCTGTTAAATCTCGGGACGAGATTTCTTGTAGTGGAGGAGAATTGTGACGCCCGGATAATCATGCTACAGTAATCCCATGTTAACGGTGCCACGTCACCCCGGTTACTTTGCTAATCTCGCGTTGGATAAAAAACTTTTCAAATTCAAAAGTTTAAATAAATGTCAGACGTCAAACTTTTCAAAAGTTAAAACAAAATTGTTCGGTAGGTGGCATAATTTGCATATGTAAATATGGTGTGATAAACACATTTTTATAAAATGCCTAAATAATTTAAAATGAAATAAATAGAAAAGAAAATAACTAAAAGAAAGAAGACAACAAAACAGAAAAGTTAAAAATTTAAATGTAAAAAAGGAAACAACCCCCCTCCCCCACGCTGGGCCGAACGGCCCAGCTGGCCGCCGCATCGGTCGGCCCAACTGGGCAAAGGCCCAGCCGGCCACTCCCCCACTCCTCCATATCCACTCCCCCAAACCCTAGCCAACCGACACCCACTCCCCCACTCTTTCGCTCCCCCCGATCCAGTTCTGGATCGGGATCGAGCCGGCTCGTGCGCCCCGCCGCGCCTGGAACCGTCCGCCCGACGCTGCACGTCGACGTCGCCGGAGCAACCTCGCCACTGCCTCCTCTCCGTCCCCGTCATCGTTGTCCTCCTCCCCAAGTCGCTCCCCGCGCCCCACTGCCCCTGACCCTACGAACCCCCCTGTGAGCCCCCGTTCTTCTCCTCCGCCTCGCCCTTTACTAACGCTCCTGCCCCGTCCAGGCCTTGCAGCGTCGTGCTTTCGCCAGCGATGCCAGCGCCGTGGTCGCCCCCTCTGGCCGTGCCAGCAGCGCGCCTCGCCCTCGCTCCTTGTCTTCCACTACCGCGCCCCGACCTCGCCACTGCCACTCGTGCGCACGCGCCCGACCCCTTCCGCGCCCGCCTGCTCGTGCACTCGCCGTAGCCGTGGTTAGGGCCCTCCTCCGTCCACCTCGGCATTGGCCTCGCCCCTCTCCTGGCGTCGCCGCTGGCCGTTGGACGCGCGCGCCCCGCTGCCTGCACCGGCCGCCCATGCAGCCTCACCGCTGCCGCCGCGCGCCCACCACGCCGCTCCGCTCCGTCCGCGACCCGCCCCATCTTGTCTACTCGGCGGACGCGTCCCTTGGCTGCTTCTTGCTGCTGCGTGCCCACCCCCGCCCGTCTTTGCTCGGCGCCTGCCGTGGCGGCGCCCGCCGTGGCAGTGCCCCCACAGTAGCTCAGGCGTGCGCCCAAGCAGGCTAGCGCCCAGCGCCACACCCCACTTTGGCGCCCGACGCCAGACTCCGCTACCCCGGGGCCTATGACATATGGGCGCCGCCCATAGAACGTGTTTAAAAAAATAGAATTAAAAGAATTTTAAAAAATAAAATAAGTTTAATTAATTAATTAATTAACTAAATTAATAAGTTAATGAATCCTATTTAATTAATCTAATTAACTAGTTAGTTTAATTAAACAATAATTCGATTAGTTAATCCCTAATTAGACTAAACAGTCAATGACGAATGGGACCCACACGTCAGTTGACCAGTCAACGCCTCTATTGACTGCTGACATCATGCTGATGTCAGCGTGCACTGTTCTGGATAATGTTGGATTAAAATAATTAAATAAATGCTAAAAATGATTTAAATTTTTTAAAATTAATATAAAATAAACCGTAGCTCGGATGAAAAAACTTTGTACATGAAAGTTGCTCGTAACAGCGAGGCGAATCGGATCGCAGCCCGTTAAATCGCCACACATCCCTAACCTATCGAACTTGCAAATTTCCCCTCTGGTTCATCTGTCTGAAACGTGGAACACGGGGATACTTTCCGGATGTTTCCCCCTTCGCCGGTATCACCTAATACATGATTAGGCACCCTAGCATCACGCTTTGTCATGTCATGCATCGTCATGCATTTGTTTGCATTGTATTTATTGTTTCTTCCCCCTATTCTCTCGCTAGACACCGAGACCGACGCTACTGCTACCCAGTACGACTACGGTGTTGCCGACCCCTCCTTCTCGGCTGAGCTTCCAGGCAAGCCCACCCCCCCCCCCCCCTCGATCACCAGATATCGCCAATTCTTCTCTATACTACTTGCATTAGAGTAGTGTAGCATGTTACTGCTTTCCATTAATCATATCCTGATGCATAGCCTGCCATTGTTGCTACAGTTGTTACCATTACCTGCTATCCTACTGCTTAGTATAGGATGCTAGTGTTCCATCAGTGGCCCTGCACTCTTGTCCGTCTGCCATGCTATACCACTGGGCCATGATCACTTCGGGAGGTGATCACGGGCATATGCTACATACTTTATATTGTTACATTACTTATGATACTGTTCGGAGATGAGGGTGAAGGGCGGTGGCTCCATCCCGGTAGAGGTGGGCACAGGTTCCCGACGGCCCCCGACTTTACTTTGTGGTGGAGCGACAGGGCAGGTTGAGACTACCTAGGAGAGGGGTGGGCCTGGCCCTGGTCGGCGTTCACGGATACTTAACACGCTTAACGAGATCTTGGTATTTGATCTGAGTTGGGTCGTTGACCTTATACGCACTAACCGCCACGTGGGACAAGATATGGGCAACCTGCGTCGTGGTATCAGCCAAAGCATTTCCTGACGACAGCGACTGAGCGGCGCGCGCCGGATTGGAAAGTAAGCCTGCTCTTGTATTAATAGGGCTAGTTCTGCTTCCGACCGCCGACACAACGTGCAGGTGTGCTAAGGGCGATGGGCCCAGACCCCTGTGCGCTTAGGTTTAGACCGGCGTGCTGACCTCTCTGTTGTTCCTAGGTGGGCTGCGACGTGTTGATCTTCCGAGGTCGGGCATGACCCAGGAAAGTGTGTCCGGCCAAATGGGATCGAGCGTGTCGGGTAATGTGGTGCACCCCTGCAGGGAAGTTTATCTATTCGAATAGCCGTGATCTTGATAACAGGACGACTTGGGTTGTACCTTGACCTTATGACAACTAGAACCGGATACTTAATAAAACACACCCTTCCAAGTGCGGATACAACCCGGTGATCGCTCTCTAATAGGGGCGACGAGGAGGATCGCGGGTAGGATTATGCTATGCGATGCTACTTGGAGGACTTGATCTACTCTCTTCTACATCTTTGCAAGTGGAGGCTGCCGAGCGTAGTCTTGACGGATTAGCTATCCCCTCTTATTCTGGCATTCTGCAGTTTAGTCCACTTATATGGCCCTTTACACATATACCCATGCATATTAGTGTAGCTCCTTGCTTGCGAGTTCTTTGGATGAGTACTCACGGTTGCTTTCTCCTTCTTTTCCCCCTGTCCCTTCAACATGGTTGTCGCAACCAGATGTTGGAGCCTAGGATCTAGACGCCACCGTGAGCGGCGACTCCTAGTACACGGAGGTGCCTACTACTACGTGCAGCCCGGCGGCGACCGGGAGTAGTTTAGGAGGATCCCGGGCGGGAGGCTGCGCCTCTTCGATCTGTATCGGTTTGTGCTAGCCATCTTATGGCAACTTATTTAACTTATGTCTGTACTCAGATATTGTTGCTTCCGCTGACTCGTCTATGATCGAGCACTTGTATTCGAGCCCCCGAGGCCCCTGGCTTGTATTATGATGCTTGCATGACTTATTTATGTTTTAGAGTTGTGTTGTGATATCTTCCCGTGAGTCCCTGATCTTGATCGTACACATTTGCGTGCATGATTAGTGTACGGTTGAATCGGGGGCGTCACAATGGGGCAATGAATGCTGTTGCAGCTTGATCGGACTCCTTCTTTTTGATTTGTTGGTATCCAGAATACGCGTCAAGGAAACACAGTGAGTCCTGTCCTGTGGTAGCATCAATGATTTGATCAATGTGGGGGAGGGGGAAGGGATCCTTACGGCAAGCCTGATTGAGGTCTTTGAAATCGACGCACAGGCGCCAGGATTTGTTCTTATTTGGTACCATCACAAGTTTGCCAGCCAGTCCGGATGTTTTATTTCTCTGATGAATCCGGCCACAATTAGCTTGGCTAACTCCTCCCCCATAGCTTGGCGTTTGGGTTCAGAAAAGCGCCGCAATGCTTGTTTGACTGGTTTATATCCCTTTAATATATTGAGACTATGCTCGGCCAGCTTGCGTGAGATTCCAGGCATATCAGAAGGGTGCCAGGCGAATATATCCTAGTTTTCGCGAAGGAAATCCCGTAGTGCGGCGTCGACCGTTGGGTCTAGTTGTGCTCCAATAGATGCTGTCTTCTTGGGGTCCGTTGGGTGGACCTGGAATTTGACTATTTCTTCTACCGGTTTGAAGGAGGTGGATTTGGGTCGTTTGTCTAAGATCACATCGTCCCTATCCACCATGGAGCGCAGTGCGGTTAATTCTTCAGCCGCGAGGGCTTCAGATAATGCGTCAAGGGCCAGGGATGCGGTTTTGTTTTCGACACGGAGTGCTATGTCCGGATCACTGACAAGAGTGATTATGCCGTTTGGTCCGGGCATTTTGAGCTTCATGTACCCGTAATGGGGTATAGCTTGGAAGCGTGTACAAGCATCTCGCCCCAACAGGGCGTGGTATCCGCTGCTGAAAGGAGTCATTTGGAAGGTTATTTCTTCGGACCAATAATTCTCCACGTGCCGAATACCATGTCAAGTGTGATTTTTCCCGCACACCGCGCCTCCCGACTGGGAATGATTCCTCGGAAGGTCGTGCTGCTTTGCTCGATGCGGCTTCTGTTTATTTCCATCTTGTGGAGTGTATCATCATAGATGAGGTTTAGTCCGCTGCCGCCGTCCATGAGGACCGTGGTGAGTCGAAAGTCGTCCATGATGGGACTGAGGACTAATGCGGCTGGTGCTCGGACTGTCCTGTATTTTGGTTCGTCACCGGCATTAAAGGTTATAGCCGTGTCGTTCCAAGGGTTTATCGCGGTGATTTGACAGACTTCGGCGAGGTCGCGGAGTGCCCTTTTGCGCTTATTGTTTGAAGCGAATGTCTCAGAGACCGTCAATACTCTGGGGTCGTCATCTTCTGGAGGGTGTTACTCTGGGGTGTTTTTGGTAAGGATGTCCTCGCCGACCTTAGCTACCTGCCGGAGTATCCAACTTGCTCTAAGGCTGTGGGTTGGTACGGTGTCCGTTGTTGTGTGTATTTTGCATGGGCCATCGAGCCATCCCTCCAGAACGGTTCCGTGCCGCGTAATGGGTTTATATTTCTTGGCTATTGGACTGGGCGTGTCACGGGGATGCGCCCTTTTCGCCTGGACCAGCGGTTGAGTTGGGACCGATGGCTCCCAACAAGCTGCCTGATCTTTCCAGGCGCTTTCCATTGCACTGTACTTCTGTACGATAGTTGCCAAGTCAGCGAAGTGAAGTATGCGGCAGCGATTAATGGCATTGAGGACTCCTTCATTCGTGCAATTGTTGCATAACACTGATATCGCGTCCTCGTCACGACAATCTTTAACCTTGTCCTTGACAAGGAGGAATCTGGCCCAGAAGTGGTGGACCGTTTCCTGAGACTGTTGTTGTATGCTCATGAGAGCGCTAATATCTGGGTGGGTGGGTGGAATTGGATCCGGACCCTGACCCGATCGATGATCCGGAGTCTGAAGGTTTTCCAGACTTAACAGTCCGGGCTCCGGAGTATCCTCTGGTTGCTTATGCCCGCCGTCCGATCCTATGTTTGGAAGGCCGGTCACCTCCTTTTGCTGGTGGGTATCCGGCTCTACAGGGTCGGCGATCCGGAGATATTCCGTCTTCAGTATAGGGGAAGAGTCGCCGTCTTGCTCCTCGACTACCAGTATCTGGTGGGTGACTGGTGGAGATTTGATTTCTCCTTGGTCAGGTTTAAGCCCGATCCAATCGTAATCTGTGGCGATTCCCAGGGCGGCGATGCGATCAAGGAGCTCGTTTAAAGACGAAAAATCCACCGGATCCATCTGCTTGGAGTGTTTGGAGTAGATACGAAGGGGATTTTCAGTGGCCCGAGAGGTCATCGTCGGCTTAACGGCCGAATGGGCGGTCATGGTAAAGCCGCCCAGCCGGAGGGTTTGGCCTGGGGCCAGTTCTCCTCTGGCGGTGATATTGTCTTTAAGGACGAGGTGAGTCATCGATCCTGTCGTCGACGACACAGTGGAACTCTCAATGAAAGAACCAATGTCGGTGTCAAAACCGGCGGATCTCGGGTAGGGGGTCCCGAACTGTGCGTCTATGGCCGATGGTAACAGGAGACAAAGGACATGATGTTTACCCAGGTTCGGTCCCTCTCTATGGAGGTAATACCCTACTTCCTTCTTGATTGATCTTGATGAATATGAGTATTACAAGAGTTGATCTACCACGAGATCGAGATGGCTAAACCCTAAAAGCCTAGCCTATATGACTATGGTCATGAGTATATCCTCCTCCGGACTAAGTCCTCCGGTTTATATACACACCGGGAGGATCCAGGGTTACACAAGGTCGGTTACAAATAAAGGAATCTACATATTCGGTCACCAAGCTCGCCTTGCACGCCAAGGAGAGTCCCATCCGAACACGGGTGCAGTCTTCGGCCTTCATATCTTCACAGCCCATCAGTCCGGCCCATGGCTAACAGGCCAGACGCCCGAGGACCCCTTAGTCCAGGACTCCCTCACCCCTCCACTGAGACAAGGGTTCGCACCCCCTGTAACTTCACGCATAATCCAATCGACCAGCCTCTGGGTACCGAGACGTAGGGTGGTTACTTCCTCCCAGAAGGGCCTGAACTCGTAAATATTACATGCACGACCTCACCGTAGCTAGGATCTTGCCTCCTCATACCTACCCCCCATTCTACTGTCAGACTTATAACCATCACAGTGGGCGTTACCATGAAGGCACACCAACACCACGAAGGCTCACCCTATTCTCTCTTGGAGATATCACCACGAAGGCGATTCTCAACCACTAGTGGTAGACCTTGGGGTGGTCTCCAAACCCTCACAAACTTTCCGGAGGTAATCACAATGAACGATTCCTCGCCGGAGTACTCCTACCGCCTAGGAATCTCCAACCTCCAAGAGTAACAAGATACACCATTAAAACAAGGGGGAATCAACTTTCACTTTGGTGAATGTGTAGATCGGGCACTTCTCCTTTGCTCCTCAAAAGATCAAGAGCTTTGGGTGGCTAAGGAGGGAGATCTCAAAGAAATCGAGGTTTGAAAATGGAGTTGAGAGAAATGGAGTCGTCACCTTCTTCGTGGGGAGGAGGAAGATTATTTATAGGTGGTGACAGTATCCAGCCATTGGGGCCAGATTCCTGTGAAGCCCAGAAGTTCTGATGATGCATGGAAGTTCCGGACCCCGGAAGTTCTGGACAAGTTCCAGCCAGGTTCGGGCTACACAGAGAGTTTGCATCCTCTCTGGTGTACCCCGGAAGCTGTAGAACAGGGGACAGAAACTCCGGTGCCCGGAAGTTCCGGCCAGCCCGGAAGTTCCGGAGGACGGAAGTTCTGACCAGGGTCCGGCGAGCTTCCGGGCTACACAGAAACTTTGCACAGAATAAGCAGTTTCTGTGGATGTCCTGGAAGCACCCCGGATCCGTCCCGGAAGTTCTGGCCGTCCCGGAAGTTCCGGCCTAAATAGAAGCATTTAGCTGTGTGATATTTTAGATCATGTGTGAAGTGAAGTTGATTCCCAGATGTTGTTATGATGCACCCCCTCTTAATAGTGCGGCTGCCCTAAGGACTCAAGGAAAAAGAAAACAATATGGCACTCCGCTTTTCCTTGGAACACTTTTTCCCTTTTTCCGTCAAGAGGGGAATTAACCATCCATGCTCCACTTCCATTTGAACGGTGCTGTTTACACTAGAGCATGTGGTTAGAAACACAAATGAAGTTGTCATCGATATCAAAAACTATTTAGTGCAACAATGCACTTTCAATCTCCCCCTTTTTGACATAGATGACAACAATGCTGTAGCGACCCGACCTCAGACGGTCAAGCCTCTGTGTTTCTATGCCATCCCTGGATCAGTATGCTGGCACACACAGTACATCAATGTATATATCAAAGTGCAATCACATGCATAAATAACGTAAAACTGATATATACCTCATAATACTCAGTGGAAACAATCAAGCGGGTGTGGAGTCCCATCAGCGCCATCGGCGGGTTGAGTGTGACCGTAACCTGTATCGTAACTCTTACTCGTCGAGGAAATATCTGCAACATGATACGTTGCAGCCGTGTAAGTCGATTACATTGAATGTACCGGCAAGATCACAACATGAGAAAACAGATGATAAAACTATACTATATGCAATATGGCTTTATGGCTCTGTATCTGAATTTTGTTTGCGTAAAAGCTGGTTTTATTTTACCTACATCAAAGGAATAAAATGAAGCCTGTACTATGGAGTTTTTTCTGTCATGACATGGTTCCGCCAACCGATGTCTCATAGCCCAAAATCATCATAAGTTGCCCACAATTAAGTTATCAATCCGGTGTTGAGAGTTCCGAGATAGATCCAAGTCCAGAGGCTCAAATTGTCCGTAACCGGGGACACGGCTAATCGATTAGGTTATAACCCTCTGCAGAGGTTTGTACACTTTACCCGCAAGATTCGATCCCTCTCTTTACGTTCTCGCACTTCAGGGTGTTTGAGAACAAGATGACCGAAACATGGTCTTCCAAAGAGTTCCTCTGACCACTGTCCGGTACCCATCCAAGCCTACCGTAGTTCTACATCTGCTAGCACCGTCCCAGCCAGAGTCACAACTAATGTCAACCAAGCCAGAGCCCATAATGACTTGCGGTTGCACAGGTAAGCTTCCGGGCGTGAAGTATTCTTCCGTCTCTTTGAGTCTGGGTGAAGCTTTCCGCAAGATGTCATGGCGCTTCTCCATGCATCCCGGCCAACCACTGGTTTCTCCGGGGTGCCCGTCAAACGTCCTTCACCCAGGGAGTGTGTATTGCAATCTGTCTCGAGTCTTGAAGTCTTGAGGTCTTGAAGATGCAGTCCTTGCAGATTCCATCATGGAGTTATCGTCATTGGCGTAGAATCCTCCATTCTCACACCACTCCGTGCACTCATACCAAACCCGTCTACTATAGCGTAGCATTAAAAGAAATAACGTCCGGGCTTGGTAACAGGGTGATGGGTTCCTACCTCATGCATACTACTCAACTACAGGGATTCAATAACACTCTTGAGGGGTGGTTGCAAAGGTGCCACTAAATGCAATAAAACATAGGTATGAAAGCAATGATCAAAGTGAACTTGCACGGTTGGCGATCTTGAAAGAACTAGGGTTTCGTAGTAGTAATCTTAGCACTCGGAAATTCTACCGAGGCAAACAATAACTATAATAAGCTCATAGCAATAGGATCACAAAACACAACATAACAAAAGTAACATACCACAACAAAACAATCAAAACCAAATCCAAAAAGAAAACTCAAAGAAACCAATTCAAAGTTTTCCCTACTCCAAACAATAACAAAAATAGTTTTTATATAACAAAAATTCCTTAATATAACCTAATCACGCTTTTAGGTTAACTTAACAGAAAAGGTTTCACTAAGCAACTAGGAGCAAAAAGAATTAATTAAAAGCTATTATAAAACTCATTTTAGGCCTAATCCAATTTCTATTAAGAAAATTAATTTAAAACTTTTATTAATTATAAATAAAAGTTCATCTACTAGAATGACAGAAACTAACCTAGAATAACCTATCACAAGTTAAAAATAAATTAATTTACTAATTAATTAAATAGGAAAACAGGAACTAGTTAATTAATTAGGTTTAATAGGATTCTGTCTAAAACTAATTATTTATTAATCCTAAAATACCAAAATTAATTTCTAGGGTTTTGCAATGTTAAAATAAAGTGGTGACAAAAGAATCATGCAAAATATTTTTCTAGCTAAAGTTATAGCAGGTTTGCTATTCTGGCTAAAACAATATTAAAGCATTTTAATTATTTTAACATAGCTAAATATATATTTTCAGAAACTACATAAAATTTGCAATCCAACAAAAAAGAATCACTCAAAAATATTAAACAGAATAAAAGATATGAATTTTGAAAACAGAAACTATTCTGCTAAAACAGAAAAATCAAAATAAAAGAAAAAGGCCTAATGGGCCTATCTTTGTACCCTGAGCGTAATTTAGTCTAAATGGGCCTCGGGTTAAATTAAAAGCAGGCGGCTAATTGACTAAAACCCTAACTAATAAACCGGACGAACCGGCGGTTCTTTTAATAAAACCATACCCCTTGAGGTTCTAATCGTAGCCGTTGATCTAGATCGGACGGGGAGGTGATCCCGGCGACGTCGGAGTCCGGCGGACGGCGGCGGCAGCGAAGTCGTCGGGGCTTGGGCGTCGGGGAGCTCAGCGAGTCGCCGTCTTGGTCTGAGGGAGGCAGTGAGGAGTTCGGTGGGGTCGGGTGAGCTCGGAGAGGGCTAGGGGCGTCGTCGTGGCGACTTTGGCGGCGTGAGCCTCGGGCTCCAGCGAGCCTGGCGGGAGGAGGAGGTCCGCGAGGCGAGAAGCAGGGGTGCGGGGAGGGGTTTTATAGGGCGGGGCCTCGTCGGGAAGGAAGGGATCGAAGCGATCGGGGATCCGGATCTTCGGGATCCGCGATCTCCAGCGAGTCGGCGTGGCGTGGGGAGGAAGAAGAAGGGGTGGGGTCCATTGTCGGTGAGAGAGAGAGAGGCGGCGAGGCAGCGACCGATCGGGAGGGGTTGGTGCGAGGGGATGGGCTGGCTCATTGGCGGCTGGTGGGTTGTGGCCAGGTTGGCCGGGCGGTCGATGGTGGACTCATTGCTGGGCGGGCAGGGGGGCTGGTGGCGCTGAGGAGGGTTTTTTAAATAAAACTAAAACAAAATAAAACCCAATCTATAAATAATTTATATAGGGTATATATATACCAAAATGATCAGGGAATATTCCTTTCATTTGAACATTTTTCCAAAGGCAAAATCAAACTTCATAAAAATCTATTTTTTCAAATTCAAATAAATTTCAGATTTGAATCCAAATCTTTTAGCATTGTTTCCTCTGATATTTTTGGAGTGTCATGTTTGCTCCTCTCATACTTTTGATCAAGTATTTATCAGGCTTAGTTTTGAAATGTTTCCCACATGCCAAAGTTTGAAATTCAAATTCAAAACTCAAAATTTGAAAGAGGGTTTCAAAGCACTTTCAAATGATTTTCAACTTGATTCATTATAACTTCCAACTCCTATTTCATATAATTGAAGAAGTCATTTTATCTTCCCTCATGAAAATCATTGAGTTGCATAAAGCTTTGGATTTGAAAACTTCCCAAATGAAATTCAATTCTTTTTCCAAAACCCTACTCATTTCAAAATGGAAGAAGTCATGTCATCTTCACTCTAGGTTTTGGTGTTGCAATGAACTTGAGTTCAATTAGGATCCAAAAATGCAAAATGGAAAGTTTGGGAAAGTCATTTCATTCCCTCTCATTCAACTTTCAAAAGTTTCAATTTCCACTCAATTCCATTCAATCAATCAGTCAAACAATCAGACAACAACCATAGTTATTATAACATTCCAAAATTTAGAATTTTGGGATGTTACAAACCTACCACTCTTAAAATGAATCTCGTCCTCGAGATTCGAAGAGGCTAGCAAGAAAAGGTTAGGGGTTGGGGTCTTCTAGCAAATGTTCTGGTCAGAAAGGTCAGGTGGGCTACCACACTTAAAATCAAGGTTACGGTTCCAATAAACTCAGATACTTCCTCTGGAGTGCTGACAATGTATGTATCTTCACATATCTTACAATAACTCCTTCATTAACGCTCTTCTGTCAGAAGCATAGAGTTTTCCTCAAAAGCTTGGGTCGGTTCGTCAAAGTTGAAGTTAAATCAGAGACTGGATCTTCTTAGCTGATAGGTCCGTGTCCATTCTAAACAACTATCGAAATACTCATGGTGGTCTAAAATTTATGGTTTCTTCTGCGAAAGCAGGTGCAGGTTGAACCTCACCGTATAACCTCGTTTGGCAACAGCTGCCATGTACATGGGTTTATCATCCTACCACTCTAAGGCTTAAGCAAGGCTTCAACGTCGTCACTTTACTATGGTTAAGTCTCTCAGTTTACCATTCCAAATAGCAAGAGCGAAGATACGAGTAAGTCGGTATGGTGATCAATCCATTCCGCACCCAGATCATTACCCTGTATAAGGTTTAGCGAATCTCGTATTCTAACACTCGGTCATTCTCACAAGCATTACAGAATTTCTCTTGTCCACGAACTGGGTTCGAGTAAATCCATGGGTTCTGCAAGCCAAACAAAACATCTATCGTTTACTTCACCACTCTTAGGTTTTTTTTGCGTAACCTACGAAACGTATGCTGATTGGATCACTGATTCTTCCAAATATACTCCTTTATCAAGGTTACATCTATTCCTTCTCAAAATCCTGGGCCTGTGGGTTATGGCCCACTTCAATACTAGTGCAGTTTTAACTCATCTTTGGAGTAACTCTCTTGTTACACCTTCTTTAATTCCAATAGTACTCTGTTACTTCATACCATCATATCAAGAACAAAACTCCAACTTATTTTGTCCAGCTTCCTCCTATGGACCGTCATGAATAACACATTTCTTTCTTCATTGATCCTGTGGTTTTACAGAGTACTATGACCAAAATAAATGCACAAGTTTATCCATAACATCTCATTATTCTCATATCAATCTTTTATTACATCCTTAATCATTTTTCGTGAATCCAAATTCCAATAAGTATTTTGTTACAAATGCTGCCACCCACATGGTTCGGTATGGTCAGACATTACTTCCAACTTTATTCATTTTTTTTCCTCCTTGAGGATTCTTCAGTCCCACTGGAATTGTGCGACATGTGCCTTGAATTCTTCAATCTTCTGGTTCATTGTGGTGGCCTTGAGCTTCACCTCCATCATCTCCGTATGCACTTCACTTAGGTATTCCTGAGTATGACGGAGTCTTGCTTCAAGTATTTCTCGATCGGCGTATGGCTTCCATGGCTGCTTCACGAACAGCATCGAAGAAAGTTGCTTGTGGCACACGTGTAATGAAGAAGTAATGCCCCATCCTCTTTGGGCAAACTCCTTTCACACGGTGGAGGTGTACCTCCACATACCAAAGTTCCACTCCCTTATGCATGAAGGGGTAGCCTTTGTAGACTGCATCTCCTTCAAGGTGAATATGCTTCATCATGTCCTTCAGGATCTTCGGGTAATCATGATCACTTGTCAGGGTCATGATGGTTTCCGGACCTTTAAGGAAAGACTCGTAAAGGGTCGTCATCTGCAGTTGTGGAACAGAAATGATGCTCAGAATTAAGGTACTTATCTCCTGGGGCACACATTCATATCAAAACTTCAAACTCAATTTCCAATATCCAATTCATGCATCACAACTCCTTAAAGCTTTTCAGCATGTGACATTACATCTTTATTGAGTCATGAACTATTACAAACTCTGAGAAATCTATTACATAACTCAACTCATTGAGCTCATGAAAGGGAAATTGCTTTCTACTACTCTTATTATCCATATCAAAATTCCAACTACTCAACTCCAGCTTTCATCTTGTCGGGACATTTAATAGCATAATGTCCTGCCTCCTTGCAGCGAAAACAAATGACTTCCGACATGTCTCGGGGCTTCTTTGTGATTATCACGGGCTCCTTGGATTCTTGGCTTCTTTTACGGGCATTTACTAGCGTAATGACCTAAATCCTTACACCTGTAACAGGTGATATGACTCAAGTCCTTCTCTGCAAAATTGTGTTGCTCTCGGCTTGCCTTCCTTTTCTCTTCCTGGATTTCTCTGTAATGATCAGAGTTTCTATCTCCGGGGTCAAACTTCACTTCTGCTGTCGGGAAATATCCGGATACTCTTTTCTTTCCTTGGTGCAATCTTGTGAAAATGTCCTTCTTCTCCACATGAATAGCGGGCATTGGAGTAAAATCTGTTGAGACCTTCTCCATCCAGGTCTTCAACACTTTCATCATTCTTGGTTCTTCTAGATCTTCCTTGAGGGCTTCTTTCATTCCATCTTCCTGCTTGAATAGTTTGTTGCACCGTGGAGTAAATGTGACCTTTGCCGGGTAGTGGGTGGTTCCTTCACACAGGAAGCAAGTCACACAGCTAGTTGGGCATTCCTCGGTGGGTGTTTCTCCTCACAATGAGGGCATCCATCTTTGTGTTCCTCCAGGTGTGTCCTATTTCTCCATAAATCTTGCGAGCACAAGGTTTACTTCTTGGTGCATCATTGTGTTTCGGATAAGGCGTGATTTCAACAGGGTCTTCTTGAATTCCTCCCAAGTTCTTGCTCCATTAAATCCTGTATGGCTTGATGCATGTTCCACCAGGTTGCAGCACTTTACGTAAAATCTTGAAGAGCGTATTGGACCTCATACTTCCTTGAAACCAAATTGCTCCCAAGTGGGTTTCCATGTTCGCATCCATAGCTCTGCCTCGGGCTGAGTCTTGATCCAGAGAATATCAGTCCAACTTCATTCATCATCTATGGGGTTCAAGGGTTTTAGGGTGAGATGAGAGAGAGGTGGGGAGGATATACACAATACAAACAATAGTTTTTGAAGAAACAGGTTTTATTTTGGGGCTGTCGGAAAACATCAAACAAATGACAGCTCACAAATCATCGCTTCTAACATAGGTGTATAACAGGGTTTGGTCTTCTAAAGGTCTAATAATTCTTGAGACCCTTTCAAGTCTTGAGTCTTCAACTGTTCTAGCTTCTAATACATGGTGAAATCCTCTTTACTCTGAAGGGCCATCAGTTCTCCGATATCAAATCCTTCTTGGGCGTCTTGATTGATCCTCCGGGTGATCAAAGGATAAGGGTATATTCTAACTATTTGAGGTGAGAGGGTCTATTTGATAAAATCAGAAAAGATGAGAAGTAAGAGTCTTTTTGTAAATAAAGTTTTGAGATATCCTGTCCAAGGGCTTTCCGATTTCTAGGGTCACGTCCTCACACCAACATGTGCTCGATACCATATCTGTAGCGACCCGACCTCGACGGTCAAGCCTCGTGTTTCTATGCCATCCACGGATCAGTATCTTTGCACACAGTACATCAATGTATATATCAAAGTGCAATCACATGCATAAATAACGTAAAACTGATATATACCTCATAATACTCAGTGGAAACAATCAAGCGGGTGTGGAGTCCCATCAACGCCATCGGCGGGTTGAGTGTAGACCGTAACCTGTATCGTAACTCTTACTCGTCGAGAAATATCTGCAACATGATACGTTGCAGCCGTGTAGGTCGATTACATTGAATGTACCGCAAGATCACAACATGAGAAAACAGATGATAAAACTATACTATATGCAATATGGCTTTATGGCTCGTATCTGAATTTTGTTTGCGTAAAAGCTGGTTTTATTTTACCTACATCAAAGGAATAAAATGAAGCCTGTACTATGGAGTTTTTCTGTCATGACATGGTTCCGCCAACCGATGTCTCATAGCCCAAAATCATCATAAGTTGCCCACAATTAAGTTATCAATCCGGTGTTGAGAGTTCGAGATAGATCCAAGTCCGAGAGGCTCAAATTGTCCGTAATCGGGGACACGGCTAATCGATTAGGTTATAACCCTCTGCGGAGGTTTGTACACTTTACCCGCAAGATTCGATCCCTCTCTTTACGTTCTCGCACTTGAGGTGTTTGAGAACAAGATGACCAAACATGGTCTTCCAAAGAGTTCCTCGACCACTTTCCGGTACCCATCCAAGCCTACCGTAGTTCTACATCTGCTAGCACCGTCCCAGCCAGAGTCACAACTAAGGTCAACCAAGCGAGCCCATAATGACTTGCGGTTGCAGGTAAGCTTCGGGCGTGAAGTATTCTTCCGTCTCTTTGAGTCTGGTGAAGCTTTCCGCAAGATGTCATGGCGCTTCTCCATGCATCCCGCCAACCACTGGTTTCTCGGGGCTGCCCGTCAACCGTCCTTCACCCGAAGAGTGTGTATTGCAATCTGTCTCGAGTCTTGAAGTCTTGAGGTCTTGAAGATGCAGTCCTTGCAGATTCCATCATGGAGTTATCGTCATTGACGTAGAATCCTCCATTCTCACACCACTCCGTGCACTCATACCAAACCCGTCTACTATAGCGTAGCATTAAAAGAAATAACGTCCGGGCTTGGTAACAGGGTGATGGGTTCCTACCTCATGCATACTACTCAACTACAGAATTCAATAACACTCTTGAGGGGTGGTTGCAAAGGTGCCACTAAATGCAATAAAACATAGGTATGAAAGCAATGATCAAAGTGAACTTGCACGGTTGGCGATCTTCAAAAGAACTAGGGTTTCGTAGTAGTAATCTTCGCACTCCGGAAATTCTACCGAGGCAAACAATAACTATAATAAGCTCATAGCAATAGGATCACAAAACACAACATAACAAAAGTAACATACCACAACAAAACAATCAAAACCAAATCCAAAAGAAAACTCAAAGAAACCAATTCAAAGTTTTCCCTACTCCAAACAATAACAAAATAGTTTTTTATATAACAAAATTCCTTAATATAACCTAATCATGCTTTTAGGTTAACTTAACGAAAAAGGTTTCACTAAGCAACTAGGAGCAAAAAGAATTAATTAAAAGCTATTATAAAACTCATTTTAGGCCTAATCCAATTTCTATTAAGAAAATTAATTTAAAACTTTTATTAATTATAAATAAAAGTTCATCTACTAGAATGACAGAAACTAACCTAGAATAACCTATCACAAGTTAAAAATAAATTAATTTACTAATTAATTAAATAGGAAAACAGGAACTAGATAATTAATTAGGTTTAATAGGATTCTGTCTAAAACTAATTATTTATTAATCCTAAAATACCAAAATTAATTTCTAGGGTTTTGCAATGTTAAAATAAAGTGGTGACAAAAGAATCATGCAAAATAATTTTTCTAGCTAAAGTTATAGCAGGTTTGCTATTCTGGCTAAAACAATATTAAAGCATTTTAATTATTTTTAACATAGCTAAATATATATTTTTCAGAAACTACATAAAATTTGCAATCCAACAAATAAAGAATCACTCAAAATATTAAACAGAATAAAAGATATGAATTTTGAAAACAGAAACTATTCTGCTAAAACAGAAAAATCAAAATAAAAGAAAAAGGCCTAATGGGCCTATCTTGTACCCTCGAGCGTAATTTAGTCTAAATGGGCCTCGGGTTAAATTAAAAACGGGCCGGCTAATTGACTAAAACCCGAACTAATAAACCGGACGAACCGGCCGGTTCTTTTAATAAAACCATACCCCTTCGGGGGTTCTAATCGTAGCCGTTGATCTAGATCGGACGGGAGGTGATCCCGACGACGTACCGGAGTCCAGCGACGGCGGCGGCGGCGGCGAGAGTGCGTCGGGGGCTTCGAGCGTCGGGGAGCTCCGGCGAGTCGCCGTGCGGGTGCGGGGGAGGCCGGTGAGGAGTTCGGTGGGGTCGGGTGAGCTCGGAGAGGGCTAGGGCGTCGTCGGCGGCGACTTTGGCGGCGGTGAGAGCCTCGGGCTCCGGCGAGCACGAGCGGGAGGGAGAGGAGGTCCGCGAGGGGCGAGGGGGAAACGGGTGCGGGAGGGGTTTTATAGGGCGGGGCCTCGTCGGGAAGGAAGGGGATCGGGGCGATCGGGATCCGGATCTTCGGGATCCGCGATCTCCGGCGAGTCGGCGTGGCGTGGGGGGGAAGAAGAAGGGGTGGGGTCCGCTGTCGGTGAGAGAGAGAGAGGCGAGGCGAGCGACCGATCGGGAGGGTTCGGGCGCGAGGGGATGGGCTGGCTCATTGGCTGGTGGTGGGTGGGCGCATGGCAAGGCTTTGGCTTGGGCAGTCGGTGGTGGACTCGGCCTGGCTGGGCAGGGGGGCTGGTGGCGCTGAGGAGGGGTTTCTTTATTTTTTAAATAAAACTAAAACAAAATAAAACCCAATCTATAAATAATTTATATAGGGTATATATATACCAAAATGATCAGGGAATATTCCTTTCATTTGAACATTTTCCAAAGGCAAAATCAAACTTCATAAAAATCTATTTTTTCAAATTCAAATAAATTTCAGATTTGAATCCAAATCTTTTGGCATTGTTTCCTCTGATATTTTGGAGTGTCATGTTTGCTCCTCTCATACTTTTGATCAAGTATTTATCGAGGCTTAGTTTTGAAATGTTTCCCACATGCCAAAGTTTGAAATTCAAATTCAAAACTCAAAATTTGAAAGAGGGTTTCAAAGCACTTTCAAATGATTTTCAACTTGATTCATTATAACTTCCAACTCCTATTTCATATAATTGAAGAAGTCATTTTATCTTCCCTCATGAAAATCATTGAGTTGCATAAAGCTTTGGATTTGAAAACTTCCCAAATGAAATTCAATTCTTTTTCCAAAACCCTACTCATTTCAAAATGGAAGAAGTCATGTCATCTTCACTCTAGGTTTTGGTGTTGCAATGAACTTGAGTTCAATTAGGATCCAAAAATGCAAAATGGAAAGTTTGGGAAAGTCATTTCATTCCCTCTCATTCAACTTTCAAAAGTTTCAATTTCCACTCAATTCCATTCAATCAATCAGTCAAACAATCAGACAACAACCATAGTTATTATAACATTCCAAAATTTAGAATTTTGGGATGTTACAAATGCTTGAGAGGGTAATCACAATATAGAAATAAATCAGGTTTTCAATGAATGGTAGAAACTCCCCCACAACTCATGCCTCATTTTGGAGTTGCATTTGAATATAAAGACATGGTTGGAAAGAGCTCCCCCTCACAATGTGCTTACGCACACAATAATGATATAGCAACATAGAACCATGGTTTTCATAAGTGACGGGACACATATGGATATATCATTTATGATAGATGTCGCTCACAATATGAGATGAGAATATTACTAACCTTGATTTTCATAAGTGATGGGACAAATATAGATATATCATTTATGATAGATGTCGCTCACAATATGAGATGGGAATGAATATTCAAAAAAAATATGAGATGGGAATATAGAATTTTCCATGTAATACTTTGTGACCCATAAAATGCTCACACAAAGATAGATAGTTATTAGCACATAAAAGGTTCGAATAACACGCTAAAATTCAGATCGGAGCAAACAAGAGCAAAGGTTCACCAAGCAACATAAAATAGGCAAATGATAAAACGAGAACGATAGGCCTATCAAGCAGCATCTCCCCTGTTGTCATCAAGATGGCGAAAAGGAGAAACGAAGAATGTAACAGACTCTCCTAGGAAAGGGACGCAGAGGAGCCGTCAGTCGACTCTCCAGGAGACCTTGGGCTGTGAGGCGGTGAGAAGAGGCTTCATCTCCGGCTTCAACATCAAACCGAGCAAACTTGGACTGGTATTTCTCAGAAGGAGTCACATTAGACTCAGAACCGTGAGCAAGGTTCATACCAGATGCATGCATACCATCCTTAAGAGTCTTCATGCCCTTCTTCCTAGACTTGTGCTCCACCCACTGCTTCTTGTGCATATCTTGCTGCAGATGATAACCCACAAGTATAGGGGATCGCAACAGTTTTCGAGGGTAGAGTATTCAACCCAAATTTATTGATTTGACACAAGGGGAGCCAAAGAATATTCTCAAGTATTAGCAGTTGAGTTGTCAATTCAACCACACCTGGATAACTTAATATCTGCAGCAAAGTATTTAGTAGCAAAGGAGTATGGAAGTGGCGGTAACGGTGGCAAAAGTAACAGTAGTAGTTTTGTAGTAATTATAACAGTGGCAACGGAAAAGTAACTAAGCGGAGAACAATATGTGAAAAGCTCGTAGGCATTGGATCGGTGATGGAGAATTATGTCGGATGTGATTCCTCATGCAATAGTTATAACATAGGGTGACACAGAACTAGCATGTAATCTAGGCACGTATTCCGAATATAGTCATACGTGCTTATGGAAAAAAACTTGCATGGCATCTTTTTTCCTACCCTCCCATGGCAGCGGGACTGCGGGGTCCTATTGGAAACTAAGGGATATTAAGGCCTCCTTTTAATAGAGTACCGGACCAAAGCATTAACACTTAGTGAATACATGAACTCCTCAAACTACGGTCATCATCGGGAGTGGTCCCGATTATTGTCACTTCGGGGTTGCCGGATCATAACACATAGTAGGTGACTATTGACTTGCAAGATAGGATCAAGAACGCACATATATTCACGAAAACATAATAGGTTCAGATCTGAAATCATGGCACTCGGGCCCTAGTGACAAGCATTAAGCATAGCAAAGTCATAGCAACATCAATCTCAGAACATAGTGGATACTAGGGATCAAACCCTAACAAAACTAACTTGATTACATGGTAAATCTCATCCAACCCATCACCGTCCAGCAAGCCTACGATGGAATTACTCACGCATGGCGGTGAGCATCATGAAATTGGTGATGGAGGAAGGTTGATGATGACGATGGCGACGGATTCCCCGCTCCGGAGCCCCGAACAGACTACAGAGTAGCCCACTCAAGAGAGATTAGGGCTTGGAGGCGGCTCCATATCGTAAAACGCGATGAATCCTTCTCTCTGATTTTTTTTTCTCCCCGAACGTGAATATATGGAGTTGGAGTTGAGGTCGGTGGAGCACCAAGGGGCCCACGAGGCAGGGGGCGCGCACAGGGGGTAGGCGCGCCCCCACCCTCGTGGATAGGGTGTGAGCCCCCTGGCCTTGATTCTTTCGCCAGTATTTTTATTAATTCCAAAAATATTCTCCGTGAAGTTTCAGGTCATTCCGAGAACTTTTATTTCTACACGAAAGTAACACCATGGCAATTCTGCTGAAAACAACGTCAGTCCGCGTTAGTTCCATTCAAATCATGCAAGTTAGAGTCCAAAACAAGGGCAAAAGTGTTTGGAAAAGTAGATACGATGGAGACGTATCAGCAGATAGTACATGGTCTTGAGAAGACGCCAAAGTTTGTTGCTCCTCCTTGATCCGGAGTCACTAGGCTCCCCACGACGAAAAGCATGAGAGTGAGAGCGAAGTTCAAAGTGGGCTGCATCTCCAGCATGTAACTCCTCCTCCTCCTCATCATCACCCTCATTAATAGTTGCCTTGCCCTTCTTAACCAACAAGTTAACACTGGAATGAACAGTCAGACGCCGACCAGCAAATTCTTCAGGAGCAATCTCAGTAATCAGGGCAGTGATATAGGGAGCATAGATCAGAACCTTGCGGTTCATCACCACACTATACATTTCATGCCACATAAAATCCATCACATCAATGGGACCCTGCTCGGAGTTGTGACAAGTGTAGTGAAGAAGGTTGATGAGGTGTCCACGAATCTTGTTTTTGTCACCCACTTTGACGGCAAGAATTTCCCGAAAGATCCGGTGCATGATATCATAAGCAAAAGATGACCAACAGAGCCAACCTTGCTGGAAGGAGGATATAAATCAGCCAAGTGAAGAGCCTGATAGACCCCTTTGTCATGGATCATGTAGCCACGGTCAACAGTAGTGTTCGTATACTCATATCCCAACAGACTAGCCAGTACGAAGAAGGGGATAGAGCACTTCTCCTCACCACTCATCCAAGTGAGAGTGCTGCATATCAGTCCCAAAATGCATAGTGGCATCGAATCGAGCCACAAGAGGTGGAGACACATCATGTTGAAAACGCATATGCAGAAGGAGGTTGAGCTTGACACACATGCCCTGGATCCCATCAAAATAAGTAGAATTTGTGGGAGTCTTGTCAAAGTGAGCAATGTTGATACACTTCTGAATGACACACTTGTTGACAAACTGAGAAAAGATCTCCTCATAGTTGCGTTGCTGGAATAGTGTCCAAAACTTGGGATCAGCCACATTGTCACGGTCGTGGCGATAAGGATTGACTCGGCGAAGAGCAATCCACTCAGGTGCTGGCATCTCCCTCATTGTGACTGGCTGAGGAGGATGAGGTTGAACATTAGCTGCCTTGGCCTTCTTGGATGCAGTCTTCCGCTTCTTGGATTGTATGGGAGCAGCAGGAGGAGATGCACTGTCTTCAGCCACAACATCTTCCTCATGATGGTAGTCAAACATGTTCTCGCGCCCCAAAACAATAGCCCTTGTCTTCTTGACCCGCTCTTTAGATTTCCATTCATACACCTTTGATGGGCGAGCACGCGAACCAGACCCTCCTGCTGACAGAGATGAGAGAAATAGCATGGGGAAAGAATAAGTGCACAAGCTTCAAAAAGAAATCAAAGAATCTCATTATGCAAAAATATGAAGGATTCTTCTTAGACCGGAAGGTCCGGTCGGACCGGAAGTTCCGGGGGGGGGGGGGTCCGAAAGTTCTGGCCGATGGAAGTACCGGTTCGGATCTGGACGGGAAACCCTAGCGAGGCCGGAAGTTCCGGGCACCAGCACGGACCTAGGTCTCCTTCCGATCTAAGACAGGGACAAGCATCTATCGAACAATGGAGACGAATGGAAAGGGAGTACTGCAGATCTAATGTTGACGCAGTACGAGAGATTTGGCGCTTGTGTTTATCCTAATACCATAAGCTTCACTACAATCCCTAGGAGAGAGTCCAGAGAGAAGGCAGAGAAAGAGCTTATGTTAACGTCCTCCATGGAGATGGCTGATACGTCTCCAACTTATCTATAATTTTTGATTGTTCCATGCTATTATATTATGTGCTTTGAATGTTTATGGGCTTTATTTTCCACTTTTATATTATTTTTGGGACTAACCTATTGACCCAGAGCCTAGTGCCAGTTCCTGTTTTTTCCCCTTGTTTCAGTGTTTCGAAGAAAAGGAATATCAAACGGAGTCGAAACAGAATGAAACCAACTGGAGAAGTTATTTTTGGAAGGAAAGCTACTGGAAAAACTTGGAGTGCACGTTAGGAAAGAGACGAGGGAGCCACGAGGCAGGGGGCGCGCCCAACCCCCTAGGGCGCGCCCTCCACCCTCGTGGGCCCCTCGTGGCTCCCCTGACGTACTTCTTTCACCCATATATACCCACGTACACTAAAACTATCGAGGAACAGAATAGATCGGGAGTTCCGCCGCCGCAAGCCTCTGTAGCCACCAAAAACCAATCGGGACCCTGTTCCGGCACCCTGCCGGAGGGGGGATCCCTCACCGGTGGCCATCTTCATCATCCCGGTGCTCTCCATGACGAGGAGGGAGTAGTTCACCCTCGGGGCCGAGGGTATGTACCAGTAGCTATGTGTTTGATCTCTCTCTCTATCTCTCTCTCTCTCTCTCTCTCTCTCTCTCTCTCGTGTTCTTGATTTGGCACGATCTTGATGTATCACGAGCTTTTCTATTATAGTTGGATCTTATGTTGCTTCTCCCCCCTCTACTCTCTTGTAATGGATTGAGTTTTCCCTTTGAAGTACTCTTATCGGATTGAGTCTTTAATGATTTGAGAACACTTGATGTATGTCTTGTCGTGCGTATCTGTGGTGACAATGGGATATCACGTGATTCACTTGATGTATGTTTTGGTGATCAACTTGCGGGTTCCGCCCATGAACCTATGCATAGGGGTTGGCACACGTTTTCGTCTTGATTCTCCGGTAGAAACTTTTGGGCACTCTTTGAGGTTCTATGTGTTGGTTGAATAGATGAATCTGAGATTGTGTGATGCATATCGTATAATCATACCCACGGATACTTGAGGTGACATTGGAGTATCTTGGTGACATTAGGGTTTTGGTTGATTTGTGTCTTAAGGTGTTATTCTAGTACGAACTCTAGGGCTGTTTGTGACACTTATAGGAATAGCCCAACGGATTGATTGGAAAGAATAACTTTGAGGTGGTTTCATACCCTACCATAATCTCTTCGTTTGTTCTCCGCTATTAGTGACTTTGGAGTGACTCTTTGTTGCATGTTGAGGGATAGTTATATGATCCAACTATGTTATTATTGTTGAGAGAACTTGCACTAGTGAAAGTATGAACCCTAGGCCTTATTTCCTAGCATTGCAATACCGTTTACGCTCACTTTTACCACTTGTTACCTTACTGTTTTTATATTTTCAGATTACAAAAACCTATATCTACCATCCATATTGCACTTGTATCACCATCTCTTCGCTGAACTAGAGCACCTATACAATTTACCATTGTATTGGTTGTGTTGGGGGCACAAGAGACTCTTTGTTATTTGGTTGCAGGGTTGTTTGAGAGAGACCATCTTCATCCTACGCCTCCCAAGGATTGATAAACCTTAGGTCATCCACTTGAGGGAAATTTGCTACTGTCCTACAAACCTCTGCACTTGGAGGCCCAACAACGTCTACAAGAAGAAGGTTGCGTAGTAGACATCAAGCTCTTTTAAAGGCGCCGTTGCTTGGAGGTGAGTGCTTGAAGGTATATCTTTAGATCTTGCACTCGAATATTTTTGTTTCTTGTTTTATCACTAGTTTAGTTTATAAAAGAAAACTAAAAAAATGGTATTGAGTTTGTCTCATATGCTTCATCTTTTTAATATCTTTCGTGAGTATGATGGAAAGGAAAATTGTGCCAAAGTGTTAGAAGAAGAATGCATTAAAATGTTTGGCACCAAATCTTTGAATGATGAGCATGATTGCAATATTGTTAGTATGAACTCCTTGAATATCCATAGTACTAATGATGATTGCACTAGTTATGATGAAAATGCCTCCTATAAACATGTCAATTTTTGTGGAGTGCATTGGGTTTGCAAGTACACACCAAATAGGGAATATAGATATTGCAAGAGGCATAAGTATTTAGAAACTAAATTGTTGCAAGAAAGTCGTGATGATTGCGCTGAAAGATTCAATATTTATCGCGCCCCTTGTGAACTTTGCAATGAACATGGTCATTTAAAGCTCCAATGCTATTTGTTTCATGATCAAGTCGTATCCAAAAATTGTGATAATTTGATTACCCTTGAGCATCATAAAGAGCTTAGTCTTCTTTTGGGGTATGAGGAAATGAAACGTACAACTGAGGGTATTCCAAAGTTTAATCTCGATAGATTTCTTGATTTTGATCTAGAGAAGATTTATATGTATTGTGCGGTGAATTGCATTGAAAATCCTTATATTGCCAATTACATAAAGAAAAGAAAACAAATAGAAGTTGAAGAGAATGCTAACGAAAGGGAAGAGACTTCCCAATATTCTCGTATTATTTCTTATGATGAATCAGGTAACGAGGAGGAGCCTTCTATTCCACCAATCTCATTAATAAGGAGCTCCAAAAAGAGGATTGAACCCACGCATGATGTGGTGAAGAAGAAGAAAAGAAAAATGAAGAGAGGTAAAAAGGTATCCCTCCCAAATAATGTTGCTCCTATTATTGTTATGCCTCATGAAAATGAATCAAAAATAATTGTGGAAGATGATGCACTTGATGATGATCTAGTTATGCCTATTACTTGTTGTGATGATTATGATTGGGAGATAATGATACTCCTTATGATCTTGAAAATCTTTTTGGCACTTGCTTGGAAGAATATAATAATTGCTATACTATTGGTGTTATCCATACTATTAATGATGAGAGTGATTATGCTTATGATATGAAAAGGCCCAAGCTTGGGGAAGCTATGTTTGATGAAGATGATGTTTCTGAGAATATATTTGCTGCAATTAATGTTTGTCCCAAGCTTGGGGATGCTATGTTTAATAATTATGATATTTTTAGCCTCCCAAGTTTTGATATGCAAAGTTGTTATGATGATAGCATGCCTTCTACCTATGATGATTATATTGATGAAAGTGAGTTTGGAAGAGTGTCAACTTTAGGAAGTAGTGATCCCACAATATTGGAGGATGTTGTATCTTATAATATTTATGAATGTGGATTTGGAGAGGTCATGACTTTATTTAGTGATGTATCCACTATCTTGGAAGAGGTTTCAATTGATTATGATGAGAACAAAGTTGCTACTTATGATGATTATTGTGATGAAACTTATGCTATAAAAATTAGTGATGATTATATTTGTAAAACTTGTCATGATTATGATTACCCTTTTTCTGAACATTACTCTTTTAATGTGGAAACAATTTATAGTATTCAAGTCTCTTATGATACTCCCACTATTTCGAATGAGAAGAATTTTGCTTATGTGGAGAGTAGTAAAATTTCAATGCTTGTAGATCATGAAAAGAATGCTTTAGGTGCTGGTTATATTGTTGAATTCATTCATGATGCTACTGAAAATTATTATGAGGGAGGAATATATGCTTGTAGGAATTGCAATAATATCAAGTTTCCTCTCTATGTGCTTAAAGTTTGAAGTTATGCTTGTTTTGCCTTCCTATGCTAGTTGATTATTATTCCCATAAGTTGTTTGGTCACAAAATCCCTATGCATAGGAAGTGGGTTAGACTTAAATGTTGTAGTCATATTCTTCATGATGCTCTTTTTGCATTTCAATTCTTATCTTTTATGTGAGCATCATTGAAATCATCATGCCTAGCTAGGGGCGTTAAACGTTAGCGCTTGTTGGGAGGCAACCCAATTTTATTTTAGTTTCTTGCTTTTTGGTTCTGTTTAGTAATAAATAATCCATCTATCTTATGTTTAGATGTGGTTTTGTGTTTTAATTAGTGTTTGTGCTAAGTAGAACCTTTGGGAAGACTTGGGTAAAGTCTTTATGATCATGCTGTAAAAAAACAGAAACTTTAGCGTTCACGAGATTAGCTAAAACGTTTTACTGGAGAGTGCTATATAGTTGATTCTTTTTGCAGATGATTACTAGATAAATTCCTCAGGTCCACCAATTTATTTTAGAATTTCTGGAGTTCCAGAAGTTTGCGTTAGTTACATATTACTACAGACTATTCTGTTTTTGACAGATTCTGTTTTTAGTGTGTTGTTTGCTTATTTTGATGACTCTATGGCTAGTAAAATAGTTTATAAACCATAGAGAAGTTGGAATACAGTAGGTTTAAAACCAATATAAATAAATAATGAGTTCATTACAGTACCTTGAAGTGGTGTTTTCTTTTCTTTCGCTAACGGAGCTTACGAGTTTTCTGTTAATTTTGTGTTGTGAAGTTTTCAAGTTTTGGGTAAAGATTCAATGGACTATGAAACAAGGAGTGGCAAGAGCCTAATCTTGGGGATGCCCAAGGCACCCGAAGGTAATATTCAAGGATAACCAAGCGTCTAAGATTGCGGATGCCCCGAAAAGCGTCCCCTCTTTCGTCTTCGTTCATCGGTAACTTTACTTGAAGCTATATTTTTATTAACCACATGATATGTGTTTTTGCTTGGAGCGTCATGTCATTTTCTTTTTTTTGCTTGCTGTTTGAATAAAATACCAAGATCTGAAATTATTAAAATGGGAGAGTCTTCACATAGTTGCATAATTATAGTTTTGCTCTAGTACTTCACTTATGTCTTTTAGAGCACGGTGGTGGATTTGTTTTATAGAAACTATTGATCTCTCATGCTTAACTTAGATTGTTTTGAGAGTCTTAAATAGCATGGTAATTTGCTTAAATAATCCTAATATGCTAGGTATTCAAGATTAGTAAAAACTTTCTTATGAGTGTGTTGCATACCAAGAGAAGTTTGATGCTTGATAATTGTTTTGAGATATGGAGGTGATAATATCGAAGTCGTGCTAGTTGACTAGTTGTGAATTTGAGAAATGCTTGTGTTGAAGTTTGCAAGTCCCATAGCATGCACGAATGGTAAACGTTATGTAACAAATTTGAAACATGAGGTGTTATTTGATTGTCCTCCTTATGAGTGGCGGTCGGGGACGAGCGATGGTCTTTTCCTACCAATCTATCCCCCTAGGAGCATGCGCGTAGTGCTTTGGTTTTTGATGACTTGTAGATTTTTGCAATAAGTATATGAGTTCTTTATGACTAATGTTGAGTCCATGAATTATCGCACTCTCACCCTTCCATCATTGCTAGCCTCTTGATTGCCGTGCATTGCCCTTTCTCACATTGAGAGTTGGTGCAAACTTAGCGGTGCATCCAAACCCGTGATATGATACACTCTTTCACATAAACCTCCTTATATCTTCCTCAAAACAGCCACCATACCTACCTATTATGGCATTTCCATAGCCATTCCGAGATATATTGCCATGCAACTTTCCACAATTCCGTTTATCATGACACATCATTCATTGTCATATTGCTTAGCATGATCATGTAGTTGACATTGTATTTGTGGCAAAGCCACCATTCATAATTCTTTCATACATGTCACTCATGAGTCATTGCACATCCCGGTACACTGTCGGAGGCATTCATATAGAGTCATACCTTATTCTAGTATCGAGTTGTAATCATCGAGTTGTAAATAAATAGAAGTGTGATGATCATCATTTTCTAGAGCATTGTCCCAAGTGAGGAATAAAAAAAAGAGAAAGGCGATAAAAATGAGAGAAAAAGAGAGAAGGGACAATGCTATTAATCTTCATGATAGAGAGTTTGTCACTTTCATATACTAGTGGGAATTTTTCGTTATAGAACTTGGCTTGTATATTCCAACAATGGGCCTCCTCGAGTGCCCTAGGTCTTCGTGATCAAGCAAGTTTGATGCACACCCACTTAGTTTCTTTTGTTGAGCCTTCATATATTTATAGCTCTAGTGCATACGTTGCATGGCAATCCCTACTCCTCTCATTAACATTAGTCGATGGGCATCTCCATAGCTCATTGATTAGCCTCGTTGATGTGAGACTTTCTCCCTTTTTGTCTTCTCCACATAACCCCCATCATCATATTCTATTCCACCCATAGTGCTATGTCCATGGCTCACGCTCATGTATTGCATGAAGGTTTATAAGTTTGAGATTACTAAAGTATGAAACAATTGCTTGGCTTGTCATCGGGGTTGTGCATGATGAGAGCATTCTTGTGTGACGAAAATGGAGCATGACTAAACTATATGATTTATTAGGGATGAACTTTCTTTGGCCATGTTCTTTTGAGAAGACATAATTGCTTAGTTAGTATGCTTGAAGTATTATTATTTTTATGTCAATATGAACTTTTATCTTGAATCTTACGAATCTGAATATTCATACCACAATTAAGAAGAATTACATTGAAATTATGCCAACTACCATTCCACATCAAAAGTTCTTTCTTTTATCATTTACCAACTCCAGGACGAGCAGGAATTAAGCTTGGGGATGCTGATACGTCTCCAACGTATCTATAATTTTTTATTGTTCCATGCTATTATATTATGTGTTTTGGATGTTTATGGGCTTTATTTTCCACTTTTATATTATTTTTGGGACTAACCTATTGACCCGAGCCCAGTGCAGTTCTGTTTTTCCCTTGTTTGATGTTTCAAAGAAAAGGAATATCAAACGGAGTCGAAACGGAATGAAACCAACTTGAGAAGTTATTTTGGGAAGGAAAGCTACCGGAAAAACTTCGAGTGCACGTCATGAAAGAGACGAGGGAGCCACGAGGCAGGGGGGCGCGCCCACCCCCCTAGGGTGCGCCCTCCACCCTCGTGGGCCCCTCGTGGCTCCCCTGACGTACTTATTTCACCCATATATACCCACGTACCCTAAAACTATCGAGGAACAGAATAGATTGGGAGTTCCGCCGCCGCAAGCCTCTGTAGCCACCAAAACCAACCGGACCCTGTTCCGCACCCTTCGAGGGGGAGGATCCTCACGGTGGCCATCTTCATCATCACGGCGCTCTCCATGATGAGGAGGAGTAGTTCACCCTCGGGGCTGAGGGTATGTACAAGTAGCTATGTGTTTGATCTCTCTCTCTCTCTCTCTCTCTCTCTCTCTCTCTCTCTCTCTCTGTTCTTGATTTGGCACGATCTTGATGTATCACGAGCTTTGCTATTATAGTTGGATCTTATGTTGCTTCTCCCCCCTCTACTCTCTTGTAATGGATTGAGTTTTCCCTTTGAAGTAATCTTATCGGATTGAGTCTTTAATGATTTGAGAACACTTGATGTATGTCTTGCCGTGCGTATCTGTGGTGACAATGGGATATCACGTGATTCACTTGATGTATGTTTTGGTGATCAACTTGCGGGTTCCGCCCATGAACCTATGCATAGGGGTTGGCACACTTTTTCGTCTTGATTCTCCGGTTGAAACTTTTGGGCACTCTTTGAGGTTCTATGTGTTGGTTGAATAGATGAATCTGAGATTGTGTGATGCATATCGTATAATCATTCCCACGGATACTTGAGGTGACATTGGAGTATCTAGGTGACATTAGGGTTTTGGTTGATTTGTGTCTTAAGGTGTTATTCTAGTACAAACTCTAGGGTCGTTTGTGGCACTTATAGGAATAGCCCAACGGATTGATTGGAAAGAATAACTTTGAGGTGGTTTCGTACCCTACCATAATCTCTTCGTTTGTTCTCCGCTATTAGTGACTTTGGAGTGACTCTTTGTTGCATGTTGAGGAATAGTTATATGATCCAACTATGTTATTATTGTTGAGAGAACTTGCACTAGTGAAAGTATGAGCCCTAGGCCTTATTTTGTAGCATTGCAATACCGTTTACGCTCACTTTTACCACTTGTTACCTTGCTGTTTTTATATTTTCAGATTACAAAAACCTATATCTACCATCCATATTGCACTTGTATCACCATCTCTTCGCCGAACTAGTGCACCTATTAAATTTACCATTGTATTGGGTGTGTTGGGGACACAAGAGACTCTTTGTTATTTGGTTGTAGGGTTGTTTGAGAGAGACCATCTTCATCCTACGCCTCCCACGGATTGATAAACCTTAGGTCATCAACTTGAGGGAAATTTTCTACTGTCCTACAAACCTCTGCACTTGGAGGCCCAACAAGTCTACAAGAAGAAGGTTGTGTAGTAGACATCAATGGCGGAGAACACACGAGATGCCCTCCAAACACGATGAAGGGGAGGAAGGGCCGGAGGTTCCGGGGGCCGGCACCTCGCCCGGAAGTCGTCGATGGGAGAGGGGCGCCGCTGGGAGAGAGAGCAGAGGGAGGGACAGAGGAAAGGGGGAGAATACCCCTTTGTCATCCCCTGCCCACCGTTATGTGCCCCAAAACCCGCGATGCTCGGAAGTTCCGGGCTACGCCCCGGAAGTTCCGGGATGTCCAGAGAGAACACGGTCTCTTTGAATTCCCGAGAACTAGAGGGAGGGAGTCCCAAAGCTTCCAGAACCACCACAAACCCAATCAACATTTATATAGTAGGACGAAGCTTGTGAACCAAGACAAATATTAGAGGGTTTCGAGATGAGAGAGGCTTAGGTAGAACCTGAGTAATGGGAAAAACGGTCGACAACACTCTATCAGCAAAAAGGGAGAAAACAACCATAGAGACAAAAACGAGATAAAACACCATGAGAGATGAAGAAGATCCAACCTCTCGACACTACAAAAAAGATACACTTCTGTGATGATACGTGTTTGTCACAGTAGGTCAAGTTTTCTGTCATGCATGTACATCCATGACAATTTTATGACAGAATCAAGATAGTCATACTTGTGCTGTCGTAGAAGTGTTACATGACATTACCAAAATTATCATCACGGAAGTGTCCACTTCCATGACGATAAATCGCGCGTCAGAGAAGTGCTTTCGTCAAGGGTGACCGACACGTGGCATCCACCGTAACGGAACGTCGTTAAGCTATCGGGTCCGGTTTTGGATCCGATAACCCGTTAACAGCTCCGACCAATGGGGATTTTCCACGTGTAAAATTATCATTGGCTGGAGGAAACACGTGTTGGCTCACCGTTGGGACAGATGTCATCCAGTCATTGGACCCAAAGCGCCTATGATACGTCGACACGTGGCATGGCCCAACAGAGGCCCATTCCTGTGAAAAGGCCAGCCCGTTTGACTTGGTCAAAAGGTGGCAGGCCAGCCCACGGCAAGCCTATTAACGGCCTGTTCGCATATAGCCCATTTACAGCCCGCTAACCCAGGGCCCGTTTACGGCCTATCCGAATTAGGCCCAGTAGCGTCATCTGGGCCGTCCAATATAATTCCAGTCCGTTTTAACTTCCGGCCCATGTATGGCCCATGACGTATTTTGGCCCATATGAGTCCCTTTGTAACTCTTAGCCCATTAATGGCCCGTGGTGAAACCGGCCCGTAATGAACAGTGTATCACTTTATACCCGCTAGCGGCCCATTATTCCATTGGGTCGTTTCTAGCCCGTGTTACCTTTTGGCCTTCTGAGGGCCCATTTATTCTTGGGCTCATTTCCAGCATTCGGTTACTTACGGCCCATTACTGGCCTTTTCTGCTTGTGGGCCAAATTCAGCCCATGGATACAGTCGGCCCATTTATGGCCCGTTAATCTGTTGGCCCATTTTCATAGCATCATCAAATACAGTCTTTTAACGGCCCGTTATGGTCAGCCCATAAAACGTATGATTTCCACTCTAGCCCGTTTACGACCCCTTATATGGCCCTTACAAGGCCCATAGATGAGATGGCCCATAGAAGGCCCATGTATCCTACGGGACGTAGAAGGCCCATTGACCCGATGGCCCATAGAAGGCCCGCTGATCCGATGGCCCATAGAAGGCCCATGGATTCGATGGCCCATAGAAGGCCCATGGATCCGACGGCCGATAGAAGGCCCACGGATCCGACAGCCCATAGAAGGCCCACGGATCCGACGGCCATAGAAGGCCATGGATCGTCCGTCCCGTAGATGGCCCATGGATCGTACGGCCTGTGGAGGGCCATGGTCACTACAACGTTTGGGCGATTTGCCCCCCATTTGAATGATATAGCATATTCAAAGAATTATCCTACTCTATACTATCACCTCTAAAAAACATACACTATACAATAAAGAGACTAAGGCATATAAACGTAGAATAATCCTACACTATACAATAAAGAAATTACAGCCGATTATACCCACTGGGCATTATGGTTCGGCACCAGTGATAATAAAGCATACACAAACAGCAAATTAAATACACTGGGCAAATACAGCTCATACATCATGGACGCGCATCAACATAACTTACCATTTGAACTGTAATCTCTTCAGAAAATAGGATTGGCCGGATTTAGATAGCACAAATTTCAGTCTGCAAAATCTCCAATTCCTTCATTGTTACCTCAGTCTCTTGTTTCATTTTTTGACTCCTGCATTTAATACCTGCATGTCCAGTCTCAACTTGTTGATTGTACGTTCAGAATCATGTACACGTTGTCTTGCCACCTCTAGTTGATGCTCGAGAACATCAGCACATTCCAATTCCAATCCATAATCATTCGGTAACAACCATGCCGCACTGCTCGCAGATCTTTGTGTTGATGTCACTTCATCCTGAAATGTTTCTGTAAGTACACATGACTAGGGCAAAAATATAGTTACAACAGTGAAGCGAGCAAGACAGACTATTTTGTACATGGCAAAACAGGACTAACAATAATGTTACACATCTTGAAGCATAAGCAGGTGATATTTTAAAAATTATAAAAAGGTAGTCTGTGCAGCCTGTATACAGAAATCTCTCTTAGCTCACCAGAGGAGCATGATGTTGGGGCCCAATCCAAAACACAAACAAGTTACAAATTTTGACAACACGTTTCGTAGAAGTAAGCAAGCAGTTGGCCATTATGTAGCTCAATTAAAGTCTTAGGGAGCATAATGAATAGCAGAGGGTTTCATACAAACATACTACAACAAGCAAAACTATGCAATCATTAGCCTAGTATAAACTAGATTGTGAGGCTCATGCAATAATAGTTGGTTAATAGACTTCAAAGCTTCAGGCACACTTCGGCAGAGTAGTTAAATGGTAAGGCCTTTAATTATGTCAACTAATAGTTATACAAGTACCCAACATCAGGCATCATTCTTTGGGCATCTCATTAACTAAGGACAAATAAAGCAATTGAAAAGAGCAAATTAACTATGCCTGAAACAAACAAGGAATTGAACTGTTGAGTTGGATACAGTGACTTACCTTAACAGGTTGAAGAGGCTCAGCGCAGCTCCTACTTCTCTTGCAAGGCTCCTTCCTAACATCTTGTACTTGGAAATCCTCAATCTTATCTTCATTGCACCCCCTCTGCAAGGTGACACAAACTAGTTACTTGTCTCCTTGGAAGATAAATATGCATACTTTCCAGTCTGTGAACACAAAAGGATGAGATTATAACAAAACAACACCACATAATGAAACATGCTGCATCTCTTGCACTTGCACACAATGAAATGAGCATTTACTATGTCTGCACTATGTAAAAACTAGGCATACCTTTGAACTGGATCTCTAGGTACTCTTGGAGAGCCTACTTTAGTGTACAACCAAACCTTTATGTCACCTATGAGTTAGAAAAGGCCCCACTACAGCAGCCCTTAGTGTTTAAATCATTGATAAGCTCTATTAGAGTGTTAGGTCAAGAACAACAAGTAATCAAAGAAAACAGTCCTAGTATGGTTGGCTGATGCAAACAAGCAATTGAACAGATGTGTGAGCAAATCTTACATATCAAGAAAAGAAGCAAAGAAGGAGGCTTAAAGACCATCACTCGACTGACCAGATTTAAGGGGCATTTAAACATCATGTGCAACGTATGAACTAACATAAACATCGCATATTCCAGATTCTACAATGGAATGCACATGTATTAGGTTATGCCATGTATGATGATGCCTAAATGTACACTATAGCAGGCAGGAGTGATTCGTCATTGCACGCACAATTGAATTGCAGGTTAAGGGCTAGTTCTATTCTGCCTTTTTAGGGCTTATTGTCAAAATAAGCCATAAAAGATGTAAAGAAGTCATTTTTGAGTTATGGGCTTGGGCTTAACTAATTTCGCTTTGGAGGGGATGTTTCGGGTAGAACCGCACTAAAAATTGAAGGGAAGGGGAATAGTGAAATGACTCTGTTGTCTGCCTATATTACACTCAAAATGCAACTGGTGACACCCACGTCACACCTCACCCTCAAGTAAAAACAAGCACGCAAAGCGTTCATTGCCCTGCCCGCTTGCATCTCCTCTCCCCTTTCCCTCTACCTCGATCCCCTGCCTGCAGCACTAGGGTTCCTACAGCTAGCCGTCGCCACAGGTCCCATCTGGCCTGATCCTCGATGATGCTCTGTCCAGCTAGGCGACATGGCCGGCGGGTAGGGGCAAATCTCCCTGGCTGCTCCTCCCTCAGGCGCCGCCCCTCATTCTCATGGTCTCCAGCAGCTGCTCCACTGTGGTTTGTCCAACGCACTACTCCGGCAGGCGCTGCACAACTACGGCTGATGCCACACTACAACAGGAGGCACCTTATTCCCCCTCCCCACCTCCCAGGTCGTGGCCTTGAGGTCCTGTTGAAGGATGAGCTCAACCAACAAGGTGAGGATCTCCTCTGATTTTTTGCCAAATTTTTATCATGATCCACTATATGATGAATTGCTATGAGCTGCTTCTGCTGCTGCTATATGATGCATTGCTATGAGCTGCTCTTGCTGCTGCTATACGATGAATTGCTATGAGCTGCTGCTATATGATGAATTGCTATGAGCTGCTGCTGCTGCTATATGATGAATTGCTATGAGTTGCTGCTGCTGCTATATGATGAATTGCTATAAGTTGCTCCTGCTGCTGCTGTATGATTAATTGCTATGAGCTGCTCCTGCTGATGCTATATGATGAATTGCTATGAGCTGCTCCTACTGCTGCTATATGATGAATTGCTATGAGCTGCTCCTGCTGCTGCTATATGATGAATTGCTATGAGCTGCTGCTGGTATATGATGAATTGCACACAACTGCTGCTATTGCTGTATGATGAGTTGCTATGAGCTGTTGTTGCTGCTGCTATATGATGCTTTCAGGTGGTGCTGCTATATGATAATAACCAGCCACTTGGACCATCGAATTTCAATAAATAATTATTCTTCATTTAAATGCGGGTCATGCGTTTTTTGTTTAAATTAGGCAATGGGATGTCTATGGAAAACAATGACCAAAGTAGATTGTGCCAAGTAGATGGTACCTTTGTATTTGCATTTTGAGCAAATAGTGATGGTCTGTTTTCCTATCATATTAATTACTGCACTGGGTTCAATTTGTGATGTTTGCAAGTCAAATTTATTTTCATATGGGCAGCAAAAGGAAAAAATATAATGCTATCTAGACTTTTCACTGATCATACCAAAGATAAGTGATGTCTCCTACACAACCTTCTTCTTGTAGACGTTGTTGGGCCTCCAAGTGCAGAGGTTTGTAGGACAGTAGCAAATTTCCCTCAAGTGGATGACGTAAGGTTTATCAATCCGTGGGAGGCGTAGGATGAAGATGGTCTCTCTCAAGCAACCCTGCAACCAAATAACAAAGAGTCTTTTGTGTCCCCAACACACCCAATACAATGGTAAATTGTATAGGTGCACTAGTTCGGCGAAGAGATGGTGATACAAGTGGAATATGGATGCTAGATATAGGTTTTTGTAATCTGAAAATATAAAAACAGCAAGGTAACTAATGATAAAAGTGAGCGTAAACGGTATTGCAATGCTAGGAAACAAGGCCTAGGGTTCATACTTTCACTAGTGCACGTTCTCTCAACAATAATAACATAATTGGATCATATAACAATCCCTCAACATGCAACAAAGAGTCACTCCAAAGTCACCAATAGCGGAGAACAAATGAAGAGATTATGGTAGGGTACGAAACCACCTCAAAGTTATTCTTTCTGATCGATCTATTCAAGAGTTCGTACTAGAATAACACCTTAAGACACAAATCAACCAAAACCCTAATGTCACCTAGATACTCCAATGTCACCTGGATACTTCAATGTCACCTCAAGTATCTGTGGGTATGATTATACGATATGCATCACACAATCTCAGATTCATCTATTCAAACCAACACAAAGTACTTCAAAGAGTGCCCCAAATTTCTACCGGAGAGTCAAGACTAAAACCTGTGCCAACCCCTATGCATAAGTTCACGAGGTCACTGAACCCGCAAGTTGATCACCAAAACATACATCAAGTGAATCAATAGAATAACCCATTGTCACCATGGTTATCCCACGCAAGACATACATCAAGTGTTCTCAAATCCTTAAAGACTCAATCCGATAAGATAACTTCGAAGGGAAAACTCAATCCATTACAAGAGAGTAGAGGGGGAGAAACATCATAAGATCCAACTATAATACCAAAGCTTGCGATACATCAAGATCGTACCAAATCAAGACAACGAGAGAGAGAGAGAGATCAAACACATAGCTTCTGGTACATACCCTCAGCCCCGAGGGTGAACTACTCCCTCCTCGTCATGGAGAGTGCCGCGATGATGAAGATGGCCACCGGTGAGGGTTCCCCCCTCCGGCAAGGTGCCGGAACGGGTCGAGATTGGTTTTCGGTGGTTATAGAGGCTTGCAGCGGCGGAACTCCCTATCTATTATGCTCCTTGATGTTTTTAGGGTATATGGACATATATAGGCGAAAGAAGTCGGTCAGGGGAGCCACAAGGGGCCCACGAGGGTGGGGGCGCGCCCAAGGGGCAGGCGCGCCTCCCTGCCTCGTGGCCACCTCGAAGCTTCCTTGACATCTACTCCAAGTCTCCTGGATTGCTTCTGTTCCAAAAATAACGCTCCCGAAGGTTTCATTCCGTTTGTACTCCGTTTGATATTCCTTTTTTTCGAAACACTGAAATAGGCAAGAAAACAACAATTTGGGCTGGGCCTCCGGTTAATAGGTTAGTCCCAAAAATAATATAAAAGTGTTTAGTAAAGCCCATAACATCCAAAACAGATAATATAATAGCATGGAACAATCAAAAATTATAGATATGTTGGAGACGTATCATCATCCCCAAGCTTAATTCCTGCTCGTCCTCGAGTAGGTAAATGATAAAAACAGAATTTTTGATGTGGAATGCTACCTAACATATTTATCAATGTAATCTCTCTTTCTTGTGGCAAGAATATTCAAAACAAAAGTTGAATATTGACATGAAAACAATAATACTTCAATCATACTAACAAAGCAATCATGTCTACTCAAAATACTATGGCCAAAGCAAGCTATCCCTACAAAATCATATAGTCTGGCTATGCTCTATCTTCATCACACAAAATATTTAAATCATGCACAACCCCGATGTCAAGCCAAGCAATTGTTTCATACTTTTGATGTTCTCAAACTTTTTTAATCTTCACGCAATACATGAGCGTGAGCCATGGACAGAGCACTATAGGTGGAATAGAATGGTGGTTGTGGAGAAGACAAAAAGGAGAAGATAGTCTCACATCAACTAGGCGTATCAACGGTCTATGGAGATGCCCATCAATAGATATCAATGTGAATGAGTAGGGATTGCCATGCAACGGATGCACTAGAGCTATAAGTGTATGAAAGCTCAAAAAGAAACTAAGTGGGTGTGCATCCAACTCGCTTGCTCAAGAAGACCTAGGGCATTTTGAGGAAGCCCATCATTGGAATATACAAGCCAAGTTCTATAATGAAAGATACCCACTAGTATATGAAAGTGACAACATAGGAGACTCTCTATCATGAAGATCATGGTGCTACTTTGAAGCACAAGTGTGGTAAAAGGATAGTAGCATTGTCCCTTCTCTCTTTTTCTCTCATTTTTTTGTTTTTTGGGTTTTTTTGGGCATTCTCTTTTTTTAATGGCCTCTCTCTTTTTTTTCGTCCGGAGTCTCATCCCGACTTGTGGGGGAATCATAGTCTCCATCATCCTTTCCTCACTTGGGACAATGCTCTAATAATGATGATCATCACACTTTTATTTACTTACAACTCAATAATTACAACTCGATACTTAGAACAAAATATGACTCTATATGAATGCCTCCGGCGGTGTACCGGGATGTGCAATGAATCAAGAGTGACATGTATGAAAGAATTATAAAGGTGGCTTTGCGACAAATACAATGTCAACTACATGATCATGCAAAGCAATATGACAATGATGAAGCGTGTCATAATAAAGAGAACGGTGGAAAGTTGCATGGCAATATAGCTCGGAATGGCTATGGAAATGCCATAACAGGTAGGTATGGTGGCTGTTTTGAGGAAGGTATATGGTGGGTGTTGATGACCCATAAGTATAGGGGATCTATCGTAGTACTTTCGATAAGTAAGAGTGTCGAACCCAACGAGGAGCAGAAGGAAATGATAAGCGGTTTTCAGCAAGGTATTCTCTGCAAGCACTTGAATAATAGGTAACAGATAGTTTTGTGATAAGATAATTTGTAACGAGAAACAAGTAACAAAAGTAAATAAAGTGCAGCAAGGTGGCGCAATCCTTTTTTTAGCAAAGGACAACCTGGAGAAACTCTTATATAGAGAAAAGCGCTCCTGAGGACACATGGGAATTATCGTCAAGCTATTTTTCATCACGTTCATATGATTCGCGTTCGGTACTTTGATAATTTGATATGTGGGTGGACCGGTGCTTGGGTGCTTCCCTTACTTGGACAAACATCCAACTTATGATTAACCCCTATTGCAAGCATCTGCAACTACAAAAGAAGTATTAAGGTAAACCTAACCATAGCATGAAACATATGGATCCAAATCAGCCCCTTACGGAGAAAACGCATAAACTAGGGTTTAAGCTTCTGTCACTCTAGCAACCCATCATCTACTTATTACTTCCCAATGCCTTCCTCTAGGCCCAAACAATGGTGAAGTGTCATGTAGTCGACGTTCACATGACACCACTAGAGGAGAGACAACATACATCTAATCAAAATATCGAACGAATACCAAATTCACATGACTACTAATAGCAAGACTTCTCCCATGTCCTCAGGAGCAAAGTAACTACTCACAAAGCATATTCATGTTCATAATCAGAGGAGTATTAATATGCATATAGGATCTGAACATATGGTCTTCCCCCAAATAAACTAACTAGCATCAACTACAAGGAGTAATCAACACTACTAGCAACCTACAGGTACCAATCCCAGACTTAGAGACAAGAATTGGATACAAGAGATGAACTAGGGTTTGAGAGGAGATGGTGCTGGTGAAGATGTTGATGGAGATTGGCCCCCTCCCGATTAGAGGAGCGTTGGTGATGACGATGGCGATGATTTCCCCCTCCCAGAGGGAAGTGTCCCCGACAGAACAGCTCTGCCGGAGCCCTAGATTGGTTCCGCCAAGGTTCCGCCTCGTGGCGGCGGGGTCTCGTCCGGAAAGCTTGCTTATGATTTTTCTTCGGACGAAAGACTTCATATAGTATAAGATGGGCATCGGAGGGCCAACTGGGGGCCCACGAGGCACGGGGGCGTGCCCAGGGGGGTAGGACGTGCCCCCCACCCTCGTGGCCAGGGTGTGGGCCCCCTCTGGTATTTCTTCCGCTCAGTATTTTTTATTATTTCGAAAAATAACTTTCATGGAGTTTCAGGACTTTTGGAGTTGTGCAGAATAGGTCTCTAATATTTGCTCCTTTTCCAACCCAGAATTCCAGCTGCCGGCATTCTCCCTCCTTATGTAAACCTTGTAAAATAAGAGAGAATAGGCATAAGTATCGTGACATAATGTATAATAAATCCCATAATGCAATAAATATCGACATAAAAGCATGATGCAAAATGGACGTATCAACTCTCCCAAGCTTAGACCTCGCTTGTCCTCAAGCGGAAGCCGATAACGATAAATATGTCCAAATATTTAGAGGTAGAGGTGTCGATAAAATAAAATACGGACATGAAGGCATCATGATTATCTATTATATATAAAAAGTATTTGATGGGTTCACCAGAAAAAAAGAAAATAATCTAGAAATTACCACAAAAAATAGAAACATCCAGCCGTTTATTTTATTGACTGAAATTATATAGCCATTAGATTAGAATTAAGTGAAAAAATTACCCACCGTTGCCATTATAAAGGTTATAAACATATTACCCACCATTGCCATTATAATGGTTAGCCAATCAGTTTCCTCCTGTCCCCACGCCCAAGCTATGGCAGTATATATAGAAACCCTATTAAAAAGAAAAAGAATACAGGGGCAGCCTTACGAAAACAGGAGAATAGAAAATATTAGGACGATTAGAATCACCGCCGCCCTTCTTCACAGCCATGCTCTTGCTGCCCTCGGCAACATACGTCCTAGCCATAAGGAAGAGGTCGCGGCCCGTACGTCTATACAGAGCGCCAATCCAAGACGTATTTTCCAAATTGTTTAGGGTCATCCACTATCTCTTTCCTAGCAAGGCCTTCATCGTGGGATCTCAACCAGAATCAAAAAGGAATATGTTTGCTGCTCAAGTACAGGACCGGCGAGAAATTATCATGGAGGAAGGTCATGTATGGGGACCTGCTGGAGGTGGCCTCTAAGTTTGTTTTATGGGTAAGAGTGTAGAAGCTGACGAGCCTCTAATCTACAAAATTTGGTGCCCATGAAAATCAGCCGGCAGCCCTGTCGACATGAAGACGCTCCAGCACATGGCGGCATGCTACAAGATATACCAACGGTTTGCCGGCGGCAGGAGCCAGGTTCATTCGATATGAAGCTTCCTCACATATTGACGTCATATTCATAACCTTGCTCGATCACCTGGTATGTGTGAGAGCGGAAATCATCTTGCCCGATGTAATGGACATGCAGGCCAGATATTGTTGTAAGGGCGTGTCTCCGTTTACCTTGCATGAAGCTGCTGACTGATCGATGCAATACACGTACGGAAGCAAGGATTCCGAGAAGCAATAACCTTGATTGGAGTGGAGAAATTATTTTTTGCAATAGACCTGATTAGAGTAGAAACTGTAGAGTATTTTTCTTTTCTGCGTGCTTGGGAAGGCAAGCCAATAGGCAGAGTTTGCATCTGGACGGATGAAGATCAACCAACGCACAATCAGCTCGCACCTCACTAAAAGAACATGAAATAGCAGCCTAGCAGCTCACATCAGTGCGTACTGCGTACATCATGAGTCGTGCGTACTGTAGTTCCAGGTTTGCAGTTCGACCATGACATGGACGCAGAGATCAGCTAGATTGAGAATTACGTGTGCAGCTTGCCGTAGACACTACATGTGCAGCTTGCCGAAGACTCCATACGTGACTGGTCGTTTCTCTGAGCAGCTCTCTCCTAAACATCGTGATAACCTTTCGCTATCACAACAGGCCACAAGTTGCTGGAGACATAAATTGATGTTTCTCTTGGCTAGCTTTGCACCTGTATGTCTTGCACCTTGAGAAATCAATAGGGCTCAAAAACGAACATGTTGACAGGAAGTACGCGAGGATACATTGGCGATTGGAACGAGGAAGCGGCGCCGACGACAAGGTTAAGGACCTAATACGGATGTTTTTCTGACAGGGTCGACTATAGACAATCCACGGTGACCTCCTGTTCGTTCGTCTACACTAACCCTCTAATTGCCTCATAATTCCCATGTAGTCTTCTCACATTATATGGAAAGAATTATATCTGGATAATTTACTATTTCCACGAATCGACGTAGAAGAAGTGAATAAATTTTCATGTACTAATGACCAATTGCTTTGTGTAGATTTTACCATATAAGGATAGATCAGGCCATAATAATGAGCATATAGTTAGGTGGACAGTATATGTGTCGTTTTTAGCTACCAGTTTAGTTATGGTAGGATTACCTTCATTGTACTGGAGTACCTTAACACGATTAATCTTATGGTAATTCCTATATCAGAACATGATATTCACTACTTTAGTGTTAAGGATAGCAGTTCAAAATAATGTGTGAGTTTCCTATGTTTTCAGTGAAAGCAAACAATCCAATTGGTAGATCATATAATTGTCTTCATTATTGGTAGTTTCGTCCATTTTGAAAAACCGGAATCATATCAGTATAAGATTGGCTCGACTTTGCTATTCCCTTCACTTCCTATGCAAACCATGCTTTAGACAATTCCCACAATTGTTCGTAATGTTATTCACATTATGTAGAGACATGCGATAAGCCTGTAATGTCGCTGCGTCCAAATGTATAGATCAGTTGCAGCGCATAATGATGATGAATTCCAGGAGCTATGCTTCCTAAAAAAATATCAGAAAATTGTAGAAGGTTTGTAAGTGCTATACAAATTCAAAATGTCCATCTTGATTTTGAGGGGATATTAACATGACTGTAGTTACAATTTATATAATTTATATAACTCTTTGTTTAGAATTCAACACGTTTTTATCATTCTTACCATATATACATACAATTTATAGATTGTTACAATGTATTTGTAGTTAACAATTGAACTTTGTTCAAAATTTTATCTAGGGTCAAATTAAGCATCAGTATTTTCCGCAAATGTCTGCGTCATTCTGCCTACATTGAATATGCGTGTGCTGTTCTAATTAAATTACCTCTCATGGTATTTGCATGATAGACTCAGGTCCTTAAGTAAACATAATGCATGGATCATATTGTTGTGAACTACAATAACACACTTATTGCTAGATTTAAATAGACATTTAAACATATGTTTTTCTTAGTTGACATAATTTATAGTACAGACAACATAGTTTCATTGCATTAAATGTGCCAGTACATGTGAGGCTATAGAAAATATTTCATTCTTCTATAGTATTGTTGTAATTTTACTATTACATATTTTCCTTTTCTTCAATAGATTTTTATGAAGTAGCTTCCATATATATGTCCTCCATAGAACATTGTCTCTATGACTTACAAAGGCATATTAAATCTAGCACCATAATAGGACAATAAATAATATTTATATAAGACTGTAATTCTAATTCTGATTATTTCAATACAAAAGAGGGTCTTTCCGCTACAAGCACATGAACAGAGAGATTTCATCATTGATTGTCTTACTCAGGATAAACAAAGGAAATTGATGAATAGTAAAAATAATATTTTCTTAACTACTTATACAAATAGAGTGCTAGATCTGTTCTTGATCGACAAAAAAATTCGATTCGATGGTGTGCACTGAAACCATCGCATAAGCTATGCATAGACTAATTCAAGCACAAAAAATAAATAAGTGCTATCAGCATCACAATGACAAAATATAAATTGAAAGAATTTATGCCTACACACATTTGTATGTGTTTGTTCCATCCAACTACCGATCTTTCCTCACATGATCAAGACAATTCAATCACAATCAATTAAGTGTTATCAAGCATCGCCATGACAAGATATATACTGAAAACACGTTTGGAAATATAAATATGTTGGAAATATTTATGACAATATTAATGGCGTTTGTAAAGAGGTTGATATGTATGCATTAGTTGATTGCTCTTTAAACATTTGGGTATGATTATATGGATTTCGAGATTTATTATTAAAGTTTCAAAAGTTATAGCCCGCGCAGTGAGCGGGCCACTTTGCTAGTTCTCATAACAGCAACATATATGGATAATGTCATATGATTTCTTATGCTCAAGTAATAACCTATTCACAATGCAAAGTATGAATCAGAAACTTTATTGAGAACTAACAAACTATATTCTCAGTCATTGAAGCAACTGCAATTTATCATAACATCAGAAAGAGTCTATGTCAGAGCCTCTTAGCAAGTCCACATACTAAACTATCATTTAGTCTTTCACAATTGCTAACACTCACGTAATACTTGTGGTTACGGAGTTTTAATCGAACACAGAGAAAGATAGGGGCTTATAGTTTCGCCTCCCAACCTTTTACCTCAAGGATAATGTCAATAATAATAGTTCATGCTAACTTACATCCAATTAGATATATATATCAGGATCTTTCCAACACACTGTGATTGCCAAAGGATAAAATGTACAAAGGAAAGGTGAAGATCACCATGACTCTTGCATAAGGTCGAAGATAAAAGTAAAAGATAGGCCCTTCGCAGATGGAACCAGAGGTTGCCATGCGCTTTCAGGGTTGGATGCATAAAATCTTAATGCGAAAGAACATCACTTTATATTTCCACTTGTGATATGGACCTTTATTATGCAGTCCGTCGCTTTTATTTCTTCCACATCACAAGATCGTACAAGGCTTATTTCCTCCACACCAATCTATCATACATATTTAGAGAGTAATTTTTCTTGCTTGCACCGATGACAACTTACTTGAAGGATCCTACTCAATCCATAGGTAGATATGGTGGACTTGTTGGGGAACGTAGTAATTTCAAAAAAATTCCTACGCACACGCAAGATCATGGTGATGCATAGGAACGAGAGGGGAGAGTGTGTCCACGTACCCTCGTAGACCGAAAGCGGAAGTGTTAGCACAACGCGGTTGATGTAGTCGTACGTCTTCACGATCCGACCAATCAAGTACCGAATGCACGTACGACACCTCCGAGTTCTGCACACGTTCAACTCGATGACGTCCCTCGAACTCCGATCCAGCCGAGTGTTGAGGGAGATTTTCGTCAGCACGATGCCGTGGTGACGATGATGATGTTCAACCGACGCAGGGCTTCGCCTAAGCACCGCTGCGATATTATCGAGGTGGATTATGGTGGAGGGGGGCACCGCACACGGCTAAGAGATCAAGAGATCAATTGTTGTGTCTATGGGGTACCCCCTCCTCCGTATATAAAGGGGGGAGGAGGAGAGGGACGGCCAAGGGGAGGAGGCGCCCAAGGGGGGCAATCCTACTCCAAGTAGGATTTCCCCCTCTTTCCTAGTCCAAGTAGGAGAGGGGAAGGAAGGGAAGGAGAAGGAGAAGGAAGGAGAGGGAGGAAAGGAGGAAGGGGGCTGGCCCCTAGTCCAATCGGTTTGGGCTAGGGGCGCCATCTCCTCCTCTCTTCCACCACTTGGCCCATGAGGCCCATTGCTTCTTCCTCGTATTCCCGTAACTCCCCGGTACCCCTGAAAATGCCCGAATCACTCGGAACCTTTCCGATGTCCGAATGTAGTTGTCCAATATATCGATTTTTACGTCTCGACCATTTCGAGACTCCTCGTCATGTCCCCGATCTCATCCGGGACTCCGAACTACCTTCGGTACATCAAAACACATAAACTCATAATATAACCGTCATCAAACTTTAAGCGTGCGGACCCTACGGGTTCGAGAACTATGTAGACATGACCGAGACACGTCTCCGGTCAATAACCAATAGCGGAACCTGGATGCTCATATTGGCTCCCACATATTCTACGAAGATCTTTATCGGTCAAACCGCATAACAACATACGTTGTTCCCTTTTATCATCGGTATGTTACTTGCCCGAGATTCGATCGTCGGTATCTCAATACCTAGTTCGTTACCGGCAAGTTTGTTTACTCGTTCTGTAATACATCATCCCGCAACTAACTCATTAGTTGCAATGCTTGCAAGGCTTATAATGATGTGCATTACCGAGTGGGCCCAGAGATACCTCTCCGACAATCGGAGTGACCAATCCTAATCTCGAAATACGCCAACCTAACAAGTACCTTTGGAGACACCTGTAGAGCACCTTTATAATCACCCAGTTATGTTGTGACGTTTGGTAGCACACAAAGTGTTCCTCCGGTAAACGGGAGTTGCATAATCTCATAGTCACAGGAACATGTATAAGTCATGAAGAAAGCAATAGCAGAATACTAAACGATCGTGTGCTAAGCTAATTGAATCGGTCAAGTCAATCACATCATTCTCCTAATGATGTGATCGCATTAATCAAATTACAACTCATGTCAATGCCTAGGAAACATAACCATCTTTGATCGACGAGCTAGTCAAGTAGAGGCATACTAGTGACACTCTGTTTGTCTATGTATTCACACAAGTATTATGTTTCCGGTTAATACAATTCTAGCATGAATAATAAACATTTATCATGATATAAGGAAATAAATAATAACTTTATTATTGCCTCTAGGGCATATTTCCTTCAGTCTACCACTTGCACTAGAGTCAATAATCTGGGCTCGCCGATCATTGGGCAAGTCAATCAAAGTCCATACTTTGTTCTTATACATGGATCTCATCTCAGATTTCATGGCCTCAAGCCATTTTGCGGAATCTGGGCTCATCATCGCTTCCTCATAGTTCGTAGGTTCGTCATGGTCAAGTAATATGACCTCCAGAATAGGATTACCGTACCACTCTGGTGCGGATCTCACTCTGGTTGACCTACGAGGTTCGGTAGTAACTCCATCTGAAGTTTCAAGATCATCATCATTAGCTTCCTCACAAATTGGCGTAGGAATCACTGGAACTGATTTCTATGATGAACTACTTTCCAATTCGGGAGAAGGTACAATTACCTCATCAAGTTCTACTTTCCCCCCACTCACTTCTTTCAAGAGAACCTCCTTCTCTAGAAAGGATCCATTCTTAGCAACGAATGTCTTGCCTTCGGATCTGTGATAGAAGGTGTACCCAACAGTCTCCTTTGGGTATCCTTTGAAGACATATTTCTCCGATTTGGGTTTGAGCTTATCAGGATGAAACTTTTTCATATAAGCATAACAACCCCAAATTTTAAGAAACGACAACTTTGGTTTCTTGCCAAACCACAGTTCATATTGTGTCGTCTCAACGGACTTAGATGGTGCCCTTTTTAACGTGAATGCAGCTGTCTTTAATGCATAACCCCAAAACGATAGTGGTAAATCGGTAAGAGACATCATAGATTGCACCATATCTAATAAAGTACGGTTACGATGTTCAGACACACCATTACACTGTGGTGTTCCAGGTGGCGTGAGTAGCAAAACTATTCCGCATTGTTTCAAATGTAGACCAAACTCGTAACTGAAATATTCTCCTCCACGATCAGATCGTAGAAACTTTATTTTCTTGTTACGATGATTTTCAACTTCACTCTGAAATTCTTTGAACTTTTCAAATGTTTCAGACTTATGCTTCATTAAGTAGATATACCCATATCTGCTTAAATCATCCGTGAAGGTGAGAAAATAACGATATCCGCCACGATCCTCAACATTCATTGGACCACATACATCTGTATGTATGATTTACAATAAATTTGTTGCTCTCTCCATACTTCCGGAGAACGGCGTTTTAGTCATCTTGCCCATGAGGCACGGTTCGCAAGTACCAAGTGATTCATAATCAAGTGGTTCCAAAAGTCCATCAGTATGGAGTTTCTTCATGCGCTTTACACCGATATGACCTAAACGGCAGTGCCACAAATAAGTTGCACTATCATTATCAACCCTGCATCTTTTGGCTTCAACATTATGAATATGTGTATCACTACTATCGAGATTCAGCAAAAATAGACCACTCATCAAGGGTGCATGACCATAAAAGATTTTACTCATATAAATAGAACAACCATTATTCTCTGATTTAAATGAATAACCGTCTCACATCAAACAAGATCCAGATATAATGTTCATGCTTAACGCTGGCACCAAATAACAATTATTTAGGTCTAAAACTAATCCCGAACGTAGATGTAGAGGTAGCGTGCCGACTGCGATCACATCGACTTTGGAACCATTTCCCACGCGCATTGTCACCTCGTCCTTGGCCAGTGTTCGCTAATCCGTAGTACCTGTTTCGAGTTGCAAATATTAGCAACAGAACCAGTATCAAACACCCAGGTGCTACTGCGAGCTCTAGTAAGGTACACATCAATAACATGTATATCACATATACCTTTGTTCACCTTGCCATCCTTCTTATCCGCCAAATACATGGGGCAGTTCTGCTTCCAGTGACCAGTCTGCTTGCAGTAGAAGCACTCAGTTTCAGGCTTAGGTCAAGACTTGGGTTTCTTCTCCTGAGCAGCAACTTGCTTACTGTTCTTCTTGAAGTTCCCCTTCTTATTCCCTTTGCCCTTTTTCTTGAAACTAGTGGTCTTGTTGACCATCAACACTTGATGCTCCTTCTTGATTTCTAACTCCGCAGCCTTTAGCATTGCGAAGAGCTCGGGAATCGTCTTATCCATCCCTTGCATGTTATACTTCATCACGAAGCTCTTGTAGCTTGGTGGTAGTGATTGGAGAATTATGTCAATGACGCTATCATCCAGAAGATTAACTCCCAGTTGAATCAAGTGATTATTATACCCAGACATCTTGAGTATATGCTCACTGACAGAACTATTCTCCTCCATATTGCAGCTGTAGAACTTATTCGAGACTTCATATCTCTCAACTCGAGTATTTGCTTGAAATATTAACTTCAACTCCTGGAACATCTCATATGGTCCATGACGTTCAAAACATCTTTGAAGTCCCCATTCTAAGCCGTTATGCATGGTGCACTAAACTATCAAGTAGTCATCATATTGAGCTAGCCAAACGTTCATAATGTCTGCATTTTCTCCTGCAATAGGTCTGTCACCTAGCCGGTGCATCAATGAAATAATTCTTCTGTGCAGCAATGAGGATAAACCTCAGATCACGGACCCATTCCACATCATTGCTACTATCATCTTTCATCTTAGTTTTCTCTAGGAACATACATAAAACATAGGGAAGCAACAACGCGAGTTATTGATCTACAATATAGATATGCTAATACTACCAGGACTAAGTTCATGATAAATTAAAGTTCAATTAATCATATTACTTAAGAACTCCCATTTAGATAGACATCCCTCTAATCATCTAAGTGAACACGTGATCCAAATCAACTAAACCATAACCGATCATCAAGTGAAATGGAGTAGTTTTCAATGGTGAACATCACTATGTTGATCATATCTACTATATGATTCACGCTCGACCTTTCGGTCTCAGTGTTCCGAGGCCATATCTGCATATGCTAGGCTCGTCAAGTTTAACCTGAGTATTCTGCATGTGCAAAATAGGCTTGCACCCATTGTAGATGGACGTAGAGCTTATCACACCCGATCATCAAGTGGTGTCTGGGCACGACGAACTTTGGCAACGGTGCATACTCAGGGAGAACACTTTTATCTTGAAATTTAGTGAGAGATCATCTTATAATGCTACCGTCAATCAAAGCAAGATAAGATGCATAAAAGATAAACATCACATGCAATCAATATAAGTGATATGATATGGCCATCATCATCTTGTGCTTGTGATCTCCATCTCCGAAGCATCTCCATGATCGCCATCGTCACCGGCGCGACACCTTGATCTCCATCGTAGCATCGTTGTCGTCTCACCAATCTTATGCTTCTACGACTATCGCTACCGCTTAGTGATAAAGTAAAGCATTATAGGGCGATTGCATTGCATACAATAAGGCGACAACCATATGGCTCCTGCCAGTTGCCGATAACTCAGTTACAAAACTTGACCATCTCATACAATAAAATTTCGCATCATGTCCTGACCATATCAAATCATAACATGCCCTATAAAAACAAGTTAGACGTCCTCTACTTTGTTGTCGCATGTTTTACGTGGCTGCTATGGGCTTAGCAAGAACCATTCTTACCTACGCATCAAAACCACACCGATAGTTTGTCAAGTTGGTGTTGTTTTAACCTTCACAAGGACCGGGCATAGCCACACTCGGTTCAACTAAAGTTGGAGAAACTGACACCAACCAGCCACCTATGTGCAAAGCACGTCGGTAGAATCAGTCTCGCGTAAGCGTACGCGTAATGTCGATCCGGGCCGCTTCATCCAACAATACGGCCGAACCAAAGAATGACATGCTGGTAAGCAGTATGACTTATATTGCCCACAACTCACCTGTGTTCTACTCGTGCATATAACATCAACGCATAAAACCAGCCTCAGATGCCACTGTTGGGGAACGTAGTAATTTCAAAAAAATTCCTACGCACACGCAAGATCATGGTGATGCATAGCAACGAGTGGGGAGAGTGTGTCCACGTACCCTCGTAGACCGAAAGCAGAAGCGTTAGCACAACGCGGTTCATGTAGTCGTACGTCTTCACGACCCAACCGATCAAGTACCGAACGCATGACACCTCCGAGTTCCGCACACGTTCAACTCGATAACGTCCCTCGAACTCCGATCCAGCCGAGTGTTGAGGGAGAGTTTCGTCAGCACGAAGACATGGTGACGATGATGATGTTCTACCGACGCAGGGCTTCGCCTAAGCACCGCTACAATATTATCGAGGTGGATTATGGTGGAGGGGGGCACCGCTCACGGCTAAGAGATCAAGAGACCAATTGTTGTGTCTATGGGGTGCCCCCCTCCTCCGTATATAAAGGGGGGAGGAGGAGAGGGCCTGCCAAGGAGAGGAGGCGCGCCCAAGGTGGGCAATCCTACTCCAAGTAGGATTTCCCCCTCTTTCCAAGTCCAAGCAGGAGAGCGAAAGGAAGGGAAGGAGAAGGAGAAGGAAGGAGAGGGAGGAAAAGGAGGAAAGGGGGGCTGGCCCCCTAGTCCAATTCGGTTTGGGCTAGGGGGGCCGCGCGCCCTGCCTCCTCTCTTCCACCACTTGGCCCATGAGGCCCATTGCTTCTTCCTCCTATTCCCGTAACTCCCCGGTACCCCCGAAAATACCCGAATCACTCGGAACCTTCCGATGTCCGAAGATAGTCGTCCAATATATCGATATTTACGTCTCGACCATTTCGAGACTCCTCGTCATGTCCCCGATCTCATCCGGGACTCCGAACTACCTTCGCTACATGAAAACATATAAACTCATAATATAACCGTCATCGAACTTTAAGCGTGCGGACCCTACGGGTTCAAGAACTATGTAGATATGACCGAGACACGTCTCCGGTCAATAACCAATAGCGGAACCTGGATGCTCATATTGGCTCTCACATATTCTACGAAGATCTTTATCGGTCAAACCGCATAACAACATACGTTGTTCCCTTTGTCATCGGTATGTTACTTGCCTGAAATTCGATCCTCGGTATCTCAATACCTAGTTTAATCTCGTTACCGGCAAGTCTCTTTACTCGTTCTGTAATACATCTTCCCGCAACTAACTCATTAGGTTCAATGCTTGCAAGGCTTATAGTGATGTGCATTACCGAGTGGGCCCAGAGATACCTCTCCGACAATCGGAGTGACAAATCCTAATCTCGAAATACACCAACCCAACAAGTACCTTTGGAGACACCTTTAGAGCACCTTTATAATCACCCAGTTACATTGTGACGTTTGTTAGCACACAAAGTGTTCCTCCGGCAAACGGGAGTTGCATAATCTCATAGTCATAGGAACATGTATAAGCCATGAAGAAAGCAATAACAGAATACTAAACGATTGTGTGCTAAGCTAACTGAATGGGTCAAGTCAATTACATCATTCTCCTAATGATGTGATCCCATTAATCAAATTACAACTCATGTCAATGGCTAGGAAACAGAACCATCTTTGATCAACGAGCTAGTCAAGTAGAGGCATACTAGTGACACTCTGTTTGTCTATGTATTCACACAAGTATTATGTTTCCGGTTAATACAATTCTAGCATGAATAATAAACATTTATCATGATATAAGGAAATAAATAATAACTTTATTATTGCCTCTAGGGCATATTTCCTTCAGTCTACCACTTGCACTAGAGTCAATAATCTAGTTCACATCGCCATGTGATTTAACATCAATGGGTCACATCTTTATGTGGTTAACACCCATAGTTCACATCGACATGTGACCAACACCCAAAGGGTTTACTAGAGTCAGTAATCTAGTTCACATCGCTACGTGATTAACACCCACAGAGTACAAAGGTGTGATCATGTTTTGCTTGTGAGATAATTTTAGCCAACGGGTCCGTCACATTCAGATCCGTAAGTATTTTGCAAATTTCTATGTTTACAATGCTCTGCACGGAGCTACTTTAGCTAATTGCTCCCACTTTTCAATAAGTATTTGGATTGTGACTTAGAGTCATCCAGATCGGTATCAAAGCTTGCATCGACGTAACCCTTTACGACGAACCTTTTGTCACCTCCATTATCGAGAAACATATCCTTATTCCACTAAGGACAATTTTGACCGCTGTTCAGTGATCTACTCCTAGATCACTATTGTACTCCCTTGCCAAAATTAGTGTAGGGTATACAATAGATCTGGTACACAGCATGGCATACTTTATAGAACCTATGGCTGAGGCATAGGGAATGACTTTCATTTTCTTTCTATCTTCTGCCGTGGTCGGGCTTTGAGTCTTAATCAATTTCACACTTTGTAACACAGGCAAGAACTCTTTCTTTGACTGTTCCATTTTGAACTACTTCAAAATCTTGTCAAGGTATGTACTCATTGAAAAAACTTATCAAGCGTCTTGATCTATCTCTATAGATCTTGATGCTTAAAATGTAAGCAGCTTCACCGAGGTCCTTCATGGAAAAACTCTTATTCAAGTATCCCTTTATGCTATCCAGAAATTCTATATCATTTCCAATCAACAATATGTCATCCACATATAATATCAGAAATGCTACACAGCTCCCACTCACTTTCTTGTAAATACAGGCTTCTCCAAAAGTCTGTATAAAACAATATGCTTTGATCAACTTATCAAAGTGTATATTCCAACTCCGAGATGCTTGCACCAGTCCATAGATGGATCGCTGGAGCTTGCATATTTTGTTAGCACATTTAGGATTGACAAAACCTCCTGGTTGCATCATATACAACTCTTCTTTAATAAATCCATTAAGGAATGCAGTTTTGTTTATCCATCTGCCAGATTTCATAAAATGCGGCAATTGCTAATATGATTCGGACAGACTTTAAGAATCGATACGAGTGAGAAAATCTCAGCGTAGTCAACACCTTGAACTTGTCGAAAACCTTTTGCGACAATTATAGCTTTATAGATAGTAACCCTACTATCAGGGTCCGTCTTCCTCTTGAAGATCCATTTAATCTCAATGGCTCGCCGATCATTGGGCAAGTCAATCAAAGTCCATACTTTTTTCTTATACATGGATCTCATCTCAGATTTCATGGCCTCAAGCCATTTTGCGGAATCTGGGCTCATCATCGCTTCCTCATAGTTCGTAGGTTCGTCATGGACAAGTAATATGACCTCCAAAATAGGATTACCGTACCACTCTGGCGGATCTCACTCTGGTTGACCTACGAGGTTCGGTAGTAACTTCATCTGAAGTTTCAAGATCATCATCATTAGCTTCCTCACAAATTGGCGTAGGAATCACTGGAACTGATTTGTATGATGAACTACTTTCCAATTTGGGAGAAGGTACGATTACCTCATCAAGTTCTACTTTCCTCCCACTCACTTCTTTCAAGAGAAACTCCTTCTCTAGAAAGGATCCATTCTTAGCAACGAATGTCTTGCCTTCGGATCTGTGATAGAAGGTGTACCCAACAGTCTCATTTGGGTATCCTATGAAGACATATTTCTCCGATTTGGGTTTGAGCTTATCAGGGTGAAACTTTTTCATATAAGCATCACAACCCCAAATTTTAAGAAACGACAACTTTGGTTTCTTGCCTAACAACAATTCATATTGTGTCGTCTCAACGGACTTAGATGGTGCCCTTTTTAACATGAATGCAACTGTCTTTAATGCATAACCCCAAATATTAGCAACAGAACCAGTATCAAATACACATGTGCTACTGCGAGCTCTAGTAAGGTACACATCAATAACATGTATATCACATATACCCTTGTTCACCTTGCCATCCTTCTTATCCGCCAAATACTTGGGGTAGTTCCGCTTCCAGTGACCAGTCTGCTTGCAGTAGAAGCACTCAGTTTCAGGCTTAGGTCCAGACTTGGGTTTCTTCCCCTGAGCAGCAACTTGCTTACTGTTCTTCTTGAAGTTCCCCTTCTTCTTCCCTTTGCCCTTTTCTTGAAACTAGTAGTCTTGTTGACCATCAACACTTGATGCTCCTTCTTGATTTCTACCTCCGCAGCCTTTAGCATTGCCAAGAGCTCGGGAATCGTCTTATCCATCCCTTGCATGTTATAGTTCATCACGAATCTCTTGTAGCTTGGTGGTAGTGATTGGAGAATTCTGTCAATGACGCTATCATCCGGAAGATTAACTCCCAGTTGAATCAAGTGATTATTATACCCAGACATCTTGAGTATATGCTCATTGACAGAACTATTCTCCTCCATCTTGCAGCTGTAGAACTTATTCGAGACTTCATATCTCTCAACTTGAGTATTTGCTTGAAATATTAACTTCAACTCCTGGAACATCTCATATGGTCCATGACGTTCAAAATGTCTTTGAAGTCCTGATTCTAAGCCGTTAAGCATGGTGCACTAAACTATCAAGTAGTCATCATATTGAGCTAGCCAAACGTTCATAATGTCTGCATTTGCTCCTGCAATAGATCTGTCACCTAGCAGTGCATCAAGGACATAATTGTTCTGTGCATCAATGAGGATAAACCTTAGATCACGGACCCAGTCTGCATCATTGCTACTATCATCTTTCAACTAAGTTTTCTTTAGGAACATACATAAAACATAGGGAAGCAACAACGCGAGCTATTGATCTACAATATAGATATGCTAATACTACCAGGACTAAGTTCATGATAAATTAAAGTTCAATTAATCATATTACTTAAGTACTCCCACTTAGATAGACATCCCTCTAATCATCTAAGTGATCACGTGATCCAAATCAACTAAACCATAACCGATCATCACGTGAAATGGAGTAGTTTTCAATGGTGAACATCACTATGTTGATCATATCTACTATATGATTCACGCTCGACCTTTCGGTCTCAGTGTTCCGAGGCCATATCTGCATATGCTAGGCTCATCAAGTTTAACCTGAGTATTCTGCGTGTGCAAAACTGGCTTGCACCCGTTGTAGATGGACGTAGAGCTTATCACACCCGGTCATCACGTGGTCTCTGGGCACGACGAACTTTGGCAACGGTGCATACTCAGAGAGAACACTTTTATCTTGAAATTTAGTGAGAGATCATCTTATAATGCTACCGTCAATCAAAGAAAGATAAGATGCATAAAAGATAAACATCACATGCAATCAATATAAGTGATATGATATGGCCATCATCATCTTGTGCTTGTGATCTCCATCTCCGAAGCACCTCCATGACCGCCATCGTCACCGGCGCGAGACTTTGATCTCCATCGTAGCATCTTGTCCTCTCGCCAATCTTATGCTTCTACGACTATCGCTACCGCTTAGTGATAAAGTAAAGCATTACAGGGCGATTGCATTGCATACAATAAAGCGACAACCATATTGCTCCTGCCAGTTGTCGATAACTCGGTTACAAAATATGATCATCTCATACAATAAAATTTAGCATCATGTTTTGACCATATCACAACACAACATGCCCTGCAAAAACAAGTTAGACGTCCTCTACTTTGTTGTTGCAAGTTTTACGTGGCTGCTACGGGCTTAGCAAGAACCGTTCTTACCTATGTATCAAAACCACAATGGTAGTTTGTCAAGTTGGTGCTATTTTAACCTTCGCGAGGACCGGGCGTAGCCACACTCGGTTCAACTAAAGTTGGAGAAACTGACACCCGCCAGCCACCTATGTGCAAAGCACGTCGGTAGAACCAGTCTCGCGTAAGCGTACGCGTAATGTCGGTCCGGGCCGCTTCATCCAACAATACGGCCGAACCAAAGTATGACATGCTGGTAAGCAGTATGACTTATATCGCCCACAACTCACTTGTGTTCTACTCGTGCATATAACATCAACGCATAAAACCAGGCTCGGATGCCACTGTTGGGGAACGTAGTAATTTCAAAAAAAATTCCTACGCACACGCAAGATCATGGTGATGCATAGCAACGAGAGGGGAGAGTGTGTCCATGTACCCTCGTAGACCGAAAGTGGAAGCGTTAGCACAACGCGGTTGATGTAGTCGTACGTCGTCACGATCCAACCGATCAAATACCGAACGCACGACACCTCCGAGTTCTGCACACGTTCAACTCGATGACGTCCCTAGAACTCTGATCCAGCCGAGTGTTGAGGGAGAGTTTCGTCAGCACGACGGCGTGGTGACGATGATGATGTTCTACCGACGCAGGGCTACGCCTAAGCACCGCTACGATATTATCGAGGTGGATTATGGCGGAGGGGGGCACTGCACACGGCTAAGAGATCAAGAGGTCAATTGTTGTGTCTATGGGGTGCCCCCCTCCTCCATATATAAAGGGGGAGGAGGAGAGGGCCGGCCAAGGGGAGGAGCCACGCCCAAGGGGGGCAATCCTACTCCAAGTAGGATTTCCCCCTCTTTCCTAGTCCAAGTAGGAGAGGGGAAGGAAGGGAAGGAGAAGGAGAAGGAAGGAGAGGGAGGAAAAGGAGGAAAGGGGGGCTGTTCCCCTAGTCCAATTCGGTTTGGGCTAGGGGGGCTGCGTGCCCTGCCGCCTCTCTTCCACCACTTGGCCCATGAGGCCCATTTCTTCTTCCTCGTATTCCCGTAACTCCCCGGTACCCCCGAAAATACCCGAATCACTCGGAACCTTTCCGATGTCCGAATATAGTCGTACAATATATCGATTTTTACATCTCGACCATTTCGAGACTCCTCGTCATGTCCCCTATCTCATCCGGGACTCCGAACTACCTTCGGTACATCAAAACACATAAACTCATAATATAACCGTCATCGAACTTTAAGCGTGCGGACCCTACGGGTTCGAGAACTATGTAGACATGACCGAGACACGTCTCCGGTCAATAACCAATAGCGGAACCTGGATGCTCATATTGGCTCCCACATATTCTACGAAGATCTTTGTTGGTCAAACCGCATAATAACATACGTTGTTCCCTTTGTCATCTGTATGTTACTTGCCCGAGATTCGATCGTCGGTATCTCAATACCTAGTTCAATCTCGTTACGGCAAGTCTCTTTACTGGTTCAGAATACATCATCCATAACTAATTCATTAGTTGCAATGCTTCTAAGGCTTATAGTGATGTGCATTACCGAGTGGGCCGAGAAATACCTCTCCAACAATCGGAGTGACAAATCCTAATCTCGAAATACACCAACCCAACAAGTACCTTTGGAGACACCTGTAGAGCACCTTTATAATCACCCAGTTACGTTGTGACCTTTGGTAGCACACAAAGTGTTCCTCCGGTAAACGGGAGTTGCATAATCTTATAGTCATAGGAACATGTATAAGTGATGAAGAAAGCAATAGCAGAATACTAAACGATCGTGTGCTAAGATAACTGAATGGGTCAAGTCAATCACATCATTCTCCTAATGATGTGATCTCGTTAATCAAATGACAACTCATGTCAATGGCTAGGAAACATAACCAGCTTTGATCAACGAGCTAGTCAAGTAGAGGCATACTAGTGACAATCTGTTTGTCTATGTATTCACACAAGTATTATGTTTCCGGTTAATACAATTCTAGCATGAATAATAATCATTTATCATGATATAAGGAAATAAATAATAACTTTATTATTGCCTCTAGGGCATATTTCCTTCAGGACTCTCATGGCAAAACTGGTTTAAGGGTATTTGGAAGCACAAGTAGTAGCTCTACTTGGTGCAAAGAATTTGGCTAGCATGAGGGGGAAAGGCAAACTCAACGTGTTAGATGATCCATGACAATATACTTTATCTCAGATATAAGAAAACATAACCCATTACGTTGTCTTCCTTGTCCAACATCAACTCTTTAGCATGTCATATTTTAATAAGTGCTCACAATCATAAAAGATGTCCAAGATAGTATATTTATATGTGAAACCTCTCTTTGTTTATTACTTCCTATTAATTGCAACGATGACCAAATCTATGTTTGTCAACTCTCAACAATTTTTAATCATCATACTCCTTATATGTGAAGTCATTACTCTCTATAAGATCAATATGATCTCTTTTTATTCTTTTCTCTTTTCTTTTATTCACTCAAGATCATGGCAAAGTAATCAAGCCCTTGACTCAACACTAATCTTTACTATATAGCTCACGGACTCGATTACATAGAGGGATCATAAAGCAAAACTCAAAACTAGATCATACCAAAACTTTTATTCTACTTTATCAAGATACTACTAAAAGGATCGAACTAAGAAAAATAGTAAAGATAGAGATGTGATGGTGATACGATATCGGGGCACCTCCTCCAGGCTTGGCAGTTGCCAAGGGGAGTGCCCATACCCATGTGATTATGTCTCCTTCCTCAGAAGTGGTGGTGATGGGGTTATTGATGAAGTAGGTTTGTCGTTCATCTTCCAAGGCATGGGCTCACCATCATAGAAAGATGATCGAGTCTCCGGGATCCTCAAATTTGCAGCCAAACTCATTCTCTTGAATCTATATTCATACTCACAGTTTGGTTTTGTAGGTCATAGATTTGGGCTTGGAGGTGCTCGATTTTCTCGTGGAGCTTGAAGATGGCCTCCCCAATGTCCTTGGCATCCAGCTTGTGGTTGTTGGTGAACTCCGCGATCATCATGTGATTGGAGTCAAGTCCACACTCCACCATCTCCTGGCACTTGAAAACTTGTTGCTCCATTGCCTCGAGCCTTGTCTCCATGCTTCCGGTCTTCCTCGGTCCCTCAACATCGCGGATGTGCAGCACCCCCTCATGCATCTCAATGGTTTGAGGGTGTTGCAGCACCTCCGCGAGGTAGGGGTTGATGACCTTCTCGAAGAACTTGTCCTTGGGGGCACTTGGAGACGTCATGATGATCTAGATCTGTCAGAAAAACAGCTCGAAACAAGAACATAGGATATTTGCGTGATACAGGAGTCAAAACCTTCGGGAGATTATATAATGATTTTTTACCGACCAAAATACGTATCGTGCAAGAAAACGGAGTCCGGGGAGCGCACGAGGTGCCCACGAGGTAGGGGGCGCGCCCTCCACCCTCATGGAGCCCTCGTGTCCTTCCCGGTCTGCTTCTTATTTTTCTATTTTTCTAAATATTCCAAAACAGAGAAAAATTGCCATTAGAACTGTTTTGGAGTCGGTTTACTTTCCGTACCACATACCTATTCCTTTTCGGAGTCTGAAACATTCTAGAAAGTATCCCTTATGTATTCCTCCGGGGTTACTATTTCAATCACATTGGTTTCAATATTTATGGGATTACCTGAGATATAATGTTTAATTCTTTGACCGTTCACCACCTTCGGGTTTGTGCCTTCGAAGTTGTTAATTTTTATGGCACCGGAACGATAGACCTCCTCGATAACGTAAGGACCTTCCCATTTAGAGAGAAGTTTTCCTGGAAAAAATCTTAAACGAGAGTTGTATAACAATACATAATCACCTACATTAAACTCACGCTTTTGTATTCTTTTATCATGCCATCTTTTAACCTTTTCTTTAAACAATTTGGCATTCTCATAGGCTTGGGTTCTCCATTCATCAAGTGAGCTAATGTCAAATAGCCTCTTCTCACCGGCAAGTTTGAAATCATTGTTGAGCTCTTGAATGGCCCAATATGCCTTATGTTCTAGTTCGAGAGGTAAGTGACATGCTTTTCCATAAACCATTTTATACGGAGACATACCCATAGGATTTTTATATGCAGTTCTATAGGCCCATAATGCATCATCCAGTTTCTTGGACCAATTCTTTCTAGATCTATTAACAGTCTTTTGCAAAAATTATTTGAGCTCTCTATTACTCAATTCTACTTGACCACTAGACTGTGGGTGATAAGGAGATGCAATTCTATGATTAACATCATACTTAGCAAGCATTTTACGGAAAGCCCCATGAATAAAATGTGAACCACCATCAGTCATTAAATATCTAGGGACTCCAAACCTCGGAAAAATTACTTCTTTAAGCATCTTAATAGAGGTGTTATGATCAGCACAACTAGTCGGAATAGCTTCTACCCACTTAGTAACGTAATCAACAACAACTAAAATATGTGTATATCCATTAGAGGCAGGAAACGGTCCCATATTGTCGGGGGAGGAAGAGCTGATCGTGCCCCTCGAGCACCTACGGGACCTGGATCCCTTTGTGGTTCGGAGGGGGACGGAGATTGCACAAAGAGCGGGTCGAGGCGATGCACACGAGAGGTTTTACCCAGCTTCGAGCTCTCCGAGAGATAATACTCCTCTGCTGCTTTGTGGATTATCTTGTGTTCTTGCTAGGGAGCAATGCGGGCTACAAAACCTATCCTGAATGTGATGAACTAAGCTGGAGCTGGACCGAAACCAGCCGAACCTCCTCTACGTTGCCCTCGGGCCTCCTTTTATAGGCACAAGGGGTTACCACATGTGGCAAGTAGACAAGGTTACAATGGTAAAAACCTGGGTTGGTACACCGCTTTGTACAGTGTACAGTAATCTATACCTAACTCTGACGGCAAGGGACAAAGGTCATCAATGCCCGTCTCAGTCGCCCGAACAGTGTAACAGGGACCGTTAAGTGCGCCTCCGTCCGCCACGAAGGTAGCTTGTCAGCGCCGTCTGTTGCTACTCCCCGCTGGCTGCACGGCCCGTCGACACGCGTGCTTGGGAGAGCCCCGTGGTGACACGTTGGCGGGTGAGCTGGAGCGGAGATGAAGAGAGGTCGCCCGCCCCGGCAAGCGCCTTTACGCGGCGAGAACCTTGTCGCGCTTGGGGGTTCAGTGCCCGCCAAGCCTTCCCGGCAAGCTCCTCTTGCCGGGGCCTCGCTTCCTTTGCGCCTTGAGTGGCCTTCCCGGCAAGCTCCTCTTACCGGGGTCTTGACTGCTTTGTTCTTGAATGGCTCCAAAGGAGCCGCTGAGGACCTTGGTGGCCATCAAGCCAGCCCTGCCGTGGGGCACTGCAACTGTCCGTGCACGAGTTCGGGGTATTAGGGTACCCCTACTCTAGTACACCGACAGGAGCCCCCGGGCCTGGGCCACACACGACGCCAAGCTCTGTTGGGCCAGGCCCAAAACAGTGCACGGGCGCGCGTGGTCTTGATTACGCCGTTACTTGCCTTGGACCCACCACGTCTCCCACGAACGGCACGCGCCTACCGCGTTCCTCTGTAACGGCACGCGTTAATTGTGGTGTCGTGGGTGAAGTGGGCGGCGTGCGAGGTCAGCTCATCTGTCGCCTCAGTTCTGTATCTCCGCCACGTGGTTCCCATGCACTCGGGGTCACGGGCGGTGGAAGTGGGAAGCTGGGCCGTTGTGAGCAGAGGCAGCAGGTCTGTCCTGATTCCCTGCTCTTCCTGTGCCTTGATTCGCCGAGCGGGGCGGCCGAGCCCCCACCTTGCTCCTTTTAAGAAGGGCGGAGGGGGAGCGCAGAAGCCCGCACTCTCCCATCCCTTCTTTTCTTCAGCTTCTGCTTCCCTTTCTCCCATTCGCCATGGAGAAAGGGAACCTTGGTTCTCCATCGGTGGCGGCGAGGGTCGCAGCTAGACAGCGCATCCCTCCCAATCCCACGCCCGGGGTGGCGGAGCCAGCCGCAAGGGGAAGAGGGAGGGGGCGAGGTCGTGGACGAGGCCGAGGAGCCCGAGGGAGAGGCGGACGAGGCGGTGCACCGTCTCCGCCTCCGTCGGCGGTTCCTCTCCGGGGGCGAGGTCGTGGACGAGCTCGAGGCGCTCGGGGAAGAGGCGGGCGGGGCGGCGTGCCGTCTCCGCCCCCGCCGGCGGTCCATACGGGGGACGACCCTTGCGAGTTCTTCGTCAAGCTGCGCCGGGCGCCTCGTCGTCGTCTCCGGCTTCCAGCTCCGTTCGCGATGGCGATGGAGTCGGATCCGCCCGAGACGTTGAGGTTGCACATGAGGGGCTGTGGGATCAGCGGCACGCGAGTCCGCGTTGTATTCCCAGCCCCTAATGTGATGTATCTTGATCGTGGGTGGAAAAGGTTCGCCCGCATCCACAACCTGCTGGCGGGGTTTACCCTCCATTTTTAGTTAATGGAGGGTGATCTCCTCTCCGCCAAGGTCTTCGGGGATCTTGGCACTCGGGCGAGGTGCTGCGTGGATAGCTCCTCCGACAGCGAAGATTCCTCCTCGAGCGAGAGTGGAGAGGAGGAGAGCGACAGCGACGACGAGGGTAGCGGGCCCAACTAGTTGTCGGGCGCCGCTCCGCGCGTTACCGGCGACCCCATCATCCGTGTCGCCGGCTCCTTGAACTCCCCGGGGTCGTCTCCTTGGGTGGCTGGCATAGGGAGGCTGCGGAAGGGGAAGAGGGATGGCGACAAGGCCGTCAAGTCGGAGTACGAGGGTGTAGTGCCCTCGATAGCGTGCTGACGTCCTGCCGCCCCGTCTTCGAGCCCTGCTTCCGGCGCTGCCGTCCCCGTCAATCCTTCGGAGAGCCCCCCACATGTTCTCTTGGTGCCTTCTGGCACCTGTAGCTCGCGTAGGCGCTCCCTTTGCCCTTCCCGCCTCCTTAACCTACCTCCTGAAGATAGGGACAGAAAAGGGATTACGGGCATCTTATCTTTTTAATTTGTAAGCCTTCGGGCCTTATCTGCATTTAAGAACTTGTAATCCTCTCTTTCATGTTTTTCACTCTCCACGGACTATATCCGAGAAGAATGTTTTAATGAAAGAGGATGTTTGAAGAAGGACGAAGGGCTTATCTCGATACCGTAGCCTCCGGCAACTCTGGTTTGCCGCAGACCCGGCAACTCCGACTTGCATGACCTCCGGCAACTCTGGCTTGCCGCAGCCCCCAACAACTCTAGCTTGCCGGGCTTGGGCCTTGATGCACCTTTCTTCTCTTCGTTGTTATTCTAGTCCCGAGAACAATTTAGCTAGTGCCGCGATAAGTTATTTTTGTAATATACATTATCTTAGGCCATCGAATGCAATGTTATTTCCTTTACTCGATTTCTTCCCTTGTATGTTTTCACCCTACGCTTTCAGGGAAACTTGCCGGTGCAGGCACCCTTGCCGCGAGCGCCGAGTGCGGAACTTCAGCAGCCTGCTGGCGGGGTCGCTACCGACAAGCAACCTCGTCGCGGACTAGTCGCAGCTCACTTAAATTGTTGAGCGGACTCGAAACAAAGTAAGGGCGCGACCAGTCACGATTTGGTTCCTCCGCACAGATTTTCCATACAAAGTACTATCGTTCGAGGAAGATAACTTGAAAATTTAAAACTGGTCGCTTAAACTTAGCAACTTAGCTTTTCTGTTGTCCGTCTTCCGGCAAGGCGACAGTTCCTCGAGCGATGCCCACACCATTATCTCCTCCTCTCCCCCCGGTTAACTTGTGGGTGGATGAACCTTCTTCTTGTTTGAGAAGAAAGAAGAGAAAAAGAAAGTTGTGGCGCCTAATGGCTCATTATAAACTTATCAAAAGCGGGTGCTGCACAAGATGTTAGTAAACACATGCATATTTTATTATGAAGGCATGTATTAACAAAAATGTGCGCAACCATAGGCTTTACTGATGCACGGGGTCTGCGCCCGGCTTTGTACAAAGGATTACATGCAACAGCGGCAAGACTTGTACAAAAGGGTGGTTGCCGGAACGGGTTCCGGCAACCGCGCCTCATGGGTAAAACTTGCGAAGATGCTCTATGTTCCAGGAATTGCTCACCGGAAAGCCGTCTTCGGTCTCAAGGCGGACAGCGCCGGGCCTAGTGACTCGTTTACCCGATAAGGCCTTCCCACTTCAAGTCAACTTGTTGGAATTCTTGGCGGATTGAGCGCGAAGAACAAGGTCGCCTTCCTCGAAGCTTCGGCATTAACTGCGGCTATGGTAGCGGCGCAAAGCTTGCTGGTAACGAGCAGCTCGTCTGCAGCTGAAGACGATCTTCCTCGAGGAGCAGCGCGTCATCTTGTCGCAGCTGCTCTTGCTCAAGCTCATCATAAGCGAGCACTCGAGGTGACCCGTATACGAGTTCCGTTGGGAGAACTATCTCTGCTCCGTAGATTAGAGCAAAGGGTGTCTGGCCAGTGGCTCGATTTGGCGTCGTCCTGATCGACCAAAGAACCGCTGGCAGCTCCTCGATCCAGTTCCTTCCGCACTTGTGCAGCCTGTCGAAAGTTCTGGTCTTGAGTCCTCGCAGCACTTCAGCGTTTGCTCTCTCTGCTTGACCGTTGCTTCTTGGATGAGCAACGGAAGCAAAGCAGATCTTGGCGCCAAGATCTTGGGCGTACTGCATGAAGGTGCGACTCGTGAACTGTGTGCCGTTGTCGGTGATGATCCGGTTAGGAATCCCAAAACGGCAAACAATTGACTGAAGAACTTGACGGTGATCGTGTTATCACCTTCCTCACTGGTTCCACTTCCGGCCACTTTGTGAACTTGTCGATTGCGACGTACAAGTATTCAAAGCCCCCGACAGCTCGGGGGAAGGGGCCGAGGATGTCGAGCCCCCAGACCGAGAAGGGCCAGGATAAAGGGATCGTCTGGAGAGCTTGAGCTGGCTGGTGTATCTGTTTTGAATGGAACTGGCACGCTTCACACTTGGTTACTTGTGCAGTTGCATCTGGAGGGCTTCGGCGAAGAAACCTTGCGGAAAGCTTTGCGGCAAGGGCTCTTCGCCAATGTGGTGACCACATATGCCTCCGTGTATCTCCGCCAACAGCTTCTGTCCATCTTCCGGCAAATACACTTCAATTTCACTCCGTTGAGTCTTCTTACATGCAGGATGTTGTCAACAAACTGGTACATACTTGACTGCCGGGCTACTTTTTCCGCTTCTTCTTGCTCTTCGGGAAGTTCTCCTGTCTGAAGGAAATGGACGATCTGCTATGCCCACGTTGGAGCCTGCGGCTCGACAACGAGGACTAAAGGCTCATCTACCACTGCGGGACCATCAGCTTCTACGGCAAGGACCTGCGGGTCCGTCGGAGCTCGATGATCCCCGTCAAGCTTGACGGAGCTAAGCTTGTCGGGAGCGTTTGCTTCAACGATACAAACTGCATGGTTTGTCGGAGCAGACTGCTCCTCAGTGATATTTGCGTTGGTTTTAGGGACCTTCTTGGCGGCGGCTTCGGAGAGCTCTGCCGGAAAGTAGTCGCCGGAAACCAATTTTCTCTTCTTGCTCTGTCCTGTCGATGGTGTCATGGTTGGCTGAGTCAGCTTGAGCACAAAAATCCCTGGTTCCACAGGTAACTTAAGTGCGGCACATTTGGAGAGGCCATCAGCTATATCATTCTACGCTCTTGGAACGTGTTCCATTTGCAGGCCTTCAAAGTGCTCTTCCAGCTTCCTCACTTCATCGACGTACGCTTCCATCAACGGACTCTGGTAATCTTTATTTACTTGGCGGACGACAAGTTGTGAGTCTCCCCTGACAATGAGCTTCTTGATCCCAAGGTCCACCGCAATCCTGAGACCGGCAAGCAAGCCTTCGTACTCTGCAGTATTGTTTGTTGCTTGTTCCTTGGGAAAGTGCATCTGGACTATGTACTTGAGGTGCTCTCCGGTGGGTGCGATAAGCAGCACGCCGGCACCGGCGCCTTGCAGCGAGAAGGCACCATCAAAGTACATCAGCCACTCTTTATTTGCCTCCTTGACGGGGATGCTCGTATCTGGAATTTCTTCATCTTGCGTTGGCGTCCACTCTGCTATGAATTCTGCCAATGCCCTGCTCTGGATAGTTGAAGTGCTTTCGAACTTGAGACCAAAGCTTGACAGTTCCAGCGCCCACTCAACAATCCTGCCTGTTGCTTCTGGATTTTGCAATATCCTCTTCAGCGAAAAGCGAGTGACAACTGTTATCTCATGTGCTTGGAAGTAATGGCGCAACTTTCTAAAAGAAGCTTCTGCACACCAGAGTACCTCGATCTAGCCCCCTGCAAAAGGGAACTGACAAAGTATACTAGGCGCTGCACCATCTTCTTTCGTATCTTGTCGCAACCCTGCTGTAACGCCCTCGATGCGGCTATATCTCCCACGTGTCGAGGCACGACTTAGAGGCATAACCGCATTGAAAGCAATGTCGCAAGTGAGGTAATCTTCACACAACACATGTAATAAATAAGGGAAAAGATACATAGTTGGCTTACAGTCGCCACTTCACACAATACATAAATAAACATCCATCATTCAAAGTACACTCAAGGTCCGACTACGGAACCAAAATAAAAGAAGATACCCCAAATGCTACACAGATCCCCAATCGTCCCAACTGGGCACCACTACTGATCATCTGGAAAAGACACATAGTAACGACCACGTTCCTCGTCGAACTCCCACTTGAGCTCGGTTGAGTCACCTGCACTGGCATCGTCGGAACCTGCAACTGTTTGGAAGTATCTGCGAGTCACGGGGACTCAGCAATCTCACACCCGCGAGATCAAGACTATTTAAGCTTATAGGAAGGACAGAGTAGAAGAGTGGAGCTGCAGCAAGCGACTAGCATATATGGTGGCTACACCGCAAAAGAGAGCGAGAAGAGGAGCAAAGCACGGACGTGAAACTAATAGCGATCAAGAAGTGATCCTGAACTACTTACGTCAGACATAACTCCAACACCGTGTTCACTTCCCGGACTCCGCCGAGAAGAGACCATCACGGTTACACACGCGGTTGATGTGTATTTTATTTGAGGTCAACTTCGGGTTTTCTACAACCGGACATTAACAAATTCCCATCTGCCTCATAACCACGGGCACGGCTTTCGAAAGATATTACCCTGCAGGGGTGTCCCAACTTAGCCCATTATAAGCTCTCACGGTCAACGAAGGATAATTCCTTCTACCGCAAAGACCCGATCAATCTCGGAATCCCGGACTACAAGACATTTCGACAGCAATAAAACAAGACCAGCAAAGCCACCCGAATGTGCCGACAAATCCCGATAGGAGCTGCACATATCTCGTTCTCAGGGCACACCGAATAAGCGAAGCGTACAGGAACCGACGTAATCCAAGTTGCCCAGGAATGGTCCCGCACGGTGCTCTAGTTTGGACCAACGCTCGAAGGAGCACTGGCCCGGGGTTTAAAATAAGATGACCCTCGGGCTCGCGAAAACCCGGGGGAAAAGGCTTAGGTGGCAAATGGTAAAACCAATGTTGGGCCTTGCTGGACGAGTCTTATTCAAAGCCAACTGTCAAGGGGTCCCATAAATCACCCAACCGTAAGGAACGCAAAATCAAGGAACATAACACCGGTATGACGGAAACTAGGGTGGCAAGAGTGGAACAAAACACCAGGCATAAGGCCGAGCCTTCCACCCTTTACCAAGTATATAGATGTATTAATTATAGCAGATATATATTGTGATATCCCCAACAAGTAAACATGTTCCAAAAGGAACAACATCTCCATGTTCAACAAGGAACAAACTTCAGCTTCACCGCAACTAGCAACGCTATAAGAGGGCTGAGCAAAGCGGTAACATAGCCAATCAGCGGTTTGCTAGGAAAAGGATGGTTAGGGGCTGACATGGCAATATGGGTGGCATGATATAGCAAGTGGTAGGCATCACAGCATAGGCATAGCAAAACAGCGAGCAACTAGCATAGCAAAGATAGAAGTGATTTCGAGGGTATGGTCATCTTGCCTGCAATGTTCTCAGAGTTGTCGAAAGCTTGATCCTCGTAAGCGTTCTCAACAGGTTCCTCGTTCACGTACTCGTCTACCGACTCTACCCAAAGCAACAACACAAACAAAGGAACCACAATAAATCACGGTGCAATGCACAATCAACATGATGCAAAACATGCATGATATGCGAGATGTGATATGCAATGCTTATGTGCGCTCCGGAAGGTAAATGATGAACCAGGCATCAACTTGGCAAACCAAGTATGCCACTGGAAAGATGAGATGATTTCGGTTGAAATCGATATAAAGATCACCGGAATCGGATGCACGGTTTGCAAATGACAAGCAAAACAAGAATGGCACAAATCTGCCATTAACAGCATGATGCCACTTAGCAAGCAACAAATAATTAAGCTAATGCACCCAAACGTATCAACAAGGCACATGGCAGTGATCTACACAAGATGCTCGACAAAATATGAGCACTGAGCTACGGCTAGTTCACATCATAACAGGTTTAAACAAGCATGGCAAAAGTGCTCAAAATATCAGGCTGGACATGACAAAAACAGCATCAGGTTGCAATGTTCAGAGCAACAAAACTACATGCTACAGGAACTTAAAATAGCAAAACATGGCATGGCATGAATCTAATCAAAGCATAGAACAAAAGTCCCTTACTGACCATAAGCCAAAAATGATTAGAAAATATAGTAACGCCCATGTCAATATTGAAAGTTTCGTTAACAGATTCAGCAACATGGCATGTCAAAAACTGATAACAAGTAGGCATGTTTACAAGCTCAATGCACTCACTACAGAGCCCTATATGATAAACTAAGCATACATACATCAAGAAGACATGACATAGAAGACATAGATGGCAAGAAAAATAACATAGCTTGCATGGATCAACCACAACAACCTTGGCAAAATTGAATAACATGTAAACAATCTGCCAGGAAACATTTGATAGCAAAAGTAGAGCTCGATTGACTCAGGATATGGCACTCCATAATTTCAAACAAAGGCATGGATGGATAGAGCAAGACATGTTTTACAAAACATCCTTACTGAAGTATCTCAAAATATGCATAGATCTCTCGGTATCATCAAGTTAACATGGCATCAAAATATCAGCTAACAGGGCTGAAATCAGCAACATCAGGACACCTACTTTGCATGCTTGTGCTAGTCACCACATAGATCACAAAAATACATGGCATACACCCCTGGAAAGATGGCATGGCATATTACAAAACACATGTAGGACTCAAATTCATAGGGTGCACACATCAATCATGGCAAAAACAACAAAAGTGCAATTCATTTGAGAAATGAAACTAACATCACATATCACTCTTCCAAAAGCATTACGGGCATCAACATGAGCTCAAATGAAAATTATGCAATGAGATGAAATGATCTACTCTTCGAGACGAACATTTTGACTTATTATACGTGCAAAATGGATCTACAGATGCAAAGATATAGCATGAAGAAAATGACACAAAAATATCATCAGAGTTAACACTTAGAAGAAAACGAGAGGGAAGAAGTCAGCGGCGCGCGCTGCCCGAGGTCGGATCTGGCGAGATCGGACGGCGGCGGCTCGCTGCTAGGCCTTCGCGGAGGGAGGAGGAGGCGCCGCGGGGCGGGCCGGAGGGGCAGGCCGGCGGCGGAGGCGCTTCAGGCGCCGGCCGCGGCGGCGCGCCGGGCGGCGAGGCGGCGGCCGGTTCGTCTGGCGGCGGTGCCGGCGGCGAGGGCGGCGGCGGCAGGCCGGAGGAAGGCGGCGGGCGGCGGCGCCGGGGCAGCGGCGAGGATGCGGCCGAGGCGGCGGGCGCTTCGGGCGCTGCGCGTCCGCCCAGAGGTGGCCATTGGCCCATGAGCAGCCAGGGAAGCGGCGATGGGGCGCCAGGCGGCTGACGTGGCAGCCCGTTGGCAGCGGGCGGCGGCGGACGCGTCCGCTCGCCGGACGAAATCCGGCCGGCGCGAGGAGCAAATTTTAGGGTTTGGGGTGGAATGATCCGGATTTGTAGGGGGTTTGCTTAAATAGGCATATAGGGAGCTAGGAGAGTCCAAATGAGGTGTAGTTTTCGCCCACGATCGTGATCGAACGACGGAGAGCATGGAAGTGACTTAGATGGGTTATTGGGCTGTTTTGGAGGGTGTTGGGCTGCAACTTAAAAGAGGCCTTTGCGAGAGTGCGTTAACCGTTGGAGTACCAAACGAGCTCCAATGACCGAAACTTGACCGTGGTCTACGGGTGGTATACCAAGGCCACTAGACAAACCTCGGTCCATTTCGAGAAGGTTTAGTACCCTTTGCGGAAAAAGCGTAAAAGGGCCGCGGGGAGATAGGAGTGTCGGATTGCAAAACGGACAACGGGAAAAATGCTCGGAATTATGAGACGAACACGTATGCAAATGCGATGCACATGATGACATGATAAAAATGCATGACATGGACAAAAAGCAAAATGAAGAAAACCCAACCACGGAGGGAAATATCATATATCAATGCCGAAAATGGCAAGAGTTGGAGTTACAAATATGGAAAGTTACTACCGGGGTGTTACAACACTCCACCACTACAAGAGGATCTCGTCCCGAGATCTAGGACTGAAAGAACTCCGGATATTCGGAACGGAGGTGATCCTCGCGCTCCCAGGTAGCTTCTCGGTCGGAATGGTGTGACCACTTCACTTTGAGGAATTTGATTGACTTGTTGCGAGTCTTGCGCTCGGTTTCTTCAAGAATAGCAACGGGGTGCTCATGATAAGAGAGATCTTCTTGATGGTCAATCTCTTCGAAGTTGATAGTGCGTTCAGGAGTCTTGAAGCACTTGCGAAGCTGTGACACGTGAAACACATCGTGCACGTTTGCAAAGTTGGATGGAAGCTCAAGTTGATAGGCGAGATCGCCTCTTTTGCCAATGATCTTGAAAGGACCCACGTATCTAGGGGCAAGCTTCCCTTTGATACCGAAGCGACGAGTGCCTTTCATTGGAGAGACGCGAGGTAGACATGGTCTCCGATTTCAAAAGCCACATCACGGTGCTTATCATCATAATAGCTCTTACGCGCGATTATGCTGCTTTGAGATTCTCACGAATGACTTGGCACATTTCTTACGCTACGTGATCAAGTCGTTGCCAAGAAGTTGGCGTTCACATCTCGCACCAATTGAGAGGAGTACGCACTTTCGCCATAGAGAATTTCGAATGGGGCCTTGCCCAAACTCGCTTGGAAGCTGTTGCTGTAGGAGAACTCGGCATATGGAAGACAATCTTCCCACTTCATACCGAAGGAAATGACACAAGCCCTGAGCATATCTTCAAGGATTTGATTAACTCGCCCGACTTGGCCACTTGTTTGAGGATGGAAAGCTGTGCTGAAACGAATGTTGGTGCCCATGGCCTTCTGAAAAGAATCCCAAAACTTGGAGGTAAAGATGCTGCCACGGTCTGAAGAGATCACTTGTGGAATGTCGTGCAAGGAGACAATCCTGGAGGTGTATAGCTCTGCCAACTAAGCTGCTGTGATGGATTCTTTGATAGGAAGAAAATGAGCCACTTTAGTAAGCTTGTCAATGACAACGAAGATAGCATCATTTCCACGCTTGGACTTAGGAAAGCCAGTCACGAAGTCCATTTCAATATGATCAAACTTCCATTCTGGAATAGCAAGAGGTTGAAGGAGACCAGCTGGTCTTTGGTGTTCTGCTTTCACCCTTCTGCAGACATCACACTCATTCACGAATTGAGCAATTTCTCGCTTCATTCGAGTCCACCAATATGACTGCTTGAGGTCATGGTACATATTCGTACTTCCAGGATGAATGGATAGAAGCGAATTGTGAGCCTCGTTCATAATGACTTTTCGCAGATCACCCTTAGGAACCACAATCCGGTCCTCAAAGAATAGAGTGTCTTTGTCATCAACGTGGAAGCACTTATACTTGGAAATGCCCTTGTCGATACCACGTTTCACCTTTTTCACCATGGCATCCAGAAGTTGAGCCTCACGAATCTGATCTTCCAAAGTAGGAGAGACTATGAGGTTGGCAAGAAAGCCTTGAGGAACAACTTGAAGATTCAGCTTGCGGAAAGCTTCACAGAGATCCGGTTGAAAAGGCTTGAGGATTAGACTGTTGCAGTAAGCTCTACTGCTCAAAGCATCTGCAATGACATTGGCTTTGCCCGGAGTATATTCAATACTTGGGTTGTAATCTTGAATCATTTCGACCCATCGAGTCTGCCTGAGGTTGAGGTTGGGCTGAGTGAAGATGTACTTGAGACTCTTGTGATCGGTGAAAATGTCCACTTTCCTTCCCAACAAGAGATGTCTCCACGTTATCAATGCATGGACAACTGCCGCCAACTCAAGATCGTGAGTGGGGTAGTTCTTCTCGTTGGGCTTCAATCTGGCGAGAGGTATAAGCCACAACTCTCTTCTCTTGCATTAACACAGCACCGAGACCTTGAAGAGAAGCATCACGTAAAACTTCAAATGGCTTGGATTCATCAGAGGAGTCAAGACAGAGCTGTGACGAGTTTCTCTTTGAGAGTATTGAAAGCAACGTCACACTCGGGAGACCGGACATACTTCACATGCTTCGGAGAAGGTTGGAAAGAGGCTTTGCAATCTTGGAGAAGTTCTCAACGAATCTTGACAATAGCTTGCAAGACCAAGAAAATCTGCGGAGCTGCTTGACATTCGAGGAGGTTCCCAATTCACAATTGCGGACACCTTCTCGGGATTAACAATGATGCCCTTAGCGGAGATGATATGACCAAGATAAGGCACTTCATCAAGCCAAAATTCACATTTGGAGAACTTAGCATAGAATTGATACTCCTGAGCTTGTCTAGCACCAATCGCAAATGTTTGGCATGATCCTTCTTATTCTTGGAGAAGACCAAAATATCATCAAGATAGACCAAGACGAATTCATTGGTGTAGGGGTTGAAAATGAAGTTCATCATCCGAGAGAATGTTGGAGGAGCATTGACAAGACCGAAAGACATGACAAGATATTCATAAGAACCAAAGCTTGTTCGAATGCTGTCTTGGGAATATCTTGTTCACGAATGCGAATCTGATGATACCCCATACGAAGGTCAAGCTTGGAGAACACTTAGCACCTTTGAGTTGCTCGAAAAGCTCATTGATGTTGGGAAGTGGATACTTGTTCTTGATTGTCTTCTTATTCAATGGACGGTAATCGACGCAAAGTCGGTCCGTGCCATCCTTCTTCGGACAAAAGAACACCACAACCCCAAGGAGATGAACTCGATCCGATCAAACCAGACGCTCTTGTTCATCGAGCTGCTTCTTCAATTCCTTCAGCTCATCAGGTCCAAGCTTGTATGGACGCTTGCAAGCGGGTTCGATGCGGGCTCAAGATCGATAACGAACTCAAGCGGCCGATGAGGAGGCATACCCGAAGCTCTTCCGGAAAGACATCTTGGTACTCACAAACGATCGGAATCGAGAGATAGCATTCAGTTCGCCCTTCTCATTGAGAGAAAACAACCGAATGGTTTCATCACGAGCGCATAGATGATCACATCATTAGAAGAGTGAGTCAATTGAATTTCCACAGCAGCACAATCAAGCTGAGCTTTGTGCTGATAAAGCCACCCATTCCGAGAATAAGATCAATATCCGAGTCACCAAGGACAATAGGTTTAGCCAGAAATCTATAATCGCCCATCTTGATACCGACATTTGGAACCAACATGGTAGATCTCAAACGCTTAGCCGGAGAAATAACTTGCATTGCTTTAGGTAATGCCTCTGTATCAAAATTGTGCTTCGATGCAAAAGGATATGACATGAAAGAATGCGATGCACCAGTATCAAATAAGACTTTTGCAGGAATATCGTTAACTGAGAGATTACCCATTAACACATCAGAAGATTCCTATGCTTGGGCTGCATTCATCATATTGACCTTTGCAGACTTGGGATTATGCTTGACCACTGCATTGCTGGAAGATTTCACAAGAGGAGGAGGCGGAAGGCGCCTCTGGTTGAAGCACTTGTTCGCATAGTGACCTTTCTGCTGACATTTGTTGCAAGTCACCTCAGAGAGCGGACGGTGGTAAGGAGCACTTGACCTTGGAGCTTGAGAACTGGACTTGTTCTGATAGCTTGGGTTGGGTGGGTGGGAAGATCCACGGCCACCTGAGTTCTTCTGCTGATAAGGCTGACGGAACGGAGGAGGAGGAAGGTAGAACTTCTGCTGCTTAGCTGCCACTTGAGAGGAAGAAGAAGACTGAACTGCATCCCTGATTCTCTTCTTAGAAGCCTCACATTTGAGCTGGGCAGCTTCTTGCTTGATGCCATGTTGTAGAATTCATCATACTTATCTCGCTCAAAAAGCACAAGAGCTAATTGCAGATCTTCTCTCGCACCACCTCTGAATTGATAGATCATACTCTTTTCATCGTCGTCTTGCTTAGCAAAACGAAGCGAGCTTCGAACTGGATATTGTATTGATAGACAGACATGTTGCCCTGCTTGAGATTGCGGAACTCCTCACGCTTGCTCTCAACAACACTTTTCGAATGTGATGAGCTCAAATCACGGCGGAACTCATCCTGTAATGACACGACCTCCTCTGGAATCTTTGTATTGCTGGTACCACTCAAAGCAGCTTGATCCTTGAGTTGAAACGATGCAAACTTGACAAAGTCCTCGTGTCCGACATTGCTACAATCAAAGTGCTTGCAGATGTCCACTAACCAATCGTCGGCGTCTCGTGGCCTCGACACGTAAACCGAAAGACTTCGCTGATTAGCGAGGAACCGATCGAGAGTAGCAAAATGCGGCTGATTGTTGCCTTGACCTTGATTTCCTTGATTGCCTTGCCCTCGAGTACGTTCTTGCAAGAGCTGCAAAATCATCTCGAGCATTGGCATTGGTGGCTGCCATGATAGCTTGCCGTGCCTCGGAGGCGGAGGTGGAGGTGGAGGTTGACCGATCCCCATCATTGCGATCCGGATTCGACGCGTTGGCGGAGCCATCTGAAGAGGGTGACATCCGTTAGTCCTTTGATAGACAAATAGATAAGTAGAATCAACGGATAGAAATTGCAACATATAGTCTTCACAATAAACATTCGAACAAGAATGAACGAATGAATTCCAAAGTTAAACATCACACGTCCATTAAGGTGAGAAGCCACTTAGATAAGGATATGGAAACAACAACTGTCTTAGAAACAAAACGAATATCACAACTGAAAACAAAAGATTGGCTTCTAGAATGAGCCGGAACAAACACATGATAGAGATTTCGCCCAAAGTGTTCGTGGTGGGGCCCACACGGACACGACGTATAGCGGACGTCACGAATGACAAACAAGACATCCCGAATCAGCATAGCCAAGGATTCTTTAAGACGCCTCGCGACCACAGAATCGACCGTGAATGGGCGGACCACTAGACGTTGAACCCCAATCTCAAATCATACATCCGCCGGAAAGAATATCCTGTAAGCTACTAGAATTCCCACCTATAAACTCCGAAACTTTCTGGTTATGCAATCTGGTGTTGGGGATACAGGGGACACAAAATATATCACCCAAACTAACAATACCTAGATCCAATTGTATCCATCCGTCAACACATAACCAAGAAATCCTCGAAATCGTGTACCTCGACCTTGAAAAACATCCGTTATACAAGTCATGGCAATACTCCAGACTCGCCACAATCTTCGGGCTATCGGGTTATCTCACCAACAACTGCACAAAAGAGATTTCGATGTCGGTAAAACTCGGTATTCCAGAATCGCAACGATAAAATTGTGACGACAACACCTCGGAGCTCAACTCCCGGGACACCGCCACAACCCCTAAATGTCGAGGCACCAAGAACAATGTTCTCGTCACAAAACCATGGGAACGATTCCAAGATACCCACGTGATCCTAAAAAAAATTAGTGAAATTTGAGAAGAGAAGAGTCAAAACTCTCGTCGGAGACCTCACAGAGCTGACGAAGGACTGGGAAGTAAAAAGAATCCTACTCTCGATATATATAATCCTAAGACTCAAAACATTTTCCATTCTAGACTCAACAACGCCAAACAAACAATCAAGTAGGGGGCTCCTAAGTCGGGAAGGCTCGATTACCAACTTAGCGCCTCGATGCGGCTATATCTCCCACGTGTCGAGGCACGACTTAGAGGCATAACCGCATTGAAAGCAATGTCGCAAGTGAGGTAATATTCACACAACCCATGTAATAAATAAGGAAAAGATACATAGTTGGCTTACAATGCCACTTCACACAATACATAAATAAACATCCATCATTCAAAGTACACTCAAGGTCCGACTACGGAACCAAAATAAAAGAAGATACCCCAAATGCTACACAGATCCCGATCGTCCCAACTGGCACCACTACTGATCATCTGGAAAAGACACATAGTAACGACCACGCCTCTCGTCGAACTCCCACTTGAGCTCGGTTGAGTCACCTGCACTGGCATCGTCGGAACCTGCAACTGTTTGGAAGTATCTGCGAGTCACGGGGACTCAGCAATCTCACACCCGCGAGATCAAGACTATTTAAGCTTATAGGAAGGACAGAGTAGAAGAGTGGAGCTGCAGCAAGCGACTAGCATATATGGTGGCTACACCGCAAAAGAGAGCGAGAAGAGGAGCAAAGCACGGACGTGAAACTAATAGCGATCAAGAAGTGATCCTGAACTACTTACGTCAGACATAACTCCAACACCGTGTTCACTTCCGGACTCCGCGAGAAGAGACCATCACGGTTACACACGCGATTGATGTGTATTTTATTTGAGGTCAACTTCGGGTTTTCTACAACCGACATTAACAAATTCCCATCTGCCTCATAACCGCGGGCACGGCTTTGAAAGATATTACCTGCAGGGTGTCCCAACTTAGCCCATTATAAGCTCTCACGGTCAACGAAGGATAATTCCTTCTACCGCGAAGACCGATCAATCTCGGAATCCCGGACTACAAGACATTTCGACAGCAATAAAACAAGACCAGCAAAGCCACCCGAATGTGCCGACAAATCCCGATAGGAGCTGCACATATCTCGTTCTCGTGGCACACCGAATAAGCGAAGCGTCTGAGAACCGACGTAATCCAAGTTGCCCAGGAATGGTCCCAAGACGGTGCTCTAGTTTGGACCAACACTCGAGAGGAGCATTGGCCCGGGTTTAAAATAAGATGACCCTCGGGCTCGCGAAAACCCGGGAAAAGGCTTAGGTGACAAATGGTAAAACCAATGTTGGGCCTTGCTGGACGAGTCTTATTCAAAGCGAACTGTCAAGGGGTCCCATAAATCACCCAACCGTAAGGAACGCAAAATCAAGGAACATAACACCGGTATGACGGAAACTAGGGTGGCAAGAGGGAACAAAACACTGGCATAAGGCCGAGCCTTCCACCCTTTACCAAGTATATAGATGTATTAATTATAGCAGATATATATTGTGATATCCCCAACAAGTAAACATGTTCCAAAAGGAACAACATCTCCATGTTCCAACAAGGAACAAACTTCAGCTTCACCTGCAACTAGCAACGCTATAAGAGGGCTGAGCAGAGCGGTAACATAGCCAATCAACGGTTTGCTAGGAAAAGGATGGTTAGGGGCTGACATGGCAATATGGGTGGCATGATATAGCAAGTGGTAGGCATCGCAGCATAGGCATAGCAAAAGAGCGAGCAACTAGCATAGCAAAGATAGAAGTGATTTCGAGGGTATGGTCATCTTGCCTGCAATGTTCTCAGAGTTGTCGAAAGCTTGATCCTCGTAAGCGTTCTCAACAGGTTCCTCGTTCACGTACTCGTCTCCCGACTCTACCCAAAGCAACAACACAAACAAATGAACCACAATAAATCACGGTGCAATGCACAATCAACATGATGCAAAACATGCATGATATGCGAGATGTGATATGCAATGCTTATGTGCGCTCCGGAAGGTAAATGATGAACCAGGCATCAACTTGGCAAACCAAGTATGCCACTGGAAAGATGAGATGATTTCGGTTGAAATCGATATAAAGATCACCGGAATCGGATGCACGGTTTGCAAATGACAAGCAAAACAAGAATGGCACAAATCTGCCATTAACAGCATGATGCCACTTAGCAAGCAACAAATAATTAAGCTACTGCACCCAAACGTATCAACAAGGCACATGGCAGTGATCTACACAAGATGCTCGACAAAAGATGAGCACTAAGCTACGGCTAGTTCACATCATAACAGGTTCAAACAAGCATGGCAAAAGTGCTCAAAATATCAGGCTGGACATGACAAAAACAGCATCAGGTTGCAATGTTCAGAGCAACAAAACTACATGCTACAGGAACTTAAAATAGCAAAACATGGCATGGCATGAATCTACTCAAAGCATAGAACAAAAGTCCCTTACTTACCATAAGCCAAAAAGGATTAGAAAATATAGTAACGCCCATGTCAATATTGAAAGTTTCGTTAACAGATTCAGCAACATGGCATGTCAAAAACTGATAACAAGTAGGCATGTTTACAAGCTCAATGCACTCACTACAGAGCCCTATATGATAAACTAAGCATACATACATCAAGAATACATGACATAGAAGACATACATGGCAAGAACAATAACATAGCTTGCATGGATCAACCACAACAACCTTGGCAAAATTGAATAACATGTAAACAATCTGCGAGGAAACATTTGATAGCAAAAGTAGAGCTCGATTGACTCAGGCTATGGCACTCCATAATTGCAAACAAAGGCATGGATGGATAGAGAAAGACATGTTTTACAAAACATCCTTACTGAAGTATCTCAAAATATGCATAGATCTCTCGGTATCATCAAGTTAACATGGCATCAAAATATCAGCTAACAGGGCTGAAATCAGCAACATCAGGACACCTACTTTGCATGCTTGTGCTAGTCACCACATAGATCACAAAAATACATGGCATACACCCCTGGAAAGATGGCATGGCATATTACAAAACACATGTAGGACTCAAATTCATAGGGTGCACACATCAATCATGGCAAAAACAACAAAAGTGCCAGTTCTGTTGAGAAACAGAAACTAACATCACATATCACTCTTCCAACAGCATTACGGGCATCAAGATGAGCTCAAATGAAAATGATGCAATGAGATGAAATGATCTACTCTTCGAGACGAACATTTTGACATATTATACGCGCAAAATGGATCTACAGATGCAAAGATATAGCATGAAGAAAATGACACAAAAATATCATCAGAGTTAACACTTAGAAGAAAACGAGAGGGGAAGAAGTCAACGGCGGCGCGCGGCCCGAGGTCGGATCTGGCCGAGATCGGACTGTTGGGGAACGTAGTAATTTCAAAAAATTTCCTACGTACACACAAGACCATGGTGATGGCATAGCAACGAGAGGGGAGAGTGTCTGTCCACGTACCCTCGTAGACCGAAAGCGGAAGCATTATAACAACGCGGTTGATGTAGTCGTACGTATTCACGATCCGACCGATCCAAGCACCGAACGTACGGCACCTCCGTGTTCAGCACACGTTCAGCTCGATGACGATCCCCGGGCTCCGATCCAGCAAAGCGTCGGGGATGAGTTCCGTCGACGACGACGGCGTGGTGGCGATGATGATGCTCCACCGACGCAGGGCTTCGCCTAAGCTCCGCGACGATATGACTTCACCGGCGCAGGGCTTCGCCTAAGCTCATGACGATATGACCGAAGTGGAATATGGTGGAGGGGCACCGCACACACGGCTAAGGAACGATCCGTAGATCAACTTGTGTGTCATGGGGTGCCCCCTGCCTCATATATAAAGGAGCAAGGGGTGCGGCCAGCCCAAAGCGGCGCTGAGGAGTCCTACTCCCACCGGAGTAGGACTCCCCCTCCTTCCTAGTTGGATTAGGATTGGGGGAGGGGAAGAGGGAAGGCGCGCCCCCCCTCTCCTTGTCCTATTCGGACTAGAGGGGAGGGGGCGCGCCTGCTGCTGGCGGCCCTTTCCTCTTCTCCCTATGGCCCATCAAGGCCCATAGACCCCGGGGTTCCGTAACCCCGGTGTTCCGTAACTTCCTGTTTTCATCGGAACCTTCCGAAGCCCAAACATAGGCTTCCAATATATCAATCTTTATGTCTCGACCATTTCGAGACTCCTCGTCATGTCCGTGATCACATCCGGGACTCGAACTACCTTGGTACATCAATACTTATAAACTCATAATGAACTGTCATCGAAGCGTTAGCGTCACGGACCCTACGGGTTCGAGAACTATGTAGACATGACCTAGAACCATTCTCGGTCAATAACCAATAGCGGAACCTGGATGCCCATATTGGTTCCTACATATTCTACGAAGATCTTTATCGGTCAAACCGCATAACGACATACGTTGTTCCTTTGTCATCGGTATGTTACTTACCCGAGATTCGATCGTTGGTATCCAATACCTAGTTCAATCTCGTTACAGTAAGTCTCTTTACTCGTTCCGTAATACATCATCTCACAACTAACTCATTAGTTGCAATGCTTGCAAGGCTTATGTGATGTGTATTACCGAGAAGGCCCAGAGATACCTCTCCAACAATCGGAGTGACAAAACCTAATCTTGATTCATGCCAACTCAACATATACTTTTGGAGACACCTGTAGAGTACCTTTATAATCACCCATTTACGTTGTGACGCTTTGGTAGCACACAAAGTGTTCCTCCGTAAACGGAGTTGCATAATCTCATAGTTGCAGGAACTTTGTATAAGTCATGAAGAAAGCATAAGCAACATACTAAACGATCAAGTGCTAAGCTAACGAAATGGGTCATGTCAATCACATCATTCTCCTAATGATGTGATCCCATTAATCAAATGACAACACATGTCTATGGTTAGGAAACATAACCATCTTCGATTAATGAGCTAGTCTAGTAGAGGCATACTAGTGACTATCTGCTTGTCTATGTATTCACACATGTATTATGTTTCCGGTTAATACAATTCTAGCATGAATAATAAACATTTATCATGATATAAGGAAATAAATAATAACTTTATTATTGCCTCTAGGGCATATATCCTTCAGCCTCCCACTTGCACTAGAGTCAATAATCTAGATTACACAAGAATGATTCTAACACCCATGGAGTCTTGGTGCTGATCATGTTTTGCTCGTGGAAGAGGCTTAGTCAACGGTCTGCAACATTCAGATCCGTATGTATTTTGCAAATCTCTATGTCTCCCACTTGGACTTGGTCCCGAATGGAATTGAAGCGTCTCTTGATATGCTTGGTCCTCTTGTGAAATCTGGATTCCTTTGCCAAGGCAATTGCACCAAGATTGTCACGAAAGATCTTCATTGGTCCCGATGCACTAGGTATGACACCTAGATCGGAAATGAACTCTTTCATCCAGACTCCTTCATTTGCTGCTTCTGAAGCAGCTATGTACTCCGCTTCACATGTAGATCCCGCCACGACGCTTTGTTTAGAACTGCACCAACTGACAGCTCCACCGCTTAATAAAAATACGATCCGGTTTGCGATTTAGAATTGTCCGGATCGGTGTCAAAGCTTGCATCGACGTAACCATTTACGACTAGCTCTTTGTCACCTCCATATACGAGAAACATATCCTTAGTCCTTTTCGGTATTTCAGATGTTCTTGACCGCTGTCCAGTGATCCACTCCTGGATTACTTTGGTACCTTCCTGCCAAGCTTACAGCTAAGCATACATCAGGTCTGGTACACAGCATTGCATACATGATAGAGCCTATGGCTGAAGCATAGGGAACATCTTTCATTTTCTCTCTATCTTCTGCTGTGGTCGGGCATTGAGTCTGACTCAATCTTACACCTTGTAATACAGGTAAAAAACCTTTCTTTGCTTGATCCATTTTGAACTTCTTCAAAACTTTATCAAGGTATGTGCTTTGTGAAAGTCCAATTAAGCGTCTTGATCTATCTCTATAGATCTTGATGCCCAATATGTAAGCAGCTTCACCGAGGTCTTTCATTGAAAAACTTCTATTCAAGTATCATTTTATGCTATCCAGAAATTCTATATCATTTCCAATTAACAATATGTCGTCCACATATAATATCGAAATGCTCAGAGCTCCCACTCACTTTCTTATAAATACAAGCTTCTCCAAAAGTCTCAGATAAAACCATATGCTTTGATCACACTATCAAAGCGCTTATTCCAACTCCGAGAGGCTTGCACTGCACCATAAATTGATCGTTAGAGCTTGCACACTTTGTTAGCACCCTTTGGATCAACAAAACCTTCTGGTTGCATCATATACAACTCTTCTTCTAGAAATCCATTCAAGAATGCAGTTTTACATCCATTTGCCAAATTTCATAATCATAAAATGCGGCAATTGCTAACATGATTCGGACAGACTTAAGCATCGCTACGGGTGAGAAAGTCTCATCGTAGTCAACCCCTTGAACTTGTCGAAAACCTTTTGCAACAAGTCGAGCTTTGTAGACAGCTTACATTACCATCGGCGTCGTCTTCTTCTTAAAGATCCATTTATTCTCAATGGCTTGCCGATCATCGGGCAAGTCTACCAAAGCCCATACTTTGTTCTCATACATGGATCCCATCTCAGATTTCATGGCTTCAAGCCATTTTGTGGAATCTGGGCTCACCATCGCTTCTTCATAGTTCGTGGGTTCACCATGATCTAGTAGCATGACTTCCGAATAGGATTACCGTACCACTCAGTGCGGATTTTATTCTGGTTGATCTCTGATTCAAGTGACAACTTGATCTGAAGTTTCATGATCATTATCATTATCTTCCTCGCTAATCTGGTGTAGGTGTTACGTAAACTGATTTCGTGATGAACTACTTTCCAATAAGGGAGCTGGTACTATTACCTCATCAAGTTCCACTTTCCTCCCACTCACTTCTTTCGAGAGAAACTCCTTCTCTAGAAAGGATCCATTCTTAGCAACGAATGTCTTGCCTTCGGATCTGTGATAGAAGGTATACCCAATTGTCTCCTTTGGGTATCCTATGAAGACACATTTTCCGATTTGGGTTCAAGCTTATCAGGTTGAAGTTTTTCACATAAGCATCGCAACCCCAAACTTTCAGAAGCGACAACTTTGGTTTCTTGCTAAACCATAGTTCATAAGGCGTCGTCTCAACGGATTTTGACGGTGTCCTATTTAACGTGAATGCGGCCGTCTCTAAAGCATAACCCCAAAGCGATAGCGGTAAATCGGAAATAGACATCATAGATCGCGCCATATCTAGTAAAGTACGATTCGACGTTCGACACACCATTACGCTGTGGTGTTCCGGTGGCGTGAGTTGCTAAACTATTCCGCATTGCTTCAAATGTAGACCAAACTCGTAACTCAAAATATTCTCCTCCACGATCAGATCGTAGAAACTTTATTTTCTTGTTACGATGATTTTCAACTTCACTCTGAAATTCTTTGAACTTTTCAAATGTTTCAGATTTATGCTTCATCAAGTAGATATACCCGTATCTGCTTAAATCATCTGTGAAGGTGAGAAAATAACGATATCTGTCACGAGCTTCAACATTCATCGGACCACATACATCTGTATGTATGATTTCCAATAAGTCTGTTGCTCTCTCCATACAACCGGAGAACGGTGTTTTAGTCATCTTGCCTATGAGGCACGGTTCGCAAGTACCAAGTGATTCATAATCAAGTGATTCCAAAAGTCCATCTGTATGGAGTTTCTTCATGCGTTTTACACCGATATGACCTAAACGGCAGTGCCACAAATAAGTTGCACTATCATTATCAACTCTGCATCTTTTGGCTTCGACATTATGAATATGTGTATCACTACTGTCGAGATTCAACAAGAATAGACCATTCTTCAAGGGTGCATGACCATAAAAGATATTACTCATATAAATAGAACAACCATTATTCTCTGATTTAAATGAATAACCGCCTCGCATCAAACAAGATCTAGATATAATGTTCATGCTCAACGCCGCACCAAATAACAATTATTTAGGTCTAAAACTAATCCCAAGGTAGATGTAGAGGTAGCGTGCCGACCGCGATCACATTGACTTTGGAACCGCTTCCCACGCGATCGTCACCTCGCCCTTTGCCGTGCTCGCTTATTCCGTAGTCCCTGCTTGAGTTGCAAATATTAGCAATGTAACCAGTATCAAATACCCAAAGCTACTACGAGCTCTAGTAAGGTACACATCAATAACATGTATATCACATATACCTTTGTTCACCTTGCCATCCTTCTTATCCGCCAAATACTTGGGGCAGTTCCGCTTCTAGTGTCCAATCGCTTGCAGTAAAACACTCGGTTTCAGGCTTAGGTCCAGACTTGGGTTTCTTCTCTTGAGCAGCAACTTTCTTGCTGTTCTTTTGAAGTTTCCTTCTTCTTTCCTTTGCCCTTTTCTTGAAACTAGTGGTCTTGTTGACCATCAACACTTGATGCTCTTTCTTGATTTCTACCTCCGCTGCTTTTAGCATTGCGAAGAGCTCAGAATTGTCTTAGTCATCCCTTGCATATTATAGTTCATCACGAAGCTCTTGTAGCTTGGTGGCGTGATTGGAGAATTCATCAATGACACTATCATCCGGAAGATTAACTCCCAGCTGAATTAAGTGATTATTATACCCAGACATTTTGAGTATGTGCTCACCGATGTAACTATTCTCCTCCATCTTGCAGCTATAGAACTTATTGGAGACTTCATATTTCTCAATCCGGGCATTTGCTTGAAATATTAACTTCAACTCCTGGAACATCTAATATGCTCCATGACGCTCAAAACGCCGTTGAAGACCCGGTTCTAAGCCGTAAAGCATGGCACATCGAACTATAGAGTAGTCATCGACTTTGCTCGCCAGACGCTCACAACTTCGGCGTTGTTCTGCAGCAGGCCTGGCACCCAAGGTGCTTCCAGACGTAATTCTTCAGGCAGCAATGAGGATAATCCTCAAATTACGGACCCAGTCCGTAATTGCTACCATCATCTTTCAACTTTGCTTTCTCAAGGAACGATTAAAATTCAACGGAACAACAAAGACGAGCCATCTATCTACAAGAAACATAGACAAGCAAAATACTATCGGTACTAAGTTCATGATAAATTTAAGTTTAATTAATCATATTAAAACCTCCCACTTAGACAGACATCTCTCTAGTCATCTAAGTGATTACGTGATCCAAATCAACTAAACCATGTCCGATCATCACGTGAGATGGAGTAGTTTCAATGGTGAACATCACTATGTTGATCATATCTACTATATGATTCACGCCGACCTTCGGTCTCCATGTTCCGAGGCCATATCTGCATATGCTAGGCTCGTCAAGTTTAACTCGAGTATTCTGCGTGTGCAAAACTGGCTTGCACCCGTTGTAGATGGACGAGAACTTATCACACCCGATCATCACGTGGTGTCCGGGTACTACAAACTTTTAGCAACGGTGCATACTCGGGAGAACACTTCTTGATAATTTTAGTGAGAGATCATCTTATAATGCTACCGTCAATCAAAGCAAGATAAGATGCATAAAGGATAAACATCACATGCAATCAATATAAGTGATATGATATGGTCATCATCATCTTGTGCTTGTGATCTCCATCTCCGGCACCGCCATGATCACCATCGCCACCGGGCGCGACACCTTGATCTCCATCGTAGCATCGTTGTCGCCTCGCCAACTATTGCTTCTACGACTATCGCTACTGCTTAGTGATAAAGTAAAGCAATTACATGGCTTTTGCATTTCATACAATAAAGCGACAACCATATGGCTCCTGCCATTGCCGATAACTCGCTACAAAACATGATCATCTCATACAATAAAATATAGCATCACGCCTTGACCACATCACATCACAACATGCCCTGCAAAAACAAGTTAGACGTCCTCTACTTTGTTGTTGCAAGTTTTACGTGGTTGCTACGGGCTGAGCAAGAACCGTTCTTACCTACGCATCAAAACCACAACGATAGTTTGTCAAGTTGGTGCTGTTTTAACCTTCGCAAGGACCGGGCGAGCCACACTCAGTTCAACTAAAGTGAGAGAGACAGACACCCGCCGGTCACCTTTAAGCAACTAGTGCTCAAGCGGTGAAACCAGTCTCGCGTAAGCGGACGCAGTAATGTCGGTCCGGGCCGCTTCATCTCACAATACCGCTGAACCAAAGTATGACATGCTGGTAAGCAAGATGACTTATATCGCCCACAACTCACTTGTGTTCTACTCGTGCATATGACATCAACGCATAAAACCTGGCTCGGATGCCATCATTGGGGAACGTAGTAATTTCAAAAATTTCCTACGCACACACAAGACCATGGTGATGGCATAGCAACGAGAGGGAGAGTGTCCGTCCACGCACCCTCGTGAGACCGAAAGCGGAAGCGTTATAACAACACGGTTGATGTAGTCGCGCCTTCACGATCCGACCGATCCAAGCACCGAACGTCGGCACCTCCGTGTTCAGCACACGCTCAGCTCGATGACGATCCCCGGCCCGATCCAGCAAAGCATCGGGATGAGTTCCGTCGACGACGGCGTGGTGACGATGATGATGCTCCACCGACGCAGGGCTTCGCCTAAGCTCCGCGACGATATGACTTCACCGACGCAGGGCTTCGCCTTAAGCTCCGCGACGATATGACCGGTGGAATATGGTGGAGGGGGGCACCACACACGGCTAAGGAACGATCCGTAGATCAACTTGTGTGTCCTGGGGTGCCCCCCTGCCCCCGTATATAAAGGAGCAAGGGGGGGTGCGGCCAGCCCAAGGGGGGCGCGCCTGGAGGAGTCCTACTCCCACCGGGAGTAGGACTCCCCCCTTTCCTAGTTGGATTAGGATTGGGGAGGGGGAAGAGGGAAGGGGCGCCCCCCCCTCTCCTTGTCCTATTCGGACTAGAGGGGAGGAGGCCTGCCTGCCTGCCGGCCCTTTCCTCTTCTCCCTATGGCCCATCAAGGCCCATAGACCCCGGGGTTCCGTAACCCCGGTGTTCCGTAACTTCCTGTTTTCATCCGAACCTTTCCAAGTCCAAACATAGGCTTCCAATATATCAATCTTTATGTCTCGACCATTTCGAGAGTCCTCGTCATGTCCGTGATCACATCCGGGACTCGAACTACCTTCGTACATCAATACTTATAAACTCATAATGAACTGTCATCGAAGCGTTAGCGTGCGGACCCTACGGGTTCGAGAACTATGTAGACATGACCTAGAACCATTCTCGGTCAATAACCAATAGCGGAACCTGGATGCCCATATTGGTTCCTACATATTCTACGAAGATCTTTATCGGTCAAACCGCATAACGACATACGTTGTTCCTTTGTCATCGGTATGTTACTTACCCGAGATTCGATCGTTGGTATCCAATACCTAGTTCAATCTCGTTACCAGAAGTCTCTTTACTCGTTCCGTAATACATCATCTCACAACTAACTCATTAGTTGCAATGCTTGCAAGGCTTATGTGATGTGTATTACCGAGAAGGCCCAGAGATACCTCTCCGACAATCGGAGTGACAAAACCTAATCTCGATTCATGCCAACTCAACATATACTTTTGGAGACACCTGTAGAGTACCTTTATAATCACCCATTTACGCTGTGACGTTTGGTAGCACACAAAGTGTTCCTCCGTAAACGGAGTTGCATAATCTCATAGTTGCGGGAACTTTGTATAAGTCATGAAGAAAGCATAAGCAACATACTAAACGATCAAGTGCTAAGCTAACGAAATGGGTCATGTCAATCACATCATTCTCCTAATGATGTGATCCCATTAATCAAATGACAACACATGTCTATGGTTAGGAAACATAACCATCTTCGATTAATGAGCTAGTCTAGTAGAGGCATACTAGTGACTATCTGCTTGTCTATGTATTCACACATGTATTATGTTTCCGGTTAATACAATTCTAGCATGAATAATAAACATTTATCATGATATAAGGAAATAAATAATAACTTTATTATTGCCTCTAGGGCATATATCCTTCACGGACGAGGGCGGCGGCTGCTCATGTGGCTCGGGCCGGAGGAGGAGGAGGAGGCGCCGCGGGTCGGCCGGAGCGGGCCGGGCGGCGGCGGAGGCGCTTCGGGCGCCGGCGGCGGTGGGCGCGGCAAGCGGAGGCGGCGTTCGTTCACATGGGCGGCGGGTCAAGCCGGAGGAGAGGCGCCGGGCGGCGGCGCTGGGCCGGCGGGGATGCGGCCGAGGCGGCGGCGCCGGCGCGGCGCGGCGGCGTCTGGCCGGAGGGTTGGCGCTGGGCCCATGCGGTCAGGCGCTGGGCGGCGATGTGGCGCCGGGCGGTTGACGTGGCAGCCCCCGGTTGGCCGGCGGCGGCGGGCGGACGCGTCCGGCTCGCCCGGACGTGTCCGGCGGCGCGGAGGAGCAATTTTTAGGGTTTGGGGGTGGAATGATCCGGATTTGGAGGGGGGTTTGCTTAAATAGGCATAGAGGGAGCTAGGAGAGTCCAAATGAGGTGTAGTTTTCGCCACACGATCGTGATCGAACGACGGAGAGCATGGAAGTGACTTAGATGGGTTATTGGGCTGTTTTGGAGGGGTGTTGGGCTGCAACTTAAAAGAGGCCTTTGCGAGAGTGCGGTTAACCGTTGGAGTACCAAACGAGCTCCAAATGACCCGAAACTTGACCGGTGGTTTACGGGTGGTATACCAAGGCCACTAGACAAACCTCGGTCCATTTCGAGAAGGTTTAGTACCCGCACACGGAAAAACGTAAAAGGGGCCTCCGGGGGAGATAGGAGTGTCGGATTGCAAAACGGACAACGGGAAAAATGCTCGGAATTATGAGACGAACACGTATGCAAATGCGATGCACATGATGACATGATAAAAATGCATGACATGGACAAAAAGCAAAATGAAGAAAACCCAACCACGGAGGGAAATATCATATATCAATGCCGAAAATGGCAAGAGTTGGAGTTACAAATATGGAAAGTTACTACCGGGGTGCTACACCTGCGCTGATCCGTCCTTGTTGGGACCAGAGCTTGACGGCGAAGCATCTTGCTTGTCACTGGATGCGCCTGCCTTGGTTGCCGGCTCATCATCCGCCTCCCTTTCCGCTACTAACGCAGCACTAACCACTTGATTGGTCGCCGCTACATACAGCAGCAACTTCTCTTGTGGCTTAGGTGCGACAAGTATTGGAGCGGAGGACAGGTATCTCTTCAAGTCCTGCAGCGCAGCCTCCGCTTCGAGTCCATTTCATTGGACCTGCCTTTTTCAAAATCTTGAAAAAGGGAAGGGCGCGTTCAGCAGACTTAGAGATGAACCTGCTGAGAGCAGCCACGCAACCGGCAAGCCTTCTGACATCCTTAACGCGCTTTGGTGCTTCGATCTGCTCAATGGCCTTGATCTTGTCGGGATTGGCTTCAATTCCCCGCTGAGATACAAAGAACCCGAGAAGCTTGCCGGAAGGGACTCCAAACACGCACTTCTCGGGGTTGAGCTTGAGGTTGATCTTGCGCAGGTTTGCAAACGTCTCATCCAAATCTTGAACCAGGGTTGCCCTGTCTTTGCTCTTGACCACTATGTCATCCATGTAAGCTTCTACATTTCGGTGTATCTGAGGTCCAAAAGCATCATGGACTACCCTTGCAAAGGTTGAACCAGCATTCTTCAAACCGACAGCATCCGTATAAAGCGAAGACGTGCCACATGGTGTGATGAATGCGGTTTTCTTCATCCTCTTCGCCATGAAGATCTGATGATATCCTGAATATGCATCAAGAAATGAAAGCAGATCGCATCCAGCGTGGAGTCAACAATCTGGTCGATACGGCAAGGGAAATGGGTCCTGGGACAAGCTTTATTAACATCTGTGAAGTCAATACAAAGTCTCCATTTCCCATTAGCCTTGCGCATCACTACCGGATTGGCCAACCACGTGGGGTGGAAGACTCCTCGACAAGCCCCGCTGCTTCCAATTTCTTGATTTCTTCGCTATGAACTCTTGGCGCCCACCGCCTGTTTCCTAACTTTTTGCTTGACGGGCCGCGCGTGAGGACAGACAGCTAGGTGGTGCTCAATTACTTTCCTGGGAACGCCGGGGATGTCAGATGGTTGCCATGCAAACACATCGACATTTGCCCGCAGGAAAGCAACGAGCTCGCCTTCCTATTTAGGATCAAGCGTGGCACTGATGGTGAAGGTACCACCAGTGCCGTCCTCCTTGGTGGGCACTTTCTTGGTCTTTGGCGGAGCTATCATCGTCTTGTTGCACTTGCCGGTGGAGCTCGATGGTGCGTCCTCGACGGTAGCGCAGCACTCCGAAGAGGTGCGCTTGCCGGAGTGGGCAACAGAGCTCTTGCCGGACCTAGTGGTCTTCTTCCCCCCGGGAGCTTCAACGGCAAGTGGTTTGCTATCTGTCGCGGCTGCTGCATCCCGGTAAATCTTGTCGGCGCAAATAAGTGCGTCTTTCTTGTCGCCATGGACAGAAATGACGCTTATCGGGCCGGGCATCTTGAGTAGGTTGTATGCATAATGAGAGGCGGCCATGAACTTGGCGAGTGCTGGACGGCCAAGTATGCCATTGTAGGGCAATGGGAAATCGGCGACGTCAAACGTGACCCTCTCAGTTCTGAAGTTGAGTTCGCTGCCGAATGTTACCGGCAACGTGATCTTCCCTTTGGGCTTGCTCCTTCCTGGGTTGATTCCTTGGAAAGTACCAGTTTCTTCGAGCTCGCTGTCAGGGATTTGGAGTTTCTGGAGTACTGCGGAGGAGATCAAATTCAGGCCGGCCCCGCCGTCAACCAGCATCTTTGTGACCTTGAGGTTGCGGATGGTTGGTGAGACCAACATCGGCAAACACCCGACCGCAGTGATGCGATCAGGGTGATCCTCAATGTCAAAAATGATGGGCGTGCTGGACCACTTCAAAGGTTTGCGTGACTCTATGGACGGTTCTGCTGCATTGACCTCACGCATCCATTGCTTGAGTTGGCGGTGCGAGGTATGCAGAGACGCACCACCATCGACGCAAAGGACCTCTGTTGCCTTTTGAAACTCATGCTCGTCAGTCTCGTCGTCCTCATCGTCATCTTCATCTTCATCTTCTTCCTTGTCGCGGCCACGGGGAGGTCTGTCTCCTTGCCACTTCTTGGCCTTGCCGCGGCGTCCTCCCCGACCGGGTCTCTTCTTACTTGCCGCACCTGCACCTTCTTGGGCTTTCTCCTTGTCTCGCCGCTCGTATTCAGCTTTCTGTAGCTCAACAAGCTGCTCGACTTTCTTGCAGCTCTGGAGATCGTGGCCCTTGGTGCGGTGGATTTTACAGTACTGCTTGTTGGAGCTGCCAGGCTTGTCGGCGGCCGCCACAGCTTGGCGGTCGGCGTCAACGGCAACCTCCTTGCCGGAGCCACCGGCCTTGGCTTGGTTGGCGGCACCATCCTTGCCGGACTGCTCGACAACTAGTACTTCTTGGTTTTTCTTCCTCCTGTTGTTCCGCCGCCGGCTATTCCTTGCCGGGGCGATCCCCTCACTGTCAGATTCTGCTCCCACATTCTCTCCTAGGAGTCTTCTTCCTTCTTCAGCGCGTGCACACTTGTCGGCCAGGGCGTATAGCTCGCTGACGTCTTTCACTTTGCACATCGCCATCTCCTCCTCATCCTGCGATTTCGTACATTCTGATGGAATGCACTGATCACCGCAGCAGGTGGACGTCTCGGATGTTGTAGTGCACTCGATCAATCTCTGGATGAATTTGCGCAGACTCTCCTCCTTCCGGGCAAGCAGGTGGAGATCACTCTCCTGGCCATGAGGCTTGTGGTCACTGTGAAGGCGCCAACAAACTGGTGGCACAAATCCCTAAGAAGAAATAGAGCCATCCGGCAAATGCATGAGCCAAGATCCGACGCTTTGGCTTGAGCACCAAGGGAAGTAGTTGGCGAGGATCTTGTCGTCTCGCCCCCGCAGCTTGCACCGCGATGGTGTAGATGCCGAGGAACTCCGATGGGTGTGTCCTGCCGCCGTGCGCCTCCGCACGTCTGGTTTGAAGTTTTTCTTGTCGGGCCACCGGACTTGCCGCAGCTCACGAGTGAACGCAGGGCAACCCACCGCGTACGGCAAGTCGCCTGGTTCCCCTGGCGCGTGCATATCGACACTGGGTCCAGCGCGTTGGTCAGATTGACGGCGCGCTTCTCTTCGGTGCTCGATACGGGTTCGAGCGTCCTCTTCTTGCCGTTCCCGAAGAACTTGGCGCTGGTCGCGACGAGCTCGCGGATCCGACGATGCTGTGGAGTCGCTGTCGAGGTGGATCCGGCGAGTCGGCGATCTTGGCCTTCGGGAAGGGGAGTGTACGGTGGGTGCACCCCCGCAAGTCTCGTCGCCATCGGCTCGCGCCTTGTCGCCTCGCCGCGGTTGCGAAGCGCTCGGTTGCCGCGGGACGTCGCCGTTGGCGAAGCCGATGAGACTCTGAATTGTGGTTTCTCCACTCGTCGACCTTATCGGCCGTCGGTGGGTAATCTAGTAGTAATCGAGCTCGCCAAGGCTTCGCTGGCGTGGTTGGCGGAACGGCGACGGAGCGAAGAACGGATGTGCTCGACTCTAACCAAGTTAGGAGGAGCAGCATCCCGCCCCAGCAACCGTACCCCACTCGTACCGGCATGCTGAGGTGCATGAGGGTCTCGAGGGCCTCGGGATCCTCCAGCTTGGCCTTGATCCAAAGATCGATGGTGTCGCGGGTATCATGACGCTGTCTGTCCCGCGCCTCCTGCGAAGGACGCGGTGCAGATTCGGACGCCGATGCCCGCGCCGCGTTGTCCTTGGACCTGGCGGCATCGTGGGCTCTTTCGACGACGCCGGTCCCTCCGCCAGCGTTTCCCCCACCACCTGACGGCTCCGGTGGTGGTGGGTTCGACGCGGACGGCTCAGCTGCTGCCGAAAGCTTCTTCTTCGGCGCCATGTCGATGAAAGCGTCGATGGAGTTGCTAGTGCGACCGCCGGACCGGGTTCACACAGCCTCGACGCCCCCTACCTGGCGTGCCAAATATGTCGGGGGAGGAAGAGCTGATCGTGCCCCACGAGCACCTACGGGACCTGGATCCCTTTGTGGTTCGGAGGGGGGCGGAGATTGCACAAAGAGCGAGTCGAGGCGATGCACACGAGATGGTTTTTACCCGGCTTCGGAGCTCTCCGGAGAGATAATACTCCTACTGCTGCTTTGTGGATTATCTTGTGTTCTTGCTAGGGAGCAATGCGGGCTACAAAACCTAGCCTGAATGTGATGAACTAAGCTGGAGCTGGACCGAAACCAGCCGAACCTCCTCTACGTTGCCCTCGGGCCTCCTTTCACATGTGGCAAGTAGACAAGGTTACAATGGTAAAAACCTGGGTTGGTACACCGCTTTGTACAGTGTACAGTAATCTATACCTAACTCTGACGGCAAGGGACAAAGGTCATCAATGCCCGCCTCGATCGCCCGAACAAAGGTAACAGGACCGTTAAGTGCGCCTCCGTCCGCCACGAAGGTAGCTTGTCAGCGCCGTCTGTCGCTACTCCCCGCTGGCTGCACGGCCCGTCGACACGCGTGCTTGGGAGAGCCCCGTGGTGACACGTTGGCGGGTGAGCTGGAGCGGAGATGAAGAGAGGTCGCCCGCCCCGGCAAGCGCCTTGCCGCGGCGAGAACCTTGTCGCGCTTGGGGGTTCAGCGCCCGCCAAGCCTTCCCGGCAAGCTCCTCTTGCCGGGGCCTCGCTTCCTTTGCGCCTTGAGTGGCCTTCCCGGCAAGCTCCTCTTGCCGGGGTCTTGACTGCTTTGTTCTTGAATGGCTCCAAAGGAGCCGCTGAGGACCTTGGTGGCCATCAAGCCAGCCCTGCCGTGGGGCGCTGCAACTGTCCGTGCACGAGTTCGGGGTATTAGGGTACCCCTACTCTAGGACACCGACACATATAATCAAAGCCCCAAACATCGAATGGTCCAATAACAAGTGAACAATTCATAGGAATTTCTTGACGTCTACTAATATTACCAATTCTTTGACATTCATCACAAGATAGGACAAACTTACGGGCATCCTTGAAGAGAGTAGGCCAATAAAAACCGGATTGCAATACCTTATGTGCACATCTCCATAAGCCTCGGAGTGACACTTGCGTAGGATCTGTTCCTGTTCATGCTCAGGTGCACAACGTCTAATAACTCCATCTACCCTTTCTTTATAAAGATGTGGGTCATCCCAGAAGTAATGTCTCAAATCATAGAAAAACTTTTTCTTTTGCTGGTATGTGAAACTAGGTGGTATAAATTTAGCAACAATGTAATTAGCACAATCAGCATACCATGGAGTAGTATGAGAAGCATTTATGACATTAGTTGTTCATCAGGAAAGCTATCATCAATAGGTAGTGGGTCATCAAGAACATTTTCTAACCTAGAAAAGTTGTCTGCAATGGGGTTCTCAGCTCCCTTTCTATCGATCATATGCAAATCAAATTCTTGTAGCAGGAGAACCCATCTAATAAGTATAGGTTTAGCATCTTTCTTTTCCATAAGATATTTAATAGCAGCATGATCAGTGTGAATAGTTACTTTAGAATCAACAATATAAGGTCTGAACTTGTTACAAGCAAATACAACTGCTAAGAATTCTTTTTCAGTGGTAGCATAATTCTCTGAGCATTGTCTAGAGTTTTACTAGCATATTGAATAACATTTAATTTATTATCAACTCTTTGCCCTAGAAAAGCACCTACATCATAATCACTAGCATCACACATAATTTCAAATGGGTAAATTCCAATCAGGTGGCTGGACAATAGGTGCGGAGATTAATGCTTTCTTAAGTATTTCAAATGCTTCTACACAATCATCATCAAAGACAAATGGTATATCTTTTTGTAATAAATTAGTCAAAGGCCGATAAATTTTTGAGAAGTCCTTAATGAACCTCCTATAAAAACCGGCATGACCAAGGAAACTTCTTATACCTTTGATGTCCTTGGGACATGACATCTTTTCAATAGCATCAACTTTAGCTTTATCAACTTCAATGCCCCTTTCAGAAATTTTATGCCACAAGACAATGCCTTCATTAACCATAAAGTGGCACTTCTCCCAATTCAAGAAAAGGTTAGTTTCTTCACATCTCTGCAAAACTCGATCAAGGTTGCTCAAGCAATCATCAAAAGAGGATCCATAAACGGAGAAATCATCCATGAAAACCTCACATATATTTTCACAAAAGTCAGAGAATATAGCCATCATGCATCTTTGAAAGGTAGCAGGTGCATTACATAAACCAAAAGGCATACGTCTATAAGCAAAAGTACCGAAAGGGCAAGTAAAAGTGGTCTTTGATTGATCATCGGCTGACACAGGTATTTGAGAGAAACCAGAGTAACCATCTAGAAAGCAAAAATTTGTATGTTTGGATAATCTTTCTAGCATTTGATCAATAAAAGGTAAGGGGTAATGATCTTTTTTAGTAGCCTTATTCAATTTGCGGAAATCAATTACCATCCTATAACCTGTAATAATTCTTTGCGGGATCAATTCATCTTTATCATTAGGAACGACGGTAATACCTCCCTTTTTAGGGACACAATGGACAGGACTTACCCACTGACTATCAGCAACGGGATAAATAATACCTGCCTCAAGAAGCTTTAGTATTTCCTTTCTTACCACTTCTTTCATCTTAGGATTCAGCCATCGTTGGTGATCACGAACTGGTTTGGCATCTTTCTCCAAATTTATTTTGTGTTGGCATAGAGTGGGGCTAATGCCCTTAAGATCATCAAGAGTATATCCAATAGCAGCGCGGTGCTTCTTCAGAGTTTTCAATAATCTCTCTTATTCATGCTCTGAAAGGTTAGCACTAATAATAACAGGATATATCTTTTTCTCATCAAGATAAGCATATTTAAGAGTATCAGGTAATGGTTTAAGCTCAAACACGGGATCACCTTTGGGTGGAGGAGGATCCCCTAGGATTTCAACAGGCAAATTGTGTTTCAGGATAGGTTCCTGTTTAAAGAACACTTCATCTATTTCCCTTCTTTCATTCATAAACATATCATTTTCATGGTCTAGCAAATATTGTTCTAAAGGATAACTAGGAGGTATGGCAATAGAGGCAAGACCAATAATTTCATCTTTACTAGGCAATTCCTCTTCACGGTGTTGTCTACGAAATTCAGAAAAGTTAAACTCATGAGACATATCACCTAAACCAATAGTAACAACATCCTTTTCGCAATCTATCCTAGCATTAACAGTGTTCAGGAAGGGTCTACCAAATATAATGGGACAAAAGCTATCTTGTGGGGAACCAAGAACAAGAAAATCAGCAGGATATTTAGTTTTCCCACACAAGACTTCAACATCTCTAACAATTCCCATGGGTGAAATAGTATATCTATTGGCAAGTTTAATTGTGACATCAATATCTTCTAACTCAGTAGGTGCAATATCATGCATAATTTCTTTGTATAAGTCAATAGGTATTGCACTAGCACTAGCACCCATATCACATAAGCCATGATAACAATGATCTCCTATTTTAACAGAAATAACAGGCATGCCTACCATAGGTCTGTGTTTATCTTTAGCACAAGGTTTGGCAATTCTAGCAGTTTCATTACAGAAATGAATAACATGCCCATCAATATTATCAGACAAGAGATCTTTAACAATAGCAATATTAGGTTCAACTTTAACTTGCTCAGGAGGTATATAAGTTCTAACATTGCTTTTACGAACCACAGTTGAAGCTTTAGCATGATCTTTTATCCTAATAGGAAAAGGTGGTTTCTCAACATAAGCAGTAGGAACAATAGAATCATTATAAGTGATAGCCTTTTCTTTAACTTTAATAGGTGCAGCTACCTTTACTTCTATGGGAGGATGATATTTAAACCACTTCTCCTTAGGGAGATCAACATGAGTAGCAAACGATTCACAAAAGGAAGCTACTATCTCACAGTCAAGTCCATATTTAGTGCTAAACTTACGGAAAACATCGGTATCCATAAAAGATTTAACACAATCAAACTTAGGTGTCATACCTGACTCTTTACCTTCGTCGAGATCCCAATCTTCAGAGTTGCGTTTAATTTTTTCCAACAAATCCCATTTGAATTCAATAGTCTTCATCATAAAAGAGCCAACACAAGAAGTATCGAGCATGGTGCGATTGTTATTAGAAAGCCGAGCATAAAATTTTTGAATAATTATTTCTCTTGGGAGCTCATGATTGGGGCATGAATATAACATTGATTTAAGCCTCCCCAAGCTTGAGCTATGCTTTCTCCTTTGCGAGGCCAAAAATTATATATATAATTGCGATCACGATGAACAAGATGCATAGGATAAAACTTCTGATGAAATTCCAATTTCAATCGTTTGTAGTTCCATGATCCCATATCATCACATAGCCTATACCATGTCAATGCATCTCCCTTCAAAGATAAAGGGAAGACCTTCTTCTTAATAACATCATCGGGCACACCTGCAAGCTTAAATAATCCACAAACTTCATCCACATATATTAGGTGGTCATCAGGATGCACTGTTCCGTCTCGTGCAAAAGGATTAGCTAGCAGTTTTTCTATCATACCCGAAGGAATCTCAAAGTAGACATTTTCATTTTCAGTAGATTTAGTAGGTTGAGGAGCAACTCTTTGCTCTACTGGTCGGTGTGAAGATACCCCGAACAAGCCCCTCAGAGGATTACTTTCCATAGTAATAAGTGACAGTAAATTTCAGCACACTATATAAATTTTTCCTTACCAAATTCCACCTACCAAAGGCGCTTCACTCCCCGGCAACGGCGCCACAAAAGAGTCTTGATGACCCACAATTATAGGGGATCTATCATAGTCCTTTAGATAAGTAAGAGTGTCGAACCTAACGAGGAGCAGAAGGAAATGATAAGCGGTTTTCAGCAAGGTATTCTCTGCAAGCACTGAAATAATAGGTAACAGATAGTTTTGTGATAAGATAGTTTGTAACAAGAACCAAATAACAAAAGTAAATAAAGTGCAGGAAGGTGGCCCACTCCTTTTTGTAGAAAAGGACAAGCCTGGACAAACTCTTATATAGAGAAAAGCGCTCCCGAGGACACATGGGAATTATCCTTAAGCTAGTTTTCATCACGTTCATATGATTCGCGTTCGGTACTTTGATAATTTGATATGTGGGTGGACCAGTGCTTGGGTGCTTCCCTTACCTGGAAAAACATCCCACTTATGATTAACCCCTATTGCAAGTATCCGCAACTACAAAAGAATTATTAAGGTAAACCTAACCATAGCATGAAACATATGGATCCAAATCAGCCCCTTACGAAGCAACGCATAAACTAGGGTTTAAGCTTCTGTCACTCTAGCAACCCATCATATACTTATTACTTCCCAATGCCTTCCTCTAGGGCCAAACAATGGTGAAGTGTCATGTAGTCGATGTTCACATGACACCACTAGAGGAGAGACAACATACATCTCATCAAAATATCGAACGAATACCAAATTCACATGACTACTAATAGCAAGACTTCTCCCATGTCCTCAGGAACAAAGAAACTACTCACAAAGCATATTCATGTTCATAATCAGAGGAGTATTAATATGCATATAGGATCTGAACATATGGTCTTGCACCAAATAAACCAACTAGCATCAACTACAAGGAGTAATCAACACTGCTAGCAACCTACTGGTATCAATCCCAGACTTAGAGACAAGAATTGGATGCAAGAGATGAACTAGGGTTTGAGAGGACATGGTGCTGGTGAAGATGTTGATGGAGACTGGCCCCCTCCCGATGAGAGGAGCGTTGGTGATGACGATGGCGGTGATTTCCCCCTCTCGGAGGGAAGTGTCCCCGGCAGAACAGCTCTGCCAGAGCCCTAGATTGGTTCCGCCAAGGTTCCGCCTCGTGGCGGCAGAGTCTCGTCCCGAAAGCTTGCTTATGATTTTTCTTTGGACGAAGACTTCATATAGCAGAAGATGGGCACCGGAGGGACAACAAGGGGCCCGCGAGGCAGGGGGCGCGCCCAGGGGGGTAGGCTGCGCCCCCATCCTCGTGGCCAGGGCGTGGGCCCCCTCTGGTATTTCTTTCGCTCAGTATTTTTTATTATTTCCAAAAATAACTTTCGTGGAGTTTCAGGACTTTTGGAGTTGTGTAGAATAGGTCTCTAATATTTGCTCCTTTTCCAGCCCAGAATTCCAGCTGCCGGCATTCTCCCTCCTTATGTAAACCTTGTAAAATAAGAGAGAATAGGCATAGGTATCGTGACATAATGTATAATAACTGTCCATAATGCAATAAATATCGATATAAAAGCATGATGCAAAATTGACGTATCAAGTGTGTGATACTGGCGAAAGTTGGGCGGTATTAGAGAGGCTAGCAATGGTGGAAGAGTGAGAGTGCGTATAATCTATGGACTCAACATTAGTCATAAAGAACTCACATACTTATTGCAAAAATCTGTTAGTTATCTAAACGGAGTACTACGCGCATGCTCCTAGGGGGATAGATTGGTGGGAAAAGACCATCGCTCGTCCCCGACCGCCACTCATAAGGAAGACAATCAAAAAGTAAAGCATGCTCCGACTTCATCACATAACGGTTCACCATAAGTGCATGCTACGGGAATCACAAACTTCAACACAAGTATCTCTCAAATACAGAAGTACTCAACTAGCATGACTCTAATATCACCATCTTCATATCTCAAAACAATCATAAGGAATCAAACTTCTCATAGTATTCAATGCACTTTATATGAAAGTTTTTATTATATCCCTCTTGGATACCCATCAGATTAGGACTAGTTTAATAACCCAAGAAAATTACCATGCTGTTTAAGGCTCTCAAAATAATATGAGTGAAGCACTGAGAGTTCATCAATTTCTTCAATATAAAACTACCGCCATGCAATAAAAAGATATAAGTGAAGCACTAGAGCAAACGACAAACTACTCCGAAAGATATAAGTGAAGTTCAATGAGTAGTCGAATAATCATGCAACTATGTGAAGACTCTCTAACATTTAAGGATTTCATATATTGGTATTTTAGTCAAACAGCAAGCAAAACTAAAGAAAATAGAATGACGCTCCAAGCAAAACATATATCATGTGGTGAATAAAAATATAACTCCAAGTAAAGTTACCGATGAACGAAGACGAAAGAGGGGATGCCTTCCGGGGCATCCCCAAGCTTAGGCTCTTGGTTGTCCTTGAATATTTCCTCGGGTGCCTTGGGCATCCCCAAGCTTAGGCTCTTTTCCACTCCTTATTCCATAGTCCATCGAATCTTTACCCAAAACTTGAAAACTTCACAACACAAAACTCAACAGAAAACTCGTAAGCTCCGTTAGTATAAGAAAATAAATCACCACTTAGGTACTGTTGTGAACTCATTCTAAATTCATATTGGTGTAATATCTACTGTATTCCAACTTCTCTATGGTTCATACCCTCCGATACTACTCATAGATTCATCAAAATAAGCAAGCAACACAATGAAAACAGAATCTGTCAAAAACAGAACAGTCTGTAGTAATCTGTATCAAACATATACTTATTGAATTCCAAAAATTCAGAAATAAATTGGTAGACGTGAGGAATTTATGTATTAATCATCTTCCAAAAGAAGCAACTAAATAGCACTCTCCAGTAAAAAAGTTGTAGCTAATCTCGTGAGAGCTAAAGTTTCTGTTTTTTACAGCAAGATAAAAAAGACTTCACCCAAGTCTTCCCAAAGGTTCTACTTGGCACAAACACTAATTAAAACATAAAACCACATCTAACCAGCGGATAGATATATTATTTATTACTAAACAGGAGCAAAAGGCAAAGAACTAAAATGAAATTGGGTTGCCTCCCAACAAGCGCTAACGTTTAACGTCCCTAGCTAGGCATGATGATTTCAATGATGCTCACATAAAAGATAATAATTGAAACATAAAGAGAGCATCATGAAGAATATGACTAGAACATTTAAGTCTAACACACTTCCTATGCATAGGGATTTTGTGAGCAAACAGCTTATGGGAACAATAATCAACTAGCATAGGAAGGCAAAACAAGCATAACTTCAAAACTTTAAGCACATAGAGAGGAAATTTGGTATTATTGCAATTCCTACAAGCATATATTCCTCCCTCATAATAATTTTCAGTAGCATCATGAATGAATTCAACAATATAACCAGCACCTAAAGCATTATTTTCATGATCTACAAGCATAGAAATTTTATTACTCTCCACATAAGCAAAATTCTTCTCATTCAGAATAGTGGGAGTATCATAAGAAACTCGAATACTATAAATTGTTTCCATATTAAAATAGTAATGTTTAGAAAAGGGTAATCATAATCATGACAAGTTTTATAAATATAATCATCACTACTTTTTATAGCATAAGTTTCATCACAATAATCATCATAAGTAGCAACTTTGTTCTCATCATAATCAATTGAAACCTCTTCTGAAATAGTGGATTCATCACTAAATAAAGTCATGACCTCTCCAAATACACTTTCATAAACATTATAAGATTCAACACCCTCCAAAATAGTGGGATCATTACTTCCTAAAGTTGACACTCTTCCAGACCCACTTTCATCAATATAACCATCATAAATAGGAGGCATGATATCATCATAATAAATTTGCTCATCAAAACTTGGGAGGCTAAAAATATCATCTTCATTAAACATAGCATCCCCAAGCTTGGGACAAACATTAATTGCAGCAAATATATTCTCAAACTTGTCATTCTCATCAAACATAGCATCCCCAAGCTTGGGCCTTTTTATATCAGAAGCATAATCACTCTCATAATTACTAGTATGGATAGCACCAATAATATAGCAATTATCATCATCACAATGAGTAATAGGAGCAACATCATTTGGGAGGGATACCTTTTCACCTTTGCTTCTCCGTCTTTTCTTTTTCTTCTTCACATCATGTGTGGATTTAACCCTCTTTTTGGAGCTCCTTATTAATGAGATTGGTTGAATAGAAAGCTCCTCCTCGTTACCTGATTCATCATAAGAAATAATAGGAGGATATTGGGAAGTCTCTTCCCTTTCATTAGTATTCTCTTCATCTTCTATTTGTTTTCTTGTCTTTATGTAATTGGCAATATAAGAATTTTCAATGCAATTCACCGCACAATACATAAAAGTTTCTTCTAGATCAAAATCAAGGAACCTATCAAGATTAAATTTTGGAATACCCTCAGTTATACGTTTCATTTCTTCATACCGCAAAATAAGACTAAGCTCTTTATGATGCTCAAGGGTAATCAAGTTATCACAATTTGTGGACACGATTTGATCATGAAACAAATAGCATCGGAGCTTTAAATGACCATGTTCATTGCAAGGTTCACAAGGATGGCGATAAATATTGAATCTTTCAGCACAATCATCTAGCCTTTCTTGCAACCATTTAGTTTCCAAATACTTATGCCTCTTGCCAAATCTATCTCCCTATTGGGTGTGAACTTGCAAGCTCTATCTATTCCACAAAAGTTGACATGCTTATAAGAGACATTTTCATCATGACTAGTGCAATCATCATTAGTACTATGGATATTCAAAGAATTCATACTAACAACATTGCAATCATGCTCAATTTATAGACTTCTTCTTCTAGCATTTGAGCACAATTTTATTTTCCATCCTTCTCACGAAAGATATCAAAAAGATGAAGCGTATGAGGCAAACTCAATTCCATTTTTTTGTAGTTTTCTTTTATAGACTAAACTAGTGATAAAACAAGAAACTAAAAGATTCGATTGCAAGATCTAAAGATATACCTTCAAGCACTCACCTCCCCGGCAACGGCGCCAGAAACTGCTTGATGTCTACTACACAACCTTCTTCTTGTAGACGTTGTTGGGCCTACAAATGCAGAGGTTTGTAGGACAGTAGAAAATTTCCCTCAAGTGGATGACCTACGGTTTATCAATCCGTGGGAGGCGTAGGATGAAGATGGTCTCTCTCAAGCAACCCTGCAACCAAATAACAAAGAGTCTCTTGTGTCCCCAACACACCCAATACAATGGTAAATTGTATAGGTGCACCAGTTCGGCGAACAGATGGTGATACAAGTGCAATATGGATGCTAGATATAGGTTTTTGTAATCTGAAAAATATAAAAACAGCAAGGTAACTAATGATAAAAGTAAGCGTAAACGGTATTGCAATGCTAGGAAACAAGGCCTAGGGTTCATACTTTCACTAGTGCAAGTTATCTCAACAATAATAACATAATTGGATCATATAACAATCCCTCAACATGCAACAAAGAGTCACTCCAAAGTCACTAATAGCGGAGAATAAACGAAGAGATTATGGTAGGGCACGAAACCACCTCAAAGTTATTCTTTCTGATCGATCTATTCAAGAGTTCGTACTAGAATAACACCTTAAGACACAAATCAACCAAAATCCTAATGTCACCCAGATACTCCAATGTCACCTCAAGTATCCGTGGGTATGATTATACGATATGCATCACACAATCTCAGTTTCAAAGAGTGCCCCAAAGTACTTCAAAGAGTGCCCCAAAGTTTCTACCGGAGAGTCAAGACTAAAACGTGAACCAACCCCTATGCATAAGTTCACAAGGTCACTGAACCTGCAAGTTGATCACCAAAACATACATCAAGTGAATCAATAGAATAACCCATTATCACCACGGTTATCCCACGCAAGACATACATCAAGTGTTCTCAAATCCTTAAAGACTCAATCCGTTAAGATAACTTCGAAGGGAAAACTCAATCCATTACAAGAGAGTAGAGGGGGAGAAACATCATAAGAACGAACTATAATAGCAAAGTTCGCGATACATCAAGATCGTACCAAATCAAGAACACGAGAGAGAGAGATCAAACACATAGCTACTGGTACATACCCTCAGCCACGAGGGTGAACTACTCCCTCCTCATCATGGAGAGCGACGGGATGATGAAGATGGCCAGCGGTGATGGCTCCCCCCTCCGGCAGGGTGCTGGAACGGGTCTAGATTGGCACTACTAGGAAAAGGCCTACTAATGACGCACCAGTTTTGCCTACTAATGGCGCACTATTGGTGCGCCATTAGTATCACGCCACTAGTATTTTTTACTAATGGCGCACCACTGGTGCGCCATTAGTATGCCTAGAGGTACGCCATTACTATCTGACTTAGTAATGGCGCACCACATAGAAGTGCGCCATTAGTAATAATATTTTTTCAAATTTTTTTTAAAATTAGTAATAATATTTTTTTTCAATTTTTTTTATTTTATTCTTAATCTCGGGTCACTATGGCTTAATCTCGGGACAATATGCTTAATCTCAAGTCAAATCGCACTGCGTGGTCAAACTTCCTGAAAGGTCACCCATCCTCACACTACTCCGGCCCAAGCACGCTTAACTTCAGAGTTCTATCCAACCCCAGCACCAGCTCACTTCACTAGCACTTGTTAATATATCTAGCATATCAATCCTATTAAACCTTGTTGATGTTTAGGACTTTGTTCATGTTCATGAGTGTGATGAAATTTTGAAAAAGTATTTCAAACTTCCGTTCATATTATGTATCATATTTTGAAGAAAAAATTCCCAAAAAAAATCGAAACTAATTTTTTTCTGTTACTAGTGGCGCACCTAGCATACGGTGCGCCACTAGTAAGTTTGAAATTTTTTGTATTTTTTTGAATTTTTTTGCCTCCGGATCTTAAAAGCCCCGTAACTTTTTTTCTGTTAGATTTTTGAGGATTTTGAAAATGTTTAACGGGGTTCTGTTAAATTCGGATGTAACTTTTCAAGTGGATGATTTTTCATATAGAAAACTTTTTAATCCGAGTTCGTATGCAAAAGTTATGCCCATTTTACAAATTCCACAGAGATTCTGCAAATAAAGTCGAAATTTATATTTGTAAATTTTCCCAACAACTAGACCACATATCACATTGGAAACTTATTTTCTTTTATTTTTTTGACATTTTCCTCATTTTCTTTTATTTTTTCTAAACTGAAAAGGCGGTCCACCGGGGGGTGCATGCGAGGGAATTTTTGGGCCAAGTTAGTAATGGCGCACCATGGGAGTGGTGCGCCATTACTAGTTAGTGGTGCGCCATTACTAGTTGAACTAGTAATGGTGCACCACTCCCACGGTGCGCCATTACTAGTTTTCAAAAAATATAAAAAAATTGAAAAAAAATTGAAAAAAAAAATTACTAGTGGCGCACCGTGGATGTGGTGCGCCATTACTAGTTTTGAAATAAATTTTGAAAAAAAAATTTGAAAATTTTTTACTAATGACGCACCGTGGATGTGGTGCGCCATTACTAGTTTAACTAGTAATGGCGCACTATCCCCTGGTGTGCCATTACTAGTTTTGAAAAAAAAAATCTTGTTACTAATGGCGCACCGTGGATGTGGTGCGCCATTAGTATTTGGACACTAATGGCGCACCAACACATGGTGCGCCATTAGTATATAGTAGTGGCACACCACATGTCTGGTGCGCCATTAGTGTCAATTTCATCTATAGCTCTTTTCCTAGTAGTGTGGTTTTCAGTGGCTACAGAGGCTTGCGGCGGCGGAACTCCTGATCTATTCTGCTCCTCGATGTTTTTAGGGTATATGGACATATATAGGCGAAAGAAGTCGGCCAGGGGAGCCACGAGGGGCCCACGAGGGTGGGGGCGCTCCTGGATTGCTTCTGTTCCAAAAATAACGCTGCCGAAGGTTTCATTCCGTTTGGACTCCGTTTGATATTCCTTTTCTTCGAAACACTGTAATAGGCAAGAAAACTACAATTTGGGCTGGGCCTCCGGTTAGTAGGTTAGTCCCAAAAATAATATAGAAGTGTTTAGTAAAGCCCATAAACATCCGAAACAGATAATATAATAGCATGGAACAATCATAATTATAGATACGTTGGAGACGTATCAATAAGCTGAAAACGCAATGAAAAGAACTGGTTGGCTTATTACATGGAGCTTATATTCACAGGTGCTTATTTTCTTAGGATAACTCGTAATAACTGTCCCTAAGAAACTTGGCCAATAGAACTGACATACAAATAAAATGTCACGATGATTACAATGGAGGAGTGACCTATCATATCACACTGTATAGGCTCATCGCTGGCTCTCCTTTTTTGCGATGTTTCATGAAATTGCCACATACATCTTGTACTTTTTCATTGTGTAACTCTATCTGCAAGTTGACACGGTTAATTTCAGATATATTTACATGATAATACATTGCATATCTCTTGCGCATATTTAAACCACCAATTAATAATTGTGTGCGTAGCATAAACTAGCCATGACTCTGTGTGCTGGAATAGCAGGCACTCTAAGGGAGCCTAATGTAGTGTACTGGAATTCCTACATGCCACCTATGATTTTGTGTAATGTACTGCCTTTGTTCCTAAATATATGTCTATGTAGAGATTTCTGTATGGACCACATACATATCTCTACTATTAAAGGGGGATCGAACGTCGTGATGGTTCGACCTCCCCTTGTGTTTCGACCACCTCGTTCGATCCCCCTGCCTCGTGTCCTCCTCCCACCGACTTTTTAGCGTAAATCATGTTCCCGTAAAAAAGACCACCGGGTTAAGCAAGCAAAGCACATGTACTCCCCCTCCAAAAAAAGCAGCCGGTTGAAACCCACCACGCACGTCCGCACACACGTCTCCCCAATCTGTACAGCTTTGAGCAACTCCAATGGGGCGACCCATTTCGTCCGCGACCGTCCGTTTGGGTCGGCGCGGACAGAAAAGACGGCCTAACGCGCTGACCCAAACGGACGCGCGTCCGTTTTTCGTCCGCGGGCAACCCATTCCCGGCCCATTTTTGAGCCTGATTTGCGTCGGTGCGGACACGCGACGGACGCGCGCTCGCTCGCCTACTCATGTCCCCGGGCCCGCTCGTCTGTGGCACATTGGTCTTTCCTCCCCCCAGCCAACAATCAACCCTCGCCCCCGCCTCCTTCGTCACTGACGCCGCCGCCCATTTTGCCGGCGACTCTTCCAGCTGCCGCCGCCTCCACATCCGCCCAAGAACGCCGCCCCTTCCCCGATCGCCCGCCGCCCGCTTTTGCCGCCGGGAGCAAGCTGGTTCTGCCGCCGCTTCCCCGCCGCCCAGCTGCCGCGACCAAGAAGATGCCTCGCCGCCCCAGCCACAGACGACCGGCACGCTCGTCGGACGCCGTCACACTCGTCGGGCGCCGGCCGGGCAGCTAGCTGGTTCAGGCGCCGTCTCCCTCGCCGACCGTCTCCTTCTTCGACGCCCGCAAGCTGTTCGACAGTTTGCCAAGGTAAGAAAATGGACTCCGCCGTCGAGTTCTTTTTCCACAATTTCCTTTGCGACTCTGACGATTCGTCATCCGACGACGAGGAGGAGATATTGGCAGCCGTGTTGGTCCATCACCACCTCAACAACCAGCGGCCGTTGTTCCGTGGCTCCATTCCGGGCCACCTTCCTGCGTTGAATCGTAACCGGGAGAGCGGGCATTTCCTTCTCTGGAAGGACTACTTTGATACAACAAACCCGTTGTTCAAACATCACAAATTCCGCCGCCGGTTCCGTATGAGTAGGTATGTTTTCAACCGTATTAGAGAGGGAGTGGTCGGCTATGATGACTACTTCGAGTGCAAAGAGGATGCCATCGGCAAGATTGGTTTCTCCTCTTATCAGAAGTGCACTGCCGCCATCCGAATGCTTGCATACGGAGTGCCCGGTGATCTCATTGACGAGTACGTCCGTATGAGCGAGTCTACATGCCTAGAGTCCCTGCATAAGTTTTGCAAGGCTGTGATTGCTGTGTTTGGCCCTGAGTACTTGAGAGAGCCGACAGCTGAAGATACAGCCCGTTTGTTGGTGATGAATGCTAGCAGGGGCTTCCCGGGGATGCTTGGTAGCATAGACTGCATGCACTGGGAGTGGAAGAACTACCCTTCTGCTTGGCAAGGGCAGTATAAGGGACATGTCAGGGCTTGCACTGTCATACTAGAGGCCGTGGCGTCTCAAGATCTCTGGATCTGGCACTCTTTCTTTGGCATGGCTGGATCACACAATGATATCAACGTGCTTCAGTGCTCGCCGGTGTTTGCTAGGCTTGCCGAAGGCAACAGCTCACCGGTGAACTTTACTGTCAATGGCCACAACTACGACAAAGGGTACTATCTGGGTGACGGTATCTATCCTCAGTGGACCACTATTGTCAAGACAATATCCAACCCTGTCGGAGAGAAAAGGAAAAGATTTTCCCAAGAGCAAGAGAGTGCTAGAAAGGATGTCGAGCGTGCCTTTGGTGTTTTGCAATTTCGATGGGGCATCATTCGGTATCCTGCTAATACTTGGAGCATGCAGAAACTATGGGAGGTGATGACTGCTTGTGTGATCATGCACAATATGATCGTAGAAGAGGAGCGCCTGGAACGTCTGTACAATCAAGGCCTTCAGTTTCAGGGTGAGAATGTTGTGCCTGAGCATGGAGTAGCGGTAACATTTGAGCAATTCACTCAGTTTCATGAAAACATCCGTGATTGGGAAACTCACGTGCAACTGCAAAATGATTTGGTTGAGCATATGTGGACTCATGTTGATAACCAATAGATGTATCTTTTTTTATTCGTTTGCAAAACTATTGAAACATTTTTATTTGTATTTGGCCTGTAAACTATACTATTTATTTTGGCGGACTATTTTACTCCCTCCGTTCCTAAATAATTGTCTTTCTAGAGATTTCAACAAGTGACTACATACGGAGCAAAATGAGTGAATCTACACTCTAAAACATGTCTACATACATCCGTATGTTGTAGTCCATTTGAGATGGCTAGAAAGACAATTATTTGGAAACGGAGGGAGTATTTGTTAAATTTTCATTTCACCATATGTTGAATGCAATGCAAAATTGGATGGCCAGCCGGCCACGCCTGCACATATGGGTCGGTGCATTGGGCGCACTGCCGACCCATATAAAAAATAGGGCGGACGCCGGGCGGGCGGCCGACCCAAACGAACAAAAAGCGGATGAAATTGCCATCCGTTTGGGTCGGCCCGTTGGAATTCCTCTTACCGCCTCGCGCACCCATGGCTCCCCCTCCCGACCTCCTCCCTCCCCAGTGCGTGTGGCGCTCGACGCGCCTGAGCCGCGCGCTACCCCTGCCTGCGCTACCACCTCAAGCTTCCGCCACCGCGCAATGCCATCTACTCTGCTACGAAGCCTTCTCGAACGATTCTGGACACCGCGTCCTAGCCTGCACCAACACCTCAAGCATTCGGCCGCGCCATCGATCTGCTCCGTTGCGACATCTTCTCGGATGATTCTGGGCACCTAGGACATCACAGACATAGGGACATCGACCCGTGATCAATTCCCCTTTCCGGCTGCCACCGTGGCCAGAGAGGAGCACCGCGGATGTACTTCGTCTTCCATGTGCTGGGGCGCGTGGCTGTACTTCCTCTCATGGATGAGCACGGAGGGGTTGCGGCATAGAGCCTCCAGCAACAACGATGGCGGCGGCAGCGACACCATCCTCACCGGTACATGCAGCGCAGCAAGCAGTGTCCTCTAGCCTCTCCCCCTTTCTTTGTCAACACCAACAACGAGAGCCTCTCCCTCTTTCTTTGTCAACACCAACAACGAGGTGGAAGAAGCCTCCGAAGGCGGCCATGGCGGCTTGCCCACGCCACCAGGCGATGTACCAAGACGGCGTCCTTCCTGCAGTTTTGCCCTGCAGCTCCATGCATTGATTCATATCTTGTACGTATTCTGCATGCAACCTGTTTGTCAATATGCCAGTGTGATATCGTTGATCTCCTAATCGATTTTTTCTGTGCATGTATCTCTTAGGTGGGCTGGTGTCTCTTCTTGGCATTAATCATCTACTAACCTCCCACTTTGTCAGGCAAGGAAGCTACTGACGCAAGATCAATTCTTCCATCAGTTGCGACGCGGAGTAGTAATCAAGGTTCGTTTGCAGGCTATCTGATCATACTTACGTGTACTTTTTTAACTCATCACAACTGATGCTTCACTGTTACCATCGGTATCTCGGCTAGGATCAGGCACACGGTTGCCATCAGTATCAGTCTTGAGACCTCAATCAAGAGGTAATGAGATTCAAGAAGCTTTATCATTTTCAAGTTTTCAACAGAGTCTGCACACATTCAAAAACAAAGTGATCTAAATGATTGGTAAATTTTTAAGAAAATAATAACAATTTCTTGTGAAATGTGAGTGAGCTTATTAATCCAATATCAGGGAACTCGGGAAGGTGGTCTCGCAAAATTATAGTAGACAAGAAATGATACTATTTTTGGTTTTCGACTTAGCAAAGCTGAATATTTCTGTATAACAGGGCACAAATATGCGGAGGAATTATCTGTATTAATATACGCCTTTCTTTCCTCTGGTTTAGCATTTAATCAAAAATCATTTTCTTAAATTAAAGCATGTGATGCTATGTTATCCTTCATAGTTTTAATGAAGCAACCTCTTAATACTGAAAGTAACAAACAATTCTAAGATAGTTCTTAATTTGGTTTAGAATGCATATTGGAAGAAAAAGAATGAATATTTTGGGCAGAATTACACATGCGGTACACCATATAACAGGCAACCTGCATTACCAATGCTCTAATAGGCCAATATATTTTTATAGGACTTGAATATGCCATATCATTGATACTCTGGTTTAAAGGGCAACTAAGTGATATAAAATTTGACTCTGCTTTCATACTAATGTAGTACTATGACTCACTTCTGCTAAAAGTAATAATGGGGATAATGAAAATCAAGTTTTTGCCGCAACAAGATACACAACAAAAGTTGCTGGCAAAAGTGAGTCTCTTTGATAGGGTGGTGTGTGTTGGTGTTAGCCTCATCTTTATGCTGGTAGTACATCATTCATGGTGTTACTATGCGGCCTAACTTTGAAGAACTGGAGTGTAGATACATTCAACACACATATGAGTGTTCCTTCAGCGCAAGGACATTTGTTGATTCTCTCTCACTTCAATTTCCAACATATCCCAAGCATTTGATGCCGTTCCAAGAAGTTCAGAGGTGTCCAAGAAACACTTTCGTAGGTAAATGCATTCAAGCATATACTCTCTCCGTTCGGAATTACTTGTCGTAGAAATGGATGTATCTAGACGTATTTTAGTTCTAGATACATCCATTTTCGAGACGAGTAATTCCGAACAGGCCTTCCTTTGCTTCCGCTCCCCCCCCCCCCTCCGCCTTCCTGCAGGCCGTGCTCGGGGCGCTCCTGGCTGATGTGGTCGCCCCTGCCGGGATTGCCCACCTCCCGCTTCGCCTCCGCTTGGCATGGCTCAGCATGGACTTGGCGCGCCGGAGTCCAGGCCGGAGGAGGACACCTGCATCATCGCGGCCACCTTCGACGTCGACCGGGACCGGCGCACCTGGAAGCAGACGGCCGCCATCGCCTGGGCGGTGGACGCCCCTCGTCGCTTGGCCCCGGCTGTGGTGGAGCGCCTTCTGCGTGACCGTCTTCGTCCGCGGCGGGGCGATGTCGCCATCAGCAGCCACTACCCGGAGGAGTTCCTCCTCAAGTTTGAGAGCAAGGAGCTCTGCACGACCGTGCTGGATAGGGGCCGGCTCAGAATGGGCAACGGCACGCGCGTCTTCATCAAGCCGTGGGTGCCGCTGGCGTACGCGCTCGGCGCGGCCATGCCCTTCCGCGCGTGCCTCATCCTAGATGGCGTGCTCGCCTACGTCTGGACGCACTCCATCGTCGAGCGCGTCATCGGCCGCATCTGCGTGCTGGACATCATGGACGAGCGCTCCATCTCCATGTCGGACAAACGCGACATTGGCCTCTGGGCGTGGACGGCCAATCCGAGCAGGATCCCGAAGGTGGTCTGGCTGACCTTCATGTCGCGCGCTCCCGACGGCGTCACGATCTCGGCACGGCAGCCGGCGCGCTGCCTGCGCGGTGCCACCTTTCACGTCATCATCCACCTGCTGCGGATTGAAGACTACACCTCAGCCCCCCTCGACATGGAGACGCAGGACAGCCGGCAAGTGGCGTACTCCCCTCCGACATCCGTGTTCCCACCTTGCCACCGCGGAACCATCGACGGCCACGCTCCTGTGTCCACTGACGACGTCATCATCCCTGGCGAGTTCGACTCCTGCGGCACCATGACGCGGGGTTCGCCGCGTGGCCGTGCCAGTGGCGGCGGCGCCGGTGCAAGTCGTAAGCCGCGTCAGTGGCGGCGCGATGATGAAGGCGATGACTACGACGACCGGACGGGCGGCCCTGGCGACAGGCGAGCTGGACGCGACCATGGCGAGGCCGTTGCGCACCCCCGCTCACGCTCCCCGCATCGGCGTGACAGCCGTGAGGCTGGCCGCCATGGCAACGGTGGGCGGTGCCACGCGGCTGAGTCCTCCGCGGCTGTGGGCTGCTTCAGGAAGATGGGTGTGGTGGTGCTGGCTGAGGCCAAGGCCTGGCGGGTCTTCGGCGGCAAGGAGGCTCATGAGCGTCTCGCGCTGCGCGAGGTTGTGCTTCGAGATGCTGCCGAGCTGCGACGCCTTATCGCCCTGCCGGCTTCGCCTGCCACGGCTTCGGCCGGTGTCAGTCTGGCGCCGCCACCGCTCCTCCTGGAGCCTGCACCCGAGGCCGTTGGGAAGGAAGCCTGGTTCAACGTGGCATGCAGTGCTCTGGGAGCACTCTGCATCGTCGACGTCCCTCCGGGTTTTGGCACTCTGCCTCCTCTGTTCGGCTTGGCGACTACGAGCCGCTGCGCTTCTCCCGTGCGCTCGGAGACGGCTGCAGTCGACTCGCTGCCTTGCAGCGGCCCCATGATCACTCCGGTGGCCTCTCCCCTGCCACCTGCGGCGCTCCTGGGTCCCTACCTTGCGGCCTCCCCTATCCGTCGGGCCTTGTGGGTGCCACGGCTGTGTCGCCGACGCTGGCCTCCTCTCCGGCCTCCCCTGCCCAGGCGGGCCACCTAGGCGCCACTGTTGAGGCGCCGGAGGGTGCCTCCACGCCTGCTGCCGACGCGGTACCGGGGAGCGCTGCCATGCCTGCTGCCGACGAGCTCGGCCGGTTCCTGGACTCCATCGCCGCCCCCTGCAGCGACCCTGTTGCCTGCCCCAGTGCCGAAGCCAACCAGGACTCGTGGCGCCAGAGGCGTCAACCTCTCTTTTGCCTCGCAGGAGCGGGAGGATCGCCCAAAAGAAGACGCGGCAGTGCCTTCAGGGCAGCTCGGCGGTCCAGGAGCTGATTGCCCGTGCCTGCAACCTGCTCGGCCCGGACGCGAAGATGGATGCCGGGGTTTAGTCTGCCTACGAGGCGCTGTTCAACACACCACTTGCTGCTCCTGTCATCCAGGCGATCGAGACTCTGGCGAAGCATGTCAAGGCGGCCAAACCAAGCCAGGAAAGAAGATAGCAGCCGCCAACGAGGCCCTCGGTGTTGCCAATTTGTAGTTCTGCCATGTGTGCCGTAGCTCACAGCTCTGTCTTCGCTGCTTCCTTTCGAGCTCTTCCGTCCCTATGTTTGCATCTCCGAGCCAATGCATCCGCGTCCTGGCATCCCCGTGTGCCTCCCCAATGCATGTTACTTGTCTTCGAACCCAGCGTGAACTCCGTTTTCCCATATGGCGCAACCTAATGTCAAGCTTCTGTGCTGGAACGTGCGTGGCCTAAATGCCCCTGCCCGTCGTGACGCCGTGCGTGACCTCATCCGTGACTACAACGCCACCATTGTGTTCCTCCAAGAGACTAAGCTAGATCACGTCGACGATACTCTGATCGCAAGCATGCTCGGTCCCGCTTTCACGGCTAACTACCATGTCCTCCTGGCTGTTGCGACAAGGGGGGCATGATCATGGCCGTTTTCGACGCTTACTTCCGCCTTGCTAACTTCCACGCCACGCTTGGTTCCATCTCGGCCACCATCACCATGCTGGCTGACGGCGTCGACTGGACACTGTCATGTGTTTACGGCCCTCAGGGGGAGCAAGACAAGCTGCTTTTCATCAACGAGCTAAGGGGGCTGAAGTATATGGTGAAGCCCCGGTGGCTCATTCTTGGCGACTTCAACCTGATCACCAAAGCGTCTGACAAGAACAACCTGAACTTCAACAACCGCCTCATTGGCAGTTTTCGATCCGCGCTAAATCACCTTCAGCTAAAAGAGATGCGGCTTTCAGGCCATAAATTCACTTGGTCCAATGCTCAAGAGAACCCGGTGCTAACCAAGATTGATCATTTCTTCCACTGCGATGGTTGGGATGAACTTTTTCCCAATGCTCACCTCCAGGCCATCACGTCTGCATGCTCAGATCATGCACCGCTATTCCTCCTTGGGGACACGGAGGTGCGGCGGCGCCCGTCCTTCAAGTTTGAAGAATTCTGGCTTCGACGACCTGGTTTCAAGGAAACTGTGGCCGCGGCCTGGAATATACCAGTGCAGTCAACAATGCAATCCGCAAGATTCACATCAAATTGACACGGACTGCAAAGGCCCTCAAGAATTGGCAAAGAGATACAATCGGAGTCCTCAATACTCAGATTGGCATAGAAAAGGAGGTAATCTGGAGGCTTGACTTGGCCGAGGAGAGGAGGTTCCTCTCCCTTGCAGAGCTGGAGCTAAGACGCAGGCTTAAGCTTTCTTATCTCGGCCTCCTTTCCTCCCGGAAAGTTAAGCTGCGCCAGCGCGCACGGCTCACGGGTATCAGGCTGGGAGATGTCAACTCTAAGTTTTTCCATGCCAAGGTGAATGGGCGCCGACGGAAAAACTGCATCCAGACGCTGCACTCGGACCACGACGTTGCCATCACGGCAAAAGATAAGGAGCAAGTGCTCCTTTCCCACTTCCAAGACCATTTGGGCACCCCCACGCCACGGCTCTCAAGCTTAATTTGGGACAACCTCGAGATAGCCTCGCATGATCTCTCGGAGCTAGACGCTCCTTTTGATGAGGACAACATAAAAGACACGGTTTTCTCGCTGCCCTCTGTCAAAGCGCCTGGTCCAGACGGGTTTATTGGAGCCTTCTTTAAAGCATGCTGGGAGATCATCCGGATAGGCGTCGTTCAAGCAATACTCCAGCTTGCTAATCTCCGCGGAGACGGTGCCTCCCTCGTCAACTCAGCGAACATCATTTTGCTCCCAAAGAAAGCGGATGCTCGAGTGGTCGGAGACTACAGACCTATAAGCCTCATTCATAGACTTTCCAAGATCTTCTCCAATCTCCTCGCCAACAGGCTGGCCCCGCTCCTGCCAACGTCGGTCTCCAAATGCCAGAGCGCCTTCGTGCAGAACCGCTCCATCCACGACAACTTCTTGCATGTCCAGAATCTCATAAAGGACCTGCATCGACGGAACATCCCGGGCCTCTTCCTCAAGCTGGACATTTCAAAAGCCTTTGACTCCGTCAATTGGGCCTTCCTGCTAGAGGTCATGCAATGCCTAGGTTTTGGGCAGCGGTGGCGAGACTGGATATGTCTCTCCCTGTCTTCCTCTTCTTCAAGAGTGCTGCTTAACGGAAACCATGGAAGGATGTTCAGACATGCAAAGGGCCTCTGTCAGGGAGATCCGGTATCTCCGATGCTTTTCATCCTCGCCATTGATGTCACGCCCAATACGCGACCCTTTCCAAAAGGAACTCGAAGGTCCCACCAAGGATAGACCCGCATATTGAAACGCTTTTGCAAGGTGGATATCATTACATCAACATTACATAATACGTAGGGATACATACATAAGGCACGAATGCCACAAGAATACATCATCATCATACAAGATCAACATCCGACTACGGATGAAACATAAACAGAGGCTCAAACGATATCCACCCTGCTAGCCCAGGCTGCCGACCTGGAACCTATCCCCTGATCGAAGAAGCAGAAGAAGAACTCCAACACAAGTAAACATCGCTCTCGCGTCATGATCATCGCAAACCTGCACTCGCAATCGATGGTGTAGTAATCAGAGCCACGAGGACTCAGCAATCCCATTACCATGGGTATCAAGACTAGCAAAGCTTCTCGGGTAAGGAAGAGGTAAAGTGGTGAGGTTGCAGCAGCGACTAAGCATATATGGTGGCTAACATACGCAAATGAGAGCGAGAAGAGAAACAAAGGAACGATCGTCAACTAGTAATGATCAAGAAGTGATCCTGAACTCCTACTTACGTCAGACATAACCCAAGAACCGTGTTCTCCCTCGATCAACCCGAAAAGAGACACTCACGGTTACGCTACGGTTGGTGTATTTTAGAAGAGTTTGCTTCAAGTTTACTACAACCGGATATTAACAAATTCCCATCTGCGACATAACCGCGGGCACGGCTCTCGAAAGTTTATACCTGCAGGGTGTCCCAACTTAGCCCATGATAAGCTCTCGCGATCAACGAAGGATATTCCTTCTCCCGGAAGACCCGATCAGTCTCGGAATCCGGCTACAAGACATTTCGACAGCAATAAAACAAGACCAGCAAGACCGCCCGATGCGCCGACAATCCCGATAGGAGCTGCACATATCTCGTTCTCAGGGCAACACCGAATAAGACAAGCTACGAGTAAAACCAAGCCTCGAGTTTCCCCGTGGTGGCCCCGCAGGCGGCTCGGTTCGAACCAGCACTTAGAGAAGCACTGGCCCGGGGGGGCTAAATAAAGATGACCCTCGAGAGAGCGACTCCCAAGGGAAAAGTAGGTGGTGGTGAGGAAAATGGTAAAACCAAGGTTGGGCCTTGCTGGTGGAGTCTTATTCAAAGCGAACTATCAAGGGGGTCCCATAAATCACCCGACCGCGTTAGGGACGCAAAATCCGGGAACATAATACCGATATGACGGAAACTAGGGCGGCAAGAGTGGAACAAAACACCAGGCATAAGGCCGAGCCTTCCACCCTTTACCAAGTATATAGATGCATTAAATTAAGTAAGATATATTGTGATATCCCAACAAGTAAACATGTTCCAACAAGGAACAACATCTCCATGTTCCGACAAGGAACAAACTTCATCTTCACCTGCAACTAACAACGCTATAAGAGGGGCTGAGCAAAGCGGTAACATAGCCAAACAACGGTTTGCTAGGAAGGGTGCAAAAGGTTAGAGGCTGACATGGCAATTTGGGAGGCTTGAGGAACAAGTGATAGGTAGCGCAGCATAGCGATAGAACGAAACAACTAGCATAGCAATGATAGTAGTGAGATCCAGGGTAGCGGTCATCTTGCCTGAAATCCCACAAGGAAGAAGAACGAGTCCATGAAGAAGACGAACGGATGAAGCCGAACCAAGCGTAGACGAACGAATACTCACGATCGCAATGAAACAGGAACTAACAAGAAGAAGCACACAACATAGTAAACACACCACACATGAACATGACAAGATGCACAACAAACATGATGCATGACAAATCTAGATGAGGCTACTCATGGCAAGAGATGATGCATACAAGAGCAACACATCAAAGCAAGTTTAAATGAGGCCGGGAACAACATATAACAATTCCGGTAAGTCCTCATATGCAAATTTCGAAATTGGTCCAGATCTGAATAAACCTTATGTTCAAGTTGTTAAACAGCAAGTTAAGATGCACCACGATGATCTACACGAAATTCTAGTCAAGTTACATATAAAGTTCATTTAATTCGAAGCTACGGCCTAGAAGATATAAGCAAAACAAATTAAGCATGGCATTGATACAAAATGCATCCAAACATCAAGCAAACACCTCAAAACAAGGATGCAACATGATAATATGAAACTACATGCAAAATCAAGCAAGTTTCATATAGAGCACACTCAAAACGGAGCAACGGTTCAACATATACACACTATACAAGTTTAAAGGACAAGCTGTCCAAAACAGCAACTAGGCATATAGCAAGCACCAAAACACTATGCTACAGCATCTCAACGTAATAACAAAAGGCATGGGCATGAAGTACAGGTAAAGCATTACAAAACATGAACAGTGAGCTATCTCCAGAAATCACTAGAACATGCTCAAACACACATGGCAAGATTGCAAATAATAACAGGTTCACAGACTTAGCAGAATTCACAGGACATGGCAGAAATAACATCAGGTTAACATGTTTAGAGCTATGAAACCACATGTTACAGCAAGCTATCAAGTAAAACTAGGGCATGGCATGAATCTAATCAAAGCATATAACAAAAGTCCCTTAGTGACCATAAGCCAAGGGATCAGAAAATACAGTTGCAAGCATGTGAATATAGCAAAAACATAAACAGATTCAGACTTAGTGCAAAACTGGAGCATGGCATAAACAGATAACAAGTAGGCATGTTTACGAGCTCGATGCACTCACTATGAGGCATTGAATGACAAACTAAGCATACACCCAGAAACTAGACATGGCATAGAAGCTATACATGGTGAGAACAACAACATAGCATGCAAAGATCAACTACAACAACCTTGGCAAAATTGAATAGCATGTAAACAATCTGCCAGGAACATTTTATAGAAAAAGTAGAGCTCGATTGAGAGAAGCTAGGGTGCTCCATAATTGCAAACAAGGGCATGGATGGATAGAGAATAACCATATGTTCAAAACATCCTTACTGAAGTATCTCAAAATAAGCATGGATCTCTCCGTAGCATCAAGTTTACATGGCATAAAAATATCAGCAGAACAGGGGCTGAAATCAGCAACATCATGAAGCCTAGTTTGCATGCTTGTGCTAGTCACCACAGAGATCACAAAAATACATGGCATACACCCCTGTAAAGATGGCATGGCATATTACAAAACACATGTAGGACTCAAGTTCATAGGGTGCACACATCAATCATGGCAAAAATGACAAAAGTGCATGTTCTGATAAGAATCTGAAACTAACATCACATAGCACTCTTACAACGAAGATTCAGGCATCAAGATGAGCTCAAATGAAAATGATGCAATGAGATGAAATGATGTACTCGTCGAGGCGAACAATTTGACATATTACACGCACGAAACGGAGTTACGGATGCAGAGTTACAGCATGATGAACATGGCATGATTATGCAAAATAACAGGGACTTAGCAGTTTTTATGAAAAAAAAACAGAACGGGCGCAGGATAGCTAAAATCGCACGGGGCGGAGGATAGGGGGCTGCTCATCCACGGGCTCGGCCCAGGACGCAGAGGGGGGCAGCTGCGCCACGGATTTGGGCGCTGATGGGCCTCGCTGGGTCGGGGCCCACGAGGCCAGGGGAGGAGCTCCTCGTCCTCCTCGTGCGCTCGCACGAGCGGGGAGGACATGGCGGCGGCGTGAGCTCAGCAGGGGCGGGCGAGGGCGGAGGAGACCAAGGGGCGGCGGTGACGGGCGGATCCGGCTGGAGCACCCATTCCCGTCCGGATCTGGTCGGCGGCGGCGCCCGGGAGCCGGCGGCGTGGGCGCGAGGTTCTGCGGGAGAGAGAGAGTGAGGCGGGCGAGAGAGAGAGAGATGGCGAGGGGCGGCGTGACTGGCAGGGCAGCACAGGCGCTCGGCGACGGGTTCGCGGACGGCGGGAGGCGGCGCTCGGCGAGGTCTTGGAGCTCTGGGGGCTGAGCACGGGAGTGAGGGCGCTGGCTGACGGCGGCTTCCTGCTGGGCTTGTCCTGGCCGGATCTGGCCGGGCGGGCTGCGATGGGCTCCGGCGGGCCCTGCGGGAGGAGGAGGGAGGCAGGGGCGACGTGGCGGCCTTTGAGTGGGCAGGAGCGGCGCTGAGTGGCGGCGCAGCCACTCAGACGGCGCCAAGTGGCGAGAGGAGGCTGGGGGGCGCCGGATTTGGAGGGGGAAAACGGCGGCGCGGCCCCCGAGGTGGGAGGAGGTGGTGGCTGCGGGTTGGGGGCATGGAAAAAAAGGAGGAGGGGTGGTAGGATTCCAGATTACGAAGGACTAGCCTTCCTTATATAGGCATGGTTAGGGTTAGGGGGGTTTTGGAGGGGTTTCGGACCCTCGGATCTCGATCTGGCGGTCCGGAGCGGAGGGGGTTTTAGGTGGGCTGCAGGCAGGCTGTGAGGAGAGGGCTTGAGCTGAGGGGAGAGAAGAGAAGTGCAGCCTGCCAACTGTTTCCGGAGACCGAAAACGTCCGACGATAGACCGACTATAATGCGGTTGTAGGTTTAACGGTTGGGCTATCAAATGGACTCCGAATGCGACGAAACTTGGCATGCGGCCTGTCTACACTATAATAAGACCGCACGACAAGTTGCAACCCATTCCGAGAACATTTTTACGCCACTTATAAAATAATATTCGGAGGTGCCGCGGGCGCGTGCGGGTGTGGTCTGGACTCCGAACGGACAACGGAGAGAACCGGGAGGACCCGAACGGATGCAAGTTTTGAAAAACATGCAGATGAAATGCAGATGATGACATGGCAAAATGCAACACGCAAGCAAATGACATGGCAACGACGGCGAATAACTGGCAGACACCTGGCGCATCGAATCCGGGCCGTTACAATTGACCCTCTCCAACAGATCCTACAGCTCGCCTCCCGGCGCGGCATCCTCAAACCCATTTGTTCAAGAACGGCCAGATGTAGGATCTCCCTTTATGCTGACGATGCGGGCATCTTTGCGAACCCAGACAAGGATGAGCTCCACGCGATTTCTGCAATCCTGAAGACCTTCGGGGAGGCTAGCGGACTGATCACAAACTTGAGCAAGATCGAGGTCTTCCCGATCAGATGTGCCGGCATTGACCTCCAAGATGTGCTATCAGTCTTCCCTGCCAAGATCGCCACCTTTCCGGGACGCTACTTGAGGCTCCCCCTGTATTATCGCCGCCTTAAAGGGGTTGATCTGCAGCCCTTCATCGATAGGTTCGCAGGCAGACTACCAGGATGGAAAGGAAAACTTCTCAACAAGCCTGGCAGGGTGGCACTCGCTCAGTCTGTCCTCACGGCCATGGCCACCTTCCACATCACAGCTCTCAACTTGTCGAAGGGGACGCTTAGAAAGATCGACAAAATCATTCGGGCCTTCATCTGGCAAAAGGGGGACCAAGCTCAGACTTTGGGAGGTCACTCCCTTGTTAACTGGAAGACCGTCTGCCGTCCAAGGCATCTGGGCGGTCTTGGGATCATGGACCTGGAGAGATTTAGCCGCGCCCTGCGCCTCCGGTGGCCTTGGCTGCAATGGACTGACCCAGAAAGGCCATGGGTGGGATCGGAGCTGCCGTGTGACGAATCAGATATGAGCCTCTTTCACGCATGTACCTCGATTACGCTGGGCAATGGGCAGAAGGCGCTGTTCTGGCATGAAAACTGGATCGGTGATGGTCCGCTCAAGCATCTTGCTCCACAGCCCTACAAGATTGCCTCAAGAAAGAACAGATCGGTGCACAACGAGCTCATGAACGAGAACTCGATCAGGGCGGTGGCTAGACTGCAGACCATTCAGCAGCTGGGTGTATTTGTGTCTCTCTCGAATCACATTAGTCAAATCACCCTCCTCCCTGACCAAGACGGCACCATCCACTGGAATTTAACCACCTCGGGGACATACTCGGCCGCCTCTGCCTACGGCGTGCAGTTCCTTGGCTCCTACTCTCGTTTCGACACAACCAAGGTTTGGTCTACAAACGCTGAGCCCAAGTGCAAGTTCTTTGCTTGGCTTGCTCTACACGGAAGAATCCTCACTGCAGATATGCTGGCTGTGAGGGGATGGCCTCATGAACCCAGATGCCTGCTCTGTCTCCAATAGCCTGAAACAGCAACCCACCTCTGCAAAGACTGCCCCTTCACGGTCGCGGTCTGGAACCAGGTGAACACCTAGACTAACGAAGGTGTTCCTATCTCGGGCTTCCTTCCCGAGCCAGGAAACCTTAAATCATCCAAGACTAATGATTTCGAATGCAAGAGTAATAATGGTGCATGTACATGATAGCTACATTGGTTGTTTGAAGAAACATCACTATAACTTCGGCATGCACAACAGAAAAGGTTTATTTAAATATAAAAAATGTGATATGTGAGTGTCCAATCTTTATAGCGTTGAATCGATATTGTACCTTTGGCCACGATACGAAGTAGATATAGATTTATGTTCAAGCGATGCACGTCCACGATCGCTAGATAGTGATACGTGAATGAATTGTGCAATCTCTCTCACACGCATACATATCTTATTTCCCTGTGGGCATCGGAATCACACACGCGCACTTCATGTATTTCTCTCCCTCCGTCAAGGTTAGAATTCGTCTTTCTACCCCGTTCTACAAGTCTCTCACACAGAAACACACACGCTCTCTCTGTCGAACATGCCCACCCCTTTAATTCCGCCCACCCACAGCCACTAATGTCTCAAAGTATAATAATGTCTCTCACACATATGCCTAAGGCTAACTCGAGTTCCGGAACCATGTGAATACATACAATGGGATTCCAGCAGAGCACCTTTTGTGTTGATATTTCGCTCTCTCTCTCTCTCTCTCTCACACACACACACACACACACACACACACACACACACACACACACACATGCACACACACATTGTTTCTCGCTTCATTTTTTCCGGCACTTGCATGCACACAATTTTGTTTATCTTCGTGATGCTTTAAGTATGCCTCGCACAAATGCTATCTACCTATCCCTTAATATAGCTAGATATGTGTCACACAAATTCCTTCTCCCTACTAGCAAGATGCCCATGCGTTGCACCGAACATCAAGATGCATTTGTATGAGTAGTTTATCTTGTGGGAGAAAAGGATGAACGAGGGAATGCCTTATTTGCAAATGCGGAGAGGGGTGTGGGTATCTTTTTGCAAAATTGCCACAGTTTCCTTCCTATCCGTCGGATATAAATCGTACGGCCTATATTGCAGGATGGCAGGAACACCATCATCACCAACTCTGTTTTTATAAGAGTAGGGATATGTAAGTGGCACTGCCCCCGCCCCCGACACACACACACACACACACACACACACACACCCACACTACCACACACACACACATCCCAACACCGAAGGAGTAGGGTGACACCTCGATCTTGATACTAATCTATCGACTGGATTCTCTCTCAAACACACACAACGCTCACACACTACCCGACACCGAAGGAGTAGGGCGGCACCTCGATCTTGATAGTAATCTATCTACTCCTCATTCAAACACACACACACACACACTCGCTAGTTGTGCCTCTGTGCCTACCGCACACACTCTTGATACGTCTTTCTCTCCCTCCCCCTCCCCCCCACCCCAATAATGACAGCAGAAGGGTGACAACTCGATCTGATCGTAATCTGTCAATTGATTTCTCTCTCGAACATTGTGTCTTTGTGCCTCGCTCAGTAGCCCCCTCGATATGTAGACTTCTCGCGCGCGCACAGCTGTAGCGACGATGACGCTGAACCCAGTGTGCCTCGTTTTTACCGACCTTTTGCGATAGTTTTCATCCTGTTTTCTGTTAACTAACAAGGCAACCTTTTCTTTGTTACTACTAGTGAATCTGAAATCATTCGGGGTAGACATAAAATATATCACTTCAACCCAATTATCGCAGTAACTATTTTAACTGAAACTAGCTAGATGCTCGTGCGTTGCACGGAACATCAAGATGCATTTGTATGAGTAGTTTATCTTGTGAGAGAAAAGGATGAACGAGGGAAGGCCGTATTTGCGAACGTGGAGAGGGGTGTGGGTATATTTTTGCAAAATTGCCATAGTTTTCTTCCTATCCGTTAGATATAAATCCGACGGCCTATACTGCAGGATGGCACGCACACCATCATCACCAACTCTGTTTTCTACTCCCTCCGTTCCTAAATATTTGTCTTTTTAGAGATTTCAACAAGTGACTACATATGGAGCAAAATGAGTGAATCTACACTCTAAAATATGTCTACATACACATCCGTATGTGGTAGTCCATTTGAAATCTGAAAAAGACAAATATATAGGAACGGATGGAGTATAAGAGTAGACATGGAGATATATCTCGAGCATGGTCTACAACAAAAAGTGTTGGACTGGTTAGCGCGGGATGCTCGCAACGCGATGACATGAGTTCAATTCTGTCTTTAACTTTAGATTTTTATATTATATATTACTTATTTAATATATACTTCTTCACATCTTTGTCTTGACAAGGAACCCACAGTACTTAGAATACAAGATTAAGGATGGACTTGTTTCTTTTTAACTTTCTGTACTAAGCTGTAGCCACCCTGCAAGTCACGTGTACATTGTACATGCAATTAACTTTTTATAGAGGGACAATCATACACGCAATTAACTCAAATGGATTGGATGTTACTCTATTATTTCCAGCATAAGAGCATCTCCAACGGCAGTCGGCAAATTTCCTCCCGCTTCCTTCCGTGGAGGACGACATCAAACGCCACCGGCATACATTTTCACAACTCTAACCAACCAGATGAAATTCGTGCAAACACGGACTGATTTCATATAAGCATGAAGGATTTCGTATAAAAAAGGTGGATCTTCATACAAACATGATGGATTTCATTACATTTACATGAACTAAGCGGTGCCAATCCGGCTCTCTTGGTATAATTAATACTCCCTCCGTCCGGAAATACTTGTCCTAGAAATGGATGTATCTAGATTTATTTTAGTTATAGATACATACAATTTATCCATTCTTTGAACAAATATTCCCCGCTAGCTGGAGAGGGAGTACATAATCTAAATGGCCGCCCGCGGGATCCCTTTGTCTTCCTCATGTCCGGCAGACACTGATGTCTACTACACAACCTTCTTCTTGTAGACGTTGTTGGGCCTCCAAGTGCAGAGGTTTGTAGGACAGTAGCAAATTTCCCTCAAGTAGATGACCTAAGGCTTATCAATCCGTGGGAGGCGTAGCATGAAGGTGGTCTCTCTCAAGCAACCCTGCAACCAATAACAAAGAGTCTCTTGTGTCCCCAACACACCCAATACAATGGTAAATTGTATAGGTGCACTAGTTCGGCGAAGAGATGGTGATACAAGTGCAATATAGATGGTAGATATAGGTTTTTGTAATCTGAAAATATAAAAACAGCAAGGTAACTAATGATAAAAGTGAGCACAAACGGTATTGCAATGATAGGAAACAAGGCCTAGGGTTCATACTTTCACTAGTGCAAGTTCTCTCAACAATAATAACATAATTGGATCATATAACTATCGCTCAACATGCAACAAACAGTCACTCCAAAGTCACTAATAGCGGAGAACGAACGAAGAGATTTTATTAGGGTACGAAACCACCTCAAAGTTATTCTTTCCAATCAATCCATTGGGCTATTCCTATAAGTGTCACAAACAGCCCTAGAGTTCGTACTAGAATAACACCTTAAGACACAAATCAACCAAAACCCTAATGTCACCTAGATACTCCAATGTCACCTCAAGTATCCGTGGGTATGATTATACGATATGCATCACACAATCTCAGATTCATCTATTCAACCAACACAAAGAACTTCAAAGAGTTCCCCAAAGTTTCTATCGGAGAATCAAGACGAAAACGTGTGCCAACCCCTATGCATAGGTTCATGGGCGGAACCCGCAAGTTGATCACCAAAACATACATCAAGTGAATCACGTGATATCCCATTGTCACCACAGATACGCATGGCAAGACATACAGCAAGTGTTCTCAAATCTTTAAAGACTCAATCCGATAAGATTACTTCAAGGGGAAAACTCAATCCATTACAAGAGAGAAGAGGGGGAGAAGAAACATAAGATCCAACTATAATAGCAAAGCTCACGATACATCAAGATCGTGCCAAATCAAGAACACGAGAGAGAGAGATCAAGCACATAGCTACTGGTACATACCCTCAGCCCTGAGGGTGAACTACTCTCTCCTCGTCATGGAGAGCGCCGGGATGATGAAGATGGCCACCGGTGAGAGTTCCCCCCCCCCTCCGGTAGGGTGCCGGAACAGGGTCCCGAGAGATTTTTGGTGGCTACAGAGGCTTGCTGTGGCGGAACTCCCGATCTATTCTCCGTTCTGGAAGTTTTAGGATATGTAGGTATATATGGGTGCAGGAAGTACGTCGGTGGAGCTTCGGGGGCTCCACGAGGCAGGGAGCGCGCCCTAGGGGGGTGGGCGTGCCCCCCACCCTCGTGAGCACCTCCCTCCTTTCCTGACGTGGTGTCCAAGTCCATCCGGTAGCTTTCCTTCCAAAAATAACTTCTCTAGTTGATTTCGTTCCGTTTTGAATCCGTTTGATATTCCTTTTCTTCGAAACACTGAAATAGGCAAAAAACAGCAAATCTGGGCTGGGCCTCCGGTAAATAGGTTAGTCCCAAAAATAATATAAAAGTGGATAATAAAGCCCAATATTGCCCAAAACAGTAGATAACATAGCATGGAGCTATAAAAAATTATAGATACATTGGAGACGTATCAGACACTTGCGGGGTCGATGAAGGTCCTGGAAGAGATGAAGCAGCAAAGAAACCACCTGAATGCGCAGTCGTCGCCTCGGTGGTGGCCTTCATGGGACCCAAGTGGCGGCGGCCTCCCGTGTTCTACGTCTCCTCGATGATGGCGGCAGACACGGAGAAGCTGGCCACCGACTCGTCGCTCTCCACGCAACCGGCTTCTGTCTCTTCCTGCATGGCGCTGCCGCAGGCACGGGAGGCGCACCCACATACACGGGAGGCGCGGCACCGCAGACACTGGTGGCACGGTACAACGCGACAGTGACGATGCCTATGCCGGTGTGCTCGCCGTCGTGCCGGCGTGGAGCAACTCGCCACTCCTCATCGAGCTGAACTGGAGCGGCGAGTCGCTGAACCACGCGCCTGCTAGGGGCGGCAACTGGCTCCGTCGGGACAAGCGAGGTTGGTGAAGCACCGAACGGCCTCGCTCGTATCATGGCTCGGCGGGCCACCCAGCAGGGTAATATGCCGGAGAACGGCTCCTCGGAAGCCATCAGAAGAGTGGAGAAAATGGTGAAGGAGGATATGGGGGAGCGGCGGAGGGGTGCGATTCTTGTCCACTGTCTGTCTGCCTCGTGTAAATAGAGGGCCGACGGTAGGAGCTTGGCCGGCATATGGCCTCGTTTAAACTGAAGGCGGACGGTAGGAGCTCGGCCGGTGTTGCCTTTAATTCCGGCCCGCTCATGAACGGACGTGTGGCCGGAGTATGTTTCTCGGTTTGCATGCGGGTTTAATGGAGGCGAGGAGGCATGTTCAGCTGGGCGTGCAGCGGGCGACGCAGTACTATTTGATTTGACAGCGGGCGGCGCAGTTCCCGATACGACTTTAATGCAGACGAGGGAGGGAGTAGCGGTTCCCGAAATGTTGAACGGCCAATGCATCCTCCTTCAATTAATGCATGAGGGAAGTAATGGGAGGAGGACCGGGAAAAGAGGTTGCACGATGTGAATGCAACGCAGTTTGCCCTCAAATAAAGGCGCCCCTTCATTCCAATGCATCTACCACATCGTACGCACCTAAGCATTTTCCTAAGCACCTACACTAAGCGCAAAAGAGCTCACTCCAGACCCATGGCGGCGATGCGCGCGAGCGGCCAGCGGCTGTGCCAGATGGTCCACGACGTCGACCTGCGGCATGGCGCTGAGGATCGTATCCTGACGGTGTTGGAGACCGGCTGGTGGATGGCCGCCGTCGACTCCAACTACGACTCTCAGTTGGACCAGATGATCGTTGCCACCACCAACAAGTTGACCGTCCTCAAGAAGCTCACGGACGACATCGCCTTACTCCTCTAGCCCGCGCGCCCGGCTCCTCATTGCCTGCCACCCTAATCGGCCTCCATGGCCGGAACCTCTTTCAAGCACTGGTGGCCCTGCGACTGCCCACTAACGCCACGAAGAATGTCCACTTGGAGGTCACGCTCGCCGCGAGGCGCCTCGCCCTGCAAGAATTCGTCGAACTACACATCCACATGTACGAGCAAATCGTGTACATAGGTATCTACAAGGCCAGTGAGGACGCTACGACGTTGGCCTTCCTCAACCGGCTGGAAGCCTTGGATGCCTTTGCTGAGAAGCACCTCGACCTCGCCATGAAAGACGCCGCTCCTTAGCCGCCGGTCGGTGGCCCGGCGCACTAAGTTCAGGAGGAGGAGGTTGTACGTTGATGGATGCATCTTTCTTCTTGTCTTCTGTAACCACCACTGCGATTGCATCATCATCGTGGCCTTAATTCTTATTGTGCTATTGCATTCTCGTTCCAGTCAATACCGACATGTGCGATCCCTTTGCTTAAATATATGCATCACTGTAACTAGTACTCCATCCGTCAATTTATAATTTGTGCTTACCTTTTCAATCAACTTCGTACAACGCGCGGGCATCTTGCTAGAAACACTAGAACATGTCGGACCGCGTGTGACCAAACCGACGATGCGCCAACCTAGCTACGAGGTACCACCTTATCTGGCGGAAATAGCCCGCCCTAAGCGTTTCCAATCATTATTTCGTCTGTCGATCGTGCCAAGGAGCAGAACCAAAATTTTACAATTTATACATGTTTCTCTACTCCTACTCCTATAAAAGACTTAGTTGGTGATGGTGGTGTGTCTGCCATCCGTCGTTTCTGACCATTAGATTTGCATCTAACGGCTGTGAGGTAAGTTGTGGAATTTTTGCAACAATAGCCCACTTCTCTACTCCAATTTGCAGAAAACCCCTTGTTATCTTGAAAGCAACCACATCCCTCCCTCACCTCATCAAAACAGCCTGAGAAATATATTTTGAGTGAAAAGTACTCCCTCCGTTCCTAAATATTTGTCTTTCTAGATATTTTAATAAGTGACTACATAAGGAGCAAAATGAGTGAATCTACACTTCAAAATATGTCTATATAATCCGTATGTGATAGTCCATTTGAAATCTCTAAAAAGACAAATATTTAGGAACGGAGGGGTAATATATTAGGAGTATATCAAAATAAGAGTGATTTATTTCAAGTTTGTGAACAAGTACTACTATTCTACTACTTTGGATCCGTTGCAACGCACGTGCACATTGCTAGTAAAAGGAAAGGCCTGCCGCGTTCGCGTCGCACTCCCCCCACACACGCCCGGGAATCGGGAGTACTCCATGGACCGTCCGGCACGACACATAGCTTAGGGAAGGCGTGTTGCCTAGCATTTTCACTTTCTTGTGGGACCGCCATTGAGTAAACCGACTATTGGCAAACCACACCCGCCCGCCGCCAAAGTTGGAAAAGCAAACGAGGGAAGATCTAGTCAGAGTACGGAAGCCAAGAAATTTGGTGTCAGATGGGGCTCGTTGATAGAGTAGGAGCATTCCGTACTACTCTACTCCTACTAGTACCAAGTTTGTACTATACAACTAGTAGGTACGTGCACGGCACAACATCGTAGGAACAAAAAACAAGAAGATCTTATTTTGGGTGATTTATCTTTTTTTCAGTCAACGTAGTATGAATAATATGATGTGGGGGCCACCCATGAAGCTTATGTGGCTTGGTTGCATGGCTACGAAAGGTTAGAGAAAAATAAATAGATAATGTGTTTAGAGTACACTCCACTAAATAGATATACTTCGGATCCATTGAACGGGCCGGCACAGCTATATCTGTACCCCCTATATAGTGTGTGAATAACTTTGAAAGTTGTTCGTTGGATGAAGCCAATCCGACGGTACAAAGATGGCAAATCCGAGCACTACTGGTCGTTGGATATCATCTACATTCCACCAGATTCTGCCACGTGTAGAATCTAGAAGACTCCATGGTTGAACTTCATTCATGACTAACTTTGCCACAACTAAGCTTAGGCAAAGTTTGTCTGCCACAAAAAATGTAGCTAACAAAATGGCAACCACAAGTGTGGCAAGATTTGGCAAGAAGTTGAGTCTATGACATGTGGACCATGTAGCTAGAAAAGTGTGGCAAGCCACAAGTGTAGCAATGAACCAAACAGATGCCTGGTGTGTTTGGTAGGGTTTATGAAGGGTGCATGATCCCAAGAGTTCCCTTCTCGACCCACTTTTGGGTGTTTGGTAGAGTGTAAGGAGGGTGCATGAGTCCACACTAGCTTACCACAAATACACTAGAAGCATGCATGAAGAGAGCATACATGAAGAGGGGTGTTGAGTTGAGCATGCATGAAGAGGGAATAACTATGCTGAGACGAGATCGCAACCAAACACACTTGTGGCACGCCTAAGCTTAGGCGTGGCAACCTTAGTGTAACATCCCAAATTTTCAATTTGGAATGTTATACATTAGGTCATCATGCATATCATATTTTTCTCGCATTTTTCCGATCCTAGAAATTTCACGCAACTCAAGGACCCTCGGAGAGAGTTGGAAGTTTCATTATTTTCATATTTGGGATTTCCCAAATTTTGAAAATAGGATCATTGGATTTATTTAACTATCTTCATAAAGTTTCTCCTATAAAAATATTTGGAGAGGGAATAATATGACTTTCCCAACAATTAGGAAAAATGAAGATATTATAAATAAACCAAAATTGCTTTTGGAAGATTTATTTTGCTTAGGCAAAAATGAGCATTTTAAAAAAAATTATGCATGTTTGCTGTTTTTAAAGTTCATTTTGTTCGACTCATTTTTAGGAGTCGGGGAAAATTTGTTTTATTTAAATTGGAGTTCATTTGGTATTTTTTTTAATTCGTTTTGGTTTAATTTTATTAAAAAAAAAATTCGCGCCGTCCCCCCCTGGGCCGAGGCCCAGCCGGCCAGCCAGCCAGGCCCCATGCCCAGCGCGCCCCGCCCACCTTCCTCCTCCTCCTCGCGCGCTTTGGCGGCGGTGCCCCGCCGCCGACGACGCCCTGCCGCCCGAGTCCCACTCCGACCCGGCCGCCTGCCCCTTCCCAAGCCGCGAACCCCCCCTATATAACCCGCCGCCCCCCCCTCTCCTCACCTCGACCCGCCGCCGCCTAAGCCGAAGCCGCCGCCCCCAGAGCCGCCCGCCACGCCGCCCCCGCCGCCGACGCCGAAACCCCGCCGCCCCTCGCCTTCCGACCTCCCGACCTCCCGACCCAGGAGCCCACGAGCCTCGCCCGGCGAGCCACCGGAGGTACCCGCCCGCGCCCGATCCGGTTTTCCCTAAACCGATCCGGTTTCTATTTAAAAAAAAAGATGTTCGGTTTTTAAAAAAAAAACCTAGATTGGTTTTATTTTTTTTTCGGTTTTCTCATTTAACGAACGTTCACCGAACCGTTCGTTTCAATGAACGCGTTCGTTGGATTCGTTCTGTTAACGAACGTCCGTTATTTAAACCGTTCGTCATTTTTCTTTTAATCGGATTTAATCCATTATTTTTCTGATTCGATTTCAGATCCGATTTTCAAAACTGTTTTATTTCTCGCTCGTTTATCGGAATCAGGTGATTCAAGCGCCTGGAGTTTAAGAATGAAACCGCCGTTCGACTAACCTACTTTCACAGAGTTTTGCTACTGTGAAATTTTGACCTAATTTCAGATTGCTAAACCGAGTCATTCTCTCTCGAGTTTCGACTTTCGAGTTTATTTTGATTCGATTCTTTTGCAACCAGGGTTCTTAAGTTGAACTTTCTGGTTAGATCTTTTATTCGAGATTTCCCGTGCATTAGATGAGTACTTATTGTATGCTTGTTGTTTGTCTGCGTTAGATCACCCGGAGTCGCCGCTTGTTACTTGAATCTCTAGGTCTCATGGATCATCGACAAGGCAAGTAACACTTTGATCATACCTTTTCTACTACCCAGTTTTATGCACTAGATCTATTCCTCAAACACTTGCATGTTTAGGATCAAATTAAATTGTGGGTTTGGGAAGTAGATTGAGGTAGTACCTATTACTGTTTACTTATGAAACCTTGGGAGTTACTTCTCGTTTGCTTGTTTATGCCATGCTATGCTAGTAGGCGTGGATTGGGTGAGTGAATATCCATGACAGATGTGAGATTGTTAATTAATGGTTTATCTAAGGTGGCAACCTAAACACACATCTGGGTGGATTGAGGCACCTGGTTTCTATCAGACTTGCTGATTTCTTCGGACCGCCACCTGTGCTCTAAGGGATCATAAGATTATTCAAACTGAAACTTTCATGTGCAGCCACAAGCCAATTATGGGCTCTGGCGTAGTTGACTAAGTCGTGCGAACTCTTACGGGTAGGCTAGCTGATGTAGGGGAGGTAGGTTGGTACGGTCTACCCACATGTAAGGTGCTAGCGCTTCGAAAGACTATGTCTCGGTCATCCGTTTCTCAAACACCATGTAGTCACGAGAACCAAGCGGAGGCGATCGAGTCTTGTGGGGAAAAGTGCATAAACCTCTGCAGAGTGTATAAACTAATCATGATTAGCCGTGTCCCGGTTATGGACAATTTGAGTATCCTGTAATTGAATATCATGTGAATCTCAACATGTTACTTCTAATAAAAGTTATTGGGTTTTGATGAGTACTTTTAATTGGGATTGAGGATGTGTCAACCATTCTCAATGTTTAACAACCACCATGATAGTTAAATAAAATTATTCCTTTGATGTAGGGAAAATCAGCTTTATGCAAATGTAACAGAGAGCCTTACCACCAGCCATATATGCATGTAGTATAGGCTTATTCATTCATTGCTCTTATGTGTTACATTGCCAAGATATTCCATGTGTGACCCGTTTTGGGCTGCAACTTTTCACGTTATGCAGACTTTTTCTGACGACGAGTAATGTGTTAGGTCGTGGTTCTATACTCGATGATGCCGTTGGAGTTGATGGACTCGCTTATCTTCCAAGCCTTCCGCTGTTATTATTTGATGGCCTTAAGCCATATTATTGTAATAAGTTCCTTGTGGACAACGATGTAATAAGTGTGTGATTGCTACTCTGCTATAAATCCTTGAAATCTTGTGTGGTGTCAAGATTCATCGATCCAGGATGACATCGAGCACGAGACTTGATCCATTCGGTCTGGTCGCTCAGAGAATGGTATCGAGCACACGCGATCGTAGGACACGACCACTAAGATAAAGCCATAGATCACTACTCTCTTCCCATTTTCTAACTCCTCATCTTTTCTACTCTCTAGGATGACGGACGCGAAGATCAAGTACACCCAACCGGATGAAGGCACACCTTTTGGATTTCACTTGAAGGAAGTTACCAAGTACCTGAACATTGGATTACCAAGCTTCACCGGGACTTTCAACGCCACTCTGCCTGAAGAGGAGCGCTGGAAGATTCATGCTCACGTTCCAGGAAGGACATTCGCCCCAATCACCAAGCCTATAGATAGTGTTTTCAGTGCCCCAACTTGGAGTCTGGGAAAGAGCATGGCAGCTCACATCACCATGGGACGCATTGGAGAAGTTTATCAAGAAGACCTCAAGGACACCATCTACCAGATTTGCGGACGCCGAGATGACAACTGGGACGTCGTCAACACCAAGAAGGATAGATCCATTGCAGCGTTCATCCAGGAGTTAAATCAGCACATTCGACGCCAGGAGAACCAAATGTGCAATGACATGTTGGAGTTGCAGAAGACAAAGGGAAGGATCATCGAACTGGAAGAAGAGCTAAAGACTACACGCAAGGACTACATGGACAAGATCGTAGCTCTGGCAAGACACAATAACGATCTTAAGTACGAGATCGAAGAACTCAAGAAGAAGTTGGCGCTCAGGAATGAAGACCAGAATGTCGAATACCCAAGCGACTACATTAACATCGACGACACAGATTCGGATCCAAGTGAACCCGACTTTGAAGACGAAGCTGGAGCAGACATCATGGAGTCTTCCACCGGTTCAAATTAGTAGAAGTCCCCCACATATTAGTAGTATTCCCTCCATGTAACATTATAGTACACGCACTTTGCGATAGTTAGATCGTTGTAAGCCCTTGTTTGATTGAATGAAGTGATTTTGTGTGTTTTGCTCATGTGCATTGGGTAGTGAATCCCTTAGACCTCATTCTATTCTACATTTCTCTTCTTTTCTAAACCCATCAGATGCCTCCGAGACGCGACCCCGGATTCGTTTTTCCTCCAGAGATCACCCAATTGATCCAGCAGCGAATACCCGATTCAAACATTGGTGCGAACAACAACAACAACAACAACAACCCACCGCCACCACCACCACATGCGGATCATCTGACTCGTTTTCTTAGACTGAACCCGCGGTGTATTCCAAAGAGCACCGAGCCGATTGTAGCAGATGACCTGCTCCGCAAGATAGGAAGGGAGCTGACCACTGCAGGATGCACAGATGGTGAAAGAGTGAAGTTTGCAGCACATCAGCTTGAAGGACCCGCAGCAGCATGGTGGGAGAATTTCACACCACTTACCCGTGAGACACCGCCACATGGGACCAGTTTCAAGAAGCTTTTCAGACCGCCCATGTTTCAGCAAGCCATGGCCATGAAGAAGCATGAGTTTCGCAACTTACGCCAAGGAGGAAGGACTGTTGGCGAAGACGTGGATGACTTTAGTAAACTAGCACGTTATGCCCCGGATGACGTTACTACAGATGCAGCTAAACAGAGAAGTTTCTAGAAGGACTGAATGATGAGTTCAAGATGCCGTTGATGGTAGCAAGTTTCAACAACTACCAGGAGTTAGTAGACCGAGCTCTCATGATTGAAGGAAGCAGCAAGAAATTGAGAACTGCAAGCGGAAGTATGGACAAGGGAAGTATAACTCGATCCCAGCAGGCCTCGTTATACCCCTAAATCAGGAATTCAGTTTCAGATACCCATGGAGGAGGTAATTCGATAACCATAATGGCACCAAGAATGGGAACGGGAATGGAGGAAGCAATGGACAGAATCGCACCAACCCGCTCTACACCATCCAAGGTAGACCTGAGTCACATTACTTGCTTTAAGTGCCGCAAGATCGGGCACTATGCAAATGACTGCCCGTAAGGCGAATGGAAATGGCAATGGAAGCTCGAAAGAAGCCCAACCCTTTCAACAGGGGACAAGTGAACCACATTGATGTGGAGGAGGTTGAAGATCAGCCCGATGCATGAATCGGTAAGTTTTGGTTAAGTCATTTATGCAGTTGTTCTTTTCGATCTCGGTGCATCGCATTCATACATATCAAGGGATTTGTGGATAAGTACAAGTTACCAACCCAAGCCCTTAGGTCACCCATGCTAGTAACCTCACCCGAGCAGAGTACATGGCTAGTAAATGGTGTGATCGACCGCCACTAAGGATTGGACACTATGTTTTCCCTCGGACCTAATAGTTCTGGAATCCCAAGGATTGGATGTGATATTAGGAATGGATTGGTTATCAAAGTATGAGGAAACATATATTGTACCACAAGGTCAATTTTGCTCACCACACCAGAGGGAAGAAGGATTAAGTATGATCACGGCACGAGCCGAGGAGAGCACAAGTTAATTGCTTATCAGGAGTGGTACAGGAAGAAGTACCAGTGGTAAAGGATTATCCTGATGTATTTCCTGAAGAGTTGCCAGGAATGCCGCCAGATAGAGACATTGAGTTTTGATCGAGCTGTTGCACGAACAGGCCCGATATCGGCGACCAGACAGATGCCCGCAAAGGATTTGGCGGAAATCAAGAAGCAGATTAAGGAACTATTGGATAAAGGTTTTATTCGCCCAAGTTCTTCACCTTGGGGATCACCCGTTTTATTGGTGGAGAAGAAGGATGGATCGTTGAGAATGGTTGTTGATTACCGTGGATTGAATGAAGTAACAATCAAGAACAAGTACCCACTACCGATGATAAATGATCTGTTTGATCGCTTGCAAGGAGCCAAAGTGTTTTCTAAGATCGACTTGCGATCAGGGTACCATCAGTTGAAGATTCGGGAGCAAGATATACCCAAGACAGCATTTACCACGAGATATGGACTGTATGAGTATACCGTTATGTCATTTGGACTAACTAACGCACCAGCCCATTTCATGAACCTGATGAACAAAGTGTTTATGGAGTTTTTGGATAAGTTCGTCGTGGTGTTCATTGATGATATTTTGATTTTCTCGAAGAATGAAGAGGAACATAAGGAACATTTGCGATTGGTTTTGGAGAAACTGAGGGAACACCAGTTGTATGCCAAGTTCAGCAAATGTGAGTTTTGGCTAAAGGAAGTTGGATTTCTCGGACATGTTATATCCGGAGAAGGAATAGCAGTTGACCCCACAAAAGTTGAGACCGTAACCAAATGGGAAGCACCAACGACGGTTGGAGAAATTCGGAGTTTCCTTGGACTCGCAGGATACTACCGAAGATTCATTGAGAATTTCTCAAGGATTGCAAAGCTTATGACTGAATTGTTGAAGAAGGAAAACAAATTCATATGGACCGAGGACTGTGAGGCAAGTTTTAGGAGTTGAAGAAAAGATTGGTTACCTCACCAGTTTTGATATTGCGGATCAAACTAAGGATTATGAGGTGTATTACGGCGCTCACGCCGAGGACTTGGAGCAGTGCTTATGCAGGAAGGAAGAGTTGTTTCAGATGCTTCACGACAACTTAAGCCCCATGAGTTGAATTATGCCACTCATGATTTGGAGTTAGCAGCCGTTGTGCATGCCTTGAAGACGTGGAGACATTTTCTCATTGGAAATCATTGTGAAGTATATACGGATCACAAGAGTTTGAAGTACATCTTCACACGTATGAGTTGAATCTCGCATACAAAGGAGATGGTTGGAGCTAATCAAGGATTATGATATGAGATTGCATTATCACCCCGGAAAGGCTAATGTTGTGGCAGACGCATTAAGCCGTAAGAGCCACGTAAATACCCTAATGATGGGAGGAATACCCAATGAGTTAGCCGAGGACCTTCGAGAGCTATGTTTGGAAATAGTTCCGAGAGGCTATGTAGCAGCATTGGAGATTCAAATGACAATCGATGGACAAAATAAGAGAAGCCCAAAAGGCAGATAAGGAAGTTGCCTCTATAAAGGAGAAAATGAGCAAAGGAAAAGCTAAAGGATTTCGTGAGGATGAGCACGATACCCTATGGTTTGAAGACCGTGTTTATGTGCCCAATGACCCAGAGATCAGGAAGTTGATTTTACAAGAGGCCCATGATTCACCTTATTCGATTCACCCAGGAAATACCAAGATGTATTTGGATTTGAAGAATATTTTCTGGTGGACCGGAATGAAGAAGGATATTGCGGAGTATGTAGCAGTTTGCAACGTATGTCAGAAAGTAAAGGCTGAACATCAGAAGCCAGCAGGATTGTTACAACCATTGCCGATACCCGAATGGAAGTGGGATAAACTAGGCATGGATTTCATCACAGGTTTGCCAAAGACCCGCTCAGATATGACTCGATTTGGGTCATAGTCGACCGTTTGACCAAGGTAGCTCATTTCATTCCAAATAAGACTACCTATAGCAGTGCTAAGTTGGCAAAGATATACATGACCAGAATTGTGTGCTTACACGGAGTTCCGAGGAGCATCGTATCAGATAGAGGAACCCAGTTTACTTCGAAATTTTGGAACCAGTTGCACGAAACATTGGGAACCCGATTGAATTCAAGACAACTTTCCACCCACGCATCGATGGACAGACCGAGAGAGTCAATCAGATTTTGGAGGACATCTTTGAGAGCTTGTGCACTAGATTATGGATCTAGTTGGGATGATAATTTGTCGATGCAGAATTTTCCTACAACAACAGCTACCAAACCAGCTTAAAGATGGCACCTTCGAGGCTTTGTATGGAAGAAGGTGCAGGACACCGTTGTCATGGGACTAAACCGAGATCGCCGCTTGTTTGGACCAGATTTGATTAAGGAGTCTCAATGAAGGTTAAGTTGATTCGAGACAGGCTCAAGGTAGCCCAATCCGCATGTAAGAGCTATGCTGATTCAAAGCGCAGCGATTGAGTATGAAGTTGGAGACAAAGTATATCTCGAGTATCCCCGCCGAGGAGTTAAGCGTTTTGGAGTTAAAGGAAAGTTAGCACCCGCTTTGTTGGACCATATAAGATTTTGCAACGCATGGGAGAAGTTATGATAAGTTGGAATTGCCGGAGGACTGTCAGAGTTCATGATGTATTCCATGTTTCTCGATTGAAGAAATGTCACCCGAGATAACAGAGGTACCATTAAGAGACACAAGTGCCACCGAATCAATACAGCTTGAAGGATGACTTGACATATGAGGAAAAACCGTTAAGATTCTCGATTATGCCAGCAGAGTTACCCGCAACAAGGTTATCAAGTTTTGCAAAGTTCATTGGAGCCACCACACCGAGGATGAAGCCACCGGGAAAGAGAGGAAGTTTTGCTTAAGGACCACCTCACCTATTTTCTAGTTAACCCAATCTCGAGGGCTTAGATTCATCTTAAGGGGTAGGTTTGTAACATCCCAAATTTTCAATTTGGAATGTTATACATTAGGTCATCATGCATATCATATTTTTCTCGCATTTTTCCGATCCTAGAAATTTCACGCAACTCAAGGACCCTCGGCGAGAGTTGGAAGTTTCATTATTTTCATATTTGGGATTTCCCAAATTTTGAAAATAGGATCATTGGATTTATTTAATTATCTTCATAAAGTTTCTCCTATAAAAAATATTTGGAGAGGGAATAATATGACTTTCCCAACAATTAGGAAAAATGAAGATATTATAAATAAACCAAAATTGCTTTTCAAGATTTATTTTGCTTAGGCAAAATGAGCATTTTAAAAAATTATGCATGTTTGCTGTTTTAAAGTTCATTTTGTTCGACTCATTTTAGGAGTCGGGAAAATTTGTTTTATTTAAATTGGAGTTCATTTGGTATTTTTTAATTCGTTTTGGTTTAATTTTATTTAAAAAAATTCACGCCTGGCCGAGAGGCCCACCGGCCAGCCAGCCAGCCCCAGCCCAGCCCCACCCACCTCCTCCTCCTCCTCACACCCTCGAAGGCTGCCCTGCCCGCCGCCAAGACGACGCCTCCGCCCGAGTCCCACTCCGACCCGGCCGCCTGCCCTTCCCAAGCCGCGAACCCCCTATATAACCCGCCCCCCTCTCCCTCACTCGACCCGCCCGCCCCCCCAAGCCGAGCGCCGCCTAAGGAGCCGCCGCGCCGCCCCTACGCCGCCGGCCCGAAACCCCGCCCCTCGCCTTCCGACCACGACCTCCCGACCCGCGGAGCCTCACGAGCCTCGCGGGCGAGCCACCGGAGGTAGCCGCCCGCCCCGATCCGGTTTTCCCTAAACCGATCCGGTTTTATTTAAAAAAGATGTTCGGTTTTTTAAAAACCTAGATTGGTTTTATTTTTTTCGGTTTTCTCATTTAACGAACGCTCACCAACCGCTCGCTTCAATGAACGCGTTCGTTGATTCGCTCGTTAACGAACGTCCGCTATTTAAACCGCTTGTCGCTTTTCCTTTAATCGGATTTAATCCATTATTTTTCCGATTCGATTTCAGATCCGATTTTCAAAACTGTTTTATTTCTCGCCGCTTATCGGAATCGGTGATTCAAGCGCTGGAGTTTCAGAACGAAACCGCCGTTCGACTAACCTACTTTCACAGAGTTTTGCTACTGTGAAATTTTGACCTAATTTCAGATTGCTAAACCGAGTCATTCTCTCGAGTTTCGACTTTCGGAGTTTATTTTGATTCGATTCTTTTGCAACCAGGGTTCTTAAGTTGAACTTTCTGGTTAGATCTTTTATTCGAGATTTCCCCGTGCATTAGATGAGTACTTATTGTATGCTTGTTGTTTGTCTGCGTTAGATCACCCGGAGTGCGCCGCTTGTTACTTCGAATCTCTAGGTCTCGCGGATCATCAGCAAGGCAAGTAACACTTTGATCATACCTTTTCTACTATCCAGTTTTATGCACTAGATCTATTCCTCAAACACTTGCATGTTTAGGATCAAATTAAATTGTGGGTTTGGGAAGTAGATTGAGGTAGTACCTATTACCTGTTTTACTTATGAAACCTTGGGAGTTACTTCTACGTTTGCTTGTTTATGCCATGCTATGCTAGTAGACGTGGATTGGGTGAGTGAATATCCATGACAGATGTGAGATTGTTAATTAATGGTTTATCTAAGGTGGCAACCTAAACACACATCTGGGTGGATTGAGGCGCTGGTTTCTATCAGACTTGCTGTATTTCTTCGGACCGCCACCCGTGCTCTAACGGATCATAAGATTATTCAAACTGAAACTTTCGTGTGCAGCCACAAGCCAATTATGGGCTCTGGCGTAGTTGACTAAGTCGTGCGAACTCTTACGGGTAGGCTAGCTGATGTAGGGATGTAGGTTGGTACGGTCTACCCACATGTAAGGTGCTAGCGCTTCGAAAGACTATGTCTCGGCCATCCGCTTCTCAAACACCATGTAGTGCGAGAACCAAGCGGAGGCGATCGAGTCTTGTGGGGAAAAGTCGCAAACCTCTGCAGAGTGTATAAACTAATCATGATTAGCCGTGTCCCGGTTATGGACAATTTGAGTATCCTGTAATTGAATATCATGTGAATCTCAACATGTTACTTCTAATAAAAGTTATTGGGTTTTGATGAGTACTTTTAATTGGGATTGAGGATGTTGTCAACCATTCTCAATGTTTAACAACCACCATGATAGTTAAATAAAATTATTCCTTTGATGTAGGGAAAAATCAGCTTTATGCAAATGTAACAGAGAGCCTTACCACCAGCCATATATGCATGTAGTATAGGCTTATTCATTCATTGCTCTTATGTGTTACATTGCCAAGATATTCCATGTGTTGACCTGTTTGGCTGCAACTTTTCACGCTTGCGAGACTTTTCGAATTTACGAGTAATGTGTTAGGTCGTGGTTCTATACTCGATGATGCCGTTGGAGTTGATGGACTCGCTTATCTTCCAAGCCTTCCATTGTTATTATTTGATGGCCTTAAGCCATATTATTGTAATAAGTTCCTTGTGGACAACGATGTAATAAGTGTGTGATTGCTACTCGCTATAAATCCTTCAAGCAATCTTGGTGGTGTCAAGATTCTCGATCCGTGGATGACACCGAGCACAGAGACTTGATCCATTCGGGTCTGGTCGCTACACTTAGGCTGCAAACGAAACCATAACTTTGAAAGTTGGTCATTGGTTGAAGCCAATCTGACGGTACAAAGATGGTAAATCCGAGCACTACTGGCCGTTGGATATCATCTACATTCCACCAGATTTTGCCACGTGTAGAATCTAGAAGACTCCACATGTAGAAGCATAATGCACAAACCACCAGAATCTCATGTGTGCAATGCACGTGTACCTTACTAGTAGTTGGTAGTAGTAAGAAACAAATTCCGGGTTTGGCACGAGCTCGTATTGCGGGAGCACCACAAGGCCTGCCGGAGGAATAACATTTCCCTCTCGGGGCCCACGGGACCGAACTTCAGTGGCTTAGTGCCCGGCCTATGAGTCAGTGACATGCGGACCTTAATGCGGCTAGCCCACATGTCATTCTCATGGTGGTGGTGTGGTTCACGACTCACTCGTTCGAGATGAACCGGCCGGTGGTAGCGTGGCCGTGGCGAGGTGCCACACCGGGCGTCGGGCGTTCGAGGCGTAGATGGCCACACCGCGGTACTACCTGTAGTACGTAAGTACTCCACCGAGGATTGATGCTCGGGACGAATTGTGTCACAGCCGATGGATGAAAATTCGATGGTGCGGGAGTACGGATCGGAGCACAGCAGCAGAGTAGGCAAACCACGTCCAATCGGGTGTAGCTATGGTAGAAAGTTGATGGTCGCCGCAGTTCAGCTGGCCCGCATGTCATGCACACAAAGGCAGAGGAGCAGTGGGGCCGAGAGTGATGAGGTGCACGTCGGGGGGATGAGGATCCCCTGACATGAACAATCCTACCACTCTATCACTGACATGTGGGACCCGCAAGTGTGGGTCCCACCAGTCAGCGAAGGAAAGGCTGGGTAAGGCAGTGATAGCCACATCAGAGGATCCATGTCCACGTCGGGGGATGTCATGCTTACAAGTAGGGTTGGAGCGGCGTCGTGGGAATCGCGTGTGGGTGTGGCAGTGGTAGAAACAAGAAACGTGATGGTCGTTGTGGTTCAACTTCCATGGACAAGCCGTCATGTCTGTTGACACATGTATATCAAAACTAGAGTGTTTATATTTCAAGCATGTGAACAAGTATTATTCTACTACTTTGGATCCATTGCAACGCACAGGCCAGCACATTGGTAGTATTAGTGTCTATCTCTATCTCTAGAGGCCTTCCCTTGTTCATCCTTTTCTCTTAAAAGATAAACTACTCATACAAATGCATCTTGATGTTCCGTGGAACGCACGAGGATGTTTCCTTGGGGGTCTCTCTAGCGCGGCATGGCCGTAGTTGCAAGTTGACGCCCCTTGAGATGCCGACGTTGAGGGGCACTCGGATTTCCTCCGATGAGCAGGTAAGATGAGTTTGATCACGTAATAAATGCATTCTAAAGACTACTTTCGTGTCCATTTCCTAATTCTCCCCCTGCACACTGTTTCACAGGTTAGGCTCGGTGCGAGTGGAGATTTGCTTACATATGTATGGGAGGGTACCAACATCAATTTGCACAACATTTACAACGGTGACACCGTTCCCGTAGAACCTTTGTCCAACATTGGCATCAGCCATTGATAACCCACAAGATAGGGGATCGCAACAGTTTTCGATAAGTAAGAGTGTCGAACCCAACGAGGAGGTAAAGGTAGAACAAATATTCCCTCAAGTTCTATCGACCACCAATACAACTCTACGCACGCTTGACGTTCGCTTTACCTAGAACAAGTATGAAACTAGAAGTACTTTGTAGGTGTTTTTGGGTAAGCTTGCAAGAAAGTAAAGAGCACGTAAATAAAAGCTAGGGGCTGTTTAGATAAAGACAAAACTAAATTAGTTTTAGTAAAGAGCTTTTTTCAACAAGAAGGTTATTTGTCCCTAGGCAATCGATAACTAGACCGGTAATCATTATTGCAATTTTATTTGAGGGAGAGGCATAAGCTAACATACTTTCTCTACTTGGATCATATGCACTTATGATTGGAACTCTAGCAAGCATCCGCAACTACTAAAGATCATTAAGGTAAAACCCAACCATAGCATTAAAGTATCAAGTCCCTTTATCCCATACGCAAACAACCTACTTACTCGGTCTGTTCTTCTCACACCACGCCACCCACCATAAGCAAATCATAAGCATATTGCAAACCCTACAACGGAATCCCTCACGCTATGCCGACACGGAGAGCACCATAGGACAGCACCAATAATAAAACATACAACTCAAACCAATCACGATCATCAAATAGCCATTAGGACAAAACAGATCTACTCAAACATCATAGGATAGCCATACATCATTGGGAAATAATATATAGCGTTGAGCACCATGTTTAGGTAGAGATTACAGCGGGTAAGAGAGAGGTTACACCGCTGCATAGAGGGGGGAAGAGTTGGTGATGATGGCGGTGAAGTTGTTGGTGAAGATGACGGTGATGATGATCGCCCCCGGAGGCACTCCAGCGCCACCGGAAGCAAGGGGGAGAGAGCCCCCCTTCTTATTATTCTTCTTCTTCTTCTTCTTCCTTGACCTTCTCCCTAGATGGGAGAAGGGCTTCCCCTCTGGTCCTTGGCTCCCATGGCGTGGGAGGGGCGAGAGCCCCTCTGAGATTGGATCTATCTCTCTGTCTCTCTCTGGTTCTGCGTTCTGTTTTCTGGCCCTTCACCATTTCATAAATATCCGGAGATCCGTAACTCCGATTAGGGTGAATCTTTCCCCCAGATCTTTCTCATAAAATAATCTTTCTTGCGGCAAAAGAAGAGCGTCAACCGCCTTACGAGGTGGCCACGAGGGTCAGGGGCGCGCCTGACACCCTGGGGCGCCCCCCCCCCTACCTCGTGCCCCCCTCGGACACTGTCTCGCGATGATTCCACTTCCCAAAAATTATAAATATTCCAAAATAATTCTCCGTCCGTTTATCCCGTTTGGACTCCGTTTGATATTGGGTTTCTGCGAAACATAAAACATGCAACAAAAAGGAACTGGCACTGGGCACTGGATCAATAAGTTAGTCCCAAAAATAGTATAAAAAGTTGCCAAAAATATATATATAGAACTTGTAGAATATTGGCATGGAACAATAAAAAATTATAGATACGACGGAGACGTATCAGCATCCCCAAGCTTAATTCATGCTCGTCCTCGAGTAGGTAAATGATAAAAAATAATTATTGATGTGGAATGCTACCTAGCATAATCTTGATCATATGTCTAATCATGGCATGAATATTAAGACACGAGAGATTCAAAGCAATAGTCTATCATTTGACATTAAGACAATAATACTTCAAGCATACCAACCAAGCAATTATGTCTTATTGAAATAACATAGCCAAAGAAAGCTCATCCCTACAAAATCATATAGTCTGGCTATGCTTCATCTTCACCACACAAAGCATTCACATCATGCACAACCCCGATGACAAGCCAAGCAATTGTTTCATACTTTTGATGTTTCTCAAACCTTTTCAACTTTCACGCAAAACATGAGCGTGAGCCATGGACATAGCACTATAGGTGGAATAGAATATGATGATGGGGGTTATGTGGAGAAGATAAAAAAGGAGAAAGTCTCACATCAACTAGGCGTATCAACGGGCTATGGAGATGCCCATTAATAGATATCAGTGTGAGGAGTAGGGATTGCCATGCAACGGATGCACTAGAGCTATAAGTATATGAAAGCTCAAACTGAAACTAAGTGGGTGTGCATCCAACTTGCTTGCTCATGAAGACTTAGGGCATTTGAGGAAGCCCATCGTCGGAATATACAAGCCAAGTTCTATAATGAAAATTCCGACTAGTATATGAAAGTGATAACTCAAGAGACTCTCTATATGAAGAACATGGTGCTACTTTGAAGCACAAGTGTGGTAAAAGGATAGTAACATTGCCCCTTCTCTCTTTTTCTCTCATTTTTTTGTTTTTTCTTCTTCTTTTTGGGCCTTCTCTTTTTTTGGCCTTTCTTTTTTTATTTTTTTTATTTTTCGTCCGGAGTCTCATCCCGACTTGTGGGGGAATCATAGTCTCCATCATCCTTTCCTCACTGGGGCAATGCTCTAATAATGATGATCATCACACTTTTATTTACTTACAACTCGATATCTAGAACAAAGATATGACTCTATATGAATGCCTCCGTGATGTGTACCGGATGTGCAATGATCTAGCGTAGCAATGACATCAAAAAACGGACAAGCCATGAAAACATCATGCTAGCTATCTTATGATCATGCAAAGCAATATGACAATAAATACTCAAGTCATGTATATGATGATGATCGAAATTGCATGACAATATATCTCGGAATGGCTATGGAAATGCCATGATAGGTAGGTATGGTGGCTGTTTTGAGGAAGATATAAGGAGGTTTATGTGTGATCGAGCGTATCGTATGACGGGGTTTGGATGCACCGACGAAGTTTGCACCAACTCTCGAGGTGAGAAAGGGCAATGCACGGTACCGAAGAGGCTAGCAATAATGGAAGGGTGAGAGTGCGTATAATCCATGGACTCAATTAGTCATAAAGAACTAACATACTTATTGCAAAAATCTATTAGTCATCGAAAAAAAGTACTACACGCATGCTCCTAGGGGGATAGATTGGTAGGAAAAGACCATCGCTCGTCCCCGACCGCCACTCATAAGGAAGACAATCAATAAACACCTCATGCTCCGACTTCGTTACATAACGGTTCACCATACGTGCATGCTACGGGACTTGCAAACCTTAACACAAGTATTTCTCAATTGCACAATTACTCAACTAGCATGACTCTAATATCACCATCTTTATATCGCAAAACTATTGCAAGGATGCAAACATATCATATTCAGCGATCTACAAGTTTATGTAGGATTTTATGACTAACCATGTGAATGACCAGTTCTTGTCATCTCTCTAAATAGATATAAGTGAAACACGAGAGATTAATTCTTTCTACAAAAGATATGCCCATGCTCTAACAAATATAAGTGAAGAAAAAGAGCATTCCACAAATGGCGGTTGTCTAAGAAAAGAGAAACAGGCAATCCAAACTTCAAATGATATAAGTGAAGCACATGAAGCATTCTATAAAGCCATACTCAAAAGATATAAGTGAAGTGCAATGAGCATTCTATAAATCAACCAAGGACTATCTCATACCAGCATGGTGCATAAAAGAAAAGAAAAATAAAACTAAAGCAAAAGACGCTCCAAGATTGCACATATCGCATGAACGAAACGAAACTGAAAACATTCTGATACTTGTTGAAGAAAGAGGGGATGCCTCCCCAGCACCCCCAAGCTTTGATGCTTGAGTATCCTTGAATATTTACTTGGGGTGCCTCGGGCATCCCAAAGCTTGAGCTCTTGCCTCTCTTCCTTCTTCTCACATTGAGACCTTCTCGATCATCGAACTTCATCCACACAAAACTTCAACAGAAAACTCGGTAAGATCCGTTAGTATAATAAAGTAAATTACCACTCTAAGTACTGTTGAAAACCAATTCATATTTTGTTTTTTCATTGTGTCTACTGTAGTATAACTTTTTCATGGCTTAATCCACTGATATAAATTGATAGTTTCATCAAAACAAGCAAACTATGCATCAAAAACAGAATCTGTCTAAAACAGAACAGTCTGTAGCAATCTGAACATTCACCATACTTCTGGTACTTGTAAAATTCTGCCAAAATTAGGAAAAATAAATCATTTGTACGCAAGACATTGCAAAAAGAATCAGAACCATTTGATGTTCCAGTAAACAATTAAAATTCATGCACTACAGCCAAAGTTTATGTCCTGCACTGCACAAACCAACAAGCATTGTAATCATCCTAAAGGCAAACCTTGGCACATTATTTTTATAATACAATGGAATTGTACAAGGGGATAATTATTTTTGTTGAAAAGTTTCTGTAATCAAGATTCACAAAGTTCCCATGGGCATGAACAAAGTTCAAGGACGTCCCCCATTTTCACAATGCTCGTCTCTCTCACTTTCACTTTTCTTTTTGAAAAAGTTTTGGGTTCCCCTCTTTATTTTTGTTGTTTTTAAACTATATGAAAGCACACAATAGAAATAGATGACTCTCTAAAACTTCCGGGTTGTCTCCCTGGCAGCGCTTTCTTTAAAGCCATTAAGCTAGGCATCTAGTGCTCAAGTAGTGAATCCACCCGGATCCCAAGGTATATCAAAGCCAATTTTAATTAGCAATGATTTGTAATTTAGTAGTGAGCACAAAGTAACATATATCAAGAAATGATGAAGTCTAACTCTCTTCCTGTGCATCGGCATGTCATAAAAGAACAATTCATGCACACATAGTAAAGGACAATGCATAGTATAAACAATTTCTTGCAATTTTATAGTGTTGGAAACATAGAGAGGTGGAGATATAGTTCCTTTCTCATAATAATTGCAAGTAGGAGCAGCAAGCACATGCATATTATATCTATCAAAATCATCATATGCAATGGTACAAGGCAACCCATCAATGTAATCCTTAATAAGTGCAAACTTCTCCGATATAGTGTAGTTTGGAGAATTCAAAAAGATAATAGGACTATCATGCGTGGGTGTAGTAGCAACAATTTCATGTTTAACATAGGGAACTATAGCAAGTTCATCTCCATAAGCATAATTCATATTGGCATCTTGACCACAAGCATAGCAAGCATCATTAAAAAGGGATATTTCAAGAGAATCAACGAGATCATAATAGTCATCATAGCAATCATCCTTCGGTAAGAACGAAGGGAAATTAAATAATGTATGAGTTGAAGAGTTACTCTCATTAGAATGTGGGCACGGGTAGCTAATCCGCTCTTCCTCCTTTTGTTCTTCACTCTCCTCATCATCTTTTTCATCCAATGAGCTCGCAGTTTCATCAATTTCTTCTTCCATAGACTCCTGCAAAATATAAGTCTCTTCTTGGACAGCGGAGACTTTCTTAATAAATGCATTAATATAGTAATTGTATTCATAATTTTCATAGCAATATCTAAGTATAGCAAGATTTTCAGGCCTATAGACACCATCATCATCAAAAGCTTCATACTTTTCAAACAAAGATTCAATTTCATAAGCAGCCTTAAAAGCAACAAATTCTTCGATTTTTTCAACATCATAATAATCATATGTACCAATAGCATAAGAAGCTAAGGTTTCATTATCATTAAATTTGCTTGAAAGGGGAAGGTGTGGAGCCTTCATCCTAGAGCAACAAGTAATACCATATCTCAAGCATAGACTCCAGGCATACCAACGTAACATAATAAATTGATCCCATAATAGTTTCCCTTTTTGTGTCAAACGATAATACCTAAAGTATTCACGTTGATCCAACGTGTCTCCCATTATAAAGTTGAATGGGGTTTTCTCAGGATTATCAAAGTAGTACATAATATCTTTCACATAATGAGAATTGAGGGTTTTAGGAGTTACCCCATCTCCATGAGTAGCAAGTACACCTAATTTTTTTGGTATTTCGTGTTCCATATCCATAATAAAGATAAAGAACAACTAAGAACACCAAATAAAAATTACTTAGTGATAAAGCAAACAAACACACACGAGAATATTCACCCCACGCTATTGCTCCCCGGCAACGGCGCCAGAAAAAGGTCTTGTTAACCCACAAGTATAGGGGATCACAACAGTTTTCGATAAGTAAGAGTGTCGAACCCAACGAGGAGCTAAAGGTAGAACAAATATTCCCTCAAGTTCTATCGACCACCGATACAACTCTACGCACGCTTGACATTCGCTTTACCTAGAACAAGTATGAAACTAGAAGTACTTTGTAGGTGTTTTTGGGTAAGCTTGCAAGAAAGTAAAGAGCACGTAAATAAAAGCTAGGGGCTGTTTAGATAAAGACACAACTAAATTAGTTTTAGTAAAGAGCTTTTGTCAACAAGAAGGTTATTTGTCCCGAGGCAATCGATAACTAGACCGGTAATCATTATTGCAATTTTATTTGAGGGAGAGGCATAAGCTAACATACTTTCTCTACTTGGATCATATGCACTTATGATTGGAACTCTAGCAAGCATCCGCAACTACTAAAGATTATTAAGGTAAAACCCAACCATAGCATTAAAGTATCAAGTCCCCTTTATCCCATACGCAAACAACCTACTTACTCGGTCTCAGTGCTTCACACCACTCCACCCACCATAAGCAAATCATAAGCATATTGCAAACCCTACAGCAGGAATCCCTCACGCTTGCGCGACACGGAGAGCACCATACGACAGCACCAATAATAAAACATACAACTCAAACCAATCACGATCATCAAATAGCCATTAGGACAAAACAGATCTACTCAAACATCATAGGATAGCCATACATCATTGGGAAATAATATATAGCGTTGAGCACCATGTTTAAGGAGAGATTACAGAGGGTAAGAGAGAGGTTACACCGCTGCATAGAGGGGGGAAGAGTTGGTGATGATGGCGGTGAAGTTGTTGGTGAAGCTGACGGTGATGATGATGGCCCCCGGTGGCACTCCGGCGCCACCGGAGGCAAGGGGGAGAGAGCCCCCTTCTTCTTCTTCTTCCTTGACCTTCTCCCTAGATGGGAGAAGGGTTTCCCCTCTGGTCCTTGTCTCCCATGGCGTGGGAGGGGCGAGAGCCCCTCCGATATTGGATCTATCTCTCTGTCTCTCTCTGGTTCCGCGTTCTGTTTTCTGGCCCTTCACCGTTTCTTAAATATGCGGAGATCCATAACTCCGATTGGGGTGAATCTTTCGCCTAGATCTTTCTTATAAAATTATCTTTCTTTCGGCAAAAGAAGAGCGTCAACCGCCATACGGGGTGGCCACGAGGGTCAGGGGCGTGCCTGACACCCTGGGGCGCACCCCCTACCTCGTGCCCCCCTCGGACTCCGTCTCGTGATGATTCCACTTCCCAAAAATCATAAATATTCCAAAATAATTCTCCGTCCGTTTTTGTCCCGTTTGGACTCCGTTTGATATTGGGTTTCTGCGAAACATAAAACATGCAACAAACAGGAACTGGCACTGGGCATTGGATCAATAAGTTAGTCCCAAAAATAGTATAAAAAGTTGCCAAAAAAATATATGGAAGTTGTAGAATATTGGCATGGAACAATCAAAAATTATAGATACGACGGAGAATTGGCTCACCATGATACGAAGGCGTACATGATGCCCCTCGACTTCAATCCGATCTCCATTAGCCGAAACTTCTCTGCAGGTATGTAGTGGTTCACCGTACATCATTTCCCTCGACTTTGATCCGATCACCATCGCCCAAAACTTCTTGGCAGGTATGTACTGGGTCGGCATGAACTCCCACTGGATGGCTGCCTTCAGAGAAGACAGTTAAAAGTTGGTGCTCGTGAACTTCCAGACCTCCCATGAGATAATCCTTCCTTCGTTGGATTATATAGAGTTTTACCATTGCGGTCCTGGTCATCTAGATTACCACGTCAGTTGGACGGACCTTGTTTTGCAGAAGATTGTAATCTGCCAGGTGCCCACACGACATGCAAATTACGCAGATTTCAAGCTAATTGCCTTGTTCGACCGTGGACTCGCCTATCTTTACGCCAGTGCCTTTTTTAGCTGGAGACAACTCAGCTCGCAGTGGATCATCGTCAAAGCTGATACACACTTATGTGATGCTATTGAACACAATGGCATCATCTACGCGATCGACAAAGCAGATGGCATCACGTATTGCTGGGACGGCGCATGTAAGTTGTTTCCGTCTCATGTTAATGATGACGCCATGACACTGTTTGAACTTTTTGTGATGATTGGCATATCCCTGTTTGAGCAGAATTTGAGTAGAAATATGGAAATGTATTAGAGACACCGTAAATCAGCTATATTTGGAATGAGTTAATTCATGCGATTGTGATCATGTCATTACAGCCAATTTGTACCCCTGAATAATCAAACGGTTAGGAATATATGGATATTCTCCTTATTTTACAGTAATCTATATACTACTACTAAATATGAGTGTGTATCAATGGCCATGTTAGTTTCCTCATTTTCATGATGTAGAAACATCCACCACACTGTTGGTTTCATCTAACCAAACATTAGGGAAGTAAATGTGCATATGGAGAACTCCATATTTGGAAGTAGTGAAATCCTCTAATGCTTACCATGCGTACATACCTATATTCGCCCTTCAGCAATCAATGGCTAGAATAATATCCTCACAAAAAATTTGCCCACAGAACATGAGTATATAACAATGCATGGTCTGTTAGTTACCTTGAAGAATTTGTTTGTGAGGATAGAACATGATGACATAACATGCACGACATGGTAGTTTCCTGTGAAGAATCGATTGTGAGATAACATGAGTATAACCATGCATGGAACTTCTATATTTTCGAACCCAGTATACATTTCCCTGTATTTTCCTCCCAGTTCCAACAGGGACATATCAATGCTGTTTCTTGAATTATCCTACTCATACTCTGAACAATGTTGGTCTTACATTAACAATGCCTGTCCTTTTTGATATGATGCAGTGTCCCTACAGTTACTGCCCTTTGTAATTACACCACCTTTGCCAAAAACAGAGAAGCACAACTGGTTCCTCACTCGATTCGACGACGGCAAAAGAATGATGATCATTCGGACACATGAGCCAGAAAAGTTATATTGCAAAATCCTCACTGTATACAAGCACCATGAAATACGTGAGTATCCGGACAGTGGTTGTTACGTCTAAGAGCATGATACCAGCTTGTTGGGGCCTTCAGGATTTTTTAGTTGGAGGCGGGTAAACAACCTTGGTTCACACTCTCTGTTTCTCGGACTCAATTATCCAATTAACCAGGAGATTGATAACCCACAAATATAGGGGATCGCAACAGTTTTCGAGGGTATAGTATTCAACCGAAATTTATTGATTCGACACAAGGGGAGCCAAAGAATATTCTCAAGTATTAGCAGCTGAGTTGTCAATTCAACCACCCCTGGATAACTTAGTATCTCCAGCAAAGTATTTAGTAGCAAAGTAATATGATAGTAGTGGTAACGGTAACAAAAGTAACGGAAGCAAAAGTAATATTTTTGGTGTTTTGTAGTGATTGTAACAGTAGCAACGGAAAAGTAAATAAGCGAAGAACAATATGTGGAAAGCTCGTAGGCATTGGATCAGTGATGGAGAATTATTCCGGATGCGGTTCATCATGTAACAATCATAACATAGGGTGACACAGAACTAGCTCCAATTCATCAATGTAATGTAGGCATGTATTCCGAATATAGTCATACGTGCTTATGGAAAAGAACTTGCATGACATCTTTTGTCCTACCCTCCTTATGGAAACTAAGGGATATTAAGGCCTCCTTTTAATAGAGTACCAGAACAAAACATTAGCACATAGTGAATACATGAACTCCTCAAACTATGGTCATCACCGGGAGTGGTCCCGATTATTGTCACTTCAGGGTTGCCGGATCATAACACATAGTAGGTGACTATAGACATGCAAGATAGGATCAAGAACTCACATATATTCATGAAAACATAATAGGTTCAGATTTGAAATCATGGCACTCGGGCCCTAGTGACAAGCATTAAGCATAGCAAAGTTAGAGCAACATCAATCTCAGAACATAGTGGATAATAGGGATCAAACCCTGACAAAACTAACTCGATTATATGATAGATCTCATCCAACCCATCACCGTCCAGCAAGCCTGTGATTGAATTACTCACGCACGGCGGTGAGCATCATGAAATTGGTGATGGGGGATGGTTGATGATGACGATGGCGACGAATCCCCCTCCCCGGAGCCCCGAACGGACTCCAGATCAGCCCTCCCGAGACGTTTTAGGGCTTGGCGGCAGCTCCGTATCGTAAAACTCAATGAATCCTTCTCTCTGGTTTTTTCTCCCCGAAAGCAAATATATAGAGTTGGAGTTGAGGTCAGAGGAGCTCCAGGGGGCCCACGAGGTAGGGGGCGTGCCCTAGGGGGGCAGGCGCGCCCCCCACCCTCGTGGCTAGGGTGTGGGCCCCCTGGTCTTCATCTTTTGCAAGGATTGTTTATTATTTCCAAATAGACGTTCCGTGAAGTTTCAGGTCATTCCGAGAACTTTTGTTTCTGCACATAAATGACACCATGGAAAGTCTGTTGTAAACAGCGTCAGTCCGGGTTAGTTCCATTCAAATCATGCAAGTTAGAGTCCAAAACAAGGGCAAAAGTGTTTGGAAAAGTAGATACAACGGAGACGTATCAACTCCCCCAAGCTTAAACCTTTGCTTGTCCTCAAGCAATTCAGTTGATAAACTGAAAATGATAAAGAAAAACTTTTACAAACTCTGTTTGCTCTTGTTGTTGTAAATATGTAAAGCCAGCATTCAAGTTTTCAGCAAAGATTATGACTAACCACATTCACAATAACTCTTAGGTATTATGTTTACTCATATCAATGGCATAATCAACTAGCGAGCCATAATAATAAATCTCGGATGACAACACTTTCTCAAAACAATCATAATATGATATAACAAGATGGTATCTCGCTAGCCCTTTCTGAGACCGCAAAACATAAATGCAGAGCACCTTTAAAGATCAAGGACTGACTAGACATTGTAATTCATGGTAAAAGAGATCCAATCATAGTCATACCCAATATAAATTAATAGTAATGAATGCAAATGACAGCTGCGCTCTATAGCCAGTGCTTTTTAATAAGAAGGTGATGACTCAACATAAAAGTAAATAGATAGGCCCTTCGCAGAGGGAAGCAGGGATTTGTAGAGGTGCTAGAGCTCGGTTTTGAAATAGAGATAAATAATATTTTGAGCGACACACTTTCATTGTCAACATAACAACCAAGAGATGGCGATATCTTCCATACTACACACATTATAGGTGGTTCCCAAACAGAATGGTAAAGTATATACTCCCCCTCCACCAACAAGCATCAATCCATGGCTTGTTCGAAATAACGAGTACCTCCAACAAGCAACAGTCCCAGGGGGAGTTTTGTTTGCAATTATTTGATTTAGTTCGCATAAAGCATGGGACTAGGCATCCCGGTGACCAACCATTTTCTCGTGAGTGAGGAGCGGAGTCCACTCCTCTTGAGAATAACCCGCCTAGCATGGAAGATAAGGGCAGCCCTAGTTGATACATGAGCTATTCGAGCATACAAAACAGAATGTTAGTTTGAAGGTTTAGAGTTTGGCACATACAATTTACTTGGAACGGCAGGTAGATACCGCATATAGGAAGGTATAGTGGACTCATATGGAATAACTTTGGGGTTTAAGGGATTGGATGCACAAGCAGTATTCCCGCTTAGTACAAGTGAAGGCTAGCAAAAGACTGGGAAGCGACCAACTAGAGAGTGACAATAGTCATGAACATGCATTAAAATTAATAAACATTGGATGCAAGCATGAGTAGGATATAATCCACCATGAACATAAATATCGTGAAGGCTATGTTGATTTTGTTTCAACTACATGTGTGAACATGTGCCAAGTCGAGTCACTTAAATCATTCAAAGGAGGATACCACCCCACTATACCACATCACAACCATTTTAATAGCATGTTGGCACGCAAGGTAAACCATTATAACTCATAGCTAATCAAGCATGGCACAAGCAACTATGATCTCTAATTGTCATTGCAAACATGTTTATTCATAATAGGCTGAATCAGGAACGATGAACTAATCATATTTACAAAAACAAGAGAGGCCGAGTTCATACCAGCTTTTCTCATCTCAGCCAGTCCATCATCTATCGTCATAATTGCCTTTCACTTGCACGACCGAACGATGTGAATAATAATAAGAGTGCACGTGCATTGGACCAAGCTGGAATCTGCGAGCATTCAATAAACAGGAGAAGACAAGGCAATATGGGCTCTTGGTTAAATCAACAATAATGCATATAAGAGCCACTTCAACAATTTAATCATGGTCTTCTCCTATCGACCCCCAAAGAAAAGAAAAGAAAATATAACTATTTACACGGGAAAGCTCCCAACAAGCAAAAGAAGAACGGGAAATATTTTTGGGTTTTCTTTTAATTATTACTACTACAGCATGAAAAGTAAACTAGCTAAAAGTTACACTATTTTTTTTGTTTTTCTTAAGGTTTATTAAACACACAAGAAGAAAGCAAGAAAAAGAAAATAAACTAGCATGGATATTACAGTGAAAAAGTATGAGCACCGACATCTAGCAATGAGTGTGTGAACATAAATGTAATGTCGGTGGGAAATACGTACTCCCCCAAGCTTAGGCTTTTGGCCTAAGTTGGTTTATTGCCAAGGATGTCTTGGCGAATATCCGTAGTTGTAGACGGGGTCATACTGAGATGAAGAAGACTCTGACTGCCACTGGCTGGCAGTCATCTCCGGATCCCAAAAGTAATCAGACTGTCATGGAGGCTCAAGTTGTGGTTCCGGCTCAGGAGCTGGTGTAGGGTTCCGGTAAGCGTAAATGGCCGCCCACGGAACGAGATATAGACCTTCAGATAAATTAAACAAGGAAGGAGCAGGCAAGGTAATAGTCTCAGGGTTATGTTTATCAAAGAACAATTTGTATTTAAGCTCCCCTTCCTTATTCTTAACAATAAAGTCATGCCCTACCATACTCTTATAATCTAAATAAGCATTGGGCAACAATTTTTCTTCTCTCTCATAGAGCCTAATAGGTATGTTATAATGTGCAGCAAGGTGTGAAGCATAAATACCTCCAAAGATGGGGCCCTTTGTACGGTTCAGACTTAACCATTTAGCAATAATACCGCCCATACTAACAGTGTTATCTGAAAATAAACCATGGAACAAAATGATAATATCAGGAACACTAAGGTTTCCACAGTTTCCGCGACCAATCAAGCAACGACTAGCAAATATGGCAAAGTAGCGTAAAACAGGAAAATGTATGCTAGTGATTCTTGCATCGGAAAACTTCCTGGTTTCCCCCACAGTAATGGTGTCAATAAACCCGTCCACATCTTTACGATGTGGTTCATCTAAGGTACCCTCGAAGGGTATTTTGCAAACCTTGCAAAATTCATCTAGTGGCATCTTCTTAACAACATCATATAAATGAAACTCTACTGAGGGAGGTGTTTCTTTAGGAAAATAGTAGAAGTTTTGCACAAAAGTATTGGTGAGTAAGAGATACTGATGACGTTGGTCGCGGAGGAAGTCGGTGAGGCCAGCATTCTTAGCAATGAATAGAAATCATCATAAATCCCGGCTTCTCTCGAGAATTCATCGGAAGGCCATTCACATGGCCGAACCTCCGCGGTGCGAGGCAAATTATATTTGGGCCACTATGCTTCTTCATTTTGCTTTTCCTCAGAGCTTCGGCTCGATGAGCCCCTCAAAAATCTCTTCATTATTTTCTGAAAAATTCTTAAATTCTTAGTAACTTTAAACAAAAGTAAACCAAACTCAACAAAATTGATAGAAACTACTCCTAAAAGTGCCTAGAGACTATATCATGCATTAGAACTACTTGGAACCATATAAATTTGACATGCAAGCTCAAGAACATGGTCACCTACACTACAAAAAAAGACATCCGAGACATTTTGGGCCGAACGAAAAAAATTTCTGTCATACATATGATACTTCTATGACGATAATTGTGACAAAACCCGGCATCATCATAGATGTGGTGGGCTCCTACTTCTATGACAAAAAATCATGACAGAAAATGGGCTTTCCGTCCTGGGCGGGCCGGAGACGCAGTTGCATGACATTCTTTGGGCCGTCCATGACGGACAAAACCGTGGTAGAAGCGAGGGGGAGGAAAATTTCGAGGTGTTCCCGGTTACGGTGGGAGGTCGGGGGCCGAGCAATGCGCTGCTTTCTCGTGACACGACGCTGCTGCGTGTGCGAGGCGTTGGCTCTAACTGAACCCGAGCGAGGCGTTGGGCTCTAACTGAACCCGAGTGATTGCACTACAGGCTACGCGTTACCGAACCTAAGCGATCGATCGATGGCTGTTAACTGAACCCGATCGAGCGATTCCTTGGCTACTGCTGCTAACTGAAGGCGATCGATGCTGCCTCGGATGAACAAAGGAGCGCTATGGGGGGTTGATGAACAGTTCCCGGTGGGGGTGGATGAACAGGACCCCGTGGTGTTGCCTCTGGGGGAACAGGACCCCGATCGATTGAGCCGGTTGGGGCTGGATGAACAGGACCCCGTGGAGGGGTGGATGAACAGGACCACCCCGTGGAGGGCAGGATGAACAGTAGACGGTGGAGGGGTGGTTGAACAGGGCCCCGTGGTGTGGAGGGCTGGATGAACAGTAGACGGTGGAGGGGTTGTTGAACAGTAGCCGGTGGAGTAGCGCGCGGTGGAGGCTGGATGAACGGGAGCCCGTGGATGAACAATTGCAGGTGGAGGCTGGAGGAGGTCGACGGTGGATGAACAGTAGCTCGTGGAGGCTGGAGGGGTCGACGGTGGAGATGAACAAGATCCGTGGAGTCCGCTATGCGGCACGCCACACCCTCCCGGCGAACAGGACCCCGCTTGACCGTGGCGCCCAACACAAGTCCGCTTCTCCTTGCAAGACGCCACACCCTCCCGATCAACAGACCCCGCTTCGACCGTAGGAGGTCCGCTTCTCCGCTTTTGCGGCACGCCACACCCTCCCGATCAACAGGGCCCCGTTTGAACGTAGGAGGTCCGCTTCTTCGCCGTGGTACGCCACACCCTCCCGATCAACAGGACCCTGTTTCGACCGTAGGAGGTCCGCTTCTCCGCCAGCGGTACGCCAGCCTCGCTTCCATCGCCTCTTCCGCCCAAGCCTCCCGGCGAACACGACCACGCATTCCGTTTCGACCCAGCCGCGTTGCCTCCCGGCGAACACGACCACGCATTCCGCTGCCTCACCATGAACACGACGACGACGCTGTTTCTCCGCTCCGACCCAGCCATGTACACGAGCCCTCGCCAGACGTATGCGCGAGTAGGCGTTCGAGACCCGCCCGTATGTACACATATGTGGTCAGATTTTCTTTCTTGCACCCGGCCGATGTACGACGCGTGTACATGCTACGCGCGCGCTTCTACTACGACATGTGCGCGCCTACATCGACCAAGATGTACATACACGTCACGACCAGAATGACAACGCTACGTACGCTTCGACCAGCTGGGTCCCGACTGTCAGGCACTTCCTTGTTTGCGAAGATGTAGCTGGTGGGTCCCAGCAGTCACGGGGGCGAATCATTTTTTTTGCCCGGGCGCACTTCCTTGCGTGCGAAGATGTAGCTGGTGGGTCCCAGCAGTCGGGGGGCCGGTGGGTCCCAGCAGTCAGGGGGGCGAATCGTTTTGGTTTTCTTTTTTTTTTTGCCCGGACGCACTTCCTTGCGTGCGAAGGTGTAGCTGGTGGGTCCCAGCAGTCAGGGGGGAAACGTTTTTTTCGCAAAATACGGTGGCCTGTCCGGTGGGTCCCTGCTGTCAGGTGGAGGAATCATTATTTTCCACGTAATAAGGAGGCACTTCCTTGCTGCCGCCGTGGACCCAGCTGTCAGCCTCTCCACGTACAGTCCACGTCCGATGGAAGTCGTTCCTTGACCATGATGAACACGCCGCGCCGAGAGCACCAGGGCGGTGGACGACGACGAGGCCTAGGAAGGGGACGACGCGGAGCCCGTGAAGACGCGGCAGTGGATGCCCACGCGGAGAGGAGTATGAGGGTTCACTCGTTCGGCTGCGGTGTGAGGTTTCCGTCGCCGCAGGGCCTGGCCAGCGGTGGGAATAGTAGGGGGCGGTGAGGCCTCAGCGGCAGCACAGCCGGCCACGGGAGGCAGGAGCAGGCGGCACGACCGGCGCTGCTTTGGGCGGCTGGAGCAAGAAGACCAGAGGTTGAAGAAGCACTACGGCCGTTGGATGGACATCATACGGTCACTGCAGCTAGAATCGTTTATATTGACTAAGTTGACAAAGCCCTTGGTACGTCAACTTAGTAGGCCCACAGGTCAGCTTCCGAAACGGTGCGCCCCAGATGTTAGCGGGAGGAATCATTTTTTGGGCGGGTGAAGCTAGAATATCTGAGATTGAAGAAGAAACACGGCATCCGTTGGATGGACATCCAACGGCCACTGCTGCTAGAACCCTGTGTTGACTATAAGTTGACAAAGCCTTGCATACGCGTCAACTCTGTTTTCTTTAGGGACGCACAACTTAGTAAGGCCGTAAGTGTGTGGCGAGAACTTATAGCCCATTTGAGATTTGTAAGAATGTGTAGCCCATTTTTGAATTCTAATGGAATTTACTACAACCCATTTACAGTTTGTTAAAAGTACAACCCATTTCAACCAACCGTTCAAAACAGAATTCAATAAAATTTCCCATATTTTGATGGGATCCGAAAAAATTTATCCCGAAATTTCTAGCCAGATTAAATAAATTTATATTACGTAAAAATCCAACGAAACATTGCGCTCGCAACAATTAATGAAATTAAAATTTTCAATATCCAAAAATAATATTTTATAAAGTAATCACGTGTTTGGTGCATTTTTTATAGTTATTGCCTAGTTTATAATTACATCCCATTTATTATTTCTTAAAGCCCATTTTCTTGTTAAGCCTAATGCATCCCTCCTAGGAAAGATTTGCAGCCAGTGGCGGAGAATAACAACTTGACCTTGCCTCGGGTATTCCTAAAAAATTATAGCTGGGCTAGCCATTTTCAGCTTGAAAAAATTAATATCTGGGCTGGATATCTGCTCGGGCTAGACGGGCCACAGCCCGCCAGCTAATACCTGCAGCGATGTTTTCGTTGTTGTTCGTGAGGAGAAAATTAATATCTGGGTTAAACATCAAAAACTCTGCAGTGCTCACACCTCAAAACACAAATACTGCTCGAGCTGCTTGGTCCCGCTGTCGGCCGCTTCTTGTGCAATTCTCTCGCTTATTGACTACTACATAGGTTGACAATGGTGTGGGACCGTGATGTCAGGAAACCAGGGGGAAGCAAAATAAAATACTCCAGCGATCGCTTCCACCTCTGCCTCGTTGTCTCCCGTGGAAACGCCTTTCCTCCCTTTTTTTTTTGCTCGGGCAAGGACCAATGCATGCAGCACGTCCATGCGGTTATTAGGCAAGAAATAAAAGCGCTTTGCATGCTATGAATTACGATGGCTTGCATGGGTAGCTGATAAGGCATCCTGTTTACTGCTGTGATTAAATGTTGTGTTTAGAAGAGAGAAATATTCTTCTTTTCCACCAATATGCTTGCACCTAGGTCGTGATGCACCTTCTAATACGACTTATTCACCTAGACGGAGGGAGTATAGTTTTATACATACATACATACATATATATATATATATATATATATATATATAATAAGGAGGCACTTGCGTACGTGAGGCTATGGACCTGGTGGGTCCCCATTGTCATCCTCTCCAAGTAAAGTCATCTCCTCGTCCGCGCGCACTTTCCGCCCGAAACTGTCAGCACCGCCCACCCCGCTTTCCGGTGCAGGCGATTCCTCCGCCTTCAAACGACACAAGCGTCGTCCGTCCATCCATCTGCCGCCCACATTAATGATACGCGGTTGCCGAGGCGGCTACTCCGGCGCCACACGTCCGTCCCTCTGCCCGCCCACCATTGCTATATAAACTGCTGCACCGGCCATAGCCGCAGTCATCCGCATCTGTTCCCTTTCTCCTGTCCACACCACTACTGCCCACCATGGCTTCCACGTGCTCCAGCGCTCTTCGGGACGGGCGAACGACGGACCACAAGGAGATGGCAGCCATTGCTGCCGACCGGCTGGCCGGCAGGCAGCCGGAGGACGACGACGTCCTAATGGAGAACATGGTAGTCGACGATCCGGCGCCAACCCCCTCATCCCCGCCATCCTCGCCGGTGCATTGCACCATGACCATCGGCGAGGCCCGTGCCCAATATATGGACAGTGTGAGGTAGATGCATCAGGAGCAGTTCCGGGAGGTGCAGGCCGACGCCGCCTACAACCACCATCTCCTCCGGGAGCACCTGCAGGCGGAGGAGCAGATTGCCGCGGAGCGGGCGGAGCAGGAGGCGCTGCTCGACTCGTACCGCCGCCCGCAAGGGCCGCCGAAGGCCGGGCGGTACCGCATGCGGGTGGCGGAGGCTGCGGCCGCCTACAAAGTGGCTAGCAAAGAGGGCAATGAAGCGGGCGAGGCGCTGTTTGGCGAGACCGAGGACGAGGCAGAGGACAATGCCGCCCGATGAGTCCCGCTCGGCCGGCATCGACGAGGCCCTGCTCTGCCGAGGCCCCCGCGGCACCAACAACGAGGCAGAGGACACCGCCGGCTCGCTGAGGCCCCGCCCGCCAACAACGAGGCAGAGGACATCGCCGCTCAGCCGAGGGCCCACCCCGCCGCAACGCTGGGAGGATTTCACCGCCCGCCGAGGCGCCGCCGCCGCAACGAGACAGAGGACATCGCCGGCTCTGCCGAGGCCCCGCCCGCTGCCAACGAGGCCGCCACACAGAAAATGAGGAAGAGTAGAACACGGTAGGTCGCCGCCGCTCGGGTCCAAGTAAGGACACCGCTGCTACCCTCCTGTTGAAGCCAAGCTAGGCTGGTTGACCATTGACGGCCGGTTAGCTTCTTGGCGGCGACGTGGAGTCGGGGAGTTCTGCTGGAGAAGAACGCTGCTTCTACCTAACTGCTGGTACAGTTGGCTGACTGACACGTGGGCCCAACAGGCCACATGTCAGTTACGCAACTGCACTCTGCAGCTTTAGTCACCAAGCTTCGCTCGCTCAGCGGACACAAAGCGGGTTGCTTCGGTTAATTAATTATACCTCCTTCGTCACCAAGCTTCCTCCTTCATGGATCTCATTGGCACTCTTGATGTGGAAGAAAAGGCGAGAGCAAAGGACACACATGCTTGAGGAATTGAGGGAGGATCTAGTGCCAATATGGTACAGAAGAACTTCCAGCCCCACAAGTTCAAGCACAAGGGCAAGTTTGATGGTAAAGCAAAGTTTGATGGGAAGAACAAGGTTGTGCAACACACGAACTTCAAGAAGAAGAATGACAAGAAGAAAGGTGTTTGTCATGTGGTGATCCTGATCATTGGGCTCCTAGTTGCCCTAATCGCTATGACAAGCTAGGCCGGTTAATTAATTATACCTCCAGCGCACCCCTTTTTAGTTGAAATGTAATTAAATCCAGCATGTTTATATGAAATCTGACCGTGTATGAATGAATTTATTTCGATTAGTTCGAATTCCTGTATCACTGGCATTGGATGAACATGCAAAACAATACGTACTAGCATTATTCCTGTGGTGATCACCTCGCTTGCAGCAGTTTCACATGTACTCCTCCGGTCCTTTCTAGTCTGCATACAAGTTTTATTCGCAGTCAAAGTATCTCTACTTTGACCAATCTTATACAAAAAGTATGCACTTACACAATGTGCGAAGTAAAAGGAATGTATGAGTACAAAGAGTTTGAGCAGCTTTTAGCGCTTCAGACATTGCAATCAAACACACAGGCTGGCAATCCATAGAGAACATTCAAAACAATTGATGATTATGCATCTCAGCGACTCACATGTCAGAGGCAATATTTACTTCACAACTAAAGAATAAAGAAAAAATTGATCGACGCTGTTGACAGCAAAGGGCGTCCCATTCGAAAATATCAAACGCATGTCTTGCTAAAATCAATGAGCAAAATTTGACAAGGTTGTCCCATTCCAAAATATCAAATGCCTGCGATTGTGGAATGAGCAGGGTTTGCCATCAGTTCGGACATTGACATGGCACCTCGTGCTAAATAAACCAGCTGTTCTTTTTGTGCAGTTCCACCAAAATCAACCAAATTCGCGCGTAGCTTGTATGATTTCACCCTTATATGTTGCAACGGCTTGAACTTATCGGCACCTCCTTTCTTGTGGTGGAAATGAATGATTCGATGTATTCATGAACATTTTGTGCAGTTCCCATTGAAATCAAGTCGAGCACCCTGTTTGCACAAATACAAAAAGTGATTAGTATAGAGCAAACTGTACTATGAATTGACAGTTTCAACAGGCACATGCATGGTCCATGTAGAGCACACTTTTAGAAAAATGGAAATCACCAGAAAGAATCCTAGAACAACAGCAAAAAAATAGAGATTTTGTCAGTCCTTCTGAGCTGAAGTTAGTTTGGTCTTGTGGGGAGTAATGTAACCATCCTTCAACTGCTCCTTCTGATGATAAGATAGACAGGGCTTCTTCATCCTGGCATAATCAGAACTAGTCACTTCACGTACTCCATATTCTTCTTCAGAGGAAGATGATCCTGTTGTGCAACGACAAGAGGACTACTAAATGCTAGCATCACTATTTGCTCGAAAAAATGGAAAGGAAATATTTAAAACAGCACAGATGAAGCACTTCTCAAGGACAATACCACTTTTTCATGACAGTATCTAAACATTAGCACAACACCAATAGAGATGACAAAGCTCAATCATATGGATGAAATCTGTGGGCGAGTACCAACCTTTGTCAGAAGGCTTATTGTGTAGAGCATACAGATGAAGCATTTCTCCGGAACCATCTGTTGCTATCTACGATGGTGGCCAAGCTTACTATATACTCCTCGATTAGTTTAATGTTCCCAACATCTTCTTGTGCAGTTCCACTAAAATATATGGTATCTTCAAAGAAGATCCCTGTTTGCACAAGTAGAGATAATTACATATTACATTAAGAGTGGCATCAAGTCAGTGGCAAAACAATTTCTCGTTCTAGCCATAGCAATAAATTAAGATGCAAAACTATATCATTACTTGTGCCGTCACAGTTCCAGCGCTTCATTACAGCACCAGGAGTTGATTTTTGTTTTTCTTCCCCTTGTTCTTCCCCTTCATCACTTGGTTCAATAACAAACAAGCTTCTCCTTCAATGTAAGATTTGGCATGTCAATTAGGGAGCACAAGTATAGTACTAAACTTAATTTTCTGATGAAAGTGGCAAAATACAGGCCAGCAGTTGTGAAATATCCTTACCTTACCTCAATGGGATATTACGGTGCACATACAGATTGGAAGTCTTGTCTCCATTTGCGCAGTTCACTAAAATAAAGCAACATTATCGTACTAGTAGCACAACATATGAATGCACACTGCAGAATCATGTGAAAGAAGGCTAGTACTGACCTCTCATGATGCGGAATTCAAACAACTCACAAGAAGGAGATCTGGGCCAAATTCGCCTTAACGGATAGGAAGTAAGATCTCCTCTTGTGCAGTTCCACTAAGATCAAGCAATCAAGCAACATTGTTGGTGTGACATTTTGGTTGAACTACACAAAACACTCTTAAAACAAAAGTGTTTTGTGCAGTGCAACAAAAGGTCACAATGGCAACGAGGTCAAGCAGATAACCTTGTTTACACAGAGGTGCAAAGGAAACAATTAGTGGTCAATAATGATGGATGACACAGAAGCCAACAAAAAGAAGCATCTACCTTATCTAAATGGGAAAGAAAGCAAGACAGTAGCATTTCTCAAACGGTGGCATTGATTAATATTAACATAGAGATTATATTAACAATAAAATTCGTTAAACATGTAATTTGCTTTTAACTGTGGCATTGCATCAATTTTGCAGCGGCATTATTAGAGGGTGTTTGTTTACAAGGACATTTTGGTGTAGGGACTAAAATAACTCCGTGACAGTCCGTGTTGGTCCTCGTTTTGTTATCAGATGCCTTTCCCTATGTGAGCGCAACAAATCTAGTCCTGCTCAAACTCTATAGCCTTGTCCCTTCCTTTCCTTTTTGAACTAGTACTTTCGCCCCTCCTTTCCTTTTTGAACCACGTCCTAGATTTATGCGATACAACTTTCCCCACTACTTTCCCCCATTCCTTTCCTCTTTGAACCACGTCCTAGATTAATGCTATACAACTTTCCCCCTTCATTTCCTCTTTGAACCACGTCCGAGATTCATGCTATATACAACTTTTCCCACTCCTTTCCTCTTTGAACCACGTCCTAGATTCATGGTATACATGCAGCTAGAGCAATGCATGTGGAGTAAGTAAATTATAGCTTAAGGTTCTTGGGGCGTGGTTCGGCGGGCGACGGGATGGCGGCGAAGAAGAAGGGGTCGGAGGCCCTCCCGCGCCGCCGCTGGGTGGAAAGTGAACAGCTGCGCCGGTAGTCCCTCACCGACGGCGACAGCGTTAAGCCTCCTTCCCTTCCCAAGGACGGATCCTGCCGCTCTTTGAGCAGCAGTGAGGGAGAGAGAGGCCAACGAAGTCTTGTTTAGATCTGGAGAGGGCGAGAGAGTGTGAAGAGAGCAACTACAAGCGCTGAGGCTCCAGCGGGAGAGGGCGAGAGAGTGTGAAGAGAGCAACTACAAGCGCTGAGGCTCCAGCGCGTATATATATACTGGAGAGAGTGTGTGAAGCTTGCAAACCCTAGAAACATTTTGACCAGTCAAAGAATCCTCCTGGCACAAATTATGCTCAAGTGTAGTTATCGAACCCGAGACCTCAAGTTTGATGAGCAAACAGGCTAACCAGCTACACAACTCTCCCGTTATGTTCAACGAGAGGGAAATAACCTTGTATACATTCCTGAATCCTTATTATAACATGCACACAAATTTTGGGCACTTATATTCGACTTAAGTCAGTGTGCCACCATATCTCGTATACTTACTACTCCCTCCGTCTAGGTGTAATAAGTCACGTTAGAAGGTGCAGCGGGACCAAGGTGCGTGCGTGTGCGCGTGTGTGTGTGCGTGTGTGTTTAACACCATGTGTGTGTTAGAGAGAGTGACAGATCGACCTACTCCTACAGAGAGATGTTGTGTAGTGTATGATTTTAGCTGCGAGAGTCGGTGCATCCTCTCGTTTCCGGGCTGTCCGGTAGGGACATGCGGATAGCTGCCGCGGCCGCTCCTGACCAGCCTGGCCCACCCAAAGCCCCTCCATCGCCCGCGCGCGCTTCCCGCCCGAAACGGTCAGCGCCGTTCCAAAGAATCGGTGCCGCATTCATGCCCGGGCAGAGCGGACGCGACCTCTCACTGGATGGTTGCTTCGTCCGTCCAACTTACTGCTGGGTCTATGTGATTTGACGGCTCATTGGTCTTTATTACTGAGGTCGTAGGACTGCTGGATGTCCCACGCTTTCGGCGAAAGGAGGTATACCTACTAGATTACAATTTTCTCCATTCTTACAGCGGAGGCGTGCAAGAGCAGTGAAAACACGTAGGCTCAGTGATCTGCATGTGGTTCATGGTGAAATCTCTACAAAGACTTATATTTAGGATCGGAGGAAGTACTAGTATAGTACATACTGTAATCTATCAGCGAGATAATTTGTACAATGCTATGAAGCTTCCAGCTTCTGTTACACGTATCTTGCGTCCAAGGTTGCCCGTTGCAACATTTCATCAAATACAAAGGAGACTAACATGCATGCTATTGCATCTCAATGATTGATGATCATAGCAATATATACTCCTCCGCTCCAAAATAAGTTTCTCAACTTTGTGCAAACTTTGGTACAAAGTTGTACTACTACTAAAGTTGACACTTATTTTAGAACAGAGGCAGCTAAAGAAGAAAACTATCCATGCAGTCCCTAGCCCTTGAACCATGAACCCTGACCAGGCTTCAATTTGCTGGCAACGTTCGAGCTTCCTAATAAATGAAGTTTGCAACCTTTTGACCATCGGATCATTTTGTGCAGTTTCACCAAAATCGAGATGAGCATCCCTGTGGCAAAGAAATTGAACAAGGCTGATTAGAATAAGATTACTGGGACTAGTGGATGAGACATAAACTCATCACAAATACAGTACGTAGAAGCCAGTAGAGGTATGTGCGGGGCAAAGAAGTAGAGAAATATCCACAGGGAGTGATGTGGGCAGCTGGAGCAGATGGTGCAAGCCTCTGTAAAAGGAGTTGTACCGAGGGACGAGCTCAACCTTGAGAAGGGCAGCGGAGGCGGCAACTGCCCACGCCGCGCAAAGGAGCAAGGGACGAAGGAAACCTCACCGGCTTTGTGAGAGAGAACGGCGGGACCCCTGATCGGGGCGTGCCGACAAGGGTTTTTCGCCGTCGGCGACGGCCACCGCATCTACACTAAGCATCCACCCTTCCCCAAGCGGACGTGATCCGCCGGGATGTTAGAGATGTGGCCACAGAGTTTTGTGCGAGAGAGTGTGAAGAGAGCAACCCCAGCAAGCAACCGTGTAGGCTGGCCCGTCCCGACTATGTATATAGTGGAGCGGTTTCCTTTTCTCCATATGAACCTATCATATTGCGACGTGCCAAGAAGAAAAAAAACTTTATTTATAAATGATGCGGCACCTACTACTCGTTCTCCTATAACCTTGCGCTTGGCATCTCCAAGATATTAACCTTGCGATTGGCTCTTCGCCTCTTCCGGAAGTCGAGCAATAATGGTAGTGTAGTATATATCGTTCTAGCTATATGAGACCGAATGAATTGCTGCACGTCCACCACGTGGGCGAGGGTCGAGGGGCGAGGGAGAGTGCTACATACAGAGAAAAATGAGTGAATCTACACTCTAAAATACGTCTATATACATTAGTGTTTGGAGTATGTACTAGTAGTTCATATAGAAATCTACTAAAGGACATATATATTCCAAACAATATGATAGTATAATCTTTATAACCAAGGTAGTAGGGACGAGGAGCAAATGGAGGGAGTAGTAAATTTTTCTCCTCGTCCTGCGAGCCACCGCGCGCATGGGCGAGGGAGTGGGCGTAAGGCGTAGTAAGCAAGCTTCACCTCATCCTGCGAGCCACCGCGCCCGTGGGCAGGGGATACGGCGTACTAAGCAAGCTTCTCCTCGTTCTGCGAGTTGACGGGACACATCAAAAGTACTCCAGTGTATCGAGCCTTGCCTCTAAGGTAGGCCCCACATGGTTTGCCTCTTTTTTTAACATAACACGTCAAGTCGCAATTTGTTTGTTCACCCGTGGTAGACGATCCTCCCTCCACCAAGTGGACAACCAGTACACGTGCCAAATTACCACGTGGCCTGCCTTTTTCGTACATAAATGAGCTCCACCGTGTACCCGTGCGGGTGTGGTTGGGAAAGAGATGGGAGTACGTGCGCCGTGCATGCACCTCTTCTCTTCGTGCACGTCCCCCACCTACGTGGGGTTTGTGTGAGAGATACAAACCGCATTCGTGAGTGTTTTTTGTTTTGGGGTGGGGGTGGGGTGGGGGTTGATTTCGTGAATTATTTGTGGGAATATGTGTCGATGACATCTCAAACAAAATTTTGCATGCAATGTGTGTGAAATGGAGGCCTATCCATATCATACATAGAGGGTCGGGCAATCCACGAGAAGAGAGGGAGGGGTCATAGCTATCGATAGAGTCAAAGAGAGGATCAAGTGGTTGGGTGCGAGATCGATGAAGAGAGCCATTGAAATTGTTTGTGTGTACAAGTGAAAGATATAGGGCGACTAGCCTACCAGAACGTTAGAGGGCACACGTCAAGTTTGTGTGTGGCAGGGAGACATGACTAGAGCGCTCGATGTATCGGTGTGTGTGGGGGGGGGGGTGGTGGGAGGGGTAGGCAGAGGCCTAACTATAGAGGTAGAACGACTCGTATATGTGTTGAGAACGAGAGACCCAGCTATGTCTTGAAGGAGATCGGTCGACATCCATACATAACTAAAGGACGGGAAATATGATGGGACAGAGAGAGAGAGAGAGAGAGAGGAGGGAGAGAGGGAGGGAGAGGGAGGGAGAGGGGTAGAGTGCTGGATGGGTGATGGAGTTGCTTCTCGAAGATGGTGGGAGAGGCCTACTAGACAAACTGAGGGTGGAACTGCAATGTTATCAATAAGAGTGGGGATGTGTTTCTGTGTGTGCCTGTGCGTGATAGATCTGTCGGGACGCATCCATGGATGATGAAGGGGAACCATGTGTTTGGTAAGCAAACCTAACTAGATCGGTAGATCAATTGTTGTTTGTTGGAGGAAGGGAGAGACACAACTAATGAGGTAGATCGATTGACGTGTGGGTAAAAACGAGTTATAAGGACTTAGCTAGCTATATGTATAGCGAGAGATCGGTCGGTGTACGTCCATTTGTTAGAGGCAAATAAGGCCCAGCGAGACGGATAGATAGAGATAATGGAGCTAGGAGGTGGTGCGAGAGGCCCAACTACTAGCTAGATAGGGGGAGGAGTGTGCGATTGTGAGAGCGATGAAAAGAGGGGCGAGAGTTTACACGTGTGTCTGACCGTATGAGAGACACGAGGCAAGGACACATAAAGGAGGAGATTGAAGGTGTGTTTGTATGTTGTAGGCAGGCACCGCTGGAGAGGTTTATCGATCGGTGTGTGTCGAAAAGGAGTTGTGGAGACTCTGGGAGAACGACCTAAAGAAAAAAAATGAATGTGCCAGGTGGATAGAATGCCGAGGGAGGGGGAGGGCGAGGAGGGCATGTGCATGCACGAGAGAAAGTTAGTGGTAGCTACAAAGGTTAGAGGATTGTGTGGGTGTAAGAGACTAACAAAGATCATAATTTGATATGAAAGCGGATTCACATATTTGAATAGGAGATCATAGTGTTTTAAACATTGCATGCATGAATATAGCGGTGATACACGTGATGTGCACATGTTATAACATAACGTGATAATGCATGGCGTTTGCAACTCACAGCTAAATGCCGAACAATCTAAACCATACTATACATCAAACAATCTCACATTTTATTTGAATTTGTGATAATGTGTGGCGTTCGTAGCTTACAACTAAATATCGAACAATCTAAACAATACTATATATCGAACATTCTCACATTTTATTTGAATTTGTGGTAATGTGTGGTGTTTGCAACTCACATCTAAATACTTGTACGCGTAGGGGGCGGGGCACCATACATAATGTGATAAACACATTATAAATATGAGACATGGTTTAGATTATGAAGATCTAGCTAGAGCTAGAAATGTAATGTGATTTGAAATCAAAATAAAGTGGATTCAAAAAATCTAGTTGGAGTTCATATAGGAGTACACATAGTTCATATGTAACTCGAGACTAATCATGTGGTGTGCTGTGAAGATAATACACAAAGGATGGTTTAACTTGACAATAATGATGATTGTAGATCTTATTAAAACAGAGAAACGAATTCAAATGCTTTGACTTCACAACAATCATTAATGTAGATCTTATTCAAATAGAGAAATGAATTCAAATTTAGTTCATATTGAAGCGGTAGTATATACGTTTGAAATGCACTAAAACGTTCATTCGAGTAGTAGGTTGCATGCATTATACACGTAGTGAAATATTTTAATTGAACATAACATGAATTCAAAGTTCTGAATGACATTTGTAGGGCACATTGATTTGGGACAGTACACGTTAGGCTTGTCCGGAAATTTCAACCCGCGCCTTGTTAGCCTGAAATATTTAAGATATATCTTTGTCTCGTTGTGCTCCGACAACTCCCTACATCTCAACCCACGCCTTGCTATTCGAAATTACAACGCGCGAAAACTCCCACCTCCTGTGAAATCGACACGCGAAATGCCCGTGGTACCCTGAACCGAAAGAACCGCCTCAAATCGGTGGGGGTATTTTAAACTTACCCCACATTTCGGACAAGCGCGCTCTAAGCCATGGTTCCCCACTGCCATCCCATCCGCCCACCCATTCAGACACCGAGGCCGCGAAAACCCGCGATGAAACCCCACACCCTGCTCCGTCTCGCCACCTGCCGGAGCCTCTTCCCCGACGACATCGTCCCACAAGAACACCTTGACGCCCCTCATCCACCATACCGATGAGGATCTGTCGTCGATCTCATCGTCCCGCCGGTTCAGCCACCCCATCCTCCACCTCCAAGGAGCTGCCCCGAAGTTCCCCTCGTCTTTCGCGCCACCTCCATTCCCACACCACCGTCTTCACCTGCACCACCGGAAGAGCATCATCATCACCATTTCCTCGGATGAAGTTGCGGCCTAATCGGCGCCACCAAAGAGGTTGTACACTAATCGCCGCATTTTCTTCTTGATTCAATCTCACGGTGCTGTCGGCGCTCGGTCCCGAGCCGACACGGCGCGGCTCCATCCACGGCGGCGTCGTCGGCCACTTCCTCCACGGCATCGCTCACTCGGTGGCGACGACCACATCAGTAGGACCTGCTGCTGCTTTAGCTCTCGCTCGCGCTGCTGCTCTGCTCTTGCTCTCGGTCCCCTGCCTGGTCTGCTCTTGCTATTGCTCTTGCTCGCGCTGCTGCTCTCGCTCTTGCTCTTGCTTGCGATGCTGCTCCGATTTAGCTACACTTCAGTCGACTGAATCGACTTTTGGGTCAGTCGATTTTCTGGTGGTGGGGGGGCTCGCCGGGGTGAAGGAAGAACCAGCCGCAGCGGGGAGGGGGGCTCTCTGGAGAGGTACCCCACTATCTATCTTAGGGTTCAGGATGGGGGCGGTGGTCGCCGGCGGTGGCGGGGCGGTGGCAGGGCGGTGGCGTGGGGATCGCCAGAGAAAAAGCTCGGCACGGGGGGGGGGGCTAGAGGGATGGCTGCTACGTCTCGAGCTTGCGTTGGTTTTCCCCGAAGAGGAGGGGGTGATGCAGCACAGTAGCGTAAGTATTTCCCTCAGTTTTTGAGAACCAAGGTATCAATCCAGTAGGAGGTCACGCGCAGTCCCTCGTACCTGCACAAAACGGTAGCAACTCACAACCAATGCTTAGGGGTTGTCAATCCCTTCACAATCACTTACGAGAGTGAGATCTGATAGAGATAATATTTTTGGTATTTTTGATATAAAGATGCAAAGTGAAAAGTAAAAGCAAAACAAGTAAAATAAAGTAATGGAGATTGATATGATGAGAATAGACCCGGGGGCCATAGGTTTCACTAGTGGCTTCTCTCAAGAGCATAGATATTCTACGGTGGGTGAACAAATTACTGTTGAGCAATTGATAGAATTGAGCGTAGTTATGAGGTTATCTAGGTATGATCATGTATATAGGCATCACGTCCGTGACAAGTAGACCGACTCCTGCCTGCATCTACTACTATTACTCCACTCATCGACCGCTATCCAGCATGCATCTAGAGTATTAAGTTAAAAACAGAGTAACGCCTTAAGCAAGATGACATGATGTAGAGGAATAAATTCATGCAATATGATAAATACCCCATCTTGTTATCCTCGATGGCAACAATAGAATACGTGCCTTGCAACTCTTTCTGTCACTAAGGACACCGCAAGATTGAACCCAAAGCTAAGCACTTCTCCCATTGCAAGAACTACCAATCTAGTTGGCCAAACCAAACGGATAATTCGAAGAGACTTGCAAAGATAACTCAATCATACATAAAAGAATTCAGAGAAGATTCAAATATTATTCATAGATAAGTTGGATCATAAACCCACAATTCATCGATCTCAACAAACACACCGCAAAAAGAAGATTACATCGAATAGATCTCCACGAGAGAGGGGGAGAACATTGTATTGAGATCCAAAAAGAGAGAAGAAGCCATCTAGCTACTAGCTATGGACCCGAAGGTCTGAAGTAAACAACTCACACTTCATCGGAACGGCTATGGTGTTGATGTAGAAGCCCTCCGTGATAGATGCCCTCTCCGGCGGAGCTCCGGAACAGGCCCCAAGATGGGATCTCGTGGATACAGGAAGTTGCGGTGGTGGAATTAGGTTTTTGGCTCCGTATCTGGTCTAATGGGGGTACGTAGGTATATATAGGAGGAAGGAGCACGTCGGTGGAGCTCCGAGGGGCCCACGAGGCAGGGGGGCGTGCCTGGGGGCGCCCCCACCTCGTGACTTCCCGAAACTTCTTGGAGTAGGGTCCAAGTCTCTGGATCATGTTCGTGAGAAGATCACGTTCCCGAAGGTTTCATTCCATTTGGACTCCGCTTGATATTATGTTTCTCCAAATACTGAAATACGCAAAAAACAGCAATTCTGGGCTGGGCCTCCGGTTAATAGGTTAGTCCCAAAAATAATATAAAAGTGGAAAATAAAGCCCAATATAGTCCAAAACAGTAGATAAAGTAGCATGGAGCAATCAAAATTATTAATACGTTGGAGACGATCGCATCCCCAAGCTTAATTCCTGCTCGTCCTCGAGTAGGTAAATGATAAAAAGAGAATTTTTTATGCGGAGTGATACTTTGGCATAATTTCAATGTAAATCTTCTTAATCATGGTATGAATATTCAGATCCGAGGTTCAAGACAAAAGTTCATATTGACATAAAAATGATAATACTTCAAGCATACTAATCAAACAATTATGTCATCTCAAAATAACATGGCCAAAGGAAGTTCATCCCTACAAAATCATATAGTTAGGCTATGCTTCATTTTCGTCACACAAAGATGTTCCCAACTTCTATACCCCCGATGACAAGCCAAGCAATTGTTTCATACTCAAATAATCTCAAACTTTTTCAACCTTCACGCAATACATGAGCGCGAGCCATGGACATAGCACTATGGGTGGTATAGAATATGATGATGGGGATTGTGTGGAGAAGACAAAAAAGGAGAAAGTCTCACATCAACGAGGCTAATCAATGAGCTATGGAGATGCCCATCGATTGATGTTAATGCAAGGAGTAGGGATTGCCATGCAACGGATGCACTAGAGCTAAGAATGCTCAATAAAAGAAAACTAGTGGGTGTGCATCCAACTTGCTTGCTCATGAAGACCTAGGGCATTTTGAGGAAGCCCATCGTTGGAATATACAAGACAAGTTCTATAATGAAAAATTCCCACTAGTATGAACAAGACAACTTATGAGACTCACTATATGAAAATCATGGTGCTACTTTGAAGCACAATATATGAGACTCACTACATGAAGAACAAGGTGCTACTTTGAAGCACAAGTGTGGAAAAAGATATAGTAGCATTGCCCTTTTTATTTTCTTTCTTTTTTTGGGCCTTTCTTTTTTTCTTTTTGGCCTTTCTCTTTTTTTTTGATTGGGCAATGCTCTAATAATGATGATCATCACACTTCTATTGATTACAACATAATGATTACAACTCGATATTAGAACAAGATATGACTCTATATGTATGCCTCCGGTGGTGTACCGGGATGGTGCAATGAATCAAGAGTGACATGTATGAAAAATAATGCATGGTGGCTTTGCCACAAATACGATGTCAACTACAAGATCATGCAATGGCAATATGACAAAAGTAAAGCATGTCATGATGATTATGATGATGGTGGAAGTTGCATGGCAATATATCTCGGAATGGCTATGGAAATGCCATGATAGGTAGGTATGGTGGCTGTTTTGAGGAAGATATAGGAGGTTTATGTGAAAGAGCGATCATATCACGGGTTTGATGCACCGCTAAGTTTGCACCAACTCTCAATGTGAGAAAGGGCAATGCACGGCATCAAGAGGCTAGCAAATGGCGGAAAGGTAAAAGTGCGTATAATCCATGGAATCAACATTAGTCAAAAGAACTCATATACTTATTGCAAAAATTTAGAAGTCATCAAAAATCAAGTACTACGCGCATGCTCCTAGGGGGATATAATGGTAGGAAAAGACAATCGCTCGTCCCCGACCGCCACTCATAAGGATGCACAAGCCACGTACACTTCATGCTTCAAATTTGTTACACAACTTTAACCATACGTGCATGCTACGGGACTTGCTAACTTCAACACAAGTATTTCTCAAATTCACAACTACTCAACTAGCACGACTATAATATCACCTCCATATCTCAAAACAATTATCAAGCATCAAACTTATCTTAGTATTCAACCCACTAAAAAGAAAGGTTCACATATCTTGAATACCAAGTATATTAACACTAAGCTATGCTATTAACGACTCTCAAAATAATCTAAGTGAAGCATGAGAGATCAAGTTTCTGTAAAACAATCCACCACCGTGCTCTAAAAGATCTAAGTGAAGCACTAGAGCAAAAATTATCATGCTCAAAAAGATATAAGTGAAGCACATAGAGTAAACTATCAAGCTCAAAAGATATAAGTGTTGCACATAGAGTATTCTAACAAATTCAATTCATGCATGGCTCTCTCAAAAGGTGTGTACAGCAAAGATGATTGTGGTAGACTAACAAGCAAAGATACAAATAATACAAGACGCTCCAAGCAAAACACATATCATGTGGTGAATAAAAATATAGTTCCAAGTAAATTACCGATGGAAGTGGACGAAAGAGGGGATGCCTTCCGGGGCATCCCCAAGCTTTGACTTTTTTGTGTCCTTGTATTATATTGGGGGTGCCATGGGCATCCCCAAGCTTAGGCTCTTGCCACTCCTTGTTCCATAATCCATCAAAAGAATTCACCCAAAACTTGAAAACTTCACAACACAAAACTCAATAGAAATCTCGTGAGCTCCGTTAGAGAAAGAAAACAAAAGACTACTTTAAGGTACTGTAATGAACTCATTCTTTATTTGTATTGGTGTTAAACCTACTGTATTCCAACTTCTCTATGGTTTATAAACTATTTTACTAGCCATAGATTCATCAAAATAAGCAAACAACACACGCAAAACAGAATCTGTCAAAAACAGAACAGTCTGTAGTAATCTGTTACTAACGCAAACTTCTGGAACCCAAACAATTATACCAAAATTAGAAGACCTGGGCAATTTTTTTATTGATCAGCAGCAACTGGATTAACTATTTTATCACGTTCTGGTGATTTTTAACAATTCGGGCACTAAGCATAAAGATTCTGGAAATTACAGCAAGATCAAATAACTATCTTCCAAGAAGATCTAATAGGTTTAACTTGGCACAAACACTAATTAAAAGATAAAACCACATCTAAACAGAATCTAGATGGATTATTTATTCCTAAACAGAACCAAAAACAAAAAGCACAAAATAAAATTGGGTTGCCTCCCAACAAGCGCTATCGTTTAACGCCCCTAGCTAGGCATAAAAGCAAGGATAGATCTAGGTATTGCCATCTTTGGTAGGCAATCCATAAGTGGCTCTCATGATAGATTCATATGGTAATTTTATTTTATTTCTAGGAAAGTGTTCCATGACCTTATTTAAGGGAAATTGTCATTTAATATTCCCTTCCTTCATATCAATAATTGCACCAATCGTTCTAAGGAAAGGTCTACCAAGAATAATAGGACATGAAGGATTGCAATCTATATCAAGAACGATAAAATCTACGGGCACATAATTCCTATTTGCAACAATAAGAACATCATTAATTCTTCCCATAGGCTTTTTAATAGTGGAATCCGCAAGATGCAAGTTAAGAGAGCAATCATCAAAGTCACGGAAATCTAGCAAATCACACACAGCTTTGGGGATAGTAGAGACACTAGCACCCAAATCACACAAAGCATGAAACTCATAATCTTTAATTTTAATTTTAATTGTAGGTTCCCACTTATCATGGAGTTTTCTAGGGATAGAAACTTTCAAATCAAGCTTTTCTTCATAAGATTACATTAAGGCGTCAACAATGTGTTCGGTAAAGGACTTATTTTGACTATAAGCATGAGGAGAATTTAACACGGATTGCAACAAGGAAATACAATCAATTAAAGAGCAATTTTCATAGTTAAATTCATTGAGATCCAAAATAGTGGGTTTAGCAATATCTAGATTTTTATTTCCTTCAATCCCTTTTTTATCAATTTCATCATCAGGATCTAAAAACTCAGAATTCTTAGAACGCCTTCTAGGTAAGGGAAGATCATAATCAGATTCATCAAGATTCACACTGCAAAACAAAGATTTAATAGGGGACACATCAATAACTTCTAGATCTTCATCTTGATTTTCATAGGAATTAGAAGAACACGCTTTAATAAACATGTCTTTGTAAGCACGCATCCTAGCGGTTCTTTCTTTGCACTCATCAATGGAAATTCTCATGGCTTTGAGAGACTCATTGATATCATGCTTAGGAGGAATAGATCTAAGCTTTAAAGAATCAACCTCAAGAGAAATTCTATCAACGTTCCTAGCCAAATCATCAACTTTAAGCAATTTCTCTTCAAGCAAAGCATTAAAATTCTTTTGTGAATTCATAAACTCCTTGACACAACTCTCAAATTCAGAGGGCATCTTATTAAAATTTCCATAAGATTTGTTGTAGGAATTTCCATAATTATTAGAAGGATTACTAGGATAAGGTCTAGAATTAAAATTCCCTCTATACGCGTTGTTACCAAAACCATTCCTACCAACAAAATTCACATCCATAGATTCATTATTATTCTCAAGCAAAGTAGATAAAGGCATATTATTGGGATCAGAAGAAACACTCTTGACAAATAAATTCCTAAGTTCATCCATCTTTTCACTCAAAACATTGATTTCTTCTATAGCATGCACTTTTTTATTAGTAGATCTTTCAGTATGCCATTGAGAATAATTGACCATAATATTATCTAGGAGTTTAGTAGCATATCCTAAAGTGATTTCCATAAGAGTGCCTCCCGCGGCCGAATCTAAAAGATTTCTAGAAGCAAAATTCAATCCAGCATAAATTTTTTGTATAATCATCCATAAGTTCAAACCATGAGTAGGACAATTACGTAGCATTAATTTAATTCTCTCCCAAGCTTGTGCAACATGTTCATGATCAAACAATTTGGTAGCATCTTGGGCCATCACGACAAGCAAGCAAACTAACACACGAGCAAACAAAAGGCAAAGGGAAAAAGAGAAGGAGATTGGGAAAGAGAGAGCGAATAAAACGGCAAGGGTGAAGTGGGGGAGAGGAAAACGAGAGGCAAATGGAAAATAATGTAATGCGAGAGATAGAGATTGTGATGGGTACTTGGTATGTTGACTTTTGCGTAGGCCTCCCCGGCAACGGCGCCAGAAATGGCTCATTGTCGGGAGTCCAAATCTTCACTTGACTTCACGTAAGCCTCCCCGGCAACGGCGCCAGAAATCCTTCTTGCTACGTCTCGATCTTGTGTTGGTTTTCCCCGAAGAGGAGGGGGTGATGCAACACAGTAGCGTAAGTATTTCCCTCAGTTTTTGAGAACCAAGGTATCAATCCAGTAGGAGGTCACGCACAAGTCCCTCGTACCTGCACAAAATGGTAGCAACTCGCAACCAACGCTTAGGGCTTGTCAATCCCTTCACGGTCACTTACGAGAGTGAGATCTGATAGAGATAATATTTTTGGTATTTTTTATATAAAGATGCAAAGTGAAAAGTAAAAGCAAAACAAGTAAAATAAAGTAATGGAGATTGATATGATGAGAATAGACCCGGGGCCATAGGTTTCACTAGTGGCTTCTCTCAAGAGCATAGATATTCTACTTGGGTGAACAAATTACTGTTGAGCAATTGATAGAATTGAGCATAGTTATGAGGTTATCTAGGTATGATCATGTATATAGGCATCACGTCCGTGACAAGTAGACCGACTCCTGCCAGCATCTACTACTATTACTCCACTCATCGACCGCTATCCAAAGCATGCATCTAGAGTATTAAGTTAAAAACAGAGTAACGCCTTAAGCAAGATGACATGATGTAGAGGAATAAATTCATGCAATATGATAAATACCCCATCTTGTTATCCTCGATGGCAACAATAGAATACGTGCCTTGCAACTCTTTCTGTCACTAAGGACACCGCAAGATTGAACCCAAAGCTAAGCACTTCTCCCATTGCAAGAACTACCAATCTAGTTGGCCAAACCAAACGGATAATTCGAAGAGACTTGCAAAGATAACTCAATCATGCATAAAAGAATTCAGAGAAGATTCAAATATTATTCATAGATAAGTTGGATCATAAACCCACAATTCATCGGCCTCAACAAACACACCGCAAAAAGAAGATTACATCGAATAGATCTCCACGAGAGAGGGGGAGAACATTGTATTGAGATCCAAAAAGAGAGAAGAAGCCATCTAGCTACTAGCTATGGACCCGAAGGTCTGAATTAAACTACTCACACTTCATCGGAAGGGCTATGGTGTTGATGTAGAAGCCCTCCGTGATGGATGCCCTCTCGGGTGGAGCTCCGGAACAGGCCCCAAGATGGGTTCTCGTGGATACAGGAAGTTGCGGTGGTGGAATTAGGTTTTTGGCTCCGTATCAGGTCCAATGGGGGAACGTAGGTATATATAGGAGGAAGGAGCACGTCGGTGGAGCTCCGAGGGGCTGACGAGGCAGGGGGGCGCGCCCTCCACCCTCGTGACCTCCCCGGAAACTTCTTGGAGTAGGGTCCAAGTCTCCTGGATCATGTTCGGTGAGAAGATCACGTTCCCGAAGGTTTCATTCTGTTTGGACTCCGTTTGATATTCTGTTTCCTCGAAATACTGAAATAGGCAAAAGAAACAGCAATTCTGGGCTGGGCCTCCGGTTAATAGGTTAGTCCCAAAAATAATATAAAAGTGGAAAATAAAGCCCAATATAGTCCAAAACAGTAGATAAAGTAGCATGGAGCAATAAAAAATTATAGATACGTTGGAGACGTATCAATGGCCGGGGCGGCGGCGGACCGGCGGTAGGGAGTGTTTTCGGGGCAGGCGGAGCTGTGCACCGCCGGCCGCGGGCGGCGGGGGGCTGCTGTTTGGCCGGCTCAGGGGGGTAGAGGTTGAAGATGAACCGTAGGCCCTTGATTTCTTATCCAACGGCTGCAAAATCGACTGACCAGAGATGAAAAAGTCAGTCGACCGACGTGTAGCCTCACCTTGCTAGTGCGTTCGGTTTAAATGACAAAGACAATTCAGTTTCAAAGCAAAATTCAGTTTCGGCGCTTAAGTTCAGTTTAACGCTTAAGTTCAGTTTCGACGCTTAAATTCAGTTTCGACGCTTAAGTTCAGAGATGAGCGGCTGATGTATTTTACATCTAGCACTTTGTGGTTATGTATTTTACGTCATGTATTGGAGATGCTATTAGATTTCCACTCAGGTTAACGTTGTTCGTTGTCTCTCTTGTCCTGCTTCAGCCTCGGCGTCGTACAACTCACCGGAGCTGCTCCAACAACGAAACCCTCCATCACAGTAGAGCAGTACCTCGGGCTCCATCTCCAGACGCCTAAGATCTTCTTCCCCTCCTCCGACAGCCAAGTCAGCCGGAGCATCCCCAGCGGCCAACCCAATCACGCTGAGATCGACATGGCTTCGCCAAAGAGGTTCTACACTTGTTGCATCTCCTTTTTACTCTACATGTTATATATATTGTCCACTGAGCACACGGATTTGTTCCTTTAGTGTCTCCTTGAAAGAAAAAACGTAGGAATTTTAATTTTCACTTGTCCTCCTTTTCAAATTCCTATTCATGAAGCACAAGACTAAGAGATAGTAGCATAAAAGCATTATAACCGTATATTTTCTTGTGGTTTGATTTAATGTCACCATGCTTCTTTGCATCCTGTGATCTTCCAATTGTTGTGAATCAAACACCCAGATTGGCAGAAATCCTGTGTTTTTAAATTCTCTGTTTTGCACGTGCATTCCTATCATATTCCTGTCTATTTCCTATCCCTGCATTGTTGGAATCCTCCAATTCAAACGAGCCCTTACAGAATTACTTCTCTTACAGATAGTTGTCAAAGAAAACCTTGCGTGGTTTGTCCCGCTCCTGCTGCGCCGTCGTCCACCCCAGCTCAGCCGCTCCAACGACAGAAGGGTCCAGCACAGCAGGGATCCGGCCTCCAGACTGTCTTTTGCCGCCTCAGATCTTCTTCCCCACCACTGGCAGCCATGAAAACTACACTACCATCATCAACCGAGCAGATGACCTCGAGGACTACACGGGTCCGCAAGAGAGGTCTTACTCTTTCGTGTCTGCTTACGTTATGCATCGCTTAATATTACATGCTACTTTATCGTCCTGTTCACTGATTAGACTCTGAGTCAGCTCCAAACTAATGGTCAAACTTGAGTTTTTAAATGGTTGTGGGGTACATATCGGGGCCGCTATCAATAGTATCTATCTACTATCTGGTTAATCTCCGGTGTCTACTATGAGTTTCATGTTGGGTGGGAAACAAACAGAAAGAAGCCATTATCTGTATTTTTTAACAAGCCATTATCTGCTCGCTATTATTGGTTTTGGGTCTATCCACAGGTTGCTACCATCACACCGGATTTCTGCATGCACTCCTTACATAATCTCACTATGTTTTATTCCTATGCATGACAGTTATTGTAAACAATGGAAATGAACATGTAGAGCAAAAGAGACGAGCCTTGCGTGGCAATAAAATTTCATGCAGATGTCGCTCCATGGTAGGCGCAAAGGCAGCCCCCCCTCCACGCATTTCGGATTGTAATCGAGAGGAAGATATCTGTTCTGAGGGGGATTCAGAAGGAGAAGACAACTCCTATTTACCCCCTGAGGTCTTCGCTCTAACTTGGCATGCTGATGTTGGTTATATCATGCATATGGTGTCTTGCATTGCTTACTTTATACATCAAATATGTCATCTGCTTAGTTTAGACATCCTTTGTGCGAATGCCATCTGTTTAGTTTATTCATCGTTTATGTGAATTATGCAACGCCATCTTGTTTAGCCAGGCATCATATATGTGAATTTTGCAATGCCATCCTGCTTAGCCAGTCATCTTATATGTAAATTATATCAGGCCATCCTTTTTTCGGTTACATATTACATTTTTCAAAAATGTTATTACAATCAACTACTCATCGTGTGCATCAGCCAATTGACACGGTGATGGCAAATTCTGGAGTGAAAACAAGGTCTTCAGAGCATACTATGCTATCTGACGAAGCGCATATCTCGCTGGTTACGGATAGCTCCTCAGAGGAGGATTCAGAGACAGATGACCAGTCCTATCCCCCCCCCCCCCGAGGTGTATGCTCTAACTTGGCAGGGTTATGTTGCTCATATCGTGTGTATGGTGTCTCGCATTGCTATGTCATTTGATTAGTTTAGACATTCTTTGTGTGAATGCCACTGCTCAAAGTCTAATTACCATATATGTGAATTATGCATTACCATCTTGTTGCAAGACATTATATATGTGAATTATACAATGCTATCTTGTTGCAAAGGCATTATATATGTGAATTATGCAATGCCATGCTGTTTAGCCAATCATCATGTATGTGAATTATATCATGCTATCATTTTTTGTATTACGTGTTCCATTTGTCGACAACGTTTGTATATTCAACTACTCTTCCTGTGCATCAGCCATTTGAAGCGGTGATGGAAGTATCTGGAGTGAAAACAAGGTATTCAGAGCAGACAATGCTACCTGCTAAAGCAGACATCTTGCTGGTTACAGAGAGCTCCTCAAAGGAGGATTCAGAGACCGATGACCAGTCCTATTTTCCCCTTGAGGTCTATGCTCAAACTTGGCAGGGTTATATTACCCATGTCATGCATGTTGTCTTGCATTGCTTGGTTTTTACATCATATATGGATTCCATCTGCTTACTTGCTTACTATATAAATCATATATTTGAATTATATCATGCCATCATGTTTACATAGTACATACACATCATCTATCTGAATTATGGCATGGCAACCCATTTAATAAAGACATCATATAGTTATATCATCTAATCTTGTTTAGTGTTTACGGTCATCATATTTTGAATTATGGCATTCTATTCGTGAATGTATGTGAATTATGGCATGCCAACCTATTTAATAGACACATTATATAGTTATGTCATGTCATCATGTTTACATAGTCTCATATTTTGAACTATGTCTTTCCATCTTTTTTAGTTAGCCATCATAATGTGAAATTGTGTCATGCTATCCTGTTTAGTTAGCCATCATATATGTGAAATTGTGTCATGCTATCATGTTTGGTTAGACAACATAAATATGAATTATTTCATGCCCTCTTTTATTCCCCACTATCCATTGCACCTGTCTATCATACAATGTCTATACTTTCAATTAATTTTCTTGTTTATCAGCCATTTGAATTGGAGAGCGTGATGGCAGTATCTAAGGGAGTAACAACACGGTCTTCAGAAAAGATAGTGCTGCCAGTTGATGCAGATAGAACCACGGTTGTACTTGCCCAAGGACCAGATCCACCGCACATAACCCAGACTCTCGCAAATTGTACCCCTACCCAGTTGGACAGAGAACCAGCTACACCCCTTGTAACCCCAACCCCGGCAGATAGTAACCCAGTTCCAGTTGACACAGCACCGTCTCTACCACAGAGCACCCAAACACGAGCAGTTAGTAAGGGAATTGCAGTGCCCAAAGCACGAGGACCACCACTCCGAATCCCAACTCAACGCTTAAAGGAGAAGAAGATTTGTTCTCAGGTCAGGTTCTGTAGCTATGGTTCATACTCCTTTGTTCTTGCATGACTGTATTTACTCATACCAACTATTTTCAAATTTGAAGGATGGAATTGAAACTCCAATGGCGCAACATGTATGTTTTAAACCTGTTTTTTTAACTGGTTTGCTGTTGTAACCTGCTCTATGTTGATTTCAGTTTCAATTGAATAAACAGTTATGTTCTCATGTCATGCACATTACAAGTGTTGTTATTGCTCTATAGTTACCCACACTTATATTCTGTCTATTCTGCTTTGTCTTGAACAAATATTATTTGAACTGTGTCTCTATCTTGATTTGGCAACAAAAACTAGAATGATATAGACCATAAAGTGACCATGGTACATAGATATATGTTTGTTTCATGCTATTATCCTGTCCACTTTACTACTGAACTCATTTACCAAAATGAGTTTCATATACAACATGGTAAACATGTGATGTGTCTGCTTGTTTCTCTTTTAGAATGCGGACAAAATATTGGAGAACAGTTCCGCGTTATCCAATGGTAAAGGAAGTAATGCAGATAAGGTTCAAGATAGTGAGACATCCCTGTTGGTCTCCAAGAAAGCTGATAAAAACTATCTTGACGACAGTGAGGGAACCCAAAAGTCCTGTCTTGATGTAGTGTTCGAGTTCATCGCCACTCTGCTGGCACAAGCTCTTGAACTCGCTGCTCGAATCAGTTCATCTTCTTGAGTCTCAACTTCAAGTTGAAAGACATCGATCGAGATGTCTTTGCTGACAGAAGTCAAGGACCGAGGAAGTCCTGCAGAATTCAGATGCATATTTTTTGGTGCAACGACAAGTCTTTGGAGGATTTAAGCGCCAAACAAGAGAAAGTTAATAAGCTTGCTAAGCATCTTGCCAACATTATGGGTACCTGGATATTGTTTCTTGAGATCTTCAAGTGGTTTCAGTTCTGGATTTGTTTTGCTGCGGCGTTTATTTGCACTAGTCGCCAACTTTGACAACCAAAGTATATGATATGCTGCTTTGTTCCCTATATTTGCACCGGGTGGCGAACTTTGATGCCCATGGATGTAATATGTGTAATAGCCGTGATAGCCTAGCGTTAGTTGCTTGCTTATTTTTTCCTTGTTGTCTTGTTCATTTTTTGCTTGTAGTCATTGCGTTCTTTTTCCGCGGTTAGCTAGTGGCTGCAATAACCTATTTTTAAAACTAGGCCACAATAACCATGGGCTAATATTTACTGTAGTGACACTGGGCCTCCTACTGGGCGTAGAAACAGCGGGCCTTCTACGGGTCGAGAAACAATGGGCCTTCTACAGCCATAGAAACAATGGGCCTTCAAGGGTCAGATATCAATGGGCCTTATACGGGCCGTATAATCGATTGGCCAAACATGGGCCAAACAGACCGCATTATGGCCGTAAATGGGCTAGAGTTGGAATCGTCCGTTCATGGGCCGACCATAACGGGCCATCGTTAATAGGCCGTATTCGATGACGCTATGAAATCGGCCCAACGTATTAACGGACCACAAACGAGCCGAATGTAACCACGGGCTGAATTTGGCCCACAAGCAGAAAATGACAGTAACGGGTTGTAAGTAAACGAATGCTGGAAATGAGCCCAAGAATAAATGGGCTCTGAGAAGGCCGAAAGATAACATGGGCTGGAAACGGCCCAACGGAATAACGGGCCGTCAATGGGTATAAAGTGATACACTGTTCATTACGGGCCAGTTTCACCACGAGCCGTTAATGGGTGTAAAGTGATACACTGTTCATTACGGGCCAGTTTCACGACGGGCTGTTAGTAGGCCAAGAGTTACATAGGGCCTCATATGGGCCGAAAGACGTCATGGGCCATACATGGGCCAGAAGTGAAAATGGGCTGGAATCATATTGGATGGCCCAGATGACATTAGGGCGTAGTGGGCCTTGGGTTAGCGGGCTGTAAATGGGCTATATTCGAACAAGCCGTTAACAGGCTTTCCATGGGCCGGCCCGCCAGCTTTTGACCAAGTCAAACGGGCCGGCCTTTTCACAGGAATGGGCCTCTGTTGGGTCGTGCCACGTGTCGACGTACCATAGGCGCCTATCTGACCCACTGATGACCTGACACGTGTTTCTCCTCCCAATAAGAATTTTACACATGGAAATTTCCCAATTGTCGGGGCTGTTAACGGGTTATCGGATCCAAAACCCGACCCGATAGCTTAACGGCGTTCCGTTACGGTGGATGCCACGTGTCGGTCACCCTTGACGAAAGCACTTCTGTGACGCGCGATTTATCGTCATGGAAGTGGACACTTCCTTGATGATAATTTTGGTAATGTCATGGAACACTTCTACGACAGCACAGGTATGACTATCTTGATTATGTCATAAATTTGTCATGGATGTACATGCATGACAAAAAAAGCGACCTACTGTGACAAACATGTATCATCACGGAAGTGTATTTTTTTTGTAGTGCTAGGCAGCACAAATTTGCAATGAATAAAGCACTAGAACAAAAACTAATTGGACCAAAGGAGGAGTCACATACCAAGGAACAATCTCCCAAGCAGTTTTGTGAGAGGTGCTTTGAGCAAGGAGATCGAAAATCGCAGAAAAATGAGCTAGAACTCGTGCTTGAGCTGGATATTGGTGTTTGTGGGAGGAAGAAGGAGTGTGTGGGTGCAGGAATAAGTGGAGGAGGGCCACCGTGGGCCCACGAGGCAGGGGGCGCGCCCTGGGGGGTAGGGCACGCCCTCCACCCTCGTGGCCAGGTGCTTGCCCCTCATGCTGTGTTCTCAGTGCCAGATATTCTCAAATATTCCAGAAAAAATCATATTCCCTTTTCAGGGCATTTGGAGAACTTTATTTTCGGGGTATTTTTATATTGCACGGATAAATCAGAAAACAGAGAGAAAATACTATTTTTACTTTATTTCAACTAAATAACAGAAAGTAGAAGGAGGGTACAGAAGGTTGTGCCTTCTAGTTTCATCCATCTCATGCTCATCAAAAGGAATCCACTAACAAGGTTGATCAAGTCTTGTTAACAAACTCATTCCGAATAACATGGAACCGGAAAAATTTTGAATAACACTATGTTACCTCCACGGGGATATGCACATCCCCAATAATAAGAATATCATATTTCTTCTTGACAGTAGGAAGAGAAATTCAAAACCTCCAAATATAATCGATGGAATTTTTCCAATAGAAATGATACTATGAACTTGAGGTTGTTTCCTCGGAAAGTATACTGTATGTTCATTACCATTAACATGAAAAGTGACATTGCCTTTTTTGCAATCAATAACAGCCCCTACAGTATTCAGAAAAGGTCTTCCAAGAATAATAGACATACTATCGTCCTCGGGAATATCAAGAATAACAAAGTCCATTAAAATAGTAACGTTTGAAACCACAACAGGCACATCCTCACAAATACCGACAGGTATAGCAGTTGATTTATCAGCCATTTGCAAAGATATTTCAGTAGGTGTCAACTTATTCAAATCAAGTCAACTTATTCAAATCAAGTCTACGAGATAAAGAGAGAGGCATAACACTAACACCGGCTCCAAGATCACATAAAGCAGTTTTAACATAGTTTCTTTTAATGGAGCATGGTATAGTGGGTACTCCTGGATCTCCAAGTTTCTTTGGTATTCCACCCTTAAAATTATAATTAGCAAGCATGGTGGAAATCTCAGCTTCCGGTATCTTTCTCTTATTAGTAACAATATCTTTTATATACTTAGCATAAGGATTGATTTTGAGCATATCAGTTAATCGCATACGCAAAAAGATAGGTCTAATCATTTCAGCAAAGCGCTCAAAATCCTCATAATCCTTTTTCTTGGCTGGTTTGGGAGGAAAAGGCATGGGTTTCTGAACCCAAGGCTCCCTTTCTTTACCATGTTTCCTAGCAACAAAGTCTCTCTTATCATGACGTTGATTCTTTGATTGTGGGTTATCAAGATCAACAGCAGGTTCAATTTCTACATCATTGTCATTACTAGGTTGAGCATCATCATGAACATCATCATTAACATTTTCATTGGGTTCATGTTCATTACCGATTGTGTTTCAAAGATCGAAATAGAGATATCATTTGGATTCTCGTGGTTCAGCAATAGGTTCACTAGAAGCATGCAAAGTCCTATCATTTTTCTTTTTCTTCCTTTTAGAAGGACTAGGTGCATCAATATTATTTCTCTGAGAATCTTGCTCAGTTCTCTTAGAGTGGCCTTCAGGATACAAAGGTTCCTGAGTCATTCTACCCACTCTAGTTGCCACTCTAACAGCATAATCGTTTTTCCTACTATTCATTTCATTGAGCAAATCATTTTGAGCTTTAATTACTTGTTCTACTTGAGTGGTAACCATAGAAGCATGTTTACTAATAAGTTTAAGTTCACCCTTAACATTAGACATATAATCACCCAAGTGTTCAAGCGTATCGGAATTGTATTTCAATTGTCTACCAAAATAGGCATTAAAGTTTTCTTGTTTGACAATAAAATTATCAAACTCTTCTAAGCATTGTCTAGCAGACTTATAGTGAGGAATATCACCTTCATCAAATCTATAGAGAGAATTTACCTTTACTACCTGTATCGGGTTATCAAGATCATGAGTTTCTTCAACAGGCGGTAGATTAAGACCATGTATTTCTTCAATAGGAGGTAAATTATTAACATCTTCATCTTTAATACCTTTTTCTTTCATAGATTTCTTTGCCTCTTGCATATCTTCACGACTAAGAAATAGAACACCTCTCTTCTTCGGAGTTGGTTTAGGAATAGGCTCAGGAATTGGCTCAGGAAGTGTCTGATATGTCTCCATCGTATCTATAATTTTTGATTGTTCCATGCCAATATTCTACAAATTTCATATACTTTTGGCAACTTTTTATACTATTTTTGGGACTAACATATTGATCTAGTGCCCAGTGCCAGTTCCTGTTTGTTGCATGTTTTTTGTTTCACAGAAAACCCATACCAAACGGAGTCCAAACGGAATAAAACTGATGGAGATTTTTTTTTGGAATATTTATGAATTTTGGGAAGTGGAATCATCGCGAGACGATGCCCGAGGGGGGCACGAGGTAGAGGGCGTGGCCCTGACCCTCGTGGCCGCCCCGTAAGGCGGTTGGTTCCCTTCTTTCGCCGCAAGAAAGCTAATTTCTGGATAGAGATCATGTCCAAAATTCAGCCTAATCGGAGTTACGGATCTCCGGGAATTTAAGAAACGGTGAAGGGCCAGAAAACAGAACGCAGAAATAGAGAGAGACAGAGAGACGGATCCAATCTCGGAGGGGCTCTCGCCCCTCCCACGCCATGGAGGCCATGGACTAGAGGGCAAACCCTTCTCCCATCTAGGGAGGAGGTAAAGGAACAAGAAGAAGAAGGAGGGGGCTCTCTCCCCCTCGCTTCTGGTGGCGTTGGAGTGCCACCCGGGGCCATCATCATCACCACAATCTTCACCAACAACTTCACCGCCATCATCACCAACTCTTCCCCCCTCTATGCAGCGGTGTAACATCTCTCTTACCCGCTGTAATCTCTACTTAAACATGGTGCTCAACGCTATATATTATTTCCCAATGATGTATGGCTATCCTATGATGTTTGAGTAGATCCGTTTTGTCCTATGGGTTTTTTGATGATCAAGATTGGTTTGAGTTGCATGTTTTATTATTGGTGTTGTCCTATGGTGCTCTCCGTGTCGCGCAAGCATGAGGGATTCCCGCTGTAGGGTTTGCAATATGTTCATGATTTTCTTATGGTGGATGGCGTGAGTGACATAAGCACATACCCGAGTAAGTAGGTTATTTGCGTATGGGATAAAGGGGACTTGATGCTTTAATGCTATGGTTGGGTTTTAACTTAATGAATCTTTAGTAGTTGTGGATGCTTGCTAGAGTTCCAATCATAAGTGCATATGATCCAAGTAGAGAAAGTATGTTAACTTATGCCTCTCCCTCAAATAAAATTGGAATAATGATTACCGGTCTAGTTATCGATTGCCTAGGGACAAATAACTTTCTCGTGACAACAAGCCCTTTACTAAAACTAGTTTAGTTGTGTCTTTATCTAAACAGCCCCTAGCTTTTATTTATGTGCTCTTTACTTTCTTGCAAGCCTATCCAAAAACACCTACAAAGTACTTCTAGTTTCATACTTGTTCTAGGTAAAGCGAACGTCAAGCGTGCGTAGAGTTGTATCGGTGGTCGATAGAACTTGAGGGAATATTTGTTCTACCTTTAGCTCCTCGTTGGGTTCGACACTCTTACTTATCAAAAACTGTTGCGATCCCCTATACTTGTGGGTTATCAAGACCTTTTTCTGGCGCCGTTGCCGGGGAGCAATAGCGTGGGGTGAATATTCTCGTGTGTGCTTGTTTGCTTTATCACTAAGTAATTTTTATTTGCTGTTCTTAGTTGTTCTCTATCTTTAGTTATGGATATGGAACACGAAATACCAAAAAAATTAGGTGTACTTGCTACTCATGGAGATGGGGAACCTCCTAAAACCCTCGATGCTGGTTATGTGAAAGATATTATGTACTAATTTGATAATCCTGAGAAAACCCCATTCAATTATGTAATGGGAGTAACGTTGGATCAACGTGAATACTTTAGGGATTATCGCTTGACACAAAAAGGGAAACTATTATGGGATCAAATTCATATATTGAAGTGGTATGCTAGGAAACTATGCTTGGAATATGATTACACTTGCTGCTCTAGGATGAAGGCTCCTGACCTTTCCTTTTCATGCAAATTTAATGATAATAAAACCTTAGCTTCTTATGCTAATGGTATATATGATTACTATGATGTGGAACAAATAGAAGAATTTGTTGCTTTTATGGGTGCTTATGAAATTGAATCTATGTTTAAAGAGTTTGAAGATTTTGATGATGCTGCTTATAGACCTGAAAATTTAGCTATCCTCAAATATTGCTATGAGAATTATGAATACAATTACGAAATTAATGCACTTATTGAGGAAGTCTCCGCTGTCCAAGAAGAGACTAATATTTTGCAGGAATCTATGAAAAAAGAAGTTGATGAAACTGTGAGCTGATTGGATGAAAAAGATGAGGAGGAGAGCGAAGAACAAAAGGAGGAAGAGTGGATTGATCACCCGTGCCCACCTTCTAATGAGAGTAACTCTTTAACTCATACATTGTTTAATTCCCCTTCGTGCTTACCGAAGGATGATTGCTATGATGGCTCTTATGATCCCTTTGATTCTTTTGAAATATCCCTTTTTGATGATGCTTGCTATGCTTGTGGCCAAGATGCCAATATGAATTATGCTTATGAAGATGAACTTGCTATACTTCCTTATGTTAAACATGAAATTGTTGCTTTTGCACCCACGCATGATAGTCCTATTATCTTTTTGAATTCTCCCGATTATACTATATCGGAGAAGTTTGAACTTATTAAGGATTATATTGATGGGTTGCCTTTTACCGTTGCTCATGATGATTTTGATAGATATAATATGCATGTGCTTGCTGCTCCTACTTGCAATTATTATGAGAGAGGAACTATATCTCCACCTCTCTATGTTTGCCACACGATAAAATTGCAAGAAACTGTTTATACTATGCATTGGCCTTTACTGTGTGTGCATGAATTGTTCTTCTATGACATGCCGATGCATAGGAAGAGAGTTAGACTTCGTCATTACATGATATATGTTGCTTTGTGCTCACTACTAAATGCCAAATCATTGTAAATTAAAATTGGCTTTGATATACCTTGGGATCCGGGTGGATTCACTACTTGAGCACTTTATGCCTAGCTTAATGGCTTTAAAGAAAGCGCTGCCAGGGATACAACCCGGAAGTTTTAGAGAGTCATTAATTTCTGTTGAGTGCTTTCATATAGTTTAAAGACAACGAAAATAAAGAGGGGAACCCATAACTTTTCAAAAAGAAAAGCGAAAGTGAGAAAGACAAGCATTGTTGAAGTGGGAGCTAGCCTTGAACTTTGTTCATGCTCACGGAAACTTTGTGAATCTTGATTACAGAAACTTTTCAACAAAAATAATCATCCCCTTGTACAATTCCATTGTATTATAAAAATACTGTGCCAATTTTTGCCTTTAGGATGTTTACAATACTTGTTGGTTTGTACGGTGCAGGACAGAAACTTAGGCTGTAGTGCTCGATTTTTAATTTTTTACTGGAATGTCAAACGGTTATGATTCTTTTTGAACTGTATTTCTGTACAAATGTTTTTATTTTTCCTAATTTTTGCAGCAGTTTTCAAGTATCATAAGTATGGTGAATGTTCAGATTATTACAGACTGTTCTGTTTTAGACAGATTCTATTTTTGATGCATAGTTTGCATGTTTTGATGAAACTATAAATTTATATCAGTGGATTAAGCCATGAAAAAGTTATATTAAAGTAGGAAAAATGCAAAAATAAAATATGAATTGGTTTTCAACAGTACTTAGAGTAGTGATTTGCTTTATTATACTAACGGATCTTACCGAGTTTTCTGTTGAAGTTTTGTGTGGATGAAGTGTTCGATGATCGAGAAGGTCTCGATATGAGAAGAAGGAAGAGAGGCAAGAGCTCAAGCTTGGGGATGCCCGAGGCACCCCAAGTAAATATTGAAGGATACTCAAGCGTCTAAGCTTGGGGATGCCCCGGAAGGCATCCCCTCTTTCTTCAACAAATATCGGTATGTTTTCGGATTCATTTCGTTCATGCGATATGTGCAAATCTTGGAGCGTATTTTGCTTAGTTTTTTTTTATGCACCATGCTGGTATGAGATGGTCCTTGGTTGATTTATAGAATGCTCTTTGCACTTCACTTATATCTTTTGAGTATGGCTTTATAGAATGCTTCATGTGCTTCACTTATATCATTTGAAGCTTGGATTGCCTGTTTCTCTTTACATAGACAACCGCCATTTGTAGAATGATCTTTTGCTTCACTTATATTTGTTAGAGCGTGGGCATATCTTTTGTAGAAAGAATTAAACTCTCGTGCTTCACTTATATCTATTTAGAGAGATGACAGGAACTGGTCATTCACATGGTTAGTCATAAAATCCTACATAAAACTTGTAGATCATTGAATATGATATGTTTGATTCCTTGCAATAGTTTTGCGATATAAAGATGGTGATATTAGAGTCATGCTAGTGGGTAGTTGTGGATTGTAGAAATACTAGTGTTGAAGTTTGTGATTCCCGTAGCATGCACGTATGGTGAACCGTTATGTGATGAAGTCGGAGCATGATTTATTTATTGATTGTCTTCCTTATGAGTGGCGGTCGGGGACGAGCGATGGTCTTTTCCTACCAATCTATCCCCCTAGGAGCATGCGCGTAGTACTTTGTTTTGATGACTAATAGATTTTTGCAATAAGTATGTGAGTTCTTTATGACTAATGTTGAGTACATGGATAATATGCACTCTCACCCTTCCACCATTGCTAGCCTCTCTAGTACCGCGCAACTTTCGCCGGTACCATAAACCCACCATATACCTTCCTCAAAACAGCCACCATACCTACCTATCATGGCATTTCCATAGCCATTCCAAGATATATTGCCATGCAACTTCCATCATAATCATATATATGACTTGAGCATTCATTGTCATATTGCTTTGCATGATCGTAAGATAGCTAGCATGATGTTTTCATGGCTTGTCCGTTTTTTGATGTCATTGCTACGCTAGATCATTGCACATCCTGGTACACCGCCAGAGGCATTCATATAGAGTCATATCTTTGTTCTAGATATCGAGTTGTAATTTTGAGTTGTAAGTAAATAAAAGTGTGATGATCATCATTATTAGAGCATTGCCCCGGTGAGGAAAGGATGATCGAGACTATGATTCCCCCACAAGTCGGGATGAAACTCCGGACTTTATGAAAAATAAAAGAGGCCAAAGAAGCCCACCAAAAAATATATATAAAAAATATAAAAAAAGAAGATAAAAAATGAGAGAAAAAGAGAGAATGGGCAATGTTACTATCCTTTTACCACACTTGTGCTTCAAAGTAGCACCATGTTATCACTTTCATATACTAGTGGGAATTTTCATTATAGAACTTGGCTTGTATACTCCGATGATGGGCTTCCTCAAACGCCCAAGGTCTTCATGAGCAAGCAAGTTGGATGCACACCCACTTAGTTTCCAGTTTGAGCTTTCATACACTTATAGCTCTTAGTGCATCCGTTGCATGGCAATCCCTACTCACTCACATTGATATCTATTAATGGGCATCTCCATAGCCCGTTGATACGCCTAGTTGATGTGACACTATCTTCTCCTTTTTGTCTTCTAAACACAACCTCCACCATCATATTCTATTCCACCTATAGTGCTATGTCCATGGCTCATGCTCATGTATTGCGTGAAAGTTGAAAAGGTTTGAGAACATCAAAAGTATGAAACAATTGCTTGGCTTGTCATCGGGGTTGTGCATGATTTGAATATTTTGTGTAGTGAAGATGGAGCATAGCCAGACTATATGATTTTGTAGGGATAACTTTCTTCGGCCATGTTATTTTGAAAAGACATGATTGCTTTATTAGTAGGCTTGAAGTATTATTGTCTTAATGTCAAATGATAGACTATTGCTTTGAATCACTCGTGTCTTAATATTCATGCCATGATTAGACATATGATCAAGATTATGCTAGGTAGCATTCCACATAAAAAATTATCTTTTTTATCATTTACCTACTCGAGGACGAGCAGGAATTAAGCTTGGGGATGCTGATACGTCTCCGTCGTATCTGTAATTTTTTATTGTTCCATGCCAATAATCTACAACTTTCATATACTTTTGGCAACTTTTTATACTATTTTTGGGACTAACATATTGATCTAATGCCCAATGCCAGTTCCTGTTTGTTGCATGTTTTTTGTTTCGCAGAAAACCCATACCAAACGGAGTCCAAACGGAATAAAAACTGACGGAGATTTTTTTTGGAATATTTATGAATTTTGGGAAGTGGAATCATCGCGAGATGATACCCGAGGGGGGCACGAGGTAGGGGGGCGCGCCCCAGGGTGTCAGGTGCGCCCCTGACCCTCGTGGCCACCCCGTAAGGCGGTTGGTGCCCTTCTTTCGCCGCAATAAAGCTAATTTCCGGATAGAGGTCGTGTCCAAAATTCAGCCCGATTGGAGTTACGGATCTCCGGGAATTTAAGAAACGGTGAAGGGCCAGAAAACAGAACGCAGAAACAGAGAGAGACAGAGAGACAGATCCAATCTCGGAGGGGCTCTCGCCCCTCCCACGCCATGGAGGCCATGGAACAGAGGGGAAACCCTTCTCCCATCTAGGGAGGAGGTCAATGAAGAAGAAGAAGGAGGGGGCTCTCTCCCCCTCGCTTCTGGTGGCGCCGGAGTGCCACCGGGGGCCATCATCATCACCGCAATCTTCACCAACAACTTCACTGCCATCATCACCAACTCTTCCCCCCTCTATGCAGCGGTGTAACCTCTCTCTTACCCGCTGTAATCTCTACTTAAACATGGTGCTCAACGCTATATATTATTTCCCAATGATGTATGGCTATCCTATGATGTTTGAGTAGATCTGTTTTGTCCTATGGGTTATTTGATGATCAAGATTGGTTTGAGTTGCATGTTTTATTATTGGTGATGTCCTATGGTGCTCTCCGTGTCGCGCAAGCATGAGGGATTCCCGCTGTAGGGTTTGCAATATGTTCTTGATTTGCTTATGGTGGGTGGCGTGAGTGACAGAAGCACAGACCCGAGTAAGTAGGTTGTTTGCGTATGGGATAAAGGGGGTTTGATGCTTTAATGTTATGGTTGGGTTTTACCTTAATGAATCTTTAGTAGTTGCGGATGCTGTTGGCGTTCTGGGAACGGGGGTCCCCAGACTTGCCTGCCTGCGGCCTGCGGCGTGGCTCAAAGGAGGCCCAGCACAACCCACCTTCATCAACGCAAGCTCAAGACCCTCGCGAGGGGCCAAGCCTCGCGGGGCGGACGACAAGGAGCTTCCTCAGGCACGGCCTCGTCAAGGTGGCTCATGAGGAGGCGGAGAGTTCAAGGCAGGGTACCTCGCGAGGTGCCCATGACGCAAGCCATGACGACCAAGGGCGCCAGTCGGGTGCCATCCCGCGCAGTGTCCTCCCTTCCACTTTGGTGCAAAGGGAGCAAGCGCAGGCGAGAGTATCAAGCAAAGGCATCCATTTCGGTGCAACAAGACCAAGACCAGCCCAACGGCTGGAAGGGAGTCATCGTGGAGCCCAAGCAGGCGTCATCACCAGAGCCTTTGGCAGGCGAGGACCAACTTTAGTCAGGATAAGTGTACCCGCTGTTCCCCTTCAAAATGGCCAATTGTTGGCGCCCTTCCCGCTCAATATTTGGGAAGAGGCCCAGGGCCTTCGCCTATAAATAGGACTAGCCGCCCAAAGAGTAGGGGGGTCGAGAATCAGGGAGGATCATCGACCAAGAAGGCCGGATCCTGATCAAGACACCAGTAGCTAGAGCGACTAAACCCCTCTTAGCAGTTCATCGCACCCACCAAGAACAGACCCTCACGAGGCTGTTCTTCCTTGTATTGTTCCTCATCAGCCCAAGAGGCAATCCACCACACCACACACTGGAGTAGGGTATTACACCACAATGGTGGCCTGAACCAGTATAAATCTTGTGTCTCTTGCGCTGTTCTATTTAGTAGTTGAGGTCCCAGTGGTTCGGCGAGGTACGAGACGATACAGGGTTGAGTCTCCGCGCGCACCCCAGTGTTCGAACCTCAAGGGTCTGCCGGAACCCGAAATCCGACATTTGGCGCGCCAGGTAGGGGTGCACCGGAATCTGCCTTCCGTCGCCTCGTTCTTCCCCGACCACCGCAACCATGTCCGACGCTCGTCGGGCTCGCGCCGAGCGCCGAGCCGCCCTCGCCTCCCATGTCGCCCGGGCGGCTCCCGTCGGCGGGCGCCCTCGTCGTTCCCCGCCACCTGCCGTCAACGCCGCCACCGGCCCGACGGGGAACGAGCAGGAAGCATCGCCCCAAGACTTCGTCCATGAGGCGGGGCGGCCGCACCGCCACGCCGCCACCCGCTGGTTCTTCGTCACGCGTGCCCCGCGCGGCCATGGAGGCCCGAGCTGCGCTCATCGCGGCAAACGAGCTCCTGCGCTACCGCCCCATCGACGACGTCTATGAAGAATGGCTCAACCGAGTCGCCGAGCTCGTCCGCGCTGCAGGAGGCGCCCCCGCACCGTCCATCTCGCCAGCACGCACGCCGCGCTGCGCTGGCGATGAAGCTCCCGGGGCGCCTCAGCCGCCTCCTCCTCAAGAAGGCGCCACAGCCCCAAGCGCGCGCCCTGGCGGAACCCGCTCCGCCAGCGCCAGCCGCTGCAAGAGCAGAGCTGTCAAGAAGTTCTCGCCCATGAGAAGCTGCCCGAGCGCCCCGCTCCAAAGACGTCAGACCTGCGCTGCCCCTGCGCAGCGGCGCAAGGAGACCCGCAAGACCAAGCTCTCCGTCGTCCGAGGCCCCCCGCGACTACGGCGGGCTGCCGCGCCTTCTCCTCCGAGCTGCACAGCGTCGCGTGGCCCGCCAAGTTCAAGCCAGACCTGCCTCCTCACTACGACGGCACAGCTGACCCTACGGAGTTCCTCCAACTCTACGAGTTGGGCATCGAAGCTGCCAACGGGGACGAAAAGGTCATGGCGAACTGGTTTCCCATGGCGCTCAAGGACGGAGCCCGCACCTGGCTCCTGAATCTGGCCCCAGGCACGATCTCTTCCTGGGCCGAGATGCGCACCCGCTTCATCGCCAACTTCCAAGGTACTCGCGACCGGCCTCCCGCCGTGAGCGACATGCGCCGAATCAAGCAGCAGCCAGGGGAAACCCTGCAAAAGTACATCCAGCGCTTCAACAACGCGCGCCTCAAGATCCCGAGGGTAACGGAGGAGGCCATCATCTCTGCCTTCTCCGACGGCGTGCGCGACGTCAAGATGAAGGAGGAGCTGGCGATGCATGAAGACCTGTGCACCTCCTTGGAGTTGTTCAACTTGGCGACCAAGTGCGCCAGGGCTGAGGAGGGGCGCCTCTCCCTCCTCGAGCAGCCTGCCGCGGATCCCGAAGAAAAGAAGTCCAAGGCCAAGGACGTGAAGCGCACGGGGGCTGCCGTACTCGCGGCTGAGCCAGACACCTAGCGAGACAGATATCAGCCCGAGTCCTCCAAGGGCAGTCGGTACTGCGTGTACCACGACCTCCACACCCACAACACCAATGAATACCAAGAGCTCCGGCCGCGGCGCTGAGGAAGGGTCGGCAGACGCCCGAAGCAGTGACCGGGCTACGGCCGAGGAGGAGGAAGGAATGCAGGGCCGCTGGAAGACCGCGGCCCGCGCCAAGGGTGGCGCGACCAACCTCGCGAGGACCGCTGGCAAGACCCGCCTCGTGAGGGAGGCTGGAGGGATCAGCCTCGCGAGGATCGCCCGCAGGGGAACGCAGGCCTCCCTCCGTTGCCGCCGCAGCCAAGGAGAAATGAGGACCGTCATCAGGACGAGGGGCTGGGGCTTCAGAACCGCGGCGATCGCTCGCATCCTGGGCGGAGCTCAAGCCCCACCTCTCAACGCATCTTCAAGCAGTTCGCCCGCGAAGTGAATGCAGTCCTCCCCAAGCTCGAGGCCACGCGCCCTCTCAGGTGGTCGGCGTGCGCCATCATGTTCAGCTCAGCGGATCAGCTCAAGTGCGCAGCCACAACCGGAGTTCTCCCGATGCTTTGTTCCCCAATCATCAGCAACGTGCTAGTCACCAAGACCCTCATCGACGGCGGGGCAGGGCTCAACGTCCTGTCCGTGGAAACATTCAACAATCTTCAAGTGCCTTACAGTCAGCTTCAGCCAACCAAGCCCTTCTCCGGAGTCACCGACGGCTCCACGGTCCCGATCGGGCAGGTCCGCCTTCCTGTCACCTTCGGGGCTCGCGACAACTACCACACCGAGCTCATCGACTTCGACGTCGCCCACATTCGCCTGCCGTACAACGCCATCCTCGGGTACCCGGCGCTGGCCAAGTTCATGGCCGTAACCCACCACGGCTACAACGTCCTCAAGATGCCAGGAAGTGGCGGGGTCATCACGGTGCCTTGCGAAGAGAGAGACGCAGTGTGCTCCCTGGAGAGAGCCTTTCAGGCCACATCACTAGAAGACCCAGACCGCAGCAGCAGGAGGTCTCCCGAGGCTGCACCCAAGAAGAAGAAGACATCGACCGGCCCGGCTCCTCAAGAGGCAGGCCCCTCAGGGCCCGCGCCTGGCTAGGGGGAGCCTCCTTCCATCGCATAGGGAAACGCGCCCGGCGCCCTCCTCTGGCCGGGCTCGGGGACTCTCCCCTGGAGGGCCGCCGACCTCGCCAAGGTCACGAGGGAGGCGCTTGGGCACCACGTGGAGGCGTGCTTCGAAGCACGTTTCCCTCAAGAAGGAGCAAGGCAAGGAGGGCCAAACCCTCAGGAGTTCGTCAGCAAAGCCATTCAGGAGTTACAAGAGTCAAGGGTCATGAGAGGCAGCCGCCGCCTACCCGCTGTGGCCCCCCATCCAGCGAGGATGGTGGGCTGCGCGTCAGCATCAGCATACCAGGGCTCAACCGAGACGCGTCCAAGAGCGCCTCTGGCCCTCGCGAGTGGGACGTTGCGAGGGTCCGCCCACAGCTACGTGTGCATGCCTTACGGCCTGCCAAACGCGGCTGCTGCGCACCAACGTCTCATGAGGGCCATCCTGGAGGCTCAAGAGGTCAGGCACGCCGCAGCCCTGGCGAAGATGGAGATGGCCCGCGAGGAGCCGCCAGCGCCTCCGGATCCTCCCGAGGCCCCCGGGCCTGGGGGATCGTGAGAATCGGCTCCCGCAGCCCACCGAGTCTGCTACACCAACACCCCTTCGTCCCCAACATCACCAGGTGACATCTTTAAAGTTTCGTTTCCGGCTGGGAGCGCCTCCAGGGCCGCATTATTCCCAGGCCGCGTGGGTCCGTCCCTGTGGCATGTATCCCTTTTATTTCATGTCATTAGCCTATCCTGTTCGGGGCGCCCCTCGGGCTGCATCATCCCCAAGCCGCTCGGGCCTGTCCCAGCGGCATGTATCCTTCTTGCGTTTTTCTTAGGACTATGCTTTCGCTCTACCATGCCTGTTATTTGGTGCCTTTTCCTGGGTGACGGAATCTTGCGCGTTAAAGGGGGTGCACGAGCATCACGACTCGTGGCTCCTACCGCTCTCCGCCCTCACCCTCTGGTCTTGTCCATGGCATCGCGACCGGCTTGCCAATGACGGCCGAGACTAGCCCGATAGCCGGACCCGAGGACGAGTTTCGTCATCCAACCCAGCTTGCGCGTTAAAGGGGGTGCCTAAGCATCGCAACTCAGGCTCCTACCGGCTCTCCGCCCTCACCCTCTGGTCTTGTCCATGGCATCGCGACTGGCTTGCCAATGACGGCCGAGACCAGCCCGAGAGCCGGACCCGAGGACGAGTTGCTACTTCTAACCCAGCTTATGCGTTAAAGGGGGTGCTTGAGCATCGCGACTCAGGGCTCCTACCGGCTCTCCGGCCCTCACCCTCTGGTCTTGTCCATGGCATCGCGACCTGGCTTGCCAGCGACGGCTGAGACCAGCCCGAGAACCGGGACCCGAAGACGTAGAGCACCGGCATCTGGCCAAATTTGCAGGAACGCACTCGAAGATAAGGCCTAGAGCCAGGCGCAACCCGCCTTGAGGTAGGGCCCCGTGAGCCCCGCGCTGGCTCACGGGTACCCCAACACACCTCGCGAGGCCTCACGCGCCTCTCCCAAATAACTAACGGCAGAACTAACGATCGCCACGGCGAGCCCTCGTTCCTTTTGTGATGAACCTGCAGGGTTCCTCCAAGGAGCACGCAACGACCTCACCACGCAATCTCTCGCCGGCCAAGGCACGGACCTAGCGCCGCACCAGGAAACATTGTCCTGGCCCTCGAGATAAGTCACCCTCCGGACACACTAGTTATCGCAACACCATCCCCCACACTCAATTCAACCCTGTGTTAGCAACGTCGCTCTCCTTTCTCACCGAATGATGGCTGCTTGAGCGCCAAAGGGGACCCCCTGAGCATCGCGACTTAGGGGCTCTTACCGGACCTCGGGTCGCTCACCTCCTGGCCTTGACCACGGCATCGCGACCTGGCATACCAGCGACGGCTGAAGCCACCTTGGGACTGGGACCTGTCGGCGCAGAGCATCAGGCCCTCGTGAAGACTGAAAGGAGAAAACTAAGCTAGAACGGAATGAGCATCTCGCATTGCTTCATAAAAAGGATTATATTGACAAACGGAGCTACAATCGTCTTACAAGCCCCCGTGGGGTATATTCTTGGCCCCTCGCAGGAACAAAAGGCGCGCATCCTAAGGAGTCCTAACTACAGGGAGCATCGCGGTGGATGCCATCATCAACGGTGGGCCGCCTGGTCCGGCGTCAACCCCATCCAGATCAGGGGCGGCGATGACCTGACGATCCCGCCCTGCTCCGGGAACGGCGCAGGCTCGGGGGCTCGTAGCTGTCGTCGCTCGTCTCCGGCATCGCGAAGAGCTTGGCGGAGTCGCTGGATCCTCCGGCGTCTTCGTCGCCTGAGGAGCGGCCAAGGGGGCGATCGGCCGGCCTCTGTCTCGCCGCAGCAGGATCCCGGCCACCTCTCCCAGGGCAGCACTCCAGCCGACGACCCTCCGCATCGAAGACCTTGAAGGACACCACCAAAGCACCATCGTACTCCAGGTGGATCGTGAGGGCGCCCCTCGTCCTGCAGACCCGGGCGACCTCGCGCCAGCCTCGAGTCATGAAGACCTCGCCCGGGGCAACTACCGCGACCTCTGCCTGGTCATGAGGGTGCCGCAGCCGGCGTCTTTGCAGCCAGAGTCCTGGGGTTCCCCACGGACGACGGAGGCGAAGAAAGAGGGAAGACGAATCCAAGATTTAGGAGGCGTGGCGGCGTGAAGCACGAACTCCCGGCAGGAGCCCTCGGCGTGTACTCCAGGGGGGAAGCCGCACACCTTCGTGACCCGCCGGCGTCGTCGGCGGCGCCGCTCGTGGCGCCCGGCGTCGCCTCCTTCAAAGCCACCAATGTGTGCGTACAAGGGAAGAGGGAACCCTGGTGGCGGTCGCTCGCACTAGGGCCTGGGTGCCTCCTGGCGAGCGCCCTCGCCCTGACACCAGAGGGCAAGCCGCTTCTTTGGGGGGAGCGGGTCAGGATCCTCTTGAGGAGCCTTTCCCTTCTCTTCCGTGGAGAACCGGCGGATCGGAGCCATGGCAACCAGACGAAGCGAGGAGGAGGAGAAGCAGAAGGATAGACTGGAAGGGCGCGCACCGTTCCGTACTTATAGCCGGCGAAGGCCAACCGTCGGCCTCCACGATCACCGGTAATCATGACTGTCTCTGCATGCAGGGACTAGTCGAATCCGGGTGGTTACCAAGGCGTCGCGGGGAAGCAGGGCCGCACGCGTCCGATCAACCGCCACGCGGCGCCCAAGGCCGCAGGCTGTTAGGGCCCGCAACGCTTCGCACTTGCCCTTTCGCCTCTCTGCTCGGCCAAGTTTGGGCGCGCCGTGGGCCCGGGGGCTACTGTCGGCGTTCTAGGAACGGGGGTCCCTAGACTTGCCTGTCTGCGGCCTGCGGCGTGGCTCAAAGGAGGCCCAGCATAGCCATCTTCATCAACGCAAGCTCAAGACCCTCGCGAGGGGCCAAGCCTCGCGGGGCGGATGACAAGGAGCTTCCTCAGGCACGGCCTCGTCAGGCTGGCTCATGAGGAGGCGGAGAGTTCAAGGCAGGGTACCTCGCGAGGTGCCCATGACGCAAGCCATGACGACCAAGGCGCCCGACGGGCGCCAGCCACAGCAGATGTCCTCCCTTCCTCTTTGGTGCAAAGGGAGCAAGCGTAGGCGAGAGTATCAAGCAAAGGCATCCATTTCAGTGCAGCAAGAGCAAGACCAGCCCAACGGCTGGAAGGGAGTCATCGTGGAGCCCAAGCAGGCGTCATCACCAGAGCCTTTGGCAGGCGAGGACCAACTTTAGTCGGATAAGTGTACCCGCTGTTCCCCTTCAAAATGGCCAATTGTTGGCGCCCTTCCCGCTCAATATTTGGGAAGAGGCCCAAGGCCTTCGCCTATAAATAGGACTAGCCGCCCAAAGAGTAGGGGGATCGAGAATCGGGAGGATCATCGACCAAGAAGGCCGGATCCTGATCAAGACACCAGTAGCTAGAGCGACTGAACCCCTCTTAGCAGTTCATCGCACCCACCAAGAACAGACCCTCGCGAGGCTGTTCTTCCTTGTATTGTTCCTCATCAGCCCAAGAGGCAATCCACCACACCACACACTGGTGTAGGGTATTACACCACAATGGTGGCCTGAACCAGTATAAATCTTGTGTCTCTTGCGCTGTTCTGTTTAGTAGTTTAGGTCCCAGCGGTTCGGCGAGGTACGAGACGATAAAGGGTTGAATCTCCGTGCGCACCCTAGTGTTCGAACCTCAAGGGTCTGCCGGAACCCAAAATCCGACAGATGCTTGCTAGAGTTCCAATCATAAGTGCATATGATCCAAGTAGAGAAAGTATGTTAGCTTATGCCTCTCCCTCAAATAAAATATCAATAATGATTACCGGTCTAGTTATTGATTGCCTATGGACAAATAACTTTCTCGTGACAACAAGCTCTTAAATAAAACTAATTTAGTTGTGTCTTTATCTAAACAGCCCCTAGCTTTTATTTACATGCTCTTTACTTTCTTGCAAGCCTATCCAAAAACACCTACAAAGTACTTCTAGTTTCATACTTGTTCTAGTTAAAGCAAACGTCAAGCGTGCATAGAGTTGTATCGGTGGTCGATAGAACTTGAGGGAATATTTGTTCGACCTTTAGCTCCTCGTTGGGTTCGACACTCTTACTTATCGAAAAATGTTGCGATCCCCTATACTTGTGGGTTATCAGTGTCCAATCATTTTCATTTGTCAACATATTATTCAATAGAATTTCAGCTTCATCCGGTGTTCTTTCCCTGAAAACAGAACCAGTACAACTATCCAGGTAATCTCTGGAAGCATCGGTTAGTCCATTATAAAAGATATCAAGTATTTCATTTTTCTTGAGAGGATGACCAGGCAAAGCATTAAGTAACTTGAGAAGCCTCCCCCAAGCTTGTGGGAGACTCTCTTCTTCAATTTGCACAAAATTATGTATATCCCTTAAAGCAGCTTATTTCTTATGAGCATGAGCAGGGAAATATTTAGCAGAGAAGTAATAGATCATATCCTGGGGACTACGCACACAACCAGGATCAAGAGAATTAAACCATATCTTAGCATCACCCTTTAATGAGAACGGAAATATTTTAAGGATATATAAGTAGCGAGATCTCTCATCATTAGTGAACAGGGTGGCTATATCATTTAGTTTAGTAAGATGTGCCACAACAGTTTCAGATTCATAGCCATGAAAGGGATCAGATTCAACCAAAGTAATTACATCAGGATCAACAGAGAATTCATAATCCTTATTGGTAACACAGATAGGTGAAGTAGCAAAAGCAGGGTTAGGTTTCATTGTAGCATTAAGAGATTGCTGATTCCATTTAGCTAATAACCTCTTGAGTTCATATCTATCTTTGCAAGCTAAAATAGCTAAAGTAGCTTCTTTATAAAAAACATAACCCTCAGGAATAACAAGCGATTCTTCATCATCACTTTCATCAATATAATCAGTTTCCATAATTTCTTTCTCTCTAACCCTAGCAATTTGTTCATCAATAAATTCACCAAGTGGCACAGTAGTATCAAGCATAGAAGTAGTTTCATCATAAGTATTATGCATAGCAAAAGTGGCATCATCAATAACATGCGACATATCAGAACGAATAGCAGAAGCAAGTTTAGGTGTCGCAAGCTTACTCAAAATAGAAGGTGAATCAAGTGCAGAGCTAGATGGCAGTTCCTTACCTCTCCTCGTAGTTAAGGGATAAATTGTTGTCTTAGCGTCTTTCAAGTTCTTCACAGTGACCAGTAGATATAAATCCCAAGTGACTCAAAGAATAGAGCTATGCTCCCCGGCAACGGCGCCAAAAGATAGTCTTGACAACCCACAAGTATAGGGTATCGCAACAGTTTTCGAGGGTAGTTTATTCAACCCAAATTTATTGATTCAACACAAGGGGAGCCAAAGAATATTCTCAAGTATTAGCAGCTGAGTTGTCAATTCAACCACACCTGGATAACTTAGTATCTGCAGCAAAGTATTTAGTAGCAAAGTAATATGATAGTAGTGGTAACGTAACAAAAGTAACGGAAGAAAAAGTGATATTTTTGGTGTTTTGTAGTGGTTGTAACAGTAGCAACGGAAAAGTAAATAAGCAAAGAACAATATGTGAAAAGCTCGTAGGCATTGGATCGGTGATGGCGAATTATGCCGGATGCGGTTCATCATGTAACAATCATAACATAGGGTGACACAGAACTAGCTCCAATTCATCAATGTAATGTAGGAATGTATTCCGAATATAGTCATACGTGCTTATGGAAAAGAACTTGCATGACATCTTTTGTCCTACCCTCCCGTGGCAGCGGGGTCCAAATGGAAACTAAGGGATATTAAGGCCTCCTTTTAATAGAGTACCGGAACAAAGCATTAGCACATAGTGAATACATGAACTCCTCAAACTATGGTCATCACCGGGAGTGGTCCTGATTATTGTCACTTCGGGGTTGCCGGATCATAACACATAGTAGGTGACTATACACTTGCAAGATAGGATCAAGAACTCACATATATTCATGAAAACATAATAGGTTCAGATCTGAAATCACGGCACTCGGGCCCTAGTGACAAGCATTAAGCATAGCAAAGTCATAGCAACATCAATCTCGTAACATAGTGGATACTAGGATCAAACCCTAACAAAACTAACTCGATTACATGATAGATCTCATCCAACCCATCACCGTCCAGCAAGCCTACGATGGAATTACTCACGCACGGCGGTGAGCATCATGAAATTGGTGATGGAGGATGGTTGATGATGACGATGGCGACGAATCCCCCTCTCTGGAGCCCCGAACGGACTCCAGATCAGCCCTCCTGAGAGGTTTTAGGGCTTGGCGGCGGCTCCGTGTCGTAAAACGCGATGAATCCTTCTCTCTGGTTTTTTCTCCCCGAAAGCAAATATATAGAGTTGGAGTTGAGGTCGGAGGAGCTCCAGGGGGCCCACGAAGTAGGGGGGCGCGCCCTAGGGGGGCAGGAGCGCCCCCACCCTCGTGGCTAGGGTGTGGGCCCCCTGGTCTTCATCTTTTGCAAGGATTTTTAATTATTTCCAAATAGACGTTCTGTGAAGTTTCAGGTCATTCCAAGAACTTTTGTTTCTTCACATAAATAACACCATGGAAAGTGTTGAAAACAGCGTCAGTCCGGGTTAGTTCCATTCAAATCATGCAAGTTAGAGTTCAAAACAAGGGCAATAGTGTTTGGAAAAGTAGATACGACGGAGACGTATCAGAGATCACCGTTGGCAAGGACCTTGATGGAAGAGAGGCTCTATTTGCTATGGAAAACTGTGTCTACATGGCGAGCCCTAGGAGTTTGGGAGCAAACTCCCCTAATTGTCGAAGATACAGCCTGCAGCCAAAAGATGGTGAGAATGACAAAGGCATCCGGATTAACTTTGATCCTTGGATGTCTCAATTACGACAGGCGGTGATCTGGTTCAAGCCTTCAAGTCGATAGGTAATTGGGCTGTTGTGTCGAAAGGGTGGAGTACTGGTGTCTCCGGATCATTGGTCGCTCAAGCGGGGCTGCAAATTATGATGGTGTTGGATCATCTCTTGGAATGACTTTGTTGTCTTTGCTGCTTGTTCTGGATGGGTAGTTCTTTCTTTTTTTATTTATATTCCTTGTCATTTGGTCATCCTCGTCTATGTTACTCTTACTATGTAATAGTTGCCTTTGTTTAGAATGTCATTCTCATCTGGATCAGGAGAGTCTGAGCGCTGCAGATGGGTATGTTTTGGTGGTGTAGCAAGACTTCTTATGAACTATCATGTCTTGCTGTTTATGTCAGTAGTAGTCACAAGTCAGTGTTTGAATGTTGTATATATCGTTGTTTCGAACTGTTTATTGTCTCGAACTACTGGTGGGCTAAACGAGGGCATCACCATTCTCCAGTGTTCAGAGTGTATCTAATTTTTTTAAGTTATATAATTTGAGCTCAATGTCTTATCGATTATGTACACTTGTTTGGGCCAGTGAGGTGTCGTTGAATATGGGCCGAGTAGTAACGCAAGGCCAAACAGGTCAATTATGACTCTCAGGCCGGGCTCTCAAAAGATCCTCAAAGAAAAAGGCCGGGCTCTCCAAAAAAGAAAGAATAAGGACTCTTAGGCCGACATGTGGGCGCCACCGGTGTTTTCATGCGCTTGTGCGCCGACAACATATTGGCGCGTGTTTGAAATTCAAGCTACCTTTTCATCCCCAATCCCCCGCCCCTCTCCCACCTCTGGAATCTTGATTCCTACTCCAGTTCCCCCAAATCCCCCTCATGTACTCCATGTACTCAAGCTCACTATCATGTCGCCGGTCAACGCGGATCTCCAAACCGAAGATCCTGAGGTTCGTCCTGCCTTCGGTCACTGCGCGCTGTCGCTCAACAGTGGCATGGCGGCGCTTGACGACTAGTTTGCCGACAAAGTGCTGATGGTAACCATCAATGGTGACCGGCCTCCCGTCTCGCCGGACGACCTTTTCAAAGCTCTTGGCATTGTGCACGGCATCCAAATAAGTGACTTGCTCGTCGAAGTCTGTCCGCCACTGGCTGATTTCTTCTTCAGGTTCCGGAGAACTTTCGACTGCAGTCGTGTGTTCGAATCTTCCCGGCCTTTGTTCTGCGATGGCGCGCTGGTGAGCTTTGATCAGTGGCACCCAAGATGGGGCTCGGTGCCCTCTGAGCTTGAGTTTTTAACAAAGCTTACCTTCCACGGCATGCCTCGACGTGCTTGGAACAGCGAGTCCATGAATGAGCTTATCAACGACCTTGGAGGGGAGCTCGTAAGTATGTTTGTTCCTCCAGACAGCTAGGCTCTGATGGTTATGGCATGGATGAAGAAGCCGTCCACCATACCGAAGGTGATTGGTGTTGAGATACCGGTGTAGGAACCGGGGTTGTACTATTCATCGCCACCAAGGCCGCCGCAGACCACGTTAGGGATGTACCTGTATCGAGTGTTCGTGCATGTCGAAGAAGTGGTCAATCCATCAATCGAAGTCCTGCCGCCGCCGCTGGTGCCAGGGTCCGTCGACAACGTCTATTACAGGAGTCAACGTCAGACTTTCCCCGTGTTGCTCGGAATGATGGATGTCACAGGGCCTACTCCATCACACAAGCGGAGGCCATCGCTTCTTTGGGAGCGAGAGGCAGGGCTGGCTGCTGGATGTGCTCTAATTTGAGGTAACAACTGAATCTTGTCAGATACTAGTTAAATCCGAGCTATGGGTGTGAAGCACTGATGTGCCAGTACATTTGATTGTGACCTGTTATAATTTTGTACCCGAACTTTTTTAAAAAGGGTTGTACGTCAACTTAATGTGCTAGCAGAACTTATTGTGTTGTCTATCTGTTTTCTTTGCAGAGCATTCAAGATATTTCCCTGTCATTGATAAAGATGATGAACCTTTATGTACGAGTTCGTTGGTTTCAACATATCCCTACCCGTACCGATCCACTGCTTCCATCCTGATTGTGCCCCCTGCGTGAAATTTTTGTATGCAAGTTCAGTGTGCTATGATGTTCTATATGATTGTGTCAACTATATAAGTTTTTACTGAGCATCAGCAATGCATATGGCTGAAAATGTATTTACGACCATCGACTGATGCGTCACACACACACGCGCGCGCGCGCGCGCACAAGTGGGACCCGTTGAATTATTTCTTTGCTCGTGACAGCTTTTAATTAGGTTCCACTATAATCTAACTTTTTTCTTAAGTTATTAATTGAGCTCAATGACTTCAAAAAGTTGTATAGAAGCCTTGTTTGGGCCTTTCCGGCGTCGTTGAATGTGGTCTGAGTAGCCATGTTAGGTTGTACTGTACTACACAGGCCTTTTTTTCAACATCAGCAATGCAACTGGGCCGACAGTTGTACACAATATCCGGGTCAACATGTTATTCTCCGCCCCGCTGGGCTGCAAACTTTCCTAGGAGGTATGCATTAGGCTTAACAAGAAAATGGACTTTAAGAAATAATAAATGGGATGTAATTATAATAACTGGGCAGTAACTATAAAAAATGCACCAAACGCGTAATTAGTTTAGAATTTGAAATTTTTAATTTCATTACTTATTGCGCGCGCAATATTTCGTTGGATTTTAACGTAATACAACTTTATTTTGAAATTATATTTAACCTGACTAGAAATTTCGGATAAAAATTTTTGGATACCATAAAAATGTGGGATTTTTTTTTGAATTCTGTTTTGAGCGGTTCGTTGAAATTATTAATCCTTGTCCTAGCTAGAAAATGGGTTGTACTTTTAACAAACTGTAAATGGGTTGTAGTAAATTCCATTAGAATTTAAAAAATGGGATGTACATTCTTACAAATCGCAAATGGGCTATATGTTCTCTCCCACACACTTGTGGGCCTTCTAAGTAGACGCGTACGCAAGGCTTTGTCAACAACGCATGGTTCTGGCAGCTGTGGCCGTTGGATGTCCATCCAATGGATTTCGTGCTTCTTCTTCAATCTCGGATATTCTTGCTTCAGCCGCCCAAAAAATGATTCCTCCCTCTGACATCTGGGGCGCACCGTTTCGGAGGCTGACCTGTGGGCCTACTAAGTTGACGCGTAACAAGGGCTTTGTCAACTTAGTAAATATAAACGATTCTAGTTGCAGTGACCGTACGATGTCCATCCAACGGTCGTAGTGCTTCTTCAACCTCTGGTCTTCTTGCTCCAGCCACCAAAAGCTGCGCCAGTCGTGTTGCGTGCTCCTGCCTCCCGTGGCCGGCTGTGATGCCGTGGAGGCCTCACCGCCCCCTACTATTCCAACTACTGGCCAGGCCCCGCGGCGACGGCAGCCTCACACCGCAGCCGATCCAGTGAACCCTCGTACTCCTCTCCGCGTGGGCTTACACTGCCGCGTCTTCCCCGACTCCGCGTCGTCCCCTTCCTAGGCCTCGCTGTCGTCCACCTCCCTGGTGCTCTCGGCGCGGCATGGTCAACGTGGTCAAGGAATGGCTTCCATCGGATGTGACTGTACGTGGAGAGGCTGACAGCTGGGTCCGTGACGGCAGCAAGGAAGTGCCTCCTTATTATGCAGAAAATAATGATTCCTCCACCTGACAGCTGGGACCCACCGGACCAGCCACCGTATTTCGCAAAAATATGTTTCCCCCTGACTGCTGGGACCCATCGGACGGGCTACCGTATTGCGCGAAAAAAACGTTCCCCCCGCTGTCAGCTCGGACCCACCCGAAGTGCTTCCTTATTACGCATAAAAAAATGAATACTCCCCTACTGGTTGGGACCCACCTTGGTGGGAGGCTGACTAGTGGGCCTACTAAGTTGACGGGGACGGAGTGCTTTGTCAACTTTGTCAATATGAACGATTCTATCTCCAGTGGTCGTACGATGTCCATCCAACGGTCGTAGTGCTTCTTCAGGGTCTGGTCTTCTTGCTCCAGCCGCCCAAATTAGCGCCGGTCGTGCCGCATGCTCCTGCCTCCCGTGGCCGGCTGTGGTGCCGCGGAGGCCTCACCGCCTCTACTATTCCCACCGCCGGCCGTGCCATCCTCTACTCACCCACACCCTCGTTATTCTCGCGGCGACGGCAGCCTCACACCGCAGCGAACCGTGAACCTCAGACTCCTCTCGCTGCGGGCATCCACTGCCGCATCTTCCCCGGCTCCGCGTCATCCCCTTCCTAGGCCTCGCCGTCGTCCACCGCCTTGGTGCTCACGGCGCGGCGTGGTCAACGTGGTCACGGAACGGCTTCCATCGGACGTGGACTATACGTGAAGAGGCTGACAGCTGGGTCCACGGCCGCAGCAAGGAAGTGCCTCCTTATTACGTGCAAAATAATTATTCCTCCACCTGACAGCGGGGACCGACCGGACGGGCCACCGTATTTCGCTGAAAAACGTTACCTCCGCTGACAGCTCGGACCCACCAGCTATATCTTCGCACGCAAGGAAGTGCCTCCTTATTACGTACAAAAAAAATGAATACTCCCCCTGTTAGCTGGGACCCAGTATAGTGGCAGGCTGACTTGTGGGCCTACTAAGTTGACGGGGACGGAGGGCTTTGTCAACTTAGTCAATATGCAAGATTCTAGATCCAGTGACCGTACGATGTCCATCCAACGGCCGTAGTGCTTCTTCAACCTCTGGTCTTCTTGCTCCAGCCGCCCAAACCAGCACCAGTCGTGCCTCGTGCTCCTGCCTCCTGTGGCCGACTGCGATGCGGTGGAGGCCTCACCGCCCCCTACTACTCCCACCGCTGGCCAGGCCATCCCTCTACTCACCCACGCCCCCTGTTATTCTGAGGTGACGGCAGCCTCACACCACAGTGAACCAGTGAACCCTCATACTCCTCTACGTGTGGGCATCCACTGCCGCATCTTCCCCGGCTCCGTGTCGTCCCCTTCCTAGGGCTCGCCGTCATCCACCGCCCTGGTGCTCTCGGCACGGCGTGGTCAACGTGGTCAAGGAACGGCTTCCATTGGACATGGACTGTACGTGGAGAGGCTGACAGCTGGGTCCATGGCCGCAGCAAGGAAGTGCCTCCTTATTACGTGCAAAATAATTATTCCTCCACCTGACAGCGAGGACCCACCGGACGGGCCACCGTTTTTCGTGAAAAAACGTTTCCCCCTGACTGCTGGGACCCACCAGCTACATCTTCACACGCAAGGAAGTGCGTCCGGGCAAAAAAAATAAACGATTCGCCTCCCTGACTGCTGGGACCCACCAGCTACATCTTCGCACGCAAGGAAGTGCCTGACACTTGGGACCCACTTGGTCGAAGCGTACGTAGCATTGTCATTCTGGTCGCGAACGTGTACGTACATACTCGTCGATGTAGAGGCGCGCACGTGTCGTAGTAGAGGCGCGCACGTAGCATGTACACGTACGTACATCGGCCAGTGTGCAAGAAAGAAAATACGGCCACGTACGTACATACAGGCAGGGTCTCGAACGCCTACCCGCGCATACATACGGCCAGGGCTCGTGTACATGGCTGGGTTGGAACGGAGAAACAGCGTCGTCGTCGTGTTCATGGGGGGCCAACTGGCTGGGTCGGAATGTAATGCGTCGTCGTGTTCATCGGGAGGGCTTGGACGGAACAGCCGATGGAAACGAGGCCTAGCGTACCGCAGAACGGAGGAAACGGCCTTGTGTTCGACCGGCCACGTTCGAAACGGGATCCTGTTCATCGGGAGGGGTCTGCCGTACCACAAAACGGAGAAAACAGACCTCCTACGGTCGAAACGGGGGTCCTGTTGATTGGGAGGGGTGTGGCGTACCGCAAAACGGAGGAAACGGACTTGTGTTGGAGCGCTACGGTCAAAACGGGGGTCCTGTTCATCGGGAGGGTGTGGCGTGCGCAAAACGGACTCCACGGATACTGCTCATCTCCACCTTCAACCCCCTCCAGCCTCCATGGGCTACTGTTCATCCACCGTCGACCTCCTCCAGCCTCCACCTGCGACTGTTCATCCACGGGCTCCTGTTCATCCAGCCTCCACTGCGCGCTACTCCATCGGCTACTGTTCAACCAGCCCTATCCATGGCCTCTTGTTCAACCACCCCTCCACGGGCTAATGTTCATCCAGCCCTCCACCGTCTACTGTTCATCCAGCCCTCCACGGGGTGGTCCTGTTCATCCAGCCCTCCACCGTCTACTGTTCATCCAGCCCTCCACGGGGTGGTCCTGTTCATCCAGCCCTCCACGGGGTCTTGTTCATCCATCCCCAACCGGCTCGATCGATCGGGGTCCTGTTCATCCAGAGGCAACACCACAGGGTCCTGTTCATCCACCCCCACCGGGAACTGTTCATCCAAACCCCCCAGCAATGCTCACTGTTCATCTAGAGGCAGCATCGATCGGCTTCAGTTAGCAGCAGTAGCGAAGGAATCGCTCGATCGGGTTCTGTTAACAGCCATCGATCGATCACTCGGGTTCAGTAACGCATAGCCTGCAGTGCAATCACTCGGGTTCAGTAGGCGAACGCCTCGCTCGGGTTCATTTAGAGCCCAACGCCTCGCACACACACATGTACGTGTACGAGAGAAACGCACATCGCTTGGCCCCGACCACCCACCGTAACCGGGAACACCCCGATATTTTCCTCGCCCTCGCTTCTACCATGGTTTTTTCCGTCATGGACGGCCCAAAGAATGTCATGCAGTTGTGTCTCCGGCCCACCCAGGACGAAAAGCCCATTTTCTGTCAGGATTTTTTGTCATAGAAGTAGGAGCCCACCACATCTATGATGATACCGGGTTTTGTCACAATTATCGTCATAGAAGTGTCATAAGTATGACAGGAAAAAATTTGTTCGGCCCAAAATGTCACGGATGTGTCTTTTTTTTTGTAGTGCGAACAGAGGGCGGTGGAAGAATCCACCATGTTTGAGTATATGTGACTTGAGCCCAGCATCACAACTCCACCATTTAAAGTACTAGGTCACAAAAGTGAAACAGTAGTAACTTTGAGAGTGTTTGGTTTGTTTATGCATCATAGAGGGTGAGAGCACTGATGAGTTGACTGGCTCTCCCTGAATAGATGCCTACATCAAGACAAGACATGAAGTAAATGCATGCATGGGTACTAGATTTAACATAATTCCATCAAGCTCCAAGATACCAAGTTCACGCCTAAGTTGACAAAACCTTGCTTCATCCAATGTTTTGGTGAAAATGTCGGCGAGTTGCATATTCGTACCAACATGAGCAATGCCAATGTCACCCATTTGCACATGGTCTCTCAAGAAGTGATACCTAATATCAATGTGCTTGGTGCGAAGATGATTAATGGGATTCTCAGCAATCTTGATGGCACTTCCATTATCACATAGAAGAGGCACATGTCTATAGGTGATACCATAATCCTTCAAAGTTTGCCTCATCCATAGTAATTGAGTTGCACAATTGGCGGTTGCAATGCATTTGGCTTCGGCGGTGGAGAGGGAGACACAATTTTTCTTTTTTGATGACCAACTTACCAAGGAGCGTCCAAGAAATTTACATGCACCATAGGTGGACTTTCGTCCCACTTTGTCTCCAGCCCAATCCGCATCCGCGTACCCAATGAGATCAAACTTGGCATCCTTGGGGTACCATAGACCCAACTTTGGGATGTGAACAGGGTATCTAAGAATATTCTTAACCACCTAATGATGAATTTCCCTAGGGGAAGCTTGAAATCTAGCACATATGCCTACACTTAACATGATGTCTGGTCTAGATGCACAAAGATAAAGCAATGAACCAATCATAGAGTGGTAAAGAGATGGGTCAAAAGGGATATTGTTTGTGTCTTCGGTGAGTACAAATTTTGTTGGCATGGGTGTCTTACATGGGCTAGCATTTGTCATGTCAAACTTCTTTAGAATATCCTTGAGGTATTTTGTCTGAGACAAGAAAATTCCTTCTTGAAATTGTTGAATATGAAATCCGCGAAAGAACTTCAAGTCCGCATTAAGTGACATTTCAAAGGTCTTGGTCATGGAGGTCGCAAAATTCTTGCACGAATGAATGTTAGGAGAACCAAAAATGACGTCATCTACATAGATTTGGCATAAGATCAAATCACCATTTTCCCTCTTAGTAACAAGAGTGGGATCGATGACCCCTCTCATAAAACCATCATCGAGTAGAAACTTCTTAAGATGATAATACCAAGCACGAGGTGCTTGTTTGAGGCCATACAAAGCCTTGTGAAGTTTATACACATAGTGTTTGTGATTGGGATCAACGAACCCGTGTGGTTGTGATACATATACTTCTTGTAGAGGACCGTTAAGGAAAGCACTCTTCACATCCATTTGATGTAATGTAAAACCATTGAAAGCAGCATAGGCAAGTAAAATGTGAATAGATTCAAGAAGGGCAACGGGAGCAAAGGTCTCACCAAAGTGTGCGGTAAACTTCTTGAGTTGCCCCCACCCCCCATCAATATGGACAAGGGCTTTATAGAGCCTGTCTTCACTACTAATGTAAGTTTGTCCTCCTCGAGCCTTCAAACTTTGTTGTGTATATTTGGATAGCTATGAGTGCAAATGCTGTTTATTTTTGTCGTCTGCGTCAAATTGCTTGTTCAAAGTTTATAAAGAAGAAGTACATAAATGATATGTCTCCAACGTATCTATAATTTATGAAGTACTCATGCTCTTATATTATCCATCTTAGATGTCTTATATGCATTTATATGCTATTTCATATGATTTTTGGGAATAACCTATTAAACTAGAACCCAGTGCCAGTTTCTATTTTCTCCTTGTTTTTGAGTTTTGCAGAAAAGGAATACCAAACGGAGTCCAATTGACGTGCCAATTTTGATGATTTTTTTATGGACCAAAAGAAGACCACGGAGCATCGGAGTTGGGCGAGAAGAGTCCCGAGCTGCCCACGAGGGTGGGGCGCGCCACCCCGGGGCGCGGGCCTGCCTCGTGGGCAGCTCGGGACTCTTCTGGCCCAACTCCGATGCTCCGTGGGCAGCTCGGGCATCTCCTTGACGTGAGACCGACGCCAAAAATTCCTATAAATACAGAAACCTCGGAAAGTTAACCTAGATCGGGATTTCCGCCGCCAGAAGCCTCTGTAGCCATGAGAAATCAATCTAGGCCCTCTCCGGCACCCTGCCGGAGGGGCCATCATCACCGGTGGCCATGGAGGAGTATCCTGGAGAGGCCATCATCGCCATGAAGGCCAAGGACCAGAGGGATAACCTTTCCCCATCTAGGGGGAGGCCATGGAAGAGGAAGCACAAGGGGGAGAACCTCTCCTCCTCTCTCTTGGTGGCACCGGAGTGCCATCGGGAGGGGAATCATCGCCACGGTGATCGTCTTCATCAACATCACCATCATCATCACCATCCTCATCTCTTTTACGCGGTCCACTCTCCCGCACCCCGCTGTAATCCCTACTTGAACATGGTGCTTTATGCCACATATTATGATCCAATGATGTGTTGCCATCCTATGATGTTTTCAGTAGATATCTTTTGTCTTTGGGTTGATTGATGATCTACATTGGTATGAGTTGTATGTTTTATTTTGGTGCTGTACTATTGTGCCCTCCGTGTCGCGCAAGCGTGAGGGATTCCCGCTGTAGGGTGTTGCAATACATTCATGATTCACTTATAGTGGGCTGCTTGAGTGACAGAAGCATAAACCCGAGTAAGGGGGTTGTTGCATATGGATAAAGGGGACTTGATATGTTAATGCTATGGTTGGGTTTTACCTTAATGATCTTCAGTAGTTGCGGATGCTTGCTAAAGTTCCAATCATAAGTGCATATTATCCAAGTAGAGAAAGTATGTTAGCTTATGCATCTCCCTCATATGAAATTGCAATGACGACTACCGGTCTTGTTAACAATTGCCTAGGACAATTCCTTTTGGTCCACCATTATTCCACACTCGCTATTTATAATATTTAGTAATATATTCTAACTTTATGATAACAGCACCTACTTTTATGTTTTAGCTCTTTGATATCATACAAAGTTATCCTCTTCATACCCACAACATAGTTTTATTTCTCGTTTCTAGTTGGAAGCAAATGTTCGGTGTACGTAGAGTCGTATCAGTGGCAGATAGGGATTGAGAGAATATTGATCTTACCTTTAGCTCCTTGTGGGTTTGACACTCCATACTTATCACTTCCACCTTTGGAAATTGCTACGATGAATCCCTGCACTTGGGGATTATCAATAAACATAAGTTTGTCCTTCTCAATTTCATTCTTTAGTTGTACAACCTAGTTCCTTATTTGTACCATGTAAATTAAACCAAACATAGCAAGTTATCTTCTTTAGCACTATTTGTATCCTTGTGTTCTTGATCTGTAATCCAGTGGTGTGGTGAAACTACCAACAACAGCACAATGTCATATCCTGCTGTGTCTCAACTATGAACAATGCCATATTATATTAATGTTATTTAAATCATATCTCTTTATTTACCAATCTGAAATGGTATAAATTGACAGTACACTCACCATTCATGCTTATACGTTGTTTAGAACTACATGTATGCTTGTGTTCTTGCTCTGTAATCAAGTGGTCTGGTGAAGCTGGCTGCTCCTGCAAAATGCCATTTGCTGCCGTCTTAACTATGAACAATGCCTATTATTTTAATGCTATTTTAAACCATGTCTCTTTATTTCTGACAAAGAAATGAGATGAATTGACAGCGTTGATGCTTATACATGCAAAACCTGTTATCTACCTACTTGTTTCTCTTTCAGGGTGACATCACTGTTGCTAGGAAGAACTGCCACAATGATAGTGAGACAAACCCATTGTTTGTCCCTCTAACATATATTCCAGAGAAGAAGGCAACACATCTTGAGGGTAGGGATACGAACACAAAGTCATATCTTGATGTAGTGCCGAACTTACTCAGTGACACAAGATCGATGAAGTCGCTGCCTTAATCTGTTCGACTTCTTCAATCTGAAATTCAAGCAGAAAGACATGCTTCCGCTCAAATCTGACTGGAATTCCAATGCCTATGCAAGATTAACCATAAGTACAGGATGTCTATTGATGCTATGAAGCTTAAGTTGGTGGATATAAGCAACAAAGAAGGGCAATCTCATTAGGTTGTTAAGCTCCTTGCACTGCAGCTCCTGGGCCGGGCTAACGGATGACCCACAAGTATAGGGGGTCAATGGTAGCTCTTTTTGATAAGTAATAGTGTCGAACCCAACGAGGAGCAGAAGGAAATGACAACTAGTTTTCAGTAAGGTAATGTCTGCAAGTGCCGAAATTGTAAGTAGCAGAGTAGTTTGATAGCAAGATAATTTGTAACGAGCAAGTAACGATAGTAGTAACAAAAGAGCAGCAAGGTAGCCCAATCCTTTTGAGGCAAAGGACAGGCCAAAATATTCTCTTATGATAAGCAAAGCGTTCTTGAGGGTACACGGGAATTTCATCTGGTCACTTTCATCATGTTGGTTTAATTCGTGTTCGCTACTTTGATAATTTGATATGTGGGTGGACCGGTGCTTAGGTGTTGTTCTTACTTGAACAAACCTCCTACTTATGATTAACCCTCCCGCAAGCATCCGCAACTACGAGAAAAGTATTAAGAATAAATTCTAACCATAGCATTAAACTTTTCGATCCAATCAGTCCCTTACGGAATAGCGCATAAACTGGGGTTTAAGCTTCTATCACTCTCGCAACCCATCATCTAATTGCTACTCCACAATGCATTCCCTTAGGCCTAAATATGGTGAAGTGTCATGTAGTCTACATTCACATGACACCATTAAGGGAATCACAACATACATACAATCAAAATATCGAACACATATCAAATTCACATGATTACTTGCAACATGATTTCTCCCGTGACCTCGAGAACAAAAGTAACTACTCACAAATAATAATCATGCTCGTGATCAGAGGAGTATTAAATAGTATAATGGATCTAAACATATAATCTTCCACAAAATAAACCATATAGTAATCAACTACAAGATGTAATCAACACTACTAGTCACCCACAAGCACCAATCTATAGTTCTGGTAACAAGATTGAACACAAGAGATGAACTAGGGTTTGAGATGAGATGGTGCTATTGAAGATGTTTATGGAGATTTCCCTCCCCAAGATGGGAGAGTTGTTGGTAATGATGATGACGTTGATTTCCCCCTTTGGGAGGGAAGTTCCCCCGGCAGAATCGCTCCGCCGGAGGGCAAAAGTGCTCCTGCACAAGTTCCGCCTCGAGATGGCGGCGCTCCATACCGAAAGTCCTCTACTTATTTTTTTTCTAGGTCAAAATGACCTATATAACAGAAGATGGGCACCGGAGGTGGGCCTGGGTGAGCACAACCCACCAGGGCGTGCCTGGGCTCCCTGGCGCGCCTAGGTGGGTGATACGTCTCCAACGTATCTATAATTTTTTATTGCTCCATGCTATATTATCTACTGTTTTGGGCAATATTGGGCTTTATTATCCACTTTTATATTATTTTTGGGACTAACCTATTAACTGGAGGCCCAGCCCAGATTTGTTGTTTTTTGCCTATTTCAAAGTTTCAAGAAAAGGAATATCAAACGGATTCAAACGGAACGAAATCAACTGGAGAAGTTATTTTTGGAAGGAAAGCTACCGGATGGACTTGGACCCCACGTCAGGAGCCAAGGGAGGTGATCACGAGGGTGGGGGGCGCACCCATCCCCCTAGGGCGCGCCCCTGCCTCGTGGGGCCCCCGAAGCTCCACTGACGTACTTCCTGCACCCATATATACCTACGTATCCTAAAACTTCCAGGATGGAGAATAGATCGGGAGTTCCGCCGCCGCAAGCCTCTGTAGCCACCAAAAGTCAATCGGGACCCTGTTCCGGCACCCTGCCGGAGGGGGCGAACCCTCACCGGTGGCCATCTTCATCATCCCGGCGCTCTCCATGATGAGGAGGGAGTAGTTCACCTTCGGGGCTGAGGGTATGTACCAGTAGCTATGTGTTTGATCTCTCTCTCTCTCTCTCACTCGTGTTCTTGATTTGGCACGATCTTGATGTATCGCGAGCTTTGATATTATAGTTGGATCTTATGTTTCTTCTCCCCCTCTTCTCTCTTGTAATGAATTGAGTTTTCCCTTTGAAGTTATCTTATCGGATTGAGTCTTTAAAGATTTGAGAAAACTTGATATATGTCTTGCCGTGCGTATCTGTGGTGACAATGGGATATCACATGATTCACTTGATGTACGTTTTGGTGATCAACTTGCGGGTTCCGCCCATGAACTTGCACTAGTGAAACCCACTTCCTATGCATAGGGGTTGGCACACGTTTTCGTCGTGATTCTCCGGTAGAAACTTTGGGCACTCTTTCAGGTTCTATGTGTTGGTTGAATAGATGAATCTGAGATTGTGTGACGCATATTGTATAATCATACCCACGGATACTTGAGGTGACATTGGAGTATCTAGGTGACATTAGGGTTTTGGTTGATTTGTGTCTTAAGGTGTTATTCTAGTACGAACTCTAGGGCTCTTTGTTACACTTATAGGAATAGCCCAACAGATTGATTGGAAACAATAACTTTGAGGTGGTTTCATACCCTACCATAAGCTCTTCGTTTTTTCCGCTATTAGTGACTTTGGAGTGACTCTTTGTTGCATGTTGAGGGATAGTTATATGATCCAACTATGTTATTATTGTTGAGAGAACTTGCACTAATGAAAGTATGAACCCTAGGCCTTGTTTCAACGCATTGCAATACCGTTTGTGCTCACTTTTACCGCTTGCTACCTTGCTGTTTTTATATTTTCATATTACAAAAACCTATATCTACCATCCATATTGCACTCGTATCACCATCTCTTCGCCGAACTAGTGCACCTATACAATCTACCATTGTATTGGGTGTGTTGGGGACACAAGAGACTCTTTGTTATTTGGTTGCAGGGTTGCTTGAGAGAGACCATCTTCATCCTACGCCTCCTACGGTTTGATAAACCTTAGGTCATCCACTTGAGGGAAATTTGCTACTATCCTACAAACCTCTGCACTTGGAGGCCCAACAACGTCTACAAGGAGAAGGTTGAGTAGTAGACATCAAGCTCTTTTCTGGCGCCGTTGCCGGGGAGGTGAGTGCTTGAAGGTATATCTTTAGATCTTGCAATCGAATCTTTTTGTTTCTACTTTTAGCACTAGTTTAGTTTATAAAAGAAAACTACAAAAAAATGGAATTGAGTTTGTCTCATACGCTTCATCTTTTTAATATCTTTCGTGAGTATGACGGAAAGGAAATTTGTGCCAAGTGTTAGAAGAAGAATGCATTAAAATGTTTGGCACTAAATATTTGAATGATGAGCATGATTGCAATGTTGTTAGTATGAATTCTTTGAATATCCATGATGCTAATGATATGCAAAGCCACAAGCTTGGGGAAGCTATGTTTGATGAAGTTGATATTTTTTGTACCCCAAGCCTTGATGAGCACATTTACTCTGTTGAAAGCATGCCTCCTATCTATGATGATTATTGTGATGACACATATGCTTTAAAGAATAATGATAACCATGAAACTAGTCATCTTTATCTTAATTTTCAATCATATGATAGTTATTTTGTTGAGTTTGCTCCCACTATTATTCATGAGAATAAATTTGCTTATGTGGAGAGTAATAAAATTTCTATGCAAGTAAATCATGAAAAGAATGCTTTAGGTGCTGGTTATGTTGTTGAATTTATTCATGATACTACTGAAAATTATTATGAGGGAGGAACATATGCTTGTAGGAATTACAATAATATTAAGTTTCCTCTCTGTGTGCTTAAAGTTTTGAAGTTATGCTTGTTTTACCTTCCTATGCAAGTTGATTCTTGTTCCCATAAGTTGTTTCCTCACAAAATCCCTATGCATAGGAAGTGGGTTAGACTTAAATGTGCTAGTCATATTCTTCATGATGCTCTCTTTATGTTTGAATTCTTATCTTTTATATGAGCATCATTGAAATCATCATGCCTAGCTAGGGGCGTTAAATGTTAGCGCTTGTTGGGAGGCAACCCAATTTTATTTTAGCTTATTGCTTTTTGGTTCTGTTTAGTAATAAATAATCCATCTAGCTTCTGTTTAGATGTGGTTTTGTGTTTTAATTAGTGTTTGTGCCAAGTAGAACCTTTGGGAAGACTTGGGTGAAGTCTTTATGATCATGCTGTAAAAAACAGAAACTTTAGCGCTCACGAGATTGGCTAGAACATTTTACTGGAGAGTGCTATTTAGTTGATTCTTTTTGCAGATGATTACTAGACAAATTCCTCAGGTCCACCAATTTATTTTAGAATTTTTTGAGTTCCATAAGTTTGCGTTAGTTACAGATTACTACAGACTATTCTGTTTTTGACAGATTCTGTTTTCCGTGTGTTATTTGCTTATTTTGATGAATCTATGGCTAGTAAAATAGTTTATAAACCATAGAGAAGTTGGAATACAGTAGGTTTAACACCAAATATAAATAAAGAATGAGTTCATTACAGTACCTTGAAGTGGTGTTTTGTTTTCTTTCGCTAACGGAGCTTACGAGTTTTCTGTTAAATTTTGTGTTGTGAAGTTTTCAAGTTTTTGGTAAAGATTCGATGGACTATGGAATAAGGAGTGGCAAGAGCCTAAGCTTGGGGATTCCCAAGGCACCCCAAGGTAATATTCAAGGATAACCAAGCGTCTAAGCTTGGGGATGCCCCGGAAGGCATCCCCTCTTTCGTGTTCGTTCATCGGTAACTTTACTTGGAGCTATATTTTTATTCACCACACGATATGTGTTTTGCTTGGAGCATAATTTTATTTTATTTTGTTTTGCTTGTTGTTTGAATAAATTACCAAGATATGAAATTATTAAATGGTAGAGTCTTCACATAGTTGCATAATTATTCGATTACTCATGGTTCTTCACTTATATCTTTCGGAGTAGTTTGTTGTTTGCTCTAGTGCTTCACTTATATCTTTTAGAGCATGGTGGTAGTTTTATTTTGAAGAAATAGATGAACTCTCATGCTTCACTTATATTATTTTTAGAGTCCTAAATAGCATGGTAATTTGCTTAAATAAAACTAATATGCTTGGTATTCAAGATTTGTAAAACTTCCTTTTGAGTGTGTTGAATACTAAGAAAAGTTTGATGCTTGATAATTGTTTTGAGATATGAAGATGGTGATATTAGAGTCATGCTAGTTGAGTATTTGTGAATTTGAGAAATACTTGTGTTAAAGTTTGTGATTCCCATAGCATGCACGTATTGTGAACCGTTGTGTGATGAAGTCGGAGCATGATTTATTTATTGATTGTCTTCCTTATGAGTGGCGGTCGGGGACGAGCGATGGTCTTTTCCTACCAATCTATCCCCCTAGGAGCATGCGCGTAATACTTTGCTTTGATAACTTCTAGATTTTTGCAATAAGTATATGAGTTCTTTGTGACTAATGTTGAGTCCATGGATTATACGCACTTTTTCCCATCCTTCCACCATTGCTAGCCTCTCTAATACCGCGCACCTTTCGCCGGTATCATACACCCACCATATACCTTCCTCAAAACAGTCACCATACCTACCTATCATGGCATTTCCATAGCCATTTCGAGATATATTGCCAAGCAACCTTCTACCGTTCCGTTTATTATGACACGCTCCATCATTGTCATATTGCTAGCATGATCATGTAGTTGACATCGTATTTGTGGCAAAGCCACCATTCATAATTCTTTCATACATGTCACTCTTGATTCATTGCATACCCAGTACATCACGGAGGCATTCATATAGAGTCATATTTTGTTCTAAGTATTGAGTTGTAATTGTTGAGTTGTAAGAAAAATAAAAGTGTGATGATCATCATTTTTAGAGCATTGTCCCAAGTGAGGAAAGGATGATGGAGACTATGATTCCCCCACAAGTCGGGATGAGACTCCGGACAAAAAATAAAAAAAAAGAGGCCATAAAAAAAGAGAAAAGGCCCAAATAAACAATGAGAGAAAAAAGAGAGAAGGGACAATGTTACTATCCTTTTACCACACTTGTGCTTCAAAGTAGCACCATGATCTTCATGATAGAGAGTCTCTCATTTTGTCACTTTCATATACTAGTGGGAATTTTTCATTATAGAACTTGGCTTGTATATTCCAATGATGGGCTTCCTCAAAATGCCCTAGGTCTTCGTGAGCAAGCGAGTTGGATGCACACCCACTTTAGTTTCTTTTGTTGAGCTTTCATATACTTATAGCTCTAGAGCATCCGTTGCATGGCAATCCCTACTCACTCACATCGATATCTATTGATGGGCATCTCCATAGCCCGTTGATACGCCTAGTTGATGTGAGACTATCTTCCCCTCTTTTTGTCTTCTCCACAACCACCATTCTATTCCACATATAGTGCTATATCCATGGCTCACGCTCATGTATTGCGTGAAGATCGAAAAAGTTTTGAAAATGTCAAAAGTATGAAGCAATTGCTTGGCTTGTCATCGGGGTTGTGCATGATTTAAATACTTTGTGTGGTGAAGATAGAGCATAGCCAGACTATATGATTTTGTAGGGATAACTTTCTTTGGCCATGTTATTTTGAGAAGACATGATTGCTTTCTTAGTATGCTTGAAGTATTATTATTTTTATGTCAATATAAACTTTTGTCTTCAATCTTTTGGATCTGAATATTCATATCACAAGTAAGAAGAATTACATTGAAATTATGCCAAGTAGCACTCCACATCGAAAATTCTTTTTTATCATTTACCTACTCGAGGACGAGCAGGAATTAAGCTTGGGGATGCTTGATACGTCTCCAACGTATCTATAATTTTTGATTGCTCCATGCTATATTATCTACTTTATTATCCACTTTTATATTATTTTTGGGACTAACCTATTAACCGGAGGCCCAGCCCAGATTTGCTGTTTTTTTGCCTATCTCAGTGTTTCGAACAAAAGGAATATCAAACGGAGTCGAAACGGAACGAAATCAACTGGAGAAGTTATTTTTGGAAGGAAGGCTACCGGATGGACTTCGACCCCACGTCAGGAGCCAACGGAGGTGCTCATGAGGGTGGGGGCGCGCCCACCCCCCTAGGGCGCGCCCACCTGCCTCGTGGGGCCCCCGAAGCTCCACCGGCGTACTTCCTACACCCATATATACCTACGTATCCTAAAACTTCCAGAACGGAGAATAGATCGGGAGTTCCGCCGCCGCAAGCCTCTGTAGCCACCAAAAGTCAATCGGGACCCTGTTCCGGCACCCTGCCGGAGGGGGGAACCCTCACCGGTGGCCATCTTCATCATCCCGGCGCTCTCCATGACGAGGAGGGAGTAGTTCACCCTCGGGGCTGAGGGTATGTACCAGTAGCTATGTGTTTGATCTCTCTCTCTCTCTCGTGTTCTTGATTTGGCACGATCTTGATGTATCGCGAGCTTTGCTATTATAGTTGGATCTTATGTTTCTTCTCCCCCTCTTCTCTCTTGTAATGGATTGAGTTTTCCCTTTGAAGTTATCTTATCGGATTGAGTCTTTAAAGATTTGAGAACACTTGATGTATGTCTTGCCATGCGTATCTGTGGTGACAATGGGATATCACGTGATTCACTTGATGTACGTTTTGGTGATCAACTTGCGGGTTCCGCCCATGAACCTATGCATTGGGGTTGGCGCACGTTTTCGTCGTGATTCTCCGGTAGAAACTTTGGGCACTCTTTGAGGTTCTATGTGTTGGTTGAATAGATGAATCTGAGATTGTGTGACGCATATCGTATAATCATACCCACGGATACTTGAGGTGACATTGGAGTATCTAGGTGACATTAGGGTTTTGGTTGATTTGTGTCTTAAGGTGTTATTCTAGTACGAACTCTAGGGCTGTTTGTGACACCTATAGGAATAGCCCAACAGATTGATTGGAAAGAATAACTTTGAGGTGGTTTCGTACCCTGCCATAATCTCTTCGTTTGTTTTCCGCTATTAGTGACTTTGGAGTGACTCTTTGTTGCATGTTGAGGGATAGTTATATGGTCCAACTATGTTATTATTGTTGAGAGAACTTGCACTAGTGAAAGTATGAACCCTAGGCATTGTTTCAACGCATTGCAATACCGTTTGTGCTCACTTTTACCGCTTGCTACCTTGCTGTTTTTATATTTTCAGATTACAAAAACCTATATCTACCATCCATATTGCACTCGTATCACCATCTCTTCACCGAACTAGTGCACCTATACAATCTACCATTGTATTGGCTGTGTTGGGGACACAAGAGACTCTTTGTTATTTGGTTGCAGGGTTGCTTGAGAGAGACCATCTTCATCCTACGCCTCCTACGGATTGATAAACCTTAGGTCATCCACTTGAGGGAAATTTGCTACTGTCCTACAAACCTCTGCACTTGGAGGCCCAACAACGTCTACAAGGAGAAGGTTGAGTAGTAGACATCAGTGGGTTGTGCCCACTTGGTGGGCCCACTGTGGTAGTTATTTGCTCCAATATTCCTCAAATATTTCATAAAAAATCTTTCTGAAGTTTCAGCTTGTTTGGAGTTGTGCAGAATAGGTAGCCTGACGTAGTTTTTCCAGGTCCAGATTTCAGCTGCCGGAAATCTCCCTCCTGGTGTGTACCTTGCATATTATGAGAGAAAAGGCATTAGAATTATTCAAAAAAGCATTATTATGGATAAAAACATTATAAATAACAGTAAGAAAACATGATGCAAATGGACGTATCAACTCCCCCAAACTTATACCTCGCTTGTCCTCAATTGAAAACCGAAGTCGAAAAACATGTCCACATGCTTTGAGAGAGAGGTGTCGATAAAAACAAAATACGGACATAGAAGCATCATGTAGATTATTATAACAGCAACAAATTTAAACATAAGACTTTTTCATAGAACTGTTATCATATACTTCTCATGAATAAGTAACAGTTCATCACACAATTGAAGTATAAAGCAAAAACTCTATTCGAAACCAACAAACTATGTTCTCAGTCAACTTTGCAACTACAATTCATCATCTTTTCAGGAAGGGTCATGTATCGGAGCCTTTAGGCAAGTCTGCATACTCAACCATCATATAGTCTTCTATGATTGCTAACACTCACCGCGTACACATGAGCAAAACGTTTCAACCGGACACATAGAAAGATAGGGGCTTATAGTTTTGCCTCCCAACATATTCACATCAAGGGTGGTGTCAACAATAATAACTCATGCTATCTATATTCAACTGGAAATATGTGCCTAGATCTTTCCTCGCCACATGGTGCTTGCCAAAGGAGAAAAATAAAAAGGAATAAAAGTAAAACTTTGACTCTGTGCATAAAAGTAAATACATAGAAGTAAAAGATAGGCCCTTCGCAGAGGGAAGCAAAGGTTGCCATGCGCTTATTTGTTTGTATGCTCAACCCCTTAGTGCAAAATAACGTCACATTGCATTGCCCCTTGTGATAGCGACCTTTATTATGCAATATGTCGCTTTTATTCTTCACCATCGCAAGTTCGTGCAACGCTCAATTTTCTCTTACACTAAATGATCTCACACATTTAGAAGCAATTTTTATTGCCTTTTGCACCAATGAAAACTTACTTGAGGGATCTTGCTCAATCCCTAGGTAGGTATAGTGGACACTTGAAAGTAAGATTTGGGTTTAAGGGTTTTTGGATGCACAAGTAGTATCTCTACTTGGTGAAGAATTTTTGGCTAGCAAAGATAGAGGGCAAGCACCACATGTTGAAGGATCTATGACAATATGACTTCTATGTGAATATAAACAAACATAAACCATTAAATTTTCTTCCTTGTCCAACGTCAACAATTTTGGCATATAATATTTTGATGAGGGCTCACAATCACAAAAGGTTTCTAGGATAGTATATTTATATGCTTCTCTTCCCTTATTAATTCTTTCATGAGTTGCATCATTGACTAATGCTATGTTTGTCAATCTCTAATAAAATTTTCTACTTATACTTTTCCTTATGTGGTGCTATCACCTACCATAGGATTAGTATATGATCTTATTGATTTATTTCCTTTCTCTTTTTTTCTTTCTTATTTATTTTCTTTATTTGCAACATGAAAGTAAAGAAAACAAAAACTCAAACTAAACTTTATTATATAACTTGCACATGATTACAAGGATAGATCACTAAGAAAACTCTCAAAGAAGAAAGGATCGAACTAAACTTTTATTCACTAAAGAAAAAGATTGAACTAAAATAAGTAAAAGAAAAAATAGTGGGATGATACGATACCGGAGCACCTCCCCCAAGCTTGGCAAAATCCAAGGGGAGTGCCCATACCCGATACTCAGTTCTCCTTTGGTGGTGAAGAAGATGGTGGTGGTGATGACAATTGTGCCTTCAACTTTTTCATATTGTAGTTGAGGAGAGCAATTTCCTCCTTTAAATCATTGACTTCCGACTCTAGCTTCAAGATCTTGTCACATAAATTCCCTTTACTTTTCTGCCGAAAACGAGAAGGAATAGATTGATTTTAGATCGGTTAGCTCTCTTAGGGAGACTTGACTTCTTGAACTCCACGTGGATATCCCCAAGTTGAGGTAGAGGAACATCCTCCTCCTCTGAGCTTGAATCATCGATCCTCATCAAGTGAGCATCCTCCTCGTCATCTGTAGTTTGACCATAGGGAGATAGGTCCCCATAGGTCTTTGGGTCAGCAATGAGATGTGAGACATAGCTCTCTCCTTTGGAGTCTTGAGACGACATATTTTTAAAACCGCGCAAAAAAACAGCAAGAAAAGAGAACAGAGGATTTCTCCGTGATACGTTGATTAACAGGTTCGAGAAGTATATATAGATTTTTTATCTTGGGGGACAAGCATACGATAGAAAAAGGAGTCCGGAAGGTGTCCCAGGTGGGCACAACCCACACAGGCGCGCCAGTAAGTTTAAGCGCCGGTGTCTTGTGCCCACCAGGGTACGCTTCCTGGAAGTTTCTTTATTTCCTAAATTTTTAAATATTCCAAAACTGATTAAAAAAATATTTTTGTGGATTTTTCGGAGTTTGTTTACTTACCGTATCATGTACCTCCTTATTTTCACGATTCTGGGGTGTTCCGGAAGGACTCTTTTATGTGTTCTTCAGGTGTCAAAGTTTGGATAATATTACTTTCAACATTAATGGGCGTACCTGAGATATAATGTTTTACTCGTTGTCCATTAACAACCTTCGGGTTAGTACCTTCAGAATTATTTATTTTGATGGCCCCAGACCGATAATGTAGCGACCTGACCCAAAATCGGTCAAATCTCTGTGTCTGTACCATCCCAAGATCATGCTGGTACTCACAGTACATCGATAAAGTAATCAAAGTTCAATCACACCTGAATATCATTAAACGATTCTCACATAGAGTCTTTATTACAAGGGAATAAATTCGGCTCAAGGCCAACTCATGAGAAATAAACTACTAATGCTGCGGAAGCGTCGAAGGTAAAGCGAGTCCATCCGACTCCAAAGGGCAATCGCCAAGCGCGGCGTAGCCTTACTCCCGATCGAATATACCTCGCAACATAAGACGTTGCAGCCATGTAGGTCAGCTTTTGGAATAAGCTGGCAAGTCATGAAGAACAACAATAATAAACTTACTATCACTACATGCATTTTGGCTGTGGAGCTCTAAGTTTCATTATTTTGCGAAAAGCAAATTTTATCCTACTACAGTGGACTTGCTTGCAAATTTCTACAATTGTTGGTAGTTATTGAGATGGTTCCGCCAACCAATATCTCGTTCCCAAATTATTAAGTCATAAACCCCTCAAATTAATTTTTTTAGTATTAGTGTTGAGATATCCGAATACTTCCAAGTTCCAGAGGCTCAACTGTCCGTAACCGGGGACACGGCTAATCGATTAGATCTTTAACTCTGCAGAGGGTTGCGACTTTCCCATAAGAATCATTCCCTCCTTTAAAGTCTTCGCACTTCATGGTGTTTGAAGACGGACGAATGAAACAGGGTCTTCCAAAGAGTTCTTACAGCTACTGCCGGTACCCATCCAATCCTACCGTTCTTCTACATCTCGTAGTACCGTCCAGCCAGCGTCACTACTAGGGTCAACCCAGCCAGAGCCCATAATGGCTTGCGGCTGCACAGGTAAGCTTCCGGTCATGGGGCATCCATCCTTCTCTTCGTGGCTGGGTGAAGCTTTCCGCAAGATGTCATGGCACTTCTCCATGCATCCCGCCACCACTGGTTCTCCAGGTGCCCGTCAACCGTCCTCCACCCAGTAGTGATTTCCGAAGTCCATCTTGATCATTGTAGTTCATGGGGTTGTCATCATCATTGACTCTCACATCTTGCTTATGTATTTCACTCAACCCAAAACCCGTCTACGAGCATAGCAAAGTAACTACTTCATCCCGGGTCATGGTAACAAGGGATTGGTTCATCCTACCACATGATACTACTCAAGTTTAATGACTTCAAAATTTCACTACTGCATGCATGGTGGGGTGGTGACAATTACTAATGCACAAAAACATAGGTATAGAAATAACATGATCAAAACTTGCCTTGCCGATGATCCTCGTAAGCTAAAGAGTCGTAGTAGCAAGCTTAGACTTGAAACTCTACCGAGACAAACAATAACACAATAAGCACAAAGTAATAGGATCACATAACACAACATAACAAAAGTAACATAACACAACAAAACAACCAAAACCAAATCCAAAAGGAAAACTCAAAGAAACCAATTCAAAGTTTTTCCTACTTCAAACAATAACTAAAATAGTTTTTATATAACAAAATTTCTTAATATAACCTAATCATGGTTTTAAGTTAACTTAACAGAAAAGGTTTCACTAAGCAACTAGGAGCAAAAAGAATTAATTAAAAGCTATTATAAAACTCATTTTAGGCCTAATCCAATTTCTATTAAGAAAATAAATTAAAACTTTTATTAATTATAAATAAAAGTTCATCTACTAGAGTGACAGAAACTAACCTAGAATAACCAATCACAAGTTAAAAATAAATTTATTTACTAATTAAAATATTAGGAAAACAGGAGCTTGTTAATTAATTAGGATTAATAGGATTCTGCTTAAAACTAATTATTTATTAATCCTAAAATACCCAAGTTAATTTTTATGGTTTGGCAATGTCAAAATAAAGTTGGGACAAAAGAATCATCCAAAATTAATTTTTCTAACTAAAGTTATAGCAGATTTACTATTCTGACTAAAACTAAATTAAAGCAATTTTAATTAATTTTAACATAGCTAAATATATATTATACAGAAACTACATAAAATTTGCAACCCAACAAAAAAATCATCTAAAAATAATAAACAGAATAAAAGATATCAATTTTTCAAAACAGAAACTATTCTGCTAAAACAGAAAATCAAAATAAAAGAAAAAGGCCTAATGGGCCTATACTGTGCCCTGAGCGTTAAATAGTCTAACGGGCCTAGTGGTTTTTAACTAAAACGGCCGGGCTAAAATAAATAAACCTAACCTAATAAACCGGAAAGAACAGGCCGGTCTTTTTATAAAAAGATACCCCTTCGGGGGTTCTAATCGTGGCCGTCCGTTGGAGATCGGACGGGGGATGATCCGGTGGCTTACCGAGTCCGGCGGCAATGCGGCGGGCGGCGAGAGAGTCGTCGAGGGTTCCGAGCGTCGGGAGCCTCGGAGTCGCCGTCTTGGTCTGGGGAGGTCGGTGAGGGGTTTGGTGGGGTCGGGGTTGGTCGGGAGGCTGGGGCGTCGACGGCGGCGACAATGGCGGCGGAGGGAGCTCGGGTCTCCGGCGTGCTCGGGAGAGAGAGGGAGAGGGGCTCCGGCGAGGCTAGGGGGAATGGGGTGCGGAGGGCTCTGCTTTTATAGCCGGGGCCTCGGGCGGCTTCGGGGAGGCGATCGGGGGCGATCGGAATCCCGGATCCTTCAGGATCCGGCGATCTCCGGCGGTCGGCGTGGCGTGGGGCGGGGAAGAAGATGGGGCGGGCCATGGGTCGAGAGAGAGAGAGAGGCGAGGCGGCGGGTGGCCGAGGCCTGGGTTTTCAGGCGAGGGAGTGAGGCTGTCGGGTGGGCTGGCAGGCTGGCGGTGGGCCAGCTGGGCTGGGCAGTGCTGGGTCTTGGCCTGGCTGGGCTGGGGTGGCCTAGTGGCGCCCGGGGTTTTTTCTTTTAAAATTTTATTTTTTAAATAAAACAAAACAGAAATAAAACAATATCTATAAATATTTTATATAGGGTATATATATACCAAAATGATCAGGGAATATTCCCTTTATTTGAACATTTTCCAGAGGCAAAATCCAAACTTTATAAAAATCCATTTTTTCAAATTCAAATAAAATTCAGATTTGAATCCAAATCTTTTGGCAATGTTTTCCTCTGATATTTTTGGAGTGTCATGTCTACTCCTCTCATACTTTTGATCAAGTATTTATCAGCTTAGTTTTGAAATGTTTCCCACATGCCAAAGTTTGAATTCATATTCAAAACTCAAATTTTCTCTCAAACTCCAAATGGCATTCAAATTCAAACAGGATGCATAGGATGCTTAGCTATAATTGTAAAACATTCCAAATAGGAAATTTGGGATGTTACAAACCTACCATTTTAAGATGAATCTCGCCCTCGAGATTCGGGTTGGCTAGCAATAGGTGCGGGTGATCTCAAGAAGATCTTCTTGGCGCTCCCAGTGGCTTCTTCCTCGGTGTGGTGACTCCACAAAGACCTTGCAAAACTTGATGACCTTGCTGCGGGTGACTCGCTTGCAGTCTCGAGAATTGGACGGGTTTCTCCTTGTAGGTCAGATCACTGTCAAGCTGTATGGCCTCTAGGGGCACTGTGTCTCTCAATGGAACATCGGCCATGTCGGCATGACACTTCTTCAGCTGAGAAACATGGAAGACATCATGAACTCCCGACAATCCTTCCGGCAATTCCAACTTGTATGCAACCTCTCCACGACGTTCGAGGATTTTGTAGGGGCCAATGAATCGGGGTGCTAACTTTCCCTTGACACCAAACCTCTTGATTCCACGAAGTGGAGACACACGAAGGTATGCTCGATCTCCCACTTCGTAAGTCACTTCCTTGCGCTTACTGTCGGCATAACTCTTCTGTCTCGACTGTGCTATCTTGAGCCTGTCTCGAATCAGCTTGACTTTCTCTTGAATCCTGATAAGGTCGGAACCAAGAGCGATCGATCTCCAACACTATCCCACAAAGAATGGTGTTCTCGCACCTCCTTCCGTATAGAGCTTGAAGGGCCATCTTCAAACCGGATTGATAACTGTTGTTGTATGAGAACTCTGCGTCGGCAAATTATCATCCCAGCTAGACCCATAGTCTAGCACACAAGCTCTCAACATGTCCTCCGTAATCTGATTGACTCTCTCGGTCCATCCATCCGCTGCGGATGAAAAGTTGTATTGAATTCTAGCCTCGCACCCAAAGTTTCATGCAATCGCTTCCAAAACTTTGAGGTAAACTGCGTTCCTCTATCCGACACGATTTTCCTCGGAACTCCATGCGCACATACGATCCTGGTCATGTATATCTTGGCCAACTTAGCACTGGTATAGGTAGTCTTCACGGGAATGAAGTGAGCTACCTTGGTCAAACGGTCAACCACTACCCAGATAGAATCATAACCTGAACGGGTCCTGGGTAATCCTGTGATGAAGTCCATTCCAAGTTTCTCCCATTTCCAATCGGGAATCGGCAAAGGTTGAAGTAACCCTGCTGGCTTCTGATGTTCTGCCTTTACACGTTGACAAACATCGCATACGGCTACGTACTCGGCAATGTCCTTCTTCATACCTGTCCACCAGAAACTTTGCTTCAAATCCAGGTACATCTTGGTATTGCCGGGGTGAATAGAGTACGGTGAATCATGAGCCTCCTGAAGAATTAGCTTCCTGAGCTCGGGATCATTGGGCACATAAATACGATCCTCGAACCATATAGTTCCGTGTTCATCCTTACGGAATCCTTTAGCTTTACCTTCCTCCATCTTTTGCTTAATCTCATCAATTTCCTTGTCCGACTTCTGGGCTTCACGAATCCTTTCGGCCAAAGTGGACTGAACTTCCAGAGTTGCAACAAATCCTTTCGAACTATCTCCACCGGAGATCTCGAGGTCATCGACTAACTCCAGGGTAATCCTCCTGCTGTAAGAGTATTCACATAACTCTTACGGCTCAAAGCATCTGCTACAACATTAGCTTTACCGGGGTGGTAATGCAGTCTCATGTCATAGTCCTTTATCAATTCTAGCCATCTCCTCTGCCTGAGGTTCAATTCCTTCTGCGTGAAAATATACTTCAAGCTCTTGTGATCTGTGTAAACATCACAACAATTTCCGATGAGGAAATGTCTCCAGGTCTTGAGTGCATGCACTACGGCTGCTAACTCCAAATCATGTGTGGCATAATTCATCTCATGAGGTCGTAGCTGTCTAGAGGCATAAGCTACAACTTTTCCTTCCTGCATGAGTACTCCTCCGAGTCCTTGACGAGAAGCGTCACAATAAACCTGGTATTCCTTATGTATGTCTGGCAAAATCAACACTGGGGCTGTGACCAACCGTTTCTTCAATTCCTGAAAACTGGCTTCACATTCCTCGGTCCAAACATACTTGGCTTCCTTCTTCAATAGTTCAGTCATGGGTTTGGCAATCTTCGAGAAGTTCTCTATAAACCTCCGATAATATCCTGCGAGTCCGAGAAAACTACGGATCTCCTTGATCGAGGTGGGTGATCGCCAATCGGTGATGATTCAACCTTGGCGGGATCAACTGCTATTCCTTCTCCTGAAATAACATGTCCGAGGAATCCAACTTCCTTCAGCCAAAATTCACATTTGCTGAACTTGGCATACAACCGATGTTCTCGAAGTTTCTCGTAACTAGACGCAAATGTTCCTTATGCTCTTCCTCGCTCTTGGAGAAAATCAATATATCATCGATGAACACCACGACAAACTTGTCCAGATATTCCATGAACACCTTGTTCATCAAATTCATGAAGTATGCAGGAGCATTAGTCAATCCAAATGACATGACGGTATACTCATATAAACCATACCTGGTAGTGAATGATGTTTTGGGTATATCCTTTTCACGATTCTTCAACTGATGATACCCTGATCGAAGATCGATCTTAGAGAATACCTTGGCTCCAACTAACTGATCAAACAAGTCATTAATCATCGGCAAAGGGTACTTGTTCTTGATGGTTACTTCGTTCAATGCACGATAATCCACAACCATCCTCAAGCTTCCATCCTTCTTCTCTACCAAAACAACTGGGGCTCCCCAAGGTGATGAGCTTGGACGAATATATCCTTTCTCCAGTAACTCATTAATTTGATCCTTGATCTCTTTCAACTCATTCGGTGGCATCCGATAAGGTCTCTTGGATATTGGGGCTGTGCCGGCAATAACTCGATCAGAAATTCAATGTCCTGTCCGTGGCATTCTGGTAATTCCTCCGAAACACATCGAAATTCTTGCACCATCGGCACTTCCTCCTGAACAACTCCGTGAGGGAATGCACTGATTCTTCATCTGGTTGTGCTGGCTACATACTTGATCCTCTTCTCTCCCGGTGGTGAGCGAGAATAGACTTCTGAGCACAATCAATGTTCCTTCAAACTTTGACAACCAATCCATGCCTAGGATTACATCCAAGGTCTGGGTTTCCAACACTATGAGGTCCACGGAAATTTATGATTCCCGATGTTGAGGGTTGCATGACAGCCTCGCCGCCATCATTTCTCCTCTGCGGGAATCGACGCGAAGGGGCTTCTAAGGGTTCTAGTGGGCAACCCGTACTTTTCCACAACTACCCTTGATATGAATGAATGCGTTGCACCAGAATCAAAGAGAACCAAAACTAAACGTGAATTCAATAAAAACTTACCAACCACAGTGTCTGGCTGATCATAGACGTCCTCCACGTCGATGTGGTTCACCTGAGCACGAGGGAACGGATTGGGCTTCTTCGCTGAGCCTCCATTGCCATTTCCATTCCTCTGCTTGGCCTCCGGGCAGTCGGTGGCATAGTGCCCTGTCTTCTGGCACTTGAAGCGGTGATGTGGCTCAGATCCTTGAGCCGGGCGAACGGTGCTGATTGCGTTACGTTGCCATTGCCATTGCCATGGCCTGACTTGTTGTCCTGCTACGGTTGTTCCCATTTCCTCCATGCTTATGACCTCCATGGTTATGATGGGTGTGCCCTCCCGAGTATGGTGCATAACGGGCTTCTGCTGTGCTCCCGAGTTGTGCTTCCCCGGCTGTACTTCCGCTTGCTTTCTATCCGATGCTGCTTGCCTTCAAGAATGGTGGCCTTGTCTACCAGCTCTCGGTAGTTGTTGAAAGTAGCCACAATAAGCTGCATGCTCAGTTCATCATTGAGTCCCTCAAGGAACTTCTCCGCTTGGCGGCATCGTGGCCACATCATCGGGGCATAGCGAGCGAGCTTGCTGAATTCATCCACGTCTCGTGCCACAAGACGGTTCCCTGGCGTAAGTTGCGGAACTCACGCTTCTTCGACTCATGGCTCCAGCTGAGACATGAGCAAAGTCTGAAGGCCTGCTGGAATTGATCCCAAGTGATGGCACCAATGGGAAAAGTGGCGTGTAATTCTCCCACCAAGAAGCTGCAGTCCATCCAGTTGATGCGCTGCAAAGCGCACCTTCTCAAAGATCGGTGCATCCAACGGTGATTAGCTCTCTTCCGACTTTATGGAGCCAATCATCAGCCACAATCGGCTCGGTGCTACTAGAGAACACCGCGGATTCAACCTCGTAAATCGAGTCAAGTTGTCCACAGTGGGTGGTGGCGGTGGGTTGTTGGTGTTGTTGTTCGATTCTGAATAAGGAGCTGCATCGGTGCATTCTCGCTGCTTTGGAGCAGCTGGGTGAGCTCCGCGGGAAACCAAAGGTCACGCCTCTGAGGCATCTGGTGTTTTGGAGGGATGAGAAAATTAGAATAGAACAATGGTCTATGAGAAATACACTACCCATATGAATGCACAAACATAAACACACCAATCATTTATTCATTCCACTCAAACATGGTTCAAACTCGATTACAAAAGCTCATGACTAATCGAAGGAAAACATCGGCCTAACTGATCGATTTAAAAGTAAAAGATAACATGGTGGTCGACTAAAAGTCTTCATCGATGGCGCCTCCTCTTGGGATTTCCTTCATGGTACTCCTTCAAAATCCTGATCATTGCTCACGAGGGTCCTTCATCTCCACTCGGGTAAAGGTCCTCTCCCAAGTCCATCTTTTCCTCTATCGCGGCAAGCTTCATTTTCAGGTCGTCGACTATCTCCATGAAGTCGTGATTTCTTCCTCATGGCCAAGGAAGTCTGCGCGTGCCTTCTCCTCCAGCCCATTCATGGAACAAAAGCTTCCGTGTGTCTTCGAGTTACGGCGGTCTGAATCTCCGCTTCTGAGAAGACACTCCAAGTCCCGGATGTACGAGAGTGGAATCGCCCTCAATGGTACGGATGATATCTCCATTCCTTGCCCTGCGAGAAACCATGGCGAGGTCTCGAGGATCGAGCTCGCCCAGATTCTCCTCTCGGAGATGTCCAAGTGCTCGATAGATCGCCACGTCCCTTCCGATGATCCAGCTTGAACTCGGTGAACTCAAAGTTGATAGGCTCCGTGTGTCCTCCGGGTTCTCCCAGGATATGCACCTCAATCCTGTAGCGGGTGTCCGTCGGAAGTGCATTAGTGGGCTTCCGGTGATCGAGGGTAGAGCTATCTTCACCTGCTTCACCATCTGGACCAGCTTTCTTCGAAGGGCATCGCCTCATCGGCTGGCGAACTCCGTAGCAAACCGGGGTGAACTCGACGCCATCTAGAATGTTGAAAATTAGGAGAAGAGTCGAATTGAACAGGGAGAATTTACGGAATGATAAGGATGAAAGTAAATGGTCTCTGCTTATGGCTTTCCGATCCTAGGGGTTACGATCCTACGGTCAGCAGTGTGCTCGATACCATCTCTGTGCGACCGACCCAAAATCGGTCAAATCTACGTGGTCTGTATACCATCCCAAGATCATGCCGGTACTCACAAGACATCGATAAAGTAATCAAAGTTCAATCACACCTGAATATCATTAAACGATTCTCACATAGAGTCTTTATTACAAGGGAATAAATTCGCTCAAGGCCAACTCATGAGAAATAAACTACTAATGCTGCGGAGGTCGAAGGTAAAGCGAGTCCATCCGACTCCAAAGGGCAATCGCCAAGCGCGAGCGTAGCCTCACTCCTGATCGGAATATACCTCTGCAACATAAGACATTGCAGCCATGTAGGTCAGCTTTTGGAATAAGCTGGCAAGTCATGAAGAACAACAATAATAAACTTACTATCACTACATGCATTTTGGTGTGGAGCTCTAAGTTTCATTATTTTGCGAAAAGCAAATTTTATCCTACTACAAAGGACTTGCTTGCAAATTTCTACAATTGTTGGTAGTTATTGAGATGGTTCCGCCAACCAATATCTCGCTCCCAAATTATTAAGTCATAAACCCTCAAATTAATTTTTTAGTATTAGTGTTGAGATATCCGAATACTTCCAAGTTCCAGAGGCTCAAATGTCCGTGAATCGGGACACGGCTAATCGATTAGATCTTTAACTCTGCAGAGGGTTGCGACTTTCCCGCAAGAATCATTCCTCCTTTAAAGTCTTCGCACTTCATGGTGTTTGAAGACGGACGAATGAAATAGGGTCTTCCAAAGAGTTCTTCTGCTACTGCCGTACCCATCCAATCCTACCGTTCTTCTACATCTCGTAGTACCGTCCAGCCAGCGTCACTACTAGGGTCAACCCAGCCAGAGCCCATAATGGCTTGCGGCTGCACGTAAGCTTCCGTCATGGGGCATCCATCCTTCTCTTCGTGGCTGGGTGAAGCTTTCCGCAAGATGTCATGGCACTTCTCCATGCATCCCGCCACCACTGGTTCTCCAGGTGCCCGTCAACCGCCCTCCACCCAAAGAGTGATTTCAAGTCCATCTTGATCATTGTAGTTCATGGGGTTGTCATCATCATTGACTCTCACATCTTGCTTATGTATTTCACTCAACCCAAAACCCGCTTCACGAGCATAGCAAAGTAACTACTTCGTCCGGGGTCATGGTAACAAGGATTGGTTCATCCTACCACATGATACTACTCAAGTTTAATGACTTCAAAATTTCACTACTGCATGCATGGTGGGGTGGTGACAATTACTAATGCACAAAAACATAGGTATAGAAATAACATGATCAAAACTTGCCTTGCTGATGATCCTCGAAGCTAAAGAGTCGAGTAGCAAGCTTCAGACTCTGAAAACTCTACCGAGACAAACAATAACACAATAAGCACAAAGTAATAGGATCACATAACACAACATAACAAAAGTAACATAACACAACAAAACAACCAAAACCAAATCCAAAAGGAAAACTCAAAGAAACCAATTCAAAGTTTTTCCCTACTTCAAACAATAACTAAAATAGTTTTATATAACAAAATTTCTTAATATAACCTAATCATGGTTTTAAGTTAACTTAACAGAAAAGGTTTCACTAAGCAACTAGGAGCAAAAAGAATTAATTAAAAGCTATTATAAAACTCATTTTAGGCCTAATCCAATTTCTATTAAGAAAATAAATTAAAACTTTTATTAATTATAAATAAAAGTTCATCTACTAGAGTGACAGAAACTAACCTAGAATAACCAATCACAAGTTAAAATAAATTTATTTACTAATTAAAATATTAGGAAAACAGAGCTAGTTAATTAATTAGGATTAATAGGATTCTGCTTAAAACTAATTATTTATTAATCCTAAAATACCCAAGTTAATTTTTATGGTTTGGCAATGTCAAAATAAAGTTGGGACAAAAAGAATCATCCAAAAATAATTTTTCTAACTAAAGTTATAGCAGATTTACTATTCTGACTAAAACTAAATTAAAATAATTTTAATTAATTTTAACATAGCTAAATATATATTATACAGAAACTACATAAAATTTGCAACCCAACAAAAAAAATCATCTAAAAATAATAAACAGAATAAAAGATATCAATTTTTCAAAATGAAACTATTCTGCTAAAACAGAAAATCAAAATAAAAGAAAAAGGCCTAATGGGCCTATATCTGTACTCGAGCGTTAAATAGCCTAACGGGCCTAGTGGTTTTTAACTAAAACGGCCGGGCTAAAATAAATAAACCTAACCTAATAAACCGGAAAGAACCGGCCGTCTTTTTATAAAAGATACCCCTTCTGGGTTCTAATCGTGGCCGTCTGTTGGAGATCGGACGGGGGATGATCCTGTGGCTTACCGGAGTCCGACGGCGGCGGCGGCGAGAGAAGTCGAGGGTTCCAAGGCCGGGAGCTCTGGGAGTCGCCATCTTGGTCTGGGGAGGTCGGTGAGGGGTTTGGTGGGGTCGGGTTGGTCGGGAGGCTGGGGCGACGGCGGCGACAATGGCGGAGGAGGGAGCTCGGGTCTCCGGCGTGCTCGGGAGAGAGAGGAGAGGGCTCCATGAGGCTAGGGGAATGGGTGCGGAGGGGTCGGCTTTTATAGCCGTGGCCTCGGCGGCTTGGGGAGGCGATCGGGGCGATCGGAATCCGGATCCTTCGATCCGCGATCTCAGCGGTGCTGGCGTGGCGTGGGCGGGGAAGAAGATGGGCGGGCCCATGGTCGAGAGAGAGAGAGAGAGGGGCGAGGCGAAGGGTGGCCGAGGCCTGGGTTTTCAGCGAGAGGAGGTGAGGCCGGCCGGGTGGCTGGCCATTGGCCGGTGGGCAGCTGGTGCTGGCTGGCAAGGGCAAAGGTGCGGGCGCTGGCTGGGCCTGGGTGGCCTAGCTGGCGCCTGGGGTTTTTCTTTTAAAATTTTATTTTTTAAATAAAACAAAACAGAAATAAAACAATATCTATAAATATTTTATATAGGGTATATATATACCAAAATGATCAGGGGAATATTCCCCTTTATTTGAACATTTTTCGAGAGGCAAAATCCAAACTTTATAAAAATCCATTTTTTTCAAATTCAAATAAAATTCAGATTTGAATCCAAATCTTTTGGCAATGTTTTCCTCTGATATTTTTGGAGTGTCATGTCTACTCCTCTCATACTTTTGATCAAGTATTTATCAGGCTTAGTTTTTGAAATGTTTCCCACATGCCAAAGTTTGAATTCAAATTCAAAACTCAAATTTTCTCTGAAACTCCAAATGGCATTCAAATTCAAACAGGATGCATAGGATGCTTAGCTATAATTGTAAAACATTCCAAATAGGAAATTTGGGATGTTACAGATAAAACTCCTCGATAACATAGGGACCTTCCCATTTTGAGAGGAGTTTTCCTGCAAAGAATCTAAAATGAGAGTTGTACAAAAGAACATATTCTCCGACTTTATACTCACGCTTTTGGATTCTTTTGTCATGCCATCTTTTAACTTTCTCTTTGAATAATTTTACATTTTCATAAGCTTGGGTTCTCCATTCATCTAATGACCTAATATCAAATAACCAATTTTCACCAGCAAGCTTGAAATCATAGTTGAGCTCTTTGATGGCCCAAAATGTTTTATGTTCTAACTCAAGAGGCAAATGACAAGCTTTTCCATAAACCATTTTATAAGGAGACATAACCATCGGATTTTTATATGTTTTTCTATAAGCCCAAAGTGCATCATCTAATTTCTTAGACCAATTCTTCCTAGACCTATTGACAGTCTTTTGTAAAATTAATTTTATTTCTCTATTTCTATGTTCAAATTGACCACTAGACTGAGGATGATAGGGTGGTGCAATTCTATGGTTAACATCATACTTGACAAACATTTTACGGAAAGCACCATGAATAAAGTGTGAACCACCATCAGCCATTAAATATCTAGGGACTCCAAACCTTGGGAAAATAACTTCCTTAAGCATTTTAATAGAGGTGTTTTGATCAGCACTACTGGTTGGAATAGCTTCTGCCCATTTAGTAACATAATCAACAGCAACCAAAATATGTGTATACCCATTAGAGGAAGGAAAAGGTCCCATGTAATCAAATCCCCAAACATCAAATGGTTCAACAGCAAGTGAATAATTCATAGGCATTTCTTGACGCTTACCGATGTTACCTATTCTTTGACATTCATCACAAGACAAGACGAACTTATGGGCATCCTTGAAGAGAGTAGGCCAATAAAATCCTGACTGCAATACCATGTGAGCAGTTCTATTTCCAGCATGATGCCCTCCATAAGCTTCAGAGTGACATTTCCGTAGGATTTGTCCATGTTCATGCTCAGGTACACAACGTCTAATAATACCATCTACTCCTTTATAAGGATGTGGGTCATCCCAAAAGTAATGTCTTAAATCATAGAAGAATTTTTTCTTTTGTTGGTAAGTAAAGCTAGGTGGTAAATATTTAGCAACAATGTAATTATCATAGTGAGCATACCAAGAAGTACTATGAGAAACATTTATTGTAGCTAACTGCTCATCAGGAAAACTATCATCAATAGGTAGTGGGTCATCAGGCACATTTTCAAGCCTAGATAAATTATCAACTACGGGGTTCTCAGCTCCTTTTCTATCAATGATATGCAAATCAAATTCTTGTAACAAGAGAACCCATCGAATAAGTCTAGGTTTAGCATCTTTCTTTTCCATAAGATATTTAATAGCAGCATGGTCTGTGTGAATAGTTACTTTGGAATCAACAATATAAGGTCTAAATTTATCACAAGGAAACACCACTGCTAAGAATTCTTTTTCAGTAGTAGCATAATTTCTTTGAGCACTGTCTAGAGTTTTACTAGCATAATGGATAACATTCAATTTCATATCAACTCTTTGTCCTAGAACAGCACCAACAGCATAATCACTAGCATGACACATAATTTCAAAAGGCAAGTTCCAATTAGGTGGTTGAACAATAGGTGCAGAAATTAAGGCTTTCTTGAGTGTTTCAAAGGCTTCTAAACAATCATCATCAAAAACAAAAGGAATATACTTTTGCAAAAGACTAGTGAGAGGCCTAGAAATTTTAGAAAAGTCTTTGATAAATCTCCTAAGAAACCAGCATGACCTAGGAAACTACGAATGCCTTTTATATATTTAGGACATGGCATTTTTCTCAATTGCATCAACCTTAGCTTTGTTCACTTCAATACCTCTTTCAGAAATTTTATGACCCAAGACAATGCCTTCATTAACCATAAAGTGACACTTCTCCCAATTCAAGACAAGATTGCTTAAACAATCATCAAAAGACTTCCCATAAATAGAGAAATCGTCCATGAAAACCTCAACAATCTTTTCACAAAAGTCAGAGAATATAGCAGTCATACATCTTTGAAAGGTACCAGGTGCATTACATAAACCAAAAGGCATACGTCTATAAGCATAGGTTCCAAAAGGACAAGTAAAAGTGGTCTTTTCTTGATCAGGTTGAGAAACAGGTATTTGTGAAAAGCCAGAATATCTATCAAGGAAGCAAAAGTGTGTGCGCTTAGATAATCTTTCAAGCATTTGATCAATAAAAGGCAAAGGGTAATGATCTTTGTGGAATAAGTTCATTCTTTTCATTAGGAATAACAGTTATACCTCCTTTCTTAGGGACACAATGAACAGGACTTACCCATCTACTATCAGCTATATGATAGATTATACCTGCATCCAGAAGATTTAATATTTACGTTCTTACCACTTCTTTCATCTTCGGATTTAACCGACGTTGGCGATCAACAAAGGATTTAGTATTAGGTTCCATATTAATTTTGTGCTGACATAGAGTGGGACTAATGCCCTTTAAATCATCAAGAGTATATCCAATAGCAGCTCGGTGCTTCCTTAGAACTTTCAATAATCTTTCTTCTTCATGTTCTGAAAGGTTAGCACTAATAATAACATGATATATCTTCTTTTCATCAAGATAAGCATATTTCAAAGTGTCTCGCAATTGTTTCAGGTGGAGGTGCCTTTAGGTGGAGGAGCACCTCGTAGAGTTTCAATAGGCAAATTGTGTTTAAGCAGAGGACGTTGTTCAAAGAAAATCTTACCTATTTCATTTCTTTCATGCATATGAAAATCATTTTCATGGTCTAGCAAATATTGTTCTAAAGGATCAGTAGGTGGTACAACAATAGAACCAAGACCAATCAATTCATCCTTACTAGGCAATCCTTTTTCATGAAGATTTCTAATAGACTTGGAAAAATTAAACTCGTGAGACTCATCACCAAAACTAACACCGACAGTTTGTTTCCCATAGTCTATTCTAGCATTAACGGTGTTCAAGAAAGGTCTACCAAAAATAATGGGACAAAATTCATCTTGTGGGGAACCAAGAACAAGAAAATCAGTAGGGTATTTTATTTTCCCACACAAGACTTCAACATATCTAACAGTCTCAATTGGTGATATTGTGTCTCTATTAGCAAGTTTAATAGTAACGTCTATGTCTTGTATCTCTGCGGGTGTTATGTCATTCATAATTTCTTGATATAAGGAATAAGGAATAGCACTCACACTAGCACCTATGTCACATAAACCATGATAATAGTGATCTCCTATTTTAACTGAGATAACGGGCATGCCAACAACAGGTCTATGTTTATATTGTTTATCAGGTTTGGCAATTCTAGTAGCTTCTTCACAGAAGTAAATAACATGTCCATCCATATCTTCTTATAAGAGATCATTAACCATAGCAATACTAGGTTCTAATTTAATTTATTCATCAGGTTTAGCTGTTCTAATATTGCTTTTGTTAACCATAGTTGAAACTTTAGCATGTTCTTCTCCTAACAGGAAAAGGTGCTTTCTCAATGTAAGCCAAAGGAACAACTGGATCAACATTATAAAGTATAGTTTCTTCTTTAACTGGTACCAGTTCTTTAATTTCTTCTTTAATAGGTGGGTGATATTTAAACCACTTCTATTTAGGGAGTTCAACATGAGTAGCAAATGATTCACAAAAGGAGGCTACTATCTCAGAGTCAAGTCCATATTTAGTGCTAAACTTTTGAAAAGCATCGGTATTCATAAAATATTTAACACAATCATACTTAAGATTAATACCTGACTCTTTACCTTCATCGAGTTCCCAATCTTCAGAGTTGCGTTTAATTCTTTCAAAAATATCCCACCGGAATTCAATAGTCTTCTTCATAAAAGAACCAGCACAAGAAGTATCAAGCATGGTTTGATCATTACGAGAAAGCCGAGCATAAAAATTCTGGATAATAATTTCTCTTGAGAGCTCACGATTGGGGCATGAGTATAACATTGACTTAATCCTCCCCCAAGCTAGAGCGATACTTTCTCCTTCACGAGGCCAAAAATTATATTATAATTCCAATCACGATGAACTAGATGCATAGGATAAATTTTTTGGTGAAATTCCCATTTCAATCATTCCAATTCCATGATCCAATATCATCGCATAGCCTATAGCATGCCAATGCTTTTCCCTTCAAAGATAAAGGGAAAACCTTTTTCATAACTTCATCCCTGGGTAAACCTACAAGCTTAAACAATCCACAAATTTGTTCCACATATATCAAGTGCATACCAGGATGTTCGGTTCCATCTCTGCATAAGGATTAGCTACCAGTTGTTCTATCATACCTGAAGGAAATTCAATATTTTCAATAGGTGCAGTAGGTTGAGGGGTAGCTAATTGTGGTTCTGGTCGAGGAGAAGATGCCCCGAACAAAGCACACTCAAAGGATTGTTTTCCATAGTAACAAGTGACAATAAATTTCAGCACACTATATAAATATTTCCTTACCAAATTCCACTTACCAAAGGCACTTCACTCCCCGGCAACGGTGCCAGAAAATAGCCTTGATGACCCACAAGTATAGGGGATCAATTGTAGCTCTTTTCGGTAAGTACGAGTGTCGAACCCAACGAGGAGCAGAAGGAAATGACAAGTAGTTTTCAGTAAGGTAATGTCTGCAAGTGCTGAAATTGTAAGTAGCGGAGTAGTTCGATAGCAAGATAATTTGTAACAAGCAAGTGACGATAGTAGTAACAAAAGTGCAGCAAGGTTGCCAATCCTTTTGAGGCAAAGGACAGGCCAAAATGCTCTCTTATGATAAGCAAAGCGTTCTTGAGGGTACACAGGAATTTCATCCAGTTACTTTCATCATTTAGGTTTAATTCGTGTTCTCTACTTTGATAATTTGATATGTGGGTGGACCGGTGCTTAGGTGTTGTTCTTACTTGAACAAACCTCCTACTTATGATTAACCCTCCCGCAAGCATCCGCAACTACGAGAAAAGTATTAAGAATAAATTCTAACCATAGCATTAAACTTTTGGATCCAATCAGTCCCTTACGGAATAGCGCATAAACTGGGGTTTAAGCTTCTGTCACTCTCGCAACCCATCATCTAATTGCTACTCAACAATGCATTCCCTTAGGCCCAAATATGGTGAAGTGTCATGTAGTCGACGTTCACATGACACCACTAAGGGAATCACAACATACATACTATCAAAATATCGAACACATATCAAATTCACATGATTACTTGCAACATGATTTCTCCCGTGACCTCAAGAACAAAAGTAACTACTCACAAATAATAATCATGCTCATGATTAAAGGAGTATTAAATAGCATAATGGATCTGAACATATAATCTTCCACCAAATAAACCATATAGTAATCAACTACAAGATGTAATCAACACTACTAGTCACCCACAAGCACCAATCTATAGTTCCGGTAACGAGATTGAACACAAGAGATGAACTATATAGGGTTTGAGATGAGATGGTGTTGTTGAAGATGTTGATGGAGATTGCCCTCCCCAAGATGGGAGAGTTGTTGGTAATGATGATGACGATGATTTCCCCCTCCGGGAGGGAAGTTCCCCCGGCGGAATCGATCCGCCGAAGGGAAAAAGTGCTCCTGCCCAAGTTCCGCCTCGAGACGGCGGCGCTCTGTCCCGAAAGTCCTCTACTTATTTTTCTAGGTCAAAATGACCTATACACCAGAAGATGGGCACCGGAGGTGGTCCTGGGTGAGCACAACCCACGAAGGCGCGCCTGGGCTCCCTGGCGCGCCCAGGTGGGTTGTGCCCACCGTGCCCCCTATGGTAGTTATTTCTGCAATATTCCTCAAATATTCCATAAAAAATCTCCGTGAAGTTTCAGCTTGTTTGGAGTTGTGCAGAATAGGTAGTCTGACATAGCTTTTCCAGGTCCAGATTTCCAGCTGCCGGAATTCTCCCTCTTGGTGTGTACCTTGCATATTATGGGAGAAAAGGCATTAGAATTACTCCAAAAAGCATTATTATGGATAAAAACATTATAATAACAGTAAGAAAACATGATGCAAAATGGACGTATCACTAACCTTTCTTGGACTGTGTTGAAGTGATGTCGGTTCGGTCTATTATTTTGTCGGCCTGTTAACTTCCACTAGTAGCGACCTGCCCAGTTTATGGAATTTGCTGTCTGGTTTCCCTTTATTATCACTGGCGGCGAATTTTGATGCCCAGGGGATGTAATATGTTGTAACTTCTTTGTTGTATAGTCTAGGTTTATCCTTCGTCATGATGTTGTAATTTATTTGTTGTTTATGCTGTCGTCGCTCTGAGGAAAGGCGTAATCTTCGATCGGTGTGTAATGAGCCAATAGGTTAGGTTTATAAAATGATAATTTCTGTACTAAAACTGGTCGGTCGCCAATCGCTAGTACAGCCGAACCGTGGGCCTACAATCATCTTGGGCCATTAGTGGTCAAGTCTTAATCTGGCCCACTATTAGTTTCGGGCCTTTAAAAGGCCGAGTAAACCGCTTGCCTTAATTGGGCCGGAAAATTAAATAGGGTTTTAACAGGTTGAAAAGTAGATTCAACCTTAATTGTGGCGAACAAATCACAGGCCGACAACGTGTTGTAATACAAATCAGCCCATTCGTGTGACGGGCCATTAACAGGGTGAAATGTTTTTGGGCCCTTGCTGACCCAATTACCTGACGGGCGGGAAGCAGGCCGGATGTATAACGGGCCAAAATTAGACCCAACACTCTCAAGGGCCTTTAACGGGCCGATAGGCAGTTTGGGCTAGAATGTATCCATGAAGACTACGGGCCGTTAAGAAGCTGAAAGTAACTATGAACCATAATTAGGCACAGGTGCAGCCCGGGCCTTGGCCGAAAGTGAAACCGGGCCGAAAGAGGCCCATATGTAGACAGGGCCGCTGACAGGCCGGAAGTAATATCGGGCCGAACTGTTAAACGGGTCATTAAGAGGCCGAAGAGCAAATCAGGCCCCCAATGGGCCCAATGGCACAATAGTTGTTAAAAGGGATGTATCTGTTATGGACCATAATTTGTCCCAAGAAATGAAAGTCAGTTAACGGGGCGGATCAGGTATGGACCGTAATTTGTCCCATTGCAGGCTGTTAACGGGAAGGATCTAATATGGGCCGTAAACTGGCCCAGAATATTGCAGTCATTTAACGGCCCGTATCTGATGTGGGCTATAATTTGGTCCAGAAAATGTTAGGCTGTTAACGGGCCGGCCCAATAGATCTGACGAAATCTTGTGGGCTTGTTCCTGGCCAGCTTTTAAACCTATATGGGCCTCTATTGGGCCGTCTCATGTGCCAATATTTCATTGGCGATTCTTGTCAAATGAAGGTTGACATCTGTCCCAGCGCTGAGCCGACACGTGGATCGTCGGGGAATGAGAATTTTACACGTGGAAAATCGCCATTGGTCCGGGCTGTTAACGGGTTATCAGATCCAAACTGGAACCCGATAGCTGAACGGCGACCCGTTACGGTGGATGCCACGTGTCGGTAACCCTTGACGAAAGCACTTCTATGACGCGCGATTTATCGTCATGGAAGTGGGCACTTCTTTGATGATAATTTTGGTAATGTCATGAAATACTTCTACGACAGCACATGTATGACTATCTTGATTCTGTCATAAAATCGGCATGGATGTACATGCATGACAGAAAACGTGACCTATTGTGACAAACACGTATCATCACGAAAGTGTATTTTTTGTAGTGGAGGTTAGGGTTTCACGAGGTTCAACTTCATTTCCATCATCCACATCCTCAACATATGGATCATTAGTGTGTGGTGGAAGATCTTCTTCTTCATATTCCATTTGTTGAGGTTCATCATCAATGATTGCACTTTCTTGTTCTTGCTCTTGGTGATGATCTTGTTCTTGAAGATGATCATGGTGAGGGACTTGATCTTCTTATTGTAGTTGAACAACGGGCATTGTTTGAGCAGTAGGAGCTTGAGGTGGTATGGGTGTTGAAATGGCTTGATTGTAACACCCTGGATGTAAACTTCCCCTTTTGGGCAATATATCAATTTGGCCTCATCCAATTCTTGTGGGTCCTTGTCTTGCTTGGCCTCTTTGGTTTGGCTATGTTGGGTTTTCTCTTTTCTTTGTTTTGCTTCTTTTGCCATTTTGCATTTGTGCCTATTGTCATTTTTGCATTCCCTTCTTATCATGTGGATGTGGTGTTCTCTTACATGTCATATGGTGGTGGTTTTCCCTTGCATGTCATGTTGTGCATGTGCCATTCTCATTTTTGCATTACCATCTCCTCCTTCCCTCTACTTCTTTCTCTTTCAATGCCATATATTCCCTCTCTCAATTAATGTTCATCTCCTCCTAAAAATCTTGCTTGTTGCACTAAACCTCTCTGCCCAAATATTTCCTCATTTAAAGTTGTTATGGTCGGTTCAAATGGCACAAGTTTGAAATATTTCCAAACTTGCATTATTTTTCTACCTTTAAAAATGTCCATTTCAATTTATTTAAATAGAGGAGAATTCCAGGAGTGTGGGGATATTTTCCTTTCACTCTAAATCTTTTCTTTTCTTTCTGCACTTTCTTTCTCTTCCTTTTTATTTTTGAAAAAGGAAAAGGGAGAAGAGGCAGCAGCAGCAGCGCAGCCCAGCAGCCCCTCTCCACCTGGGCCACGGCCTCCCCGAGCCGGCCCAGCTTCCTCAGCCTCGCAGCCCAGAAGGAAGGCGCGCCAGCCCGCACCGGTTCCCTCTCTCTGTCTTCGCGCACCCACGCCCGTGCCTACCCCCGCTAGCCCCCTTCCACGTGGCAGCTTCGGCCCCGCCTGGCAGCGACCGACCCGCGTTTCTCACCCACCTTTCCCCTCTCTCCATGCATGGGGACCCCGAGCCGGAGAGCACGAGCTCGGCCGCGCCTAGCCCCTTCTTATTCCCCTTCACACAATCGAACCCTAGGGTTCCCTCTCCCTCTCGCCGCCGCCAGTAAACCCCCAAGATCGCCGCCCGCTCGGACCCGCGCGATCGGCGTGGCCTGCGTCGCCGGCGCGCTCTCCGCCACCACGACCCGGCGGCCCGTGTCCTTCTTCTTCCTCGTCGTCGTCTCGACCACGACGCCGTCACGGGGCCCGGGCGCCAAGTCCGACGACGCCTGCTCCTGTTTTCCTCTCGGTCGAGTTCCGGCGATCTTGAGCTCGATCTCGCCGCCGTCCGCCTGCCTCCGTCGCCGATCCTTTGTCCTAGGGTAAGGAGGTATACTCCCCTTCCTCCTGCTCCTTCTCGCCGTCGTTGGTTCTCCGTAGATTAGGTCCGCCCGTGGTCTTATCGCGCCCGGCGTGCTCGGCGTGCTCGTAGTAGTTTAGGTTCAGAGTTGTTTTGGCGCGTGTTTGCTGCTGCTAGCCACGCCGGGCTTGCCCGCAAGACCCCGTGATGCCCCCTCATGCGTGCCGTCGTGGCCAAGGGCGCAGAGCCTCGTGGCCGCGCTGTTTCGCCGGCGTTATCGGTTGTTGTCTCTGTTCTTAGATCAGCCTGGCAGTGTTGGTCAAGTGGCCAGCTTCACGATCTTACCGAACCCCTTCCCTAGCCGAGTTGGTTGACCCCTGCTCACACCGCGGCGACACTGGTTCGAACCCCAGCGCGCCACTCCCCCTTTTATTTTTGTTTTCGCTGTCCTTCGTGCGCCTCCTCAGCAGTCGAGATAAGCCCCGAGGCTTTTCCTTTGTCGATCGCCGCCCCAGCCCAAAGGGTAACAGGGAGGGTTTCCACCGGGAGACCGGGTTCAATCCCCACGGGCTCTTTTCTTCCCCCTTTTAACCTGTTAACCTCTGCCTCTATGATGTGGGTCACCCCTGTCACCTCTCAAAGACCCTCCTCCGTGCTTATTTTATTTTTCTTTCCATTTACAGCTTTGTATCATTTCTGTTTTAGGCAAGTCCAAATCTGGACCTTTCCAAATCTGAAACCGCCACTTCATTAGTTTCCTTTTTAGGCAGGTTTTGACTTATTGTTTTTGTGATGTTTTCCTAATGCAACCCTAACATATTATATATGTTTTGGGGTAGAAAATCCCACCAACTCAGTGGTGTCATTGGTTTTTGCATTTGGGCAAGTTTGTGTTCATGTCTTTTTGCATCATCATTAGGTGTCGTTTTATGATGGGCATATTTAATTGATTGTGCTATGAGGTAGTTTGCACACATGCATGGTTTTGTTCATCATGTTGTTATCGTAGGTTTCTCACCATTCTTGTTTTGCCCGTCATATCCAATCCGTGCATCCGTTTCCGGTGATCTCTATATTGATTTCTAACGAAATCACCTCATCTTTCCGATGGCATGCTTGGTTTGCCAAGATGATGCCTGGTTTTCCATTTACCTTCCGGAGTGCTCTTACGCTTTGCATATCACATCTTGCATTTCATGTCATGTTGCATCATGTTGATTGTGCATTGCACCGTGTTTTACTATGGTTCCTTGTTTTGTTGTTGCTTTGGGTAGAGCCGGGAGACGAGAACGTTTACGAGGAACCTATTGAGAACGTTTTAGAGGATCAAGCTTTCGACAACTCGAGAACATTGCGCAAGATGATCATACCCTCGAAATCACTTCTATCTTTGCTATGCTAGTTGCTCGCTCTTTTGCTATGCCTATGCTGCGATGCCTACCACTTGATATATCATGCCACCCATATTGCCATGTCATCTCTAACCATCCTTTCCTAGCAAACCGTTGATTGGCTATGTTACCGCTTCGCTCAGCCCCTCTTATAGCGTTGTTAGTTGCGGTGGAGCTGAAATTTGTTCCTTGTTGAACATGGAGATGTTGTTCCTCTTGGAACATGTTTACTTGTTGGGGATATCACAATATATAAATATATCTGCTATGTTTAACACATCTATATACTTGGTAAAGGGTGGAAGGCTCGGCCTTATGCCCGTGTTTTGTTCCACTCTTGCCACCCTAGTTTCCGTCATACCGGTGTTATGTTCCTTGATTTTGCGTTCCTTACACGGTTGGGTGATTTATGGGACCCCCTTGACAGTTCGCTTTGAATAAGACTTGTCCAGCAAGGCCCAACATTGGTTTTACCATTTGCCACCTAAGCCTTTTCCCCCGGGTTTTCGCGAGCCCGAGGGTCATCTTATTTTAAACCCCCCGGGCCAATGCTCCTCTGAGTGTTGGTCCAAACTAGAGCCACTTGCGGTGCCACCCTGAGGCAACTTGGGGCATCTTCGGTTGCCGTACGTACTGCTCATCCGGATGTGCCCTGAGAACGAGATATGTGCAGCTCCTATCGGGATTTGTCGGCACAATCGGGCGGTCTTGCTGGTCTTGTTTTATTGCTGTCGAAATGTCTTGTAGTCCGGGATTCCGAGATTGATCGGGTCTTCCCGGTAGAAGGAATAATCCTTCGTTGACCGTGAGAGCTTATAATGGGCTAAGTTGGGACACCCCTGCAGGGTAATATCTTTCGAAAGCCGTGCCCGCGGTTATGAGGCAGATGGGAATTTGTTAATGTCCGGTTGTAGAAAACCTAAAGTTGACCTCAATAAAATACACCTCAACCGCGTGTGTAACCGTGATGGTCTCTTCTCGGCGGAGTCCGGGAGGTGAACACGGTGTTGGAGTTATGTCTGACGTAAGTAGTTCAGGATCACTTCTTGATCAATACTAGTTTCACGACCGTGCTTTGCTTCTCTTCTCGCTCTCTTTTGCGATGTAGCCACCATATATGCTAGTCGCTGGCTGCAGCTCCACTTTACTACTATGTCCTTCCTAAAGCTTAAATAGTCTTGATCTCGCGGGTGTGAGATTGCTTGAGTCCCGTGACTCACGATACTTCAAACACAGTTGCAGGTTCCGATGAGGCCAAGGCAGTTGATTCCACCGAGCTCAAGTGGGAGTTCGACGAGGAACGTGGTCGTTACTATGTGTCGCTTCCAGATGATCAGAGTGGTGCCCAGTTGGGACGATTCGGGATCTGTGTTAGCAGTTGGGGTATCTTCTTTATTTTGGTTCCGTAGTCGGACCTTGAGTGTACTCAATGATGTATGTTTAATTATGTACTGTGTGTGTGGCGATTGTAAGCCAACTATGTACCTTTCTCCTTAAATTATTACATGGGTTGTGTGAAGATTACCTCACTTGCGACATTGCTTTCAATGCGGTTATGCCTCTAAGTCGTGCCTCGACACGTGGGAGATATAGCCGCATCGGGGCGCATGAGTTGGTAATCGAGCCTTCCCGACTTAGGAGCCCCTACTAGGATTGTTTGTCGACGTTGTTGAGTCTAGAATGGAAAATGTTTTGAGTCTTAGGATTATATATATCGGAGAGATAGGATTCTTTTTGCTTCCCAGTCCCTTCGACCTTCCGGTGAGGTATCCCGACGAGAGTTTTGACTCTTCTCTTCTCAAATTTCACTAAAATTTTTTTAGGATCACGTGGGTATCTTGGAATCGTTCGATGGTTTTGTGACGAGAACATTGTTCTTGGTGCCTCGACATTTAGGGGTTGTGGCGGTGTCCCGGGAGTTGAGCTCCGAGGTGTTGTCGCCACAATTTTATCGCTGCAGCTCGAATACCGAGTTTTGCCGACATCGAAATCTCTTTTGTACAGTTGTTGGTGAGATAACCCCGATAGCCCAAAGATCTTGTGGCGAAAAGGGAGTATTGCCATGACTTGTATAACGGATGTTTTTCAAGGTCGAGGTACACGATTTCGAGGATTTCTTGGTTATGTGTTGACGGATGGATACAAATGGATCTAGGTATTGTTAGTTTGGGTGATATATATTGTGTCCCTGTATCCCCAACACCAGATTGCATAACCAGAAAGTTTCGGAGTTTATAGGTGGGAATTCTAGTAGCTTACGTGATATTCTTTCCGACGGATGTATGATTTGAGATTGGGGTTCAACGCTCTAGTGGTCCGCCCATTCACGGTCGATTCTGATGGTCGCGAGACGCCTTAAAGAATCCTTGGCTATGCTGATTCGGGACGCCTTGTTAGTCATTCGTGACGTCCGCTATACGTCGTGGTCCGTGTGGGCCCCACCACAACACTTTGAGCGAAATCTCTATCATGTGTTTGTTCCGGCTCATTTTAGAAGCCAACCTTTTGTTTTCAGTTTTGATATTCGGATTGTTTCTCAGACAGATGTTATTTCCATATCTATATCTAAGTGGCTTCTCTCCTTAATGGATGTGTGATGATTAACTTTGGAATTCATTCGTTCATTCTTGTTCGAATGTTTATTGTGAAGACTATATGTTGCAATTTCTATCCGTTGATTCTACTTATCATTTGTCTATCAAAGGACTAACGGATGTCACCCTCTTCAGATGGCTCCGCCAACGCCGCGTCAATCCGGATCGCAATGATGGGGATCATCGAATCCTCCACCTCCACCTCCGCCTCCGTAAGCACGGCAAGCTATCATGGCAGCCACCAATGCCAATGCTCGATGATTTTGCAGCTCTTGCAAGAACGTACTCGAGGGCAAGGCAATCAAGGCAATCAAGGCAATCAAGGTCAAGGCAACAATCAGCCACACTTTGCTACTCTCGGTCGTTTCTCGCTAATCACCAAGTCTTTCGGTTTACGTGTTGAGGCAACAGACGCCGATGATTGGTTAGTGGACATCTGCAAGCACTTTGATCTGTAGCAATGTCGGACCGAGGACTTTGTCAAGTTTGCATCGCTTCAACTCAAAGATCAAGCTGCTGAGTGGTTCCACAATACAAAGATTCCAGAGGAGGTCGTGTCATTACACGGGATGAGTTCCGCCGTGATTTCGAGCTCATCACATTCAAGAGTGTTGTTGAGAGCAAGCGTGAGGAGTTCCGCAATCTCAAGCAAGGCACCTTGTCTGCCTATCAATACAATATCCAGTTCGAAGCTCGCTGCGTTTTGCTAAGCAAGATGTACCGATGAAAGGAGTATGATCTATCGCTTCGGAGGTGGTCCGAGAGAAGATCTGCAATTACCTCTTGTGCTGTTTGAGCGAGATAAGTATGATGATTTCTACAACATGGCACTCAAGCAAGAAGCAGCACAGCTCAAATGCGAGGCTTCTAAGAAGAGAATCAGGATGCAGTTCAGTCCTCCTCGTCCTCTCAAGTGGCAGCCAAGCAGCAAGTTTTATCTGCCCCTCCTCCGTTCCGCCACCTTACCAAGAAGAACTCAGGTGGCGTGGATCTTCCCACCCACCCAACCCAAGCTATCGAACAAGTCTAATTCTCAAGCTCCAAGGTCAAGTGCTCCTTACCACCGTCCGCTCTCGAGGTCACTTGCAACAAGTGTCGCAGAAGGGTCACTATCTAACAAGTGCTTCAACCAGAGGCGCCTTCCGCCTCCTCCTCTGTGAAATCTTCCAAGAATGCAAAGGTCAAGCACAATCCCAAGTATGCCAAGGTCAATATGATGAATGCAGCTCAGGCAGAGGATTCTTCAGATGTGCTAATGGGTAATCTCTCAGTTAATGATATTCCTGCAAAAGTTTTATTTGATACTGGTGCATCGCTTTCTTTCATTTCAAGACCTTTTGTTGCCAAGCATGAGTTGGTGACAGAAGAGATTCCTATTCCTCTGAAGATCATATCCCCGGGTAAACAGATGACTTCTCGAGTGTTGGTTCCCAATGTCTCTATCAAGATGGGCGATTATAGATTTCTTTCTAAACCAGTGGTTCTTGGCGACTCGGATATTGATCTTATTCTCGGGATGGACTGGCTTTATCAGCACAAAGCTCAGCTTGATTGTGCCGCCAGGGAAATTCAATTGACTCATTCTTCTAATGATGTGATCATCTATGCCTCTCGTGATGAAACTATTCGGTTGTTTTCTCTCAATGAGAAGGGCGAATTGAATGCCATCTCTCGATTCCAAATGTTTGTGAGTACCAAGATGTCTTTCCGAAGAGCTTCCGGTATGCCTCCTCATCGCCAGCTTGAGTTCATTATCGATCTTGAGCCCGCATCGAACCCGCTTGCAAGCGTCCATACAAGCTTGGACCTGATGAGCTGAGGGAATTGAAGAAGCAGCTCGATGAACAAGAGCGTCTGGTTTGATCGGACCGAGTTCATCTCCTTGGGGTTGTGGTGTTCTTTTGTCCGAAGAAGGATGGCTCGGACCGACTTTGTGTCGATTACCGTCCATTGAATAAGAAGACAATCAAGAACAAGTATCCACTTCCCAACATCAATGAGCTTTTCGAGCAACTCAAAGGTGCTACGTTGTTCTCTAAGCTTGACCTTCGTATGGGGTATCATCAGATTCGCATTCGTGAACAAGATATTCCCAAGACAGATTCGAACAAGCTTTGGTTCTTATGAATATACTTGTCATGTCCTTCGCCTCGTCAATGCTCCTCCAACTTTCTCTCGGATGATGAACTTCATATTCAATCCTTACACCAATGAATTCGTCTTGGTCTATCTTGATGATATCTTGGTCTTCTCCAAGAATAAGAAGGATCATGCCAAACATTTGCGATTGGTGCTAGACAAGCTCGAGAGTACCAATTCTATGCTAAGTTCTCCAAATGTGAATTCGGCTTGATGAAGTGCTTTATCTTGGTCATATCATCTCTGCCAAGGGCATCGCTGTTGATCCCGAGAAGGTGTCCGCAATTGTGAATTGGGAACCTCCTCAGAATGTCAAGCAGCTCCGCAGCTTTCTTGGTCTTGCAAGCTATTGCCGAAGGTTCGTTGAGAACTTCTCCAAGATTGCAAAGCCTCTTTCCAACCTCCTCCAGAAGCAGGTGAAGTATGTCTGGTCTCCCGAGTGTGACGTTGCTTTCAAGACTCTCAAAGAGAAACTCGTCACAGCTCCTGTTCTGACTCCTCCTGATGAATCCAAGCCATATGAAGTGTTCTGTGATGCTTCTCTTCAAGGTCTCGGTGCTGTGTTAATGCAAGAGAAGAGAGTTGTGGCTTATACCTCTCGCCAGTTGAAGCCCAACGAGAAGAACTACCCCACTCACGATCTTGAGTTGGCGGCAGTTGTCCATGCTTTGATTACTTGGAGACATCTCTTGTTGGGAAGGAAAGTGGACATTTTCACTGATCACAAGAGTCTCAAGTACATCTTCACTCAGCCTAACCTCAACCTCAGGCAGACTCGATGGGTCGAAATGATTCAAGAGTACAACCCAAGTATTGAGTATACTCCGGCAAAGCCAATGTCATTGCAGACGCTTTGAGCAGAAAGCTTATCGCAATGCCTAATCCTCAAGCCCTTTCACCGGATCTCGTGAATCTTTCCGCAAGCTGAATCTTCAAGTTGTTCCTCAAGGCTTTCTTGCCAACCTCATAGTCTCTCCTACTTTGGAAGATCAGATTCGTGAGGCTCAACTTCTGGATACCATGGTGAAGAAAGTGAAACGTGGTATCGACAAGGGCATTTCAAGTACAAGTGCTTCCGTTGATGACAAAGACACTCTGTTCTTTGAGGACCGGATTGTGGTTCCTAAGGGTGATCTGAGAAAAGTCATTATGAACGAGGCTCACAATTCGCTCCTATCCATTCATCCTGGAAGTACGAAGATGTACCATGACCTCAAGCAGTCATATTGGTGGACTCGAATGAAGCGAGAAATTGCTCAATTCGTGAATGAATGTGATGTCTGCAGAAGAGTGAAAGCAGAACACCAAAGACCAGCTGGACACCTTCAACCTCTTGCTATTCCTGAATGGAAGTTTGATCATATTGAAATGGACTTCGTGACTGGCTTTCCAAAGTCCAAGCGTGGAAATGATGCTATCTTCGTTGTCATTGACAAGCTTACTAAAGTGGCTCATTTTCTTCCTATCAAAGAATCTATCACTGCAGCTCGGTTGGCGAGCTATACACCTCCGTGGATTGTCTCCTTGCACGGCATTCCACAAGTGATCTCTTCGCACCGTGGCAGCATCTTTACCTCCAAGTTCGGGAGTCTTTTGAAGGCCATGGGCACCAACATTCGCTTCAGCACAGCTTTCCATCCTCAAACAAGTGGCCAAGTCGAGCGAGTTAATCAAATTCTTGAAGATATGCTCGGGGCTTGTGTCATTTCCTTCGTATGAAGTGGGAAGATTGTCTTCCTTATGCCGAGTTCTCTTACAACAACAGCTTCCAAGCGAGTTCGGCAAGGCCCCATTCGAAATTCTCTATGGCGAAAAGTGCCGTACTCCTCTCAATTGGTCCGAGACAGTGAACGCCAACTTCTTGGCAATGACTTGATCACGTATGTAAGAAATGTGCAAGGTCATTCGTGAGAATCTCAAAGCCGCCGCAATCGCGCCGTAAGAGCTATTATGATGATAAGCACCGTGATGTGGCTTTTGAAATCGGAGACCATGTCTACCTCCGCGTCTCCAATGAAAGGTACTGCCGCCCGGTATCAAAGGAAGCTTGCCCCTAGATACGTGGGTCCTTTCAAGATCATTGGGAAAAGAGGCGATCTCGCCTATCAACTTGAGCTTCCATCCAACTTTGCCAACGTACACGATGTGTTTCACGTGTCATAGCTTCGCAAGTGCTTCAAGACTCCTGAACGCACTATCAACTTCGAAGAGATTGACCTTCAAGAAGATCTCTCTTATCGTGAGCACCCCGTTGCTATTCTTGAAGAAACCGAGCGCAAGACTCGCAACAAGTCAATCAAATTCCTGAAAGTGAAGTGGTCACACCATTCCGACCGAGAAGCTACCTGGGAGCGCGAGGATCACCTCCGTTCTGAGTATCCGGAGCTCTTTCAGTCCTAGATCTCGGGACGAGATCCTCTTGTAGTGGTGGAGTGTTGTAACACCCTGGATGTAAACTTCCCCTTTTGGGCAATATATCAATTTGGCCTCATCCAATTCTTGTGGGTCCTTGTCTTGCTTGGCCTCTTTGGTTTGGCTATGTTGGGTTTTCTCTTTTCTTTGTTTTGCTTCTTTTGCCATTTTGCATTTGTGCCTATTGTCATTTTTGCATTCCCTTCTTATCATGTGGATGTGGTGTTCTCTTACATGTCATATGGTGGTGGTTTTCCCTTGCATGTCATGTTGTGCATGTGCCATTCTCATTTTTGCATTACCATCTCCTCCTTCCCTCTACTTCTTTCTCTTTCAATGCCATATATTCCCTCTCTCAATTAATGTTCATCTCCTCCCTAAAAATCTTGCTTGTTGCACTAAACCTCTCTGCCCAAATATTTCCTCATTTAAAGTTGTTATGGTCAGGTTCAAAAATGGCACAAGTTTGAAATATTTCCAAACTTGCATTATTTTTCTACCTTTAAAAATGTCCATTTCAATTTATTTAAATAGAGGAGAATTCCAGGAGTGTGGGGATATTTTCCTTTCACTCTAAATCTTTTCTTTTCTTTCTGCACTTTCTTTCTCTTCCTTTTTATTTTTGAAAAAAGAAAGGGAGAAGAGGCAGCAGAAGAAGCGCAGCCCAGAGCCCCTCTCCACCTGGGCCACGGCCTCCCCGAGCCGGCCCAGCTTCCTCAGCCTCGCAGCCCAGAAGGAAGGCGCGCCAGCCCGCACCGGTTCCCTCTCTCTGTCTTCAAGACCCACGCCTGTGCCTACCCCCGCTAGCCCCTTCCACGTGGCAGCTTGCCCCCTGCAGCGACCGACCGCGCTTTCTCACCCACCTTTCCCCTCCTCTCGCCAGCGCCATGGGGACCCCGAGCCGGAGAGCACGAGCTCGGCCGCGTCGCCCTAGCCCCTTCTTATTCCCCTTCACAAATCGAACCCTAGGGTTCCCTCTCCCTCTCTCGCCGCCGCCAGTAGGAAACCCCCAAGATCGCCGCCCGCTTTCGGACCCGAGCGATCCGAGGGCGCCTCTGCCGCCGCGCGCTCTCCGCCACCACGACCCGCGGCCGTGTCCTTCTTCTTCCTCGTCGTCGTCTCGACCACGACGTCGTCTCACGGGGCCCGGGCGCCAAGTCCGACGACGCCTCGTTCTGTTTTCCTCTCGGTCGAGTTCCGGCGATCTTGAGCTCGATCTCGCCCGTCCGCCCGCCTCCGTCCGCCGATCCTTTGTCCTAGGGTAAGGAGGTATACTCCCTTCCTCCCTGCTCCTTCTCGCCGCCGTTGGTTCTCCGTAGATTAGGGTCCGCCCGTGGTCTTATCGCGCCTGGCGTGCTCGGGCGTGCTCGTAGTAGTTTAGGTTCAGAGTTGTTTTGGCGCGTGTTTGCTGCTAGCCACGCCGGGCTTGCCCCTGCAAGACCCCGTGATGCCCCCTCATGCGTGCCGCTCGTGGCCAAGGGCGCAGAGCCTCATGTGGCCGCCGTTGCTTCGCCAAGCGTTATCGGTTGTTGTCTCTGTTTAGATCAGCCTGGCAGTGTTGGTCAAGTGGCCAGCCTTCAGCGATCTTACCAACCCCTTCCCTAGCCGAGTTGGTTGACCCCTGCTCTCACCATGGCGACTGGTTCGAACCCCAGCGCCACTCCCCCTTTTATTTTTGTTTTCGCTGTCCTTCGTGCGCCTCCTCAGAGTCGAGATAAGCCCCGAGGCTTTTCCTTTGTCGGCCGCGCATCCCAGCCCGGTGGTAACAGGGAGGGTTTCCACCGGGAGACCCGGTTCAATCCCCGAGCTCTTTTCTTCCCCCTTTTAACTCGTTAACCTCTGCCTCTATGACAAGGGTCACCCTGTCACCTCTCAAACCCTCCTCCAGGCTTATTTTATTTTTCTTTCCATTTACAGCTTTGTATCATTTCTGTTTTAGGCAAGTCCAAATCTGGACCTTTCCAAATCTGGAAATTGCCACTTCAGTTAGTTTCCTTTTTAGGCAGGTTTTGACTTATTGTTTTTGTGATGTTTTCCCTAATGCAACCCTAACATATTATATATGTTTTTGGGGTAGAAAAATCCCACCAACTCAATGGTGTCATTGGTTTTTGCATTTGGGCAAGTTTGTGTTCATGTCTTTTTGCATCATCATTAGGTGTCGTTTTATGATGGGCATATTTAATTGATTGTGCTATGAGGTAGTTTGCACACATGCATGGTTTTGTTCATCATGTTGTTATCGTAGGTTTCTCACCATTCTTGTTTTGCCCGTCATATCCAATCCGTGCATCCGTTTCCGGTGATCTCTATATCGATTTCTAACGAAATCACCTCATCTTTCCGATGGCATGCTTGGTTTGCCAAGATGATGCCTGGTTTTCCATTTACCTTCCGGAGTGCTCTTACGCTTTGCATATCACATCTTGCATTTCATGTCATGTTGCATCATGTTGATTGTGCATTGCACCGTGTTTTACTATGGTTCCTTGTTTTGTTGTTGCTTTGGGTAGAGCCGGGAGACGAGAACGCTTACGAGGAACCTGTTGAGAACGTTTTCGAGGATCAAGCTTTCGACAACTCTGAGAACATTGCAGGCAAGATGATCATACCCTCGAAATCACTTCTATCTTTGCTATGCTAGTTGCTCGCTCTTTTGCTATGCCTATGCTGCGATGCCTACCACTTGATATATCATGCCACCCATATTGCCATGTCAGCTCTAACCATCCTTTCCTAGCAAACCGTTGATTGGCTATGTTACCGCTCGCCAGCCCTCTTATAGCGTTGTTAGTTGCGGTGGAGCTGAAATTTGTTCCTTGTTGGAACATGGAGATGTTGTTCCTCTTTGGAACATGTTTACTTGTTGGGGATATCACAATATATAAATATATCTGCTATGTTTAACACATCTATATACTTGGTAAAGGGTGGAAGGCTCGGCCTTATGCCCGGTGTTTTGTTCCACTTTGCCACCCTAGTTTCCGCCATACCGGTGTTATGTTCCTTGATTTTATGCTCCTTACACGGTTGGGTGATTTATGGGACCCCTTGACAGTTCGCTTTGAATAAGACTTGTCCAAAGAAGGCCCAACATTGGTTTTACCATTTGCCACCTAAGCCTTTTCCCCCGGGTTTTCGCGAGCCCGAGGGTCATCTTATTTTCAACCCCCGGGCCAATGCTCCTCTGAGTGTTGGTCCAAACTAGAGACACTTGCGGTGCCACCCCGAGGCAACTTGGGGCATCTTCGGTTGCCGTCGACGATCGCTCATCCGGATGTGCCCTGAGAACGAGATATGTGCAGCTCCTATCGGGATTTGTCGGCACAATCGGGCGGTCTTGCTGGTCTTGTTTTATTGCTGTCGAAATGTCTTGTAGTCCGGGATTCCGAGATTGATCGGGTCTTCCCGGTAGAAGGAATAATCCTTCGTTGACCGTGAGAGCTTATAATGGGCTAAGTTGGGACACCCCTGCAGGGTAATATCTTTCGTAAGCCGTGCCCGCGGTTATGAGGCAGATGGGAATTTGTTAATGTCCGGTTGTAGAAAACCTAAAGTTGACCTCAATAAAATACACCTCAACCGCGTGTGTAACCGTGATGGTCTCTTCTCGGCGGAGTCCGGGAGGTGAACACGGTGTTGGAGTTATGTCTGACGTAAGTAGTTCAGGATCACTTCTTGATCAATACTAGTTTCACGACCGTGCTTTGCTTCTCTTCTCGCTCTCTTTTGCGATGTAGCCACCATATATGCTAGTCGCTGCTGCAGCTCCACTTTACTACTATGTCCTTCCTAAAGCTTAAATAGTCTTGATCTCGCTGGTGTGAGATTGCTGAGTCCCGTGACTCACGGATACTTCCAAACACAGTTGCAGTTCCGATGAGGCCAAGTGCAGTTGATTCCACCGAGCTCAAGTGGGAGTTCGACGAGGAACGTGGTCGTTACTATGTGTCGCTTTCCAGATGATCGAGAGTGGTGCCCAGTTGGGACGATTCGGGATCTGTGTTAGCAGTTGGGGTATCTTCTTTATTTTGGTTCCGTAGTCGGACCTTGAGTGTACTCTGAATGATGTATGTTTAATTATGTACTGTGTGACGTGGCGATTGTAAGCCAACTATGTACCTTTCTCCCTTAAATTATTACATGGGTTGTGTGAAGATTACCTCACTTGCGACATTGCTTTCAATGCGGTTATGCCTCTAAGTCGTGCCTCGACACGTGGGAGATATAGCCGCATCGGGGGCGTTACATTGATGATGTGTGAAACTTCCATCTTCTTCATCATCATGAGGTTCTTGTTCCATTGGAAGAAGAGCACCAACACCCATGATCAAAATATCTTGAGAAGGACCTACATCACTTAGATCAACTTGCTCCCCATGGGAGCCACTAAATTCATCAGACACCACGTCACAAGTTTCTATAACACATCCATTGGATTTGTTCTAGTCTCTGTAGGCGTGAGAGTTTGATCCATAACCAACAAATATGCCCTCAATTGTTTTGGATTGAAATTTTGCTAACCGTTCTCTCTTATTGAGGATGAAACATTTGCACCCAAATACATGAAAGTACTTGACATTTGGCTTGTTCCCGGTTAGGAGCTCATACGGAGTCTTCTCCAATATCGTGAGGAGGAAGAGCCGGTTTGATGCATGGCATGCGGTGTTGACAGCCTCGGCCCAAAAACTATGTGGTGACTTGTATTCATCCAACATGGACCTTGCCATTTCCACAAGTGTACGGTTCTTCCTCTCGGCTACACCATTTTGTTGTGGAGTGTAGGGTGCGGAATATTGATGCTCAATCCCTTCATCACTAAGGAATTCTTCCAAGGTGTAGTTCTTGAACTCGGAGCCATTATCACTTCTTATTTCCAAGATTTCTTTGTCAATCTTGCGTTGGACTTGCTTGGAAAAATCGGTGAAGGTAATCCTCGTCTCGTGCTTGGACTTGAGGAAAAATACCCATGTATATCTTGAGTAATCATCAACAATGACAAGTCCATACTTTTTCCCACTAAGACTATCCCATGAAGGAGGCCCAAAGAGATCCACATGAAGTAACTCCAAAGGCCTTGAGGTAGATACAATATTCTTGGATGGGTGCTTTGATCAATGTTGCTTCCCGGCTATGCATGCACTACACACACGATCTTTCTCAAAAGAGACATTGGTTAGTCCAAGGAAGTGGTTACCCTTTGGAACCGTGAAGGACATATCGTCTTTGCATCATGTCGTTTTCTTCATACATGTTCTAGCACCCTTGAAGCGGAAGTTTCAGCATGTGCAGAAGGCATTACACTTGCCCTGGAGTAGAGCACGGAGCCTTTTATCGTCCAAAAGGATTGTTATGTGGCTGCTCAAATGCTTATGGATGACAAGCCAAATAGATCTTTAGTGGCTGCTTTAGTCGAGGAAGGAAAACTACTACTTAAATCTAGGCGTGATTATTCTATAGCACATGTTAGGAGAAGCCAAAATAATGTAGCTCATGCTTTAGCATAGATGGGTAGATCTACTCGCACGACTGTCTGGCTCCGCCATGGCCCAGACGAAATTGGCACTCTTTGCCAAGAGGATTGTAATGAACCACCTTGATTGATATGGAATTAATATTTTTTCGCAAAAAAAATAATAATCTTGTTTGGTTAGTTTGGGCTGTAATCACATACCACGGCATCAATTACCGATCCATTGCAAATCTGATTCCGCTCAAAATCGTGTATTAACAGAAACCGGAGGGACCCTCTCGCGACCATGCTAAAACTATTACCACGTCTTCCCTATCCAGCCTCATTGAGTTTGGCGGCGGCTCGGCGTGGCGGCTTACAAGGCCGTGGTCGCCGGTGGAGACTGGAGCATGCTGGTATAGCGTCCGGTGCCGACGAGCATGTGCGCCGTACCAAGTGGTCGGCATGGGTGAGGACCTGTAGGCCGAGCACACTAGTGAGGATGGAGAGTGGCTGGTGCCAGTGCACACCACCATGCCCACAACTAGCTTCGGTGCAGGCTTCAACAACACATCATCCAGCTGATCGAGGCAAGAATTCTCGTTGCTATCGTCGGTGGTGGACGCCAAGGTCGAGGAAGGGGATGGCTAGGCGGTTGATGTGCTGGCTGGGGAGTTCAGGTCAGCAGCTTTAAAGGCGCTAATGTCGCCGATGGGGATGAACCGAGTGCCCCGTTGTAGGGGGATTTGGATTATTTGCTCGACTTTACATGGGATTTGATGATTTACCCCAGCATTGTCTTAATGGCTAGTGGCATGGCCCCACCTGTCAATCTGGTGGTGGGTGGGGGGAGGGGATTATCAAGGTTTGGAGTAAAGCGTGGGCTAAGATCAAATTCCTCGTTGTAGGGCTGATTATGTTACAGTTGATTAAAGTAACCAAACAAATTCTCGTTTTTCTCCATTCCCTTTACAGTAACGGTGTAGCTTGATTGCGTTTGCGTTTCCTTCCGTGAACCAAACACCTCAGTCCTACTCCCTCCGTCCGAAAAAACTTATCCCTTAAATGGATGTATAGTTTTCCAATGGAGGGAGTACCTACGTATGCTCCTTAATGTGTGCGTCTTTCTAGAGAAGACATCTTGTCATTTGTCAACGCGCTGCCTCGGAGTCGGAGGCAGCTTGCTAGCAGGGCACGCACACGCAGGGTCGCAAAATTTATAAAATTTCTAATCAACCGGTGATGATGCCGAAGTAACACACACGCGGGCGCGACAGGAGGCCTTCAGGGTCAGCTGCCAACCCGGCGCGACGCGCGGCGACAACAGAAAACGGTGCCCCGAGCCGAGCCCCCGATGGTGCGTCGCAGTAAAAGCTCGCGCGTCAGTCAGACGAGCACTCCTCCCTCCCTCTGCGCCCCTGTCTCGCGCCGATGGAGTACCATAGCGGAGGCTACACACTGACAGCGGGCTACTGGAAAGGGTCGGCCTTCCATACCGTCCGTTCCCCTCTGTTGCTCGCTTCTTGTCAAACGTTGCCGGTCCCGAGCCCCATTCCTCGCTCCGACGTGCTGACTGGCGTGCTGCGTCGCTCCTCCGCACCAACACTCGCTGTAAATACACGCACGCACATCCAGCCAGCCATTGGGGGAGGTTCCATTCCATTCTCTTCAGCCTCGTAGCCCCACTCCCTCACCGGCCCCGGCTTGCCTTCTTCTTCGTCGTCTTCTTCTTCTTGGCAGCTCATTCGGTCTCCGTGCTGAACCAGATGGCGGTAAGTGTGCTGTGAGCCAGGCAAGGCATCCATGCCATCAAGCTCACTGACCCAGAACCGGAGTCCTCATTATCGTTTGGTCTTACTTGCAGAAAGCGAGGAGGCGTCGCGTGCCGGCGTTCGGGGAGTGGAACTACAACTACCACCACCACGAGCCGCAGGCGGCGGCGGCGGCACTTCCGCCGGCCGTTGTTGCACCGGCGGCCGCGTGCTACGCCACGCCGGAGCCGGAGGCCTGCAGCGACGTGTGGTTCAGGTACTCGCCGCCCCCGCGCAAACCAACGCCCAAGAAGCAGGCGAGGAGGCGGCCCGAGGGCGACGTGTCCCAGGAGCGTTCGAAGGCGTCCTGGGACGCCGCCGCGGCCAAAGGAGGCGGCTCCAGGCGGGTGGTGCGGCCGGTCGACGGGGACCTGTACAAGGTGCCACCACCGGAGCTCGCCTCCCACCGGCGGCCAACCAAGGTACGTAGTACGGCCGCCAAGAAAGAAAGAAGGTTTTTACTTTTTGTCGTGATTGTTGTAGCCGACCGCTATTTGTTTGAATGCAGAAGTGGAGCCTGTGGACGGGATGCCTGGGCCTCAGCTCATGCGTCGTCTGAACCCAACATGTCCTGATGATCGATGGGATGCTGCGTCCTGCGTGCGTATTCATCGCCAGTGTTTATTTGCCTTTTCAGTTGCATATACACTACCGGATTTACTCCTTCGCGTTCGCTCGCTCCAGCGAGCGATCCCCACGCACGAGTTGTTTAGTCTCAAGCAGCTGGCCACTGATCTCTAATCCTTTCTTATAAGCAATGTCTGAAACCGAGTGCTGCAGCGCTCACGCGCGCAATAGCCTCTCCCATACACTACTAGTTCCGTCCAGTTGGTAATATAAGTGGTTTTAGAACTTGGAGTAATTTTTATTATGTTAATGTGCTTTGTACTTCCGGTGAAGTTTGATAACAGTAGATCTAAATCATTTTTGCAAAAAAAAAAAAGTGTATAGTTCTGTCTCTCTCGGAGTGCATGCGCTTTCTTGGCTTGTGGTACGATGGTACTACATGGCTAGTACTGCCAACACTGGCCGTGTAATTAACATTCGTAGTAACACTTGGAATTTCTCTTCATCTTGTGTAATGTGGCAACATCTCGTCTTGTGCTAGCAGTGGGTTTGTTGCCTGAAATCATTTCTGATCAATTTTGATGTGCAAGCGAGTTCATTGGGGTGTTTGTCGTCATTCACTTGAGAGATTCAGAGATGGCGACTGATAGACGAGCACGTACTACAGCCCACCGTTCTGCTGCATGAGGAGCAGTTCGTGTGGGCCCGTGAAGTCTGGTGAATCTGGTACGCGCATTGATTACGGCAGTTAGGCAATAGTTGCTGTGAGGCCAACTCCACCGCGCGACCCTATCCTGTCCGCCCCCGTCCGTTTGGTAAAAGGGACAAACGAGACGACCCAGCGCGCGACCCCATCTTACTTTTCTGTCCATTTTCTTTCCGTTTCACCCCATTCACGACCCAAACTTGAGCTGGCTTTGTCCGCAAAAGCGGACACGAAACGGACGTCTCTATGGCGTCCTCGTCCACTGCATGTCCCCCCGGCCCCATGTGTCATCCCCACCTCTCTCTCTCCTCCATTTCTCTCTCCACCCGTGGACAAGCACCGACAGCTCCCGTTGTGGACGAGCGTGATGGTGCGGCCGGGCGTGGGCGTAGCGAAGCGGGCGAGGCGCGGCGGGCGGGTAAGGCGAAGCGCGGCGGCGGCGCGTGGGCGTGTATGGGCGAAGTTTGGCGGCGGCGTAGGCGAAGCGAGATCGGTGTGGGCGCTGCCGAGGCGGGCGAAGGCGCGCGGTGGGCGGCGCGCTGCGGTCACGCGCGGCGCGGGCAAGCGGGTGAGGCGAGGCGAAAGGAGCGGGCGCGCGCGCGCAGCGCGCTGGGCGGCAACAAGCGCGGCGCGGCGCGGCAGCGCAGAGCTGCTGCTGCGGGCAATACAGGCGCGGCGCGCTGCCGAGGGCGGGCGGGGCACGGCGCAGGGTTGCGGGCGCGAGGCGGGCGGCGGGCGCGCGCCAGCGAGGCGTGGGCGGGTGTCTGCGTGCGCTGGCGCATGGCGCGCGTGCGCCAGGCGGGGCGGGGCGCGCGCCAGCGGGCGGGGGGCTGGGCGCGAAGGCTAACAAGGCGCTGCTGCTATCGCTAGGGCGCGGGCGGCAAAGTAGCAAAGGGGAGCGGTATGAAGACGCCGGCGCTGCATGCGGCGCGTGGCGGCGGCGGCCGGCAAGCGGGCGCGACGAGGCGGGGACGAGCGAAGCAGGCGGACGGTTTGGGGTAGTCGGCCGCGTTGGGCGCGTCCAACCCCAAGCGGACATGGATGTCCGTTTTACTACCCATCGGCACCCCAAACAGACAAAATCTGAAGAAAGCGGACGTCCGTTTGGGGTGGCGCGGTGGAGTTGGCCTGAACTCACTGGTTTCTCCGCGCGTGCCATACAGCCACACTGTCGCAGCTAGCCGTGTCATTGAACTCGATCGGCCAAGTCATGCATACACACACACTGTCGTAGCCGTGTGTGCCAACCGCAGTGAGTGAGAGTAACTATTTCGGCATGTGGCTGCTTTTGGCATACATAAAATCGAGCAAGGCCAAAAGTCACAAATCCGTACGACGACTGAGAGGTCGAGCGAAGACCTGTGGCTGTGGTTGTAGTACAAGAACAGAAGCGCAGCGATAACTCTCGGACCTACCTACCGCCCCAGTCTACAAGCTAGGTCCAACAGCGGATCCTTCTTCGGAAAACATGTCGTGCATTTTCCCTTGTCGTTGAGTGGCCAAATTTTGGTTCAAAGTTCAAATTGTCGTTAACATGCTTGGTTCAATGTTGCCCTGCCCTCCGGTTTTCATGCATGTCTCATCGGACAAGCCTGCCCACGCTTGCTTGAATGCTGCTTCCAACCGCTCTTCTGATTCTGAACGATCGGCCTTCTGTTCACTACCAATTGACATGACCTTTCCTATTATCACCAGTAAGCCTTGCAGATGCAGTCACCCTTAAAGAATAGTAAACCGCGTAGTCGTGTCGACGTGTTTTTGCCCCTTGATATTTGTTTATCCAACCTCTAGTACCCAGACAAAATGATCGATTTGCAGTAATATTTTCTTTCTGGTGGCCTTCACTGCCACGTAACTTCATTATCGATGATATGCTAAATTTAACGTCCAAATTACGTAAGTTTCTTCCTCGCAATTTTTTTAAGTGAGTTTCTGTATGGTGTCGATTTTGTTTCTCAGCATGTGTTATGAATTTTGATTTTGAACACCTATTATCTACGTTGAGTTTTTTTTTTTTTGGAAAACATTTTAAGATTCATGTAATCAATATCGAGCTTTGACAGTACAAAACTGTACCATGCCTTACTACAGTCGACATAATTTAGCTATTGTATAGTGCTTCCTCTGTAGCGAAATTTGATCTGAAACGTCCTATATTGATTTACAGAGACAAAATTGCGACGTGTGCAAAAACTTTATTTCTTTTGCTACAACGGCCATGATCATATATTCTCTATCAACTTTCAAGTGTGTATGTGTTCTTCTTCACGCTTGATTTTCTACACATTTTTTCCCACTAAGCTACTGTACATCATGATCATAAGATCGATCCAAACCCCTGCCAAAAAAAAAAGTTTCGAACATTCTTGTTCACACCCAGCCCATACAACATCTAGAGACAAAAAGTAGGGTGACACATTATGGTATTAATTAATGGTGGGCATTTAGAGTGATCTTTGCCGTCCATCCATGCATTTACACTTACCTAGATAGAGTCGGTCTACCGTCGTGGTTGTCTCCACCACCGGAACCGGCCGGCTGTGCACCACGCGCATTTGCCAGCAGCAAAGCTGCATCATACTTCACACAACAGCCGCGTCGTTTTTTTTAGAAAAGGGGGTTTACCCCAGCCTCTGCATCAGAAAGATGCATACGGTTCATATTATTAAAAAAAATCCAGTAACAAAGTCATCAAGTATCGAGGTGTGAAAATAAACAAAAAGCTAGAAAGAGCTAAACCCAAAGCCACAACCGGCTGGCAAACACAATAGGAGCATTACATGCCTATACTATTACATGACCGCCATCCAAATGTAATGGGTCCCTTTGTTGACAAGCAAAAAATCTATAGGGTTAGTCAAATTTAAACTTTGAACTGTCGATCTTAAGAACAAAATGAATGCTCCGCGCAATGCTGCGGGAGTTTGTATGAAATAAAAACTGTGTTGGACTAATCAATCTAGCTAGTGTCTTTACGGTTTCTTCTGTAGCAAGATAATTTTATCAATACTTTATAAATAAATAAATATACATCTCTATGTACACGTGCAAAATGAAAGCAAGATAATTTTATCAATACTTTTTGCATCACTTTTGTTTCATATAGCACGTATGAGCTGCATGCACGTGACAATATCTTGTCCTTGATTAAAACACTCTATTATTGTGAGTTACTGCATTTGCATGCATGCGTCGCTTACTATATATGGTTGGTGCATTGGCTCCCGATGTGTAGATCTTACGGCTATTGTAGACTGATCTGATCTAGTATATTCAACGATAAATTTAATTTGGGTGATGTAGCTTAAGGATAAGCAAGAGAATTCTTGTAATGGGGGATAGCTATTTAGATATAGTAGATTGCCGCTTTGTATTTATTGCTCCTGGTCAATCATGATTCTAGAACAATTTATCGCACCTGGAAAAGAACAAAACACAACCAGGATCACATGATTTTATCACAGATTATTTGAACGCACCCTATCATTTCCTTGTGTAGGTCCATCATTACAATATGCTAAATGCTAAACAATTTGGTCACATGCAATTTACTCTGAATTGCCTAAAGTGGGAGACACCACTAGCATTAGAGGTTCTGAAAGAAGTTACTTGTTCTCAATTATCAGCATTGTGCATTTAGTGTTATGGATTATATCTATGTGAGAGAATCAATGCAACTTTATATTATCAAGGGAGCAGTTGTTTGTTTGCTCTATATACTGATCAACCATGTGGTCAAAGATCAAAAATTCAAAATGGACACCAATCACAAGGCATATAAACATTAGAAGGAGAAACATATGTTTTGTCCAGAAAAAATGGCAACCTCTAAGGTCAAACATCAAGAGAGCCAAGAAGGTTATTCCCCAAGGCAATGATGAAGGCATGTCCTCTTTGGAGAAATCTATTGAACAGAAACTTGTTGATATTAGTACCAAAGAGGTCATGAGTCTATTTATTAGGTCTCAAGTTCAAGTGAAGGATTCACTTGAGAGAAGTTTGTAGCCTCAACATAAGCTAAAAAGAGTCCATGATCAAACCAAGTTTTCTCTGAACACACTTCTTGTGAAGCAAGGCGAAGTGTGGATTTAAGACGAAACATAAAGACACATGTTCGAGTTATAGCCTCAACTTTCCATGTGGATGATGTCCTAGAAGCTACTGCCGCCGCCATCTCAGAAAAAAGAAGATGATCAAGAGAGCTCTCCACCTGGTTCTTAGTTTGCGGATTGGGTGGTTATCTATCCTCACTGTTTGGTTTCTTTGGTGCCAAATGCAGATAGAGATAGTTTAGCTGGGAGGTTATATCTGAGAGTTACAAACTAATGTATTTATTGCAAATCATGTGTGATCTCTTCTATGTCTTGTAAACTATATTCTTGTGCGTGATGCCACCTTAAATCACCTGGATATGATGCTTTACTTGTTGCAGATAGTTACTCCAGGCGGTATCATGTTATGCATGTTGTGTCTCTCTTGATATTCAAGTACTCATACTTGGAAGTGAAGAGATGGCCGATAAATTCAGTGTAACTTAGAGCTCTTAATGTCAAGTATGACACAATTCGAACTCCATTGCACATGATGTCTGACTGCAACTCACAAAGGATCTTGGTACTAAGGTTCTTGGAAGAATTATGACACCTGAGATGAGTCTCAAGCAAGATATTCATAGCCATGATTCGGAAAAGGACCGAAGCTTCAACTGTAGGATGAAAAATTGTTATAGTATTAAATACCGTAATTGTAGACATGATAATTATAGTACCAAAATCCTAGAATCAATGGAGTTAGGTGGCATCGTAAAGTTGCAGAATCACAATTCTGACTTCCTTGGTCTCAAGAATAAGAAAGATATTCATTTTCAATCATCTCATCATATGAACATCACAACTATAGGTACTCTAATGCTCCCCCAGTGCTTCAAGTGATAATAGCCCTACAGAAGTCTATAGTGAAGAACTACGAGAATTTCTCAAAGTTGGGATGTAAGGTCTCAAGATCAATATGAGTGCCCACTAGTAGAAAAACACCTATTAGTCCCGGTTCGTAAGGGCCTTTAGTCCCGGTTCATGAACCGGGACTAATGGGTCGTTACTAATACCTCCCCCCTTTAGTCCCGGTTCTAACACGAACCGGGACAGATGGTCCTCCACGTGGCCGGTGCGCCAAGCCCAGGCAGGGGGGCCTTTGGTCCCGGTTGGTGGCACCAACCGGGACCAAAAGGCATCCACACGTCAGCATTCCAGTGGCTGGGGTTTTTGTTTCTTTTTGAAGGGGGAGGGTTGGGGGTTTTTGGGGGTTAATTTAGGTGTTTCATATATTGTGTTAGCTAGCTAATTAATAGAGAGAAGTGTCCTCTCTTATGTCCGTGTGCTTGGTCGACGCTACGTACTATATACATATAGCCCTCGACACGCTAGCTAGTAAGAAAATGAAGGGAACCATCGAGTACAGAAGTTCGTCATGCATACCGAGAGAAATGATTGATCGACCTCTCCTTCTCCGAGAGATTGGTCGAACAACAAGTTTTCATATCATGTACGTCCGACGCTACTGGCTACATACAGCATGTACAATATATAAGATCTCTCAATTACAGTCCCCTAGCATTTGAAATCAACTTCCACATGGTATTCTCCGGCTTTATTGATGATGTGGTCAAGAAAGAATCCCGCCAATTCCTCTTGAATTGCTTTCATGCGATCTGGTTCTAGGAGTTCATTCCGCATCTGCCACGTCTAATTTGAAGAAGGGGGTTAATTAATACATACATACATATATATATATATATATATATATATATATATATATATATATATATATATATATATATATATATATATATATATATGAATGAAAACTCAACAGAAATGATGGTGTAATAAAATGAAATTGTGAATATTATTAATTGCTTACGCACTTCATATTGTCTTTGAGAGTAGCCCCGCTTATTTTTCAAAGTCGCGTTGTAGATGAACTCGCACACGTAGTATCCACAGAAATCATTCCCTTGTTCCTGCCACAAGCACTTTACGAGAAATAGAGGTCAATCAAACTGATAATGAAGTATTATAAATGGCATTGATGAAAGTATAGCAATAGAATCAACGGGAGATGCACACAACTAGCTAGCCAGTAGTACTTACTTTCGGGTATATATATCGCAGCTCCTTCGGCAGTCCCGGAGCTACTGCAGTGAACTGTTTCCAAACCCTGCAAGACAAAGAAAATAATTATTATTACTTGAGATATCAGGAAATGAACAAAAAGTTTCCGCTATGGTGCGATAATGATCGATTGAACTTACTTGATGAGCATTTCAGTCATGTCCGCATAGGTGCTGGGATCTTTCCGTCTCGAGTCTAAGACGGTTACTAGTCCACGCTCAAGCTTAATCTCCAGAAGAATATAGTGGTACCTGTGCACACATGCATAACTCATCAATTACATTACTATAACCTCGCTCGAGTAATAAGGGAAACCGAATATGCAAACGATCAGTAACACTCACTTGGTGTTGTAAGGAAAGAGTATGGTATCTTTGTTTTGATTTTTGATCAACGATTTTAGCAAGTTGTCCTCGGCCTCTTCGACGTGCTTTTCAACCAGAAATACATCTATGATATTTGTGTTAATGAACCCAATATCATAGATTTCATTTTTTTTGCACTCGACGATCTTCAATCTGCATAATATATTGAGGATAATAAATTATAAATACATGCAATGAAAGCCGAGCTATATATAGAGACTTAATGACAGAAATAGTACTTACAGGCAGTAGCAAAAGACCGTTAATTTATTGAGGGCCTTTTGATTGAAGAACGCGAAGAACTCCTCAAATGGAACACACAACAGATCAGTTCCAACGAGGTCGTGCTCCTCTTTAATGTCCAGATACAAACTATTCATCCCCCCAGACTCTCTACAGGTTTTCATGTACCAAGTATGGAATCTTCACATCATCGTTGTTAGAGATTTTTCATCTTTGACGAGAGGCTTCCCGTACTCGTATCTGTGTTCTTCCACCATCATGAATTCAGGAAGTGCTTCGTCAGGCAGGTAATCTTGTGGATTGCCATAACCGGCCACCATCCCCGGAACATTAGCGACGATGTTGCCGATAGACACATTGAGCGGGGGGCACGATTGGTTTGGTTGTTCGCCGAGCTGGTCAATTTTTTTCGCAGCTGCTCATTCTTTTGCTCTTTGATGTCTGACGGTACTTCCCGACCGCTCTGCTTGGAGATATGTCTGTTCAGTAATGCGCTCATAGTTGGTTCTCGGCGGAGACTTTGCCGGTTTCCTCAGGGCAGCCAGAGTGCGCTTCGCTTTCACCGGATCTACCTTCTCCTCCGGAGGTGGATGTCTCTTTGCTTTCAACCCTGCAAACCAGTCATCCACTTCGGTCTGCGCGATCTTCACGTTTTCCTCCTTGGTCCTCTCGTACGGTAACTTCTCTGGAGTCTTCAAACAAGGACCGAATCTGTATTTCCTCCCGCCTTTGGCTGTACTGCTAGACGCCGGTAGAGCAGACGGAGCGGATGTCTTCTTTGCTTGATTTTTGCGAGGCGGAGGAGAAGGACTACGACGCGCCGGAGCAGCCAGAGCGGCGGCGGGTCTCTTCCGCTTTGCCGACGAGGCGGAGAAGGAGGAGGCTGGCTGCTCGGGCGCGCCAGCCAGCGGAGAAGGAGGCGGAGTGCCGCCACGCGCGGGAGAAGGAGGCGGAGTGCCGCCACGCTGCCACGATCGTCACTCGCCGGAGGAGGAGGCGGTGGAGGAGGCGGAGTGCCCTGACTTGCCGGAGGAGGAGGAGGCGGAGGTGTCCAGTTCGGAAGGTTGATGAGCTCCTTCCGCCATAGGCATGGAGTCTTCAAAGCAGAACCCAGCCTAGTCTCCCCTTCACCGGTAGGATGGTCAAGCACGAAGTCCTCAAATCCCTCCGTTATTTCATCCACCATCACCTTAGCATATCCTTCTGGAATCGGCTGGCAGTAATAAGTTGTGCCGGGTCCACTAGGATAAACTTGGCCAACAGCCGCCTTGACCTTCAAATTCATCCATCACGCCATAATGTGGCAATTTTGAGACTCCGTGATACCATCCACGGGATAGCTGGCAGGAGCCGTCAAGACATGCTCCGGCTGAAGCAGCTCGGTGGAAGCCATGCTGCTTCTCCGCTGAGATGGCGGGGTAGCTTCGGGGGAAGCTTCGGCAGGTCATTTGCTGCGATCTGCTGCTTCTCGTTCATGTTCTCGTTCCTCTAGCCCCATTACCCTTTTGTGCAGCGCATGCAGTTGGTCCTGCTCCAGTTTCTTCCTCCTCTCGTGGGTTTTGTAACCCCCTGCGTCCAGAAAACCAACCTTCCACGGAATGGAGCCTGGCGTGCCTCGTGTCCGTCCAGGGTGCTCAGGATTCCCATGGGCCATTGTGAGCTCATCCTTCTCCCTGTTTGGAAGGGACATCCCTCGTTGCGCTGCATCGATATAGTGTTGAAGGTTCTTTAATGGTATTTTCATTTGCTCGTCCGTCCACTGGCACTTCCCTGTTACAGGGTCCAAGGTTCCGCCAGCCCCGAAGAACCAAGTCCGGCAACGGTCTGCCCAGTTCATTGTCTCTGGTTCGATCCCTTTTTCAAGCAGATCATGCTCAGCATTGGACCACTTAGGCCGGGCTTTGAGGTAGCCACCTGACCCCGTGCGATGGTGAAGCTTCTTCTTCGCAGCATTTTGCTTGTTTGTCGCCGACATCTTCTTACTCTTTTCCGATGTCTTGTGGGCCACAAATGCGGGCCACTGATCTCTGATCTTCTCATATTTGCCGACGAATTCTGGTGTCTTTTCTTTCTCGACAAACTGGTTCAACTCTTTCCTCCACCTCCTCATTAGGGTTGCCATCTTCTTAAGAGCACAAGACTTGATTAATTGCTCTTTAACTGGCTTCTCCGGATCCTCCTCTGGCGGTAGGGTGAAATTTGCCTTCACTGAGTCCAAAGATCTTCTTTACGCATATCATTGACATAAGACACCTCGTGGTCTTCCTCCTTAGGCTTATACCATTGATGGATGCTGATCGGGATCTTGTCCCTAACAAGAACCCCAGACCGAGCAGAAAATGCCTTCCTTGTCCGGATGGGTTCAATCGGTTCGCCGTCGGGCGATTTCTATGATCTCAAACTTTTCATCCGAGCTCAACTTTTCTTGGGCCTCGTCTCCTTACCGGTTGTGCTCGATCCGGAGGGCTAGAAATTATAAGGAAGAAAGACGAGAGTAATTAATATGTGTACATATACCAAATCAATGGATGCATCAATTAACTAGTCATACGGGCTTAATTAATATATATATATATATATATATATATATATATATATATATATATATATATATATATATATATATATATATACCTGGACTTCGGTTCGGTCACCGGAGCAATCAGACGGTCTCCTTCTTGTACCTCCATTGTGTCACCAGAGCCATCATGAACATAGTCCTCTTCTTGTACCGGCATTAATGGGTCGAAGCCATCATGAACATAGCCCTCTTCTTCACCCAGTCGTTCTTGACCATCGGTGTCGTTGAGAAATGACGCAACTTCATCACTTCCTTGTGCGATTATGCGCCCCAACATCGCTTCTGTTTCTTCGTCTTGGGAGTGCTCCATAGTTTCTCCAAATATTTACAACATGTCAATTATTATTCAAACATGGTACAGATGGATATATATATATATATATATATATATATATATATATATATATATATATATATATATATATATATATATATATATATATATATATATATATATAGTAGTGGCAAACATAGAACTAGCTAGCTAATCACAATAAGGAATCATGTTAGTGGCCTCGGCGCTGCTTCTCTAGGGTTTGGGGTCGCCTCGACACAACGCTTCAAGGGTTTGGGGTGGCCTCGGCGACAACGCTTTTTAACTTGGTAAATTTGGGTGGCTTTAGAGAGTTAATTTGTCGAGTAGGGGCGGCGGGAGGGGTAGGAGACCAACATCGTTTCTCTCTAGGGTTTGGGTGTCCTCGAGAGTTTTGGTCGGCGAGAGGGCCGAGGGGGGTGCTGCCGTTGTATAAGTTATCACGATCGAGAGGGGTATATATATCGACCGCCCTCATGTCGAAGTTATCTTGAGGGGTTATATCGACAACGACGCGACATACATATACATGGGAAAATAATGTTATCGGGAGGGGTATCGGTACCCCCTCGTGTTGAAGTTTCTTCTTTCTCCTCTATTCATTTCTTCTTCTACTACTCTTCTTTTCTTCTTCTCCCTCGAGAAAGGAAAATAAGAAAAGGAAGAAAAGGAAGAAGGAAGAAGAAAAAAAAAAGAAGAAAAAAGGAGAAGAAGAAAGAATAGAGAGAAGAAAAAAAATAGAATTTTTCTATTTCTCTTCTTTCCTTTCTTCTTCTCTCTTCTTTTTTCTCTTCTTATTTATTTCTCCTCTTCTTCCTCTCCTCTTCTTCTCCTTTCTTCCTCTTCTTATTTTCCTTTTCCTCTCATTCTTTTAGTATTGCTTGTTTTAAAAAAATGTTCAAATAGAAAATTTCAAAAAACAAAGGTTTTGCCTAATGCATTGTTCATATGAATATACAAACATTTGCATATTCTACAATAATTAATATCACCAAAAAATCTATGAACAGAAAAAAACCTAACTTTTCTAAAATCTATCTTTTAGCATATATGAAAACATTAATACACATATGAACAAGAAATACTATATGAACAAAAACATGCTCTGAACAATTTTTTATACATTTTGAACATCTACATACACATAGCCACATACATACACATATACATTTTATATATATATATATATATATATATATATATATATATATATATATATATATATATATATATATATATATATATATATATATATGAACAAAAAACTAAACTAATAAAATGAAAAAATCAGAGCAGTGCTGGCGCATGCTCTCAAATGGGCGGCTAGATGAGATGGCGGCGGTGGGGGCAGCGAGGCGCCGGGGCGGAGGACGGCGCAGGGCTCGGGCGGCAGGCGAGGCGGACGGGCAGGGGCTCGGGCGCGGCTGGGCGGACGGGCGCTGGGCTCGGGAGGCCGCGACGAGGACGGCACGGCTCGGGGAGGCCGGCGACGAGGACGGCGCTGAGCTCGGGAGGCGACGGCCTTAAGCGGCAGCGGCGGCGACGGCGAGGTGGAGCAACTGGCGGCGTCGAGGAGGGTCGGCGTCGTCGGGGGTAACTGGCGATGAGATTCTGAAATTTTGCAAAGTGTTTGCTTATATAGCAAAGCCATTGGTCCCGGTTCGTGAAACCAACCGAGACTAATGCACCCTTTAGTCCCGGTTGGTGTCACCAACCGGGACCAAAGGCCTCTTTTCGGCAGCCCAAAGGGCGGAAGCGGCGACCTTTGGTACGGTTGGTGCCACGAACCGTACCAATGTCTCCTTTAGTCCCGGTTGGTGCCACCAACCGGGACCAAAGGCCCCTGTGCTGCCCGCGTCGGGGTCAAAGTTTAGTCCCACCTCGCTAGTTGAGAGGGGCGTGCAGTGGTTTATAAGCCCCACTGCCGCACCCCTCTCGAGCTCCTCTCCACCGCAGGCTTTCGGGCCTACTTGCTATTGCTTTGCCCGATGGGCCTTCTGGGCCTACTGCGGGCCTGAATCCTTGCCCATGCTAGGGTTTCTAGTCGTATTCAGGCCGTGGGGGCCCAGTAGGAGGCATTTTTTTTGTTTTTTTTTTCTTTACTTATTTTTGCTATTTTATTTTTTTCCAGTTTTTTTGTTTTGTTTTCTGCAATATTTATTTCCTTTTTTTTGCTTTATTTTTTAATTCTTTTTGCTTTTAGTTTTAGGAAAATTATAAACTTTCTATTAGTTCCATTAGTTTTCAAATTTGAAAACACTTTTTTGTTTTTTTGTTTTCTTTCTTGCTTTATTTATTTTATTTTGTTTCTACTTACAACAAAATACTTATTGTTGTTTTTTTGTATTGATTTCTGCATTATTTATTTTCTTTTATTTTTTGCTTTATGTTTCAATTCTTTTTGCTTTTACTTTTAGGAAAATTATAAACATTCTGTTAGTGCCATTAGTTTGCAAATTTGAAAACACTTTTTTGTTTTTTGTTTTCTTTCTTGCTTTATTTATTTTATTTTGTTTCTACTTAAAACAAAATACTTATTGTTGCTATTTTTAATTATTACGAGGGCCGAACCATAAGACATTAAAGCATTTCAAATGAACTCTGAAAATGTTGAAAGTTGGCATGGTATCATAAATTGACCCACATAGCATGTGCATGTACAAAACGGACAATGGTATCATACTCGTCAATTACAAATTTGGCATGGTATCATCATAATAGTTGCGGGAGAAAGTCTTCACCTTTTCTTCGCTTGTGTCATTTGCTTATTGCGGCGTAACCATGGATAATCTTCATCATTTATCAGGATGCTGGGGTCAGCCTTGACTTTAAAGGGAGGAATTTCATGAAACTTTTCATAATCATTAGACATGTCTGTCTTGTCCTCCACTCCCACGATGTCCCTTTTTCCTGAAAGAACTATGTGGCGCTTTGGCTCATCGTATGATGTATTCGCTTCCTTATCTTTTCTCTTTCTCGGTCTGGTAGACATGTCCTTCACATAGATAACCTGTGCAACATCATTGGCTAGGACGAACGGTTCGTCAGTGTACCCAAGATTTTTCAGATCCACTGTTGTCATTCCGTCTCGTGGGTCTACACTGCACCCGCCTCGATAGATTGACCCATTTGCACTTAAACAAAGGGACCTTAAAATCGTGTCCATAGTCAAGTTCCCATATGTCCACTATGTAACCATAATATGTGTCCTTTCCCCTCTCGGTTGTTGCATCAAAGCGGACACCGCTGTTTTGGTTGGTGCTCTTTTGATCTTGGTCAATCGTGTAAAATGTATTCCCATTTATCTCGTATCCTTTCCAAATCAATACAGTCAAAGATGGTCCCCTGGACAACAAGTACAGCTCATCACAAACAGTGTTGTTACCTCTGATACGTGCTTCCAACCAACTGCTGAAAGTCCTGATGTGTTCACATGTAATCCAGTCGTCGCACTTCTCCGAGTGTTTGGAGTGCAGACTGTTCTTGTGTTCATCGACATACGGGTCACCAAGGTAGAGTTCAGAGAAGCTGTAGTGTGCTTGAGACCAAGAATATCCGTCCCGCATATTATTGAGTCCCTTCCAAGCGTGCCTTTTCGGTCAGTCTCCCCTCATACCGCGATTTAGGGAGACCTATCTTCTTAAGGCCAGGAATGAAGTCAACACAAAACCCGATGACATCCTCTGTTTGATGGCCCATGGAGATGCTTCCTTCGGCCTAGCGCGATTCTGGACATATTTCTTTAGGACTCCATGAACCTCTCAAAGGGGTACATATTGTGTAGAAATACGGGCCCGTAATGATAATCTCGTCAACTAGATGAACTAGGGCGTGCGTCATGATATTGAAGAAGGATGGTGGGAACACCAGCTCGAACCCGACAAGACATTGCACCACATCAGTCCTTAGCCTTGGTATGATTTCTGGATCGATCACCTTCTGAGAGATTGCATTGAGGAATGCACATAGCTGCACAATGGCTAATCGGACGTTTTCCGGTAGAAGCCCCCTCAATGCAACCGGAAGCGATTGCGTCATAATCACGTGGCAGTCATGAGACTTTAGGTTCGGAACTTTTTATCCGCATATTTATTATTCCCTTTATATTCGACGAGAAGCCGGTCGGGACCTTCATCTTGAGCAGGCATTCAAAGAAGATTTCTTTCTCTTCTTTCGTAAGAGCGTAGCTAGCGGGACCTTCATACTGCTTGGAGGCATGCCCTCTTTTTCGTGCAAGCGTTGCAGGTCCTCCGTGCCTCGGTGTATCTTTTGTCTTCCCATACACGCCCAAGAAGCCTAGCAGGTTCACGCAAAGGTTCTTCGTCACGTGCATCACGTCGATCGAAGAGCGGACCTCTAGGTCTTTCCAGAGGGTAGGTCCCAAAATATAGATTTCTTCTTCCACATGGGTGCGTGATTCTCGGCGTCATTCGAACAGCTAGTCCGCGGGACCCTTTTCAAAGATTACGTGTAAATCATTGACCATAGCAAATGCGTGATCACCGATGCGCATGGCGGGCTTCTTCGGTGATCTGCCTCGCCTTTGAAATGCTTGCCTTTCTTTCGACAATCGATGGTTGGTCGGAAAAAATCGATGATGGCCTGGTACACATTCTCCCCGGAGCTCGCCGGTATATACTATCGGTGTCAAGTAAGCGGTGCGTGCATGCGTGGTATCCCTTGTTTGTCATCCCGAAGGTTCTTGAGAGCGGGCCAATCGTTGATGGTCACGAACAGCAACGCCTTTAGGTTAAATTCCTCCTGTTTGTGCTCATCCCACGTCGCATACACGTTTCCATTCCACAACTGTAAAAGTTCTTCAACTAATGGCCTTAGGTACACATCAATGTCGTTGCCGGGTTGCTTAGGGCCTTGGATGAGAACGGCATCATAATGAACTTCCGCTTCATGCACATCCAAGGAGGAAGGTTATACATACATAGAGTCACGGGCCAGGTGCTGTGATTGCTGCTCTGCTCCCCGAAAGGATTAATGCCATCCGCGCTTAAAGCAAACCATACGTTCCTTGGCTCACTTGCAAACTCATCCCAGTACTTTCTCTCGATTTTTCTCCATTGCGACCCGTCGTGGTGCTCTCAACTTCCGTCTTTCTTACGGTCCTCACTGTACCATCGCATCAACTTGGCATGCTCTCCGTTTACGAACAGACGTTTCAACGGTGGTATTATAGGAGCATACCACATCACCTTCGCAGAACCCTCTTCCAGGGGGCTCGCCGTCAACATCACCGTGGTCATCTCGTCGATCTTATACCGTAATGCACCGCATACCGGGCATGCGTTCAGATCCTTATACGCACCGCGTAGAGGATGCATCATTAGGGCATGCATGTATCTTCTGCACCTCAATCCTAGAGGGCATCGACCTTCTTTGTTGCGTATGTACTTTGTCGGGCAATTCGTTATCCTTTGGAAGCTTCTTCTTCAATATTTTCAGTAGCTTCTCAAATCCTTTGTCGAGCACAGCATTCTCGCCTTCCATTTGCAGCAATTCCAGCACGGCACCGAGCTTTGTGTTGCCATCTTCGCAATTGGGGTACAACCCTTTTGTGTTCCTCTAACATGCGATCGAACTTCAGCTTCTCCTTTTGACTTTCGCATTGCGTCCTTGCATCGACAATGACCCGGCGGAGATCATCATCATCGGGCACATCGTCGGTTCCTCTTGATCTTCAGCAGCTTAGCGCGTTGCAGCATCATCGTGCACATCGTCTGGTTCCTCTTGATGTTCAGTAGCATCACCGTATTCAGGGGGCACATAGTTGTCATCGTACTCTTCTTCTTCGTCGTCTTCCATCATAACCCCTATTTCTCCGTGCCTCGTCCAAACATTATAGTGTGGCATGAAACCCTTGTAAAGCGGTGGGTGTGGAGGATTTTCCGGTCGAGTAAGACTTCATATTCCCACATATAGGGCATGGACAACACATAAAACCATTCTGCTTGTTTGCCTCAGCCACTTCGAGAAAATCATGCACGCCCTTAATGTACTCGGAGGTGTGTCTTGAACCGTACATCCATTGCCGGTTCATCTGCGTGCATTATATATAATTAAGTGTGTCAAAATCATTACAGAACATCATGAATAGATAATTAAGTGACCAAATTAATAGAAGTTCATCATCACATTAAAACCAAAGTACATACATAGTTCTCATCTAACAACATAAAGCTCTGCAGAGCATCTAAATTAATTAAACCATACTGCTGAAACTATGTAAAACATTTCAATGCGAAACAAATGCGATCATAATCGCAACCAATGTAACAACTGATCCAGCGGCATAATGATACCAAGCCTCGGTATGAATGGCATATTTTCTAATCTTTCTTATCTTCAAGCGCATTGCATCCATCTTGATCTTGTGATCATCGGCGACATCCGCAACATGCAACTCCAATATCATCTTCTCCTCAATTTTCTAATTTTTCCTTCAACAAATTGTTTTCTTCTTCAACTAAATTTAACCTCTCGACAATAGGGTCGGTTGGAATTTCCGGTTCAACAACCTCCTAGATAAATAAAATCTATGTCATGTTGGTCGGCATAATTGTCATAAAAATAAATGAACCAATAGTTATGAAAAGATAATATATACCACATCCGAATCATAGACAGGACGAGGGGGGCTGACGGCGGATACCAAAACCATCGCACTATATAAGATGCAATAATAAAAGTAAGAAAATTATACAAGTATCTATATAAACATACAAGTAAGAATTTTTTTACTTTCGGAAAGAAGATAAGAACAAGAGGCTCACCACGGTGGTGCGGCGACGAGATCGGCGCTTGAGCGATCGGCAGTGAAAGACAGGGACGGACGTGGCGGACCGCTAAACCTAGACAAATATTAAGGAAAATGGAGCTTGGAGGTCGAGCTTTGAGAGGAGAAAGCTTAAGTAGTGTGGCTCGGGCATTCCATCGAACACCTCGTGTGCATAGGAGGTGAGCTAGAGCACCACAAAGCTCTCCCTCGCCGTCCACGAAAAAAGAGCTTTGGGAGTGCTCGCTCATGGCGAGGGTATATATAGGCAACTAATTGGTCGGTTGGTGGCTTGAACCGGGACTAAAGGGCATCCTTTGGTCCTGTTCATGCCACCAACCGACCAATGGTTAATGGGCAGGCGAGGCCCATTGGTCCCGGTTCGTCCCACCAACCGGGACCAAAAGGTCCAGAACGAACCGGACCAATGGCCCACGTGGCCCGGCCGCCCCGGGCTCACGAACCAGGTCAATGTTACCATTGGTCCCGGTTCTGGATTGAACCGGGACTAATGGGCTGGCCGGGCCTGGACCATTGCCCCCTTTTCTACTAGTGGCCCCTCGCATTGATGCCACTACTGGTACAGTTACATTCTTTATGTTTGATACTTTCTCTTTTTTATTACTAATCCTTAACGCTTGGTACTGCTATAAATGAATGCCGCTTACTCCAGTATATTAAGTTTTTGGTCATTGCTACTCAATGCTTTCTTTCCATCTATATTCGAAGATATTAAGCCACCCAAGGAGATATTTGTTTATTTAGCATTGGACCCTCCATAGCACTAATATCAATTTATCAAGTATTTTAGTTATCCCTTATGGATATTATTTCATCTTGGCAAATCTTATATTCTGAATTATCATGTGCGCTGGTTTGAAAAAATCATGGAATAATCCATTTTCATGTAATAAAAATTAAGGAATAAAAGATACAATCTCGCTGCTCGCCTTGATCCAAGCGGGTTCAAGTGCTTGAAAAGCATGTCCTCCAAAGCAAATATGATTGCATTGGTTGGATTTTCATTTTATTTTTCCTCTATGTTATTTGTGAAATATGGTTCCTTCAGGGCTATAGTCGATGATTATTTCTCAATTCCATCTCTAAGAGCAACTCTAGCAGCCCCGCAAAAATACGACCCGCAAAACGCATTTGCGGGTTCACGAAAATCGTTTTTGCGGGTCAAAAACATACGTGGCCGAGCAGAACCCGTATCTAAACCTGCATAATTTGAAAAAATTGTTTCGCGGGAGAAATTGCACGAACAGAGTTCATCACATACTACATTGTTCATGGCATACTACATAGTTCATCACAAACTACAAGCATAGTTATACTACATACTACGTTAAACTAGTACGGGGTCGGATCTGAGGGCGGCGAGGTCGCGGCAACTGGACGACGCTGGAGAGAAGTCGGACGCTCAATCCTCCTCGCCGGAGCTGCAGAGATCGACGTACTTCTCCGACTGCTCCTTGCGGATGCGGCGCCACTCGTCCGCCTTCTCGTTGGCGGCGACGTTGTCGGCGACTGCCTGCCGCCACTCAAGGGCTTCGAGCTCCTCGGCGTGGCGCCGGCGCTCCTCCTCGCGCACGCTCCGCTCGGAGATGGCGGCGGCGACGGCGTCGAACTCCGTGACATAGTCCTCGGGCCCGATGACTCTGCGGCGGCCGAGCGGAGCGGGCTCCTCGGGCTCCTCCTTCACCGGGACGAAGGCGAACGGCGCCGGCGGCTCCGGTTCCACCTCCTCGTCCGACCACTCCCTCTTCACGGGGAGGAAGCCCGCAGCGGAGGAGGAGGAGGATCCGGCGTACGAAGAACGCGCGGAGGAGAACGACGCGCGCCGGCGGTCGTATTCCACCGTCTCGCGACGGTCGAAGCTCGCCGGCGGCGAAAGGCCGCGGTTGGTCCACTTTCGCGCGCCGCGCTTCCTCGCGCTATCGGACCGGACGCGCCGCTCGCGCTCCGGGTCCCTCTCCCGGCCGGATCTGCTGCCGAAGCCGCGTCCGGAGCTCCACATTCACCCCCACATGGCGGCTGGAGGCGGGGTGGAGGGTCGCCGGCGGCGAGAAATTGGGAGATGAGAAAGGGGAATCGGGTGGCTCGCGGCGGCAGGGGGATAGGGTTTGGACCCGCAAAAGGGTCGCGGAACCGCACTTATAGCGCTCGGGGGGCGGTTTGCGGGCTGCGGCAGAAGTTTTTGCGGGCCGGGCGAGTATGCGGGGTCTGTTCTGGCCGCAAAATTGGCCCGGGCCCACATACTCACCGGAATTTTTGCGGGGTCTGCTAGAGTTGCTCTAACACAAAGGTGGACACGGGTGTTTCTTCTCATAACAAAATAAAAGTATGTCCTCGTAGTTAGCCTATAGCCATGCGCATTATAGTTATTTTTAAGAGGGTGGGTGTTTGCACGGAATTTCATTATGGTTAATGGATGGCTTCGACATTTCTCATGGGCACATGTGAACGTGCATCGGAAGTCCTTCAGTCTTATACTTCTTCATATGGTGTTCCTTTCTATTAGGTGCTTATTTTCTATGGGCTTTAGTTTAACTAGCAAAAATGCCCGTGCGTTGCAACGGGAGAAACAAATTCTTGCATGCCCATTTGTCTCCGAACATGAAACTGGTAGGACAAAGTAGTCGGCAATGTGCTCATAAGAAAGAGTAGACTTGTGGACAGATAGGAGGAGGCAGTGGTGGTGGTAAGATCGAACGATATGTGTTATAATGATGGGGTAAAACATCCTCATTACCTTGCTCCCCCTCTCCCATTCTTCTTCCTCCTGCAGCCTTTCTTCCTCCTCTTCCTCTTGGGCCATCCAAAGGTCCCAGACCCTCCCACCTTCACCACCACCTCCGCCACTTGCATCTCCTCCGCATCTGATCCTGCTCTCGAGCCTCCATCTCCACATCTACTTGTTTCTTCGGTCCTCCTCGATCTACAATAGCTGGGCCGACATCCCTGCCACCCAAGACCCCTTGGTCCTTCCATTCCTTCACATCCCGTAATCGTCATTATCACCCCAAAGTTTTGATCAATAAATATATTGACTATCATAATGAATTACTAACATGCGAGCAACAGCCTACCTCAGTGTGTCAATGCGGAAGCAACATTTATGTATGGTCAACTTTGTCGTATGATAAAGGACCTGATGTCCAACCGGGTGAGCCAGAAGAAATAGGTCTATTTAGGGCTAAGAAGAAATAGGTAAGCAGCTAGCAACAGATCGATCCCTCCATTGGACTCCTTAAACAAACCGGGCGTGTCGGGGGAAATATATTAGAAATTTTGTTCACCATACAATAAATTCACTTTTCTAAAAATTGTTCATAGTTGAAGAAAAATTGTTCGGGAATCAAAATTTGATCACAATTTGTTTGTTCATGTTTTCAAATTTTCGTTCAGTTTTTCAAAAAGAATTCACGTTTTAGAAAATTATTCATTTTTAAAATTTATTAACTTTTTCGAATATGGTTCATCTTTAAAAAAAATCGTGTTTTCAATTTTCATCACTTTTAAAAAAAACTCTTCTCGCTTATTATCATTCTTTTGAATTTTAAAACGTGTTCACTATTTCAAACATTATTCGCATTTTTTTAAGAAAAAATGTTTACATTTGTACAACAAGTGATTGAATTTTTTGATTTTTTAGAATCTGCCGCTGCATAGAGTTCATAAATGTTCGCGCTGCATATTAATCACTCACAGGGAGCAGTTCAAGTGGTAAGGGATAACATGTCTCCTTCAAGGGATTGCTAGTTCGAACCCATTGAGAGCACATTTTTTGAGGGATTTTCGGCTCGTATGGTGCCACTAAATGGGCCGGCCTTTTAAGATAATGACATACGCTCTGGCTTTTGGCGGGCCATAAGATTTTTTTCGCTGTGGGCCAGAAGCTCACTCGACCCAGGCGAGCGACGGATGAACAGATCGAGGGAGCGAACGACGTACGAAGCTTTTTTCCCCACATCAAAAAAGGAAAAACGTACGATGCTATTTTTTAACGAAAAAAGGTGGAGAAACCATCCTTGTTTTAATATTAGGTAGAGATTATTATTATTATATTATTATATATCACAACCAAGCGAATATATTTTTTGCGCCCTAGGCGTCAGCGAGGGTGACGGACGAAAACATTGTGATGTAAGAAATCTATATATAGCTACATTAATAAAATAATAAAATATAATATTGTGAATGAATTTAAATATCTCAACAATAATTTTGACTCCGGAATTGGTAGATTTTATGAAAAACGTGTTTTGTAAAAAATACGGATTTTTATATAAATTGCAAACATTTTTTAAAAAAATAAGAATAATTAAAAAATAAGAACGAAAAAAGAAAAAGGAAAATATAACACTGGTAGAAAACCTTCTAGAAGGTTCCCAAAACCAGTAAAACCCAGCTGGGAAACCTCTAAAACATGCCACATGAAAGCTGTACTTCTACGTATAGATGGGCCGGCCCAAAAGGCATAATGCGTTGTGCACGGATTTCATATATTTGATCTCTTAAAAATCCGAAAGCAATCGGTAGGTGGGTTGGCTGGTGCTTGCACCATCGACCGCATGGTGCACGGTTCGAATCCTGTCCCTGCCACTTGATCAAATTTTTTAAACACATTGAGCTGAGGCCGCATGGTGCACCGTGACGAGCCCAGTAACAGTACCATTGAGCTGAGGCCAGGCCCAATAAAAGTTGGGTTCGTATATTATTTAGACGAACGTGCACAAAAGTTTAGTACCACCTCGAATAGCAAAAAATTAAAATTAATTATATGGGTGAACGGATGAAAAAATTAGCGAAACACACCTTGCTTTATTAGTATAGGTATAGGTATGGTCAACTTTGTCGTATGATAAAGGACCTGATGACCAACCGGGTGAGCCAGAAGAAATAGGTCTATTTAGGGCTAAGAAGAAATAGGTAAGCAGCTAGCAACAGATCGATCCCTCCATTGGACTCCTTAAACAAACCGGGCGTGTCGGGGGAAATATATTAGAAATTTTGTTCACCATACAATAAATTCACTTTTCTAAAAATTGTTCATAGTTGAAGAAAAACTGTTCGGGAATCAAAATTTGATCACAATTTGTTTGTTCATGTTTTCAAATTTTCGTTCAGTTTTTCAAAAAGAATTCACGTTTTAGAAAATTATTCATTTTTAAAATTTATTAACCTTTTCGAATATGGTTCATCTTTAAAAAAAATCGTGTTTTCAATTTTCATCACTTTTAAAAAAAAACTCTTATCGTTTATTATCATTTTCTTGAATTTTAAAACGTGTTCACTATTTCAAACATTATTTGCATTTTTTTAAGAAAAAATGTTTACATTTTTACAACAAGTGATTGAATTTTTTTGATTTTTTAGAATCTGCCGCTGCATAGAGTTCATAAATGTTCGCGCTGCATATTAATCACTCACAGGGAGCAGTTCAAGTGGTAAGGGATAACATGTCTCCTTCAAGGGATTGCTAGTTCGAACCCATTGAGAGCACATTTTTTGAGGGATTTTCGGCTCGTATGGTGCCACTAAATGGGCCGGCCTTTTAAGATAATGACATACCTTCTGGCTTTTGGCGGGCCATAAGATTTTTTTTGCTGTGGGCCAGAAGCTGACTCGACCCAGACGAGCGATGGATGAACAGATCGAGGGAGCGAACGACGTACGAAGATTTTTTCCCCACATCCAAAAGGAAAAATGTACGAAGCTTTTTTTTTATGAAAAAAGGTGAAGAAACCATCCTTGTTTTAATATTAGCTAGAGATTATTATTATTATATTATTATATATCACAACCAAGCGAATTTATTTTTTGCGCCCTAGGCGTCAGCGAGGGTGACGGACGAAAACATTGTGATGTAAGAAATCTATATATAGCTACATTAATAAAATAATAAAATATAATATTGTGAATGAATTTAAATATCTCAACAATAATTTTGACTCCAGAATTGGTAGATTTTATGAAAAACGTGTTTTGTAAAAAATACGGATTTTTATATAAATTGCAAACATTTTTAAAAAAAATAAGAATAATTAAAAAATAAGAACGAGAAAAGAAAAAGGAAAATATAATACTGGTAGAAAACCTTCTAGAAGGTTCCCAAAACCAATAAAACCCAGCTGGGAAACCTCTAAAACATGCCACATGAAAGCTGTACTTCTACGTATAGATGGGCCGGCCCAAAAGGCATAATGCGTTGTGCACGGATTTCATATATTTGATCTCTTAAAAATCTGAAAGCAATCGGTAGGTGGGTTGGCTGGTGCTTGCACCATCGATCGCATGGTGCACGGTTCGAATCCTGTCCCTGCCACTTGATCAAATTTTTTAAACACATTGAGCTGAGGCCGCATGGTGCACCATGACGAGCCCAGTAACAGTACCATTGAGCTGATGCCAGGCCCAATAAAAGTTGCGTTCGTATATTATTTAGACGAACGTGCATAAAAGTTTAGTACCACCTCGAATAGCAAAAAATTAAAATTAATTATATGGGTGAACGGATGAAAAAATTAGCGAAACACACCTTGCTTTATTAGTAGGTATAGATATAGATATAGATATATATATAGATATAGATGTATTTATTCACACGCGGAATGGCATTGAGAGACATATTCTTTCGATTTTCTTGTTCATGGAAATATTCTTTGTATGCTCTAGACGTTATAGAGAGTTGAGAAGCTTCCATGTCTTTGTTTCTTCGAGAAAATGCAAAAGCTTTCGTTTCGATGCATCGTTAGATAATAGTTATTCAAGCCATCAAAAGCCACACCCGAATACACAATACCACAAAAGGTTACACCTTAGGAACGATGCGATGCCCCTAAATGGCAAGTGCCGTTCCCTTAGGGAGCAATGCTGCAGGGCTACTCTGCCCAATAATGCCCACTGTATGGCCTTCAATCTGATTGTGTCGAATAGTCCATCTAAGTTGAGTCGGATGTTGTCTATGACGATTTTGTTACGATTTTTCCAATGCTCAGGCGGTGATCGGATGATAGTGGATATGCCATTCATGTTGAGGTTGGAACCGAGAGGCCATTTTCTAGCCACCAATGCAAAAATTCAAGCCCTCCCCTTAAGGCCATGTTCGGTTAATCCTCTTGCCACAGGGATTGAAGGAGATTTGGGAGGTCTGAGAAAGATTTTGACTTGCAAGGGATTTAATCCCCTTCAATCCCTTTCAAACCTCTCCAAACCCTGCTAAACCGAACAAGGCCTAAAGATGACAAACAATCGATGGTATTCTGGACGGAGCCTCGTGCCAAAAACTGTGCGCGAGAAGGAGCAGCCAGAGAGGAGATGTGCACACGTCTCCTCTGACTGGTCACACGTCAAACAGTTTGGGGGATGTGTCCTTGCTAATCGGAAAGAGTAATAGTATGTCCTTGTAAGTGAGAAAGAGCATTGTTGCAATAAGAGCATCTTCAATAAATGATTTAAAATATGGGCGGTGTCCAAAAAAACTGTATTTTGGGGCACTTCGTGGCAAAAAAAAAAACTGCTCTAGTAGATGATCTATCTCTATACGCTGGCCAAAAAAACATTATGCCTCAAATTTACCTTGATGTTGCCTAAAAACAAAAATACCTTGGTCGGAACCCAACTGCCGTGGTGAAACTTCGCCGCTGCTGAACATCTCCACCCCACGCCAATTTCGGCCGGTTCTCGCCCCTGTGGAAGCTCGAAACGTCACGACCGATTACGGTCATTTCCCCGCCCATCCGTTGGCTAAAATGGTCGCCTCCGCACCACCATTGGTCATTGAGGTCAATTAGCGGCTGGGAGACCCCCAGTCGATCGACGCGACCATCACTGAGCTATGACGTTGTTCGGCGCTCGGGCCGTGCATCGCCGCTGGAGTTGGTCGCACCCCTGGCTCCCCTCTGGGCCCTTGTCCTTCCACCCCTAGGCGGCCCAGTGACGGCCCTGATCCCAGCGAGCTATGCCGGCCAGAATTGAGCTCGGTGTCCCGACAACCATCAGATTCGCTTTCCGGCCTCGTAACCATTGGATTAGTTTTTGGGAGTTAATTACACGATAGTACCACATTTGGGGCGATGGTGGCGAATTGATACCACTTTTGAAAAAATTTATGTGTCAGTACCACGTTTGAGTCGAACCGTTGCGAATCAGGCTAAACCTCGTATTTCTACGTATGGACCTTTGGGCCGACCATCCGGGCCCGCGTCGGCTACCGCCACGGCGAATCGGTACTCGCCCGCTCGCTCGATAGGTGCGGTCCGGCTCGAACCGGACCGGCCCGTGCTCTGTCTCTCTTCCTCCTCGCTCGTGCTCGCTCCTCTCTGCTCGCTCCTCTCTCGCCGCCCTCGTCACCGCCCGCAGCGTTGCCGGACCGGACCACCGCCGCCCGCCATGGTTTTCGAAGGCAAGCGGTGAGGACACTTCCACCTGCCGTACATGCACTCGACCTCATCCATGGGCCAGGCTGAACGGTGATTTTCCTTGAGCTAGGTTTAGGGTTAGGGTTCTGATTTGGGGCTTTTGATTTGATTGATTTATTGGGTTTTGATTTGGGCATTTTGTTTGTACGAGCTTGGCAGGTCCTTTCAGCGTTGAAGATCCAGTTACCACGGGCTTGAGTGGGCGATGTCACCATGTGAGAAGCACGGAAGGCATCTGAGAGGCTTGTCGCATTTGAAGGAGCAGACACGGGGAGAAGGTTCTTAGCATGTGCGAGCCGGTATGAACTGTAGGTGATAGTGGGATATTATATGTCATATTATTCCTCATGCGCACAATCCTCATGTTCCAAGCTAACATACATAACCTTATCACTTTTACTTGAGTTTACAAGAAAAAGTGATAAAGGGAGACAAATGTCACAAGGATAACTGATCTGCTATATAGTATGTTGACATGAGTAAAAGGGCTTATTATTAGTGCATATTTAGCTTGGCAGTGGAATCTTTTCTATCATTTTGTTAGGGCTGATTATTCACTTTTGCAACAGCAGTAGCTTGTGTAGTTTAATGACAGTACTCTTGTTATTTTGCGATGGGATTGTTTTGCCCACATGTTAAATATTCAGTTTGAGACTTCTACAGGTTTTAAGTTGTTATTGTGGCATTTTTAAGTAGTTAAATGACAGTGGTACTGTTAATTATGTTGCTATTACTTTTGCTCCTGTTTGGAACTAAATATTGATTGAACTGTAAGTTTTATGTTGGGATGCACCTGCTGTTATGTATGTAAATGCTACAAATATTCAGTTGAATGGATAGTATGTACTGCAAATGCTTTGGCAGTTCACCAAGTTTGCAGTTTGAGATTGCTTTTGTAGGTGATTAGCAAAAACTAGTTTAAATCTGTAGCTGACTAGTGTTGTAATTTGTCATGCTGTTATTTAGTGGGTAGGTACATCTCAATTATCAGTGTAGCTTAGTGCTGTTATTATTACCAATGTAGAAAGGACAAAACAGTGTTATTGCTTTGCACTAGTTATGCACTAACTTGTTTATTTTTTATCTTTTTTTTATTTTTGCAGGAAGGGCAGAATTGTGGGTTTGTTGAATGGGTTGATCACGGTGGCTAACAATGCAAAATGCATTATTGAAGCTGTGGGCAATGGTTGAAAATAGCAGGAGTGCTAGGGTGAATGATAACCTTGAGAGTTCTTTCACTATCCACCATCGGCGAAGAGAGAAGAACAACACAGAGGCCAACTATGACAAGCTAGTCCAAGATGTGCATCAACCGATGAGCTTCGGGAGGATAGGGTGGTGGATTTCAGACATCTGCGATCTGCCATTACATATCAACATTAATGCGAAGTGAACTGGTGGCTGATATGAAGGCACAGATGGCAAAGAAAGATCAGAGTTTGAGAAGTTTAAGCGAATTATGATGTGCTACTAAACCCGACAAGAGCTCAAGCTACAGTCATCGAACACGAAGTTGAAGCATATTCTTGATAAGCAATTGCTTCTTGAAGCTAAGATGAACTTGGAGTTGAAGAATGCAGAGCTCACAAAGTCGAGGAGAAGCTCACCCAAGATAAGCTAGAGTTGAAGTTTCAGGTTGCTGATTTGCTCAAGGGAAAGGAAAAGCATGGTGAAGAGAAGGGCAGCTAGAGCTTGATTCTTGAGCTGATTAAAAGCGGAGGAGAAGTGAAGGAGAAGATCAAGGGATCCAGGTCATTTTAGAGAAGTGAAGAAAATGAATATGAGACTAGTGGGCAATGCTGACCTTTTGGGCATGATGGTTGTGTAGTGTATGGCTCTACTAAATGTGAACTTCTCTAAGATGAACTATGGCTGTGTATGTATGTAGTATATATGCTTTTCATCCTTTTGTGAGAAAAGGATGAACTATGCATCTAAACTCCACTATGTATTGTGAACAATGGTTGTGTACTTTATAATATGTTGAACTCTAGTAAGTATTGTGTGTTATGTGAGTTATGTTTGCTAGACTCTCAGATTATTATTTCTTATGCACTAGGTTTTGATGATTATGTTAGCATTGGAAGACTATTTGATGGTTATGTTAGCACTGGATTATTAGATGGTTATGTTATATCATGCATTGGAAGCCTATGTTTAGGTGGCTCCGTCGACCCCGAGTCACCGTAAACCCTAATGGTTACTTTTAGGTGGCTCCGTCGACCCCGAGTCACCATAAACCCTAATGCTTACTTTTAGGTGACTCCGTCGACCCCGAGTCATCGTAAACCCTAATGGTGAGGTTTAGGTGGCTTCATCGACCCCGAGTTACCGTAAACCCTAATGGTTACTTTTAGGTGGCTCCGTCGACCCCGAGTCACCGTAAACCCTAATGGTTACTTTTAAGTGACTCCGTGGGCCCAGTCATCGTAAACCCTAATGGTTGGGTTTAGGTGGCTTCATTGACCCAGTCACCGTAACCCTAATGGTTAGGTTTAGGTGGCTTCATCGACCCAGTCACCGTAAACCCTAATGGTTAGTCTTAGGTGGCTCAAGTGGGCCCCGAGTCATCATAAACCCTAATGGTTGGGTTTAGGTGCTTCATCGACCCCAGTCACCGTAAACCCTAATGGTTAGTCTTAGGTGGCTCAAATGGGCCCAGTCATCGTAAACCCTAATGGTTAGGTTTAGGTGACTTCATCGACCCAGTCACCGTAAACCCTAATGGTTACTTTTAGGTGGCTCAAATGGGCCCAGAGTCACCGTAAACCCTAATGGTTAGTCTTAGGTAGCTCTGTCGACCCCGAGTCACCGTACACCCTAATGGTTAGTCTTAGGTGGCATCAACCAAATAGCAAAACAATAACATTAAAGTATGAACATAAACCATCAACTTATTCCACCCAAGTGGCATGAATCTATGAACCATCAAGTTATCCACCCAAGTGGCATAAATCCATGAACCATTAAGTTATCCCCAACAGAACCGTCAAGATATCCATTGGCATCAGCATGAGTTGCTTTAGTGGCATCAAACTCTAAATAATACACATGTAGCATGAGCACAAGTTGTTGCCGTGTCATCAAAGCAAAATAAAGCACAATGTATCATCAGCACAAGTTGCTTCCAGTGGCATCAAACCAAAATAAAACACAATGTATCATCAACACAAGTTCTTTGCGGTGGCATCAAACCCAAATAAAGCACATTGTAGCAGCAGCACAAGTTACTGGAGTTTGCATCACCTTCTGCCACCTCTACTAGCATTGAACCAGGCTATCCATCCAGTGTGTGTGCCATCAGTTGGTGGAGGAGCACTAGAAGTTGAGGCACCATACTGCCTTGGGGCAGAGAAAGGCCTTGAAGAATGAGCACCTCTCCCAGCAGAAGATTGAGCACTAGAAGATGCTCTTCCAGATCCTCTTCCACCACAAGACCTTCTTCCAGCACCTCTACCAGCACCACTTTCACCACCTCTACCAGCAGCACTTCCAGTTCTTCCTCCAGCTGGAGCAGCTCTTGGTGTTGGTGCAGGAGCTGTAGTTGTTGGTGCAGAAGCTCTAGTTGTTGGTGGTGCAGAAGCTCTAGTTGTTGGTGCAGGAGCTCTAGTTGTTGGTGGAGCAGCTCTAGGTGTTGCTGCAGGAGCTGTAGGAGCAACACCTCTTCCTTGTGATTTCCTTGCAGCAGGCTTGGAAAACAATTCAAAGGAAACACACTTAATAATACTAAAATTAAAAAATGCACAAGGGAGAAAGGTAATTTACAGAAACAACAAACTGAAGAAGTAGTTCAGAGGGGCTTACCACATGTTTGTTCTTTCTTAAGGCCAACTCAGGTTTCAACTGTTTAAGGCAACTTGTGTATTTATGCCCTTGCAATCCACAATTGCTACAAGTAATTGTCCCCATTCTTGAGGTGGACTTTGGCTTTGGAACTTCAAATTTTCCCTTTATCCTCTTCTCTTTCTTTCTTCCTTTCTTGATTTTAAATGCTGGTGGTTCTATGTCTGGACCTTGGGTCTTTGTCCAGTCATGCTCACCAGGGACAGGATATATCATAGGTTCATATGCTGCCAAGTAATATGGTTTCTTGAAAAATTTTCTTACAAAGTCCTCTGGAAACCTTTTTGCCTTGTTAATTGCTGAGATGGCATGGTTACATGGGATGCCACTGAGGTCCCACTTTCTGCAACCACAGGTTTCAAGTTCCAAATTTACAGCATGTGTTTGCTCCCCACTAGTTACTTGCCACAAGTTAACACCTGCTTGAATGGGTTTGCGATGCACTGGCCCTTTCATTTTCACTCTCCAACTTCTCCTTTGTAATGTGGTGTGATCTCCCATCTAGCCTCCTTTCCACTCTCTCTATTCCTGTGCCACCTGACCATCTGCTTATCCTTTATGCCATCACACATAGTTCTTATTGGTTTTTTCCTATGATCTAGGATGTACTTGTTGAAAACCTCAGACAAATTGTTGACAACTAAGTCAGTCTTGCAATTTGTGTCAAATGCATGCCAGCCACTGCCAAGTTTCCTCACTCTCAGCTTTGAGATCATCCATTGCTTTATTAAATTTGTGTTCATTATATGCATAACTGGCATTATCCATGCACTTCTTAAGGTCTTCCCACCTAAAGCCAGCATTTTGGAAGTTTGCATATATGTGTCTTAAGCAGAACCTTTGATTACTGTTAGGAAAAACTTTACTCAATGCATACAGTAGCCCCTGGTGCACACAATTTAAACAGCTAAGCTACTGTGTAATACACATGTCAACACATATTTAATAAATCACTGTGGATAGGCATACCTTCTGTCTGTCTGACATTATAGTATATGGACCATACTGTCCAACTTCTCCTCCAAGACAAATCTTCAGTTGGTGTAGAAACCAGCACCAGTTTGCTTTGTCCTCTTGTCCAACAATGCCAAATGCCAGTGGGTATATGTTGTTATTGCCATCTCTACCAGTGGCAGCAAGGATTTGTGCACCAGTGGTCAGCTTGATAAAACATCCATCAATACCTAAAACAAGATATAAACATAACATGTTAAATGCATTTATATGTGCAAGCTATTGAAACTAAAAAAAATTAAAGTAATGTACAAGCTAAAATGAACTAACCAATGAATGGTCTACACCCCTGTAGAAATCCCTCCCTTGCTCCATTGATGCAGTAAAACATTGCATGGAATCTGGGTCCTGGATGGGGATTTTTGAGTGGAGTCTTTGGAGTTCTGATGGTGACTACAACCCTACTCCTAGGGTTTGTATCCATGACAGTCTGAGCATAGTCTCTCAGCCTTGGGTATTGCTTCCTATGATCTCCCAACACAGCCTCAACAGCTAGGTTTTTTGCCCTATATGCCATAGCCTTGGGCACATCCACACCATACTTTTCCATGCAGGCATCAATAAGTGTATGTATGCTAGTACTGACATCAGATCTGAATAGTGGCTCATATTGCTTTGCAAGCCACTTGGCATTTACCCTACTTGTTTCAGTAGAACTAGGGCAAGTGTGTTGTAATCTCATCTTCTTAATTGCAAAAGTGTTTTCCCCTTTTATAACAGCTGCCACAATGCACAACTTGCATTGTGAATTCTTGCAATGCACAATGATCCTCTGATCTGAGTTCCTGTGATACTTGAAGTCTCTGCACTGAGTGATGTGCAAGCTCAACAAAGCATCTCTGAATTGATGTTGATCTCTGAAACACATTTGCAGTTTTAGTTGCTGGTGTGGTTGCTCCAAATCCTCATTGTACCATACTCTAGGTGGCCTCTTCTTTGCCCTGCTCTTCCTTTTTTCAGGTAGCACAAATGCTAGTGGCTGAAACCCATCGTCTTCACTGTCCTTAAGTAAACTATTATCTTCTTCATCTGATGATGGTTTCCAATCAGGTTGCACTTCTTCTAAAACACTGGAATGTGACCTTGTTGTTGGTCCCTTCCTCCTTACTTGCAGCTTCTGCTTCTTCTTTGCTGGCACAGATATTTTTTCTTCCTCTTCTTGAACAATAGGCTCATCATCCTCCAACTCAAATAATTCCTCTACCTCTGTGTCACCCTCATAATGCACTGGTTCTTCCTCCTCTGTTTCTTCTTCTGATTCTTCTTCCTCTGTTTCTTCCTCATGTTGTTCTTGTACTTCATCCTCTTCCTCTTCTGGTTCTCTCTATCTGTTTCCCTCTTCCATCTTCATGTCTTCAGCATCATTCATTTCCTCATTATAGTTAGGCCTTAAATCCCCCATATAATAAGGGTTAGTTTCACTGTCATATTGCCCTTCAGATGAAGATGCATAACTGGCATCATAGTCATCCTGTTCTTCTTCCACAACTTCTTTTAACTTTGGATTTAGAACACTCCTGCTCTCTTGTGTCAAAACAGCAGGGCCTACAGGTGCAATAGAGCAGCTACTCTGACCTTCATAAGCAACACCTTGCTGATCAACAACATAAACAGGAGGATCAGCCATATCATAAACCACAGGCTCAGAATAAACAATAGGATCTAAATTTTGCTTCTCTGCAAAACCCTTCTATGCAACACTGACAGCTGGTCTACAAGCCCTAAATAACAAATTAAGCACCAAACTCTCCTCATTCTGCCTCTTGATCAACTGTAGTTTAACATTACTATCAACCAATTCCAAACCCTGCTCTCCTGGGGTCTCCATGTAAAACAGCAGTGAATCATCAATACTAAAGCCTTGTGTTTCCATCAAAGCAACCATATTCAGATATGTCACATCTGAACAGCTTAACTTCCTCTCTAACAGATCATTATTGTCAAAATGGATCCTAACATTCCATATGTCTTCATATAAACTATAATTCACATGCAATTTGCCTAATCAGTACACTATAACCCTAATTACAAATTAAATGAGAAGAGAAAAAGAGAGAAAACTTACAGGGCCTTGCTTGAAGCCGTGGGTCACTTCATTAGCTACAGACTAGGTTCGCCACCCATTGTTGTGCCGGCCGTACCGCTGCTCCATGGACGATCTGAGCTCCATGAACTCGTCGTCGTCGCTGGAGTACGCGTGAGAGCTCGAGTAGCCGTCGCCGCCCTCGATTGGAGATCTCCCGTCGATTCCTCCTGCCGCGCGGCTGCCGAAGAGGGGATTGTTTGCGCCGCCGCCATCGCCGTTGCCGCCACCGCCGCTGCCGCCACCACCGCCCGGGGTCGCCGCCGCCATCGCCGTTCAGAGGTGCGGTGGAGCTAGGGTTCGTTGACGAACAGAGGAAGAGAGGAAAGGAGAGGGAGGACAGAGCACGGGCCCGTCCGGTTCGAGCCGGACCGCACCTATCGAGCGAGCGGGCGAGTACCGATTCGCCAGCGTGGCGGTGACCCGCGCGGCCCGGCGGTCGATTCAGCGTCAATACGTAGAAATACGAGGTTTAGCCTGATTCGCAACGGTTCGACTCAAACGTGGTACTGACACGTAAAATTTTTCAAAAGTGGTAGCAATTCGCCACCACCGCCCCAAATGTGGTACTATCGTGTAATTAACTCAGTTTTTGGGCATTTGAAAAAACCCGACCGCGGTGCCCCAAAAGGCCAAAACTTCTCTCTTCTGCCCTAAAACATTCTTTTTGGACACCAATTTTTACAGAGTAAATTGCAGAAAACCACCACTTTGAAGGCAAGCTTTGCGAAAACCACTACAATACATTTTTTTGCAAAAACACTTGTCTCGGTGATCTTTTTGCGAAAGCACCGTCGGCGGATTGGAGCGTTTTAAGTATGTTTATGACAGGTGGGTCCAGATTTTGCCGGCGTGGCGTACGGCTCTATCAAAACAGCGTTAGATGGGGATTTTACAAAGAGGCCCTTACGTCAAAATAAAAAAGCAATCAGCTCCATGGGCGAGCTCTTCTTCGCCCGGTAGCGTGGCAGCGCCGGCGATGCAGCCCCAACGACGCGGGCGAGATGACCCGATCCGCGGGTCTGGATGAAGCTGGAGGGAGGCGGCGGTTCCCGACGGTCATTCTTTGTCACCGCCGGCGAGGACGCCCAGTGGGGAGGACCAGTGAGCTCGAGCACACCACAAACCTCGAGATCCGTCGCCGTTGGCGCTGATCCATCGAACTGCCAGCGCCCGGTGACGGTGATGGTGCTGGCCGGGAGGCGGCAGGAACCACCATTGCTTGCTCGTGCTACCTCCACGGGACTCGGGCTCCTCGTCCACCGCCGCGGCAGCGACGAGGATGACGCGTCCGACTGGCGAACAACGGCGGCGGCGGGCTCGGGCGAGGGAACGGCGATGGCGGCCTAGCGAGGCAACGGCGGCGACGAGCTCTGGCGAGGCAACGGCGGCGGCGGGCTGGCGAGAACGGCGGCGGGGCCTAGCGAACAACGGCGGCGACGAGCTGGCGAGGCAACAGCGGTGGACTGGTGAAGATAAGATGAACCAGTTTTTTCTTTTTCTTCCAATGACGGTGGACCCACATAGGGATGATAACGTTACGACGTTGCCGTTACATGCGAGATGTTAAGCGGTGCCACATCACCTGATGGCGGGTCCCTCATCATAAACTCACTTATCTGAGCCCGATCCGCCGATCGGTGCTTTCGCAAAAGATTACCGTGAACACGGTGTTTTTTGCAAAAAAAAATGTATTGTAGTTGTTTTCGCAAAGCTTGCCTTCAAAGTGGTGGTTTTATGCAATTTACTCATTTTTACATCACCCGTTGGAGATGCTGGGCAAGCCCAAGCCCTGCATTTTTAGTGAGAGTAAACATCCTAGTACAATACTACTCTCACTCCATGTACATTTTGAGAGTAAACTTACTACCATGGTTTATAGAGTAGAAAACGTGTGGTAGAAACCATCCTGTCACCGTGTCGGTAGCAGGACATGCTGCTTCGCGAAGCTCAGTCAGATTTTCTAATCAGCCGGTGATGATGGTGCGGAAATAACACACGGGCGCGACAGGACGGCTGCAGGTCGCCGGCGAACGCGGCGCGACGCGCAGCCAGAAAAGAAAACGGTGCCCGATGCATGCGTCGCAGTAAACGCTCGCGCGTCAAACTAGGGGCCACGCCCGGACACACCATACCGGCCGCGCCCCGGCTGGCTAGCTCGCTGCAGAGTGTACTGACAAGGGTCGGCCTTCCATACCGGCCGCCCCCCCTCTCTCTTCCTCGCCCGCTCTTTGTCAAACATCGCCGGTCCCGTGCCGGTTCTTCACTTCAACCCTACACACCGGACCGGAGCGCGCACCGGGCCGCTCTGACAAGCGTGGCTAGTGCTGCGTTGCTCCTCCGGTTCTCGCTATAAATACACGGACAGCCAGCCATGGGAGGAGTTTCCACTCCCTTCTGCTTAGCCTTAGCGTAGCCCCACTCACTCATGGGCCCCAGCTTCGCTTCTTCTTCTCTAGCTCATTCTGTCTCCCCTGTCTGTGCCGTGCTGAACCTGAACCAGATGGAGGTAAGTGGCGGCCGAGCCACCAGGCGAGCCATCAGTACTCCTAGCACAAACCTCACCAAGAATGGGGGTCGTGGTCTGATCACCATGTACTACACTTGTGGTATCTTGCAGAAGGCGAGGAGGCGTCGTGTGCCGGCGTTCGGGGAGTGGAACTACAACTACGACTACGCCGAGCCGCAGGCGGCGGCGGCGGCCGCGTGCTACGCCACGCCGGAGCCGGAGGCCTGCAGCGACGTGTGGTTCAGGTACTCGCCTCCCCCGCGCAAGCCCATGCCCAAGAAGCAGGCCAGGGGGCGCCGGCCGGACGGCGACCTGTCCCGGGAGGGCGACAAGGTGTCTTCGGACGCTGCCACGGCCAAGAGCGGCGCCAGCAGGTACCAGGTGCGGCACGTCGACGAGGACCTCTACAAGGCGCCACCGCCGGAGCCCGCCTCCCACCGGCGGCCAAGGAAGGTACGTACGTACGGCCCCCGGAAAAGAATGTCTAGTTACTGCCGGAATTGGTTTCTTTAATTTTTGTCGCGATTGCTGGAGCTGACCGCTCTTTGTTTGGCCTGCAGAAGTGGAGCATGTGGATGGGATGCCTGGGCCTCAACTCATGCGTCGCCTCCTGAACCCCGATGGGATGCTGCGTCCTGCGTTCGTGTTCATCACCAGTGTCTATTTGCCCTTTCTCTTGGATACACTAGCACTATACTTCTGTCCAGTTCTCTCTCCGAGTGTTTTGTGCGTATGCCTTGGCTTGTGGCAAAATGGTTACAAGTAAAACTAGCTGACTGCTAGTAACATTTCGAGTTTCTACTCTCATGTGTAATGTTGGTAAAGATATCTAGGTATATTAGTAACATTTCGAGTTTCTACTTCTTTTGGTGTAACGTGAGTAAGATAACATATTGAGTGCAACATCTTGTCTTGTGCTTAACAAACACGTTGATATACAGTAGCCTGTTACTATCTGTCAACCTGAAAAGAAATCACTTTGGACCAATTTTTGATGTGCAAGCGAGTTGGCCATCAGAGATTCAGAAAGATGGCACCCGATAGATACACGAGCACGCACAGGCCCGGAGCCCGCACGCTCGTCCGGCTGCTGCATGAGCATGAGGAGCAGTTGGCGTGGGCCCGTGAATCTGGTGCCCGCATTGATTCGAGCAGTTGGATAAAAGTAGTCGTTGTGAACTGGTTTCTTCGCGCGTGCCTACTATTTTTGTTTCAACTCAACTCGATCGCCCATGCCATGCCATACACTGTCGCAGCCGTGTGTCTGCCGCAGAGAGCGTAACTATCTACTCTACCTCGTGTCTTTTCTTGGCATAGATAGGTCAAGAAGAGAACTGGCATGGTAGAGGAAATTGCTACGTGGGTGCAGCTGCGACTTGGATCCGGCTTGCCTGCTCCCTGCGACTTGGACCTACTGCTCCAGTCTGGCTAGCTAGCTAGGTGCATGCAACAACACCTCTATCGTCGCTAGGGCCGGAGAACATGCGGCCCGGAGAAACGAGTAGTGGAATTTGCCTTCTTGAAGTGTGCCCAAATTTTGGATCAAACGGAGCTTCAGTTTTCACGGGGAATGTTGTTGCCCTCCGGGTTTCATGCATGTCTTATCAGATAGGCATTCCGAGGACACGCTGCCCCCGCTTGAATGCTGCCTCCAACTGCGCTTCTGAACCATCGGTGCTCTGTTCACCACTTCACCCTTCTTCGACATGACCTTTCCTTTATCATCAGGAAACCTTGCAGTCCTGTCGACGTGTTTTTACCCCACCTTTGTTTTATCTAATCTCTAGTACCCAGATGAAATGATCGATCTGCAGTATTCTGTCCTGAGTGGCATTTATTATTCATCAAAGGAAAAACAATGGATATATACCGGAGCGCTATACGGTGCGCGCTTTTGCGTCTGCTAGGTCGGTTGGTGCTCTCGACTTCCAGCAGAGACGTCGTGAGGCCACCGTTTTAGATGGTGTGTGTTGTGCAGTTAGGACACAACATCAACCTTATAGGTGTAGGAGGTCTTTGATTCAAAGGATTTTTATAGGATTTTTGAAGGATTGGAATCCTTAAGAATTTTTCGTACGTTGGTCATTTGATTCGTAGGATTGAATCCTATAAGATTTTTTTCTAAATATTCATTTATACTACATTTCACAGGAATTCTAACATGCACTCCAACCTCTTGCAGAAAATCTTTTGTTTTTTCTATGACACAATCAAACAAACTCAAATCCTATAGGGATCCAATGGATATGTCATTGCAATCCTATGTTTTCCTATTCTTATATTTTTGCAATCCTATGAATCAAGGAGGCCCGTAAATATTGTTCGTCAAAAAAATGGCTTTGAATTCATCCCTGTATTTATTTCGCTAGTATCTGATGAATAGTTTAATAAAGATAGTTGTGTGCATCGTTTGATTCAGAGGTCAGGATTAACCATCCTTTTAGAAAAAACAAGAGAAGAAATTTACGTGGTTACTAAATTCCCTATGAAATGTAATGCAAACAATTTCCAGTCTTATAAATCCTATGAAAATCTTTTGAACCAAAGAATCTCACACTGTATATCTAGATTTTGGATGAACTTCGGAGGCATCACTAGCCGAAACACTGTCAACGGTAACATGAGCAATATGGCTTTTGGTTTTTTTTATCTAACACGATACAATCGCAAATGCTCATATACAAGCATATACACTCACTCCTATAAATGAACACACGCACTCACACCCTATCTTTATTGGCACCTCTGAAATATACTGAGCCGGCACAACATCTTGAGATTGACGAAGTCACCACAAAGCCTTATAGTCGATTGAAACGTCTCTTCCCACTACATGAATAGTGCCGGAAAGCCTGAAATAAATCCAGAAAAATATGAGCACCAGTGTCAAATAAGGACTTGAACCTTGGTGGGCTGGTTTCACCAACAGAAACTTAACCATAGCTATGCGATGTACCTCGCTTCAGTTGACACTTTTATATAGTTCAAAAGATCTGTTAACAAAGTAGCATATATCCATACCGTGAATCTATGATGTCACAACTGAAATCAAGTCTACATGTTTTTCTTTGAAATGTCATCGGGGGGGCTGATCCTCGCCTGAATTATATCTCATTCAAAGAAAATATTGATCCAGATTATAAAGAAAACCGGATCAAAAATCTTCCCAAATCTAAATATTGACATAACAGTTTTTTCTTTGCAAATTTGTTATCAATATCAATAATTACCAAAACCTACCTTAGGCAGAATTCTCAAATGATTTGACGGTGTTATGGACTCTGATTCTCAAATTCTATGGCGTGTTATAACCAATATTATTTCTGTCATACTCCCTCCGCTTGGTTTTAGTTCAAATTTAAACTGAACCCACGCGAGGGATTTTAGAACGGAGAAAGTATTATTTTAGGGCTTTTAATAGATTTTAAGATTTGATTTATTTTCACATTACACAAAGTGTGGCTTACTCGACTTGGCGATTACCAAATTAGAATATTTATTTTGAAACGGAGGCAAAGATTGCCTCATCTATTAAATAAGCAGAAGAGAATTACCCAGTTAATTACGAAAAATCGGGCAAAAACCAGAACAACAAGGGCCAAGCCCACTCTTATAGACTAAAATACACAGAGCAAAGCCCACCCTTATCGACGACAAGTCGACCTACGACCGGACAACGCAGCTCCGACTCAGACGGGGAGCTCAGAAGAACAAAACCAGGCACGACTGGCGCCACAGAAGATCACCGAACGGGCCGCCTGCAGCTAGTCATCGTACACCACAGGGCCCTGCCGCTGCAGCTTCGACTCCACAACAACAAGCAAACCGAATCAAAATCATGGACACGCCGGAGAAGAGCCGACTACCGCAACCATTGCCGCGTCGCCGACATCGCTCCCACCATCATCGTTGCCACAGAAGTCTAGTCACCACAGTAATACTCTCGGGGCCGCCGCCCAGACATCCACCGCTCCGTCGCGCCCAGCGCAATCAGCCCGCACCGCCTTCCGGGGCCGCCGCCCCGACATAGCACCGCTCCATTCGAGCAGCAACGCCGCACAACCCACCTGCCCACAGCCCACACTGCTCAGGGCAACCGCTTGCAGACCACGAACGTCGCACCACATCCGGGGCCGCCGCCCCGATGTAAAGTCAGACCGCCCCCTCTGGGGCGCATCAATCGAGCCGACACCCCTACGCCCAAGCGAAACAAGGATGCCACCCAACCAATGTCGAGATAGAGCCCCACCTCATAGAGCTACCACTCACATTGTTCCCGAGATCGCCATCTCGATTCACAATCAGAAATCATCCGAAGCCGCCGCCCCGACGTCCATTGCCCCTGACGACGAAGAGATCCGTGCAAACTGCAACATGCTGACTCTCCAAGACGATGCCTCAAAGAAGGAAACGACATAGCCGCCGTCATCGCCCGCTTCGACCATCTGAAGCTAGGGATTTCTCCCGGAGAGTCGTGCAAAGGAGCACCACGGCAACATCTTCAAGAAGGGGAACGACACCATGACCATGGCGCCGCTGTTGCCGGCACCGACCCAAGATCAGTGCTGGACTTTCGCCCGGAGCTCCTCCACACCTTCGTATCCAAGCAGATCCGAGCACTGCATAGCACACAATCCCCACTTCGACATCCACCTCTTCCACCTCCCCGCAGCGCCAAGCACCGCCCGAGACAGAGAACCACCACGGTTCCCTGCCGCAGCCATGAACCAGACGCGCCAATGCAAACAAGCCTGCCGGAGACCGGAAGCCTCAGATCCACCACACATGCACCCTCTGCTCCGTGCCTTCAGCCACTGCACACTCGCGCGCACATCGAGCCACACGTCGAAGAGCCGTGCAGACCCGCCGCCGCCCCTGCCAGATCCGCAAGCTGCCGCTCCGGCAGACGCCGCCCCTTTCGGCCGCGCACCCAGCACCACACCAAATCCGGGCGCGGGGGCCCCGGATCCGCCGCCCCGCCGGAGGTTGGGAGCTCCCGAGCACAAGCGCAGCCCGCGCGACGGACCACGCGCTGACACCCGCACGAGCCCGACACGAGGACGCCCGCGACCTGGAGAAGACGAGGCCCCGCCGCCGCTGCTGCCACACGGCCTTTGGCCGGTGGCGCACTCTGACGGCGGCGAGGGGAAGGCGCGAAGAAGACGACTGCCAGCGGCGGTGGTTGGTGCGCCGCCCGTGTCGCTCGTGCGGAGCGACGCGGGGGCCTTTTTCGCTAGTATAAGAGTATTGTTGGCTCACCCTTTATTGCCAGGGGGTTAAATTGGAATATTTTCTAGCAACTTTCACATGCGTGTGTCTACACACATCTTTTGCGCGTCTGATTTTTCAATTTTTTTTCAGTAAGCTACTGTACGTCGAGATTAAATGATGGGAACAGAATTATTCCTGTTGACGCCCAGCCTATGCAAATCCCCTGTCTAGAGACCTAAACCAGGGCGGCACATTATTATGGTATTTATGGTGGGCATTTACGGTGCTCTGTGGCCATCCATGCATGCATCACGCTCGCCCAGAGAGAGCCAGTCCGTCGTCATGGCTGTCTTCACCGCCGGACCGGCCGGCCGTCCAGCAGGACCACCAGCATGTAGCTGCAGCAATGGTGCGTCACACGGCACCGTGATGGCCTCATCTGTTGACACGGGGGAGTTGAACTGTGGTCTATGCAGAATCCACAGGAACGTCACGTTGCTGGTTGCTTTTCGCTTACCTTGGCTTGGCATACCGGCCGTCTCGAACAGCTCCTTCCCGGCCCACAGCGCCCCGCGGTGCGTGGTGCGTAATCGCGTTCATGCATCCATGGAAGTGTGTGTTTTTTCCTTGCATTAAGGTTGAGGACTTGAGGTCGGTAGTAGCTCGCTTCAAAGCATCTCCAACACACACGCAACCATCGGTGCCCTAAAAAACAGTTTACAGTACCGGAATCGCCAGCTTCTGCGCTGTCTCCAGCGGCCGCTGCAAAATATAGCGCGCCCGAGCCGCTCTAACAGAAGCGCTAAACTGCAGCGCGCGAGCAGCCGGCGCTTGTCATATGTTGCATTTTGAAGACAGTATGAAGATATTTCAAACATCAAAACAAGACATGGTATAGTTTAAAATCACCAAACAAGTTCACGACATAAAAGTTCAAATTCATGCCCACATCATCATCCAACCAAGTTCAAAATCCGAACCAAATTCATGACATAAAAGGTAATACAAACAAATGGCACATCAACAATCACGGCTCATCCTCGTCTTCGTCCTCCTCTTTCTCCGATTCTTCATCCTCATCCGATTCTTCCTCCTCCTCTTTATTGTCGCGCGCCGTGTCATCATGTGGAGCTCGGAAGGTGTTGGCAAGATCAACGGCATCATGCAAAGTTGTGTGATGAGGCACACCGGAAGACATTCCACCCATGCAACCCGGAGGTTCTCCCATGCCTCTCATGGTGAGGGCATACCGTGAATCTATGATGTCACTACTGAAATCAAGTCTATGATGCCCCCTCTTTGTCCATCGTGTACTTGCCCCCTCTTCCATTTGATGCATCGACGATGCCCTCACCATCCTCGTCCACCTCAAACTCATGATCATGAGGGAAATATGCCCTAGAGGCAATAGTAAAGTTGTTATTTATATTCCTTATATCATGATAAATGTTTATTATTCATGCTAGAATTGTATTAACCAGAAACTTAGTACATGTGTGAATACATAGACAAACAGAGTGTCACTAGTACGCCTCTACTTGACTAGCTCATTGAATCAAAGATGGTTAAGTTTCCTAGCCATAGACATGAGTTGTCATTTGATTGACGGGATCACATCATTAGAGAATGATGTGATTGACTTGACCCATTCCGTTAACTTAGCACTTGATCGTTTAGTATATTGCTATTGCTTTCTTAATGACTTATACATGTTCCTATGACTATGAGATTATGCAACTCCCGAATACCGGAGGAACACTTTGTGTGCTACCAAACGTCACAACGTAACTGGATGATTATGAAGGTGCTCTACAGGTGTCTCCGATGGTACTTGTTGAGTTGGCATAGATCGAGATTAGGATTTGTCACTCCGATTGTCGGAGAGGTATCTATGGGCCCTCTCGGTAATGCACATCACTATAAGCCTTGCAAGTAATGTGACTAATGAGTTAGTTACGGGGTGATGCATTACGAAACGAGTAAAGAGACTTGCCAGTAACAAGATTGAACTAGGTATTGAGATACCGACGATCGAATCTCGGGCAAGTAACATACCGATGACAAAGGGAACAACGTATGTTGTTATGCGGTTTGACCGATAAAGATCTTCGTAGAATATGTAGGAGCCAATATAAACATCTAGGTTCCACTATTGGTTATTGACCGGAGACGTGTCTCGGTCATGTCTACATAGTTCTCGAACCCGTAGGGTCCACACGCTCAACGTTCGGTGACGATCGGTATTATGAGTTTATGTGTTTTGATGTACCGAAGATAGTTCGGAGTCTCGGATGTGATCACAGACATGACGAGGAGTCTCGAAATGGTCGAGACATAAAGATTGATATATTGGATGACTATATTCGGACACCGGATGAGTTCCAGGGGTCACCGGATAATTATCGGAGTGCCGGGGGGTTATCGGAACCCCCGGGGGAACTAATGGGCCAACATGGGCCTTGTAAGAGAGAGAGAGGAGGGGACAAAGGGCTGGCCGCGCCGCCCCTTGGGAGTCCGAATTGGACAAGGAGGGGCCGGCACCCTCTCTTTCCCTCCCTCTCTCCCTCTCCTTCCTTCCCCCTTCCTCCTCCTAGTTGGACTAGGAAAAGGCGAGTCCTACTCCTACTAGGAGGAGGACTCCTGCCCTCCTTGGCGCGCCCCAAGGGCCGGCCGGCCTCCCCCTTGCTCCTTTATATACGGGGGCAGGGGGCACCCTAGGACACACAAGTTGATCATTGATCTCTTAGTCGTGTGTGGTGCCCCCCTCCACCATAATCCACCTCGGTCATATCGTTGCAGTGCTTAGGCGAAGCCCTGCGCCGGTAGCTTCATCATCACCGTCATCACTCCGTTGTGCTGACGAAGCTCTCCCTCGACACTCTACTGGATCGTGAGTTCGTGGGACGTCACCGAGCCGAACGTGTGTAGATCGCGGAGGTGCCGTACTTTCGGTACTAGGATTGGTCGATCGTGAAAGACGTACGACTACATCAACCGCTTTGTCTTAAATCTTTCGCTTACGGTCTACGAGGGTACGTGGACAACACTCTCCCCTCTCGTTGCTATGCATCACCATAATTTTGCGTGTGCGTAGGAATTTTTTTGAAATTACTGCGTTACCCAACAGTGGCATCAGAGCCAGGATTATGCGTAGATGTTATATGCGCGAGTAGAACACAAGTGAGTTGTGGCGATAATAGTCATACTGCTTGCTAGCATGTCATACTTTGATTCGGCGGTATTGTTGGATGAAGCGGCCCGGATCGACATTACGCGTACGCTTACGCGAGACTGGTTCTACCGACGTGCTTCACACACAGGTGGCTGGCAGGTGTCAGTTTCTCCAACTTTAGTTGAATCGAGTCTGGCTACGCCCGGTCCTTGTTGAAGGTTAAAACAACACATACTTGACCAAAACTCAGTGGGGTTTTGATGCGTAGGTAAGAACGATTCTGGCTCAGCCCATAGCAGCCACGTAAAACTTGCAACAACAAGGTAGAGGACGTCTAACTTGTTTTTGCGGGGCATGTTATGATGTGATATGGTCAAGACATGATGCTAAATTTTATTGTATGAGATGATCATGTTTTGTAACGAAGTTATCAGCAATTGGGAGGAGCCATATGGTTGTCGCTTTATTGTATGAAATGCAATCGCCATGTAATTGATTTACTTTATCACTAAGCGGCAGCAATAGTCGTAGAAGCAATAGTTGGCGAGACGACAACGATGCTACGGCGGAGATCAAGGTGTTGCGCCGGTGACGATGGTGATCATGACGGTGCTTTGGAGATGGAGATCAAAGGCACAAGATGATGATGGCCATATCATATCACTTATATTGATTGCATGTGATGTTTATCCTTTATGCATCTTATTTTGCTTTGTTCGATGGTAGCATTATAAGATGATCTGTCAGTAAATTTCAAGGTACAAGTGTTCTCCCTAAGTATGCACAATTGCGAAAGTTCGTTGTGCCGAGACACCAGGTGATGATCGGGTGTGATAAGCTCTACGTTCACATACAACGGGTGCAAACCAGTTTTGCACACGCAGAATACTCGGGTTAAACTTGATGAGCCTAGCATATGCAGATATGGCCTCGGAACACTGAGACCGAAAGGTCGAGCGTGAATCATATAGTAGATATGATCAACATAGTGATGTTCACCATTGAAAACTACTCCATCTCACGTGATGATCGGACATGGTTTAGTTTATATGGATCACGTGATCACTTACATGATTAGAGGGATGTCTATCTAAGTGGGAGTTCTTTAGTAATATGATTAACTGAACTTTAATTTATCATGAACTTAGTACCTGATAGTATTTTGCATGTCTATGTTTTTGTAGATAGATGGCCCTTGCTGTTGTTCCATTGAATTTTAATGCGTTCCTAGAGAACGCTAAGTTGAAAGATGATGGTAGCAACTACACGGAATGGGTCCGTAACTTGAGGATTATCCTCATTGCTGCACAGAAGAATTACGTCACGGAAGCACCGCTAGGTGCCAAACCCGCTTCGAGAGCAAGGCGGATGTTATGAGCGTCGACGAGCAAAGATGATGACTACTCGATAGTTCAGTGTGCCATGCTTTACGGCTTAGAACCGGGACTTCAACGACATTTTGAACGTCATGGAGCATATGAGATGTTCCAGGAGTTGAAGTTAATATTTCAAGCAAAAGCCCGGATTGAGAGATACGAAGTCTCCAATAAGTTCTACAACTGCGAGATGGAGGAGAATAGTTCTGTCAGTGAGCATATACTCAAAATGTCTGGGTATAACAATCACTTGATTCAATTGGGAGTTAATCTTCCTGATGATAATGTCATTGACAGAATTCTTCAATCACTGCCACCAAGCTACAAGAGCTTCCTGATGACCTATAACATGCAAGGATGGATAAGACAATTCCCGAGCTCTACACAATGCTAAAGGCTGCGGAGGTAGAAATCAAGAAGGAGCATCAAGTGTTGATGGTCAACAAGAGCACCAGTTTCAAGAAAAAAGGTAAAGGGAAGAAGGGGAACTTCAAGAAGAACGGCAAGCAAGTTGCTGCTCAAGTAAATAATCCCAAGTCTGGACCTAAGCCTGAGACTGAGTGCTTCTACTGCAAAGGGACTGGTCACTAGAAGCGGAACTGCCCCAAGTATTTGGTGGATAAGAAGGATGGCAAGGTGAACAAAGGTATATGTGATATACATGTTATTGATGTGTACCTTACTAATGCTCACAGTAGCACTGGGTATTTGATCTTGGTTACATTGCTAATATTTGCAACTCGAAACAGGGACTACGGATTAAGCGAAGATTGGCTAAGGATGAGGTGACGATGGGCGTGGGAAATGGTTCCAAAGTCGATGTGATCGCAGTCGGCACGCTACCTCTACATCTACCTTCGGGATTAGTTTTAGACCTGAATAATTGTTATTTGGTGCCAGCGTTAGGCATGAATATTATATCTGGATCTTCTTTGATGCGAGACGGTTATTCATGTAAATCAGAGAATAATGGTTGTTCTATTTATATGAGTAATACCTTTTATGGTCATGCACCCTTAAAGAGTGGTCTATTTTTATTGAATCTCGATAGTATTGGTACACATATTCATAATATTGAACCCAAAAGATGCAGAGTTGATAATGATAGTGCAATTTATTTGTGGCAATGTCCTTTGGGTCATATTGGTGTAAAGTGCATGAAGAAACTCCATCCTGATGGACTTTTGGAATCACTTGATTATGAATCACTTGGTACTTGCGAACCATGCCTCATGGGCAAGATGACTAAGACGCCGTTCTTTGGAACAATGGAGCGAGCAACAGATTTGTTGGAAATCATACATACTGATGTATGTGGTCGGATGAATATTGAAGCTCGCGGCGGGTATCGTTATTTTCTGACCTTCACAGATGATTTGAGCAGATATGGGTACATCTACTTGATGAAGCATAAGTCTGAAACATTTGAAAAGTTCAAAGAATTTCAGAGTGAAGTGGAAAATCATCGTAACAAGAAAATAAAGTTTGTACGATCTGATCATGGAGGAGAATATTTGAGTTACGAGTTTGGTCTTCATTTGAAACAATGTAGAATATTTTCACAACTCACGCCACCCGAAACACCACAGCGTAATGGTGTGTCCGAACATCGTAACCACACTTTATTAGATATGGTACAATCTATGATGTCTCTTACTGATTTACCGCTATCGTTTTGGGGTTATGCTTTAGAGACGGCTGAATTCACATTAAATAGGGCACCATCTAAATCCGTTGAGACGACGCCTTATGAACTGTGGTTTGGAAAGAAACCCAAGTTGTCATTTCATAAAGTTTGGGTCTTCGATGCTTATGTGGAAAAGCTTCAACCTGATAAGCTCGAACCCAAATCGGAGAAATGTGTCTTCATAGGATACCCAAAGGAGACTGTTGGGTACACCTTCTATCACAGATCCGAAGGCAAGACATTCATTGCTAAGAATGGGTCCTTTCTAGAGAAGGAGTTTCTCTCGAAAGAAGTGAGTGGGAGGAAAGTAGAACTTGATGAGTCAACTGTACCTGCTCCCTTATTGGAATGTAATTCATCACAGAAATCTGTTCCTATGACTCCTACACCAATTAGTGAGTAAGCTAGTGATGATGATAATGTAACTTCAGATCAAGTTACTACCGAACCTCGTAGGTCAAGCAGAGTAAGATCCGCACCAGAGTGGTACGGTAATCCTGTTCTGGAGGTCATGTTACTTGACCATGACGAACCTACGAACTATGAGGAAGCGATGATGAGCCCAGATTCCGCGAAATGGCTTGAGGCCATGAAATCTGAGATGGGATCCATGTATGAGAACAAAGTGTGGACTTTGGTTGACTTGCCCGATGATCGGCAAGCCATCGAGAATAAATGGATTTTTAAGAAGAAGACCGACGCTGACTGTAATATTACTCTCTACAAAGCTCGACTTATTGTGAAAGGTTTTCGACAAGTTCAAGGAGTTGACTACGATGAGACATTCTCACCCGTAGTAATGCTTTAGTCCGTCCGAATTTCTGCATTTTATGATTATGAAATTTGGCAAAATGGATGTAAAGACTGCATTCCTGAATGGATTTCTGGAAGAAGAGTTGTATATGATGCAACCTGAAGGTTTTATCGATCCAAAGGATGATAACAAAGTGTGCAAGCTCCATCGATCCATTTATGGACTGGTGCAAGCATCTCAGAGTTGGAATAAATGTTTTGATAGTGTGATCAAAGCATATGGTTTTATACAGACTTTTGGAGACGCATGTATTTACAAGAAAGTGAGTGGGAGCTATGTAGCATTTCTAATATTATACATGGATGACATATTTTTGATTGGAAATGATATGGAATTTCTGGATAGCATAAATGCATATTTGAACAAGAGTTTTTCAATGAAAGACCTCGGTGAAGCTGCTTATATATTAGGCATCAAGATCTATAGAGATAGATCAGGACGCTTAATTGGACTTTCACAAAGCACATACCTTGATAAAGTTTTGAAGAAATTCAAAATGGATCAAGCAAAGAAAGGGTTCTTGCCTGTGTTACAAGGTGTGAAGTTGAGTCAGACTCAATGCCCAACCACTGCAGAAGATAGGGAGAAAATGAAAGGTGTTCCCTATGCTTCAGCCATAGGCTCTATCATGTATGCAATGTTATGTACCAGACCTGATGTGTGCCTTGCTATCAATTTAGCAGGGAGGTACCAAAGTAATCCAGGAGTGGATCACTAGACAACGGTCAAGAACATCCTGAAATACTTGAAAATGACTAAGGAATTGTTTCTCATTTATGGAGGTGACAAAGAGCTCGTCGTAAATGATTACGTCGATGCAAGCTTTGACACTGATCTGGATGACTCTAAGTCACAAACCAGATACGTATTTGTATTGAACGGTGGAGCTGTCAGTTGGTGCAGTTCTAAACAAAGCGTCGTGGCAGGATCTACGTGTGAAGCGGAGTACATAGCTGCTTCGGAAGCAGCAAATGAAGGAGTCTGGATGAAGGAGTTCATATCCGATCTAGGTGTCATACCTAGTGCATCGGGTCCAATGAAAATCTTTTGTGACAATAGTGGTGCAATTGCCTTGGCAAAGGAATCCAGATTTCACAAGAGAACCAAGCAATCAAGAGACGCTTCAATTCCATCCACGATCAAGTCAAGGAGGGAGACATAGAGATCTGCAAGATACATACGGATCTGAATATAGCAGACCCGTTGACTAAGCCTCTCTCACGAGCAAAACATGATCAACACCAAGACTCCATGGTTGTTAGAATCATTACTGTGTAATCTAGATTATTGACTCTAGTGCAAGTGGGGGACTGAAGGAAATATGCCCTAGAGGCAATAATAAAGTTGTTATTTATAATTCCTTATATCATGATAAATGTTTATTATTCATTGTATTAACCGGAAACTTAGTACATGTGTGAATACATAGACAAATAGAGTGTCACTAGTATGCCTCTACTTGACTAGCTTGTTGAATCAAAGATGGTTAAGTTTCCTAGCCATAGACATGATTTGTCATTTGATTGACAGGATCACATCATTAGAGAATGATGTGATTGACTTGAACCATTCTGTTAGCTTAGCACTTGATCGTTTAGTATATTGCTATTGCTTTCTTCATGACTTATACATGTTCCTATGACTATAAGATTACGCAACTCCCGAATACCGGAGGAACACTTTGTGTTCTTCCAAAAGTCACAGCATGTCGGGTGATTATAAAGGTGCTCTCTGGTGTCTCCGATGGTACTTGTTGAGTTGGCATAGATCGAGATTAGGATTTGTCACTCCGATTGTCGGAGAGGTATCTCTGGGCCCTCTCGGTAATGCACATCACTATAAGCCCTGCAAGCAATATGACTAATGAGTTAGTTGCGGGATGATGCATTACAGAACGAGTAAAGAGACTTGCCGGTAACAAGATTGAACTAGGTATTGAGATACCGACGATCGAATCTTGGGCAAGTAACATACCGATGACAAAGGGAACAACGTATGTTGTTATGCGGTTTGACCGATAAAGATCTTTGTAGAATATGTAGGAGCCAATATGAACATCCAGGTTCCGCTATTGGTTATTGACCAGAGACGTGTCTCGGTCATGTATACATAGTTCTCGAACCCGTAGGGTCCGCACGCTTAACATTCGGTGACGACCGGTATTATGAGTTTATGTGTTTTGATGTACCGAAGATAGTTCGGAGTCTCGGATGTGATCACGGACATGACGAGGAGTCTCGAAATGGTCAAGGTCGAGACATAAAGATTGATATATTGGATGTCTATATTCGGACACCGGATGAGTTCCAGGGGTCACCGGATAATTATCGGAGTGCCGAGGGGTTATCGGAACCCCCGGGGGAACTAATGGGCCAACATGGGCCTTGTAAGAGAGAGAGGAGGGGCCATAGGGCTGGCCGCGTCCCCCCCGTGGGAGTCTGAATTGGACAAGGAGGGGGGTGGCGCCCCCTGTTTCCCTCCCTCTCTCCCTCTCCTTCCTTCCCCCTTCCTCCTCCTAGTTGGACTAGGAAAGGGGGAGTCCAACTCCCACTAGGAGGAGGACTCCTCCCCACCTTGGCGCGCCCCAAGGGCCGGCCGGCCTCCCCCTTGCTCCTTTATATACGGGGGCAGGGGGCACCCTAGGACACACAAGTTGATCATTGATCTCTTAGCCGTGTGTGGTGCCCCCCTCCACCATAATCCACCTCGATCATATCGTTGCAGTGCTTAGGCGAAGCCCTGGGCCAGTAGCTTCATCATCACCGTCATCACGCCGTCGAGCTGACGAAGCTCTCCCTCAACACTCTGCTGGATCGTGAGTTCGTGGGACGTCACCGAGCCGAACGTGTGCAGATCGCAGAGGTGCCGTACTTTCGGTACTAGGATGGGCCGATCATGAAAGACGTACGACCACAACAACCGCTTTGTCTTAACGCTTTCACTTACGGTCTACGAGGGTACGTGGACAACACTCTCCCCTCTCGTTGCTATGCATCACCATGATCTTGCGTGTGCGCAGGATCTTTTTTGAAATTACTGTGTTACCCAACAGATCATCGAAATGCATCTAATTGGTTTGAGACCAATGAGAATTGTTGGAGCCAACACCCATAGTTAACATATATGCCTCATCATTGAAACTACAAAGTATATATAACAAAGAAAATAAGCTATCCATATGTATGCATTCAAACAACAACAACAACAACAACAACAACAACAAAGTGGGCAGAATTTTACCTTGGGGGCATTTCATCGAACACCTTGTGCGCGTCGGCCGCCGGCTCAACAAGTGAGCTCGCCGGCGCTTCCGTCACCGCTCGTCCGTCGCACGCCCTGCAAGCTTCTTCTTTGGCTACCTAGAGGAGTCGTTTGCCATTTTGGTCTTCTTCGCGGACACCTTGCCCGTCTTTGCCCGCGCCACATATGGGAGCTTCGAGAGGGGGGCATGTGGCTTCACGGCGGGCGCCAGCACAACGCCACCCGCCGCCGAGGTCGTACATAGCAGCATGAAAAGGCCACGCGTGATATCGGTGCTTGGAGGAGCATCAGCGGAGGCGGAGGCGAAGCCAAAGTTCCCCGTGAAGGAAATATGCCATAGAGGCAATAATAAATTTGTTATTTATATTTCCTTATATCATGATAAATGTTTATTATTCATGCTATAATAGTATTAACCAGAAATTTAGTACATGTGTGAATACATAGACAAACAAAGTGTCACTAGTATGCCTCTACTTGACTAGCTCATTGAATCAAAGATGGTTAAGTTTCCTAGCCATAGACATGAGTTGTCATTTGATTAACGGGACCACATCATTAGAGAATGATGTGATTGACTTGACCCATTCCATTAGCTTAGCACTTGATCATTTAGCATGTTGCTATTGCTTTCTTCATGACTTATACACGTTCCTATGACTATGAGATTACGCAACTCCCGAATACCGGAGGAACACTTTGTGTGCTAGCAAACGTCACAACGTAACTAGGTGATTATAAGGGTGCTCTACAGGTGTCTCCGATGGTACTTGTTGAGTTGGCATAGATCGAGATTAGGATTTATCACTCCGATTGTTGGAGAGGTTTCTCTGGGCCCTCTCGGTAATGCACATCACTATAAGCCTTGCAAGCAATGTGACTAATGAGTTAGTTGTGGGATGATGCATTACGTAATGAGTAAAGAGACTTTCCGGTAACGAGATTGAACTAGGTATTGATATACCGACGATCGAATCTCGGGCAAGTAACATACCGATGACAAAGAGAACAATGTATGTTGTTATGCGGTTTGACCGATAAATCTTTGTGGTTTTGATGTGTAGGTAAGGACGGTTCTTGCTCATACCATAGCAACCACGTAAAACTTGCAACAACAAAGTAGAGGGCGTCTAACTTGTTTTTGTAGGGCATGTTGTGATGTGATATGGTCAAGACATGATGCTAAACTTTATTGTATGAGACGATCATGTTTTCTAACGGAGTTATCGGCAACTGGCATGAGCCATATCATTGTCGCTTTATTGTATGAAATGCAATTACCATGTAATTGCTTTACTTTAACACTAAGTGGTAGCGATAGTCGTAGAAGCAATAGTTGGCGAGACGACAACGATGCTACGATTGAGATCAAGGTGTCACGCCGGTGACGATAGTGATCATGACGGTGCTTTGGAGATGGAGATCAAAGGCACAAGATGATGATGGCCATATAATATCACTTATATTGATTGCATGTGATGTTTATCCTTTTTGCATCTTATTTTGCTTAGTTCGACGGTAGCATTATAAGATGATCTCTCACTAAATTTCAAGGTGAAAGGATCGATACGGTCGACTAGAGGGGGGGGGGGGTGAATAGGAGACTACAAATTTTAATCTTTCTATTCGATTTTAAGGCTTAGCGGATAAATAGAGTTCACTAGATGTGCAACTAGGTGAATGCAACCTATATGACAAGCAAGGTCCAAGATAAATATGCTAGGCAACAAACTAAGAGCAAGTTGATAACCTACAAGTATAGGGGATCGCAACAATTTTCGATAAGTAAGAGTGTCGAACCCAACTAGGAGCTAAAGGTAGAACAAATATTCCCTCAAGTTATATCGACCACCGATACAACTCTACGCACGCTTGACGTTTACTTTACCTAGAACAAGTATGAAACTAGAAGTACTTTGTAGGTGATGTTGGATAGGTTTGCAAGATAATAAAGAGCACGTAAATAAAAACTAGGGGCTGTTTAGATAAAGACACAATAAAGTAAATATAGCGAGTGTGGAAAAGTGGTGGTAGGAGTTGCGAAATTGTCCCTAAGCAATTGACTACTTTACTAGACCGATAGCAAGTTTTATGTGGGAGAGGCCACTTCTAGCATGTCATCCCTGACTTGGAATTCTATGCACTTATGATTGGAACTATTAGCAACCATCCGCAACTACTAACGTCCATTAAGGTAAAACCCAACCATAGCATTAAGTATATTGGTCCCCCTTCAATCCCATATGCATCAATTTCTATGCTAGGTTGAAGCTCCTGCCACTCTTGCCCTCCAATAAATAGTCCTATCAACATACAACTAACCCTATGGTGTGATCCACGCGCGTGCTCATATGATGGGCACCAAAGGACAGCAACATAACCACAAGCAAATTAAATCAATCATAGCAATTCATCAACCACCGATAGGAAAACGAGAATCTACTCAGACATCATAGGATGGCAACACATCATTGGATAATAATATGAAGCATAAAGCACAATGTTCAAGTAGAAGGTACAGCGGGTTGCGGGAGAGTGGACCGCTGTAGATAGAGGGGGGAAGGTGATGGAGATGTTGGTGAAGATGGCAGAGGTGTTGGTGTAGATCGCGGTGATGATGATCATGGCCACGGCAGCGTTCCGGCGCCACCGAAAGAGAAGGGGAGAGGGGGCCCCTTCATATTTTTCTTCCTTGACCTCCTCCCTAGATGGGAGAAGGGTTTCCCCTCTGGTCCTTGGCCTCCATGGCGTGGGAGGGGCGAGAGCCCCTCCGAGATTGGATCTGTCTCTCTGTCTCTCTCTATTTCTGCGTTCTCCTCCGCTACCCTTTCACCGTTTCGTATATATATGGAGATCCGTAACTCCGATTGGATCGAAACCTTCGCCGTGATTTTTTTTACCAAAAATTAGCTTTCTTGCGGCCGAAGAAGGGCATCAACCGCCTTATGGGTCGCCCACGAGGGTCAGGGGCGCGCCCAGGGGGGCAGGCGCGTCCCCCTACCTCGTGGCCACCTCGGACACCGTTTCGCATTGATCTTTCTCCCAGATTTTCCAAACATTCCAAAAATAAGCTCCGTCCGTTTTTATCCCGTTTGGATTCCGTTTGATATGGATATTTTGCAAAACATAAAACATGCAACAAACAAGAACTGGCACTGGGCACTGGATCAATATGTTAGTCCCAAAAAATAGTATAAAAGTTGCCAAAAGTATATGAAAGTTGAATAATATTGGCATGGAACAATAAAAAATTATAGATACGATGGAGACGTATCACAAGTCAACAAGCATACAAAACAAAGTAAGGCGCGGGAAAGGATTAACCACAAGTGAGACGAGGACACGGATTTTATCCCGAAGTTCACTCTTCCTTGGGGAAGAGCTACTCTCCGGTAGGAGCGGTGCCGGAGCCAAAGCTTGCGGAACGCCACCGAAGGCTGACCGTAATCTGCTTCGAGTCACCCCCAACGGATGAGCCTCGAATCACTCGAGGTTGGTCTTGAAGGCGACCACCACACCTTTACAAACTTCTCCGGAGCACACCACAAGCAAGGAAGCTTCTGGAGGAACCTTAAGCTGCCTAGGAGACCAAGCTCCAAGAGTAACATGTCAAAGGGGAAGAAATGTTGCGGGGAAGCGATTTGGTTTGGTCAAGTTGTAGATCGGGTCTTGCTATCCCAATCCCCAAAGTTTCAACAAGTTTGGGTGGAGGGTTTGAGAGTATTGAGCAAAAAGGGGTGTAGAAATGGTGGAGCTCAACAATACATTAGGGTTGGAGGTTGGAGGTGGAAGAAGAGGCTTTATATAGTGTTCTTGGCCGGGTGGGGGAATCTGCCCGTTGGACCCCGTGCACATGGGCTAAGTCAGCCCCGTGCGCACGGGGTACTCAGAGAGATTCACACAACCCCGTGCGCACAGGGGTCAAAAGACCCCGTGCGCATGGGTGATAACCCACAAGTATAGGGGATCGCAACAGTTTTCGATAAGTAAGAGTGTCGAACCCAACGAGGAGATAAAGGTAGAATAAATATTCCCTCAAGTTCTATCGACCACCGATACAACTCTACGCACGCTTGACGTTCGCTTTACCTAGAACAAGTATGAAACTAGAAATACTTTGTAGGTGTTTTTGGATAGGTTTGCAAGATAATAAAGAGCACGTAAATAAAAGCTAGGGGCTGTTTACATTAAAACACAATAAAGTTAGTATAGCGAGTGTGGAAAAGTGGTGGTAGGAGTTGCGAAATTGTCCCTAAGCAATTGACTACTTTACTAGACCGATAGCAAGTTTTATGTGGGAGAGGCCACTGCTAGCATGTCATCCCTTACTTGGAATTCTATGCACTTATGATTGGAACTATTAGCAAGCATCCGCAACTACTAATGTTCATTAAGGTAAAACCCAACCATAGCATTAAGATATATTGGTCCCCCTTCAATCCCGTATGCATCAATTTCTATGCTAGGTTGAAGCTTCTGTCGCTCTTGCCCTGCAATACATAGTCCTATCAACATACAACTAACCCTATGGTGTGATCCATGCGTGCGCTCATATGATGGACACTAAAGGATAGCAACATAACCACAAGCAAATTAAATCAATCATAGCAATTCATCAACCACCAATAGGACAACGAAAATCTACTCAGACATCATAGGATGGCAACACATCATTGGATAATAATATGAAGCATAATGCACCATGTTCAACTAGAGGGTACAGCAGGTTGCGGGAGAGTGGACCGCTGTAGATAGAGGGGGGAAGGTGATGGAGATGTTGGTGAAGATGGCGGAGGTGTTGATGAAGATCGCGGTGATGATGATGGTGGCCACGGCAGCGTTCCGGCGCCACCGGAGGAGAGGGGGAGAGGGGCCCCCTTCTTCCTCTTCTTCCTTGACCTCTCCCTAGATGGGAGAAGGGTTTCCCCTCTGGTCCTTGGCCTCCATGGCATGGGAGGGGCAAGAGCCCCTTCGAGATTGGATCTGTCTCTCTGTCTCTCTCTGTTTCTGCGTTCTCGTTCGCTGCCCTTTCACCGTTTCGTATATATATGGAGATCCGTAACTCCGATTGGGCTGAAACCTTCGCCGTGATTTTTTGTACCAAAAATTCGCTTTCTTGCGGCCGAAGGACGACATCAACCGCCTTACGGGTGGCCCACGAGGGTCAGGGGCGCCCCTGCCTCGTGGCCATCTTGGACACCGTCTCGCGTTGATTCTTCTTCCGGAATTTTCCAAATATTCCAAAAATAATCTCCGTCCGTTTTTATCCCGTTTGGATTCCGTTTGATATGGATATTTGATACGTCTCCGTCGTATCTATTTTTCCAAACACTTTTGCCCTTGTTTTGGACTCTAACTTGCATGATTTGAATGGAACTAACCCGGACTGACGCTGTTTTCAGCAGAATTGCCATGATGTTGTTTTATGTGCAGAAAACAAAAGTTCTTGGAATGAGCTGAAACTCCACGGAACATATAGGTAAAAATAATAAAAAATCCTTGCCAAAGATGAAGACCAGGGGGCCCACATCCTGTCCACGAGGTTGGGGGGCGCCCCCCCTAGGGCGCGCCCCCCTACCTCGTGGACCCCCTGGAGCTCCTCCGACGCCAACTCCAACTCTATATATTTTCTTTCGGGGAGAAAAAACTCAAGGAGAATAAATCATTGTGTTTTACGATACAGAGCCGCCGCCAAGCCCTAAAACCTCTCGGGAGGGCTGATCTGGAGTCCGTTCGGGGCTCCGGAGAGGGGGATTCGTCGCCGTCGTCATCATCAACCATCCTCCATCACCAATTTCATGATGCTCACTGCCGTGCGTGAGTAATTCCATCGTAGGCTTGCTGGACGGTGATGGGTTGGATGAGATTTATCATGTAATCGAGTTAGTTTTGTTAGGGTTTGATCCCTAGTATCCACTATGTTCTTAGATTGATGTTGCTATGACTTTGCTATGCTTAATGCTTGTCACTAGGGCCCGAGTGACATGATTTGATATCTGAACCTATTATGTTTTCATGAATATATGTGAGTTCTTGATCCTATCTTGCAAGTCTATAGTCACCTACTATGTGTTATGATCCGGCAACCCCGAAGTGACATAATCGGGACCACTCCCGGTGATGACCATAGCTTGAGGAGTTCATGTATTCACTATGTGCTAATGCTTTGTTCCGGTTCTCTATTAAAAGGAGGCCTTAATATCCCTTAGTTTCCATTAGGACCCCGCTGCCATAGGAGGGTAGGACAAAAGATGTCATGCAAGTTCTTTTCCATAAGCACGTATGACTATATTCGGAATACATGCCTACATTACACTGATGAATTGGAGCTAGTTCTATGTCACCCTATGTTATCACTGTTACATGATAAACCACATCCGGCATAATTATCCATCACCGATCCAATGCCTACGAGCTTTCCATATACTGGTTTACGCTTATTTACTTTCCCGTTGCTACTGTTACAATCATTACAAAACACCAAAAATATAACTTTTGCTTTCATTACTCTTTTGTTACCATTACCACTACTATCATACTACTTTGCTACTAAATACCTTGATGCAGATATTAAGTTATCCAGGTGTGTCTGAATTGACAACTCAGTTGCTAATACTTGAGAATATTCTTTGGCTCCCCTTGTGTCGAATCAATAAATTTGGGTTGAATACTCTACCCTCGAAAGCTGTTGCGATCCCTACACTTGTGGGTTATCAAGACTAATTTAAAGGCGCCGTTCTTGGAGCATAGCTCTATTCTTTGAGTCACTTGGGATTTATATCTGCTGGTCACTATGAAGAACTTGAAAGACGCTAAGACAACAATTTATCCCTCAACTACGAGGGGAGGTAAGGAACTGCCATCTAGCTCGCACTTGATTCACCTTCTGCTTTGAGTAAGCTTGCTACACCTAAACCTGCTTACGCTATTAGCTTACGATATGTCGCATGTTATTGATGATGCCACTACTGCTATGCATGATACTTATGATGAAACTACTTCTATGCTCGATACTCATGCCCTTAGTGAATTTCTTGATGAACAAATTGCTAGGTCTAGAGAGAAAGAAATTATTGAAACTGATCATGTTGATGAAATCGATGATGAAAACATGCCTGTTATTCCTGAGGGTTATATTTTTGATAAAGAAGCTTCTGCTGATATTTTCGCTTGCAAAGACAACGATGAGTGTCGGTGTCAAAACCGGCGGATCTTGGGTAGGGGGTCCCGAACTGTGCGTCTAGGCGGATGGTAACAGGAGACAAGGGACATGATGTTTTTACCCAGGTTCGGCCCTCTCGATGGAGGTAAAACCCTACTCCTGCTTGATTAATATTGATGATATGGGTAGTACAAGAGTAGATCTACCACGAGATCGGAGAGGCTAAACCCTAGAAGCTAGCCTATGGTATGATTGTTGTTCGCCCCTGGACTAAAACCCTCCGGTTTATATAGACACCGGAGAGGGTTAGGGTTACAGTCGGTTACAATGGGAGGAGATCTACATATCCGTGATCGCCAAGCTTGCCTTCCACGCCAAGGAAAGTCCCATCCGGACACGGACGAAGTCTTCAATCTTGTATCTTCATAGTCCGAGTCCGCCAAAGGTCATAGTCCGGCTATCCGGACACCCCCTAATCCGGGACTCCCTTAGTAGCCCCCGAACCAGGCTTCAATGACGATGAGTCCGGCGCGCAGATTGTCTTCGGCATTGCAAGGCGGGTTCTTCTCCAAATTCCGTGTACCTGTTGAATAGTGTCCGGCATCTCATGAATATTGCGCTCCATGGCTTCTACGCCCAATAATGGCCATCTTCCATGTGTCAAACGAAGGCGAAAAGCCAGGGTGTTTTTACATTTACCCCCCTAGTTGTGTAAATGAGCTGCCTTTTAAAGAGACGAGGATTTAGATCCAAATCACACCATCTTCCCTTCGCGAGCATTCATCAGAGTGCACCCGACAGAGATCCATTCCTTCATGGCCAGTCGACGCAGCTCCTCCTCTCGCCTTCCCAGCCCTCATCCTGGATATTGGGAGAGATGTTCCGTCCCGCACAGCGAGCTAGTGACGCTCCAAGCCAAGGGGTTTCCCCCCCAGCCTACATGGTCCCGGTTCAAGCCGGGCTTGCCACCTATCATGGTGGAAAGCAAGGGGAGAGTGTCCCCAATCCCTCCGAAGGAGAGCGGGTATGCCTTGTCCCTTATTTGATAAGAGGACTCAGATTTCCAATTCATCCGTTTCTCGGGAGGCTCCTGGAGTTCTACGGACTCCAGTTGCACAACCTTACGCATGCCTCCATATTGCATATTGCGGGCTTCGTAGCCCTTTGCGAGCTGTTTTTGGGCATCTAGGCTCATTTTTCGCTGTGGAAGAAGCTGTTCTGCCTTGTGCCCCGTTCTCAAGAGGGGTCAATATATCAAGTGGGCGGAGCCGAAGTATGGCACGTCGCCGGGACCGGATATCTATCCGGAACCCCAAGGAAGGCGTCCGAAGACTGGCCTTCAGAATGGTTTTATATAGAAGATGTCCCCCTGCCGACCCTGTTTGGATCGGCCTCCCTGAGTTCAATAATGCTCCTTTGAAGAAGCGCCTAAGCTGGCGTCCACGGAGCCCTCAGAAGGAAAATGACAAGGGCGTCTTTTACGATGGGCGGATAAGATTGTTAGCTCATTCCGGATGACCATTATCGGGTCATGGCCACATGCATTATCGGAAGTGCAGCCGCTTCAGTATAGAGGCCACCCCATGTGGGATTTCAACGGGGAGGATAATGCCACCCGCTGCGGCCGTAAGGGGCCGGGATCGGTTGCCGCTCTGTCGAAGATCTTGTCCGCATTGTACAAGGGAGAATAGGAGGAATTTCTCCGCGTCAATCCGTAGGGCGGATTTTCTATGCACAATCCTCGAAGCTAGGTAAGCGGACACTTCTTGTTGCCCATCCATTCCATATTCCCATAGTCAAGTTCCTTATCTTGTGATTTCGACGCAGGAATTGCGCCGGGCCGTAAAGGATATAAACAGCCCTCCTCCACAACCCGAGGATCCGGAACAGTCCCTTGATCCGGCCTCCCGAGAGGATCCGGACATATCCGTGGAGCTGATCGATGGGGTATTTCACCAATTGAGCATCAACAATGCCTTGGTGGCTATTACAGCCGATTATCCTGGACTGCTCCCCGCCTCACAAGTAATCGAGACCGAAGTCCTAGTACTTCGAATATGATCCATCCGTGCTTATTTTTGATCACCGTATACCAATGGTGTTTCGCAGGGGAGGATCTCGAGGCGGAATGCCGAGCCTGCGGCGACTAGCCAACAAGGGACCACGAGGGCGGGTAGGCTAAAGAGACACACAGTCCGGGTCGAGGCATCGGCGCAGCGGTAAGGCGCGCAGCCTTATTCCAAGGTATTATTCTTACGATGCATACTAACGCCTGTGCTCTCCTTTTTTTAGGAAAAAGAGGGCTCGCCGGACTATATCCAGAGAGATTGCCAATCGAGCCTCCACCAGCCAGGCTCCAAAGCCAGGTCCAGAAGCAGAGGCAAGCACGAGGCATGCGTCAGACGCTCCTCCGACAGAGGATGCGGAAAGACTGTCCGCCACCAATTCCGAGGTGGAGAGTGCCATGAATCACAGGCGCCGCCGGACAGTTCTTCGCGACGCTTGTTTCTCCCCAGAGGCATTAGATGCCTTCAATTCGGGAGATGCGTACCTCCGTGCCGCTCAAAATGGTCTAGCCAGAGCCACGGAGCAGTATGTGAAAGACATACGGGTAAGGAAATTTGATGGTTATATATGTCAGTAGCCCCCGAGACTTGAAACAGTTAGAATAAGTGATTTAAGGATCATTTGTTATGCAGGATCTTACAAAGAAGAATACCCAACTGTCCCAGGAGCTGGAAGAGTGCAAATCCCAACTTGAGGCCGCACTAGCCGCGGTAGGGGAGGCCAAGGAGACCCCCTCTGGTAATATACGCTTCGAAAGATAAGTATGTTGTGAAGTGCGGCGTGTGTGCAAATCTGACAAAATCATTGCAGATGGCACCGGAGTAGATCCGGACAAGCAACAACTCTTGCGCCGGTTAAAGGCCGGCGAGAGCATGCTTACGAGGGTGAGGCAGGAGACGAATAATCTCCAAGATGCCAACACCCAGCTAGGCGAGGAACTAAAGGATGTTCGTGCCCAGCTGTTGGACTCCGTGAAGGAGAATCGACGGCTTCGACGCGGCATTTTTAGTAAGTGCTTGAACGAACTTTGAAAAAGAGTTCGGCGAGGAAGTCGACTAACAGAGTAATGTCTGTAGGTATGCTCACAGGTCGTCCTGTAGAGGAAATGCCCGGTTCTATGGGTGACCTTCTTCCCGAGCTCTTACAACTGCACGAACGAGTTCGGCAGGTGATGAAAGGCGTCGCCCAGGCCTTGTGGCCATCTGTCTCCATGCTTGAAGGCCTTGGAGAGCTTGCAGAGAGGCTTAAGCGAGCGCGGCAGCGCTTCCGATTATGGAACATATCGGCCTGCCGTCAAGGCACCAGGGAGGCCTGGGCCATGGTGAAGACGCGGTACACGAAGGCTGACCCAAACCACATGGCTGAGGTCGGACCTGTGGGGGCCGATGGGAAGGAGATCCCCGTGAGCTTAGTGTACGGCCAAGTAGAGTTGGCCGCCAAATATTCCCAACAGGACTGTAAACTAGACAGCTTGTTGGATGGTATTGAAGAGGAATATGCCCAGTCAAATTGACTATGTAATTTAAGATGACATGTAAAATGCCTTCTAGCCGGATTGTAGATTGTTTGTCATGGCGGACCTTTTCACTTTAACCTCGGGACCCGATAGTCCGGAGTGTGTCCGAATACCCTCTCGGTTATGTAGGAACCGGGGCATGCATGGAGACCAGGCGTAGGGGTCATTAGTGCTTGAACAGACAAGTGCCCAACTAATTATGTTATATTACATGGTTAGTAAGAAACATCTTCCCGGGAGAATAGTTCTGTTAGGGGTTCCTTTCCCTGGGAGGCATGCCCTAAAGTACATGTCCGGACTGCGAAAAAAGCAGAAAAGAATCTGGGGGCAGTTAAATAAACAAGTGAGAAATCATCTTTAGTTCACCGACCGAATATTCCATTAAGAACGCTAGCTTTCGGCTTCACCCAGTCTGAGGTACACATCCGGCTGACCCGGCAGTAACAATCTCAGATGTGCTCCCTTTACCGCCTAGCCGAACAATCGGGAACGTAGGGGTAAGCACAGGAGCCAGGCAACCCAGCTTGGCCAAAACTTAAGTCATATCGATGCATATAATGGTGAATAAAAGGTACATGCGGAAGTGTGACACATGTGTTGGGCATGAAGCCCGTATAAGTAAGCTTACATTAAAAGCCCCAGTATAATGAGCGCGGATAGCGCGTCAGTTGTGTGTGAACAAGGCACGATCAGGCCCTTAAGGCTGTAAGGGAAAGGGAAGGAGAAGGAGAGAAATAAAAGACAGCTAATGTGTAAACATAGACAGAGGAAGGAGACGACCACAGAGTCCGGCGCTAGGCGTAGAATCTTCGGAGACGGGCTGCGTTCCATGGGTTTGGCTCGAGTCGATTATCCGATGCATCTCGCACACGGTACGCTCCACCAGTCAGGACTTGGTCAATAATAAAGGGACCTTCCCATTTGGGCTTGAGTTTGTCCTTTTTCTTGTCCGGCAAAGCGAGAACTAACTCGCCAACATTGTAAGTTTTGGCCTGTACTTCTCTGCTTTGATATCTTCGAGCCTGCTGTTGATAGAATGCGGAACGGGCTATTGCCACGTCACGCTCCTCCTCCAAGGCGTCCAAACTGTCCTGCCGATCGAGTTCAGCTTCTCTTTCTTCGTACATGTGCACGCGAGGTGAGTCATGAATTATGTCGCAGGGCAAAACCGCCTCTGCGCCGTATACCATAAAGAATGGTGTGAATCCGGTGGTGCGATTCGGCGTGGTCCGCAGCCCCAGTCTGGTCGAGCTCCTCTACCCGGTCGTGTTAGATTCCTTGAGGAACGCACTAATCTGGGTTTGATGCCGCCATGATTAGACCATTTGCTCGCCGACTTGTCCGTTAGTTTGTGGGTGATAGACTGAAGCATAGTCGAGCTTGATGCCCATGTTTTTGCACCAGAGTTTGACCTCGTCGGCCGTAAATTTCATGCCGTTATCAGTGATGATGCTGTGGGGGACGCCGTAATGGTGTACGACCCTTGATATGAAGTCTATTACCGGTCTGGATTCGGCCGTCTTAACCGGCTTGGCCTCTATCCATTTAGTGAATTTATCCACCATGACCAGTAGGTATTTTTGCTTGTGGGTTCCTCCTTTAAGGGGTCCAACCATGTCAAGCCCACAGACCGCGAAGGGCCAGGTGATGGGTATGGTTTGGAGGGCGGTAGGTGGCATATGGCTTTGGTTAGCAAAGAGCTGGCAACCGGCGGATCTCGGGTAGGGGGTCCCGAACTGTGCGTCTAGGCGGATGGTAACAGGAGACAAGGGACACGATGTTTTTACCCAGGTTCGGGACCTCTCGATGGAGGTAAAACTAATATTGATGATATGGGTAGTACAAGAGTAGATCTACCACGAGGCCAGAGAGGCTAAACCCTAGAAGCTAGGCTATGGTATGATTGTTGTTCGTCCTACGGACTAAAACCCTCCGATTTATATAGACACTGAAGAGGGTTAGGGTTACACAGAGTCGGTTACAATAGTAGGAGATCTACATATCCGTATCGCCAAGCTTGCCTTCCACGCCAAGGAAAGTCCCATCCGGACACGAGACAAAGTCTTCAATCTTGTATCTTCATAGTCCAGGAGTCCGGCCAAAGGTGATAGTTCGGCTATCCGGACACCCCCTAATCCAGGACTCCCTCAGTAGCCCCCGAACCAGGCTTCAATGATGATAAGTCCGGCGCGTTGATTGTCTTCGGCATTGCAAGGCGGGTTCTTCTCCTAATCCTGTGTTGAATAGTGTCCGGCTTCTTGTAAATATCGCGCTCCTCGGCTTCCACACCCAATAATGGCCATCTTCCACGTGTTGAATGAATGCGAAAAGCCAGGGTATTTTTACATTTACCTCCCTGTCTGCGCAAATGAGCCGCCTATAAAAGAGACGAGGATCTAGATCCGAATCACGCCATCCTCCCTCCGCGAGCATTCATCGAAGCGCCTCTGACAAAAATCCATTCCATCATGGACAGTCGATGCGGCTCCTCCTCTCGCGCTCCCAGCCCTCAGCCTGGAGATTAGGAGAGATGCTCAGTCCCGTATAGCGAGCTAGTGACGCTCCAAACCAAGGGATTTCTTCCCCCGTCCTTCATGGTTCCGGTTCGAGCCGGACTCGCCACCTATAAGGGCGGAAAGCAGGCGGAGAGCATCACCGATCCTTCCAAAGGAGAGCGGGTATGCTTCGTCCCTTATCTAATAAGAGGACTCAGATTTCCAATTCATCCGTTTCTCCGGGGGCTTCTTGAGTTCTACGGCCTCCAGCTACACAACCTTACGCCTGCCTCCATCTTGCATATTGCGGGTTTCGTGGCCCTTTGCGAGCTGTTTTTGGGCATTGAGGCCCACTTCGCGCTGTGGAAGAGATTATTCTGCCTTGTGACCCGTTCTCATGAGGGGTCAAATATATCAGGTGGGCGAAGCCGAACTGTGGCGCATCGCCGGGACCGGATATCTATCCGGTACCCCAAAGAAGGCATCCGAAGACTGGCCTTCGGAATGGTTTTATATGGAAGACGTCCCGCTGCCGGATCCTGTTCGGATCGGCCTCCCGGAGTTCAGTAATGCTCCTTTGAAGAAACACCTAAGTTGGCGCCCGCGAAGCCCCCAGAGGGAAAATGACAAGGATGTCCTTTACCTGATGTGCCGAATAAGGTTGCTGGCTCATTCCGGACTGACCATGATCGGAGTCATGGCCACATGCATTATGCGGGGGGTGCAGCCGCTCCAGTATAGGGGCCACCCCATGTGGGATTTTAACGGGGAGGATGATGCCACCCGTCATGGCCGTAGGGGGCCGGGATCGGTCGCCGATCTGGTGAAGATCTTGTCCGCTTTGTACAAAGGAGAAGAGGAGGATTTTCTCCGTGTCAGTCCATTGAACGGATTTTCTATGAACAATCCTCAGAGCTGGGTAAGAGGTCATTTCGTTTTGCCTATCTGATCCATATTCCCATGGTTAAATATCTCATTTTGTGATTTCGACGCAGGAACTGCGCCAGGCCGTAAAAGATATAAACAACCTGCCTCCACAACCCGAGGGTCCGGAACGGTCCCTCGATCCGGCCTCCCAAGAGGATCCGGACATAAAGGTGGAGCTGATTGATGGGGTATTTCACCAACTTGGCATCGACAATGCTTTAGTCGCCATTACGGCCGACTACCCTGGAATATTTCCAGCTTCCCATGTAACTGCGACCGAAGTCCCAATACCATGACCCATCCGTGCTTATTTCTGATCACCGTATACCAATGGTGTTTCGCAGGGGGTGCCTTTACGGTGGGAAGCCGAGCCCGCTGCGGCTGTCCAACGAGGGGCAGCTCGGCCTAATAGGCTGAAAAGAAGTGCGGTCCGGATCGAAACGCCGCCGCAACGGTATGAAGTGCCACCGTGTTTCAAGGTTTGATTTCTGGAAGGCATACTAATGCTTGTGATCTTTTCAGAAGAAAGAGCGCTCGCCGGACTGTGTCCGGAGAGGTTGCCAACCGAGCCTCCGCCGGCCAGGCTCCAAAGCCAGGTCCGGAAGCGGAGGCGAACACGAGGCGTGCGTTAGATGCTTCTCCAGCGGAGGATGCCGACAGGTTGTCCGCCACCAACTCTGAGGTGGAGAGCGCCATGAATCATAGGCGCCGCCGGACAACTCTTCGTGACGCATGTTTCTCTCAAGAGGCATTGAATGCCTTTAGTTCGGGAGATGCGCACCTCCGTGCAGCTCAAGATAGCCTAGCGAGCCACGGAGCAAGATGTAAAGACATACGGTGAGAAATTTTGACAGTTATATATGCCAGTAGCCCCCGAGACTTAAAATAGTTAGAATAACTGATTTAAGGATCATTTGTTATGCATGATCTTACAGAAAAGAATACCCGTCTGTCCCAGGAGCTTGAAGAGTGCAAGGCCCAACTTGAGGCCGCACTAGCCGCTACAGGGGAAGCCGTAAAGACCCCCTCTGGTAATATATACTTCAAAAATATAAGCAACTTGTGAAGTGCGGTGTGTGTATAAGTCTGACAAGGATATTGCAGATGGTGCCGGGGTACATCCGGACAAGCAACAACTCATATGCCAGTTAAAGGCTGGCGAGAACGTGCTTACAAGGGTGAGGCAAGAGAAGAATAATCTTCAAGACGCCAACACCCAGCTGGGTGAGGAACTAAAGGATGTTCGTGCCCAGCTGTCTGACTCCGTGAAGGAGAATCAGCGGCTTCGTCGCGGCATTTTTAGTAAGTGCTTGAACGAACTTTGAAAAAGAGTTTGGCGAGGAAGTCGACTGACAGAAATGTGTATGTAGGTATGCTCACGGGTCGTCCTGCAGAGGAAATGCCCGGTTCTACGGGTGATCTTCTTCCCGAGCTGCTGCAGCTACACGAACGAGTTCGGCAGGTGATGAAAGGCGTCGCCCAGGCCTTATGGCCATCTATCTCCCTGCCCGAGGGCCTTGGAGAGCTTGCAGAGAAGCTTCAGGGAGCACGGCGGCGCTTCCGCTTATGAAAGATATCGGCCTGCCGTCAAGGCGCCAGGGAGGCCTGGGCCATGGTGAAGACGCTGTACACGGTTGCTGACCCAAACCACATGGCCGAGGTCGGACCTGTGGGGCCTGATGGGAAGGAGATCCCTGTGAGCTTAGTGTACGGCCAAGTAGAATTGGCCGCAAAGTATTCCCAGCAAGATTGTAAATTAGACAGCCTATTAGATGGCATTGAGGAGGAATACAATCAGTCAAGTTGACTATGTAATTTAATATGACATGTGAAATGCCTTCTAGCCGGATTGTAGATCGTTTGTCATAGCGGACCTTTTCGCTTCGACCTCGGGACCCAATAGTCCGGAGTGTGTCCGAATACCCTCGCGTTTATGTAAGAACCGGGGCATGCATGGAGACCAGGCGTAGGGGTCATTAGTGCTGTATCAGACAAGTGCCCAACTAGTTATGTTATATTACATGGTTAGTAAGAAACATCTTCCAGGGAGAATAGTTCTGTTAAGGGTTCCTTTCCCTGGGAGGCATGCCCTAAAGTGCATGTCCGTACTGTGAAAAAAGCAGAAAAGCATCTCGGGGCGGATAGATAAATAGGTAAAAAATCATCTTTTAGTTCACCAACCGAATATTCCCTTAAGAACGCTAGCTTTCGGCTTCACCCAGTATGAGGTACACATCCGGCTGACCCGCCAGTAACAATCGCTGAGGTGCTCCCTTTACCACCTAGCCGAACAATCGGGAACGTAGGGGTAAGCACAGGAGCCAGGCAACCCAGCTTGGCCAAAATTTAAGTCATATCGATGCATATAATGGTGAATAAAAGGTACATGCGGAAGTGTGACACATGTGTTGGGTATAAAGCCCTTAAAATAAAGCTTCGTAAAAAAGCCCCAGTATAATGAGCGCGGGTAGCGCGTCAAGTGTGTGCGAACAATGCGCAAGCGAGCCTCCAAAGGCTTCAAGAGAAAGAAGGGAGAAGGAGAGAAACAAGAGACAGCTAAAATATAAAATGTAGACGGAGGAAGGAGATGAACTCAGAATCCGGCGCTAGGCGTAGAATCTTCGGAGACGGGCTGCGTTCCATGGGTTCGGCTCAAGTCGGTTATCCGATGCGTTTCGCAGACAGTACGCTCCGCCGGTCAGGACTTGGTCAATGATGAAGGGACCTTCCCATTTGGGCTTGAGTTTGTCCTTTTTCTTATCCGGCAGGCGTAGAACTAATTTGCCAACATTGTAAGCTTTGGCCCGTACTTCTCTGCTTTGATATCTTCGAGCCTGCTGTTGATAGAATGCGGAACGAGCTTTTGCCACGTCGCGCTCCTCCTCCAAGGCATCCAAATTGTCCTGCCGATCGAGCTCGGCTTCTCTTTCTTCGTACATGCGCACTCGAGGTGAGTCATGAATTATGTCGCAGGGCAAAACTGCCTCTGCACCGTATACCTAAAAAATGGTGTGAATCCGGTAGTGCGGCTCGGCGTGGTCCGCAACCCCAGTCTGGTCGAGCTCCTCTACCCGGTCGTGTTAGATTCCTTAAGGACCGCACTTGATCTGGGTTTAATGTCGCTCATGATTAGACCATTTGCTCGCTCGACTTGACCGTTCGTTTGAGGGTGATAGAGTGAAGCATAGTCGAGCTTGATGCCCATGTTTTTGCACCAGAGTTTGACCTCGTCGTCTGTGAAGTTCGTGCAGTTTTCAGTGATGATGCTATGAGGGACGCCATAACGGTGTACTACCCCTGATATGAAGTCTATCACAGGTCCGGATTCGACCGTCTTAACAGGCTTGGCTTCTATCCATTTGGTGAATTTATCCACCATGACCAATAGGTATTTTTGCTTGTGGGTTCCTCCTTTAAGGGGTCCAACCATGTCAAGCCCCCAAACCGCGAAAGGCCAGGTGATGGGTATAGTTTTGAGGGCGGTGGGTGGTAGGTGGCTTTGATTAGCAAAGAGCTGGCCACCAACGCATTGTTGGACTAAGTACTGAGCATCTGCCCGGGCCGTTGGCCAATAAAATCCTGTACGGAAGGCCTTGCCTACAAGGGCCCGGGCTGCGGCGTGGTGCCCACCGAGTCCGGCATGAATTTCAGCCAGAAGATTTCGCCCTTCCTCTTCGGAGATACACCTTTGAAGGACTCCGGTTGTGCTTTTCTTATAAAGCTCTCCCTCATGGACCTTATAGGCTTTAGATCGCCGTACTATGCAGCGGGCCTCGTTTTGGTCCTCGGGAAGTTCCTGCCTAGTTAGGTAGGCTAGGAATGGTTCTGTCCACGGGGCAATGACTTCCATTAGTTCGTGGGCTGAAGGTGGTACTTCGTTGGCAGACCGGCCGATTGTGTCAGAGTGTTCGGCGTTCGGCGGTATGGTCGGGTCCGGATTGTCGTTTCCGGACTCCCCCTCCCATAGTACGGATGGTTTGAACAGCCGCTCCAAGAAGATTTTGGGAGGGACGGCATCGCGCTTTGCGTCGATGCGTGCCAGTACGTCAGCCGCTTGGTTATTATCTCGGGCTATATGGTGAAATTCGAGCCCTTCAAACTGAGCTGACATTTTTAGGACGGCGTTGCGGTAAGCTGCCATTTTCGGATCCTTGGCGTCGGAGTCTCCATTTATTTGGGATATCGCGAGGTTCGAATCCCCGCGCACCTCTAGGCGTTTGATGCCCATGGAGACCGCCATCTGGAGGCCATGTAAAAGGGCCTCGTATTCGGCTGCGTTGTTGGAGTCCGTGTACATTATATGGAGTACGTATTGAACTGTATCTCTGGTTGAGGACGTCAGAACGACGCCAGCCCCCAGGCCGGCCAACATTTTTGAGCTGTCGAAGTGCATGATCCAATTGGAATATGCGCCGTACTCTTTAGGGAGTTCGTCTTCAGTCCATTCGGCGATGAAGTCGGCCAAAACTTGCGATTTAATAGCTCGCCGTGGCTTATAGGTTATGTCGAATGGGAGGAGCTCGATGGCCCATTTGGCAATCTGGCCCGTTGCGTCGCGGTTGTTTATAATGTCGTTAAGGGGTACTTCGGAGGCTACTGTTATCGAACACTCTTGAAAGTAGTGTCGCGGCTTCCAGGATGCCATGAACACCGCGTACGCTATCTTTTGGTAATGCGGATACTGGGACTTGCATGGAGTTAGGACAGTGGACACGTAGTAAACTGGTTTTTGAAGGGGGAACTTGTGTTCGTCCGTTTCTCATTCGACGACGAGCACCGCGCTTACAACTTGATGGGTTGCCGCGATATATAATAGCATTCGTTCGCCCATGTTGGGCGCGGCCAGGACCGGGTTTGTTGCCAATATGGCTTTGATTTCTTCGAGTCCGGCCGTGGCGGCATCCGTCCACTCGAAGTGTTCGATGCACCGAAGGAGGCGATAAAGGGGTAATGCCTTTTCTCCTAAACGGGAGATAAAGCGGCTAAAAGCCGCCACGCATCTAGTCAATTTTTGTATTTGTTTGAGGTCTTTTGGGATATCCAATTGTGACAGAGCTCGGATCTTGGCTGGGTTTGCTTCAATTCCTCTACCGGATACGATGAAGCCCAAGAGCTTTCCAGCTGGTACGCCGAAAACGCATTTTTCCGGGTTGAGCTTGATGTCATATGTTCGGAGATTATCGAACGTGAGCCTCAAGTCGTCTACTAGAGTTTCGACGCGCTTGGATTTGACGACCACATCGTCTACGTATGCCTCCACTGTTTTGTCGATCTGGTTTGCCAGACATGTCTGAATCATGCGATGATATGTTGCGCCGGTGTTTTTGAGCCCGAGGGCATTGTGTTGAAGCAGAATGGGCCGTATGGAGTGATGAATGCCGTTGCGGCTTGGTCTGGCTCTGCCATCTTGATTTGGTGGTAGCCGGAGTATGCATCGAGGAAGCACAATGAATCGTGTCCTACGGTAGCGTCGATAATTTGATCGATGCGGGGGAGGGGGAAGGGATCCTTTGGGCAAGCCTTGTTAAGGTCCTTGAAATTGACACATAGTTGCCAGGATTTGTCCTTCTTAGGTACCATTACCAGGTTTGCTAGCCAGTCTGGATGTTTTATATCTCTGATGAATCCGGCCTCCAAAAGTTTGGCTAGCTCCTCTCCCATGGCCTGTCTCTTGGGTTCGGAAAAACGCCGAAGAGCCTGTTTCACTGGCTTGAATCCTTTAAGGATATTTAGGCTGTGCTCGGCCAGCCGGCGTGGGATTCCTGGCATGTCTGAAGGTTGCCAGGCAAAAATGTCCCAATTTTCACATAGGAATTCTCGTAGTGCGGCGTCTACATGAGGGTTTAATTGTGCCCCGATGGAGGCCATTTTTGTAGGGTCCATTGGATGGACTTGGAATTTGACTATTTCGTCCGCTGGTTTAAAAGAGGTGGACTTGGATCTCTTATCGAGTATCACATCGTCCTGTTCACCGTGGGCCTTGGCGCAGTGAGTTCCTCGGCCGCGAGGCTTCGGATATTGCCTCAAGGGCCAGTGCGGCTGTCTTATTTTCGGTGCGGAGTGCTATGTCCGGGTCAGTAGCGAGAGTGATGATTCCGTTGGGTCCGGGCATTTTGAGCTTCATGTACCCGTAATGGGGTATAGCTTGAAAAATTGTGAATGCCTCTCGCCCTAATAAAGCGTGATATCCGCTGCTGAACGGGGCCACTTGGAACGTGACCTCCTCGGACCTGTAATTATTTGGCGAACCGAACACCACATCCAGTGTGATTTTTGCTGTACAGCATGCTTCCCGACTGGGGATTATTCCTCTAAAGGTTGTGCTGCTTCGCTCAATGCGGCTCCAGTCTATTTCCATTTTTCGGAGGGTTTCCTCGTAGATGAGGTTCAATCCGCTGCCGCCGTCCATGAGTACCTTAGTAAGGCGAAAGCCGTCCACTATTGGACTGAGGACCAATGCGGCTGGTGCTCGGGCTATTCGGAATTTAGGTTCGTCACTGGCATTAAAAGTAATAGCCGTGTCACTCCATGGGTTTATTGTTGCTACCTAGTAGACTTCGGCAAGGCTGCGGAGTGTTCGTTTCCGCATATTATTTAATGCGAAAGTCTCGAAGACTGTTAATACCGTACTGGTATTGCTGGGCTGGTGCTCTGGAGCTAGGAGCTCTTCGCCACTTTTGGCCACCTGCCGTAGTATCCAGCATGCTCTAAGGCTATGAGTTGGAGTGGCGCCCTCTGTAATATGAATTTTGCAGGGTCCATCAAGCCATCCTTCCAGTACGGTTCCATGCCCCTTGGGGTTTTTTTGCCTTTTGGTATTTAACCCAGGTGCCTGGCGATGATGCACCCTTTTATTTCGGACTAGGGTTGTATTCGGGGCCGGATTATCCCAAAATTTGGTTTCGGTTTTCCAGGCACTCTCCATCGCACAGTACTTTCGTACTATGGACGCTAAGTTAGCAAAGTGTGTAATTTCACGATGACTTATGGCGTTTAGGATTCCCTTGTCCTTGCAATTATTGCAGAAAGATGAAATTGCGTCTTCCTCGCGGCAGTCCTTTATCCTGTCCACAACCAGGAGGAATCTGGCCCAGTAATGGTGTACTGTTTCGACGGGCTCTTGCCGGATTCGGGATAGATCGCTAATGTTTGGGTGGGCGGGCGGAACTAAATTCGGAACCCCGTCTAATCTAAGACTCAGGGGCCGAGAAGTTTCCGAACTTGGAAGCTTGGGTTTTTGGATGTTGTCCAATGAATCCAGCCCGCTGCCTGACTTTAGGTTCAGGACTTGAGTGACGTCCGTCCCCCCGTGGGAATCCGGCATGGAGGGATCGGGAATCCGGACATAGCTAGTCCTTAAGATAGAAGAAGGGTCGCCGTATTGTTCCTCTACCACAGCAACGTGGTGGGTAACCTGGGAAGAGTTGATCTCTCTCAGATCGGTTTTATGCCCAATCTGATCGTAGTCTGTAGCGACTCCCAGGGCGGCGATGCGATCCAAGAGCTAATTTACGGAGGAGAGCTCCATAGGATCTAGCTGCTCGGCGAGTTCTGAGTTGACGTGAAGATTGCTTTCGATGACCCGAGAGGTCACCGTCGGTGCAGCGGCCGAACAGACGGTCGTAAGAAAACCGCCTAGCCGGAGAGTATGGCCGGTGGCCAAAGCTCCTTTAGCAACAGTGCCGTATTTAAAGACGGGATGAGGCATCCTTACTGATGGCGACGGCACAGCGGAACTCTCAATGAAAGCACCAATGTCGGTGCCAAAACTGGCGGATCTCGGGTAGGGGGTCCCGAACTGTGCGTCTAGGCGGATGGTAACAGGAGACAAGGGACACGATGTTTTTACCCAGGTTGGGGCCCTCTCGATGGAGGTAAAACCCTACTCCTGCTTGATTAATATTGATGATATGGGTAGTACAAGAGTGGATCTACCACGAGATCAAAGAGATTAAATCCTAGAAGCTAGCCTATGGTATGATTGTTGTTCGTCCTACGGACTAAAACCCTCCGGTTTATATAGACACCGGAGAGGGTTAGGGTTACACAGAGTCGGTTACAATGGGAGGAGATCTACATATCCGTATCGCCAAGCTTGCCTTCCACGCCAAGGAAAGTCCCATCCGGACACGGGACAAAGTCTTCAATCTTGTATCTTCATAGTCCAGGAGTCCGGCCAAAGGTCATAGTCCGGCTATCCGGACACCCCCTAATCCGGGACTCCCTCAATGAGCTTTGAAGGTTATTGGCTAAATGGAATAAGCAATCTCTTAATGATAGAATGAGGCCCGACCCTGCTTTTGCTACTTCACCTATTTGTGTTGCCGATAAGGATTATGAATTCTCTGTTGATCCTGATATAATTACTTTAGTTGAATCTGATCCTTTTCATGGCTATGAATCTGAAAATGTTGTGGCACATCTTACTAAATTAAATGATATAGCCACCCTGTTCACTTATGATGAGAGATCTCGATACTTTTATATCCTTAAAATATTTCCGTTCTCATTAAAGGGTGATGCTAAGATATGGTTCAATTCTCTTGATCCTGGTTGTGTGCGTAGTCCCGAGGATATGATTTATTACTTCTCTGCTAAATATTTCCCCGCCCATAAGAAACAAGCTGCCTTGAGGGAAATATACAACTTTGTGCAAATTGAAGAAGAGAGTCTCCCACAAGCTTGTGGGAGGCTTCTCAAGCTACTTAATGCTTTGCCTGATCATCCTCTTAAGAAAAATGAAATAACCGATGCTTCCAGAGATTACCTGGATAGTTGTGCTGGTTCTCTTTTCAGGGAAAGAACACCGGTATAATTTAAAATCACCAAACAAGTTCACGACATAAAAGTTCAAATTCATGCCCACATCATCATCCAACCAAGTTCAAAATCCGAACCAAATTCATGACATAAAAGTTAACACAAACAAATGGCACATCAACAATCATGGCTCATCCTCGTCTTCGTCCTCCTCTTTCTCCGATTCTTCATCCTCATCCGATTCTTCCTCCTCCTCTTTATTGTCTCGCGCCGTGTCATTAAGTGGAGCGCGGAAGGTGTTGGCAAGATCAACGGCACCATACAAAGGTGTGTGATGAGGCACACCGGAAGAAATTCCACACATGCAACCCGGAGGTTCTCCCATGCCTCTCATGGTGAGGGCATACCGTGAATCTATGATGTCACAACTGAAATCAAGTCTATGATGCCCCCTCTTCATCCATTTGATGCATTGACGATGCCCTCACCGCCCTCGTCCACCGCAAACTCATGATCATGAAGGAAATATGCCCTAGAGGCAATAGTAAAATTGTTATTTATATTTCCTTATATCATGATAAATGTTTATTATTCATGCTAGAATTGTATTAACCAAAAACTTAGTACATGTGTGAATACATAGACAAACAGAGTGTCACTAGTACGCCTCTACTTGACTAGCTCATTGAATCTAAGATTGTTAAGTTTCCTAGCCATAGACATGAGTTGTCATTTGATTGACGGGATCACATCATTAGATAATGATGCGATTGACTTGACCCATTCCGTTAACTTAGCACTTGATCGTTTAGTATATTGCTATTACTTTCCTCATGACTTATACATGTTCCTATGACTATGAGATTATGCAACTCCCGAATATCGGAGGAACACTTTGTGTGCTACCAAACGTCACAACGTAACTGGATGATTATGAAGGTGCTCTACAGGTGTCTCCGATGGTACTTGTTGAGTTGGCATAGAGAGAGATTAGGATTTGTCACTCCGATTGTCGGAGAGGTATCTATGGACCCTCTCGGTCATGCACATCACTATAAGCCTTGCAAGTAATGTGACTAATGAGTTAGTTACGAGATGATGCATTACGAAACGAGTAAAGAGACTTGCCAGTAACAAGATTGAACTAGGTATTGAGATACCGACGATCGAATCTCGGGCAAGTAACATACCGATGACAAAGGGAACAACGTATGTTGTTATGCGGTTTGACCGATAAAGATCTTCGTAAAATATGTAGGAGCCAATATAAACATCTAGGTTCCGCTATTGGTTATTGACCGGAGACGTGTCTCGGTCATGTCTACATAGTTCTCGAACCCGTAGGGTCCGCACGCTCAACGTTCGGTGACTATCGGTATTATGAGTTTATGTGTTTTGATGTACCGAAGATAGTTCGGTGTCTCGGATGTGATCACGGACATGACGAGGAGTCTCGAAATGGTCGAGACATAAAGATTGATATATTGGATGACTATATTCGGACACCGGATGAGTTCCAGGGGTCACCGGATAATTATCGGAGTGCCGAGGGGTTATCGGAACCCCCGGGGGAACTAATGGGCCAACATGGGCCTTGTAAGAGAGAGAGGAGGGGCCATAGGGATGGCCGCTTCCCCCCCCCTTGGGAGTCCGAATTGGACACGGAGGGGGGGGGGGGCGCCCCCTCTTTCCCTCCCTCTCTCCCTCTCCTTCCTTCCCTCTTCCTCCTCCTAGTTGGACTAGGAAAGGGGGAGTCCAACTCCTACTAGGAGGAGGACTCCTCCCCTCCTTGGTGCGCCCCAAGGGCCGGCCGGCCTCCCCCCTTGCTGCTTTATATACAGGGGCAGGGGGCACCCTAGGACACACAAGTTGATCATTGATCTCTTAGCCGTGTGTGGTGCCTCCCTCCACCATAATCCACCTCGGTCATATTGTTGCAGTGCTTAGGCGAAGCCCTAGGCCAGTAGCTTCATCATCACCGTCATCACGCCGTCGAGCTGACGAAGCTCTCCCTCGACACTCTACTGGATCGTGAGTTCGCGGGACGTCACCGAGCCGAACGTGTGCAGATCGCGGAGCTGCCGTACTTTCGGTGCTAGGATCGGTCGATCGCGAAAGATGTACGACCACAACAACCGCTTTGTCTTAACGCTTCCTCTTACGTTCTACGAGGGTACATGGACAGCACTCTCCCCTCTCGTTGCTATGCATCACCATGATCTTGCATGTGCGCAGGATTTTTTTGAAATTACTGCGTTACCCAACAGATCATTGAAATGCATCTAATTGGTTTGAGACCAATGAGAATTGTTGGAGCTAACACCCATAGTTAACATATATGCCTCATCATTGAAACTACAAAGTATATATAACAAAGCAAATAAGCTATCCATATGTATGCATTCAAACAACAACAACAACAACAACAACAAAAAAGTGGGCAAATTTTTTACCTTGGGGGCATTTCATCGAACACCTTGTGCGCGTCGGCCGCCGGCTCATCAAGTGAGCTCGCCGGCGCTTCCGTCACCGCCCGTCCGTCGCACGCCCTGCAAGCTTCTTCTTTGGCTGCCTAGAGGAGTCGTTTGCCATTTTGGTCTTCTTCACGGACACCTTGCCCGTCTTTGCCCGCGCCGCATATGGGACCTTCGAGAGGGGGCACGTGGCTTCATGGCGGGCGCCAGCGCAACGCCACCCGCTGCCGAGGTCGTACATGGCGGCATGAAAAGGCCGCCCGCGATATCGGTGCTTGGAGGAGCACCAGCGGAGGCGGAGGTGAAGCCAAAGTTCCCCGTGAAGGAAATATGCCCAAGAGGCAATAATAAATTTGTTATTTATATTTCCTTATATCATGATAAATGTTTATTATTCATGCTATAATAGTATTAACCGGAAACTTAGTACATGTGTGAATACATAGACAAACAGAGTGTCACTAGTATGCCTCTACTTGACTAGCTCACTGAATCAAAGATGGTTAAGTTTCCTAGCCATAGACATGAGTTGTCATTTGATTAACGGGATCACATCATTAGAGAATGATGTGATTGACTTGACCCATTCCATTAGCTTAGCACTTGATCGTTTAGTATGTTGCTATTGCTTTCTTCATGACTTATACATGTTAATATGACTATGAGATTATGCAACTCCCGAATACCGGAGGAACACTTTGTGTGCTACCAAACGTCACAACGTAACTAGGTGACTATAAAGGTGCTCTACAGGTGTCTCCGATGGTACTTGTTGAGTTGGCATAGATCGAGATTAGGATTTATCACTCTGATTATCGGAGAGGTATCTCTGGGCCCTGTCGGTAATGCACATTACTATAAGCCTTGCAAGCAATGTGACTAATGAGTTAGTTGTGGGATGATGCATTACGGAACGAGTAAAGAGACTTGCCGGTAACGAGATTGAACTAGGTATTGAGATACCGACGATCGAATCTCGGGCAAGTAACATACCGATGACAAAGGGAACAACGTACGTTGTTATGCGGTTTGACCGATAAAGATCTTCGTAAAATATGTAGGAGCCAATATGAACATACAGGTTCCGCTGTTGGTTATTGACCAGAGACGTGTCTCGTTCATGTCTACATAGTTCTCGAACCCGTAGGGTCCGCACGCTTAACATTCGGTGATGATCGATATTATGAGTTTATGTGTTTTGATGTACCGAAGGTAGTTAGAAGTCCCGGATATGATCACGGACATGACGAGGAGTCTCGAAATGGTCGAGACATAAATATCGATATATTGGATGACTATGTTTGGACATCGGAATGGTTTCGAGTGAGTTCGGTCATATACCGGAGTATCGGGAGTTACCGGAACCCCCTGGGGAGTATATGGGCCCTAATGGGTTTTAGTGGAGAGAGAGAGAAAGGAGAGGATAGGGCAGGCTGCGGACCCCCTCCCCCTTTGGTCCGAATTTGATTAGGAAGGGGGGAGGCATCACCCTTTCCTTCCCCTTTCTCCCTTTCCTTCTCTCCAAGTCTAACTAGGGACGGGGAATCCTACTCCCGGTGGGAGTAGGACTCCTCCAGTAGCGCCATAGAGGCGGCCCTCCCCCCTCCTCCACTCCTTTATATACGGGGGAGGGGGGCACCCCATAGACACACGAGTTGTTTATTGATCTCTTAGCCGTGTGTAGTACCCCCTCCACCATAATCCACCTCGGTCATATCATTGCAGTGCTTAGGAAATGCCCTGCGCCGGTAGCTTCATCATCACCGTCATCAGGCCGTCGTGCTGACGAAGCACTCCCTCGACACTCAGCTGGATCAAGAGTTCGTGGGACGTCACCGAGCCGAACGTGTGTAGATCGCGGAGGTGCCGTACTTTCGGTACTAGGATCGGTCGATCGTGAAGACGTACGGCTACATCAACCGCGTTGTCATAACGCTTCCGCTTTCGGTTTACGAGGGTACGTGGACAACACGCTCCCCTCTCGTTGCTATGCATCACCATGATCTTGCGTGTACGTAGGAAAATTTTGAAATTACCACGTTTCCCAACAGTGGCATCCGAGCCAGGTTTGTGCGTAGATGTTATATGCACGAGTAGAACACAAGTGAGTTGTGGGTGATAATAGTCATACTGCTTACCAGCATGTCATACTTTGATTCGGCGGTACTGTTGGATGAAGCGGCCCGGACCGACATTACGCGTACGCTTACGCGAGACTGGTTCTACCGACATGCTTCGCACATAGGTGGCTGGTGGGTGTCAGTTTCTCCAACTTTAGTTGAATTGAGTGTGGCTACGCCCGGTCCTTGTTGAAGGTTAATACAACACATACTTGACGAAAAATCTTTGTGGTTTTGATGTGTAGGTAAGGACGGTTCTTGCTCATACCGTAGCAGCCACGTAAAACTTGCAACAACAAAGTAGAGGACGTCTAACTTGTTTTTGCAGGGCATGTTGTGATGTGATATGGTCAAGACATGATGCTAAACTTTATTGTATGAGATGATCATGTTTTCTAACGGTGTTATCGGCAACTGGCATGAGCCATATCATTGTCGCTTTATTATATGAAATGCAATCGCCATGTAATTGCTTTACTTTAACACTAAGTGGTTGCGATAGTCATAGAAGCAATATTTGGCGAAACGACAACGATGCTACGATTGAGATCAAGGTGTCGCGCCGGTGATGATGGTGATCATAACGGTGCTTTGGAGATGGAGATAAAAGGCACAAGATGATGATGGCCATATCATATCACTTATATTGATTGCATGTGATGTTTATCCTTTTTGTATCTTATTTTGCTTAGTTCGACGGTAGCATTATAAGATGATCTCTCACTAAATTTCAAGGAGAAAGGATCGATACGGTCGACTAGAGGGGGGGGGGGGTGGGGTTGAATAGGAGACTACAAATTTTAATCTTTCTATTTGATTTTAAGGCTTAGCGGATAAATAGAGTTCACTAGAGGTGCAACTAGGTGAATGCAACCTATATGACAAGCAAGGTCCAAGATAAATATGCTAGGCAATAAACTAAGAGCAAGTTGATAACCCACAAGTATAGGGAATCGCAACAGTTTTCGATAAGTAAGAGTGTCGAACCCAATGAGGAGCTAAAGGTAGAACAAATATTCCCTCAAGTTATATCGACCACCGATACAATTCTACGCACGCTTGACGTTTACTTTACCTAGAACAAGTATGAAACTAGAAGTACTTTGTAGGTGATGTTGGATAGGTTTGCAAGATAATAAAGAGCAGGTAAATAAAAACTAGGGGCTGTTTATATAAAGACACAATAAAGTAAACATAGCGAGTGTGGAAAAGTGGTGGTAGGAGTTGCGAAATTGTCCCTAAGCAATTGACTACTTTACTAGACCGATAGCAAGTTTTATGTGGGAGAGGCCACTGCTAGCATGTCATCCCTGACTTGGAATTCTATGCACTTATGATTGGAACTATTAGCTAGCATCCGCAACTACTAACGTTCATTAAGGTAAAACCCAAGCATAGCATTAAGTATATTGGCCCCCCTTCAATCCCGTATGCATCAATTTGTATGCTAGGTTGAAGCTCCTGTCACTCTTGCCCTCCAATAAATAGTCCTGACAACATACAACTAACCCTATGGTGTGATCCACGCGCGCGCTCATATGATGGGCACCAAAGGACAGCAACATAACCACAAGAAAATTAAATCAATCATAGCAATTCATCAACCACCGATAGGACAACGAGAATCTACTCAGATATCATAGGATGGCAACACATCATTGGATAATAATATGAAGCATAAAGCACCATGTTCAAGTAGAAGGTACAGCGGGTTGCGGGAGAATGGACCGCTGTAGATAGAGGGGGGAAGGTGATGGAGATGTTAGTGAAGATGGCAGAGGTGTTCGTGTAGATCGCGGTGATGATGATCATGGCCACGGCAGCGTTCCGGCGCCACCGAAAGAGAAGGGGAGAGGGGGCCCCTTCGTCTTTTTCTTCCTTGACCTCCTCCCTGGATGGGAGAAGGGTTTCCCCTCTGGTCCTTGGCCTCCATGGCGTGGGAGGGGCGAGAGCCCCTCCGAGATTGGATCTGTCTCTCTGTCTCTCTCTGTTTCTGCGTTCTCCTCCGCTGCCCTTTCAACGTTTCGTGTATATATGGAGATCCGTAACTCCAATTGGATCGAAACCTTGGCCGTGATTTTTTTTACCAAAAAATAGCTTTCTTGCGGCCGAAGAAGGGCATCAACCGCCTTACGGGTCGCCCACGAGGGTCAGGGGCGCGCGGGGGCAGGCGCGTCCCCCTACCTCGTGGCCACCTCGGACACCGTTTCGCATCGATCTTTCTCCCAGATTTTCCAAATATTCCAAAAATAAGCTCCGTCCGTTTTTATCCCGTTTGGATTCCGTTTGATATGGATATTTTGCGAAACATAAAACATGCAACAAACAAGAACTAGCACTGGGCATTGGATCAATATGTTAGTCCCAACAAATAGTATAAACGTTGCCAAAAGTATATGAAAGTTGAATAATATTGGCATGGAACAATAAAAAATTATAGATACGACGGAGACGTATCACAAGTCAACAAGCATACACTACAAAGTAAGGCGCGGGAAAGGATTAACCACAAGTGAGACGAGGACACGGATTTTGTCCCGAAGTTCACTCTTCCTTGGGGAAGAGCTACTCTCCGATAGGAGCGGTGCCGGAGCCAAAGGTTGCGGAACGCCACCGAAGGCTGACCGTAATCTCCTTCGAGTCACCCCCAACGGATGAGCCTCGAATCACTCGAGGTTGGTCTTGAAGGCGACCACCACACCTTTACAAACTTCTCCGGAGCACACCACAAGCAAGGAAGCTTCTGGAGGAACCTAAAGCTGCCTAGGAGCCCAAGCTCCAAGAGTAACAAGTCAAAGGGGAAGAAATGTTGCGGGGAACGCGATTTGGTTTGGTCAAGTTGTAGATCAGGTCTTGCTATCCCAATCCCCAAAGTTTCAACAAGTTTGGGTGGAGGGATTGAGAGTGTTGAGCAAAAAGGGGTGTAGCAATGGTGGAGCTCAACAATACATTAGGGTTGGAGGTTGGAGGTGGAAGAAGAGGCTTTATATAGTGTTCTTGGCCGGGTGGGGGAATCTGCCCGTTGGACCCCATGCACACGGGCTAAGTCAGCCCCGTGCGCATGGGGTACTCAGACAGATACACACAACCCCGTGCGCACAGGGGTCAAAAGACCTCGTGCGTGGGTGATAACCCACAAGTATAGGGAATCGCAACAATTTTCGATAAGTAAGAGTGTCGAACCCAACGAGGAGCTAAAGGTAGAATAAATATTCCCTCAAGTTCTATCGACCATCGATACAACTCTAAGCACGCTTGACGTTCGCTTTACCTAGAACAAGTATGAAACTAGAAATACTTTGTAGGTGTTTTTGGATAGGTTTGCAAGATAATAAAGAGCACGTAAATAAAAGCTAGGGGCTGTTTAGATAAAAACACAATAAAGTTAGTATAGCGAGTGTGGAAAAGTTGTGGTAGGAGTTGCGAAATTGTCCCTAAGCAATTGACTACTTTACTAGACCGATAGCAAGTTTTATGTGGGAGAGGCCACTGCTAGCATGTCATCCCTTACTTGGAATTCTATGCACTTATGATTGGAACTATTAGCAAGCATCCTCAACTACTAACATTCATTAAGGTAAAACCCAACCATAGCATTAAGATATATTGGTCCCCCTTCAATCCCGTATGCATCAATTTCTATGCTAGGTTGAAGCTTCTGTCGCTCTTGCCCTCCAATACATTGTCCTATCAACATACAACTAACCCTATGGTGTGATCCATGCGCGCACTCATATGATGGGCACCAAAGGACAGCAACATAACCACAAGGAAATTAAATCAATCATTGCAATTCATCAATCACCGATAGGACAATGAAAATCTACTCAGACATCATAGGATGGCAACACATCATTGGATAATAATATGAAGCATAAAAGAACCATGTTCAAGTAGAGGGTACAGCGGGTTGCGGGAGAGTGGACCGCTGTAGATAGAGGGGGGAAGGTGATGGAGATGTTGGTGAAGATGGCGGAGGTGTTGGTGAAGATCGCGGTGATGATGATGGTGGCCACGGCAGTGTTCCGGCGCCACCAGAGGAGATGGGGAGAGGGGCCCTGTCGGTGTCAAAACCGGCGGATCTCGGGTAGGGGGTCCCGAACTGTGCGTCTAGGCGGATGTTAACAGGAGACAAGGGACACGATGTTTTTACCCAGGTTCGGGCCCTCTCGATGGAGGTAATACCCTACTCCTGCTTGATTAATATTGATGATATGGGTAGTACATGAGTAGATCTACCACGAGATCAAGGAGGCTAAACCCTAGAAGTTAGCCTATGGTATGGTTGTTGTTTGTCCTATGGACTAAAACCCTTCGGTTTATATAGACACCGAATAGGGTTAGGGTTACACAGAGTCGGTTACAATGGTAGGAAATCTTCGTATCCGTATCGCCAAGCTTGCCTTCCACGCCAAGGAAAGTCCTATCCGGACATGGGGTGAAGTCTTCAATCTTCTATCTTCATAGTCCAGGAGTCCGGCCAGAGATGACAGTTCGGCCATCCGGACACCCCCTAGTCCAGGACTCCCTCAGTAGCCCCTGAACCAGGCTTCAATGACGACGAGTCCGACGCGCATATTGTCTTCGGCATTGCAAGGCGGGTACCTCCTCCGAATAATTAGAAGGTTTTGAACCCATGGATAGTGTCCGGCTCTGCAAAACAAGTTCCACATAACACCGTAGAGAGAATAATTTTTGCACAGATCTGCTGACGTATTCCGCGGCGTGACGTCACACCACGGCGAGGCTTTTATTCGAATCGTTTTTTACTGTCCCACCTCAGCGCGTTTAGCGAGGCGGTTACCTTGGCAGGTCTTATCAACGCGTAGATCGTGCCCCCTTTTTCTTGGATTCTCATCAATACGGACGTGGGTAACCCAACCGCACCATTGATTGCGGCGCTTGGGAGATAAGCGAGTTTTATTAGGCTGGTGGGCGACGCATAGCCTCGTCCGCCCATATAAGGGGATAAGGATCCACCTTTTTTACCTACGCCTTCCTCCTCCCTTGCTCATCCATTTTTGCGCACTCTCAGCTCCAGCGCCCAAGTCCGCACATCCTTCCTCAACCATCTCCAGCCATGTCCGGAGCGGGAGGCAGGTGGATGGTCTCCTCCGTCACGGAGGGAAACATAAAGAAACTGTGGAAGGCCGGATACTTGTCCGACGAAGGCGCACATCGGCTGCCCGACGAGGGGCAGCTCGTCCCCACCCCTGAGCCCCATGAGCGGGTCGTTTTTCTTGCCCACTTCCTCCGCGGACTGGGTTTCCCACTGTTGGGGAACGTAGTAATTTCAAAAATTTCCTACGCACACGCAAGATCATGGTGATGGCATAGCAACGAGAGGGGAGAGTGTTGTCCACGTACCCTCGTAGACCGTAAGCGGAAGCGTTATGACAACGCGGTTGATGTAGTCGTACGTCTTCACGATCCGACCGATCCAAGTACCGAATGTACGGCACCTCCGAGTTCAGCACACGTTCAGCTCGATGACGATCCCCGGACTCCGATCCAGCAAAGTGTCGGGGATGAGTTCCATCAGCACGACGGCGTGGTGACGATGATGATGTTCTACCGGCGCAGGGCTTCGCCTAAACTCCGCGATGATATGACCGAGGTGGAATATGGTGGAGGGGGGCACCGCACACGGCTAAGGAACTATCCGTAGATCCACTTGTGTGTTATGGGGTGCCCCCCTGCCCCCGTATATAAAGGAGGGAGGGAGAGGTGCGGCCGGCCCCCAAGGGGTGCGCCTGGAGGAGTCCTACTCCCACCGGGAGTAGGACTCCCCCCTCTTGCCTTGTTGGAGAAGGAAAGGGGAGGAGAAGAGGAAGGGCGCCGCCCCTCTCTCCTGTCCTATTTGGACTAAGGGGGGAGGGGGCGCGCCGCCTGCCCTGGCCGGCCCTCCTCTTCTCCCTCATAGCCCACTAAGGCCCATTATCCTCCCGGAGGGTTCCGGTAACCCCCCGGTGTTCCGGTAAAATCCCGATTTCATCCTGAACCATTCCGATATCCAAATATAGGCTTCCAATATATCAATCTTTATGTCTCGACCATTTCGAGACTCCTCGTCATGTCCGTGATCACATCCGGGACTCCGAACAAACTTCGGTACATCAAAACTTATAAACTCATAATAAACTGTCATCAAAACCTTAAGCGTGCGGACCCTACGGGTTCGAGAACTATGTAGACATGACCTAGAACTATTCTCGGTCAATAACCAATAGCGGAACCTGGATGCTCATATTGGCTCCTACATATTCTACGAAGATCTTTATCGGTCAAACCGCATAACAACATCGTTGTTCCTTTGTCATCGGTATGTTACTTGCCCGAGATTCGATCGTCGGTATCCAATACCTAGTTCAATCTCGTTATCGCAAGTCTCTTTACTCGTTACGTAATACATCATCCCACAACTAACTCATTAGTTGCAATGCTTGCAAGGCTTAAGTGATGTGTATTACCGAGAGGGCCCAAGATACCTCTCCGACAATCGGAGTGACAAAACCTTATCTCAAATCGCCAACCCAACATGTACCTTCGAGACACCTGTAGTACTCCTTTATAATCACCCGATTACGTTGTGACGTTTGGTAGCACCCAAAGTGTTCCTCCGTAAACGGAGTTGCATAATCTCATAGTTACAGGAACATGTATAAGTCATGAAGAAAGCAATAGCAATGTACTAAGCGATCAAGTGCTAGGCTAACGGAATGGGTCATGTCAATCACATCATTCTCCTAATGATGTGATCCCATTAATCAAATAACAACACATGTCTATGGTTAGGAAACATAACCATCTTTGATTAATGAGCTAGTCAAGTAGAGGCATACTAGTGACTATATGTTTGTCTATGTATTCACACATGTATCATGTTTCCGGTTAATACAATTCTAGCATGAATAATAAACATTTATCATGAAATAAGGAAATAAATAATAACTTTATTATTTCCTCTAGGGCATATTTCCTTCAGCCTCCCACTTGCACTAGAGTCAATAATCTAGTTCACATCATCATGTGATTCAACACTAATATTCACATCATGTATGTGATTAACACCCATAGTTCACATCGTCATGTGACCAACACCCAAAGGGTTTACTAGAGTCAATAATCTAGTTCACATCGCTATGTGATTAACACCCAAAGAGTACTAAGGTATGATCATGTTTTGCTCGTAAGAGAAGCTTAGTCAACGGGTCTGCCACATTCAAAGCCGTATGTATTTTGCAAATATTCTATGTCTACAATGCTCTTGCGGAGCTACTCTAGCTAATTGCTCCCACTTTCAATATGTATCCAGATTGAGACTTAGAGTCATCTGGATCAGTGTAAAAAGCTTGTATCGATGTAACTCTTTCGACGGGCTCTTTTATCACCTCCATAATCGAGAAATATTTCCTTAGTCCTCACTAAGGATGTTCTTGACCAATGTCCGATGATCTACTCCTAGATCACTATTGTACCCCTTGCCAAATTCAGAGCAAGGTATACAATAGGTCCGGTACATAGCATAGCATACTTTGTAGAACCTATGGTGAGGCATAGGAATGACTTTCATTCTCTTTTCTATTTTCTGCCGTGGTCGGGATTTGAGTCTTACTCAATTTCACACCTTTACAATACAGGCAAGAACTTTTCTTTGACTGTTCCATTTTGAACTACTTCAAAATCTTGACAAGGTATGTACTTATTGAAAAAATTATCAAGCGTCTTGATCTATCTCAATAGATCTTGATGCTCAATATGTAAGTAGCTTTACTGAGGTCTTTCTTTTAAAGAACTCCTTTCAAATACTCCTTTATGCTTTCCAGAAAAATTATACATCATTTCTGATCAACAATATGTTACTCACATATATTTATCAAAAAGGCGGTAGTGCTCCCACTCACTTTATTGTAAATACAGGCTTCACCGCAAGTCTGTATAAAACTATATGCTTTGATCAACTTATCAAAGCGTGTATTCCAACTCTGAGATGCTTGCACCAGTCCATAGATGGATCGCTGGAGCTTGCACATTTTGTTAGCTCCTTTAGGATTGACAAAATCTTCTGGTTGCATCATATACAACTCTTCTTTAAGAAATCCATTAAGGAATGCAGTTTTGTTTATCCATTTGCCAGATTTCATAAAATGCGGCAATTGCTAACATGATTCGGACAGACTTAGGCATAGATACGAGAGAGAAACTCTCATCGTAGTCAACACTTTGAACTTGTCGAAAACCTTTTGCGACAAGTCGAGCTTTGTAGATAGTAACACTACTATCAGCGTCCGTCTTCCTCTTGAAGATCCATTTATTTTCTATGACTTGCCGATCATCGGGCAAATCAATCAAAGTCCACACTTTGTTCTCATACATGGATCCCATCTCAGATTTCATGGTCTCAAACCATTTCGCGGAATCTGGGCTCATCATCGCTTCCTCATAGTTCGTAGGTTTATCATGGTCTAGTAACATGATTTCCAGAATAGGATTACCGTACCACTCTGGTGCGGATCTTAATCTGAAAGATCTACAAAGTTTGGTAGTAACTTGATCTGACGCTTCATGATCATTATCATTAGCTTCCTCACTAATTGGTGTAGGAATCACTAGAACTGATTTCTATGATGAACTACTTTCCAATTCGGGAGAAGGTACAAATTACCTTATCAAGCTCTACTTTCCTCCCACTCACTTCTTTCGAGAGAAACTCCTTCTCTAGAAAGGATCCATTTTTAGCAATGAATATCTTGCCTTTGGATCTGTGATAGAAGGTGTACCCAAAAGTTTCCTTTGGGTATTCTATGAAGACAGATTTTTCCGATTTGGGTTCAAGCTTATCAGGTTGAAGCTTTTTCACATAAGCATCGCAGCCCCAAACTTTCAGAAACGACAACTTTGGTTTCTTGCCAAACTATAGTTCATAAGGAGTCGTCTCAACGGATTTTGATGGCGCCCTATTTAAAGTGAATGCAACTGTCTCTAATGCATAACCCCAAAACGATAGTGGTAAACTGATAAGAGACATCATAGGTCACACAATATCCAATAAAGTGCGATTCTGACGTTCGGACACACCGTTACTGTTGTGGTGTTCCAGGTGGCATGAGTTTGTGAAACTATTCCACATTATTTTAATTGAAGGCCAAACTTCGTAACTCAAATATTCATCTCCACGATCAGATCACGAAACTTTATTTTCTTGTTACGATGATTTTCCACTTCACTCTGAAATTCTTTGAACTTTTCAATTATTTCAGACTTATGTTTCATCAAGTAGATATACGCATATCTGCTCAAATCATCTGTGAAGGTTAGAAAATAATGATACTTGCCACGAGCATCAACACTCATTGGATCGCATACATCGGTATGTATTATTTCCAACAAGTCAAGAGCTCGTTCTATTGTTCCGAGAACGGAGTTTTAGTCATCTTGCCCAAAAGGCACGGTTACAAGCATCAAATGATTCATAACCAAGTGATTCCAAGATCCATCTTTATGGAGTTTCTTCATGCGCTTTACACCGATATGACCAAAACGGCAGTGCCACAAATTAGTTGCACTATCATTATTAACTTTGCATCTTTTGGCATCAATACTATGAATATGTGTATCACTACGATCGAGATCCGACAAACTATTTTCATTGGGTGTATGACCATTTGAAGGTTTTTATTCATTTAAACAGAACAACAATTATTCTCTGACTTTAAATGAATAACTGAATTGCAATAAACAAGATCAAATCATATTCATGCTCAACGCAAACGCCAAATAACATTTATTTAGGTTTAACACTAATCCCGAAAGTATAGGGAGTGTGCGATGATGATCATATCAATCTTGGAACTACTTCCAACACTCATCGTCACTTCCCCTTCAACTAGTCTCTATTTATTCTCAGAGGTCCTGTTTGAGTTACTAATCTTAGCAACCTAACAAGTATCAAATACTCGGGGCTACTATAAACACTAGTAAGGCACACATCAATAACCTGTATATCAAATATACCCTTGTTCATTTTGCCATCCTTCTTATCCACCAAATATTCAGGTATTTCGCTTCAAAGATCATTTCCTTTGCGATTATAAGCACTCGGTTTCAGGCTTTGGTCCAGCTTTGGGCTTCTTCGCTGGAGTGACAACTTGCTTGTCATTCTACTTGAAGTTCCCTTTCTTTCCCTTTGCCCTTTTCTTGAAACTAGTGTTCTTGTCAATCATCAACACTTGATTCTCTTTCTTGATTTCTACCTTCGTCGATTTCAACATCACGAAGAGCTCGGGAATCCTTTTCGTCATCCCTTGCATACTATAGTTCATCACGAAGTTCTAGTAACTTAGTGATGGTGACTAGAGAATTCTGTCAATCACTATCTTATCTGGAAGATTAACTCCCACTTGATTCAAGCGATTGAAGTACCCAGACAATATGAGCACATGCTCACTAGTTGAGCGATTCTCCTCCATCTTTTAGCTATAGAACTTGTTGGAGACTTCATATCTCTCAACTCGGGTATTTGCTTGAAATATTAACTTTAATTCCTGGAACATCTCATATGGTCCATGACGTTCAAAACGTCTTTGAAGTCCCGATTCTAAGCCGTTAAGCATGGTGCACTAAACTATCAAGTTGTCATCATATTGAGCTAGCCATTCGCTCATAACGCCTCGCATCTGCTCCTGCAATAGGTCTGTCACCTAGCGGTGCATCAAGGACATAATTCTTACAGGCAGCAATGAGGATAAACCTCAGATCACGGATCCAATCCGCATCATTGCTACTAACATTTTTCAATACAATTTTCTCTAGGAACACATATAAAAACATAGGGAAGCAACAACGCGAGCTATTGATCTACAACATAATTTGCAAAATACTACCAGACTAAGTTCATGATAAATTAAAGTTCAATTAATCATATTACTTAAGAACTCCCACTTAGATAGACATCTCTCTAGTCATCTAAGTGATTACGTGATCCAAATCAACTAAACCATGTCCGATCATCACGTGAGATGGAGTAGTTTCAATGGTGAACATCACTATGTTGATCATATCTACTATATGATTCACGCTCGACCTTCGGTCTCCGTGTTCCGAGGCCATATCTGTATATGCTAGGCTCGTCAAGTTTGACCTGAGTATTCGGCGTGTGCAACTGTTTTGCACCCGTTGTATTTGAACGTAGAGCCTATCACACCCGATCATCACGTGGTGTCTCAAAGACGAAGAACTTTCGCAACGGTGCATACTCGGGAGAACACTTCTTGATATTTAGTGAGAGATCATCTTATAATGCTACCGTCAATCAAAGCAAGATAAGATGCATAAAGGATAAACATCACATGCAATCAATATAAGTGATATGATATGGCCATCATCATCTTGTGCTTGTGATCTCCATCTCGAAGCATCGTCGTGATCACCATCGCCACCGCGCGACACCTTGATCTCCATCGTAGCATCGTTGTCGCCTTGCCAACTATTGCTTCTCGACTATCGCTACCGCTTAGTGATAAAGTAAAGCAATTACATGGCGTTGCATTTCATACAATAAAGCGACAACCATATGGCTCTCGCCATTGCCGATAACTCGGTTACAAAACATGATCATCTCATACAATAAAATATAGCATCACGTCTTGACCATATCACATCACAACATGCCCTGCAAAAACAAGTTAGACGTCCTCTACTTTGTTGTTGCAAATTTTACGTGGCTGCTATGGGCTGAGCAAGAACCGTTCTTACCTACGCAAGGACCGGGCGTAGCCACACTCGGTTCAACTAAAGTGAGAGAGATAGACACCCGCCACCACCTGTAAGCAACGAGTGCTCGCAGCGGTGAAACCAGTCTCGCGTAAGCGTCTGCGTAATGTCGGTCCGGGCGCTTCATCTCACAATACCGCCGAACCAAAGTAGGACATGCTGGTAAGCAAGTATGACTTGTATCGCCCACAACTCACTTGTGTTCTACTCGTGCATATAACATCAACGCATAAAACCAGGCTCGGATGCCATGTTGGGGAACGTAGTAATTTCAAAATTTCCTACGCACACGCAAGATCATGGTGATGGCATAACAACGAGAGGGAGAGTGTTGTCCACGCACCCTCGTGAGACCGTGGCGAAGCGTTATGACAACGCGGTTGATGTAGTCGTACGTCTTCACGATCCGACCGATCCAAGTACCGAACGTACGGCACCTCCGAGTTCAGCACACGTTCAGCTCGATGACGATCCCCGGACTCCGATCCAGCAAAGTGTCGGGGATGAGTTCCGTCAGCACGACGGCGTGGTGACGATGATGATGTTCTACCGGCGCAGGGCTTCGCCTAAACTCCGCGATGATATGACCGAGGTGGAATATGGTGGAGGGGGGCACCGCACACGGCTAAGGAACGATCCGTAGATCCACTTGTGTGTTATGGGGTGCCCCCCTGCCCCCGTATATAAAGGAGGGAGGGGGAGGTGCGGCCGCCCCTGCGGTGCGCTGGAGGAGTCCTACTCCCATCGGAGTAGGACTCCCCTCTGCCTTGTTGGAGAAGGAAAGGGGGGAGGGGAAAGAGGAAGGGGGGCGCCGCCCCCCCTCTCCTTGTCCTATTTGGACTAAGGGGGGAGGGGGCGCGCTGCCTGCCCTGGCCGGCCCTCCTCTTCTCCCTCATGGCCCACTAAGGCCCATTATCCCCTCGGAGGGTTCCGGTAACCCCCCGGTGTTCCGGTAAAATCCCGATTTCATCCGGAACCATTCCGATATCCAAATATAGGCTTCCAATATATCAATCTTTATGTCTCGACCATTTCGAGACTCCTCGTTATGTCCGTGATCACATCCGGGACTCCGAACAAACTTCGGTACATCAAAACTTATAAACTCATAATAAACTGTCATCAAAACCTTAAGCGTGCGGACCCTACGGGTTCGAGAACTATGTAGACATGACCTAGAACTATTCTCGGTCAATAACCAATAGCGGAACCTGGATGCTCATATTGGCTCCTACATATTCTACGAAGATCTTTATCGGTCAAACCGCATAACAACATCGTTGTTCCTTTGTCATCGGTATGTTACTTGCCCGAGATTCGATCGTCGATCCAATACCTAGTTCAATCTCGTTATCGCAAGTCTCTTTACTCGTTACGTAATACATCATTCCACAACTAACTCATTAGTTGCAATGCTTGCAAGGCTTAAGTGATGTGTATTACCGAGAGGGCCAGAGATACCTCTCCGACAATCGGAGTGACAAAACCTTATCTCAAATACGCCAACCCAACATGTACCTTCGAGACACCTGTAGTACTCCTTTATAATCACCCGATTCGTTGTGACGTTTGGTAGCACCAAAGTGTTCCTCCGTAAACGGAGTTGCATAATCTCATAGTTACAGGAACATGTATAAGTCATGAAGAAAGCAATAGCAATGTACTAAACGATCAAGTGCTAGGCTAACGGAATGGGTCATGTCAATCACATCATTCTCCTAATGATGTGATCCCATTAATCAAATAACAACACATGTCTATGGTTAGGAAACATAACCATCTTTGATTAATGAGCTAGTCAAGTAGAGGCATACTAGTGACTATATGTTTGTCTATGTATTCACACATGTATCATGTTTTCGGTTAATACAATTCTAGCATGAATAATAAACATTTATCATGAAATAAGGAAATAAATAATAACTTTATTATTGCCTTTAGGGCATATTTCCTTCACCCACTTCACCCATTCGTCCTGGGGCTCATGTTCTACTACGGCCTAGATTTCCACGATCTGGCCCCGAATTTCATCCTCAACATCTCGGCGTTCATCATCGTGTGCGAGGCTTTCCTCTGCATACAGCCCCACTTCGGCTTATGGCTAAAGACTTTCAATGTTAAGCCGAAGGTTGTGAAGGGCCGTCAGGCGGAGTGCGGAGGCGCCATGGTCGGCAAGATCGCCAACGTCTTATGGCTCGACGGCTCCTTCGTGGAGACCGTGAAGGGGTGGCAATCGGTGTGGTTCTACATCACCGAGCGGCGCAACCCCAAATGGGCGGCGGTCCCTGAATTTCGGTCTGGTATTCCCACGCGGCTCACTTCCTGGAAGGAGACCGGCCTGGCGTGGGGAAATTCGAAAGAGCTGACCGGACTCCAAACCTGCATGCGGACCTTGGTGAACAAGAATCTCAGGCTCGTCAATGTGATCCAGGTCATGCTCATCCGCCGGATCCTCCCGTGCCAACAACGGGCCTTCAAATTGTGGGAGTTCGATCCGCTCGGCATCCAACCTCAAGAGGCTCTTCGACACTACGCATAAAGATGCATGGAAGGCGCTGTTCATACGCCGAAGCTCCCTCATCCGCTACAGAAGATCGCGGATTCAGCTCGCTGCGTCAAGCTACCGAGGTAAACTATTTTGCCCTTTACGGGAATCTTGCTCTTCATAGTTCGACTCTATGGGATCTAAACTCCCTTGCCTTTGACAGATGGCGGAACACGTCCGGGCAGGTTGACCGTCTCCTTTGCCGAAGATCCAGAGCGCCCGCTTGGCGAAACTGCTGCTCTCCGGCGCCTTACGTGGTGCCGGAGAAGAAGGCCAAGAAGGAGGCCACGGGGACTCGACGGAGTGCCCAGCGCCAGGTGTCGTCGGACTCATCGTCCGACGACTCGGAGGCGGACTCCTCCCGTGAAAATGAGGAGGAGGAAAAAGAAGCCTCTCCCCCGGCGGGGGAGGGGGGGGGGGGAGAAGAAGAGAAAGGCCGCCCCATCTGGGGAGGCCGGTGGGTCCAAGAAGGGGAGAACCCTTCATCCGGACGTCTCCACCACCGCCAACGACGGCGCGGAGTAGTGGCCTACGAGGGCCAAGCCCCTGGCGAGATCGTAAGTGTCCGGATACCCATGGCTTTCCGTTTTATTCATTGCATAATGTTCTCTGATGCCGAACAATCATGCTGCCCGCTCAAGGACGAGCTTGCCGCTTCGTCAAGCGGGTCCCTGAATTCGTCCGACATGGAGAGTACCTCTCTTCCGGCCGCCTCCTCGCCTCGTGCCGCCGACGACGTCGAGGTGGGGCCCCAAGGGGGGCCTGGTCAAGAGGAGGTGACGCAGGAGGCGCCACAAGGAAGCCTCCCGGACTCCAGGCACGAGGGGAGCAAGACCCCTAGGGGCTCTAAGCCCGACCCTTGTCCGGACTCCATACCGGAACCTTGATGGTTCCAAGTCCATAAGCGGCTCCTTCGTAAGAAGGGTAAGACGCCGTGTCCTCCGCCCAACCGAGGCAACGGATAGCTTCTCGGGCGCTTAACAGCGCCTCCATCAAGAGGAGCACCGCAATGTCATGAGTGTGGTGATCCAGAAGGTTCAGTCCGCCAAGAGCGGGCTGACTGAAGCCTGCAGCAGCCTTCTAACAGGCTTTGAGGTAATTTCTCAATATATGAAAGAAGATTACCGAATAGACAGTAGCCCCTGATGCTCAGTTCGGTGTTCGGAAAGAAAAGCCGGACTGAGGATCTAAAAAGATATACGCAGGAGTCTAACATAATTATGTCAATATGGGAATGCAGGCTGCCTGCTGACCTCTGCCAGACCGATCATGGAGGTCAATGCATTGAAGGAGAGCCTCGAGCGGTCCGAGAACAAGCTCGGCCAAGCCAAGAAGCAGCTCGAGGACAAGGAAGGTAAGTAATACCTTATAGAAATTAAGATACATGTGGTTGCAAAAACATAACAGGAATAACATGTGTACTTCAAGGGCCACGAACGAGGTGGCCACCCTGAAGGAGTCGGTGTCCGCATCGAAACAAAGCGCTGCATGAGCGCACTGCGAGAAGGGGGAGGCGAGCTAGGCGGAGGTTCGGCAAGAGCTCCAGGCTCTCGTGGAAAAGCACGAGAGTTTGGAGCGTGACTCGAAGACCGGGAGTCCGAGCTTGCCTCGGCTCTTGAGAGTGCCAAAGCTGCTAGGGCGGAGGCCCAAAAAGCCCTCCAGGAGATTGAGGCGATGAGGAAGATAGCGGCGGGTAAGGCATTCTTCATGCAAAGCAAGAATGTAAATGTCAATTACCTATTACTTACCCGAATCCGGAGCTCTCCAGGAGCCTTCGCAGATCTGCCCCGCAGTGTATCTGACGCCGCCGCTTTCTACCGAGCCGAAGAGGGGAGCTCGACGGAGAAGGTGTTTTGGTCTCAGTATGCTGAGGCCGAACAACCGGTGCCTTTGAGCGACCAACTGAAGCAATTGGTCGAGCTCCACAAGGTCGCCGAACAGGCCATGAAGGGCCTTATAGCTCGGCTGTGGCCAAATGAGGCCATGCCTGGGAGCTACTTCGGGCTGGTGCGGCGGCTGATGGATGCCTGTCCGTGGATCAAAGTCATCAAGCGCTCCGTCTGTATTGAAGGTGCCCGTAGGGCCCTTGCCCGTGCCAAGGTGCACTGGGGAAAGTTGGACACGGAGAAGCTGGTGACGGACAAGCCGCCGCCGGGCAAAGAACATCGCAAGCCCGAGAAGTATTATGAGGGCATCCTGAAGTGTGCCCGTCTTATAGCCGGTGAATGCTCCAAAGATGTAATATTTGAGTAGACTCGCATTTTGTTATCCTGTACGCTGAAAACTTGTTCATATGCGCTAAGCAACGCTTTTTAATTTAAAATATTACCTTCCGTGCGGCCGTTTATCAAATTTGAGAGATGGCGAGTCGTTGGCTTCAGCCCCCATGCCACGAGTGCTGGGGTGTTCGGGATAAACTTGAGCGCTCTTGTTCCCATTCTTGGGTCCTTCGAGGGAGGCGCTCAACGAAACGAACTAGGCAACCGGACTATAATGCTTGAACACTCTCACTTAGCCATAGAATTGTATAATTTTAAATTTCGGCGAAGCCCCTAGTATTCGGAAGACCGAGTTTGGGGCGCTATCCACGTCTTGGCCGGACAATGCCGGTTCATCGCTCTAAGCGGCATAAGTCTTTAGGGACTCGAAAAAACCTCTCGAACAGCGACCGGCTCTCGCCTTATCATGACGGTAAGTTTTAGCTTTCTCCCGAGGTGCTCAACCCAGCTCAACCGGGCACAATCGCAGTGGTTCTCCCAGCGCTACCTTAGCCGATATAACGGAACGTAAGGTACCAAAACATGGGAGCCGGGCAAACCCAACTATTGACCCAAGACATGATTCGGAGCCGATGCATATAATTCTATAAGTTCGGGGTGCCGCACTTGTGAAAGTGTTCGGACTTGTTACACCGTGTTTTTGGGGTACATAAGCCCCTAGTGTATTTGGCCGTACCAAATTGTACGGTTGCGCAATGTCATAAACTAACATATATAATGGGAAAGAATGCAATAATAGGCAAAAGCTATATATTCTTCATTCAAAAGGGACTGCGAATAAAAAGCAGAACGATACAAATTGTGCGATACGCAAGGTATGGGACTTTTGACATGTCCCCCTTCCAGGGGTAAGTTTGCGGTGTGGTATGTAAAACAGGTATACTGCTCGTAATAGAGACCACCTGGGCACTCGACGCGGTTTTCTGCTTCCCTGGCTGTTGTATCGTGTGTTCGGCGCGAATGCCGGACAGGGCTTCTGGAGAACAGAGTCCTGAAAGTAAAAATAAAAAAAAACAAATGACACAAACGAGAGCCCCTAGTGCGGTCTAGCCGCACTCTGGGTATGCCGTGGTCGTGGCCCGTCCCCTATGCCCATGGTACTTCCAGAGCGTAATTAAATACGCGTAGTACTGGCTTCGTGAGTTCGCGAGGGCTGGGGTTGGGGCCGCATTACTACGCCTGCTCGGAACGTGCTAGGCGGTCTTGCTGTAGGTTACTCCGGGCGCGCTTGGCAGTGTCCGATTTTGTATTGGCCGGACTGGAGGATTGCCTTAAGAGGCTGCTCTGCACCTCTGCCGCAAGGGCAGCCGTATGCTCCTCCGTTCGGAGGGAGCGCTCGGTGTTTCCATTGACCGTGATTACGCCTCGAGGGCCTGGCATCTTGAGCTTGAGGTACGCGTAGTGCGGCACCACATTGAATTTTGCGAATGCGGTTCGTCCGGCAGTGCGTGATAGCCGCTGCGAACGGGACTATATCAAGATTAACTCCTCGCCCGGAAGTTATCCGGGGATCCGAAGACCACTTCAAGTGTAACGGAGCCTGTACAGTTGGCCTCAACACCTGGAATGACGCCTTTAAAGGTCGTCTTTGTGGGTTTGATCCTTGACGGGTCTATGCCCATTTTTCGCACTGTGTCCTGGTAAATCAGTTTCAGGCTGCTGCCGCCGTCCATCAGGACTCTTGTGAGATGGAATCCGTCAATAATTCGGTCAAGAACCAATGCGGCGAAACCGCCGTGACGGATGCTAGTAGGGTGGTCCCTTCGATCGAAGGTGATCGGGCAGGAGGACCATGGGTTGAACTTCGGGGCAACTGGCTCCATCGCGTATACGTCCCTTAGTGCACGCTTCCGCTCCCTTTTGGGTATGTGGGTTGCGTATATCATGTTCACCGCTCGCACATGTGTGGAAAGCCCTTCATCCTCTATTGTTCGGCGGCGGGGCTCCTCCTCGTTATCGCTATGCAGCCCCTTGTCGTTGTTTTCGGCGCTTAACTTGCCTGCTTGCTTGAACACCCAACAATCCTGTTGGTGTGATTGGCTGGTTTTTCGGGTGCCATGTATCCGCACAAGCGATCGAGTATTCGGTCCAAGTTGGGCGGGCCCGGTATTTCTTTTGAATGGCTTTTTCACGACCGGGTTTAGAGCCTCGAATCCGCATTTATCGCTGTATCTTCAGATTGTCACCGCACGCGGCGCTTATGCTTGTTGCGACGTGACTTGCCATTGTTGTCCTTGGTATCCGAACTACCAAGGTGTTTGGCCAAGTTGTTGCTTCGAGCTAGCCAGCTGTCCTCTCCTGCGCAAAAGCTGGTCATGAGTGTGGTGAGGGCTGCCATGGATTTCGCTTTTCCTGTCCTAGGTGTTGGGCTAGCCACTGTCATGGATGTTGTGTTTGAAGGCTGCTAGCGCCTCTGCATCCGGACAGTCGATGATCTGATTTTTCTTTGTTAGGAACCGCGTCCAGAATTGTCTGGCCGATTCTTCTGGCTGCTGAATTATGTGGCTAAGGTCATCGGCGTCTGGTGGTCGCACATATGTGCCCTGGAAGTTATCAAGGAATGCGGCTTCCAGGTCCTCCCAACACCCAATTGACTCTGCTGGCAAGCTGTTGAGCCAATGCCGAGCTGGTCCTTTAAGCTTGAGTGGGAGGTATTTGATGGCATGTAGATCATCACCGCGGGCCATGTGGATATGGAGGAGATAATCCTCGATCCAGACCGTTGGATCTGTGGTGCCATCGTATGATTCGATGTTTACGGGTTTGATGCCCTCAGGGATTTGATGATCCATTACTTCACTTGTGAAGCATAGTGGGTGTGCGGCGCCTCTATATTGGGCTATGTCACGACGTAGCTCGTATGAGCTTTGTCTACTGTGTTCGGCCCGGCCGGGGTTGCTGTATCCGGCGTGACGGTAATCATCCCGAGTCGTTGGGCGCCCACGCGATCTGTAGATCGATCATGTATGCTTTGCCTTATCCTCCAATATGTTTCACAAGTCCGGCGCATTTTCCCGTGCCTTGGTACCTTTTGAGCGCGCGCGGGCGTGGCTTGAGCGGAGGGCCGAGAGGTTTCTTCCGTCAGCGCCACGAGGTGGCCGGTCTGCCATGTCTTGCGCTGGTGACTCGGGTGCTTCCTACTCTGATCGAGGCAACAGCCTGCGTTTGGGGTAGCTTTTGGAGGGGCGTTCGAGTTCGTACTCTTCGGCTGCAAGGACTTCAGTCCATCTGTCCGCTAGCAGGTCTTGGTCAGCTCTAAGCTGTTGTTGCTTTTTCTTGAGGCTGCTTGTCGTGGCCATGAGCCTGCGTTTAAAACGCTCTTGTTCGATGGGATCCTCTGGCACGACGAATTCATCATCGTCGAGGCTTGCCTCGTCTTCGGAGGGGGGCGCATAGTTATCGTCCTATGCCTCTCTTTCTGCCGCACTATCGCGCGGACTTTGCTTATCCCTCCTCCAAAGGCTGAGTCCTGCTTTGGAGGGGTCGCCTTCGCACCGCTCGGGTATTATTGTCTCCCGTGCTGTAATCATCATTTTTTCTCGTGGCGGATTTAGAGCGGCGCCACGACGCCGGCGCTTGGTTGTTTCTTGAGGGGTCATCCTCCGCTGTTCCATCGCCGCTCCCATCTTTTGGGATATCCACCATGTATATGTCGATGACGAGGTGGCCTTCCGATGCCCGTGGGCGCTGGTTTTGACCGCCTCCGCACCGCCGTCCATACCGTCGATGTCTTGAGTCGGTTGGGCATGTCGGTTAAATCATCGACGGTGGCTACAAAGTGGGTGGTGGGTGGGCGTTGAATTTCTTCGTCGTCTCGAATCCCAACCTTCCCGACCATAGTTCGCCAGGCTCCCCGATAAAGAGAGATACTTTAATGAGTTCAGGATATCGCCAAAGGGCGAAAAGCCGAAAGATGTCTGCGGTGGTGAACTCCATGACCGCGCCCGTCGGATTCGACTAGCGAGGGCGCTGGAGGTTCGAGTCCGGAAGGAGTCCGCACTGGAGTCACGAGCCGCAAAGGACAGGATGGTGTTCGGCTCGAGCGCCGTAGAGATTTCAGCCCCCGAGGCGGTGTCCAACCAGCCGTCCTCGATCGGCGAAGCCGGCTCCGGATTGAGGGTCGGAGCGGGCATTGGTACGGCCTCCAGGGCACTGTTCGGCGGCAGAGCTAGATCATGCCCATCGAGATAGCGCGGCACGATCGGCCGTGGCTCGAATCCGTCGAAGAACAAGTCTCCGCGGACATCGGCCGTATAGTTCAAGCTTCCGAATCTGACCTGATGGCCAGGGGCGTAGCTTTCAATCTGCTCCAGATGGCCTAGTGAATTGGCCCGCAGTGCAAAGCCGCCGAATACAAAGATCTGTCCGGGGAGAGAAGTCTCACCCTGGACTGCGTCGTTGCTGACGATCGAAGGAGCCATCGGGCCTATAGGCGACGACACAGAGGAAATCTCAACGAAAGCACCAACGTCGATGTCAAAACCGGCTGATCTCGGGTAGGGGGTCCCGAACTGTGGGTCTAGGCGGATGGTAACAGGAGACAAGGGACACGATGTTTTTACCCAGGTTCGGGCCCTCTCGATGGTGGTAATACCCTACTCCTGCTTGATTAATATTGATGATATGGGTAGTACAAGAGTAGATCTACCACGAGATCAAGGAGGCTAAACCCTAGTAGTTAGCCTATGGTATGGTTGTTGTTCGTCCTATGGACTAAAACCCTTCGGTTTATATAGACACCGAATAGGGTTAGGGTTACACAGAGTCGGTTACAATGGTAGGAAATCTTCATATCCGTATCGCCAAGCTTTCCTTCCACGCCAAGGAAAGTCCTATCCGGACACGGGGTGAAGTCTTCAATCTTCTATCTTCATAGTCCAGGAGTCCAGCCAGAGATGATAGTTCGGCCATCCGGACACCCCCTAGCCCAGGACTCCCTCAGGCCCCCTTCTTCCTCTTCTTCCTTGACCTCCTCCCTAGATGGGAGAAGGGTTTCCCCTCCGGTCCTTGACCTCCATGGCATGGGAGGGGCGAGAGCCCCTCCGAGATTGGATCTGCCTCTCTGTCTCTCTCTGTTTCTGCGTTCTCGTTTGCTACCCTTTCACCGTTTTGTATATATATGGAGATTCGTAACTCCGATTGGGTTGAAACCTTCGCCGTGATTTTTTACTAAAAATTAGCTTTCTTGCGGCCGAAGAAGGGCATCAACTGCCTTACGGGTGGCCCACGAGGGTCAGGGGCGCGCCCCCCTACCTCGTGGCCACCTCGGGCACCGTCTCGCGTTGATTCTTCTTCCGGAATTTTCCAAGCTCCGTCCGTTTTTATCCCATTTGGATTCCGTTTGATATGGATATTCTGCGAAACATAAAACATGCAACAGACAGGAATTGGCACTGGGCACTGGATCAATATGTTAGTCCCAAAAATAGTATAAAAAGTTGCCAAAAAGTATATGAAAGTTGTATAATATTGGCATGGAACAATCAAAAATTATAGATACGACGGAGACGTATCAGCATCCCCAAGCTTAATTCCTACTCGTCCTCGAGTAGGTAAATGATAAAAAGATAATTTTTGATGTGGAATGCTACGTAGCATAATCTTGATCATCTATCTAATCATGGCATGAATATTAAGACACGAGTGATTCAAGCAATAGTCTATCATTTGACATAAAAACAATAATACTTCAAGCATACCAACCAAGCAATTATGTCTTATCGAAATAACATAGCCAAAGAAAGCTCATCCCTACAAAATCATATAGTCTGGCTATGCTCCATATTCACCACACAAAGCATTCAAATCATGCACAACCCCAATGACAAGCTGAGCAATTGGTTCACACTTTTTAACGCGCTTCATCCTTTCCAACCCTCACACAATACATGAGCGCAAGCCATGGATATTGCACTATAGGTGGAATAGCATATGATGATGGAGGTTGTGTGGAGAAGACAAAAAAGGAGAAAGTCTCATATCGACGCGGCTAATCAATGGGCTATGGAGATGCCCATCAATTGATGTCAATGTGAGGAGTAGGGATTGCCATGCAACGGATGCACTAGAGCTATAAGTGTATGAAAGCTCAAACTGAAAACGAAGTGGGTGTGCATCCAACTTGCTTGCTCATGAAGACCTCGAGCATTTGAGGAAGCCCATCATCGGAATATACAAGCCAAGTTCTATAATGAAAATTCCCACTAGTATATGAAAGTGATAATTCAAGAGACTCTCTATATGAAGAACATGGTGCTACTTTGAAGCACAAGTGTGGTAAAAGGATAGTAACATTGCCCCTTCTCTCTTCTTCTCTCATTTATTTATTTATTTTTTTCTTTTTGGTGGGCTTCTTTGGCCTCTTTCTTTGGGCTTCTTTGGCCTCTTTTATTTCTTTTGTAAAGTCCGGAGTCTCATCGCGACTTGTGGGGGAACCATAGTCTCCATCATCCTTTCCTCACTGGGGCAATGCTCTAATATGATGATCATCACAGTTTTATTTACTTACAACTCAATATTACAACTCGATACTAGAACAAAGATATGACTCTATATGAATGCCTCCGGCGGTGTACCGGGATGTGCAATGATCTAGCATAGCAATGATAACATCATGCTAGCTATCTTACGATCATGCAAAGCAATACGACAATAAATGCTCAAGTCATGTATATGATGATGATGGAAGTTGCATGGCAATATATCTCGGAATGGCTATGGAGATGCCATGATTGGTAGGTATGGTGGCTGTTTTGAGGAATATATAATGAGGCTTATGTGTGATAGAGCGTATCGTATCACTGGGTTTGGATGCACCGGCGAAGTTTGCACCAACTCTCAAGGTGAGAAAGGGCAATGCACGGTACCGAAGAGGCTAGCAATGATGGAAGGGTGAGAGTGTGTATAATCCATGGACTCACATTAGTCATAAAGAACTCATATACTTATTGCAAAAGTTTATTAGCCCTCGAAGCAAAGTACTACTACGCATGCCCCTAGGGGGATAGATTGGTAGGAAAAGACCATCACTCGTCCCCGACCGCCACTCATAAGGAAAGCAATGAAAGAACACCTCATGCTCCGACTTCGTTACATAATGGTTCACCATACGTGCATGCTATAGGACTTGCAAACCTCAACACAAGTATTCCTCAATTTCACAATTACTCAACTACCACGGCTCTAATATCACCACCTTTATATTGCAAAACTATTGCAAGGAATCAAACATATCATATTCAGTGATCTACAAGTTTTATGTAGGATTTTATGACTAACCATGTGAAAGACCAGTTCCTGTCATCTCTCTAAACAGACATAAGTGAAGCAAGAGAGTTTAATTCTTTCTACAAAAGATATGCCCACGCTCTAACAAATATAAGTGAAGCAAAAGAGCATTCTACAAATGGCGGTTGTCTAAGTGAAGAGAAACATGCAATCCAAACTTCAAATGATATAAGTGAAGCACATGAAGCATTCTATAAAGCCATAATCAAAAGATTTAAGTGAAGTGCAAAGAGCATTCTATAAATAAACCAAGGACTATCTCATACCAGCATGGTGCATAAAATAAAAATGAAAACTAAATGCAAAAGACGCTCCAAGATTGCACATATCGCATGAACGAAACGAATCCGAAAACATACCGATACTTGTTGAAGAAAGAGGTGATGCCTTCCGGGGCATACCCAAGCTTAGACGCTTGAGTCTCCTTGAATATTTACTTGGGGTTCCTCGGGCATCCCCAAGCATGAGCTCTTACCTCTCTTCCTTCTTCTCACATCGAGACCTCCTCGATCATCGAACACTTCATCCACACAAAACTTCAACACAAAACTCAGTAAGATCCGTTAGTATAATAAAGCAAATCACTACTATAAGTACTGTTGCAAACCAATTAATATTTTGTTTTTGAATTATGTCTACTGTATTATAACTTTTTCATGGCTTAATCCACTGATATAAATCGATAGTTTCATTAAAACAAGCAAACTATGCATCAAAAACAGAATCTGTCTAAAACAGAATAGTCTGTAACAATCTGAACATTCACCATACTTATGATACTTAAAAACTTCTGCCAAAATTATTAAAAATAAACAAATTTGTATATAAAGACAGTGCAAAAAGAATCAGAACCGTTTGACGTTCCATTAAAAAATTAAAAATCGCACACTACAGCCAAAGTTTCTGTCCTGCACCGCACAAACCAACAAGCATTGCAAACATCCTAAAGGCTAACCTTGGCACATTATTTTTATAATACAATGGAATTGTACAGGGGGATTATTATTTTTGTTGAAAAGTTTCTGTAATTAAGATTCACAAAGTTTCCGTGAGCATGAACAAAGTTCAAGGAGCTCTCCCACTTCAACAATACTTGTCTTTCTCACTTTCACTTTCCTTTTTGAAAAAGTTTTGGGTTCCCCTCTTTATTTTTGTTGTTTTTAAACTATATGAAAGCACACAACAGAAATAAATGACTCTCTAAAACTTCCGGGTTGTCTCCCTGGCAGCGCTTTCTTTAAAGCCATTAAGCTAGGCATATTGTGCTCAAGTAATGGATCCACCCGGATCCCAAGGTATATCAAAGCCAATTTTAATTAACAATGATTTGTAATTTAGTAGTGAGCACAAAGCAACATATATCAAGCAATGACAAAGTCTAACTCTCTTCCTATGCATCGGCATGTCGTAAAATAACAATTCATGCACGCAAAGTAAAGGCCAATGCATAGTATAAGCAGTTTCTTGCAATTTTATCGTGTAGGAACATAGAGAGGTGGAGATATAGTTCCTCTCTCATAATAATTGCAAGTAGGAGCAGCAAGCACATGCATATTATATCTATCAAAATCATCATGTGTAACGGTGAAAGGCAACCCATCAATATAATCCTTAATAAAGGCAAACTTCTCCGATATAGTGTAGTCGGGAGAATTCAAAAAGATAATAGGACTATCATGCGTGGGTGCAATAGCAACAATTTCATGTTTAACATAAGGAACTATAGCAAGTTCATCTCCATAAGCATAATTCATATTGGCATCTTGGCCACAAGCATAGCAAGCATCATCAAAAAGGGATATTTCAAAAGAATCAAAGGGATCATAACAGTCATCATAGCAATCATCCTTCGGTAAGCACGAAGGGGAATTAAACAATGTATGAGTTGAAGAGTTACTCTCATTAGAAGGTGGGTATGGGTGGTCAATCCGCTCTTCCTCCTTTTGTTCTTCGCTCTCCTCCTCATCTTTTTCATCCAATGAGCTCACAGTTTCATCAACTTCTTCTTCCATAGATTCCTGCAAAATATTAGTCTCTTCTTGGACAGCGGGGTAGTCGTCAATATATGGTTCAACATAAGCATTAGAAGCATAATTATCATAGCAATATTTAAGTATGGCAAAATTTTCAGATTTATAACGAGTAGCACCATACGTTTCAATTAAAGAAGCAATTTCAAAAGCACCCTTAAAAGCAACAAATTCTTCAATTTGTTGAACATCATAGTAATTATAAACACCCTTAGCATACGAAGATAAGATTCCATTATCAATAAGCTCACATTGGTAGGGAAGGTGTTTCTTAGGGTTTTCAGAACAACAAGTAACATCATAAATATAGCATAAATTCCAAGCATAGCATTGCAAACGATGAATTTGACCCAGTAAAATTTTCCCTTTTTCAGATGTTCGGTGTCGCACATAACAAGCATGCTCATCTAAATATTTTCTCTCAACTAAGCTAGTTGGGGTTTCAGCACGAGCACATAGGGATCAAAGATGATCCAACTAATAAGCTTCAGGAGTGTGATAGATTTTGAGTGGTTCTTCAACCATTGGTTCAGTAGGTACAACTATTTTTTTTGGTATTTTGCATTTCCTACCCATAACTAAAGATAGAAAATAACTAAGAACAGCAAATAAAAATTACTTAGTGATAAAGCAAACAAGCACACACGAGAATATGCACCCCACGCTGTGGCTCCCCGGCACGGCGCCAGAAAAAGGTCTTGATAACCCACAAGTATAGGGGATCGCAACAGTTTCTGATAAGTAAGAGTGTTGAATCCAACGAGAAGCTAAAGGTAGAATATATATTCCCTCAAGTTCTATCGACCACCGATACAACTCTACGCATGCTTGACGTTCGCTTTACCTCGAACAAGTATGAAACTAGAAGTACTTTGTAGGTGTTTTTGGATAGGTTTGCAAGATAATAAAGAGCACGTAAATAAAAGCTAGGGGCTGTTTAGCTAAAAACACAATAATTTTAGTAGAGCGAGTGTGAAAAAGTGGTGGTAGGAGTTGCGAAATTGTCCCTAAGCAATTGACTACTTTACTAGACCGATAGCAAGTTTTATGTGGGAGAGGCCACTGCTAGCATGTCATCCCTTACTTGGAATTCTATGCACTTATGATTGGAACTATTAGCAAGCATCCACAACTACTAACGTTCATTAAGGTAAAACCCAACCATAGCATTAAGATATATTGGTCCCCCTTCAATCTCGTATGCATCAATTTCTATGCTAGGTTGAAGCTTCTGTCACTCTTGCCCTCCAATTCATAGTCCTATCAACATACAGCTAACCCTATGGTATGATCCATGTGCGCACTCATATGATGGGCACTAAAGGACAACAACATAACCACAAGAAAATTAAATCAATCATAGCAATTCATCAGCCACCGATAGGACAACGAAAATCTACTCAGACATCATAGGATGGCAACACATCATTGGATAATAATATGAAGCATAAAGCACCATGTTCAAGTAGAGGGTACAACAGGTTGCGGGAGAGTGGACCACTATAGATAGAGGGGGGAAGGTGATGGAGATGTTGGTGAAGATGGCGGAGGTGTTGATGAAGATCGCGGTGATGATGATGGTGGCCACAGCAGCGTTCCGACGCCACCGTAGGAGAGGGGGAGAGGGGCCCCCTTCTTCCTCTGCTTCCTTGACCTCCTCCCTAGATGGGAGAAGGGTTTCCCCTCTGGTCCTTGGCCTCCATGGCATGGGAGGGGCGAGAGCCCCTTTGAGATTGGATCTGTCTCTCTGTCTCCCTCTGTTTCTGCGTTCTCGTCTGCTGCCCTTTCACCGTTTCATATATATGTGGAGATCCGTAACTCCGATTGGGCTGAAACCTTCGCCGTGATTTTTTTACCAAAAATTAGCTTTCTTGCGGCTGAAGGACGGCATCACCCGCCTTACGGGTTGCCCACGAGGGTCAGGGGCGCCCCTGCCTCGTGGCCATCTCGGACACCGTCTCGCGTTGATTCTTCTTCCGGAATTTTCCAAATATTCCAAAAATAATCTCCGTCCGTTTTATCCCGTTTGGATTCCGTTTGATATGGATATTTGATACGTCTCCATCGTATCTATTTTTCCAAACACTTTTGCCCTTGTTTTGGACTCTAACTTGCATGATTTGAATGGAACTAACCCGGACTAACGCTGTTTTCAGCAGAATTGCCATGATGTTGTTTTATATACAGAAAACAAAAGTTCTCGGAATGAACTGAAACTCCGCGGAACATATAGTTAAAAATAATAAAAAATCTTTGCCAAAGATGAAGACCAGGGGGCTAACACCCTGTCCACGAGGGTGGGGGGCGCCCCCGTAGGGCGCGCCCCCTACCTCGTGGACCCCCTGGAGCTCCTCTGACGCCAACTCCAACTCTATATATTTGCTTTCGGGGATAAAAACTCAAGGAGAAGAAATCATCGCGTTTTACGATACAGAGCTACCGCCAAGCCCTAAAACCTCTCGGGAGGGCTGATCTGGAGTCCGTTCGGGGCTCCGGAGAGGGGGATTCGTCGCCGTCATCATCATCAACCATCCTCCATCACAAATTTCATGATGCTCATCGCCGTGCGTGAGTAATTCCATTGTAGTCTTGCTGGACGCTGATGGGTTGGATGAGATTTATCATGTAACCGAGTTAGTTTTGTTCGGGTTTGATCCCTAGTATCCACTATGTTCTGAGATTGATGTTGCTATGACTTTGCTATGCTTAATGCTTGTCACTAGGGCCCGAGTGCCATGATTTCATATCTGAACCTATTATGTTTTCATGAATATATGTGAGTTCTTGATCCTATCTTGCAAGTCTATAGTCACCTACTATGTGTTATGATCCGGCAACCCCGAAGTGACAATAATCGGGACCACTCCCGGTGATGACCATAGTTTGAGGAGTTCATGTATTCACTATGTGCTAATGCTTTGTTCCGATTCTCTATTAAAAGGAGGCCTTAATATCCCTTAGTTTCCATTAGGACCCCGCTGCCACAGGAGGGTAGGACAAAAGATGTCATGCAAGTTCTTTTCCATAAGCACGTATGACTATATTCAGAATACATGCCTACATTACATTGATGAATTGGAGCTAGTTCTATGTGACCCTATGTTATGACTGTTACATGATAAACCGCATCCGGCATAATTATCCATCACCGATCCAATGCCTACGAGCTTTCCATATACTGGTTTACGCTTATTTACTTTCCCGTTGCTACTGTTACAATCATTACAAAACACCAAAAATATTACTTTTGCTTTCATTACTCTTTTGTTACCATTACCACTACTATCATACTACTTTGCTACTAAATACCTTGCTGCAGATATTAAGTTATCCAGGTGTGGCTGAATTGACAACTCAGTTGCTAATACTTGAGAATATTCTTTGGCTCCCCTTGTGTCGAATCAGTAAATATGGGTTGAATACTCTACCCTCGAAAGCTGTTGCGATCCCCTACACTTGTGGGTTATCAAGACTAATTTCTGGCGCCGTTGCCGGGGAGCATAGCTCTATTCTTTGAGTCACTTGGGATTTATATCTGCTGGTCACTATGAAGAACTTGAAAGACGCTAAGATAACAATTTATCCCTCAAATACGAGGGGAGGTAAGGAACTGCCATCTAGCTCTGCACTTGATTCGCCTTCTGTTTTGAGTAAGCTTGCGACACCTAAACCTGCTTCGCTATTCGCTCGATATGTGCATGTTATTGATGATGCCACTTCGCTATGCATGATACTTATGATGAAACTACTTCTATGCTCGATACTACTGTGCCCCTTAGTGAATTTCTTGATGAACAAATTGCTAGGGCTAGAGAGAAAGAAATTATTGAAACTGATCATGTTGATGAAATCGAGGATGAAAACATGCCTGTTATTCGTTAGGGTTATATTTTTGATAAAGAAGCTTCTGCTGCTATTTTCTCTTGCAAAGATAACGATGAGCTTAGAAGGTTATTGGCTAAATGGAATAAGCAATCTCTTAATGATAGAATGAGGCCCGACCCTGCTTTTGCTACTTCACCTATTTGTGTTGCCGATAAGGATTATGAATTCTCTGTTGATCCTGATTTAATTACTTTAGTTGAATCTGATCCTTTTCATGGCTATGAATCTGAAACTGTTGTGGCACATCTTACTAAATTAAATGATATAGCCACCCTTTTCACTAATGATGAGAGATCTCGTTACTTTTATATCCTTAAAATATTTCCGTTCTCATTAAAGGGTGAGGCTAAGATATGGTTTAATTCTCTTGATCCTGGGTGTGTGCGTAGTCCCCAGGATATGATTTATTACTTCTCTGCTAAATATTTCCCCGCCCATAAGAAACAAGCTGCCTTGAGGGAAATATACAACTTTGTGCAAATTGAAGAAGAGAGTCTCCCACAAGCTTGGGGAAGGCTTCTCAAGCTACTTAATGCTTTGCCTGATCATCCTCTTAAGAAAAATGAAATACTTGATATCTTTTATAATGGACTAACCGATGCTTCCAGAGATTACCTGGATAGTTGTGCTGGTTCTCTTTTCAGGGAAAGAACACCGGATGAAGCTGAAATTCTATTGAACAATATGTTGACAAATGAAAATAACTGGGCACCTCCTGAGCCTATTCCTAAACCAACTCCGAAGAAGAGAGGTGTTCTATTTCTCAGTCCTGAAGATATGCAAGAGGCAAAGAAATCTACGAAAGAAAAAGGCATTAAAGCTGAAGATGTTAAGAATTTACCTCCTATTGAAGAAATACATGGTCTTAATTTACCGCCTGTTGAAGTGTAACATCCCAAATTTTCAATTTGGAATGTTATACATTAGATCATCATGCATATCATATTTTCTTGCATTTTGTTGATTCTTGAAATTTCACGCAACTCAAGGACCCTCGGAGAGAGTTGGAGATTTCGAAATTTTCGTATTTGAGTTTTCTCAAAACTATGAAAAGAGGATCATTGGATTTATTTATTTTATCTTCAAATATTTTTCCAATCAAAAATAAGAGAGGGAATAATATGACTTTCCCAAAATTTAGGAAAAATGAAGATTTAATAAATAAATCAAATTTTGGATTTTTCTCGGAGTTTATTTTGCCTTAGGGAAAAATGCGTGGTTTCAAAAATTGCATTTTGGCACCGTGTTAAAGTTCATTATGTTCGACTCATTTTTAGGAGTCGGGGAAAGTTTACTTTATTAATTTTGGAGTTCGTTTAGATTTTTTTTATTTATTTTTCTGCGTGCGAAACCGTTTAAAAAAAAACTGCAGCGCTTTGGGCCACAGGCCCAAGCCGCTAGCCGCCGGCCGGCCAAGGCCACAAGGCCATCACGCGCACGCACCAAGGGAGCCAGGGAGCCGCTCCTTTTCCTTATACTAGTAGGACTCTTTTCCTACTTCCGTTTATTCCGTATCTGTTTCTAGATCTTTTCCTCTTGTTTCCTAATCCTAGTCTATTTCTTGTCCCCTACCCCAAGCAAAAACCCTCCCCTCCCCAATATAAATACCCAAGCACCCCCCCCCCTCTAACACATCAAACCAACACCTCTCCTCTCCTCTCCTCCAGCAGCAGAGACTGCTGCCACCCGGCCGGGCGCCCTCCACGCCGCCCCTCACCAGCGCCGCCACCCAACGCCGCCCCGCCGGAGCCCCACCTCGTCGAGGTACTAGCCCCGCCCCGCGTCTCCGTCCGATTTCCGCTCCGGATTTTTCTAGATCGGTTTTTCGTTTCGGTTTTCTTTCGAAACCCTAGATCGGTTTTTCGCCGATTTTCTTTCCGGTTTTGTTTAGCAAGCGTTCGCCGGACCATTCGTCCTAACGAACGTGATCACCGGTTTGCTTCGGTTAATGAACATCCGTTCGTTCAACCGTTCGTCGTTTTCTTTCTCATCGGATTTATTCCGCTATTATTTTCGATAGCGATTTCAGATTCGATTTTCTTTCTAGTCTATCTTCTCGCCGCTTATCGGAATCAGGTGATTCAAGCGCTGGAGTTTCATCTCGAAACCGCCGTTCGACTAATCAACTTAAACAAAGTTTTGCTACTGTAAAATTTGACCTAGTTTCAACTTGCTAGAACCGAGTTGTTTTCTTTAGTCGTTTGACTTTCGTTGCTTTATTTGATTCGATTCTTTTTGCAACCAGGTTCTCAAGTTGAACTTTCTGGTTAGATCTTTTATTCGAGATTTACTGTGCATTAGATGAGTATTTATTGTATGCTTGTTGTTTGTCTCGATAGATCACCCGGAGTCGCCGCTTGTTACTTCGAGTCTCTAGGTTTCATGGTCGTCGAGAAGGCAAGTAAAACTTTGATCATACTTTCTCATACCCAGTTTTTATGCATTAGATCAATCCTCAAACACTTGCATGATTAGGATCTAAAATAAATTGTGGGATGGGAAGTAGATTGAGGTAGTACCTATTACCTGTTTACTTATGAAACCTTTGGGGAGTTACTTCTACGTTTGCTTGTTATGCCATGCTATGCTAGTAGACGTGGATTGGGTGAGTGAATATCCATGACAGATGTGAGATTGTAATTAATGGTTTATTTAAGGTGGCAACTTGAACACACATCTGGGTGGATTGAGGCACCTGGTTTCTATCAGGACTTGCCTGTTTTTCTTCGGACCGCCACCCAGGCTCAAAGGGATCATAAGATAATTCATACTAGTAACTTACGTGTGCAGCCACAAGCCATTATGGGCTCTGGCATAGTTGACTAAGTCGTGCGAACTCTTATAGTGGTGGACTAGCAGATGTAGGGGATGTAGGTGTACCGTCCACCCATCGTAAGGTGCTAGCGCTTCGAAAGACTATGTCTCGGTCATCCGCTTCTCAAACACCATGTAGTACGAGAAACCAAACGGAGGCGATCGAGTCTTGTGGGGAAAAGTGCGCAACCTCTGCAGAGTGTATAAACTAATCATGATTAGCCGTGTCCCGGTTATGGACATCTTGAGTATCTAGTACTTGAATATCATGTGAATCTCAACATGTTACTCTAATTAATATTGTTGGGTTTTAATGAGTATTTTAATTGGGATTGAGGATGTTGTCAACCATTCTCAATGTTTAACAACCATCATGATAGTTAAACAAATTTATTCCTTTGCGTGAGGGAAAACTGGCTTTATGCAAAACTGTAACCATAGAGCTTTTCCACCAGCCAAATATGCATGTAGTACAGTGCTTATCATTCATTATTCTCTATGTGTTACATTGCCATATTCCATGTGCTGACCCGTTTTGGGCTGCAACTTTTCATGTTGCGCACTTTTCGCACGACGAGTAAGGTGTTTTAGGTCGTGGTTCTATACTCAGTGATGCCGCTGGAGTTGATGGACTCACTTATCTTCCAAGTCTTCCGCTGTTATCGTTATTAGATGGCCTTAAGCCATGATTATTGTAATAAGTCCTCTTCTGGACAACGATGTAATAAGTGTGTGATTGCTACTCTGTTATAAATCCTTCGAAGTACTGTGTGGTGTCAGCATTACTGATCCAGGGATGACACCGGAGCACAGAGACTTGATCCATTCGGGTCGGGTCGCTACAGAGATGGTATCAGAGCACACGCTGACTGTAGGACACGACCACTAAGTTAAAGCCATAGATCACTACTCTCTTCCCATTTTCTAACTCCTCATCTTTTCTACTCTTTTAGAATGAAGGACGCCAAGATCAAGTACGCCCAACCAGATGAAGGCACACCTTTTGGATTTCACTTGAAGGAAGTCACCAAGTACCGAACATTGGACTACCAAGTTTCACCAGACTTTCAACGCCACTCTGCTCAAGAGGAGCACTGGAAGATTCAAGCTCATGTTCCGGAAGGACATTCGCCCCAATCACCAAGCCTATAGATAGTGTTTTCATGCACCAACCTGAGTCCAGGAAAGAGCATGGCAGCTCATATCACCATGGGACGATTGGAGAAGTTTATCAAGAAGATCTCAAGGACACTATCTACCAGATTTGCGGACGCGGAATGAACAATGGGAGATAGTCGGCACCAAGAAGGACAGATCCATTGCAGCTTTCATCCAGAGTTAAACCAGCACATTCGACGCCAGGAGAACCAGATGTGCAATGATATGATAGAGTTGAAGAATACAAAGGGAAGGATCATCGAACTTGAAGGAGAACTGAAGTCTACACGCAAGGACTACATGGACGAGATCGTAGCTGTAGCAAGACACAATAACGATCTTAAGTGTGAGATTGAAGAACTCAAGAAGAAATTGGCGCTCAAGAATGAAGACAAGTACGTCGGCTGTCCGAGCAACTACATCATCATCGATTTACACCGATTCGGATCCAAGTGAACCCGACTTTGAAGACGAAGCTGGAGCAGACATCATGGAGTCTTCCACCGGTTCAAATTAGTAGATGACCCCCACACATTAGTAGTATTACCTCCATGTAACATCATATTACACGCACTTTTGCGATAGTTAGATCGTTGTAAGCCCTTTGTTTGAATTGAATGAAGTGATTTTGTGTGCATTTGCTCATGTGCATTTGGGTAGTGTTTTCTCCTTAGACCTCACTCTATTTCTTAATTTCTCATCTTTTCTAAACCCATCAGATGCCTCCGAGACGCGACCCCGGGTTTGTTTTCCCGCCAGAGATCACCCAATTGATCCAGCAGCAGAACACTTTGATCCAAACATTGGTACAGAACCAAGGCAACAACAACAACAACCCACCACCACCACCACCTGCAGATCACTTGTCACGTTTCTTAAGGCTGAACCCGCCGGTGTTTTCTAGTAGCACCGAGACGATAGTAGCAGATGATTGGCTCCGTAAGATAGGGAGGGAGTTGACCACTGCAGGATGTACAGATGGAGAAAAGGTGAAGTTTGCTGCACACCAGCTTGAAGGACCCGCAGCAGCATGGTGGGAGAATTTTCACAACCACTTACCCTGTAGACACTGTCACATGGGATCAGTTTCAGCAAGCTTTCCGCACCGCCCATGTCTCAGCAGGAGCTATGGCCATGAAGAAGCGTGAGTTTCGCAACTTACGCCAAGGAGGAAGGACTGTTGGCCAGTATGTGGATGATTTTAGTAAGTTAGCACGTTATGCCCCAGATGACGTTGCTACAGATGCAGCTAAGCAGGAGAAGTTTCTGGAAGGATTGAATGAGCAGAATACATGGCTAGTATATGGTGTGATCGACTGCCATTAAGGATTGGACACTATGTTTTTCCCTTGTACCTAATAGTTCTGGAATCCCAAGGATTGGATGTGATATTAGGCATGGATTGGTTATCGAAGTATGGAGGGAACATAGATTGCGCCACTAAGTCAATTTTTCTTACCACCCCAGAAGGGAGGAGAATCAAGTATGTATCACGGCATGAGCCGAGGAGAGCACGAATAAATTACTTATCAGGAGTTGTGCAGGAAGAAGTACCAGCGGTAAGGGATTTCCCTGATGTATTTCCTGAGGAATTCCCAGGAATGCCACCGGATAGAGACATTGAGTTTTTGATTGAGCTGTTTCCAGGAACAGGCCCGATATCAAAGCGACCATACAGGATGCCCGCACAGGATTTGGCGGAAATCAAGAAGCAGATTAAGGAGCTATTGGATAAAGGTTATATACGCCCAAGTTCTTCGCCTTGGGGATCACCCGTACTGTTAGTGGAGAAGAAGGATGGATCGTTAAGGATGGTTGTTGATTATCGTGGATTAAATGAAGTAACAATCAAGAACAAGTACCCACTACCTATGATAAATGATCTGTTTGATCGTTTGCAAGGAGCTAAAGTGTTTTCCAAGATCGATTTGCGATCAGGGTACCATCAGTTGAAGATTTGGGAGCAGGACATACCTAAGACAACATTTACCACGAGATATGGACTGTATGAGTACACCGTTAGGTCATTTGGACTGACTAACGCGCCAACCTATTTCATGAACCTGATGAACAAAGTGTTTATGGAGTTTTTGGATAAGTTCGTCATGGTGTTCATAGATGATATTTTGGTTTTCTCAAAGAATGAATAAGAACATAAGGAAGATTTGCGATTGGTTTTGGAGAAACTGAGGGAACATCAGTTATATGCTAAGTTCAGCAAATGTGAGTTTTGGCTAAAGGAAGTTGGATTTCTTGGACATGTTATATCCGGAGAAGGGATAGCAGTTGACCCCACGAAGGTTGAGACCGAACTAAATGGGAAGCACCAACGACAGTTGGAGAGATCCGAGTTTCCTTGGACTCGCAGGATACTACCAAGATTCATTGAGAATTTCTCAAGGATTGCAAAGCCTATGACGGAATTGTGAAAAAGGATACCAAGTTCATATGTCTTGAGGACTGTGAGGCAAGTTTTCAGGAGTTGAAGAAAAGATTGGTTACCTCACCAAGTTAATTTTGCGGATCGGACCAAGGATTATGAGGTGTATTACGGCGCTTCACGCCGAGGACTTGGAGCAGTGCTTATGCAGGAAGGAAGAGTTGTTTCGTATGCTTCACGACAGCTTAAGCCTCATGAGTTGAATTATGCCACACATGATTTGGAGTTAGCAGCCGTTGTGCATGCATTGAAGACATGGAGACATTTCCTCATTGGAAATCATTGTGAGGTATACACGGATCACAAGAGTTTGAAGTACATTTTCACGCAGAAGGAGTTAAACCTTAGACAAAGGAGATGGTTGGAACTCATCAAGGATTATGATATGAGTTTGCATTATCATCCCGGAAAGGCTAATGTAGTAGCCGACGATTGAGTCAAGAAGAGCCACGTCAATACGCTATTGACGGGAGAAATACCAAAGGAGCTAGCGGAAGATCTTCGTGAGCTATGTTTGGAAATAGTTCCGAGAGGCTATGTAGCAGCATTGGAGATTCAGTCTACGTTGATGGATAAAATCAGGGAAGCTCAGAAAAAGGACAAAGAGATTGCGGATATAAAGAAGAAAATGAGCGAAGGAAAAGCAAAGGGATTTCGTGAGGATGAGCACGATACCCTATGGTTTGAGGACCGTATTTACGTGCCAAATGACCCGGATATCAGGAAGTTGATTCTGCAAGAGGCACATGATTCACCCTATTCGATTCACCCAGGAAATACCAAGATGTATTTAGATTTGAAGGAAACGCTCGTGGACGGAATGAAGAAGGATATTGCGAGTATGTAGCAGTTTGTGATGTATGTCAAAGGGTGAAGGCGTAACATCGAAGCCAGCAGGATTGTTGCAACCATTGCCGATACCGAATGGAAGTGGGACAAACTAGGCATGGATTTCATCACGGGTTTGCCAAAGACTCGTTCAGGCTATGATTCGATTTGGGTTATAGTCGATCGCTTGACGAAGGTAGCTCATTTTATTCCAGTCAAGACTACCTATAGCAGTGCTAAGTTGGCAAAGATATACATGACCAGAATTGTGTGTTTGCACGGAGTTCCGAGGAGTATCGTATTAGATAGAGGAACCCAATTTACCTCAAAGTTTTGGAATCAGTTGCATGAAACGTTAGGAACCAGGCTGGAATTCAGTACAGCTTTTCACCCACAGACAGATGGACAGACTGAGAGAGTCAATCAGATTTTGGAGGATATGCTGAGAACTTGTGCACTAGATTATGGATCTAGTTGGGACGATAACTTGCCATATGCAGAGTTTTCTTCTAACAACAGTTACCAAACCAGCTTGAAGATGGCACCTTTCGAAGCCTTGTACGGAAGGAGGTGTAGGACACCGCTATCATGGGACAAAGTTGGAGACCATCAGTTGTTTGGACCAGATTTGATTAAGGAGTCTGAACAGAAGGTTAAGTTGATTCGCGATAGGCTCAAGGTAGCCAGTCAAGACAGAAAAGCTATGCGGATTCAAAACGCAAGGCGATAGAATATGAAGTTGGAGACAGAATTTATCTTAGAGTATCCCCACTTCGAGGAGTTAAGCGATTTGGAGTTAAAGGAAAATTGGCACCACGTTTCGTTGGACCATATAGGATTTTGCAACGCATGGGAGAAGTTGCTTATAAGCTGGAATTGCCAGAGGGACTGTCAGGTGTTCATGACGTGTTCCATGTTTCTCAGCTGAAGAAATGTCACGCCGAGATGGTGGAAGTACCGCTAAGAGATATAGTGCCACTTGAAGCAATTCAGTTGAAGGATGATTTAACATATGAGGAGAAACCAGTCAGGATTCTCGATTATGCCAGCAGAGTTACTCGCAGCAAGGTTATCAAGTCTTGCAAGGTTCAATTGGAGCCACCACACCGAGGATGAAGCCACCGGGAAAGAGAAGAAGATTTGCTCAAGGATCACCTCACCTATTTTCTAGTTAACCCGAATCTCGAGGGCTAGATTCATCTTAAGGGGTAGGTTTGTAACATCCCAAATTTTCAATTTGGAATGTTATACATTAGATCATCATGCATATCATATTTTCTTGCATTTTGTTGATTCTAGAAATTTCACGCAACTCAAGGACCCTCGGAGAGAGTTGGAGATTTCGAAATTTTCGTATTTGAGTTCTCTCAAAACTATGAAAAGAGGATCATTGGATTTATTTATTTTATCTTCAAATATTTTTCCAATCAAAAATAAGAGAGGAATAATATGACTTTCCCAAAATTTAGGAAAATGAAGATTTAATAAATAAATCAAAATTTGGATTTTTCTCGGAGTTTATTTTGCCTTAGGGAAAAATGCGTGTTTTCAAAAATTGCATTTTGGCCCCGTGTTAAAGTTCATTTTGTTCGACTCATTTTTAGGAGTCGGGGAAAGTTTACTTTATTAATTTTGGAGTTCGTTTAGATTTTTTTATTTATTTTTCTGCGCGCGAAACCGTTTAAAAAAACTGCAGCGCCTTGGGCCAAAGGCCCAAGCCGCTAGCCGCCGGCCGGCCAAGGCCACAAGGCCATCACGCGCACGCACCAAGGGAGCCAGGGAGCCGCTCCTTTTCCTTATACTAGTAGGACTCTTTTCCTACTTCCGTTTATTCCGTATCTGTTTCTAGATCTTTTCCTCTTGTTTCCTAATCCTAGTCTATTTCTTGTCCCCTACCCCAAGCAAAACCCTCCCCTCCCCAATATAAATACCCAAGCACCCCCCTCTAACACATCAAACCAACACCTCTCCTCTCCTCTCCTCCTTGGCAGCAGAAGACCGCCGCCACCACCCCGGGCGCCCCTCGCCGCCGCCGCCCCTCACCAGCGCCGCCACCCAACGCCGCCCCGCCGGAGCCCCACCTCGTCGAGGTACTAGCCCCGCCCCGCGTCTCCGTCCGATTTCCGTTCCGGATTTTTCTAGATCGGTTTTTTGTTTCGGTTTTCTTTCCGAAACCCTAGATCGGTTTTTCTCGCCGATTTTTCTTTCCGGTTTTGTTTAGCAAGCGTTCGCCGGACCATTCGTCCTAACGAACGTGATCACCGGTTTGCTTCGGTTAATGAACATCCGTTCGTTCAACCGTTCGTCGTTTTCTTTCTCATCGGATTTATTCCGCTATTATTTTCTGATAGCGATTTCAGATTCTATTTTCTTTCTAGTCTATCTTCTCGCTCGTTTATCGGAATCAGGTGATTCAAGCGCCTGGAGTTTCATCTCGAAACCGCCGTTCTGACTAATCAACTTAAACAAAGTTTTGCTACTGTAAAATTTGACCTAGTTTCAACTTGCTAGAACCGAGTTGTTTTCTTTCGTCGTTTGACTTTCGTTGCTTTATTTGATTCGATTCTTTTTGCAACCAGGGTTCTTAAGTTGAACTTTCTGGTTAGATCTTTTATTCGAGATTTACTGTGCATTAGATGAGTATTTATTGTATGCTTGTTGTTTGTCTACGATAGATCACCCGGAGTGCGCCGCTTGTTACTTCGAGTCTCTAGGTTTCGCGGATCGTCAGCAAGGCAAGTAAAACTTTGATCATACTTTCTCATACCCAGTTTTTATGCATTAGATCAATCCTCAAACACTTGCATGATTAGGATCTAAAATAAATTGTGGGATGGGAAGTAGATTGAGGTAGTACCTATTACCTGTTTACTTATGAAACCTTTGGGGAGTTACTTCTACGTTTGCTTGTTATGCCATGCTATGCTAGTAGACGTGGATTGGGTGAGTGAATATCCATGACAGATGTGAGATTGTAATTAATGGTTTATTTAAGGTGGCAACTTGAACACACATCCGGGTGGATTGAGGCACCTGGTTTCTATCAGACTTTCCTGTTTTTTTGGACCGCCACCCGTGCTCAAAGGGATCATAAGATAATTCATACTAGTAACTTACGTGTGCAGCCACAAGCCATTATGGGCTCGCATAGTTGACTAAGTCGTGCGAACTCTTATAGTGGTGGACTAGCAGATGTAGGGGATGTAGGTGTACCGTCCACCCATCGTAAGGTGCTAGCGCTTCTGAAAGACTATGTCTCGGTCATCCGTTTCTCAAACACCCTGTAGTACGAGAAATCAAACGGAGGCGATCGAGTCTTGTGGGGAAAAGTGCGCAAACCTCTGCAGAGTGTATAAACTAATCATGATTAGCCGTGTCCCCGGTTATGGACATCTTGAGTATCTAGTACTTGAATATCATGTGAATCTCAACATGTTACTCTAATTAATATTGTTGGGTTTTTAATGAGTATTTTTAATTGGGGTTGAGGATGCTGTCAATCATTCTCAATGTTTAACAACCACCATGATAGTTAAACAAATTTATTCCTTTGCAGTAGGGAAAAACTGGCTTTATGCAAAACTGTAACCATAGAGCTTTTCCACCAGCCAAATATGCATGTAGTACAGGCTTATCATTCATTATTCTCTATGTGTTACATTGCCAGCATATTCCATGTGCTGACCCATTTTCGGGCTGCAACTTTTCATGTTGCGAGACTTTTCGACGACAGTAAGGTGTTTTAGGTCGTGGTTCTATACTCGGTGATGCATTGGAGTTGATGGACTCACTTATCTTCCAAGTCTTCCATTGTTATCATTATTAGATGGCCTTAAGCCATGATTATTGTAATAAGTCCTCTTCTGGACAACGATGTAATAAGTGTGTGATTGCTACTCTGTTATAAATCCTTGAAATCTTGTGTGTGTCGACATTCGATCCGAGGATGACACCGGAGCACAGAGACTTGATCTATTCGGGTCGGGTCGCTACATGAAGAAACATATGATCTTAATCCATTACCTGTTGAAGAACCTCCAGGTCTTGATAACCCGACACAGGTAGTAAAGGTAAATTCTCTCTATAGATATGTTAAAGCTAAAGTCCCTCCTACTAAAATTGCTAATCAGTGCTTGGATGAGTTTGATAACTTTATGTTTAAGCAACAAGACTTCAATGCTTACTTTGGTAGACAATTAAAACAAAATACCTATATGATTAAACACATTGGTGATTATATGGCTAATGTTAGATGTGAACTTAAATTCATTATCAAACATGCTTCAATGGTTACCACTCAAGTAGAGCAAGTACTTAAAGCTCAAAATGATTTGCTCAATGAAATGAATAGTAAGAAAAATGATTATGCTGTTAGAGTGGCTACTAGAACTGGCAGAATGACTCAGGAACCTTTGTATCCTGAAGGCCACCCTAAGAGAATTGAGCAAGATTCTCAGAGAAATAATATTGATGCACCGAGTTCTTCTAAAAGGAAGAAAAAGAAAAATGATAGGACTTTGCAAACTTCTAGTGAACCTATTGCCGAACCACCTGAGAATCCAAATGATATATCTATTTCTGATGCTGAAACACAATATGGTAATGAATATGAACCTAGTGAAAACGTTAATGATGATGTTCATAATGATGCTCAACCTAATAATGATAATGATGTAGAAATTGAACCTGCTGTTGATCTTGATAACCCACATTCAAAGAATCAACGTTATGATAAAAGAGACTTTGTTGCTAGGAAACATGGTAAAGAAAGAGAACCATGGGTTCACAAACCCATGCCTTTTCCTCCCAAACCATCCAAGAAAAAGGATGATGAGGATTTTGAGCGCTTTGCTGAAATGATTAGACCTATCTTTTTGCGTATGTGGTTAACTGATATGCTCAAAATGAATCCTTATGCTAAGTATATGAAAGATATTGTTACAAATAAGAGAAAGATACCGGAAGCTGAAATTTCCACCATGCTTGCTAATTATACTTTTAAGGGTGGAATACCAAAGAAACTTGGAGATCCAGGAGTACCTACTATACCATGCTAAATTAAAAGAAACTATGTTAAAACTGTTTTATGTGATCTTGGAGCCGGTGTTAGTGTTATGCCTCTCTCTTTATATCGTAGACTTGATTTGAATAAGTTGACACCTACTGAAATATCTTTGCAAATGGCTGATAAATCAACTGCTATACCTGTCGGTATTTGTGAGGATGTGCCTGTTGTGGTTGCAAACGTTACTATTTTAACGCACTTTGTTATTCTTGATATTCCCGAGGACGATAGTATGTCTATTATTCTTGGAAGACCTTTTTTGAATACTGCAGGGGCTGTTATTGATTGCAACAAATGCAATGTCACTTTTCATGTTAATGGTAATGAGCACACGACACACTTTCCGAGGAAACAACCTCAAGTTCATAGTATCAATTCTATTGGAAAAGTTCCATCAATTATTTTTGGAGGTTTTGAATTTCCTCTTCCTACTGTCAAGAAGAAATATGATATACTTATTATTGGGGATGTGCATATCCCCGTTGAGGTAACATAGTGTTATTCAAAATTTCTCTGGTTCCATGTTAGTCGGAATGAGTTTGTTAACAAGACCTGATCAACCTTGTTAGTGGATTCCTTTTGATGAGCATGAGACGGATGAAACTAGAAGGCATAACCTTTTGTACCCTCTTTATACTTTAAGTTATTTAGTTGAAATAAAGTAAAAATAGTATTTTTCTATCTGTTTTCTGATTTATCTGTACAATATAAAAATACCCCGATAATAAAAGTCCTCCAAATGCCATGCCAATTTAATATGATTTTTTCGGGAATATTTGAGGATTTTTGGAACTGAAAACACCGCGGGGGGAGCTGCCACCTGGCCACGAGGGTGGAGGGCGCGCCCTACCCCCCAAGGCGCGCACCCCTGCCTCGTGGGCCCACGGTGGCCCTCCTCCACTTATTCCCGCACCCATCCTCTTCTTCTTCCTCACACAAACACGAATATCTGGCTCAAGAACGAGTTCCAGTTCACTTTGCTATGATTTTCGATCTCCTTGCTCAAAGCACCCCTCACAAAACTGCTTGGGGAGATTGTTCCTTGGTATGTGACTCCTCCATTGGTCCAATTAGTTTTTGTTCTAGTGCTTTATTCTTTGCAAATTTGTGCTGCATAGGTGACCACGTTCTTGCGCTTGCATGTCAAATTTATATGGTTCCAAGTAGTTCTAATGCTTGATAGAGGCTCTAGGCACTTGTAGGAGTAGTTGCTATCAATTTTATTGAAGTTGGTTCACTTTTGTTTGAAGTTACTAAAAATTTCAGAAATTTTTCAGAGGAAGAAATATGCTTAGGAAAATGTTCCAGGGTGGTTCTTCAATAAAGCAAGGACCCAGGCTTGCAATACGTGATGCTGACGAGGAACCACCAAGAGACGCCCCAGTGCGGCCTTGTGAGTGGCCTTCAGAAAATTTTATGGATCGAGCGGGAATCAAAGAAGAATTTAACGCATATTTGCGTAATGCCGATCTTGTGAGCTTTGAGGCCGACAAATGCCCCCAATACCATCAACTCACAAGCTCATTTGTGAGGAGGTTTGAATTTTCATCTTCACGTAATTCTCCAACAGTCATGTTTGATCTTTATGAAAATTCTTATACCATGGACTTAGAGGATTTTACTTCTGCTTGCAAACTCCCACAATGGGGTAGTATTAATGATCCCCTAAATCTGAATTTAGAAACTTTCTTGCTGGTATAACCGTTGGGGAATCTAGAGATATAACACAAGCTACTATAGGGAGCATCCATTTTCCTGCTATACATTATTTCGCTCTCTTCATAGGCAGATGCATAAATGGTAAAGATGAAGCATGTCACATGTGTGTCCCTGATCTCAGTATCCTTAGGAGTGCTGTGTTGGGAGACCAATCTTATAATTTGGGAGCCATTGTTGCACGTAGGTTGCATCATAATAGATTTAATGGATATTTCTTTGGAGGAATTTATGCAACCCGCTTAGCTGATTTTCTTAACGTGGACGTTCGTGAGGATGATATGGAGTTTCCTCCTACTTATTTAGACTTTAATTCTATGGTCCACCACCAGTTTGTCGAGAGGAATGAATCACCTCTCTTATATCGACTAATCTTTGATAAACGGCGTGTTGTCCGTATTAGTCTCCCTGCTCCTGCCTTCTTTTATTATCAGGCAAAAGGAAGATATGTTATTAACAGAGAGGAAGCATATGAGTACGAGAGGAGAGCGGAGGCAGCTCGACGCCACGCTGCAGCTCAGGAGGCGATAGCCGCTGCATCTCAGTACGACCCCAGCTACACCTACGGATATCCGCCAGGCCATCCCTGGCAATGAACCAACTTAGGCCAAAAACCTAAACTTGGGGGAGTATGTATTTCCCACCGACATTACATTTATGTTCACACACAGTCATTACTAGATGTCGGTGCTCATACTCTTTCACTGTAATATCCATGCTAGTTTATTTTCTTTTTCCCGCTTTCTTCTTGTGTGTTTGTTAAACGTTAAGAAAAACAAAAAAAATAGTGTAGCTTCTAGTTAATTTACTTTTCCTGCTGAAGTAGTAATAATTAAAAAGAAAACCCAAAAATATTTCACGTTCTTTTTTTGCTTGTTGGGAGCTTTCCCGTGTAAATAGTTTTTATTTCCTTTCTTTTCTTTGGGGGACGATAGGAGAAGACCGTGATTAAATTGTTGAAGTGGCTCTTATATGCATTATTGTTGATTTAACCAAGAGCCCATATTGCCTTGTCTTCTCCTTCTTATTGAATGCTCGCAGATTCCAGCTTAGTCCAATGCACGTACACTCTTATTATTATTCACATCGTTCGGTCATGCAAGTGAAAGGAAATAATGACGATATATGATGAATTGATTGGGATAAGCGAAGCTGGTATGAACTCGACCTCTCTTGTTTTTGTAAATATCATGAGTTCATCGTTCTTGATTCAACTTATTATGAATAAACATGTTTGCAACAACAATTAGAGATCATAATTGCTTATGCCATGCCTGATTAGCTATGAGTTATAATGGTTTACCTTGCGTGCCAACATGCTATTAAAATGGTTGTGATGTGGTATGATGGGGTGGTATCCTCCTTTGAATGATTTAAGTGACTTGACTTGGCACATGTTCACACATGTAGTTGAAACGAATCAACATAGCCTTCACGATATTTATGTTCATGGTGGATTATATCCTACTCATGCTTGCATCCAATGTTTATTAATTTTAATGCATGTTCATGGTTGTTGTCGCTCTCTAGTTGGTCGCTTCCCAGTGTTTTGCTAGCCTTCACTTGTACTAAGCGGGAATACTGCTTGTCATCCAATCCCTTAAACCCCAAAGTTATTCCAGATGAGTCCACTATACCTTCCTATATGCGGTATTTACCTGCTATTTCAAGTAAATTTGTATGTGCCAAATTCTAAACCTTCAAATAAACATTCTGTTTTGTATGCTCGAATAGCTCATGTATCAACTAAGGCTGCCCTTATCTTCCATGTTAGGCGGGTTATTCTCAAGAGGAGTGGACTCCGCTCCTCACTCACGAGAAAATGGCTGGTCATCGGGATGCCCAGTCCCATGCTTTAAGCAAATTAAATCAAAATAATTGCAAACAAAACTCCCCCTGGGACTGTTGTTAGTTGGAGGCACTCGTTGTTTCGAGCAAGCCATGGATTGATGCTTGTTGGAGGAGGGGGAGTATAAACTTTACCATTCTGTTTGGGAACCGCCTATAGTGTGTGTAGCATGGAAGATATCGCCATCTCTTAGTTGCTATGTTGACAATGAAAGTATGCCGCTCAAAATATTATTTATCTCTATTTCAAAACTGAGCTCTGGCACCTCTACAAATCTTAGCTTCCCTCTGCGAAGGGCCTATCTATTTACTTTCATGTTGAGTCATCACCCTCTTATTAAAATCACTAGCTGGAGAGCACAGCCGTCATTTGCATCCATTACTGTTAATCTATATTGGGTATGACTATGATTGGATCTCTTTTACCATGAATTACAATGTCTAGCCAGTCCTTGATCTTTAAAGGTGCTCTGCATTTATGTTTTGCGGTCTCAGAAAGGGCTAGCATGATACCATCTTGTTATATCATATTATGATTGTTTTGAGAAAGTGTTGTCATCTGAGATTTATTATTATGACTCGCTAGTTGATTATGCCATTGATATAAGTAAACATGAGACCTGAGAATTATTGCAAACGTGGTTAGTTATAATCTTTACTGAAAACCTGAATGCTGGCTTTACATATTTACAACAACAAGAGCAAACAGAGTTTGTAAAAGTTTTTCTTTTTCTCTTTCAGTTTATCAACTGAATTGCTTGAGGACAAGCAAAGGTTTAAGCTTGGGGAGTTGATACGTCTCCGTCCGTATCTACTTTTCCAAACACTTTTGCCCTTGTTTTGGACTCTAACTTGCATGATTTGAATGGAACTAACCCGGACTGACGCTGTTTTCAGTAGAATTGCCATGATGTTGTTTTATGTGCAGAAAAAAAAAGTTCTCGGAATGACCTGAAACTCCACGGAACATCTAGTTAAAAATAATAAAAAAATCCATGCCAAAGATGAAGACCAGGGGGCCCACACCCTGTCCACGAGGGTGGGGGGCGCGCCCCTACCTCGTGGGCCCCCTGGAGCTCCTCCGATGCCAACTCCAACTCTATATATTTGCTTTCGGGGAGAAAAAAATCAAGGAGAAGAACTCATCGCGTTTTACGATACGGAGCCGCCGCCAAGCCCTAAAACCTCTCGGGAGGGCTGATCTGGAGTTCGTTCGGGGCTCCGGAGAGGGGGATTCATCACCGTCGTCATCATCAACCATCCTCCATCACCAATTTCATGATGCTCACCGCCGTGCGTGAGTAATTCCATCATAGGCTTGCTGGACGGTGATGGGTTGGATGAGATTTATCATGTAATCGAGTTAGTTTTGTTAGGGTTTGATCCCTAGTATCCACTATGTTCTGAGATTGATGTTGCTATGACTTTGCTATGCTTAATGCTTGTCACTAGGGCTCGAGTGCCATGATTTCAGATCTGAACCTATTATGTTTTCATGAATATATGTGAGTTCTTGATCCTATCTTGCAAGTCTATAGTCAGCTACTATGTGTTATGATCCGCAACCCAAGTGACAATAATCGGGACCACTCCGGTGATGACCATAGTTTGAGGAGTTCATGTATTCACTATGTGCTAATGCTTTGTTCGGTTCTCTATTAAAAGGAGGCCTTAATATCCCTTAGTTTCCATTAGGACCCCGCTGCCACGGGAGGGTAGGACAAAAGATGTCATGCAAGTTCTTTTCCATAAGCACGTATGACTATATTCGGAATACATGCCTACATTACATTGATGAATTGGAGCTAGTTCTATGTCACCATGTGTTAAGACTGTTACATGATAAACCGCATCCGGCATAATTATCCATCACCGATCCGATGCCTACGAGCTTTCCATATACTGGTTTACGCTTATTTACTTTCCCGTTGCTACTGTTACAATCATTATAAAACACCAACAATATTACTTTTGCTTTCATTAGTCTTTTATTACCATTACCACTACTATCATACTACTTTGCTACTAAATACCTTGCTGCAGATATTAAGTTATCCAGGTGTGGCTGAATTCACAACTCAGTTGCTAATACTTGAGAATATTCTTTGGCTCCCCTTGTGTCGAATCAATAAATTTGGGTTGAATACTCTACCCTCGAAAGCTGTTGCGATCCCCTACACTTGTGGGTTATCAATATTCTGTGAAACATAAAACATGCAATGCATGTGAGGCGCACTTTGCAATCCTTTGGATCAATATGTTAGTCCCAAAAATAGTATAAAAAGTTGCCAAAAAGTATATGAAAGTTATATAATATTGGCATGGAACAACAAAAAATTATAGATACGACGGAGACGTATCAACGGGGTATTCAGAGAGTTTACATAGTGCCCCGTGCGCACGGGGGTCCAAAGACCCCATGCGCACGGGGTACCCAGAGATTACGCAATACCCCGACCCCGTGCGCACGGGGTACCCAGTAATTTTTTGTCACAAACTATCTAAGTACCACAAGCACACACACTAGGATTTTAGGTGGTAGGAGTGGGTAGGCTAAGTGTATAAGGTTAGGCAAAGGCATTCCCACACAACTTTCATCCACACAAACCCCTCTTAATAGTTTGGTCTTTCCTATGACTCGAAGCAAACCAAAAACTAAAACCTTCGAAGCGCTGGAAGACCACGCCTTTGTCCTTTGTTGAAATGGGGGGTCGCACATCTCCATCATGGAGCACTTGGAACCAATATCCTGAGATAAACTTTGGTAACCGATATTAGTTCAACTAACCACATTGTCATCACACCAAAATAAAGTATAAGTGCCACTTGCACTTTCTGTCTCCCCCTTTTTGGTGCATTGATGACAACGTGGTTAGTGCATGTCATAGAGGATAAGAAGATAGAAAGTCATGGGGCAAATAATGATCATGGTAGCTCCCCCTATATGTGTGCCTCGATAAAAGGAATGCTTGAGAATGCATCAAGTACACACATACGAGGCTCCACCAAGAACATTATTATCAAGACGTGAGATCAAACATAATAAACCTATAACGGTGCCTAGATCTCATGAGATAGTGTGGTGAGCAAATATTGTGAGACACATAATAAGCAAGATGTGATAAATGCAATAAGTTCAATAATAAGGCTAGAGTCTCACAACCATAACTGAGTAGCTCACACAACCACACAACCGGAAAGTAAATAAGAGTATCTCAAGCCAGCTAAAACCAACCAACAACGAGAAACATGAGGCTTGAGATCTCAACACACATAAAACACTCCCACAAACACACCACTTCTCCCCCTTTGTCATCAAGACAACAAAAGGATACAAATGGTGACACTCAGACCCGCTAGACAAGAGGAGGAGCACTCGAGGCATCATCATCATCATCAAAACGCCACCCATCCATCGGAAAAGATCGAGTAGTGGCCTCACTGTCGTTGTGCTCTGACCCTGGACCGACCTCCTTACCGGCTGCGGCCCTAGCTGCCTTTTGCTCATGCCGCATAAGCTTCTCCTTGTTGATTTCCTTAATCTGACGGTGCAGGATAGACTGGCACATCTTGAACATGTTGCTCAAGGTCTTGAATAGAGACTTCTTCTCTCCCTGGCAAAGTCGGCCTCAGAACCAACAGACTTGGCCTTACCACGAGGGATCCGTGCAGTAGAGGAGATGCCTGGAGTGAAAGTAGCACGATCCTCAGGCCTAGGGTTGCGCCCCTTCTTGAGAGGCACATAAGGAGCAGGAGCAGCTAGGGTCCAGTTGGAATTGCGCTTGGGAACAGAGGTCTTGAATGAGGCAATTTACTTGCCTGGATAGACGGTCTCAATCAAAGCCTGTATGAATGGAGCATAGATCAAGGACAGACGGTCTCATAGTACATGAAATCCAGAACATCCACTTTCTTCTTCTGATGGAGATACACAAAGATATCTAGCATGGAACTCCAAATGTTATGGGAATCGCTGGCCTTTGGAGTGAGGGTATACCTCAGGATATGGTGCATGGTGTCATAGAGGGGCAAGAGATCTTTGATGGAACCAGTGAAAAACGACTTCTCTTGCTTGTATGCAAAAGAAATCTCATCCTTAGTGCACTGCCCACTCTCCCGAACTCTACCAAACTCATCAGATACAACCTCGTCATCAATGAATGGGTAGGGAATGATCTTAGAGAACTTAGCCATAGGAGCAGAGCAGCGATGTGTTTTGGACATCCATGTGAGGGTGCGAGCAGAGTCATTGGAGAAATACAAAGTGGCGAAGAACTGCATCACCAGATCTTCATTATAGGGATGGTTGAACGAGACAAACGAATGAGACCCAATCTTCCAAGAGCGGAGTACACACCGGGATACAAATGATCATTGTCGCGCAAACTCTTAGTGTTAACTTGCTTGTGAGGAGCAAACTTCTTTGACTTGGTCATGAGAAGCTCATGATAGACCCTTTCACTACAAAAAAAAAATACACTTCCGTGATGATACGTGTTTGTCACAGTAGGTCGCGTTTTTTGTCATGCATGTACATCCATGACAAATTTATGATAGAATCAAGATAGTCATACCTGTGCTGTCTTAGAAGTGTTCCATGACATTACCAAAATTATCATCACGGAAGTGTCCCCTTCAAGACGGATAATCGCCGGGTTAACGAAGTGCTTTCGTCAAGGGTGACCGACACGTGGCATCCACCGTAACGGAACGCCGTTAAGCTATCGGGTCGGGTTTTGGATCCGATAACCCGTTAACAGCCCTGACCAATGGGGATTTTCCACGTGTAAAATCATCATTGGCTGGAGGAAACACGTATCAGCTCACCGTTGGGAAAGATGTCATCCACTCAATGGACAGAAGGCGCCTATGATACGTCGACACGTGGCACGGCCCAACAGAGGCCAATTCCTGTGAAAAGGCCGGCCCATTTGACTTGGTCAAAAGGTGGCGGGCCGGCCCATGTAAAGCCTGTTAACGGCCTGTTCGCATATAGCCCATTTACAGCCCGTTAACCCAAGGCCCGTTACGCCCTATCCGAATTAGGCCCAGTAGCATCATCAGGGCCACCCAATATGATTCCAGCCCGTTTTCACTTCTGGCCCATGTATGGCCCATGACGTCTTTCGGCCCATATGAGGCCCTATGTAACTCTTGGCCTATTAACGGCCCCTAGTGAAACTGGCCCGTAATGAACAGTGTATTACTTTGCACCCATTAACGGCCCGTGGTGAAACTGGCTCGTAATGAACAGTGTATTACTTTACACCCATTAACGGCCCATCGTGAAACTGGCCCGTTATGAACAGTGTATCACTTTATACCCATTAAGGGCCCGTTATTCCGTTGGGACGTTTCCGGCCCATGTTATCTTTCGGCTTCTCAGAGCCCATTTATTCTTGGGCTCATTTCCAGCATTCGTTTACTTACGGCCCGTTACTGTCATTTTCTGCTTATGGGCCAAATTCAGCCCGTGGTTACAGTCGGCCCGTTTGTGGTCCGTTAACACGTTGGGCCGTTTTCATAGCGTCATGAAATACGGCCTATTAACGATGGCCCGTTATGGTCGGCCCATGAACGGACAATTCCAACTCTAGCACGTTTACAGCCATAATGCGACCTGTTATTGGCCCATGTTTGGCAAATCGATCATATTGCCCGTATAAGGCCCATTGATGATATGGCCCGTAGAAGGCCCATTGTTTCTGCGGCCCGTAGAAGGCCCATTGTTTCTACGGCCTGTGGAAGGCCCACTGTTTATACGGCCCGTAGAAGGCCCATGTTTCTCTACGGCCCGTAGGTGCGATGTCACTACGATAAATATTAGCCCATGGTTATTGTGGCCTAGTTTTAAAAATAGGTTGTTGCAGCCACTAGCAAACCGCAGAAAAAGAACTGCACCGACTACAAGCAAACAAATAAACAAGACAACAAGGAAATAAATAAGCAAGCAACTTACACTAGGCTATCACGACTATTACATATTACATCCATTTGGGCATCAAAGTTCGCCACCAAAGGTGCAAATATAGGGAACACAACAGCATATAAACGCCGCAACAAAACAAGTCCAGAACTGAAACCACTTGAAGAGCTCAAGAAACAATATCACTGGTACCCATAATGTTTGGCAAGATGCTTAGCAAGCTTATTAACTTTCTCTTGTTTGGCGCTTAAGTCCTCCAAATACTTTCTTGTTGCACCGAAAGTATGCATCTGAATTCTGCAGTACTTCCTCGGTCCTTGACTTCATCGCATAACATCGATCGATGTCTTTCAACTTGAAGTTGAGACTCAAGAAGCCGAACTGGTTCAGCAACGAGTTCAAGAGCTGGTGCCAAGAAGTAACCGCCATGAATCGAACACTACATCAAGACATGACTTTGGGGTTGTCTTAGTGTCCTCAATATAGTTTTTATCAGCTTTCTTGGAGACCAACAGGATGTCTCGCTATCTTGAACCTTATCTGCATTACTTCCTTTACCATTGCATAACAGGGTACTCTTCTTGAATATTTTATCCGCGTTCTAAAAGGGAAACAAACAAACACATCTCAGGTTTACAATGTAGTATATGAAACTCATTTTGGTAAACCAGTTCAGTAGTAAGGTGGACAGGATAACAGCATAAAACAAACATATATCTATGTAGTATGGTCACTGTATGGTCTATATAATTCTAGTTTATGTTGCCAAATCAAGATAGATACAGTTTGAATCATATCTATTTAAGACAAAGCAGCATAGACAGAATATAAGTGTGGGAAACTACACAGCAATAACAACACTTGTAATGTGCATGGCATGAGAACATAACTGTTTATTCAATTGAAACCAAAATCAACATAGAGCAAGTTACAACAGCAAACATCCAAACACGTTCAAGAAACAGGTTTAAAACATACCTATTGCGCCATTGGAGTTTCAATTGCATCCTTCAAATTTGAAATTGGTTGGTATCAGTAAATACAATGATGCAAGAGAAAAGTAGTATGAACCATAGCTACAGAACCTGACCTGAGAACAATTCTTCTTCTGCTTTAAGCGTTGACTTCGGGTTCGGAGTGGTGGTCCTCGTGATTTGGGCACTGCAGTTGCCTTACTAACTGCTCGTGCTTGGGTGCTCTGTGGTGGAGACGATGTTGTGTCAACGGGAACTGGGTGTCTATCTGCTGGGGTTGGGGTTAGAAGGGGTGTAGCTGGTTCTCTGTCCAATTGGGTAGGGGTACAATCTGCATGAGTGTGGGTTATGTGTGGTGGGGCTGATTCTTGGGCAAGTACAACCGTGGATCTATCTGCATCGACAGGTAGCACGATCTTTTCTAAAGACCGTGTTTTTACTCCCACAGATACTGCCATCACTCCCTCCAATTGAAATGGCTGACAAACAAGAAAAGTAATTGAATGTACAGACATTGTAAGATAGACAGGTGCAATGGATAATAGGGAAGAAAACAGGGCATGAAATAATTCACATTTATGTTGTCTAAGCAAACAGAATAGCAGGACATAATTTCACATATATGATGGCTAATTAAACAGGATAGCATGACACAATTTCACATGTATGATGGCTAACTAAACATGATAGAATGACATACTTCAAAATATGATGACTATGTAAACAGGATGACATGATATAACTATACGATGTGTCTATTAAAGTGGTTGGCATGCCATAAATCACAAACATGCCGTCGATGGAAACATGATGGCATGATATAATTCACGGATAGAATGACATAATTTAAAATATGATGACTATGTAAACAGGAAGAGATGATATAACTATATTATGTCTTTAGAAAATGGGTTGGCATGCCATAATTCAGATACATGCTGTCTATGTAAACATCATGGCATGATTTAATTCAATTATATGATTTATATACTAAGGAAGTGAGCAGAGGGCAATTGCATATATGATGTGTCAACTAAGGAGATGGCATTCAATATGGTGTATATGATGTAAAAATAAGCATTGCAATACAACATATGCATTATATGAGTAATATAACCCTGCCAAGTTTGAGCATACACCTCAGGGGGATAATAGGACTGGTCATCTGCCTCTGAATCCTCCTCTGAAGAGCTATGTGTAACCAGCAAAATATCTGCTTCAGCAGGTAGCATTGTCTGCTCTGAAGACCTTGTTTTCACTCCAGATTTCTCCATCACCAATTCAAATGGCTGATGCACAGGAAGAGCAGTTGAATATACAAACATTGTCGACAAAAGCAATGAGAAATACAAAAAAAGGACGGCATGATATAATTCACATATATGACGCTTGCCTAAACAGCATGGCATTGCATAATTCACATACATATTGCCTTGCAACAAGATAACATTGCATAATTCACATATATAATGTCTTGCAACAAGATGGCATTGCATAATTCACATATATGGTAATTAGACACTAAACAGGTGGCATTCACACAAATCATGTCTAAACTAAGCAGATGACATAGCAATGCAAGATACCATACGCACGATATGATTAACATAACCCTGCCAAGTTAGGGCATGCACCTCAGGGGGGAAATATGACTGGTCATCTGTCTCGAATCCTCCTCGAGGAGCTATCGATAACCAACAAGACATGCGCTTCGTCGAGATAGCATTATGCGCTCTGAAGACCTTGTTTCCACTCCAGATTTTTCCATGACCGTGCCGAATGGCTGATGCACGGGAAGAGTAATTGAATGTACTAAAATTGTTGAAAAATTTAACACATAATAAAAAAAATGATGGCATGATATAATTCACATATAAGATGACTGGCTAACCAGGGTGGCATTGCAAAATTCACATATATGATGCCTGGCTAGACAAGATGGCATTGCATGATTCACATATACGATAAAGAAACAAAACAGATGGCATTGACACAAAGCATGTCTAAACTAAGCAGATGACATCTTTAATGTATACATTAAGCAATGCAAGGCACCATATGCATGATATTACCAACATCGGCATGCCAAGTTAGGCGAAGACCTCATGGGGTAAATAGGAGTGGTCTTCTCCTTCTAAATCCCCTCGAACAGTTATCTTCCTCTTGATTACGATCCGAAATGGGTGGAGGGGGGGCTGCCTTTGCGCCCACCATGGAACACCGTCTGCATGAAATTTTATTGCCACGCAAGGCTCGTCTCTTTTGCTCTACATGATCAGTTCCATTGTGTACAATAACCGGCATGCATAGGAATAAAACATAGTGAGATTATGTAAGGAGTGCATGCACAAATCCAGAGTGATGGTAGCAAACGTGGATAGACCCAAAACCAATGATAGCGAGCAGATAATAGCTTTAGTTAAAAATACAGATAATGGCTCCTTTAATGTTTGTTTGCACCCAACATGAAACTCATAGTAGACACCGGAGATTAACGGATAGTAGATGATAGTACCGATTGCTGCCCCAATATGTACCCCACAACCATTTAAAACTCAAGTTTCAGCATTAGTTTGGACCTGACTCGAGTCTAATAGGTGAACACGATGATAATGTAGCATGTCATCATATTATGCGACGCATAACGTGGCGACACGGAAGAGTGCAACCTCTCTTGCGGACCCGTGTAGTCCTCAAGGTCATCTGCTCAGTTGATGATGGTAATGCAGTTTTCGTGGCTGCCGGCGGCGGGGAAGAAGATCTGAGGCGGCGAAAGACAGTCTGGAGAGCGGATCCCTATTGTGGTGAACCCTTCGTCGTTGGTGCAGTGAGCTGGGTGGAACACTGGCGCTTGAGAGCAGGACAAACCACACAAGGTTTTCTTTGACACATATCTATAATGAAGTAATTGAGTAAGGGCTTGTTTGAATTTGAGGATTCTAACAATGCAGGGATAGGAAATAGACATGAATAGGATAGGAATGCACGTGCAAAACAGAGAATTTAAAAACACAGGATTTCTGCTAATCTGGGTGTTTGATTCACAACAATTGGAAGATCACAGGATGCAAAAAAGCATGGTGAGATTAAGTCAAACCACAAGAAAATGTACGGTTATAATGCTATTATGCTACTATCTCTTAGTCTTGTGCTTGATGAATAGGAATATGAAAAGGAGGAGAAGTGGAAATTAGAATTCCTCGGTTTTTCTTTCAAGGAGACACTAAAGGAACAAATCCTACAGTTTTCCTTTGCTCCATTCCTTTGCACCAAATTCATGAAAAGTAGTACCATAGGAAACTTTCCAATTCCTATGTTTTTCATTCACTTTTCCTTTCAAGCATGGCGATTCTAGTAGGCAGGCTTGAGCAAGGAAATCCTACACTAAAAAATGTTTTGTGCTACTTCTATTACTTTGGACCCAGGCCACTTTGCCATACTAGCTCAACTCCCTGGCCCATCGACAAATGCACAGCTCAAGCGCAGAGATAAATAATGATGGCGTTCAAGAGAGTCCATCACGGATAGCTAAGTTGCTGGTACCTCACTTTGCTTGTCATATAGTAGGATAAAATAATCGTATTTCCCATTACTACGAGTGCTCGATGGACAATATATATAACATGTAGAGTAAAAAAGAGATGCAACAAGTGTACAACCTCTTTGGCGAAGCCATGTCGATCTCAGCGTGATTTGGTTGGCCGGTGAGGATGCTCCGGCTGACTTTGCTGTCGGAGGAGGGGAAGAAGATCTTAGGTGTCTAGAGATGGAGCCAGGTACTGCTCGCTGTGATGGAGGGTTTAAATCGTTGGAGCAGCTCCGTGAGTTGTACGACGCCGAGGCTGAAGCGGGACAAGAGAGACAACGAACAACGTTAACCTGAGTGGAATTCTAATAGCATCTCAATACATGACGTAAAATACATAACCACAAAGTGCTAGATTTAAAATACATCAGCCGCTCATCTCTGAACATAACTGCGTAAACCTGAACTTAACGTCGAAACTGAACCTAACTGTCCAAACTGAATTTTGTTTGTAAACTGAATTTTCTTTGTCGGGACCGAACGCACTAGCAAGGTGAGGCTACGTCGGTCGATGACTTTTTCATCTCTGGTCACGATTTTGCAGCCGTTGGATCTGAAATAAAGGGCCTGCGGTTCATCTTCAACCTCCACCCCCGAGCCGCCAGCCACTACCGGCCAAACAGCAGCCCCGCGCGCCCATGACGGCGGTCGCCGCCCGCCGCCTCAAAACCTCCCCACCGCTGGTCCGCGCCGCCTGCCATCCTCTAGGCCCCCGTGCCGAGCTTTTTCTCCGGCGATCCCCACGCCACCGCCCCGCCAACGCCCCGCCACCGCCGGCGACCACCGCCCCATCCTGAACCCTAAGATAGATAGTGGGGTACCTCTCCGGCGAGCCCCCCTCCCCGCTGCGGCTGGTTCTTCCTTCACCCCGGCGAGCCCACCCCTTGGAAATCGACTGACCAAAAAGTCGATTCACTCGACTGAAGTGTAGCCAAATCGGAGCAGCATCGCAAGCAAGAGCAAGAGCGAGAGCAGCAGCGCGAGCAAGAGCAATAGCAAGAGCAGACCAGGCAGGGGACCGAGAGCAAGAGCAGAGCAGCAGCGCGAGCGAGAGCTAAAGCACCAGCAGCTCCTACTAATGTGGATGTCGCCACCGAGGGAGCGACGCCGTGGAGGAAGTGGCCGGCGACACCGCCGTGGATGGAGCCGCGCCGTGTCGACTCGGGACCGAGCGCCGGCAGCACCGTGAGATCAAATCAAGAAGAAAATGTGGCGATTAGTGTACAACCTCTTTGGTGGTGCTGATTAGGCCGCAGCTTCATCCGAGGAAACGGTGATGATGATGCTCTTCCGGTGGTGCAGGTGAAGACGGCGTTGTGGGAATGGAGGTGGCGTGGAAGACGAGGGGAACGTCGGGGCAGCTCCTTGGAGGTGGCTGAACCGGCGGGACGATGAGATCGACGACGGATCCTCATCCTATACGGTGGATGAGGGACGTCGAGGTGTTGCTATGGACGACGTCGTCGGGGAAGAAGCTCCGGCTGGGTGGCGGACGGAGCAGGGTGTGGGGTTTCGTCGCGGGTTTTCGCGGCCTCGATGTACGAATGGGTGGGCGGATGGGATGGCAGTGGGGAACCATGGCTTAGAGACGCGCTTGTCCGAAATGTGGGGTAAGTTACGAAGTACCCCCACAGATTTGAGGCGGTTCTTTGGTTCGAGGGTACCACGGGCATTTCGCGTGTCGGGATTTCACAGAAGGTGGGAGTTTTCGCGTGTTGTAATTTGAATAGCAAGCGCGGGTTGAGATGGAGGAGTTGTCGGAGAACAACGAGACAAAGATATATCTTAAATATTTCGGGCTAACAAGGCGCGGGTTGAAGAGGCGGGAGTTTAGCGACGATAGACGAGACGCTAGCTTCATTTTTCGCATAACAAGGCGCGCTTCAAATTTGGAAGAACAAGCTTAACGTGTAGAAAAAAAGACAATTTGCACCTCAACACGCACAACACACACACAAACACCATTTAGACTAGAGTAAGGTACACGTGCATTGCACGCATGAGATTTGGCAACCAAATTATGAATAAATACCACATTATAGCATGCAAGCTTTGAGTCATATATGCATGATGTAGATGTTCGTTTAATTCTTATAGTTCATTTCATTCAAAATCATCTTGTTTTTATAAGAAAGCTAATATATTTTAAGATTCATGGAATTGTGCGTTGTAAGACATAAAGTAAAAACAAATAATGGCAAATCATGTAGAAAAACATTTGGGCAATTATGATACGAAAGATTCTAGAACAAATAAGAAGTGCTTGTGTTTTGATGTTTGTGCATTATGCTTAAGTTCAACCATGGAGTCTTCTAGATTATACATGTGGCGAAATCTGGTGGAATGTAGATGATATCCAACGGCCAATAGTGCTCAAATTTGCCATCTTTGGACCTTCGGATTCGCCTCATCCAACGACCATCTTTCAAAGTTAAAGTTACCCGCTCACAATATAAAAAAAATATAATATGATATATATATATAGGGGTATAGATATAGATATGTGATGCGAAAGCCGCCCATCATGTCCAATTACATGCACGGATGCGACATGGGCAAATGATGTCTGCCATCGGTATCTCAAATTCAAATCAGTCTGACCTTGTTCAATGTGTATACATTACAACATGCTCGTTTCCAAAGCACACCACGCAGATCTCTGTTATATTCATGCATGCATGGGTTTCAAACATCAGGATCTCTTATTCAAATATTTGACTTCAACTTTACATTGATTATGACCTCACCTATTCTTTTACACCCACACAGTAGTCTTCTCTTTATAATTGTACCACTAACTTTCTCTCGTGCATGCATGCACACACACTACCATTCGGCATTATCTATCGCACGCATGCAATCTTTTTCTTCAGGTCGGTCTCCCATGAAGGCACACACCCACACACATCCCCCTCTCCCTCATACCGGGCATTCTTTATCTCTCACGCGTGCATGCGCAACGATCGATGTTCCTATATGTATGTGTTTATATAGCTAGGTCTTTCATAGTTTTCCACACAAACCGATCGATCGATATATCCAGTGAGGTCTCACCCTCTTTCCCACGTCAACATCGATCAATCTATACCTCTCCCACGTCCACATCGATCAATCTGTACCTCTCTATATAGGATTAACATAAATAGCTAATACACCCTCATTAATTATATATCCAACGTCCCCCTCTCATCATCCATGCCTTCCGCTTCATCTCTCAGATGCGTGCACAATGGCGAAGACAAGGGGGCGATAAGGCCCTGCCCCCCTAACATCACTATATATCGAGGCTAATATGAATGTGATCATTAGACAATTGCTGCTAAAAAGGTTTAATTTCATGAATTGACCCTCCTCGTAAAGGATTAGCAATGCTTGGCCCCTAGCTCATTTATTTTCATGGCTCCGCCACCGCTGCAACAACACGCGTGTTCGCCCCTCTCTCTAAATATCGATCTCGCACTTGTGCATTCCTTCATCGTCTCCCTCCACTCAGCCCTCGCACCATCTTCTAGCCCCACGGATTTTGCCACATGTACAATCTAGCAGACTCCATGGTTGAACTTAAGCATAATGCACAAACCTCAAAACAACAGTGGTTCTCTTTTGTTCTAGAATCTTCCGTATCATAACTGCCCAAACTTTTATTCTAGTTGAATTGCCATTATTTGTTTTTACTTTATGCTTTACAACGCACAATTCCATGAATCATAAAATAGATTAAGGTCTTCTTTGATTCAAAGGATTCTCAAAGAAATTTTGGAGGATTCTAATCATTAGGAATTTTTCCTATCTTGGTTGTTTGATTCGTAGGATTGTAAACCATAGGAATTTTTCCATATGATTCATTTGCACTAGATTTCATAGGAAACATCCCATCCACTCAAACCTCTTTGAAAGAATTATGCGTTTTTTCTATGCACAATCAAACACTCATACAATCCTGTAGGATCCAATACGACATTCCACTATAATCCCATGTTTTTCCTATTCACGCGTTCTTTGCTTTTTTATAAAAACTAATTTGATTTTGAATGAGATGAACTATAAGAATTAAACGAAGGGCTACATAATGCATATATGACTAAGAGCTTACATGCTATAGTGTGGTATTTATTCATAATTTGGTTGCAAAATCTGATGCGTGCAATGCACGTGTAAATTACTAGTACTTGAGTATGTGCAAAACACGTAAATTAGAATACCAATGGCACGCTACATAGTGTCTATCTTACAGTTCATGAAGCCACGTGGCACATGTGGAGGCGTTGTCGTGACCTCCTTGCGTGGATTGATCACGATGACGTGCTGCTGGTTCCGAAGAATGTACTCGTCCTCCACGAGCCATACTAGCGGTACATGGCATCCACATGACAAAGAACCGGGCCGACATGGCTGATCGTGAACCAAGCGGCACTAACCTATGGGGACAGGCATACATGAAACCGAGCATGTCGGTCATCAGCGTATGAACTCGGGGTAGCATGGGCTATGAGGACTCGGTATCCCGGGCTGTAGCAGAGCTAGGCAGGACTCAAAGTATCACGCGTGACATTTCCCGAAGAACAGACATAGGAACGAAATGAATCACACCGGCCAGTCAAGTGTCCAAGCAGTAGTCTTTGGGCTACTGAGACTCGGTGAACCGGGTAGCGGACTACTATCGCTCGAAGCACGAGACTACATTTCCCCATATGAGAGGCTGCCAGGATAAACAACTAGTTTGTGGGATCCCTCATACCAAGCATTTCAATCATACAGCATTATATGATGAGTAAATACAACAAGGCATCACAACAAAACTCTACAACTCAAGTACTTTATTTAAGAGGCTCAGGAGCCATACATGCTATATTCATACAGGTAGGGTCACATGACCCAACACTCAAATCATACAATCATACAAGCACATGCGGAAGCAAAGTATGTCTGATCAGAGACTCTAGAAAGAAAAGAAAGCTTGTTGGAGCCTTTCTATCTACAATGGCCCTTCACAAGTCTTAGATAGCCACACGGGTGGCTAGCTTACTAAATCGAAGTCAACATCTACATAGAATCCGTCGGAGGGGTAGTATAGTCCTCTGAAAAATATTGATTAAGCAAACATGAGTACAAAGTACTCAGCAAGTCTTACTACAGAATCCTATCATACATGCACATTCTCAAGAAGGAAGTGGAGTTATTTGCAGCAAGCCAGCTTTGACTCTTGGCTAAGCTATCCTCGTGACACACTTTGTAAAGCATTTTTATGTATTGCAGTCCACTAATCACCATCACAATACTCCACCGTGGATCCTCTCTCGTCATCCAGAGAGATCCACGATACTCCACTTATCTTGAGGCTTTTAGTAGTATCCATTTACTTGTCTATGAACTGATATAGGTAACGAAGTCCTTCTCGTGGACGGCTATTGAATAGATCATATTTAACCTGCGGTATACTTCTTCACGGTCTCACCACATAGTCGACCGAGGTTTCCATACAGCCCCTAGCGATGTGTCACGGGGTTTCGAAGATATAAGCGGGCTTTTCAATTTTTACCGACCTGATTGCCTACCGCCTTCAACTTCCACCCCTAAGGTCAGCGTTAAATGTGACCCCCCACATGCTACAAACACGAAACTACTTGCAACTCGGGACTATGAGCAGGGTGGTTAAGAAGCCGGAGAAGTCAATTAAGGATCCCAATGTGTGGTAGTAGCTAGTTCATGGATCACAAACACAGATCTCAGTTCTTAAGTTCGGCTTCAATGAAACAACCCACCATGTACTCCTACATGGCCTCTCATCGATACCTTTACCAAATCGTGTTCAACACTTTCACTCTCGAACCAACACAACCTTTCACTCCAGTTCATCATCCCGATGAGCCAGACGACACAACTCTAAGCATAGCAAGCATAGCATGGTAGGAATCACAAACATGGCTCAATCAACTCCTACACATACTAGTGGGTTTCATCTAATTCTTGTGGCAATGACAGGTCATGCAAAGTGGGTTCAACTACCGCCACACAACAGGTTGAATCGCGTTGTCTTAATGCGATGTGAGGCGAAGCGAGAACATGGGTTTGTATCGGAATGATCAATGAATTGCTTGCTGATGGGCTGGGTGAAGAACTGCCCTTAGGATGGGTGTCGAGGTTATCTTGAGGAGAACCTATCATAAAACACACGAAATAAACATACAAACAATATGCAACAATATGATGCATGCTATGACATGTATGGATGTGTGTTGGCCTAATGCAAGTTGAAGGAGCAGGATGAACTCATTTGAATCAAAGGTTCAAATGATAGCTCATTGAGTTAGTCCTAATGGTGCAATATCAATCTGGTTATTCAGCATAGTTAACTTGTTTTAACATGCATGAAACCTGTACCAATGGATAGAGTGTATTTTCTGATAATTTTTATATAAATCTTTGCATTTGGAGTTATAGAATAAAGTTATAAGCATTTGAAATTTGAATTATATTCTGGAATTTATTATATAAAAATAATTCCAGAATTTGAATTCGTCGTCGCATAATTGACATGGCGTCGAGGTCAGCAGGGTGTCGGGTCAAACTGACCGATGGGACCCGCATGTCAGAGTTATTTAACTAATTAATTAATTAGAACTAATCCTAATTAGTTAACAGGGGTCCTGTCATTGACTCAGAAAGTCAGCAGGGCCTGATGGGTGGTCGAGGTCAACTCACGGCGTCTAGCCTTGGCGAGCCGAGCCTTGGCAGGAAGTGCTTGCACTTTCGGGCACAAATGGGCGCAGGGCACCTCGTGAAGCTGGAGGTGAGCGCGGTGTTTGGTGAGGTCAGTTGGGTTAGGGGTGGCGGAGGGCGCCCGGCGACAGAGTCGAGGCGGCGGCGAGGCTCGACCATCGAGCAGTTGGGGTTAGAGGGCTCGGCGGGGAAGTGCATAGTTAGGCCCGTTGAGGCGTGGTGAGTGTGATGGGCAGTGGCGTGGCGTTAGGTGGCGAACCTGTCGGCGACGAGCTCATGGCGGTGGAGTTCGGAGTGTCGGCGTCGCTCGTGGTGGTGCGAGGAAGAGAATGGAGGGATGGAAGGTAGCAGGCTGGTGAACTGTGGAAACCTCGTGGGGTGGTCGATGCGGCGGCAGCGATGGGATCTCCGGCCTCGAGCTGGTCGAGTCGGTGTAGTGGCCTCGGTGCTTAAGCGAGTGGGGAACAGCTAGCTAAGTAATGGTGCGGCGAGCTGCTGGACATGGTGGGGAGGCGTGGGCGGCGGGGGCACAGCGTCGTGTGGCAGCGTCGGCGATGGCGTCGGCCAGTTGGGGAAGCGAGAGAGAGAGGCGGGGAAAATGGGGTGTCCGGGGTCGGGCGGCAGCGTGGTCGTCGAGCGGCGGCAGCGAAGAGCGAGGCGGCGGCCAGCTGCGTGGCGGCCCTAGCTCGCCAGCCGGCACCGAGCTGCTGCTGGCCGAGCCAAGCAGCTTCGGCTGGCGGTCTTGGGCTGGGCAGCCGGTGGGCGACGTGAGCTGACAGTGAGATTTTCCTTTTTTAGTCTTTTCTATTTTCTGCAACTTTGTTAGGGTTTTAAAAATACCAAAACTATTTTAAAATTACCAAAATGCTCCTGGTCACTTGTTGGAATATTCCCAACATGAAACATTTAGTTTGACAATTTTGAACATTTAAAATATTTTCATAATTTGAAATGCTCATTTCAAAAACTTGTGGATTAATTCTAGAACCCTTAGGTGACCTAGAAAATGGTGCACCTCCTTTGACATGGGTTCTGAACCCAAACAAAGAGATGAGCATTTTGAAGGGCATTTGATTCATTGAAATAAATTTTAGTAAACCCTAGTTCTTTTAAGGGGGGTGTTAGGGTTTCACCTTCCCATTTCAAATTCAAATGAAATTTAAACATGATGCACACCCTAATGCATGGTCTATACGGGATGTGACAACTCACCCCCACTCAAAAGAATCTCGTCGAGATTTAGGATCTGTTCGAAAAAGGTGGGATACTCAAGTCGAAGGCGATCCTCCCTTTCCCAAGTTGCTTCTTGCTCGGAATGGTTTGACCATTGAACCTTTAGAAACTTGATATTCCGGCGTGGTGAATGCGCTCGGTTTGATCGAAATCTGAGCGGGATATTCTCGATAGGTGAGGTTATCTTGGAGATCAAGCGTTTGGTCCTCCCACGGATAGGATCCGAGAGCAACGCTGAGTTGGGAAGCGTGGAAGACATCATGGACCTTGGAAGATCGGTAGTTCAAGGTGAGCAACTTCCCTCGTTTGGCAAGAATGCGAAAGGGTCCAATGTAACGAGGCCAACTTGCCTTTGATACGAATCGATGGGTTCCCTTCAAAGGTAACGAAGTAAGCCTTCTCGCCAATTTCATAAGCCATAGGCTTATGCTTGCGATCATATTGGCTCTTTTGGCGAGATTGGGCTGTTTTCAATTTCTCACGAATGCGAACCTGCTCTTACGCTTCTGAATCATATCCGGGCGAGTTGTCTCTCGGTTTCGACCAGTTAAGGCGTTCGACATTTCCGTCCATAAGAACTTGAAGGGCTTTGCCTGGCTGATAACTATTGTTATAAGCGAACTTCGGCGAATGGAAGGCATTTCTCCCAATTCATGCGAAGAGATGTGAAGCTCGAAGCATATCCTCTAGGATTTGATTGACTCGTTCTACTTGACCACTTGATTGGGGATGGAAGCGGTGCTAAAGGAGGCGAGTTCCCATAGCGTTTGGAAACTTTCCCAAAATCGAGAGGTGAAGAAGACTCCGGTCGGAGTTAATCTCTAATGGAACACCGAAGAGACACTATTAGAGATGTACAAATCAGCTAGGCGGCTAGCGGTTATACTCTCTGAACAGGTAGGAAGTGGGCTACTTTGGAAGGCGATCAACAACAACGAAGATAGTTATTCCCTCTCTTGGTCTGGAAACCCGGTGAAATCCATACCGATTTTATCCCATTTCCATTCAGGAATTTCCAAAGGTTGAAGGTACCGGGCCGTTGATGCTCTGCTTTAACTCGACGACGGGCGTCGCGATTAGCAATGTATTGACGATTTCTCTCTTCATCCTAGTCCACCAAAACCTGGCGTAGATCTTGATACATTTAGTACTACCAGGATGAATGGTGAGAGGAGAGTCATGAGCTTCCTGGATCAATTGCCGTAGCTGTTGTTTCTTGGGAACCACTAAGCGGTTTCAAAGACAACACCTTGTTCATCTATGGAGAAACATTTAGCAGCTCCGCTAGCGATGTTCTCCTTGATCAAGATATCCCTCTATCATCTTCTTTGAGCAGCTATGATTCGATCCGTGAGGTCAGGTTTATACCCGGGTGGAAAGGAATCCTCGAGGAACAATGTGAAGATTAAGCTTACGAAATTCCTCGTGGAGAATGGTTGACTTTGTTGTAACATCAGATTGTTACAATAAGATTTGCGACTTAGTCGTCAGCCATGACATTAGCTTTGCAGGGTGTAGGATATTCCTAAGTCGAAATCTGTAATCAACTCGACCGCGTCTTTGCTGAGATTCAAATCCGGTTGGGTGAAGATATATTTCAGACTTTGGTGATCGGTGTAGATTTCTAGCGATTAAGAGTAATGTCGCCAGGTTTTGAGTGCATGAACCTTTGCTGCAAGCTCTAGATGCGTGTGTGGGATAGTTATCCTCATGTGGGCCTTAGCGTAAAGCGTAGGCAATCACATGCGATCTTGCATGAGTATGCAACCTAGTCCTTGTCATGGCGTCGCAATAGATAATAAAGTCCTTAGAAATCTGGTGGAACAAATGCAGGGAGCAGATGTCGAGGCGTCTTTTCAGTTCTAATGATCTCGCCTTAGCGTCCATTGAACTTCTTATCTTTCTTGAGGAGTTGGTTAGAGGTTTAGCAACTTTAGAAATTCTCGTGAGCGGCAATAGCTTCGCTAAGCAGAAACTCGAACTTGACCGATTGGTGGAGTCCAATCAGGGCGGCTTGAACTATCGGGATTGACAGCAATACCCTTACGGAGATTACATGTCCTAGATAGGTCACCGGTAACCAGAATTCACATTTAGAGAATTTGGCATAAAGGGTGCTCTCGAGTTTCATCAATACTAGCCTTAGGTGGCATGTTCTTCCTCATTCTTGGAGTAGATGAGTATATCATCGAGGTATACCACGAATTTATCCAAATACTCCATGAAGATTGAGTTCATTAACGAGAGAAGGTGGCTGGAGCATTGGTTAATCCGAAGGACATGACGGTGTACTCGTATTGGCCATAACAGTGACAAAGGCCGTTTTAGGAATGTCCCGTTCTTGATTTTGATTTGATGGTAGCCCAACCTCAAATCCATCTTGGAAAGGCTGAGGATCCGGCGAGCTGATCATACAGGTCGTTGATCTGGGGAAGATACTTGTTCTTGATAGTGACCAAATTGACGGTCGGTAATCTACAACCATCCGATCCGTACCATCCTTCTTCTTGGCGAAGAGGGCGGGGCAAGCCCATGGAGATGAACTAGGACGGATGAAACCTTTTGCAAGGACTCATCGAGTTGTTTCTTAAGTTCAGCTAGTTCTGGGGTGCCATCTTATAAGGTCTTCTAGAGATTGGGGCGGTTCGGGAATAAGATCTATCACGAACTCGACATCCACATCGGTGGAACACTGGCAGTTCTTCGGGAAAGACATCCGGAAATCACGGACTACGGAATATCTTGAGTCTGGAAGAGGTTGGCATTTAAGGAGTAAATGGCGCTTAGACACTCGGGTTAAAACATCCTTTGTTTTGCCGAAGGATGAAATAAGTTGAGCAGTTCTAGTAGAGCAATCAATCTTAGCATAATGGGCGACATCCGTCCATACCCAAGATGATGTTTATGTCCGAGGACTTGAGAGCTATTAGAGATGCAAAAGACTAATCATCGACAAGAATTTCATTCCATGACTTATTCTAGAGGTTTGCCATCTAGAACCAGGAGTTTAATTTCCATGGAGGTAGGCATGTCACAGAATGTGGTGTTGAGCATAGCTCTCGAAATAAATGAATGAGATGCTCGGTATCAAAAAACGATTGCGGATGGCAATTAACAAGCGTGCCGAGGGGCGGCGTTGGGATCCTCATAGGTTTCTTGGCGAGACATAGTTGACATGGCCCGGCGGTGGCAACTGGCTTATGGGGCACCTTTCTGCTGGCTTGCGGCCCATGACTTTCGGCTTGATTGGGGTTGTTAGGGGACACTCTCGAATATAGTGGCCCGTCTCTCACATTTGAAGCAAGTGATCACATTTGGCCGTGGAGCAACATTGCGATTGGACCTCCATAAGTCTTGGGTGGAAAATCTCTTGGTTGGGCGGCGCCTCGAAGGATGGCCTCGGGGTGTACAGGTGGTAGAGCCGTATTTGGACCCAAACCACGGGATCGAGCGGATGGCGATCGAATCACGGATGTGCTTCGTGAAGCCTCGAAATCAGTGCTTGATCTCGTGATAGCCTTATTGACTAACCGGGAAGAGGTACACTCATGCGAGCGGAGATCTCGGTAGCTCGAGGCTAAGTCCCTTGCGGACCTCGCCTGCTTCTTAGCATCGGTAGAAACTTCTTGGGAGCATAACGTGCTAACCTCCCAAATTCACGGTGTAGGCATCCTTTGTCGACCTGCCTTGGGTGAAGCTGCAAAATTCCTCACGTTTGCGGTCCATAAGATAACGGAATATGGTGCTCACGGAAGCTGAATTCATCCCAAGTTGTAACTTGTCCAGCGGACGCATAGCCTCATAATTTTCCCACGGTAGCGGGGCCTTCCGGATGATAGGCGGCAAAGGTAACCTTGTCGGCCTCGTACGTTGGCGGAGCGCAGCTTGTGTGGATCTGCGGAGCCAATCATCTGCGTCGAGGGCTCGGCGGAACATTTGAATTTTGGAGGATATAGCTTGCGAAATCATTGAGTGAAACCCCATCGTTTCTTGGCTGGCGTGCTGTGTTTTGTTCAATCCGCTCCAATAAGCGGTTGGTTTAGCTTATGCGTTACGCTTCGGCATCACCTCGGCCAAAGATGGCGGTTCGGCAGATTCACATTTCGGCTGCGGCTTCTCCACTGCTGGAGACAGAGGAGTATTTGAGTGTTGACCATCACAGGAGACAAAGCAAAGGTTTAAACCAGGATGGCAGAATTTAACAAGGAAGTGCGGAGGTAATGGACAGCATGGAATGCAAAGATGTTCATCCGTATGACATGGTAATATAAACTGCCATATATATATATACCATCGGTCATACACACCATTCATAGTTTAGTACAAGCTGACGGAATACAACTATAAGGAAAGGCGTTACATCTCCGGAAGCATTCAACTCCTATACATTATTTTCTACACTTAGGAGCGATACACACTAAGTGGTATTCCACGAGTCACGCAGGGGCGGTGGAAACACAACTATTACCATACTAGGAATACTACTATCTCAGGAGCAGCTCCATAGTAGTCCTCATAAAGTCACCACCAACAGGAAGTGGAACATGATCGTAAAGCAGACAATCTGTGGGGCTGTGGACCATAAGGACTCGGATGTGGCCGTGGACCAACAAGCAGTGGGGCGAGGCCCACGAGAGGAGTGATGCCTCCAACCTCCGCCACTCCATGAAGTCAGGCAGACTTCGCCGCACGGTACAAGTCTCTCATGTCCATACATCCGGCTTGCAGCGGTGCAAACCTAGTCGAGTAGCCAGTGGTGAGCGGGCATTAAAGCTCCATCGCAAGGCCGGTTCTCCGGTCCTTGTCCTCCAACAACTTCGGTAGTAGTGCGAAGGTGAGTCCTCATGGGATGCATCGCTGTACAACCACGAAGGTAGCCATGCGCCCGGGAAGGATCTTGGCATATAAGCGGAAATCGGTGTTGCTCGACAAAGCAGTTACAGCTCGAATAATAGTCATCATGGAATAGGCTGCATCTTGTGCAGACATTCCAATAGTGATTCGAGCCCATAAACGATGAAGTGGCTCGGTAGCTCCGGGATAAGATGGATAAATCCGGACCGTGCATAGATATTGGCTTTGATTGAAATCCTGAACTGCTCCTCGGCGGTATATTCAGGATACCATCGATAACCAGCCTCAATCATCACCCTAACCAACATGGCGTGTGACCGCACATCAATGCAACGGTCGAGGCGAACCACTTGGTTACGGGAGCGGGTGGCCATCAAGCACAGCCATAATGCAAAGGCATTAGAATTTCTAGGGAAAATCGGGCAGCATAACATCTGTAAATGCTCAAATCAGATTTGAGACATTCAAAATCAGATTGCAAAACCACTCAACAACATCATATCAAGGTTACGGTTCAAATGATAGCATACTAAAATTTAGTAGCAGGCGAGGATGTAACCAACAATCCTATAAGTTACTACGGATTAGTAACACGTGAACACGATAGAGAGAAGAGCCTAGTCCTATACCCACGTCGAATGAGAGGATGACTCAGATCGGAGGGCATAAGGTAAAAAGTAAAAAAGCCTTCGTTCCCTCCACAATCAATTCCCCTACATATAACTAAAGCATTTCTAGACTCAACTTGACCAGTTTGGCTGAACCTACAGGCAGCCCTGCTCGATGCCAGCGCTGTCGGGACCCGATTCAAGTCACATCGACCTGTGGTAACACCTCATATCACTTGCGGCCTCACGCGGTATTCCCACAGTCGCCTTACCATGGCCGGGACCGTTTCGTCTTTTGGCTCACGTATATGATAGTGTCGCTAGCATCCACATGACAAAGAACCGGGCCGACATGGCTGATCGTGAACCAAGCGGCACTAACCTATGGGGACAGGCATACATGAAACACTTGAGCATATCGGTCATCAGCGTATGAACTCGGGCTGTAGCCTTTGGGCTATGAGACTCCGGTATCCCGGACTGTAGCAGCTAAGCAGGACTCAGTATCACCGCGTGACATTTCCCGAAGGAACGGACATAAGGAGCAAAATGAATCACATGCCGGCCCGATCAAGTGTCAAGCAGTAGTCTTTGGGCTAGCGAGACTCCAGTGAACCGGGCTGTGGCGGACTACTATCGCTCGAAGCACGAGACTACATTTCCCCATATGAGAGGCTGCCAGGATAAACAACTAGATTGTGGATCCCTCATACCAAGCATTTCAATCACCGCATATACCCGATATGAGTAAATACAACAAGGCATCACAACAAAACTCTACAACTCAAGTACTTTATTTAAGAGGCTCAGAGAGCCATACATAACATTCATACGGTGGGGTCACATGACCCAACACTCAAATCATACAATCATACAAGCATGCAGGAAGCAAAGTATATGCAGTCAGACTCTAGAAAGAAAGAAAGCATGGAGCCTTTCTATCTACAATGGCCCTTCACAAGTCTTAGATGCCACACAGGTGGCTAGCTTACTAAATCGAGTCAACATCTACATAGAATCCGTCGGAGGGTAGTATAGTCCTCTGAAAATATTGATTAAGCAAACATGAGTACAAAAGTACTCAGCAAGTCTTCTACGAATCCTATCATACATGCACATTCTCAAGAAGGAAGTGGAGTTATTTGCAGCAAGCCAGCTTTGACTCTTGGCTAAGCTATCTCGTGACACACTTTGTAAAGCATTTTGTCGTTACAGGTCCACTAATCACCATCACAATACTCCACGTGGATCCTCTCTCGTCATCCCGAGACCATCCACGATACTCACACTTATCTTGAGGCTTTTAGTAGTATCCATTTACTTGTCTATGAGCGATATAGGTAACCGAGAAGTCCTTCTCCGTGGACACGGCTATTGAATAGATCATATTTAACCTGCGGGGTATACTTCTTCACACGCTCTCACCACTTATAAATCGTTTACGACATGTACTCGACAACCTTCAGCGGAAGCAAGCGTGGGTGTCGGCACAGCCTACCTAAACACTCAAGTCCCTAGTCGGTTTATCGCCTATTCGGGTTCCATCCATGGGAGTCGGCCGGTTTCCCTAGCCCGAGCGATGTGTGCGGGGTTCGAGATACCAAGCGGGCACTTTCGGTACCGCAGACCCACGGTGCCTACCGCCTACAACCCACCCCTAAGGTCAGCGTTAAATGCGGCCCCTGACATACTACAAACACGAAACTACTTGCAACTCCGGACTATGAGCGGGGTGGTTAAGAAGCGAGAGAATTGGTTAAGGATCCCAATGTGTGGTAGTAGCTGTTCATGGATCACAAACACAGATCTCAGTTCTTAAGTTCGGCTTCAATGAAACAACCCCATGTACTCATGGCCTCTCATCGATACCTTTACCAAATCGTGTTCAACACTTTCACTCTCGAACCAACACAACCTTTCCTCCAGTTCATCATCCCGATGAGCCAGACTGACACAACTCTAAGCATAGCAAGCATAGCATGGTAGGAATCACAAACATGGCTCAATCAACTCCTACACATACTAGTGGGTTTCATCTAATTCTGTGGCAATGACAGGTCATGCAAAGGAAGTGGGTTCAACTACTTTGCAGTTGAATCGCGTTGTCTTAATGCGATGAAAGCGGCGAAGCGAGAACATGGGTTTGTGGAATGATCAATGAATTGCTTGCTGATGGGCGGGGTAAGAACTGCCCTTGAGATGGGTAATCGAGGTTATCTTGAGGCAGAACCTATCATGAAAACACACGAAATAAACATACAAACAATATGCAACAATATGATGCATGCTATGACATGGCAATATGGATGTGTGTTGGCCTAATGCAAGTTGAAGGACAGGGATGAACTCATTTGAATCAAAGGTTCAAATGATCATCAGAGTTAGTCCTAATGGTGCAATATCTTAATCTGGTTATTCAGCATAGTTAACTTGTTTTAACATGCATGAAACCTACCAATGGATAGAGTGTATTTTTCTGATAATTTTCATATATAAATCTTTGCATTTGGAGTTATAGAATAAAAGTTATAAGCATTTGAAATTTGAATTATATTGGAATTTATTATATAAAAATAATTCCAGAATTTGAATTAATCTTGTCGGCATGAGGTCAACATGGCGTCAGGGTCCAGGAGTCGTCCAGGTCAAACTGACCAGTGGGACCCGCATGTCGGAGTTAGTTTAACTAATTAACAATTAGAACTAATCCTAATTAGTTAACGAGAGGTCCACATCATTGACTCGAGAAGTCAGGGGCCAGTCGGTGGTCGATGGTCAACTCACGGCGTCTAGCAGGCCAGGAACCAGCAGCAATGAACAAGTGCTTTTGCACTTTCGGGCACAAATGGGCCTGAGGAGCACCTCGTGAAGCTGGAGGTGAGCAGCGGTGTTTGAGTAAGTCGATTAGGTTGGGGTGGCGGGTGGGCGCCGTGACGAATCGAGCGGCCGGGGCTCGGCCATCGGCAGTTTGGGTTAGAGGGCTCGGGCCTTGGGAAGTGCATAGTTAGGCCCGTTGGGCGTGGTGAGTGTGATGGGCGGTGGCGTGGCGTTAGGTGGCGGAGCCTCGTCGTGACGAGCTCCGGCGGTGGAGTTCGGGTGATCGGCGTGCGCTTCGTTGTGGTGCGAGGAAGAGAATGGAGGATGGAAGGTAGCAGGCTCACGGTGAACTGTGGAGAGCTCCGTCGAGGTCAGGCGATCGTCTGCGGCGGCAGCGATGGGATCTCCAGCGGCCTCGGCTCGGTCGAGTCGGTGTAGTGGCCTCGGTGCTTAAGCGAGAGAACTTGGCTAGCTAGAGGTAATGGGGTGCGGCGGAGCTGCTGGACATAGTGGAGGCGTGGGCGGCGGAGGCCTGGCGTCGTGATGTGGCGTCGGCGATGGCGTCGGCGAGTTAGAAGCGAGAGAGAAGGCGAGAAAATGGGGTGTCCGAGGTGGGCGGCACGCGTGGAGTCGTCCGGCGGCGAAGAGCGAAGCGAGGCGGCGACCAGCGTGGCGCGCCCTTCATGGCCCGACACCGGAGCTACTGCTGGAGCCAAACAGCTGTTGGCGGCTGCTGGGCTGGGCAGCGGTGGGCGAGGCGTGAGCTGACAGTAAGGATTTCCTTTTTTAGTCTTTTCTATTTTACTGCAACTTTGTTAGGGTTTTAAAAATACCAAAACTTTTAAAAATTACCAAAATGCTCCTGGTCACTTGTTGGAATATTCCCAACATGAAACATTTTAGTTTGACAATTTTTGAACATTTAAAATATTTTCATAATTTGAAATGCTCATTTCAAAAACTTGTGGATTAATTCTAGAACCCTTAGGTGACCTAGAAAATGGTGCACCTCTTTGACATGGGTTCGAACCCAAAAAAGAGGATGAGCATTTTGAAGGGCATTTCAGTTCATTGAAATAAATTTTAGTAAACCTAGTTCTTTTAAGGGGGTGTTACAGGGTTTCTGCCTTCCCATTTCAAATTCAAATGAAATTTAAACATGATGCACACCTAATGCATGGTCTATCTGGGATGTGACAATAGTATACTAATTTTGTATCCATGGATTCTTGGCGCCATGAATAAGCGTCTAAAAAGCAGTAGGTACACATGTATGGGTATACAACATACGTCGCGTTAAGTAGCACCCAGACAGTCGAATCCGATTACGGCATGCTGCTCTCGAATGGAGCCAGCGTGTCATAATGCGTTCGCACACACATGTGGGATGGCAGGTGAGAATCGACCATAAGCCTCCCGGGCCCATAAGTGGGTGACAATAGAAGAGGAGGCGGCGATAGTACTAGAGAAGTGTTATACTACGTTGGTGCCTGACAGAAACGAGACCCTGTGAGGCTGTTCTTCCTTGTATTATTCATCACCATCTGCCCAAGGGCAATCCACCACACCACAAACTAGGTAGAATTATTACACCACAATGGTGGCCAACTGATATAAACCTTAATGTCTCTTGTGCTGTTCCTTTTCATAACCAGATCCTAGCGGCCGGGGTCTTGAGAGTAGGTAGAGAATAAATCTCCAGCGCGCACCCAGTGTTGAACCTAGAGGTCTGCGGAACCGAAATCCGACATTTGGTCGCCGGTAGAAGTGCGCGGGTAAATCTTCGCCGCCATGTTCTCCGCCGACCATCGCATCATATGCGGCGCTTCGTCGGGCCCAGCGCCAGCGCCGAGCGTTCGCTTCCGTCGCGAGCGGCTCGTCGGCGGCGCCTCGTCGTTCCCGTCGCTTACCATCAGCGCCGCCCACGGCGGCGAGAACAAGCAACAAGCATCGTCTTAGCATCGTCCGTGAGGCAAACTGCGCCGCTATACCCTCTCGCCCAGCTGGTTCTTAAGTCTCGCGTTCCGGCCTTTCGAGACTCGAGCTGCGCTCATCGCGACAAGCGAGCTCTGCGCTACGCCCGATCGACAACGTCTCTGAAAGTGGCTCGACCACGTCGCGAGCAAAAGTCATCACTTAGTCACTCATACTACAACAAGGTTGGCTATACGGTTGGCTATAAGTGTACTTTTTTACTCCTCTCTATCTCTTTTTCAGATCTTTCCGTCCTATATTATAAGAACGCTTTTGACACTAGTGTAGTGCCAAAACGTTCTTATATTATGGGACACAGAGTACTAGTATTTATTGCATTTGCCAAGGAGTGACCTCTTCCAATGAAATGGTGTTGCTAAGTTTGCTTCATTTAATTAGCTATAGACTTAGGCTGGTTGTAATGGGAAGTATCATATACTAATATCATGCATATGATACAAGTGTATGACACTATCAGTACTACCTCCCTAATGCATATATATATGATACTAGTATATGATACTATGCATTAGGAGGTAGTACTTGATATAATTAGCTATAGACTCAGTTGGTTGTAATGGGAAGTATCATATACTAATATCATACATATGATACTAGTGTACTACCTCCCTAATACATACTATCATATACTAGTATCATGTAGTACTTTATTTATTACCATGCATGACACATAGTAGTATAGTATTTATTATGATATAGTATCATGATATGATACTCAACCCTCTTTTTCTTCATTTAATTTTATGACACCTCATCAAAATTGCCTAGTTGACATGCATGATACTAGCTATGATACTACCATTACAACTAGCCTCAAAATTGTCTTTTCACCTAGGTACACGCGCTTAGCACCGTTTCTTCCTTGGGTCACCAAACTAGTCTCTCTCTTCTTGATTAACTTGCCACATCAGACTTTATGACTATATGGCAAGCTTAAGCACCTGTAGGAGCAAGTAAGTACAATAGTGCGCTTTACATGGCATTTTTGCATATGTGGAGGAAAAAGAGGCAAGGAAAAAGTGGAGAAGTGGGCTCTCATGCAAGAGCCAGCCTCTACTACTACATGGTGGAGCATTGGGAGAGGCACCTGTATGGACGTGGCCAGGAATCGGGAGACTCACGCCGGTTGTAGCGCCGTAGTTAACATGATAATGTCAAGTCAAATCACGGGGCCCCACCTGTCCAAAGAAGAATCGCTGTCAAATCACACAGCCTCTACATTTGCAAGAGCCTACTCCTCGCCTTCTCGCTCTGTCGAACTGACTAGGCGGAACTGTCCCGCCGCCTACCGAGCAGGAAAAGCCCCGCCCTCGACTTTTATATAGTATATAGTTGTCAGGACCCCGATTCCAAGTCACATCGATCCAGCTGGTAACACCTCATATCACTTTTGCGCCTCACGCACGGTATTCCCACGGTGTCGCTTACCATGGCCCGGGACCGCTTATGCGCTTTTTGGCTCACGATATGATGGTGTCGCTAGCATCCACATGACAAAGAACCCGGCCGACATGGCTAGTCGTGAACCCAAAGCGGCACTAACCTATGGGGACAGGCATACATGAAACACTTCGAGCATGTCGGTCATCAACGATGAACTCGGGCTGTAGCACTGGCTAACAGACTCCGTATCCCGGCTGTAGCAGTGCTAGGCAGACTCCAAGTATCACCGCTGACATTTCAAGGGATGTATATAGGAACGAAATGAATCACATGCCGCCACCAAGTGTCCAAGCAGAGTGTCAAGGTTAGCAGGACTCGTGAACCGGTCAGAAGCGGACTACTATCGCCGTAAGCACGAGACTACATTTCCCCATATGAGAGGCTGCCAAGGATAAACAACTAGATGGTCGGATCCCACTCATACCAAGCATTTCAATCATACAAGCATTATGCCCGATATGAGTAAATACAACAAGGCATCACAACAAAACTCTACAACTCAAGTACTTTATTTAAGAGGCTCCGAGGAGCCATACATAACACATTCATACAGGTAGGGTCACATGACCCAACACTCAAGTCATACAATCATACAAGCACATGCGAAGCAAATTATGTCCGGGTACAGACTCTAGAAAGAAAGAAAGCTTGATGGAGCCTTTCTATCTACAATGGCCCTTCACAAGTCTTAGATCGCCACCGGTGGCTAGCTTACTCGTCAAGTCAACATCTACATAGAATCCGCCGGAGGGGTAGTATAGTCCTCTGAAAAATATTGATTACAAACATGAGTACAAAAGTACTCAAAGAAGTCTTACCACGTAATCCTATCATACATGCACATTCTCAAGAAGGAAGTGGAGTTATTTGCAGCAAGCCAGCTTTGACTCTTGGCTAAGCTATCCCACGTGACACACTTGTAAAGCATTTTGTCGCATACGAGTCCACTATTCACCATCACAATACTCCACCGTGGATCCTCTCTCGTCATCCCCGAGAGGGCCATCCACGATACTCACACTTATCTTGAGGCTTTTAGTAGTATCCATTTACTTGTCTATGAACTGATATAGGTAACCCAGAAGTCCTTCTCCGTGGACACGGCTATTCAATAGATCATATTTAACCCTGCAGGGTATACTTCTTCACACACGCTCACCACTTATCGCCGCTTACACGACATGTACTCGCAACCTTCAAGCGGAAGCCCAACGTGGGTGTCGGCCACAGCCTACCTAAACACTCAAGTCCCTAGTCCAGGTTTATCGCCTATTCGGTTCCATCCGCAGGAGTCCGCCGAGGTTTCCCATACAGCCCCGAACGATGTGTGCAGGGTTCCCGAGATACCAAACGGGCACTCGGTACACCGCCACGGTGCCTACCGCAACACAACCCACCCCTAAGGTCAGCTATGCATGCGCCCCAAAGATGCTACAAACACCGTAAACTACTTGCAACTCCCGGACTATGAACAGGGTGGTTAAGAAGCCGAGAGGGTCAATTATGGATCCCAATGTGGTAGTAATAGTTCATGGATCACAAACACAGATCTCAGTTCTTAAGTTCGGCTTCAATGAAACAACCCACCATGTACTCCTACATGGCCTCTCATCGATACCTTTACCAAATCGTGTTCAACACTTTCACTCTCGAACCAACACAACCTTTCACTCCAGTTCATCATCCCGATGAGCCGACCTGACACAACTCTAAGCATAGCAAGCATAGCATGGTAGGAATCACAAACATGGCTCAATCAACTCCTACACATACTAGTGGGTTTCATCTAGTTATCGTGGCAATGACAGTCATGCAAAGGAAGTGGGTTCAACTACCGCAGCACACAACAGCTTGAATCGCGTTGTCTTAATGCAGAAACGAGAGCGTAGCGAGAACATGGGTTTGTATCGAATGATCAATGAATTGCTTGCCCGATGGAACTGGGTAGAGAACTGCCCTTCGATGGGTAATCGAGGTTATCTTCGGGCAGAACCTATCATGAAAACACACCAAATAAACATACAAACAATATGCAACAATATGATGCATGCTATGACATGGCAATATGGATGTGTGTTGGCCTAATGCAAGTTGAAGGGACAGGGGATGAACTCATTTGAATCAAAGGTTCAAATGATAGCTCATTTGAGTTAGGCCTAATGGTGCAATATCTTAATCTGGTTATTCAGCATAGTTAACTTGTTTTAACATGCATGAAACCTGTACCAATGGATAGAGTGTATTTTTCTGATAATTTTTCATATATAAATCTTTGCATTTGGAGTTATAGAATAAAAGTTATAAGCATTTGAAATTTGAATTATATTCTGAATTTATTATATAAAAATAAATCCAGAATTTGAATTAATGCGCCAAGATGAGGTCAAGATGACGTCAGGGTCAACGGGTCGTCCAGGTCAAACTGACCAGTGGGACCCGCATGTCGTGGTTAGTTTAAACTAATTAACTTAATTAGAACTAATCCTAATTAGTTAACCGGGGTCCACTGCCATTGACTCGAGAGTCAACAGGCCCACTACCGGTGGTCGCGGTCAACTCGCTGGCGCTCAGTCACCGGGCGAGGCCAAAGGCGCGGAGCAAAGTGCTTTTGCACTTTCCGGCACCAAATGGAGCGCTGGGAGCACCTACGTGAAGCTGGAGGTGAGCCGCGTGTTTGTGGGGGTCGGCTAGGGTTAGGGGTGGCGGAGGGCGCCGGCGACGAGTCGGGCGGCGGCGGGCTCGCCATCGACGAGTTTGGGGTTAGAGGGCTCGGCGAGGCGCGGAAGTGCATAGTTAGGCCTGCTGGGGCGTGGTGAGTGTGATGGACGCGTGGCATGGCCGTTAGGTGGCCGGAGCCTGTCGGCGACGAGCTCCGCGGGCGGGGGTTCGGTGATCGACGTGCGCCGTGGTGGTGCACGAGGAAGAGAATGGAGGGATGGAAAGGTAGCCAGCTCACGGTGAACCTGTGGAGAGCCTCGCTGGGTCGGGCGGTCTCGATGCGGCGGCGACGGCGATGGGGATCTCCGGCGGCCTCGAGCTCGGTCGAGGTCGGTGTAGTGGCCTCGGGTGCTTAGAGCGAGTGGGGCTTGGCTAGCTAGAGGTAATGGGGTGCGCGGAGCTGCTGGACATGGTGGGGAGGAGCGTGGACGGCGGGAGCACGGCGCCGACGGTGGCGCGGCCGATGATGGCGCCGGCCAGGTTGGGGAGAGCGAGAGAGAGAGGCAGGGGAAAATGGGGTGTCCAGGGGTCGGGCGACGACGCTGGGTCGCCCCGGCGGCGAAGCGGGCGAGGGCGGGCAGTGGCGGCGGCCAGCTGCGTGGCGCGCCAAGGCCGCCGGGTGTCAAGATTAGTTGCTCTGCTCAAGCCGAGCCAAGCAGCCATGGCTGGTCAGGCTGGGCCGGCCCAGGGGCGGGCGCGGCGCATGTGTAAGGATTTCCTTTTTTAGTCTTTTTCTATTTTCTGCAACTTTGTTAGGGTTTTTAAAAATACCAAAACTATTTTAAAAATTACCAAAATGCTCCTGGTCACTTGTTGGAATATTCCCAACATGAAACATTTTAGTTTGAAAATTTTTGAACATTTAAAATATTTTTCATAATTTGAAATGCTCATTTCAAAAACTTGTGGATTAATTCTAGAACCCTTAGGTGACCTAGAAAATGGTGCACCTCCTTTGACATGGGTTCTGAACCCAAACAAAGAGGATGAGCATTTTGAAGGGCATTTCGGATTCATTGAAATAAATTTTAGTAAACCCTAGTTGTTTTAAGGGGGGTGTTCTGGGTTTCGCCTTCCCCATTTCAAATTCAAATGAAATTTAAACATGATGCACACCCTAATGCATGGTCTATCCGGGATGTGACAACTCACCCCACTCAAAAGAATCTCGCCCCGAGATTTAGGATCTGTTATGTAAAAAGGTGGGATACTCAAGTCGAAGACGATCCTCCCTTTCCCAAGTTGCTTCTTGCTCGGAATGGTTTGACCATTGAACCTTTAGAAACTTGATATTCCGACGCCGAGTGGTACGCTGCTTGGTCGAGAATACGAACGGGATATTCTCGATAGGTAAGGTTATCTTGGAGATCAAGCGCTTGTGGTCCACTCCACGGATAGGATCCGAGAAGCAACGCCTGAGTTGGGAAACGGGAAGACATCATGGACCTTGGAAAGATGCGGAGGTAGTTCCAATTGGTAGGCAACTTCCCTCGCTTGGCAAGAATGCGAAAGGGTCCAATGTAACGAGGAGCCAACTTGCCTTTGATATCAATCGATGGGTTCCTTCAAAGGAGTAACTCAAGATAAGCCTTCGCCAATTTCATAAGCCATAGGCTTATGCTTGCGGTCATATTGGCTCTTTTGACGAGATTGGGCTGTTTTCAATTTCACTAACAACGCGAACCTGCTCTTGTGCTTCCTGAATCATATCCGGCCAAAGAGTTGTCTCCCGGTTTCTCGACCAGCTGAGAGGCGCTCACATTTCCGCCCATAAAGAACTTCGAAGGGCTTTGCCCAAGCTGGCTTGATAACTATTGTTATAAGCTTAACTCGGTGAATGGAAGGCATTTCTCCCAATTCATGCCGAAAGAGATGACAGAAGCTCAAGCATATCCTCTAGGATTTGATTGACTCGCTCTACTTGACCACTTGATTGGGGATGGAAAGCGGTGCTAAAGGAGAGACGAAGTTCTATAGCGCTTGGAAACTTTCCCAAAATCGAGAGGTGAAAAGACTTCCACGGTCGGAGTTAATCTCTAATGGAATACCATGAAGAGACACTATTCGAGAGATGTACAAATCAGCTAGCTGGCTAGCGGTTATACTCTCACTAACAGGTAGGAAGTGGGCTACTTTGGAAGGACGATCAACAACAACGAAGATAGCGTTATTCCTCTCTTGGTCCTGGGAAACCCGTAATGAAGTCCATACCGATTTTATCCCATTTCCATTCAGGAATTTCCAAAGGTTGAAGGGTACCAAGAGGCCGTTGATGTTCGCTTGAACTCGACGACGACGCCGCAGCTTAGCAATGTATTGAGCGATTTCTCTCTTCATCCTAGTCCACCAAAACCTCCGCGAGATCTTGATACATTTTAGTACTACCAGATGAATGGTGAGAGGAGAGTCATGAGCTTCCTTAAGGATCAATTGTCGAGCTGTTGTTTCTTGGGAACCACTAAGCGGTTTTCAAAGAAGACAACACTGATCATCTATGGAGAAACATTTAGCAGCTCCGCTAGCGATGTTCTCCTTGATCCGAGATATCCTCTATCATACCGCCGAGCAGCTATGATTCGATCCGTGAGGTCAGGTTTCGCCACCGTGGTGGAAAGGAACTCGAGGAACAATGTGAAGATTAAGCTTACGAAATTCCTCGTGGAGAATTGGTTGACTTTGTTGTAACATCAGATTGTTACAATAAGATTTATGACTTAGTGCGCCAGCCATGACATTGGCTTTGCTCGGGTGTAAGATATTCCTAAGTCGAAATCTGTATCAACTCGACCCAACGCCTTTGCCTCGAGATTCAAACCGTTGGGTGAAGATATATTTCAGACTTTGGTGATCAGTAGATTTCACAACGATTACCCGTAAGGTAATGTCGCCAGGTTTTGAGTGCATGAACCATCGCTGCAAGCTCTAGATCGTGTGGGATAGTTATCCTCATGTGGACGAATCGTCGAGAAGCGTAGGCAATCACATGACGATCTTGCATGAGTATGCAACCTAGTCCTTGTCGCGAGGCGCCGCAATAGATAATAAAGTCCTTAGAGAAATCTGTGGAACAAGTACGGAGCAGATGTCAGCGCCTTTTCAGTTCCTCAAAGCTGATCTCGCATTGTGGCGCCCATTCAACTTCTTATCTTTCTTGAGGAGTTCGTTAGAGGTTTAGCAACTTTAGAGAAATTCTCGACGGCGGCGGCAATAGCTCGCTAAACCGAGGAAACTCCAACTTGCTTGACCGATTCAGTGGAGTCCAATCAAGGACGGCTTGAACTCGCCGGATTGACAGCAATACCCTTACCAGAGATTACATGTCCTAGATAGGTCACTTCGCAACCAGAATTCACATTTAGAGAATTTGGCATAAAGGCGGTGCTCTCAAGTTTCATCAATACTAGCCTTAGGTGTTCGCATGTTCTTCCTCATTCTTGAGTAGATGAGTATATCATCGAGGTATACCACGACTAATTTATCCAAGTACTCCATGAAGATTGAGTTCATTAACCGAGAGAAGGTGGCTGGAGCATTGGTTAATCCGGGACATGACGGTGTACTCAGATTGGCCATAACGAGTAACAAAGGCCGCTTTAGGAATGTCCCGTTTTTGATTTTGATTTGATGGTAGCCCAACCTCAAATCCATCTTGAAAAGATCGAGGATCCAGCGAGCTGATCATACTGTGTCGTTGATCCCGGGAGCGGATACTTGTTCTTGATAGTGACCAAATTGACAGGTCGGTAATCTACAACCATCCGATCCGTACCATCCTTCTTCTTGACGAAGAGGACGGGCAAGCCCATGGAGATGAACTAGGACGGATGAAACCTTTTGCAAGGACTCATCGAGTTGTTTCTTAAGTTCAGCTAGTTCTAGGGTGCCATCTTATAAGGTCTCCTAGAGATTGGGACGGTTCCGGAATAAGATCTATCACTTAACTCGACATCCCCGCTGTGGAACACCGGCAGTTCTTCCGAAAGACATCCGGAAATCACGGACTACCGGAATATCTTCGAGGTCCGGAAGAGGGTTGGCATTTATGAGTATAGTCTGGCGCTTAGACACTCGGGTTAAAACATCCACCGTTTTGCCCAAGGATGGGTAAGTTGAACAGTTCTAGTAGAGCAATCAATCTTAGCATAATGGGCTGACATCCACCCATACCCAAGATGATGTTTATGTCCGAGGACTTGAGAGCTATTAGAGATGCAAGAAAGACTAATCTGTCGACAAGAATTTCATTCCCATGACTTATTCTAGAGGTTTGCCATCTAGAACCAGGAGTTTGAATTTCCATGGAGGTAGGCATGTCACGAATGTGGTGTTGTGCAATCGAGCATAGCTCTCGTAAATAAATGAATGAGATGCTCCAAAGATCAAAAGAACAGTTGCCGGATGGCAATTAACAAGAAGCGCATCGAGGACGATGTTGGGATCCTCATAGGTTTCTTCAGCAGAGACATAGTTGACATGGCCACGAGCGTGGCAACCGGCTTAGCATAGGGCATCTTTCTGCTGGCTTGCCGCGCCAACAGACTTTCCAATTTTGATTGGGGTTGTTCTGGGACACTCTCAATATAGTGGCCCGCCTCTCCACATTTGAAGCAAGTGATCACATTTGGCCGTGGAGCAACATTAGCAGCTTGGACCTCCATAAGTCTTGGGTGGAAAATACGGTTGGTTGGGGCGAGGCGCCAAGGATGGCCTCGGGTGTACTGGGTGGTAGAGCCATTTGGAACCCAAACCCGCGCTTCGATCCAGAGCCGATGACGATCCGTAATCACGGATGTGCTTATGCGTGAAGCCTCAAATCAGTCTGCCTAGCCTCGGCGCCGATAGCCTTATTGACTAGCTTCGGAAAGAGGTACATTCATGCAGACGGAGATCTCGGCGTAGCTCGTGGCTAAGTCCTTACGGAACCTCGCCGCTTCTTAGCATCGGTAGAAACTTCTTCGAGCATAACGTGCTAACCTCCCAAATTCACGGTCAGAGGCATCCACCGTCACCGCCTTGGGTGAAACTGCAAAATTCTCACGCTTATGGTCCATAAGACCTTCTCGAATATGGTGCTCACGGAAGGCGGCACTCAATTCATCCTGTTGTAACTTGTCCAGCCGGACGATAGCCTCATAATTTTCCCACCGAGATCGGCAGGACCTTCCGATGATAGGCGGCAAAGGTAACCTTGTCAGCCTCAGCCACGCTATGCGGAACGCAGCTTGTGGTGGATATCGGAGCTAATCATCTGCGCCGAGAGGCTCGACGGAACATTTGAACTTTGGAGGATATAGCTTGACGAAATCATTGAGTGAAACCCCATCGCTTTCTTGGCTGGCGTGTGTGTTTTGTTCAATCCGCCCAATAAGCGGTTGGTTTCAAGCTTATTATGCTCGCTTCAAAGATCACCTCGCCAAAGATGGCGGTTGCGCAGATTCACATTTCGCTGCACTGGCTTCTCCCGCTCGAGCAGCAGGAGTATTTCGAGTGTTGACCATCCCGGGAGACAAAGCAAAGGTTTAAACCAGGATGGCAGAATTTAACAAGGAAGTGCGGAAGGTAATGGACAGCATGGAATGCAAAGATGTTCATCCGTATGACATGGTAATATAAACTGCCATATATATATATACCATCGGTCATATACACCATTCATAGTTTAGTACAAGCCCGACGGAGTACAACTATAAGGAAAGGCGTTACATCTCATCGAAGCATTCCAACTCCTATACATTATTTTTCTACACTTCCTAACGATACACACTAAGTCGTATTCCACGAGTCACGCAGACGGTGGAAACACAACTAGCACCATACTAGGAATACTACTACTATCTCGTGCAGCTCCATAGTAGTCCTCATAGAAGTCACCACCCAAGCTCGAAGTGGAACATGATCGTCCGAAATGCATAATCCTGTGGAGCCTGTGGACCATAAGGACTCGGATGTGGCCGTGGACCCACAAACGGTGGCGACGAGGCCCACGAGGAGGAGTGATGCCTCCAACCTCACGCCACTCCATGAAGTCCGCAGACTCGCCCGCACAGGTACAAGTCTCTCATGTCCATACATCCGCTTGCATGGCAGGTGCAAACCTAGTCGAGTAGCCCAAAGGGTCGAACGGGCATTAAACAGCTCCATACGCAAGGCCCGGTTCTCACGGTCCTTGTCCTCCAAAGAACTCAAGAGTGGTGCGAAGGAGTGAGTCTCATGGGAGGCATCGCTGTACAAACCTCAAGGTAGCCATGCGCCCGTGAAGAGATGCCGCATATAGCGGAAGTCGGTGTTGCTCAAAGAAGCGCTCTGCTCGAATAATAGTCATCATGGAATAGGCTGCATCTTGTACAGATATTCCAATAGTGATTCCGAGCCCATAAGAACAAAGAAGTGGCTCAAGAGTTCCGGATAAGATGGATAAACCGACCGTGCATAGATATTGGCTTTGATTGAAATCCTCGAACTGCTCCTCGACGGTATATTCAGGATACCATCGATAACCAGCCTCAATCATCACCCTAACCAACATGGCCGTGTGACCGCACACATCAATGCAACGAGTCAGCGAACCACTTGGTTCGGGAACGGTGGCCATCTGAAAGCACAGCCATAATGCAAAGGCATTAGAATTTCTAGGAAAATCGGGCAGCATAACATTCAGAATGCTCAAATCAGATTTGAGACATTCAAAATCAGATTTGCAAAACCACTCAACAACATCATATCAAGGTTCTGGTTCAAATGGTAGCATACTAAAATTTAGTAGCACCGAATCGAGGATGTAACCAACAATCCTATAAGTTACTACGAATAGTAACACGTGAACCTGATAGAGAGAAGAGAGCCTAGTCCTATACCCACGCCGAATGAGAAGAGGATGACTCAGATCGAGGGCATAAGGTAAAGAAGTAAAAGAGCCTTACGCTCCTCCCACAATCAATTCCCTACATATAACTAAAGCATTTCTAGACTCAACTTCACCAGTTTGGCTTAGCGAACCCACAGCAGCCCTGCTCGATGCCAACGCTGTCAGACCCCGATTCCAAGTCACATCGATCCAGCTGGTAACACCTCATATCACTTTGCGGCCTCACGCACGGTATTCCCACGGTGTCGCCTTACCATGGCCCGGGACCGCTTATGCCTTTTGGCTCACGATATGATAGTGTCGCTAGCATCCACATGACAAAGAACCCGGCCGACATGGCTAGTCGTGAACCCAAAGCGCACTAACCTATGGGGACAGGCATACATGAAACACTTCGAGCATGTCGGTCATCAACGATGAACTCGGCTGTAGCACTGGCTAACAGACTCCGTATCCCGGCTGTAGCAGGCTAGGCAGACTCCAAGTATCACCGCGGACATTTCAAGGGATGTATATAGGAACGAAATGAATCACATGCCGCCAGTCAAGTGTCCAAGCAGAGTGTCTGGGTTAGCAGACTCGTGAACCGGTCAGAAGCGGACTACTATCGCCGTAAGCACGAGACTACATTTCCCATATGAGAGGCTGCCAAGGATAAACAACTAGATTGTCGGATCCCACTCATACCAAGCATTTCAATCATACACGATTATGCCCGATATGAGTAAATACAACAAGGCATCACAACAAAACTCTACAACTCAAGTACTTTATTTAAGAGGCTCCGAGGAGCCATACATAACACATTCATACAGGTAGGGGTCACATGACCCAACACTCAAGTCATACAATCATACAAGCACATGCGGAAGCAAATTATGTCCGAGTACGACTCTAGAAAGAAAGAAAGCTTGATGGAGCCTTTCTATCTACAATGGCCCTTCACAAGTCTTAGATCGCCACCGGTGGCTAGCTTACTCGTCAAGTCAACATCTACATAGAATCTGGCTTGAGGGGTAGTATAGTCCTCTCAAAAATATTGATTACAAACATGAGTACAAAAGTACTCAAAGAAGTCTTACCACGTAATCCTATCATACATGCACATTCTCAAGAAGGAAGTGGAGTTATTTGCAGCAAGCCAGCTTTGACTCTTGGCTAAGCTATCCCACGTGACACACTTGTAAAGCATTTTGTCGCATACCCAGTCCACTATTCACCATCACAATACTCCACCGTGGATCCTCTCTCGTCATCCCCGAGAGGGCCATCCACGATACTCACACTTATCTTGAGGCTTTTAGTAGTATCCATTTACTTGTCTATGAACCGATATAGGTAACCCGAAGTCCTTCTCCGTGGACACGGCTATTCAATAGATCATATTTAACCCCGCAGGGTATACTTCTTCACACACGCTCACCACTTATCGTCGCATACACGACATGTACTCGCAACCTTCAAGCGAAGCCCAACGTGGTGTCGGCCACAGCCTACCTAAACACTCAAGTCCCTAGTCCAGGTTTATCGCCTATTCGGTTCCATCCGCAGGAGTCCGCCGAGGTTTCCCATACAGCCCCGAACGATGTGTGCAGGGTTCCCGAGATACCAAACGGGCACTCGGTACACCGCCACGGTGCCTACCGCAACACAACCCACCCCTAAGGTCAGCGCTATGCGGCGCCCCAAAGATGCTACAAACACCGTAAACTACTTGCAACTCCCGGACTATGAACAGGGTGGTTAAGAAGCCGAGAGGGTCAATTAAGGATCCCAATGTGTGGTAGTAACTAGTTCATGGATCACAAACACAGATCTCAGTTCTTAAGTTCGCTTCAATGAAACAACCCACCATGTACTCCTACATGGCCTCTCATCGATACCTTTACCAAATCGTGTTCAACACTTTCACTCGAACCAACACAACCTTTCACTCCAGCTCATCATCCCGATGAGCCGACTGACACAACTCTAAGCATAGCAAGCATAGCATGGTAGGAATCACAAACATGGCTCAATCAACTCCTACACATACTAGTGGGTTTCATCTAGTTATCGTGGCAATGACAGTCATGCAAAGGAAGTGGGTTCAACTACCGCAGCACACAACAGTTGAATCGCGTTGTCTTAATGCAGAAACGAGAGCGAAGCGAGAACATGGGTTTGTATCGAATGATCAATGAATTGCTTGCCCGATGGAACTGGGTAGAGAACTGCCTTCGATGGGTAATCGAGGTTATCTTCTAAGCGTAACCTATCATGAAAACACACCAAATAAACATACAAACAATATGCAACAATATGATGCATGCTATGACATGGCAATATGGATGTGTGTTGGCCTAATGCAAGTTGAAGGGACAGGGGATGAACTCATTTGAATCAAAGGTTCAAATGATAGCTCATTTGAGTTAGGCCTAATGGTGCAATATCTTAATCTGGTTATTCAGCATAGTTAACTTGTTTTAACATGCATGAAACCTGTACCAATGGATAGAGTGTATTTTTCTGATAATTTTTCATATATAAATCTTTGCTTTTGGAGTTATAGAATAAAAGTTATAAGCATTTGAAATTTGAATTATATTCTGAATTTATTATATAAAAATAAATCCAGAATTTGAATTAATGCGCCAAGATGAGGTCAAGATGACGTCAGGGTCAACGGGTCGCCCAGTCAAACTGACCAGTGGGACCCGCATGTCGTGGTTAGTTTAAACTAATTAACTTAATTAGAACTAATCCTAATTAGTTAACCGGGGTCCACCGCCATTGACTCGAGAGTCAACAGGCCCACTGGTCGGTGGTCGAGGTCAACTCGCTGGCGCTCAGCCACGGCAAGGCAGGCTGGCAAAGGCGGAGCAAAGTGCTTTTGCACTTTCCGGGCACCAAATGGAGCGCGGGGAGCACCTACGTGAAGCTGGAGGTGAGCCGCGGTGTTTGGTGGGGTCAGTTGGGTTAGGGGTGGCCGGAGTGGGCGCCGGCGACGAGTCGGGCGGCGGCCGGGGCTCGGCCATCGACGAGTTTGGGGTTAGAGGGCTCGGCGAGGCGCGGGAAGTGCATAGTTAGGCCCGTTGGGGCGTGGTGAGTGTGATGGACGCGGTGGCATGGCCGTTAGGTGGCCGGAGCCTCGTCGGCGACGAGCTCCGCGGCGGTGGGTTCGGTGATCGACGTGGCGCTGTGGTGGTGCACGAGGAAGAGAATGGAGGGGATGGAAAGGTAGCTGTGCTCACGGTGAACTGTGGAGAGCCTCGCTGGGTCGGGCGGTCTGATGCGGCGGCGACGGCGATGGGGATCTCCGCGGCCTCGAGCTCGGTCGAGGTCGGTGTAGTGGCCTCGGGTGCTTAGAGCGAGTGGGGCTTGGCTAGCTAGAGGTAATGGGGTGCGCGGAGCTGCTGGACATGGTGGGGAGGAGCGTGGACGGCGGGAGCACGGCGTCGACGGTGGCGCTCGGCGATGGCGGCGCTGCCAGGTTGGGGAGAGCGAGAGAGAAGGCAGGGGAAAATGGGGTGTCCAGGGTCGGGCGACGACGCTGGGTCGCCCCATGGGCGGCGAGCGGCGAAGGGCGAAGCAGGCGGCGGCCAGCTGCGTGGCGCGCCAGGCTGGCCGGCCGGGCACCAGGCTGCTCGTCTGGTTGAGCTAAGCAGCTGGCCATGGGTTGCTGGGCTGGGCAGGGCAGGGCTCATGCATGGCTGTGTAAGTAAGGATTTCCTTTTTTAGTCTTTTTCTATTTTCTCAACTTTGTTAGGGTTTTAAAAATACCAAAACTATTTTAAAATTACCAAAATGCTCCTGGTCACTTGTTGGAATATTCCCAACATGAAACATTTTAGTTTGAAAATTTTGAACATTTAAAATATTTTTCATAATTTGAAATGCTCATTTCAAAACTTGTGGATTAATTCTAGAACCCTTAGGTGACCTAGAAAATGGTGCACCTCCTTTGACATGGGTTCTGAACCCAAACAAAGAGGATGAGCATTTTGAAGGGCATTTCGATTCATTGAAATAAATTTTAGTAAACCCTAGTTGTTTTAAGGGGGTGTTCGGGTTTCGCCTTCCCCATTTCAAATTCAAATGAAATTTAAACATGATGCACACCCTAATGCATGGTCTATCTGGGATGTGACAATAGTATACTAATTTTGTATCCATGGATTGCGCCTACGCCATGGAGCAAAGCGCCTAAAACGGCGGTACACATGTATGGAGTATACAAAGACGCACGTCAAGTTTCAAGGCCGCACCCCTGCACGGTCGGTCGGTCTGGCATGCTGCTCTCCGAATGGAACGCGTGTCATATTGCGTTCGCACACACATGTGGGATGGCAATTGAGAATCGACCATAGGCACTCTCCCGGGCCCCGCAAGTCGGGTGACTTAATAGAAGAGGGAGACGAGCGATAGTACTAGAGAAGTGTTATACTACGTTGGTGCCCTGGCCAAGAACAGACCCTCGCGAGGCTGTTCTTCCTTGTATTGTTCATCACCATCTGCCCAAGAGGCAATCCACCACACCACAAACTAGAGTAGGGTATTACACCACAATGGTGGCCCGAACTAGTATAAACCTTGTGTCTCTTGTGCTGTTCCTTTTCATAGCTTAGATCCTAGCGAGGCGGCGGGGTGCAGGTAGGTAGAGGGCGAAATCTCCGCGCGCACCCCAGTGTTTGAACCTAGAGGGTCTGCCGGAACCCAAACCGACATTTGCGCGCCAGTGTAGGGGTGCGCTGAATTGCCTTCCGCCGCCATGTTCTCCGCCGACCATCGTGATTCATGTCCGACGCTGCCGTGCCTGCGCCGAAGCGCCGAGCCGTTTCGCTTCCTGCCGCCTGACGGTTCCGCTGGCGGCCGCTTCGCCGTTCCCCGTCGCTTATTATCAACGCCGCCATCGCCCCGGGGAACAAGCAGCAAGCATCGCCTTAGCATCCGTCTGCGAGGCAAGACGGCCGCATCGCTACCCTCACTCGCCCCAGTTCTTTTCTCGCTGCTCCGCTGCGCTTACGGAGGCTCGAGCTGCGCTATCGCGACAAACGAGCTCCTGCGCTACGCCACCGACAACGCTTCACGAAGAGTGGCTCACCACGCCGCCGAGCTCGCTCGCACCGCAGGGGCTCCCGCCCGCCCATCCCGCTGCACCGCACCCCGACCTGCGCGGGCGACGAAACTCAGGGGGCGCCTCAGCCACCTCCCCCTCAAGAAGGCGCCCTGGCCCCAAGGCGCGTGGTCCCCGGGCGGAACCCACTCCGTCCGGCGCCAGCGTGGCAACAACAGAGCTGCCAAGAAGTTCCTCGCCCGCAAGAAGCTGCCCGAGTGCTCCCTGCTCCGGCTCGTCGCGACCACGCTCCTGCTCCAGCACGTCAAGACCCCGCGCTGCTCCCGGCTGCATTGCATGGGGACCCGCAAGACCAAGCTCTTCGTCACCAAAGGCCTCCCGTGGCCACAGCAGGCTGTCGTGCCTTCACCACCGAGCTGCGCAGCGTCGCGTGGCCCGGCAAGTTCAAGGCAGACCTGCCTCCTCGCTACGACAGCACAGCCGACCCTGCAGAGTTCCATCAGCTCTACGAGCTGGGCATCGAAGCCGCCAACGGAGACGAGAAGGTCATGGCGAACTGGTTTCCCATGGCGCTCAAGGACGGGGCCCGCACCTGGCTCCTGAACCTGGCTCCAGGCACGATCTCCTCCTGGGACGAGATGTGCACCCGCTTCATCGCCAACTTCCAAGGTACACGCGACCGGCCACCTGCCGTGAGCGACATGCGCCGCATCAAGCAGCAGCCAGGGGAGACCCTGCAGAAGTACATCCAGTGCTTCAACAACGCGCGCCTCAAGATTCCCAAGGTGACCGACGAGGCCATCATCTCAGCCTTCTCCGATGGAGTGCGCGACGTCAAGATGAAGGAGGAGCTGGCGATGCATGAAGACTTGGGCACTTCCTTGGAGCAGTTCAACTTGGCGACCAAGTGCGCCAGGGCTGAGGAATGGCGTCTCTCCCTCCTCGAGCTGCCTGCCATAGACCCAGAAGAGAAGAAACCCAAGGCCAAAGATGTGAAGCGCAAGGGGGCTGCCGTGCTCGCGGCAGAACCAGACACCAAGCGGGGCAGAGATCAGCCTGAATCCTCCAAGGGCAGCTGGTACTGTGTGTACCACGACCTCCACACCCACAACACCAACGAATGTCAAGAGCTCCGAGCCGTGCGAGAAGGGAGGATCGACCGATGCCCCGACCGCAGCGACCGGGGCTACGGCCGAGGAGGAGGAAGGAACGCAGGAGGCTGGGAAGACCGCGCCCCCCGCAAGGGTGGCGCGACCGACCTCAAGAGGATCGCTGGCAGGATCAGCCTCGCGAGGGAAACTGGAGCGATCAGCCTCGCGAGGATCGTCCGCCAGGGAACGCAGGCCTCCCTCCGCTGCCGCCGCAGCCAAGGAGAAACGAGGACCATCATCAGGACGAAGGGGCTGGGGGCTTCCAGGAGCCGCGCGTGATCGCCTGCTTCCTGGGCGGAGCTCAAGCCCCAGCCTTTCAACGCATCTTCAAGCAGTTCGCCCGCGATCTGAATGCAGTCCTCCCCAGGCTTGAAGCTACACGCCCCCTCAGGTGGTCAGCGTGCGCCATCACATTCAGCTCGGCGGATCAGCTCAAGTGCGCAGCCACAGCCGGAGTCCTCCCGATGCTTTGTTCCCCAATCATCAGCAATGTGCAAGTCACCAGGACCCTCATCGATGGCGGAGCAGGGCTCAATGTCCTGTCCGTCGAGACATTCAACAATCTCCAAGTGCCTTACAATCAGCTTCAGCCAACCAAGCCTTTCTCCGGAGTCACCGATGGCTCCACGGTCCCGACAGGGCAGGTCCGCCCCTCGTCACCTTCGTGGCGCGACAACTACCACACCGAGCTCATCGACTTCGACGCCGCCTCATTCGCCGCCATACAACGCCATCCTCGGTACCCAGCGCTGGCTGTTCATGGTCAGAACTCACCACGGCCATAACGCCCTCAAGATGCCAGAAGTGGCGGAGTCATCATGGTTCCTCGCGAAGAGAAAGACGCGTGTGCTTCTCGGAGCGAGCCTTTCAGCCGCATCACCGAAGACCCGGATCGCGGAAGCAGGAGGCTTCCCGAGACCGCCTCAAGAAGAAGAAGACATCGTCCGCCCGACCTCAGGAGGCAGGCCCTCGGGGTCCACGCCTGTCGGGGGAACCTCCTTCGTCAGATAGGAAAGCGCGCCTGCACCTCCTCAGTGCGGGGCTCGGGGCTCACCGAGGGCCACCGACCTTGCTAAGGTCACGAGGAGGCGCTGGGCACCACTTGGAGGCGGTTTCAAAGCACGCTTCCCTCAAGAAGGAGCAAGGCAAGGAGGGCCAAACCTCGGGAGTTCGCTACCAGTCATGCAGGAGTTACAAGAGTCAAGGGTCATGAGTGGCAGCCGCCACTCCGCCGTAGCTCCCCATCCAGCGAGGATGGTGGGCTGCGCGTCTGATCGACATACCAGGCTCAACCGAGCCGCCTCACAGGAGCGCCTCTGGCCCTCACACGTGGGACGTTGCGACGGTCCACCCACAGCTACGTTCGCATGCCTTACGGCTTGCCGAACACGGCTGCCTCGTACCAGCGCCTCATGAGGAGCATCCTGGAGGCTCAAGAGGCCAGGCGCTCCGCAGCCCTGGCGGAGATGGAGATGGTCCACGAGGAGCCGCCAGCGCCTCCGGAGCCTCCCGAGGCTCCTGGGCCTGGGGGCTCGTGAGGATCGGCTCCCGCAGCCCACCAAGTCTGCTACTCCAATACCCCCTCGTCTGCAATGCTATCAGGTGACATCTTTTAAGTTTCATTTTCAGCCGAGCGCCTGTGGCTACATTATTCCTAGGCCGTGGTCCGCTCCTCGCGCATGCATCCCTTTATTTCATGTTCCTAGCTTACTTTGTTGGGGCGCCTCGGCTCGCTATCCCCAAGTCGCCGGGCTGCACCCGGCGATGTCCGCCTTCCCAAAGATCTATTTGAATGAACTCGCCTTCGTGATTAACATGCTTGACCTAGTTGCCCGCTCAGCTGGCACCAACCGATGGAGCTGCTACTCAACGGCACGACGCTTGCACATGGGTCTGTCCCTGCAGCGTCGACAAACCTGAACGCCTGAGCTCTGGCCGCGGCAGCCCCGCACATCGCCACCTCGTCAGGCCTTCAGTGCCTCATCACGCTTCCGAAGCAACCAACGGCTGACCGTCGCCTATCATAGCGGGCTCTTGTTCTTCTTATGGTAGGCCTGCAGGATCCCCTCAAGAAGCAGCGCCAGGCGAGGCCCTCACGGTGTCTTCTTCACTCGTCCGCTTAATCGCTACACGCTAAAGGGGGTACCGAGCATCGCGACTCGTGGCTCCCATCGCTCTCCAGCCTCACCTTTGGCCTTGTCCACGGCATCGCGACCAGGCATACCAGCGACAGCTGAGACCCGCTCGAGGGCCGGGACCCGAGGACGTAGAGCAGAAAAGGGAGCAAAGGCGAGAGGGGAGGGGCACGCGAGGACCTCGCCAAGCAACCCCTCGCCTGCCGATGCATGGACCCGGCGACACGCCAGGAAGTGGTTCCTGATTCTCGAGATAAGTCACCCCCCGGAAGCACTAGCTACCACGGCACCGTCCCTGCACCCAATGCAATCCCATGTTAGCAACGTCGCTCTCCTATCTCATCGAACGATGGCTGCTTGAGCGCTAAGGGGGACCTCCTGAGCATCGCGACTCAGGGGCTCTTACCGACCTCGGCCGCCACCTCCCAGCCTTGACCACGGCATCGCGACCGGCATACTCGCGACGGTGAAGCCTGCCTTGGGACTGGACTCGTCAAGAAGAGCGTCAAGCCCTCGCGAGGTTCGAAAGGGAGAACTAAGCTAAGGCGGAATGAGTAACTCGCACTACTCCATGGCAAGGATTATATTAACAAACAGGACCACAGGCACCTTACAAGCCCCCACGGGGCACGGTTTTGATTCTTCGCAGGGAACAGGTCCTAGGAAACGCTAACTACACATGCCTCCGCAAGAGATGCCATCATCAGCAGTGGGCCGCCAAGTACCGACGCAAACCCCATCTAGATCAGAGGCGGCGGCGGCCTGACGAGCCCGCCCTGCTCCGAGAGCGGCGCAGGCTTGGAGGCTCGTAGCTATCGTCGCTCGTCTCCGGGGACGCGAGGAGCTCGGCAGAGTCGCTGGATCCCCGGACGCCTCCACCGCCTGGGGAACTGCCAGGGGAACGGTCGGCGAGCCTAGTCCTCGCCGTAGCAGGGCCCCGACCACCTCTCGAGGGGCAGCACTCCAGCCGGCGCCCTTCCGCATCAAAGACCTTGAAGAACATCACGAAGCACCGTCGTACTCCAGATGGATCGCGAGGGCGCCCCTTGTCCTGCAGACCCGGGCGATCTCGCCCCACCCTCGAGTCATGAAGACCTCGCCTGGGCAACGACTGCGGACCTCCGCCTGTCGCAAGGGTGCTGCAGCCGGCGTGGCTGCAGCCAGAGCTCCAGGATCCTCCCACGGAATCGCTGGAGGCGAAGAAGGGAGGAAGGCGAATCCAAGACCGAGGAGACATGGCGGCGTGAGCACGAACTCCCGGAGGAGCCTCGGCATGGACTCTGTGGGGAACGACGACACCTTCGTGACCCACCGGCGCCGGCGGAGGCACCGCCTGTGGCGTTCGGCATCAACTCCTTCAGAGCCCTCGATGTGGGCATACAAGGGAAGCGGGAACCCTGGTGGTGGCCGCTCGCACCCGGGCCTCGACACCTCCTGATGGGCGCCCTCATCCCGATGGCAGAGGGCTAGCCGTTTCTTCGGCGGAAGCAGGCCAGGACCCTCTCGGGGAGCCTTTCCCTTCTCTGCCGTGGAGAACCGGCAGATCGGAGCCATTGCAGCAAGACGGAGCAAAGACCGGGAAGAAGGGGAAGCAAGAAGAGATGGACTGGAAGGGCACGCGCCGTCCCGTACTTAAAGCCAGGGGAGGCCAACCTCCGACCACCACAATCGCAGGTAATCATGACCCGCTTTGCATGCAGGGACTCGTCGATTCGCGCAGTTGCCGAGGCGTCGTGGGGAAGCAGGGGCACCCACGTCCAATCAACCGCCACACGGCGCCCAAGGTCAGCAGTTGTTAGGGCTCATGGCGCCAGACTTGCCCTTTCACTTCTCCGCTCGGCCAAGTCCGGCGCGCTTTGGGCCCGGGCTATCACGGGCGTTCGGGAACGGGGGTTCCCAGACTTGCCTGCCTGCGGCCTACGGCGTGGCTCAAAGGGGGCCCAGCACGACCCATCTTCACCAACACCAGCTCAAGACCCTCGCGAGGGGCCAAGCCTCACGGGCGGACGACGTGGAGCTTCTCAGCGCGCCTCATCAGCCGGCTCGCGAGGAGGCGAGAGATCAAGGCAGGGTACCTCACGAGGTGCCCAGGACGCAAGCCATGATTCACCAAGGGCGCCAAGGGCGCCAGTCCACAGCAGTGTCCTCCTTTCCTCTTTGGTGCAAAGGGAGCAAGCGCAGCGAGAGCATCAAGCAAAGGCATCCATTTCGTGCAACAAGACCAAGACCATCGTGAACGGCTGGAAGGAAGTCATTGGAGCCCAAGCAAAGGCCACCACCAGAGCCTTTGACAAAGCGAGGACCAACTTTAGTCAGATAAGTGTACCAGATGGTCCCTTCAAAATGGCCAATTGTTGGCGCCCTTCCCGCTCAATATTTGGGGAGAGGCCCAGGGCCTTTGCCTATAAATAGGACTAGCCACCCATAGGGTAGGGGGAGATGGGATTGATCGAGTATCATCCCAAAAGAGACAGAGAAAGGTGATCGAACTCCTCCTAGCAGTTCATCGCCCCGGCCAAGGACAGACCCTCGCGAGGCTGTTCTTCCTTGTATTGTTCATCACCATCAGCCCAAGAGGCAATCCACCACACCACAAACTAGAGTAGGGTATTACACCACAATGGTGGCCTGAACTAATATAATCCTTGTGTCTCTTGTGCTGTTCCTTTTCATAGCTTAGATCCTAGCGAGGCGGCGGGGTGCAGGTAGGTAGAGGGCGAAATCTCCGCGCGCACCCCAGTGTTCGAACCTAGAGGGTCTGCCGAAACCCGAAATCCGACACTCTCTCTCTCTCTCTGCTCACCGCTGGTCACAGATCCAGCCGGATCCTCTCCGCCGGGGAAGGTGAGAAGGTGCAACGTTCACGCGGTCGTCCTCGGTGACGGTTTTACCCATCACTGGGCGCGTCCCGATCAGCCTGCCTTGCCGTTCTCTCCCAAGCACCACTGGCGAGGGAAGGCCTCACCTCTTCTTCCTTGCTGCCGTAGTGTGGGCAGATCCGCTTCCCGCCCACCTAGCGACATCCCGCGACCATCGGTATAACTTCCTTCAAACTGGCCTTGTTTCTATTTCCGAGCTCCCGACGTCGCTGCATTTGTAACTTTTACTATTTCTCGTGCCCTCAGAGATAGGATCGATCGGCTGTTCGAAAACCACCTAATTTTTTTTACGTTTAAGAGGTAAAACTAGTTCATGCACTCGAATCTAGTACTACTTGGTTCAAACAAGGAAGAAAGGGGTTAAGGGGGTGGGGTGGGGGAGGATTTGTTACCTGAATCTAGGACTTGGTCGAAAGAGGAAATAATGGGGGCGAAAAGTAGCAGAGACTGGCTATCCAACTGGTCTCTAGGTCTAATAGGGAAATAAAGGGAAACGCAGTACAAACTCAATACAAACCCGATCTATTGGTTGAAAAAGGAAAGAAAGTGGGATAAGTCCAGCACTAGATTTGCTAGCCTCACACAGTATAAGGTGGCTATACCGAACAAAAATGGGACCAACCCAGATATCCTGTTCTGATGTTTGTTGCCCCGAGCCACTCTTATGTAATGCCACTGCAGTCGCACTGTTAAAAGTAAGGAGACATTAAACCAATTTTGTTTTCAATGTAATGCCTCCAGTAATATGAATCAATGGCACTTCTTTACAAGTCCTGCTAAAATTTCCCATTAAGATAAGTTGGTTCTTTTCGTTAGAAATGCAACTGTCCTGGTCCGCCTACTCTCCCGTGCCCAAAGTAATGTCGTATTTAACGGTTGTCATAGTTAATCCTGATGCCCACACTAATATCTAGCAATGCCACTGCTTTAGAAAATGCTACTGTCCTTGTAGGATTGCCATTCATATAAGGAACATGCTTCTTTTCATTTGATGCATGTTTCATCACTTGTTACTTGTTAGTCACCCTCCTTTCCACCTTTTTTGTGCAAACAGAGATATACATTTCACGCTCGATCTTAGTTGAACTGCACAAATGATATCCAAATTATAGTTGAGCATTCCAGGAGCTTCACAACCAACCTTGATGTTGCTCAATTTTATTGCAACTAATGAAGAAGAAGCTCTGTGGGTTTCTTTTTCTGATGGAAATGGAACCGGGGCTGGAGCCCTTCTCTTAAAGAAAAATTGAAGAAGAAGCTGCTAGCTCACGGGACATTGCTTCATTTTAGGTGAACTGCACAAAAAGGTCCCATGAATTGAATCATCCATGTTGGTGGCTGAAAGAGCCAGCTTCAGCATTCCAGTCTAAGCACCCCCGGCCTCCATCCTTGCGACGCACGGTACACATCGTTTGCCACCTGCTCGACCCTAGTGTCACTGATAAAATGAAGTAATAATACAGTTAAAATAGAGCGAGTGTCATCTCTATCATTTCATTTCCAATGTAGATAAAGAAAGTTCTTCTTTCTGTTAAAGTATGTTTCATCAACTAGTCCCATTGTTAATGTTTAAGCCGCTTCGCAAACTGGGGTGCTTAATTTCAGTTGATATGTACAAAATAGAGATTTGAATGTCTCAAGGCACCTCCTTGTACTACTCGATGTACACCGATGTTCATCAACGCGTAAGGTGTATCTGGGAGACTTGGGACGATGTCCAAGATGAGGCGCATCAGATGAGGCGTCAGCAGGCCCATCTCGCCTCGCAGCATGGCATACTATGATACTATCGCAATATTTTCTTCTATTTATTTTGTGTGTTTCATCAACTAGTGCCACTATAATGTAATCACGTTTTCATTATCTCGTGCAAACAGGGTTATTCAGCTGCATTTTGGTGGAACTGCACAAATGTACGTAGGGAACCGACATATATGCAGAGTGCGAGGTGTGCCAAGTAAAATTACCGACACCAACCATGCTGCATGCACGATTGGCATCCACCACAACCAAGTGGGATGTGTGGCGCTCTCGTGGACGGATCTTTCTCAGCAGCAAATCCTCTAACCAAATACTAGTAGCTTATATTGGCAGTTTTCTAGGGAGTACTCTTTCCTAAAGAAGCACCAATCTATTTTTCTTTATTTGTACATCAGATCACAAATTTGACCCAAAGGTCCAGAGCTATTTTAGGGTGATTGGCGAGTACTGGAGACTGATTGTAAGCATGATTTTAATTAGCTGTCACACTGATTGTAAGCATGAGTAGGTGGAAGATTAGGTTAGTCTGAAGCTTACCTTAAACCCTACCGCCGCCGTTGAAACGAGGCGAAGGCCGAGGGAACCGTGGAGAACGTCGGGAAGCGACGCCGCGCCATCCGCCTCCTCTTGCGGTGGGAGAACGAATACTCCTGTGGCTCCTGGCTGGCTCGCACCTCACGAACGGCACACCATACTCGATCGATTCGTTATCCTCTGGGTGCTCGACCTTCGACCAGACGCCCACCACCTCCGCTGGCGATCGCCTCGGGCGAATCTGTCTCGCCCATCGCCCATAGGAGATACTCGATGAACTCGGAGGACTACGGCGTGATCGCCGAGGAGTACATGTACATCGCCGCCTCATCGCCGCCGCCTCGCTCTTTTCGCATACATTGCCACATGGCCCGCACTGCTGTCCTCGAAATCTCCCACTCATTGTCAAACCAACTAAGGATCTCCTTCAACCTGGCTAACTTTGCCTGTCGCCGCCGGCGATCTGCTGATTCACTGCTGCATCCTCTACATAGATGTCGCTTACGAGTGGTCCGTGCTAGCTTTGGAAGATGGGAGGAGAGACGGTGGCCTTGCAATAGAGAAGAGGGAGAGGAGAGGAGGTGGTTTTGGAATGGAGATGATGGAGAGGAGAGGAGGTGGTTTTGCAATGGAGAGAAGATCAGGAGGGAGAGGCGAGACGGTGGTTTTGGAATGGAGATGATGGAGAGGAGAGGAGGTGGTTTTGGAATGGAGATGATGGAGAGGAGAGGAGGTGGTTTTGCAATGGAGAAGATCAGAAGAGGGAGAGGCGAGACGGTGGTTTTGGAATGGAGATGATGGAGAGGAGAGGAGGTGGTTTTGCAATGGAGAAGATCATAAGAGGGAGAGGCGAGACGGTGGTTTTGGAATGGAATTGATGGAGAGGAGAGGAGGTGGTTTTGCAATGGAGAAGAGGGAGAGGAGCGTGCGGCAGCGATTTAGGATTGGGCGAGAGGGTCATGGCACAGGATCGGATCAAAATCAAAATCAATTTACCCTTCAATTAAGAAAGCGACCCCACATTAACTAGTCTCCCTTTTATTCTGGGTCATAATTGACCATGATTTTCACACATAAAATATATGTCATACGTTGCAAAAATAATATAATTTGAAAGTACATTCAGATACGAACCAAACGATACAATTTTTGGTGACATGCATTCACATTTTGCTTGTCACATACAGTACGTGGTCAAACTTTGACCCAAAATACGCAAAACAACAAAAAAAATACTTCCAAGACCAGCGTCGCTCTTCCGCTCTTCTCCTGTTCCAATCAAAATCCACCGCCGCTCCTCTCCTGTTCCAATCTAAATCCAGCGCCGCTCCTCTCCTCTTCCATTTCAAAAGCACCGCCCCTCCTTTCCTGCTCTAGTCCAAAACCAGCGTCGCTCCTCTCCCATTCTAATCCAAAACCGGCGCCGCTCCTCTCCTCTTCCATTCAAAAACCACCACCGGCGACTTAAGGTGCTGTGGAGAAGTAGATCGATGGAGGAGTACAACCGATACGTGAGGATCTCAGACGGCGACCCTGTGAATCTAGCTAGGATGTTGGAGATACAGTCTTGGTTTGACAACAAGGACCAACTAGCGGCGACGGCCACATCCATGGCCAAATATCTGCAACAGAGTGAAAAGGCAGCGATACTCCTGGAGGGAGTCGCGCCGGAGTACATAGATCTGCTCCTCTGGGCCATGGAGCAAACAGATTCACCGAATCCGATCGTGAGGGAGCGGTGGTGGGAGTATCGATCCCAGATGGAGCATCCACCAGAGATTGAAGGATCGAGCATCTACAGGGTGCCATTTGTGAGGGTGTCCTGCCAGAGAGAGCCGGTGGAGTCTTCGTCGACCGAACCCAACTGCAAGAGGAGAAAAGCAGTTGGCCCGACGACGCTTCCCCGCCATCGTCTCCCTCGCTGTTCACATCGTCTCACGGGGCGGCTGTCTACCACCAAGGAATAGGAGGGACTGCCCCCAGCCCAATAGTCGGGCAGGTTGTGAATTGTCGAGGAGCTTAGGGTTGTCGATTTGCAGGTTGTGAATTGTGTTTTGTGTTGTGTATTTTGAGAGTACTTTCAGATATGAATGTCTTTTGAATTTCAGATTTGCAGATTGAGCATATGAAGAATTTTATGAATTCTAGAGATCTATTTTAGCACTTAAAAATGTAGTTTCATAGGAGTATAAAAGTGCAGTATTTAGAAGAAACTGCAAGTTTCAGTTTCAGATAAGAAATCGCAAGTTCAGTTTCAGATAAGAAACTGCAACTTTCAGAGGCAGAGCATTTATATTAACACGGCCTTTTCAAACAGGGTTAACATCATGTTGGAAGTTTTATTCGTGGTCGAAAATGGAACTACCAGCCAGTTAACATCATGCTGATCAACATTCATGCATAGCACATCTTCATATGATGCACAGTCAAAATGCCCACACAATGTTGAGTGTGCGAAACACATTGAAAACGAGGGACGGAGTTTTGGCAAGTGTTGGAAGTGGTTTTGGGCTGCCCCGTCTAGGCTTTCATTTTTAACATGCGCAGCCCACGACCTCGGATGGGAGGGCCTGTTTGTATTTTCTTAGGGCCGTCATGTATCGACCGGCCTATGGACCTCCCATCCGATGTTTTATTTTTGGCAGCCCAATTTATGTATTTTTTGAAGAAAACGCAGCGGTCGATTCTATTTTTCTATATAAGAGTAGGAACGCCAGGTACAACTTATGTTTCCCTTTTAACTATATTATATATATTTAAATTATTTTATATGTTATATTATTTTATTGTCATCATATATTTAATGAGATACTTACATATGTAAGAAAACAATATCCCACATCTTATTAATTATAAAATGATTTCTTAACAAATAAAATCCTGGATTGTTTTGGCACGAAAATCCTAGTGATTGTGTACAAAAGCTTGGTAAGATTTAAGGACTAATGTAATAATATCACTTATTATTTAAATATATTTATAACAAAATGCTCAGCCCTTTTTATTTTTTGATAACATTGCTGGCCCAACCCAACATTATAATTAGAATCAGCCCAAATAAATCGTGTATCTAGATAAAGTGCAAATGGCCTGTAATTTTTAGGAAATAAAATAAATGGGCCGCATGATAGCTACATTAATTGTTCACCCAGCCCAGCTAATGGCTGTAATTCAAAAAAGGATCAAATTGATCAGTAAATTCTACCGCAAAAAAAAGATCAGAATTCTGAAAAATGGGTTGAATACGTGCCACATTTTGGAGGCTGAAATGTGGGCCAATAGGTCAAAATAACGCAAGTCGTTGTAAATTTAGTCAAAAATGATTCGACATGTTAGCAGTTGGATTTACATCCAACGGCCGACATGCATCTTCAATCTCTCGTCTTCTACCTCCAGCGCCGCCAGGACCACCTCCCGCCTCCTGCTGCTAGCAGCTCTGCTTAGCACGCTTCGCTATGAAGCGCTACTCCACCGTTGGCCAGGCCATCCCTCCAACCCTCCACACCTCCTGTTCTTCTCCACCAATTGCCAAACCACACCGCACTAGAACCAGTTAACCCTAGTACACCTCTCCGTCTGCGACTCTACTCCCGCGTCTTCCCATCTCCGGCTCGTTGCTGTCCAGGGCCTCGCCGTCGTCCACCACCTTGGATGCGCTCGGCACGGCGTGGTCAATGTGGTCAACAAACGACACCATCGGAAGTAGGATGTGCGTGTAGAGGCTGACAGCTGGGTCCACGGCCGAACACAAGGAAATGCCTCCTTATTACGCGCAAAATAATGATTCCTCCACCTGACATCTGGGACCCACCGGAAGGGCCTCTATATTTCGTGAAAAAAACGTGCCCCCCACTGACTCTTCGGACCCACCAGCTATCTTCGCACGGAAGGAAGTGCCTCCTTATTACGCACAAAAAAATAAATACTCCCCCTGGCAGCCGGAACCCAAAGATACCGAGGCTGACTTAGGGCCTACCAAGTTGACGGGGACGGAGGGCTTTGTCAACTTAGTCAATATGAACGATTCTAGCTCCTGTTACCGTACGATGTTCATCCAACGGTTGTAGTGCTTCTTCAACCTCTGGTCTTCTTGCTCCAGCCGCCCAAACCAGCGCCGGTCGTGTCGCGTGCTCCTGCCTCCCGTGGCCGGCTGTGATGCCGCGGAGGCCTCACCACCCCTACTACTCCCACCGCTGGCCAGGCCATCCCTCTACTCACCCACACCCCCTGTTAATCTACGGCGACAACAGCCTCACACCGCAGCCGAACCAGTGAACCCTCGTACTCCTCTTCGCGTGGGCATCCACTGCTGCGTCTTCCCAGGCTCCGAGTCGTCCCCTTCCTAGGCCTCGCCGTCGTCCACCGCCGTGGTGCTCTCGGCGCGGCGTGGTCAACGTGGTCAAGGAACGACTTCCATCGGACGTGGACTGTACGTGGATAGGCTGACAGCTGGGTCCATGGCCGCAGCAAGGAAGTGCCTCCTTATTACACGGAAAATAATGATTCCTCCACCTGACAGCGGGGACCCACCGGATGGGCCATCGTACTTCGTGAAAAAAGTTTCCCCCTGACTGCTGGGACCCACCAGCTACATCTTCGCACGCAAGGAAGTGCGTCCGGGCAAAAAAAAACGATTCACCCCCCTGACTACTGGGACCCACCAGCTACATCTTCGCAAGCAAGGAAGTGCCTGAAAGTAAGGATGTAGAGGTGCACACGTATCTTAGTAGAGGCGCGCACGTAGCATGTACACGTACGTACAACGGCGAGGGTGCAAGAAAGAAAATACGGCCATGTACGTACATACGGGCAGGGTCTCTAACGCCTATCGCGCATACGTACATGGCTGGGTCGGAACGGAGAAACAACGTCGTCGTCGTGTTCATGGGGATCCAACCGGCTGGGTCGGAATGGAATGCGTGGTCGTGTTCATCGGGAGGGCTTGGATGGAACAGGCGATGGAATTGAGGCCTGGCGTACCGCACAACGAAGGAAACTACCTTGTGTTCGACCGGCCACGTTCGAAATGGGGTCCTGTTGATCGAGAGGGGCCTGGCGTACCGCAAAACGGAGGAAACGGACCTCCTACGGTCGAGATGGGGGTCCTGTTGATCGGGAGGGGTGTGGCGTACCGCAAAACGGAGGAAACGGACCTCCTACGGTCGAAACGGGGGTCCTGTTGATCGGGAGGGGTGTGGCGTACCGCAAAACGGACAAAACGGACTTGTGTTGGAGCGCTACGGTCGAAACGGGGGGGGGGTGTGGCGTACCGCAAAACGAGACTCCACGGGATGCTGTTCATCTCCACAGTCGACCTCCTCCAGCCTCCACGGGCTACCGTCGACCTCCTCCAGCCTCCACGGGCTCCTGTTCATCCAGCCTCCACCACGCGCTACTCCATCGGCTACTGTTCAACCACCCCTCCACACGGGAACCCCTCCACCTTCTACTGTTCATCCAGCCCTCCACACCACGGGGTCCTGTTCAACCACCCCTCCACGGCCACCCCTCCACCGTCTACTGTTAATCCAGCCCTCCACACCACGGGTTCATGTTCATCCAGAGGCAACGCCACCGCCACTTGCTCATCCAACCCCCGCAACGCTCACTAGCAGCAGTAGCGACGGAATCGCTCCATCGTGTTCAGTTAACAGCCATCGATCGATCGCTCGGGTTCAGTAATATGTAGCCTGCAGTGCAATCGCTTGGGTTCAGTTAGAGCCCAACGCCTCGCTCGGCTTCAGTTAGAGCCAACGCCTCGCACACACGCGTGTATGTACGAGAGAAACGTGCATCGCTCCGCCCTGACCTCCCACCGTAACCGGCAACTCCTCGAAATTTTCCTCCCCCTTGCTTCTACCACGGTTTTTTCCGTCATGGACGGCCCAAAGAATGTCATGCAGCTGCGTCTCCGGCCCGCCCAGGATGAAAAACCCATTTTCTGTCATGATTTTTTGTCATAGAAGTAGGAGCCCACCACATCTATGATGATACCGGGTTTTGTCACAATTATCGTCATAGAAGTGTCATATGTATGACAGAAAAAAAATTGTTCGGCCCAAAATTTCACGGATGTGTCTTTTTTTGTAGTGTTTGCTTAAACTCGTTCTTGAAGCGGGGATCCACTCCCATACCAGTGGCAGCCGCATAAGGATGGCTCTGTCTATCAGCCCAAAGCTCTGGCTTGGTCCACTTGGCAAGAGGCATATTCCGGAGATCACGCCCGCCCGGAATGGCTTGCTCGGGACTAGACACTTCTTCCTCCTCTTCATTCTCATCAACACGATCATCTTCTTCTTCTATCTCTTCATCATCATTGGGGTTGACATAGTGAGCATCATCTTGCGAGTCATATTCTTCCTCAGAATCATTGGAGGCCTCAACAACCGGCCTCTCTGAGGCTGCACGGCGAACACGGCCCTGTCCAGACCCAGACCCCGGACCCATGCTCTTCAGAAGGCTGGCGGCGAGCAATCGTGAATTTCTTGGATCCTCCTTTTGGGCGCTTGCGACGAAGCTCAGCCCTCTTGTCAGCGGAATTTGAAAGACACACGAACACCCAACAACACAAAGCACGAAACACAAATGAGTACAAGTGCATGATGGATGGCAATGAGATAGATAGAAAGTTAGGTAAAAGTTCCTGGATAGCCCATGCGCACGAGGGTTCAGACTCCGTGGGCATGGGGGTCCCGTGCGCATGGTACAAGACCGTGGACACGGGGCCCCGTGCGCACGGGGGTTAAACACCTCAAGGACACGAGGGTCTCCCAGCGGCAGCCACTTCCAGATTGAGATCCGGGAGCACGGGGGTCAAACACCTCATGGACACGGGGGTCTCCCAACGGCAGCCACTTCCAGATCGAGATCCGGGAGTGGGTGCAGCAGGGAGACCAGAGGATCTATGCACCCGATTACTACCTAGAGACAAGGTGTGGCCAAACTAATCTAAGGAGCAATTAAACCCTAGAGCTAGATAACTTGATAGGCATCCATGGAGAGACACAAAGGGGACAGGACCAACCGGAGGAGGACCCCATCTTGATGAAGATCCACGGAGCAAGACACCCGAGGAAGCTCGGAGGAGCTCCGGCGAGCGGAGGCGATGGCGGCGGCACTAGAGGCTTCCTAGGGAGTGGAGGGGGAAATGGGTGGGGATGACCCCGAACCCCCATGCCCGCCTCTTGAGCCGAGCCATGAACCCGTGCCTGCAAGACGGGCTAAGTGAGCCCGTGGGCACGGGGTCCCATCAAGACGGTACAAAGCCCATGGGCACGGGGTCCCCATGCGCACGGTACAAAGCCCGTAGGCACAGGGTCCCCGTGCGCACAGTACAAGCCCGTGGGCATGGGGTATTCAGGAATATTTGACATGAGGGACTTTTTGAGGAAAGGGCTGAGTGTAGACTCTTACCCCTTATTCACAAGGCACTCGGTCTATATTTCTAAATACGCCGCAAGATAGGTCCTATCACTACGAGAAGGGTATATGTGGAGCACTTGTACCAGAAGAGAAATGAGAAACACCAAACGGAAAAACTAGAGAGAAAAGACAAGAAAACCTACGCACCACACACAAGAAGTAAACACGGACACAACCCTCAAGAGAGGGTGGTGGCCGAAGCCACCATGTTTGATTTTTATTTGGTATGGCACCGCGAAGATATGAACCTTGGGCCCAAGACCAATACTCATCTTTGAAGCACAAGTACCACCTAAAGTGGCTAATGTGAAAGGTTGTGTTTGATTTATGCACTTCTAAGATAAGATAGCTCATGAGTTGAGCTAGCTCCCCCTAGACATGTGCCTACATCTAAGCTAGATAATACATGAGTATGTGTGTGAGCAAGGATTTCATCCCAAATTACTTATATCCACGATATTTAGCTCATGCCTTAACTCGTGGAATCTTGCTTCTTCAAGGGGCTTGGTGAAGATGTCTGCTAGTTGATTCTCGGTGTTGACATGGAGTAACTCAATGTTTCCCTTTGCCACATGATCTCTAATGAAATGATGGCGAATCTCAATATGCTTGGTCTTCCTATGTTGAACTGGATTCTCGGCGATCTTGATTGCACTTTCATTGTCACACAAAGAGGCACTTTGTCACATTTGACACCATAATCCATCAAAGTTTGCCTCATCCATAATAATTGAGCACAACAACTTCCGGCGGCAATGTACTTAGCTTCGGCCGTGGAGAGATATATACAATTTTGCTTCTTTAAAGACCAACTTACCAACGATCTCCCTAAGAATTGACATGAACCGGAAGTGGACTTGCGGTCAACCTTGTCTCCGGCACAATCTGAATCCGAGTGACCCATTAACTCAAATGATGATCCTTTGGGATACCAAAGGCCCAAGTTTCTTTTCACTGCCGAATAGTGGCTATCCTTAGGAGCGGATTGAAATCTTGCACACATACACACAGTCAACATAATATCTGGCCTATATGCACAAAGGTAAAGCAAGGAACCGATCATAGATTGATATACCTTCTGATCCACTTCTTCACCATTGGGATCAAGATGAAGTTGACCATTTGTGGGCATGGGAGTCTTCGTTGGCTTGACATCTTGCATTTTGAACCTCTTGAGCATGTCTTGAATATAACGAGATTGATTGATGAACGTTCCTCCTCTCAATTGCTTCACTTGAAAATCGAGGAAGAACATCAACTCTCCCATCATGCTCATAGCAAATTCCTTAGTCATAAGATTCTCAAACGCAACATTAATAGCATGGTTAGTGGACCCAAAGATAATATCATCGAGATATATTTGGCAGACAAACAACTCGCCTTTTACCCTCTTCGTGAAGAGAGTGAAATCTATTACCCCAATCTGGAACCCCTTCTCGCTTAGGAATGCCGTAAGGTGATCATACCAAGCACGAGGTGCTTGTTTGAGTCCATAGAGTGCCTTATGGAGTTCATAAACGGGAGAGGGGTGATCGGGGTCTTCGAAACCGGGAGGTTGCTTGACATACACAAATTCCTTAAGTGGACCATTAAGAAATGCACTCTTCACATCCATTTGATATAATTTAAAATCATGATGAGATGCATAAGCAAGCAAGATGCGAATGGATTCCAGACGGGCAACGGGGGCAAAAGTTTAACCAAAGTCCAAACCTTCAACTTGGGTGAAACCATGTGCCACTAACCTTGCCTTGTTCCTTATTACTTGACCATGTTCATCTTGTTTGTTCTTGAAAATCCAATTTGTTCCAATGACATTATGATATTCCTTGGGTCTTCCACGAGGGTCCACACTTTGTTGCGGGTGAAGTTGTTGAGTTCTTCATGCATGGCATCTATCCAATCTGGATCATCAAGTGCATCTTCCACCTTAAGGGGCTCAACACAAGAGACAAACAAGTGATGTTCACAAAAGTTTGCCAAACATCTACGAGTAGTTACCCCCTTTTTGATGCTACTATAGATGTTCTCGGTGAGATGTTGAAGATGTTTTAGCTTGCCGGCCACTTTTTGCTCTTTGAGGTCAAGCTCTTCTTCACTTGGTTTTGGACTTGATGAAGAAGCTTGCCCTTGGGATTGTTTTAGCCTTGGAGACACCCTTCTCTTTGCAACCACAAGTTATTTCTCATTAGGAAGTGATGAAGATGAAGACACTTGTGGTTGGGGTTGATCTTGATCTTGATCATGACTTTGAGCTAGATCTTGAGCCTCAATAATCGGTTCTTCATCGTTTGGAAGAGCTTGCTCTTGATCTTGCTCAGGAATATGAGGAACTTGATCTTGTTCTTGGATAGGTTCATGATCTCCCGAAGCATCTTGTACAAGTGGTGTCGATGATGACTTCCCTTGTGGAGACTCCACAAGAGGGGCTCTTACTCCTTCTTCTTCTACTTGGACATGGGGTGTTTCTTGTGGAATAATGTGGCCTATCCCCATTGTCCTTATAGCTTGTGAAGGAGCCTCATCACCTACAACACTAGGAACAATTTGCTCCACACGGGAGCCATTATCTTCATCAAACTCCACATTTACCGTTTCCTCAATGCACCCGGTGGATTTATTGAGAACTCGGTAAGCATGAGAGTTTGATGCATATCCAAAAAATATGCCCTCATAAGTTCTAGACTCAAACTTAGCTAACCGGGATTTCTTTATTAAAATGAAACACTTACAACTGAATACCCGAAAGTATTTGACATTAGGCTTTCTCCCGATTAGGAGCTCATACGGGGTCTTGTTCTTGAGCTTGCAAAGATAAAGCCGGTTTGAAGGATGGCATGCGGTGTTGATGGCTTTGGCCCAAAGCTTGTATGGAGACTTGTACTCATCAAGCATGGTCCTAGCCATCTCAATAAGAGTCCTATTCTTCCTCTCCGCCACACCATTTTTTGGGGGAGTATATGGTGCTGCATATTAGTGCTTTATCCCCTCTTCACTCAAGAATTCATCCATTGTATAGTTCTTGAACTCGGTGCCATTGTCACTTTGAATTGCCTTGATCTCACAGTTATGTTGAAGTTGAGCTTCTTTGGCAAAGTTGATGAAGGTTTCTTGAGTTTCATCTTTATTCTTGAGAAAGAACACCCAAGTATATCTTGTGAAGTCATCAACAATGACAAGGCAATACCTCCTCCCTCCCAAACTATCATATGTTGGAGGCCCAAACAGATCCAAATGGATAAGCTCAAGGGGCCTCAAGGTGGTGATGACAATCTTCACTTTATGAGCTTTTTCATGGAGCTTTCCGGCAATGCAAGCACTACAAGGACGACCTTTGGAAAAAGACACATTGGTTAGTCCAAGGATGTTCTCCCCCTTTAAGAGAGCTTGTAAATTTCTCATGCCCACGTGGGCTAGCCTACGGTGCCATAGCCACCCCACGTCGGCCTTGGCCATTAGGCATGTTGCAAGGTGAGTTTTCTCTTTTGAGAAATCAACCACGTAAAGGTTGTCTTTAACATGCCCAACAAAGAACACTTTGAGATTGCTTCTCTTAAATATAGTCACATGGAATTCACCAAAAATGTGAATCATATCCGGCACGAGCCAATTGAATAGTTGAAAGTAAATTGTAGTGAAGGGATTGGACAAGCATGACATTTGAAAGTGACGAATTATTAGAGATTACCACCTTGCCCAAACCCAATACCTTGCCCTTGCTATTGTCACCAAAAGAGATGTTCTAAGAGGCCTTGAGTGAATCAACGAACTCCGCAAGCATCTCCCTTCCTCCGGTCATATGATTGGTGCATCCACTATCGATCACCCATTGAGTTCCACCGGAGACATAGTCCTACAAGAATCTAGATTTGGTTATAGGTACCCATTTTTCAATTGGTCCTGGTGAGTTAGCAACAAGGGTCTTGGGGACCCAAATATTCCAAGCATAATCATCATAGTTAGTCCCAACAAATTTTGCAAAGGTATAGCCATCATCTCCTCTCATGAGGACATAAGATGGATTGTTCTTGCCAGCAAAATTCTTGAGAATGGCCTTGTCCCTAATGACCTTGCCACTCCCAACACCCTCATTTTCCTTCTTCTTCTCCTTGTGCCCTTCTTGCACAAACACTACCTTTTGGGGAGGGGAAGGAGTCGGACCGATCTTCTTGTTGTTGTTCTTCTTCTTTTTCTTACCATTCTTAGATGCGGGATCAAACCCAACTCCCTCCTTGGAAACACAATCCTTTTGGTTGCTCAAGAGGTCGTTTAGGTTTTTCTCCCCTTGGATTCATGATACAAGCCCTTTCTCAATTTGGGCCTTCAACTTCTTATTCTCCTTCTCAAGGGAGGTGAATCCATGAACAAAGTTTGCCGTACAAGCATCATCATTTAAATCTATATGAGGTACGGAAGTGAGAGCCTTAATGGTTGTAGCTTTTAGTTGAGCATAAGACTCGGTGAGGGCAATGAGGTCACCTTTGACAACCTTGGAACTAGTCACAAGGAACTCATGCTCCTTAACAAGTCTCGTGTGATCAACTAGAAGCTTTTCAATTCTAGTTAAGAGCATATTTGTTCTCAAGAGCAAGTTGCAAAGCATCATTGGTTTTAACAAAGTCAATTTGATGAGCTGATAAGGCTTCCTCAAGTGATGCTCTCATGACACTCTCTTCATTAAGTTCGTGCTCGAGGAGATCAACTCTCTCTTTTTCCTCTATAAGGAGGTTTTCAACATTCTCAATAAAGTCATCGCGTTCGGCAAGTGACTTAAGGAGATCGCCAAAACGAGCACGAGATTCACCATGAAGAGTTTTCATGAAAGCCATTAAGGATTCCTCATCATTATCCATGCCCTCATCACACTCATCCTCCACTATCTCACATGAGACATTGGGAGTGTAGTTGTCGGGTTTCTTGGATTTGGACTTTGTTTTTACCTCTTTGGCCATGAGGCACCGATGAGTGAAAGGCTTGTCCTCGTTTGGAGATTCGAAGAGGCCGGTGGTGGAGGAGGAAGTAGTGGCATGCATGGAAAAAGCGGCCATGCCCATTTGATCATCATCACCGTATCTTCATCTCCAGACATGTATTCTTCATGAACAAGAGCCTTGTCATCCTTCCTCTTTGCAAACTTGGTGAACTTCTTCTTCTTGAGCACAAGCTTCTCTGACTTGTCTTCACATCTCTCATACGGACAATCATGTACAAAGTGTCTTAGGCTATCACAATTGTAGCATTTCCTTCATCCAAAAGGTCTTCCTTGAAGATTTTTTTCCTTTGTTTGCCATGGTCCTGGAGTACTTCTTGACTAAGAGTGCCAAGTCTTCTGCAAAATCATTTGCCGGGCACGAGGTGTCAATGTCCTCCTCACATATCTCTTCACTCACTTCTTCCTCCCTTGATGGTTTTCTTATCACTTTCTTGGCCTTCAAAGAAAAATTGGAGTTCTTGGTTGCTTGAGCTATTGAAAAGGTTTTATTGGACTTGGTTTCCAAAAGAACATGAGTAAAGAAAATGGAAACAACTTGATCCACGGTCAACTTGTGATAGTCCGGACATTGATGCACCATCATGACCATGGTATTTTCCGTGAGAACCATAGCATCTATGAACTTGTCCTTGATGAAGTCATCATTTGCCCAAGTGCACCCAAAGGTTCTCAAGTTGAGCACAAGGGACTTCAACCTTCGGAAAACCTCTTCTGCTGACTCACCCTCATTCCTCACAAAGAGGTTGACTTCTTGCTTGTGCAAAGCCAAACATGACCTTAAAATTGCTCATCTCCTTCGAGAGCCTCCTCAAGGCAATCCCAAATTTCCTTTGCGGTTTTGAGCAGAGCAATGGAGTCACTATAGTCTTCGGTCACAGCGGTGCGCAACATGTTGTGTGCGGTTGCATTGAGTTGGCCATCAACCGCTTCCCTCGAAGTGAGATTCATTGGGTCCTTGGGGTTGAATCCATTTACCACAATCCAGCACAGTTGAGTTGAAGCACTGCGCATGTAAGACTCCATATCTAGCTTCCACTTAGCAAATGCATTAGATTTCAAAGGGGGCGGAGGCCCAACAGGATTAATGCGAGGATGTTGCAAAGGTTGAGGTGAGTAAAAGGGTTCCACGACATTGTACTTGGGGACTTGAGTACGAGCCGGAGAAGCAAGAGGTTCCCTCGAGTCCTCCGCATCATGAACGACATTTGGATCAAATGAGTTTGATGCGGATGTTGATGGCTTCAAGCGAGCATCAATTTCTTCCTTGACCAAGGACCGAACCTCTTTCAACATAGAGGATTTGAGGTCCGCAAACATTGAAAGAATATTGGCCACGGTCAAGGGGGCACCCGGGTCAGTAGGAGCGGCGGGAGCAACGACCGAGGCACCAAGTGCCTCATTCGCGGTGGGGGGTAGGTTTTGACCATCCTCCGCAACGGGTGCGCCACCTCCCTCCTTCCCTAGATCGACCATATCCTCTAAGGTTTTAAAACCTTATATTAGAGCATGAGGCTCTGATACTAATTGAAAGGATCGATACGGTCGACTAGAGGGGGGTGAATAGGAGACTACAAATTTTAATCTTTCTTGTCGATTTTAAGGCTTAGCGGATAAATAGAGTTCACTAGAGGTGCAACTAGGTGAATGCAACCTATATGACAAGCAAGCTCCAAGATAAATATGCTAGGCAACAAACTAAGGGCAAGTCAACAAGCATAATAAACAAAGTAAGGTGCAGGAAAGGATTAACCACAAGTGAGACGAGGACGCAGATTTTATCCCGAAGTTCACTCTTCCTTGGGGAAGAGCTACTCTTCGTTTGGAGCGGTGCCGGAGCCAAAGCTTGCGGAACGTCACCGAAGGCTCACTGTAATCTCCTTCGAATCACCCCCAAGGGATGAGCCTCGAATCACTCGGGGTTGGTCTTGAAGGCGACCACCACACCTTTACAAACATCTCCGGAGCACACCACAAGCAAGGAAGCTTTCGGTGGAACCTCTAGCCACCTAGGAGCCCAAGCTCCAAGAGTAACAAGTCAAAGGGGAAGAAATATTGCGGGGAACATGATTTGGTTTGGTCAAGTTGTAGATCGGGTCTTGCTCTCCTAATCCACAAAGTTTCAACAAGTTTGGGTGGAGGGACTGAGAGTATTGAGAAAAAAGGGGTGTAGCAATGGTGGAGCTCAACAAGACATTAGGGTTGGAGGTTGGAGGTGGAAGAAGAGGCTTTATATAGTGTTCTTGGCCGGGTGGGGGAATCTGCCCGTTGGACCCCGTGCGCACGGGCTAAGTCAGCCCCATGCGCACGGGGTACTCAGAGAGATTCACACAACCCCGTGCGCACGAGGTACTCAGAGAGTTTACACAGTACCCCGTGTGCACGGGGGTCCAAAGACCCCGTGCGCATGGGGTGCCCAGAGAGTTACGCAGTACCCCGTGCGCACGGGGGTCCGAAGACCCCGTGCGCACGGGGTACCCAGTAATTTTCTAACACAAACTATCTGAGTACCACAAGCACACACACTAGGATTGTAGGTGGTAGGAGTGGGTAGGCTATGTGTATAAGGTTAGGCACAGGCATTCCCACAAAACTTTCATCCACACAAACCCCTCTTAATAGTGCGGTCTTTCCTATGACTCGAAGCAAACCAAAAACTAAAACCTTCAAAGCGCCGGAAGACCACACCTTTGTCCTTTTTATAAATGGGGGGTGAGGGAGTCTTGGATTAGTGGGGTCCTCGGACAGCCGGACTATATCCTTTAGCCGGACTGTTGGACTATGAAGATACAAGATTTGAAGACTTCGTCCCGTGTCCGGATGGGACTCTCCTTGGCGTGCAAGGCAAGCTTGGCAATACGGATATGTGGATCTCCTCCCTTGTAACCGACTCTGTGTAACCCAAGCCCCCTCCGGTGTCTATATAAACCGGAGGGTTTAGTCCGTAGGACAACAACAATCATACCATAGGCTAGCTTCTAGGGTTTAGCCTCTACGATCACGTGGTAGATCAACTCTTGTAATACTCATATCATCAAGATCAATCAAGCAGGAAGTAGGGTATTACCTCCATCAAGAGGGCCCAAACCTGGGTAAATATCGTGTCCCCGCCTCCTGTTACCATCCGCCTTAGACGCACAGTGCTGGACCCCCTACCCGAGATCCGCCGGTTTTGACACCGACATTGGTGCTTTCATTGAGAGTTCCACTGTGTCGTCATCATAAGGCTTGATGGCTCATCTCGTTGTCAAAGACAACATCAGCTCCGGGGGAGCCCTGGTTGTAGGCCAAACTCTCCGGCTAGGCGGTTTCGTCATGACCACCCGTTCGGCCGCTGTGCCGACGATGACTTCTCGGGTCGTCGAAAATAGACTCCACCTCGGCTTGGAATTCGCCGAGCAGTTGGATCCAATGGAGCTCTCTCCCTTGAATGAGCTCTTGGATCGCATCGCCGCCTTGGGAGTCGCGATGGACTATGATCAGATCGGGCTTAAACCCGACCAAAGGGAGATTAACTCCCCGCCGGTCACCCATCAGATAGCAGTGGTGGAGGAGCAATGCAGTAATTCTTCCTCTATCTTGAGGACAAATTATGTCCAGATTTCCAAGCTCTCCGAGCCGGATACCCGTCTACGGGAGGAAATGGCCCAAACCTTGAACCTAGAATCAGGCAGTGGGCCAGACCTATTGGGCAACATCCCGGAGCCCGAACTTCTAAGATCGGAAACTCCTCCGCCCCTGGGTCTCAGATCGGGTCAAAGTTCGGACTTAAATCCACCCACCCACCCAGATATAAGCGATCTTTCCCACATTAGACAAGAGCCCCAAGAGACAGTACACCACTATTGAGCCAGATTCCTCCTTGTAACGAGCAAGGTTAAGGACTGTCGAGAGGAAGATGCAATTGCATTCTTTTGCAAAAATTGCGCGGACAAGGGAATCCTCAACGCCATAAGTCTCCGTGATATAGCACACTTCGCTGACTTGGTGGCCATACTACAGAAGTACTGTGCGATGGAAAGCGCCTGGAAAACCCAAACAAAATTCTGGGTTCCTCCGGCTCTCACTAAACCCCCCATCCGAACTAAACGAGTGTACTCTCATAAGTCACCCGACCCAATTACAAAGAAACAAAATCCCACTACAGGGTGTGGAACCGTATTGGAGGGGTGGCTCAACGGGCCATGCAAAATTCACAGTACAGCGGATACCATACCAACACACAGCCTTAGAGCATGTTGGGTACTCCGGCAGGTGGCCAAGAGCGGTGAGGATATCCTCATCAACAATACCGCAGGGAACCATCCCGTAGAGAACATCAATACAGTATTGATAGTCTTCGAGACCTTTGCCTCAAATAATAGGCGCAAGCGAGCACTCCGCAGCCTTGCCGAAGTCTGCCAAATAGCAGCAATAAATCCATGGAGCGACACGGCTATCACCTTCAATGCCAGTGACGAGCCTAAATTCCGAACAACACGAGCACTAGCCGCCTTGGTCCTTAGTCCAATTATGGTCAGTTTCCAGCTTACTAAAGTGCTCATGGACGATGGTAGCGGATTAAACCTCATCTACGAGGAGACTCTTCAAAAAATGGAAATAGACAGAAGCCGCATTGAGCAAAGCAGCACGACCTTCAGAGGAATCATCCCTAGTCGGGAGGCATGATGTGCCGGCAAAATCACACTAGACGTGGTATTCGGCACGCCGGAGAAATATAGGTCCGAAGAAATCACATTCCAAGTGGCCCCGTTCAATAGCGGATACACGCCCTTCTAGGGCGGGAGGCATTCACGATCTTCCAAGCTATACCACATTACGGGTACATGAAGCTCAAAATGCCCGGGCCCAATGGAATCATCACTCTAGCTAGTGATCCGGACATAGCACTCCGCGCCGAAAATAAAACAGCCACACTGGCCCTCGAGGCATTATCCGAAGCCCTCACGGCCGAGGAACTAACCACGCTGTGCTCCACAGTGGACAAGGACGACGTGATACTTGATAAAAGATCAAAGTCCACCTCTTTTAAACCAGCGGATGAAATAGTCAAATTCCAAGTACATCCAACGGACCCTACAAAAAAAGCATCTATTGGGGCACAGTTAAACCCCACAGTAGACGCCGCACTACGTGAGTTCTTGCGCGAAAATTGGTACATCTTCGCCTGGCATCCTTCAGACATGCCAGGAATCCCACGCAGGCTGGCCGAGCATAGCCTTAACATTCTAGAGGGGTTCAAGCCGGTCAAACAGACTCTTCGGCATTTCTTCGAACCTAAGCGACAAGCCAAGGGAGAAGAACTAGCCAAGTTACTGGAAGCCGGATTCATCCGAGAAATAAAACATCCGGACTGGCTAGCAAACTTGGTGATGGTACCAAAGAAGGACAAATCCTGGCGCCTATGTGTCGACTTGAAGGACCTTAATAAGGCTTGCCCCAAGGATCCCTTCCCCCTCCCTCTCGTCGATCAAATTATCGACGCTACCACAGGACGCGACTCACTGTGTTACCTCGATGCATACTCCGGATACCATCAAATTAAGATGGCGGAGTCCGATCAAGTCGCAACGGCGTTTATCACTCCATACGGCCCCTTCTGTTTTAACACCATGCCTTTCGGGCTCAAAAACGCCCGTGCAACCTATCAAGGCATGATTCCGACATGCTTGGAGACACAGATCGGCAAAACAGTGGAGGCATACGTAGACGATGTGGTCATTAAAACCATACACGTCGAATCCTTAATAGATGACTTGAGGCTCACATTCGATAATCTCCGAACATACGACATTAAGCTCAATCCGGAAAAATGCGCCTTCGGCGTGCCCGCCGGAAAGCTCTTAGGCTTCATCGTCTCCAACAAAGGAATTGAAGCAAATCCGGCTAAAATCAGAGCTCTGTCACAGTTTGCCATCCCAACAGACCTCAAGAAAATCAAGAAACTTACTGGATGTGTGGCTGCCTTAAGCCGCTTCATCTCCCGATTAGGGGAAAAGGCACTGCCTCTTTATCGCCTTCTCCGACGCACCGAACACTTCGAGTGGACAGATGCGGCCACGGCCGGGCTAGAGGAAATAAAAGCCGTGTTGGCCACAAACCCAATCTTGGCCGCGCCAAATGTAGGCGAACCAATGTTGTTATATATAGCGGCAACACACCAAGTTGTAAGTGCAGTGCTCGTCGTCGAACGAGAGACGGACGGACATAAGTTCTCGCTTCAAAAGCCGTTATACTATGTATCCACTATCCTCACTCCATGCAAATCACGGTACCCACATTATCAAAATATAGCATACGCGGTCTTCATGGCATCCCGGAAACTATGACACTACTTTCAAGAGTGTTCAATTACGGTGGCCTCTGAAGTACCACTCAACGGCATAATTAACAACCGCGAAGCCACGGGCCGGATTGCTAAATAGACTATTGAGCTCCTCCCGTTCGACATAATATACAAACCACGGCGAGCCATTAAGTCACAAGTACTAGCCGATTTCGTCGCCGAATGGACAGAAGACGAACTCCCTAAAGAGTACGACGCATACTCCAATTGGATCATGCACTTTGATGGCTCTAAAATGCTGGCGGGTCTGGGGGCTGGTGTCGTCCTGACATCCCCCACCGGAGATATAGTCTAGTACGTACTCCAAATATTATACACAGACTCCAACAACGCAGTAGAATACGAGGCTCTGTTACACGGCCTCCGGATGGCAGTCTCCATGGGCATTCAACGCCTAGAGGTGCGGGGGGATTCGAACCTCGCAATATCTCAAATAAATGGAGACTTCGATGCCTAGGATCCAAAAATGGCGGCTTATCGCAACGCCGTCCTCAAAATGTCAGCTCGGTTCGAGGGGCTTGAATTCCACCATGTGGTCCGGGAAAACAATCAGGCGGCAGATATCCTTGCCTGCATCGGCGCTAAGCGTAACCCAGTCCCAACTAATATCTTTTTGGAAAGGCTGTTTAAGCCATCTATGGTATGGGAAGGAGAGACCGAAAATAATAGTCCGGACCCGGACACAACGCCAGATCCCGAACACCCTGACATAGTCGGAGGCACTACCTCCAAAGTAACACCTTCTGCCCACGTAATTATGGCTGTCATTACCCCGTGGACAGAACCCTTCTTGGCCTACTTAACTAGGCAGAAACTACCTGAGGACCCAAACGAGGCACGTTGCATTGTGCGGCGGTCTAAAGCCTACAAGGTCCACGAGGGAGAGCTTTATAAGAAAAGCGCCACCGGAGTCCTTCAAAGGAGCATCTCCGAAGAGGAAGGACGGCAACTTTTGGCAGAAATTCATGCCAGACTTGGCGGCCACCACGCCGCAGCTCGGGCCCTTGTAAGCACGGCCTTCCGTACAAGTTTCTACTGGCCGACGGCCCGAGCAGACGCATAGGACCTCGTCCAGCGATGCGTCGGTTGTCAGCTTTTCACAAACCAAAGCCATATGCCGCCTACCGCTCTCCAAACAATCCCCATTACTTGGCCCTTTGCGGTCTGGGGGCTTGATATGGTTGGACCCCTCAAAGGGGGAAGCCATAAGAAAAAATACTTATTGGTCATGGTAGATAAATTCACCAAATGGATAGAAGCCAAACCAGTTAAAACGGACGAATCCGGACCAGTGATAGACTTCATATTCGGGGTTGTACACCGTTATGGCGTCCCCCGCAGCATCATCACAGATAACGGCTTGAACTTTACAGCCGACGAGGTAAAACTTTGGTGCAGCAACATGGGCATCAAGCTCGATTATGGTTCTATCTATCACCCGCAAACTAACGGTCAAGTCGAACGAGCAAATGGTCTTATCATGAGTGGCATTAAACCCAGATTAGTGCGATCCCTAAAGGAATCAAATACGCACTGGGTAGAGGAGCTCTACTCCGTACTATGGGGGCTGCGGACCACGCCAAATCGCACTACCGGATACACACCATTTTTTATGGTGTACGGCGCAGAGGCGGTACTGCCCTGCGACATAATTCATGACTCGCCTCGAGTGCGCATGTATGAAGAGAAAGAGGTCAAGCTTCATCGGCAGGACAGTTTGGACACCCTGGAGGAAGAGCGTGACGTGGAAAAAACCCGTTCCGCATTCTATCAACAACAGGCTCGAAGGTATCAAAGCAGAGAAGTACGGGCCCAAACTTATAACGTTGGCGAACTTGTTCTACGCCTACCGGAGAAGAAAAAGAACAAGCTCAAGCCCAAATGGATAGGTCCCTTCATTATTGACCAAGTTCTGCCCGGTGGAGCGTATCGTCTGCGGGATGCATCGGACAATCGACTCGAGCCAAACCCATGGAACGTAGCCAGACTCCGAAGGTTCTATGCCTAGTGTCCGACTCCATGTTTGTCTCCTTACCTCCGTCAATTTTTTATATATCCGTTATCTGTCTCTTATCTCTTTCTTTCTTCCCTTTTTCTTCAAGGCCTTAAAAGGCCAAAATGTGTCTTGATTACACAATCTTGACGCGCTAGCCGCGCTCATTATACCTGGGGGCTTCTTCTATAGAAGCTTAATATAACTATTTTACGGGCTCTATGCCCCACACATGTGTTATTCTTCCACATGTACCTTTTTTTGCCATTATATGCATCGATATGACTTAAGTTTTGGCCAAGCTGGGTTGCCTGGCTCTTGTATTTATGCCCTACGTTCCCGTTAATTCGGCTAGGGCATAAGGGGAGAACCTTTGCGATTGTTACTGCCGGGTCAGCCGGATGTGTACCTCAGACTGGGTGAAGCCGAAAGCTAGCGTTCTTAAGGGAATACTCGGTCGGTGAACAAAAGATGATCCTTATTTATTGTAATACATGCCCCCAAATGTTTTTATCCTGCACCTCTTTTTCGCAGCCCGGACATGCACATTAGAGCATGCGTACCCAGGGAAAGGAACCCTTAACGAAACTATTCTCCCTGGAAGATGTTTCTTACTATCCATGTAATATAACATAATTAGTTGGGTACTTGTCTGTTCAAGCACTTATGACCCCTACGCCTCGTTTCCACACGTACCCCGGTTTTTTCATAACCGAGCGGGTATTCGGATACACTTCGGACTGTCGGGTCTAGAGGTTGAAGCGAAAAGGTCCGCGATGACAAATGATTTACAATCCTGCTAGGGACAATACATGTCGCCTGAAGTACACAGTCACTTAGGCTGACTAAATTCTTCTTCTATACCATCCAACAGGCTGTCTAGCCTACAATCCTGTTGGGAATACTTTGCGGCTAATTCTACTTGGTGATACACCAAACTGACGAGGATCTCTTTCCCATCAGGCCCCACAGGTCCGACCTCGGCCATGTGGTTCGGGTCAGCCTTGGTATATCGCGTCTTCACCATGGCCCGGGCTTCCCTCGCACCTTGCCGGCAGGCTGACATCTTGCATAAACGGAAGCGCCGCCGCGCTCCCTTGAGCTTCTCTGTAAGCTCCCCCAGGTCTCCTGGCAGGGAGGCGGATGGCCACCTGGCTTGGGCAATGCCCTGCATCACCTGCCGAACTTGTTTGTGCAGTTGTGAGAGCCCTGGCAGAAGATCACCTGCAGACCCGGGCATTTCCTCTGCGGGACGACCCGTCAAGATACCTCTGAGACATAACTCATTAGCGGTTTCCTTGCCGAACTCAATAAAAAGTTCGTTCGAGCACTTACTAAAAATGCCGCGTCGAAGCCTCTTATTCTCCTTTACGGAGTCAGCAAGTTGGGCCCGAACATCTTTCAGTTCAACATTCAGTCGGATATTCGCATCTTGGAGATCGTTTTTCTCCTGCCTAACCTTCTTCAGCACGCGCTCGCCAGCCTTTAACTGTCGTTGAGCATGTTGCTCATCCCCTTGCACTACATCCGGATTAACCCCGGGATCATCTGCAGAATCTATTGTTAGATTTTCATGCATGCCGCATACTAAACGGCACATGTAATTCTTTTTGATAGAGACAAGTGTTACCAGAGGGGGCCTTCTCGAACTCCTTCATTGCGGCAACTGCAGCGCGTAGCTGGGCTTTGCACTCTTCCAGCTCTTGTGACGATTGGGTATTCTTCTCCGTAAGAACCTGCACAAATAATGATCCTTAAATCAGTTGTGTCAACTGTTTCAAGTCTCAGGGGCTGCTGATATACATAATTATTAGACTTCCTTACCCATATATCCTTTACATACTGGTCCGTGGCTCTGGCAATACCATTTTGAGCAGCTCGAATGTACGTGTCTCCTGAGTTGAAGGCATCGAACGCCTCTTGGGAGAAACAAGCGTCACGGAGTACGGCCCGGCGACGCCTGTGATTCATGGTGCTCTCCACTTGGAGGGTTGTCATAGATACTTACCTTGCTGCTTCATAGCAGGAGCTGCGAAAAGCGTAACGGAGTATGGCCCGGCGACGCATGTGATCCAAGCAAGGTAAAAAGTAGCAGCTCACCCAGCTTGGAGGGTTGTACATGGAGAATCCATTCCGTGGTTTGATGCGGATGAACTCCTCTTCCTCTCCTTTGTACAGATCGGACAGAATTTTTGCTAGAGTAGCAACTGAGTCCGGTCCCTTACGACCGCAGCAGGTGGCATCGTCTTCTTCGTTGAAGTGCCACATGGGGTGCCCCCGATATTGAAGTGGCTGCACCCCCATCATTATACATATTGACATAACTTCTATTACTGTCAATCCTGATTGGGCCAGCATCTCTATCCGACCGATCAGGTAAAGGACCTCCCCGTTATGTTCCTCCTGAGGGCTCCGAGGGCGCCAGCTGCGGCGTTTCTTCAGGGGAGCGTTGTCGAACTTAGGAAGGCCCATCCGAATAGGGTCCAGAAGGGGGACGTCCTCCATATAAAACCACTCCGAAGGCTAGTCTTCGGATGTCCTCTTCGGAGTACCAGACAGGTATCCGGTCCCGGCGATGTGCCATATTTCGGCTCCGCCCACTTGGTATATTGACCCCTCCTGTGTACGAGGCAGAATAGCCTCTTCCATAGCTCAAAATGAGCTTCGCAGGCTAGAAACAGCTCGCAAAGTGCGACATAGCCAGCGATGTGTAATATGGAGGTGGGAGTAAAATTATGCGGTTGGAGACCGTAGAACTCCAGGAGCCCGCGGAGGAACGGATGAATTGGAAATCCAAGCCCTCTTAATAAGTAAGGGACAAGGCATACCCGCTCCCCCATGGATGGGTTGGGAAAGCTCTCCGCTTGCTCCCCGCCATTATAGGTGGCGAGCCCGGCTCGAACGGGGACCATATACGCTGGGGGAGAAATCCCTGGGTCTGTAGCTCTACTAATTGGCTGTGGGGGACGGAACACTTCTTCCAATTTTCGGGCTTAGGTCTACGGGAGCGAGAGGAGGATCTGCGATGACCGGCCATGTTGGAATGGATTTTCCGAGTGCACTCCGATGGATACTCACTGTGGGAGGATGGTGTGATCTGGATCTGAGAATCCCCGTCTCTTTAATAGGCGATTTATTCGCACGGCTAGGGAGGCAAATGTAAAAATGCCCTGGCTTCTCGCATTTGCTTGACGCGTAGAAGATAGCCATTATTAGGCGCGGAAGCCAAGGAGTGCAACATTTATGGGAAGCCGGACACTATTCAACAGGTACTCAAAATTTGGAGAAGAACCCGCCTTGCAATGCCGAAGACAATCTGCGCCGGACTCATCTTCATTGAAGCCTGGTTCAGGGGCTACTAAGGGAGTCCTGGATTAGGGGGTCCGAGGATAGCCGGACTATATCCTTTAGCCGGACTGTTGGACTATGTAAGTGCATCTAGTGCCCCTTAGTGATTTTGGTGTATTGAAGACTTATAGGTTAAGGGACTAATGTGTTTATGAGTGTACACAGGTCTATAAGTCTATGAGGAGTTTGATATTTACAGAGAAAGTCGACCCCTAAAAATGAAGTTCTTCGACTGAAGACTTTGGTATTTCTGAAGACTTTCTGAAGACTTTGAAAGTGAAGAAATTGGTGGGAACTTGAAGACTTGGTATTCATTTGAGGAACATGAAGCGTGAAGACTTTTGTTTTTGTAGTTTCATTTTCTCTTTCTTGAGTCATAGGAAACACCGTACTGTTAAAGGGGGTCGAGGAAATACTAAGTAAAAATTTCCATGTGATGCTCAGCTCAAAATCCTACACCTACAAATCCCTTCATGTGAAGCCATTGGAAATCTCATACATTTCAGTCATATTCTTCAGTGGCAGAGACGAAGTTCTTCCGGTCGTTGAGGAATTTGTTCGACGGCGAGGAGTTAGGAATTCGCCAAAGGCGGATTGCCTACACAAAGGAGGAACATGATAGCCCCGAGGAATTTGATACTCAAATTTCCGACCGCTCTTGTGCTACTGCATGACTGTCCCAAAATATCTTATCCACCTAACGATCATATCATTGAAGGGCATTTATGTCTTATCATGTCGGGCTGCTCCCTAGGCTATAAATAGCCGCCCCCTACAACCACTAGCTGGTTGGCTGCTCCGAAAGAAACTGACACTTGTCATTTGAGAGCATCCCATCCTTTGAGGACTTTGAGTGAAAATCATCGAGTGAGGAAAACCCAAACCCAAACACCTACAAACCCAAAGTGATTGAGCATCACTGAAGAGATTGATCATGCGTGGATCCGATGCTTGTTACCTTTGAAGACTGTGCTTCTTCCAGACGGTTAGGCGTCATGGTCTAGAGCATCCAAGAGGAATTGTGGATTGCCGAGTGGCCGAGTCTGTGAAGGTTCGGAAGTCACCTAAAGACTTACCACGAGTGATTGGGCGAGGTCTGTGTGACCTTAGCTCAAGGAGAATACGGTGAGGACTGTGTGTCCTCATGTTTAAATACCTAGCTGCTACAACCAGATGTACAACTGAGACAGCTGTTGGAACTGTTCTACCAAATCATTGTCTTCACCAAGCCAACTGGTTCTATTTCCTCAACTCTTTCTTTTACTCATTACTGTGTTGTGTGCTTGTCATATCTGTGTTTGAAGACTTTTACTAAAGACTTTCTCAATTTCCTTAGTTCAATTTCCTCAGTCTGTTTGTCTTCATCATGTGTTCCTGTGCTTACGCTTCCTGTACTCTGTGCTTGTCTTCATTTCATCATGATGACCATGCTTGTGTTCTGTTACGTTTACTTTTGAGTACTTATTCCGCTGCTAGTAGTTCTTCGCTAAGGAATTTCCTCACCGGCAAATTCTTCAGTGAAGAACTCATAAAAATCGCCTATTCACCCCCCCCCCTCTAGTCGATATAACGCACTTTCAGACTATGAAGATACAAGATTGAAGACTTCGTCCCGTGTCCGGATGGGACTCTCCTTGGCGTGGAAGGCAAGCTTGGCAATACGGATATGTGGATCTCCTCCCTTGTAACTGACTCTGTGTAACCCTAGCCCCCTACGATCTCGTGGTAGATCAACTCTTGTAATACTCATTCATCAAGATCAATCAAGCAGAAAGTAGGGTATTACCTCCATCGAGAGGGCCCGAACCTGGGTAAACATCGTGTCCCCGCCTCCTGTTACCATCCGCCTTAGACGCACAGTTCGGGACCCGATACCCGAGATCCGCCGGTTTTGACACCGACGGGGTCACATCTCCATCATGGAGCACTTGGAACCAATATCCTGAGATAAACTTTAGTAACCGATATTAGTTCAACTAACCACATTTTCATCACACCAAAATATAGTATAAGTGCCACTTGCACTTTCACAAGGTACAAGTGTTCTCCCTAAGTATGCACCGTTGTGAAAGTTCGTCTTGCGGATACACCACGTGATGATCGGGTGTGATATGCTCTACGTTCACATACAACAGGTGCAAGCCAGTTTTGCACACGCAGAATACTTGGGTTAAACTTGACGAGCCTAGCATATGCAAATATGGCCTCGGAACACTGAGACCGAAAGGTCGAGTGTGAATCATATAGTAGATATGATCAACATAGTGATGTTCACCATTGAAAACTACTCCATCTCACGTGATGATCGGACATGGTTTAGTTGACATGGATCACGTGGTCACTTAGATGATTAGAGGGATGTCTATCTAAGTGGGAGTTTTTAAGTAATGTGATTAATTGAACTTTAATTTATCTTGAACTTAGTACCTGATAGTATTTTGCATGTCTATGTTGTTGTAGATAGATGGCCCGAGCTGTTGTTCCATTGAATTTTAATGGTTCCTAGAGAAAGCTAAGTTGAAAGATGATGGTAGCAACTACACGGACTGGGTCCATAACTTGAGGATTATCCTCATTGCTGCACAGAAGAATTACGTCCTAGAAGCACTGCTAGGTTCCAAACCCGCTGCAGGAGAAATGCCAGATGTTGTGAACACCTGGCAGAGCAAAGCTGATGACTACTCGATAGTTTGGTGTGCCATGCTTTATAGCTTAGAACCGGGACTTCAATGACGTATTGAACGTCATGGAGCATATGAGATGTTCCAGGAGTTGAAGTTAATATTTAAAGCAAATGCCCGGATTGAGAGATATGAAGTCTCCAATAAGTTCTCTACAGCTGCAAAATGGAAGAGAATAGTTCTGTCAGTGAGCATATACTCAGAATGTCTGGGTACCACAATCACTTGACTCAGTTGGGAGTTAATATTTGATAACCCACAAGTATATGGGATCAATTGTAGCCTCTTTTGATAACTAAGAGTGTCGAACCCAACGAGGAGCTAAAGGTAGAACAAATATTCCCTCAAGTTCTATCGACCACCGATACAACTCTACGCACGCTTGAACGTTCGCTTTACCCAGAACAAGTGTCACAGCCCTAGCTTAGTCCTTACCTGACTCTGCATAAGCATCCATGCATCATATTTAAATTTAAAGAAACTTTAAGTGGGGATGACAGAACCCCCAACACCCCCCTTAAACCAACTAGGGTTTACTAAAATCATTTTCAATGAACCCAAAATGCCCTTCTAAAATGGTCGTCATCTTTGCCTTGGTCTAGAACCTCTGACAAAAATGGTGCACACTTTTCTAGGACAACAGAGGGTCACTGGATTAAATCATTAGTTAATTGCATTTGGGCATTTAAATGCTAGTAAATATTTTAAATGTCCAAATAATCCGAAACCAAAATGTTCCATGTTGGATATATTCTAAACATTGGGCATGCAGAGTTTGGTGATTTTTGAAAGTGCCTAGATATTTTTAGTAATGCCACAAACTTACAGAACAAAACATAAATAGAAAACACAAAAGAGAGAGAGAGAGAGAGAGAGAGAGAGAGAGAGAGAGAGAGAGAGAGAGAGAGAGAGAGAGAAAGGAACTAACCTGGCGCCACCTAGCAGCCCACCGCGCCGAGGCGCCCAGCACCGCCAAGTGCTTGGCTCGGCGAGGCAGGCAGCCAAGTGCTCGACGCCGGCACCAGCGCGCGCCACGCAGCTGCCCGCCGCCCTGCTTCCTCCCCTTGCCATTCTGCCGCCCTGGGTCGGTCACCCACTCCTCCCCCGAGCTCGCAGACACGCCCCTTCCTTCCCTGCACCATGGCCGACGCTGCCGCTCCTGCGCCACCGTGATAACCGCGCCCGCCGTCGTCCCCGTACCGCGCCATCGTGTCCGTTCTCTCCGCCGTCGTCGACTACGTCGAGCAGGTCGAGCCCCGAGCGCTCGCACGCTCTGCACCGCCTCCACCGACCCCGTCTTCGTCGACCACCGCCGGAGATCCCCTTCGCCGTCACCGTCGCAACAGGCCGTCCCCGACCTCGCCGTCAGCTCCATCGCAACCACTGTGAGCCTAGCCACCTCTCTACCCTCTCCGTCCTCCCTCTCGAGCCCCGTAGCGACTGCATGTAGCTCATCCACACGCGCCGCCACAGAGCTCGTCGCCGACGATGCTCCGGCCACCCACCGGCCACACCACCGTGTCCAACATGCTCACCTCATCCCCAGGAGCCCAACACACCACCCCACGTGCCTCGCCGTGTCCCGTAGCCTCGGGTTCATCTTCACCCGACTCCGGCGACCGCCAAGGTCGTCGCCGGTGATGTTTCCGGCAACCCCGAGCCCAACCACCGCCACCAAACGCTGCGGCTTGCTCCCAGCTACGCGTAGATACTCTCTGCCGCCCATTTGGTCGCCGGAACGCGAAACTGCACTCCCACCGCCGCATCTGGCCTCGCCGGCGGCTAAACGCCGGCGGGTTTAACCCGTTGACATTGACAGGGTGGGCCCAGGTTGACTTCCCCTGAGCCTATGAGAAGTGGGGCCTGCTCTGCTAATTAACCTAGGGTTAGCGCTAACACATATTAGTTAGTTAAACTAACTACTGACACGCAGGGCCCACAGGTCAGTTTGACCTGGACCAGCCCCGTTGACCACTGACATCACCCTGACGCAATGCTGACGCAATAACTAATTACTGGAATTTTTCTTATACAGGAAATTCCAGAAAATAACCAAAACTTCTAAAAATCATAGAAAATCAACAGTAGGTTCAAATCAAACAATATATATATATGAAAAATGATCAGAAAAATGCAATCAATCCATCTGTACCATTTTCATGCATGTTAGAACATTTTAACCTTGCTGTTTAGGTGAAACAAGTTAATGCACTAATATGACCTCTTAAAATGGGTTTGCATTTGAATCTTTGGTTCAAATGGACTCATCTCAACCTGTTCTAGCTTGCATTAGCCCAAAACACATTCATATTGCCATGTCATAGCATGCATCATATTGTGCATTGCATTGATCGTGTTTCTTCTCTGTTTGCCGGTGTTGTTCCCCCTCGATAGACGTTGTACCGACGTTGTGATCGTTGACACTAATGAAGACTCAATGCTATCTTCAGAAGTGCCAGGCAAGCAAAACCCCCTTGTTCATTCCGATACAATCCTACTCTCTCGCTCCTGCTCTCTTTTACTGCATTATGACAACAATGATTCATCTGTACTTGCTGCGGTAGCTGAATCCCTTTATCCTCTGCATGACCTGTCATTGCCACAGTAAATAGATGAAACCCACTAGCATGAGTAGGAGTTGTTTGAGCCCTGATTTGCCTACTCATTCATGCTTGTTTGTCATGCCTGCTATTGCTTAGAGTTGTTTCAGGTCTGATTCATCCGGGATGAATCGGAGGTGTGTGAACATGTCCTACTGTTGAGAGCTAAGTGTGTGAATACGATTTGGTAAAGGTAGCGGTGAGAGGCCATGTAGGAGTACATGGTGGGTTGTCTCATTGCAGCAGTCCTCAGGAATTGAGTTCTGTGTTTATGATCCATGAACAGCTACTACCACACATTGGGATCCTTAATTGACACTCTCGACTTATTAACCGCCCCTGTCCTCTGTCCAGGAGTTGCAACTAGTTTCTGGTGTTTGTAGGATATGTGTTGAAGGCCGTGCGTAGCGCTGACCCTAGGGGTGGGCTATGATGCGGTAGATACATCGTGGCCCGGTGTACCGAGCGCCCGTTTGGTGTCTCGGGAACCCTGCACACATCGTTTGGGGCTGTGAGCGAAACACCGGCCGGATCTCCTCGCGGATGGAACCCGAATAGGCGATAAACCTGGACTAGAGACTTGTGTGGTTAGTCAGGTCGTGGCCGACTCCCTCGCCAGGCTTCCGCTTGAAGGTTGCCGAGGTACACGACGTGTACATGGTGGTAAGTGGCGAGGCGTGTGTGAAGAAGTACACCCTGCAGGGTTAACATCATATATTGAATAGCCGTGTCATGGTAAAGGACTTCGGGTTGCCTATATCAGTTCATAGACAAGTGAAAGTGGATACTCTAAAATGCGCAAGATAAGCGTGAGTGCTATGGATGGCGTTCTCGTAGGTAGACGGGAGCGGATCCATAGTGGTGTATTGATATGGTGAATATGTGGACTCGTGTGTGCCACCTCAAAAGAGTTACTTGCAGTCATAGTTTAGGATAGCCACCGAGTCAAAGCTGGCTTGCTGCAGTCAAACTCCACCACCCCCTTTGTTGATACCGATGCATATGTAGTTAGTTTTGATGTAAGTCTTGCTGGGTACATTTGTACTCACGTTTGCTTAATTTATGTTTTGCAGAGAGACTTCAGTCTCGCTAGTAATTCCGCGTGGACTTCGACGTTTAGCTTGATACCTCAGCTACGATCTTGTGCCCTCGGCAGGATCTGGTAGATAGTCAGGCTTCTAAGCCTTTTTCATTTGTAGATGTCTGTACTCAGACATGTTTAGCTTCCGCATGTGCTTTGATTTGTATGCTCTGAATGCTGGGTCGAGAGACCCATGTTTGTAATATCTCGCTCCTCGGAGCCTAATGAATAAATACTTTGAGTCATAGAGTTATGTTGTGATGCCATGTTGTATTTACACATATCGAGCATATTGTGTGTATGATTGAAATGCTTGGTATGTGTGGGATCCGACAACCTAGTTGTTTATCCTTGGTAGCCTCTCTTATGGGGAAATGTAGTCTTCTGCTTCCATGAGCCATAGTAGTCCGCTACAGCCCGGTTCACCGGAGTCCTGCTAGCCCAAAGACTACTGCTCCTAACACTTGACTGGTCTGGCATGTGATTCACTTCGTTCATGTGTCTGTCCCTACGGGGAAATGTCACGCGGTGACATCCGGAGTCCTGCCTAGCCTGCTACAGCACGGGTTACCGGAGTCCTGTTAGCCTAGTGCTACAGCCTGGATTCACACGCTGCTGACCGACATGCTCGAAGTTGATTCATGTATGCCTGTCCCTATAAGTTAGTGCCACTTTGGGTTCACGACTAGTCATGTCGGCCCGGGTTCTCTGTCATATGGATGCTAGCGACACTATCATATACGTGAGACAAAAGGCGCAAACGGTCCCGGGCCATGGTAAGGCGACACCCGTGGGAATACCGTGCGTGAGGCCGCAAAGTGATATGAGGTGTTACCGGCTAGATCGATGTGACTTGGAATCGGGGTCCTGACAACAAGTATGAAACTAGAAGTACTTTGTAGGTGTTTTTGGATAGGTTAGAAAGATAATAAAGAGCACGAGAATAAAAACTAGGTGTTGTTTTGGTAAAGACAGAGCTAAAGTAAATATAGCGAGTGTGGAAAAGTGGTGTAAGGAGTTGCGAAATTGTCCCTAAGCAATTGAATACTTTACTAGACCGATAGCAAGTTTTATGTGGGAGAGGCCACTGCTAGCATGTCATCCCTGACTTGGAATTCTATGCACTTATAATTGGAACTATTAGCAAGCATCTGCAACTACTAATGTTCATTAAGGTAAAACCCAGCCATAGCATTAAGATATATTGGTCCCCTTCAATCCCGTATACATCAATTTATATGCTAGGCTGAAGCTTCTGTCACCCTTGCCCTCCAATACATAGTCCTATCAACATAGAAATAACCCTGTGGTGTGATCCACACACGCGCTCATATGATGGGCACTAAAGGACAGCAACATAACCACAAGCAAATTAAATCAATCATAGCAATTCATCAACCACCGATAGGACAACAAAAATCTACTCAGACATCATAGGATGGCAACACATCATTGGATAATAATATGAAGCATAAATCACCATGTTCAAGTAGAGGGTACAACGGGTTGCGGGAGAGTGGACCGCCGTAGATAGAGGGGGGAAGGTGATGGAGATGTTGGTGAAGATGGCGGAGGTGTTGGTGTAGATCGCGGTGATGATGATGGCCCCCGGCGGTGTTCCGGCGCCACCGGAAGCGAGGGGGAGAGAGCCCCCCTCCTTCTTCTTCTTCCTTGACCTTCTCCCAAGGTGGGAGAAGGGTTTCCCCTCTGGTCCATGGTCTCCATGGCGTGGGAGGGGCGAGAGCCCCTCCAAGACTGGATCTGTCTCTCTGTCTCTCTGTGTTTCTGCATTCTCCCCCGGCTGCCCTTTCACTGTTTCGTGTATATACGGAGATCCGTAACTCCGATTGGATTGAAACCTTCGCAGAGATTTTTTTCCCAACAATTAGCTTTCTTGCGGCCGAAGAAGGGCATCAACCGCCTTACAGGTGGCCCACGAGGGTCAGGGGCGCCTCCCTGCCTCGTGGCCACCTCGGGCACCGTCTCGCGTGGATTTTTCTTCCGGAATTCTCCAAATATTCCAAAAATATTCTTCGTCCGTTTTTATCCCGTTTGGATTCCGTTTGATATGGGGGTTTTGTGAAACATAAAACATGCAACAAACAGGAACTGGCACTGGGCACTGGATCAATATGTTAGTCCCAAAAATAATATAAATAGTTGCTAAAAGTATATGAAAGTTGTAGCATATTGGCATGGAACAATCAAAAATTATAGAGAAGACGGAGACGTATCAGCATCCCCAAGCCTAATTCCTGCTCGTCCTCAAGTAGGTAAATGATAAAAAAATAATTTTTGATGTGGAATGCTACCTAGCATAATATTGATCATATGTCTAATCATGGCATGAATATTAAGACACGAGTGATTCAAAGCAATAGTCTATCTTTTGACATAAAAACAATAATACTTCAAGCCTACTGATAAAGCAATCATGTCTTTTCAAAATAACAAGGCCAAAGAAAGTTATCCCTACAAAATCATATAGTCTGGCTATGCTCCATCTTCACCACACAAAATATTCACATCATGCACAACCCCGATGACAAGCCAAGCAATTGTTTCATACTTTTGACATTTCTCAAACCTTTTCAACTTTCACGCAATACCTGAGCGTGAGTCATGGACATAGCACTATAGGTAGAATATAATATGATGATGGGGGTTATGTGGAGAAGACAAAAAAGGAGAAAGTCTCACATCAACGCGGCTAATCAACGGGCTATGGAGATGCCCATCAATTGATGTCAATGTGAGGAGTAGGGATTGCCATGCAACGGATGCACTAGAGCTATAAGTGTATGAAAGCTCAAACTGAAACTAAGTGGGTGTGCATCCAACTTGCTTGCTCATGAAGACCTAGGGCATTTGAGGAAGCCCATCGTTGGAATATACAAGCCAAGTTCTATAATGAAAATTCCCACTAGTATATGAAAGTGATAACTCAAGAGACTCTCTATATGAAGAACATGGTGCTACTTTGAAGCACAAGTGTGGTAAAAGGATAGTAACATTGCCCCTTCTCTCTTTTTCTCTCATTTTTTTGTTTTTTTTTCTCTTTTTTTTGCCTTTCTTCTTCTTTTATTTTTTTATTTTTTTGTCCGGAGTCTCATCCCGACTTGTGGGGGAATCATAGTCTCCATCATCCTTTCCTCACTGGGGCAATGCTCTAATAATGATGATCATCACACTTTTATTTACTCACAACTCGATACTAGAACAAAGATATGACTCTATATGAATGCCTCTGGCAGTGTACCAGGATGTGCAATGATCTAGCGTAGCAATGAAATCAAAAAAAGGACAAGCCATCTAAACATCATGCTAGCTATCTTACGATCATGCAAAGCAATATGACAATAAATGCTCAAATCATGTATATGATGATTATGGAAGTTGCATGGCAATATATCTCGGAATGGCTATGGAAATGCCATAATAGGTAGGGATGGTGGCTGTTTTGAGGAAGATATAAAGAGAATTATGTGTGATAGAGTGTATCGTATCACGGGGTTTGGATGCACCGGCGAAGTTTGCACCAACTCTCGAGGTGAGAAAGGGCAATGCTGCAATCAAGAGGCTAGCAATGATGGAAGGGTGAGAGTGCGTATAATCCATGGACTCAACATTAGTCATAAAGAACTCACATACTTATTGCAAAAATCTATTAGTCATCAAAACAAAGTACTACGCGCATGCTCCTAGGGGGATAGATTGGTAGGAAAAGACCATCGCTCGTCCCCGACCGCCACTCATAAGGAAGACAATCAATAAATAAATCATGCTCCGACTTCGTTACATAATGGTTCACCATACATGCATGCTACGGGAATCACAAACTTCAACACAAGTATCTCTAATATCACCACCTTTATATCGCAAAACTATTGCAAGGATTCAAACATATCATATTCAGTGATCTACAAGTTTTATGTAGGATTTTATGACTAACCATGTGAATGACCAATTCCTGTCATCTCTCTAAATAGATATAAGTGAAGCAAGATAGTTTAATTCTTTCTACAAAAGATATGCCCACGCTCTAACAAATATAAGTGAAGCAAAAGAGCATTCTACAAATGGAGGTTGTCTAAGTGAAGAGAAACAGGCAATCCAAACTTCAAATGATATAAGTGAAGCACATGAAGCATTCTATAAAGCCATACTCAAAAGATATAAGTGAAGTGAAATGAGCATTCTATAAATAAACCAAGGACTATCTCATACCAGCATGGTGCATAAAATAAAAATGAAAACTAAATGCAAAAGACGCTCCAAGATTGCACATATCGCATGAACGAAATGAATCTGAAAACATACCGATACTTGTTGAAGAAAGAGGGGATGCCTTCCGGGGCATCCCCAAGCTTAGACTCTTGAGTCTCCTTGAATATTTACTTGGGGTGCTTTGTTCATCCCCAAGCCTGAGATCTTGCCTCTCTTCCTTCTTCTCACATCGAGACCTTCTCGATCATCCAACACTTCATCCACACAAAACTTCAACAGAAAACTCGGTAAGATCCGTTATTATAATAAAGCAAATCACTACTCTAACGTGACGCCCGGATAATCATGCTATAGTAATATCACGTTAATGATGGCACGTCACCTCTGTCACTGTAATTAATCTCGGGTTAAATCAAAACTGTTTCAAATTTAAATCCTAAATAAGTCAAATGACAAAAGTTTTCAAATATTAAAATAAAAATGTTCGGGCTATGTCAATTATTGCATCGGTAATTATGGTGAAGTAATCACGTTTTTATAAAATTCCTAAATACTTTTAAATGAATTAAAAGAGAAAATAAATAAAAGAAAGAAAATACAAAAAAAGGAAAAGAAACCCCCCCCCCCCCGGGGCTCCGGCCCAGCAGGCCACCAGCCCAACTGGGCCACGACCCACCAGGCCGGCCCATCCCCGCACCCCCATAACCTCCCCCACTCCTCCCACTCGCCCACCGACACCCACACTCCCCCCCTAAATATCTCCCCCCTCTTCCCCGATTGGATCGGGACCGAGGAGGGGAACTGCTCCCCGCCGCCGCCCAGTGCCGCCTCGCCGCGACGCCACACCGCCATCGCCCGACGCCGCCTGTCTCCGCCCCATCACGCCTCCGACCTCTTCCGTGACACCACCTCGTCGGCACCGCCCCTCCTGGCCTCCTTCCTCTCCGCTCGCGCCGCCATCGTCTGCTACCACCTCTCCGACCACGAGCACGAGCTCGGGACCCCTACCTCGCCGAATCGGCCTCATCCCCCTTCTCTGCCTCGCCGGTCATCACCGTCGATCTGCTACTCCGACGCCTCCCCGAGCCCGCTGCCCTTCCCTGCCGAATCGTCGTGAGGCCGCGTTCCCCCTCGACCCCCCCTTTCCCCTCCTTTCCCGTGCACGTAACCGTAGTCTCCGCCAACGCCGTAGCTCATCGCCGTGGTTGAGCTCGCCTCCGTGGCCATAGCCCGCGAAGCTCGCGTCTGAGCTCGCACTCGTGCATGCCCGCCCGTGGCGCGCACCGCCGCCCCTGACCGTGTCCACCCCTTGCTACTCCTCCTCCTCATGTGCTGCTTACTGGTGCGTACTGCATTGGTGCCTGCTGCCGCTGCGGCCTACCGCTTCGCCGGCATACGGCCGTGCTTGCCCCCTGCTCGCCATACCCTTGCCCATAGCGCCCTTAACGCCGCCAAGACGCCTGCCGCCTCGCCCGTTCCCCACACGGCCCAAGATCTTGCCCATGACGGCCGCCGCCTCCGTGGCCCCCCTGCTGCGGGCCTCACCTCTTCTTGGCTCGCCTTTGGGCATTGCTGCCGCCCGCCTGGCCTCATTATGCATGGCGCCCTAGGTCACCGCACCAGCGCTCACGCGCTCACTGGGCTCTGCCCTGGCACCCCCATGCCCGTTAGCTCGTGCGCCCATGCCCGCTAGGACCCCCCTTGCCTGTGACACAGGGGCCCCACCCCGAGAACGTTTTAAAAAAAGGGTTTAAAAAAAGTAATAATAATAATATTAAATAATTAATTAATTAATTAACTAAATTAATTCTGTATTAGATTAAACTAATCACTAATTAACCTAATTAACTGTTAGTTAATTAATCAGGGTATGACAGGTGGGTCCCACACGTCAGTTGACCAGTCAACACCTCTGTTGACTGATGACGTCATGCTGACGTCAGCATGCACTGTTTTGGATAATATCGTATTAAATTAATTAAATAAATGCTAAAATTAATTTAAATCTTTTTAAAATTAATATAAAATAAACCGTAGCTCGGATGGAAAAACTTTGTATATGAAAGTTGCTCAGCACGACGAGACGACTCCGAATACGCAGCCCATTCGTCCGCCATGCATCCCTAACCTATTGAACCTGCAACTTTTCACCTCCGGTTCATCTGTCCGAAAATGAGAAACACCGGGGATACTTTCCCGGATGTTTCCCCCCTTCGTCGGTATCACCTCATACCGCGTTAGAGCATGTCTAGCTCTGCCTGTTGTCCTGTTATGCATTTGTTTGCATTGTATTTATTGTTTCTTCCCCCTCTTCTCTCGCTAGACACCGAGACAGACGCCGCTGCTACCCAGTTCGACTACGGAGTTGACGACCCCTCCTACTTGCCAGAGCAACTAGGCAAGCCCCCCCTTGATCACCAGATATCGCCTATTCTTCTCTATACTGCTTGCATTAGAGTAGTGTAGCATGTTACTGCTTTCCGTTATTCCTATCCTGATGCATAGCATGTCCTTGCTACTACTGTTGATACCTTTACCTGCAATCCTACCTGCTTAGTATAGGATGCTAGTATTCCATCAGTGGCCCTACATTCTTGTCCTTCTGCTGTGCTATACTATCGGGTTGTGATCACTTGGGAGGTGATCACGGGTATATACTATATACTTTATACATGATACTTGTGGTGACTAAAGTCGGGTCGACTTGTGGAGCACCCGCGAGTGATTCACGGATTGGGGGCTGAAAGGACCTTTGTCCCAACGGTCCTCTGTGTGGATCTTTGTGGCGGAGCGTCAGGGCAGGTTGAGACTACCTGGGTGAGAGGTGGGCTTGGCCCTGGTCGGTGTCCGCGGTTACATTATTAACACGCTTAACGAGATCTTGGTATTTGATCTGAGTCTGGCCATTTGGTCTATACGCACTAACCAACTACGTGGGAAAGATATGGGCACTCAGCGTCGTGGTATCAGCCGAAGCCTTCGTGATGTCAGCGACTGAGCGGCGCGCACCGGATTGGAACGTAAGCCTGCTCTTGTATTAAGGGGGCTAGTTCTGCTTCCGGCCGCGTTTGCAACGTGCAGGTGTGCTAAGGGCGATGGGCCCAGACCCCTATGCGCTTAGGTTTAGACCGGCGTGCTGACCTCTCTGTTGGCCTAGATGGGGCTGCGGCGTGTTGATCTTCCGCGGCCGGGCATGAACCAGAAAAGTGTGTCCGGCCAAATGGGATCAAGCGTGTTGGGTTATGTGGTCCACCCCTGCAGGGAAGTTAAACTATTCGAATAGCCGTGATCTTCGGTAACAGGACGACTTGGAGTTGTACCTTGACCTTATGACAACTAGAACCGGATACTTAATAAAACACACCCTTTCAAGTGCCAGATACAACCCAGTGGTCACTCTCTCACAGGGCGACGAGGGGAGGATCGCCGGGTAGGATTATGCTATGTGATGCTACTTGGAGGACTTCAGTCTACTCTTTTCTACATGCTGCAAGACGGAGGCTGCCAGAAGCGTAGTCTTTGACAGGATTAGCTATCCCCCTCTTATTCTGGCATTCTGCAGTTCAATCCACTGATATGGCCCTTTACACATATATCCATGCATATGTAGTGTAGCTCCTTGCTTGCGAGTACTTTGGATGAGTACTCACGGTTTCCTTGTTCCCCCCTTTTCCCCATATCTCTATCCGATTGCTGCGACCAGACGATGGAGTCCAGGAGCCAGACGCCACCGTCGATGACGACTACTACACTAGAGGTGCCTACTACTACGTGCAGCCCGCCGACGATGACCAGGAGTAGTTTAGGAGGATCCCAGGCAGGAGGCATGCGCCTCTTTCGATCTGTATCCCAGTTTGTGCTAGCCTTCTTAAGGCAAACTTGATTAACTTATGTCTGTACTCAGATATTGTTGCTTCCACTGACTCGTCTATGATCGAGCACTTGTATTCGAGCCCTCGAGGCCCCTGGCTTGTATTATGATGCTTGTATGATTTATTTTATTTTTAGAGTTGTGTTGTGATATCTTCCCGGGAGTCCCTGATCTTGATCGTACACGTTTGCGTGTATGATTAGTGTATGATTGAATCGGGGGCGTCACATCTAAGTATTGTTGCAAACCAATTCATATTTTGTTTTTCCATTGTGTCTACTGTAATATAGCTTTTTCATGGCTTAATCCACTGATATAAATTGATAGTTTCATCAAAACAAGCAAACTATGCATCAAAAACAGAATCTGTCTAAAACAGAACAGTCTGTAATAATCTGAATATTCACCATACTTCTGATACTTGAAAAATTCTTCCACAATTAGGAAAAATAAAAAGTTTGTATAGAAAGACAGTGCAAAAAGAATCAGAACCATTTGACACTCCAGTAAAAAATTAAAAATCGCGCACTACAGCCAATGTTTCTATCCTGCACCGCGCAAACCAACAAGCATTGTAAACATCCTAAAGGCAAACCTTGGCACATTATTTTTATTTCTAAACTTTATAAATGAACACAACAGAAATAAATGACTCTCTAAAACTTCCGGTTGTCTCCCTGGCAGCGCTTTATTTAAAGCCAATAAGCTAGGCATATAGTGATCAAGTAATGGATCCACCCGGATCCCAAGGTATATCAAAGCCAATTTTAATTAACAATGATTTGTGATTTAGTAGTGAGCACAAAGTAACATACATCATGCAACAACGAAGTCTAACTCTCTTCCTATGCATCGGCATGTCATAAAAGAACAATTCATGCACACAAAGTAAAGGCCAATGCATAGTATAAACGGTTTCTTGCAATTTTATCATCTTGGAAACATAGAGAGGTGGAGATATAGTTCCTCTCTCATAATAATTGCAAGTAGGAGCAGCAAGCACATGCATATTATATATAGAGAAAAGTATGTTTTTGGTCCCTCAAGTTCTCAAAAAGTATAGACTTGGTCCCTCAAGATTTTCTGGAATACATTTGGTCCTTCAAGTCTCAAAACCGGATAAGTTTGGTCCTAAACCAGATTTGAGCACATTGACTAGGTTTGATCGCCACAAAACCGCCCGATGAACAGTAATTTTGAAAAAAAATCTTCAAAAAAATCTAATTTTTTTGGGATCCAGTATGCTTACATGCGCAAGGTGCGACGAACTTTTTGTGCTCTTTCGACACTTGATGATTATTTTTTATTTTTTCTGAATTTACTATTCATTAGACAGATATTTTTGTTTTTTTGCCACGAGCTCCTCGAGTGCCAAAAGGGCATGAAATTTTGTTCGCATCTTACGCATGTAAGCATATTCTACCCCAAAAAATTTCAGATTGTTTTGAAGGTTTTTTAAATATATTTTTTTCGAATTTACTGTTCCTCGGGCGGTTTTGTGGCGGTCAAAACCGGTCAACGTGCTCAAAATCTGGTTTAGGGCCAAACTTATCCGGTTTTGAAACTTGAGGGACCAAATATATACTAAAAAATCTTGGGGACGAAGTCTATACTTTGTGGAAACTTGAGGGACCAAAAACATACTTTCCTCTTATATATATCAAAATCATCATGTGCAAAGGTAAAAGGCAACCCATCAATATAGTCCTTAATAAAAGCAAACTTCTCCGATATAGTGTAGTTTGGAAAATTCAAAATGATAATAGGACTATCATGCGTGGGTGCAATAGCAACAATTTCATGTTTAACATAAGGAACTATAGCAAGTTCATCTCCATAAGAATAATTTACATTGGCATCTTGGCCACAAGCATAGCAAGCATCATCAAAAAGGGATATTTCAAGAGAATCAACGGGATCATAATAGTCATCATAGTAATCATCCTTCGGTAAGCACGAAGGGAAATTAAACAATGTATGAGTTGAAGAGTTACTCTCATTAGAAGGTGGGCACGGGTAGCTAATCCGCTCTTCCTCCTTTTGTTCTTCGCTCACCTCATCATCTTTTTCATCCAATGAGCTCACAGTTTCATCAATTTCTTCTTCCATAGACTCCTGCAAAATATTAGTCTCTTCTTGGACAGCGGAGTAGTCCCCAATATATGGTTCAACATAGGCATTAGAAGCATAATTATCATAGCAATATTTAAGTATGGCAAAATTTTCAGATTTGTAAAGAGTAGCACCATACTTTTCAATCAAAGAAGCAATTTCATAAGCACCCTTAAAAACAACAAATTCTTCAATTTTTGAACATCATAGCAATTATAAACATCCTTAGCATACGAAGATACGATTCCATTATCACTAAACTCACATTGGTAGGGAAGGTGTTTCTTAGGGTTTTCGAACAACAAGTAAAATCATATATTCACATAAATTCCAAGCATAGCATTGCAAACGCATTTAATTTGATCTAGTAAAAGTTTCCTTTTTCAGATATACGATTATCGCACATAACAAGCATGCTCATCTAAAGATTTGCCCTCAACTAAGCTAGTTGGGGTTTCAGCACGAGCACATAGGGATCGAAGATGATCCAAGTAAAAAGCTTCAGGAGTGAGATAGATTTTGAGTGGTTCTTCAACCATTAGTTCAGTAGTTACAACTATTTTTTTGGTATTTTGCGTTTCCTACCCATAACTAAAGATAGAAAACAACGAAGAACAACAAATAAAAATTACTTAGTGTTAAAGCAAACAAGCACACACGAGAATATTCACCTCACGCTATTGCTCCCCGGCAACGACGCCAGAAAAAGGTCTTGATAACCCACAAGTATAGGGGATCAATTGTAGCCTCTTTCGACAAGTAAGAGTGTCGAACCCAACGAGGAGCTAAAGGTAGAACAAATATTCCCTTGAGTTCTAATGACCACCAATACAACTCTATGCATGCTTGAACGTTCGCTTTACCTAGAACAAGTATGAAACTAGAAGTACTTTGTAGGTGTTTTTGGATAGGTTAGCAAGATAATAAAGAGCATGAGAATAAAAACTAGGGGCTGTTTAGGTAAAGACACAACTAAAGTAAATATAGCGAGTGTGGAAAAGTGGTGGTAGGAGTTGCGAAATTGTCCCTAAGCAATTGACTACTTTACTAGACCGATAGCAAGTTTTATGTGGGAGAGGCCACTGCTAGCATGTCATCCCTGACTTGGAATTCTATGCACTTATGATTGGAACTATTAGCAAGCATTCGCAACTACTAATGTTCATTAAGGTAAAACCCAACCATTGCATTAAGATATACTGGTCCCCCTTCAATCCCGTATGCATCAATTTCTATGCTAGGCTGAAGCTTCTATCACCCTTGCCCTCCAATACATAGTCCTATCAACATACAATTAACCCTATGGTGTGATCCATGCGCGCGCTCATATGATGGGCACCAAAGGACATCAACATAACCACAAGCAAATTAAATCAATCATAGAAATTCATCAACCACCGATAGGACAACGAAAATCTACTCAGACATCATAGGATGGCAACACATCATTAGATAATAATATGAAGCATAAAGCACCATGTTCAAGTAGAGGGTATAGTGGGTTGCGGGAGAGTGGACCTCTGTAGATAGAGGGGGGAAGGTGATGGAGATGTTAGTGAAGATGGCGGAGGTGTTGGTGTAGATCGCGGTGATGATGATGGCCCCCGGCGGCATTCCGGTGCCATCGGAAGCGAGGGGGAGAGAGCCCCCCTCCTTCTTCTTCTTCCTTGACCTTCTTCCTAGGTGGGAGAAGGGTTTCCCCTCTGGTCCATGGTCTCCATGGCGTGGGAGGTGCGAGAGCCCCTCCGAGATTGGATCTGTCTCTCTGTCTCTCTCTGTTTCTGCGTTCTCCCCCGGCTGCCCTTTCACCGTTTCGTGTATATATGTAGATGCGTAACTCCGATTGGATTGAAACCTTCGCCGAGATTTTTTTCCGAAAATTAGCTTTCTTGCGGCCGAAGAAGGGCATCAACCGCCTTATGGGTTGCCCACGAGGGTCAGGGGCGCGCCCCTGCCTCGTGGCCACCTCGGGCACCGTCTCGCGTGGATTTTTCTTCCGGAATTCTCCAAATGTTCCAAAAATATTCTCCGTCCGTTTTTATCCCGTTTGGATTCCGTTTGATATGGGGTTTCTGTGAAACATAAAACATGCAACAAACAGGAATTGGAACTGGGCACTGGATCAATATGTTAGTCCCAAAAATAATATAAAAAGTTGCCAAAAGTATATGAAAGTTGTAGCATATTGGCATGGAACAATAAAAAATTATAGATATGAAGGAGACGTATCAATATTCCAGTTGATAGTGTCATTGATAGAGTTCTTCAATCACTGCCACCAAGCTACAAGAGCTTCGTGATGAACTATAATATGCAACAGATGGATAAGACGATTCCCGAGCTCTTCGCAATGCTGAAAGCTGTGGAGGTAGAAATCAAGAAGGAGCATCAAGTGTTGATGGTGAACAAGACCACCAGTTTCAAGAAAAAGGGTAAAGGGAAGAAGGGGAACTTCAAGAAGAACGGCAAGCAAGTTGCTGCTTGCTACCTCTTGAGCACTGCGTTGGACTTCCTTGAAGAGGAAACGATGATTCAGCAAAGTAGCGTAAGTATTTCCCTCAGTTTTTGAGAACCAAGGTATCAATCCAGTAGGAGGCTAGGCGCGAGTCCCTCGTACCTGCACAAAACAAATAACTCCTCGCAACAAACGGGATAAGGGGTTGTCAATCCCTTCACGGTCACTTACAAGAGTTAGATCTGATAGATATGATAGATAATATTTTTGGTACTTTTGTGATAAAGATGCAAAGTAAAATAAAAGCAAAGTAAAAGGCAAAGGCAATAACAAAGTGTTGGAAGATTAATATGATGAAGATAGACCCGGGGGCCATAGGTTTCACTAGTGGCTTCTCTCAAGAGCATAAGTATTTTACGGTGGGTGAACGAATTACTGTTCAGCAATTGACAGAATTGAGCATAGTTATGAGAGTATCTAGGAATGATCATGTATATAGGCATCACGTCCGAGACAAGTAGACCGACTCCTGCCTGCATCTACTACTATTACTCCACTCATCGACCGCTATCCAGCATGCATCTAGAGTATTAAGTTCAAGAAAACAGAGTAACGCCTTAAGCAAGATGACATGATCAAGAGGGATAAATTCATGCAATATGATAAAAACCCCATCTTGTTATCCTCCATGGCAATAATACAATACGTGCCTTGCTGCCCTTTTTGACACTGGGAAAGGACACCGCAAGATTGAACCCAAAGCTAAGCACTTCTCCCATTTCAAGAAAAACCAATCTAGTAGGCCAAACCAAATTGATAATTCGAAGAGACTTGCAAAGATAACCAATCATACATAAAATAATTCAGAGAAGATTCAAATATTGTTCATAGATAATCTTGATCATAAACCCACAATTCATCGTTCTCAACAAACACAACGCAAGAAGAAGATTACATCGAATAGATCTCCACAAGAGAGGGGGAGAACATTGTATTGAGATCCAAAAAAGAGAGAGGAAGCCATCTAGCTACTAAATATGGACCCGAAGGTCTAAAGTAAACTACTCACACTTCATTGGAGGGGCTACAGTGATGATGTAGAAGCCCTCCGTGGTGGATGCCCCCTCCGGCGGAGCTCCGGAACAGGCCCCAAGATGGGATCTCGTGGGTACAGAAGGTTGCCGCGGTGGAATTAGATTTTTGGCTCCGTGTCGATCGTTTGGGGTGCGTGGTATATATATAGGAGGAAGGAGTACGTCGGTGGAGCAATAGGGGGCCCACGAGGGTGGAGGGCGCGCCTAGGGGGGGAGGGGTAGGCGCGCCCCTACCTCGTGCCCTCCTTGAAGCTTCCTTGACATAGGGTCCAAGTCTCCTGGATCACGTTCGGTGAGAAAATCACGTTCCCGAAGTTTTCATTACATGTCATAATAAACGGAACGGTGGAAAGTTGCATGGCAATATATCTCGGAATGGCTATGGAAATGCCATGATAGGTAGGTATGGTGGCTGTTTTGAGGAAGGTATATGGTGGGTGTATGATACCGGCGAAAGGTGCGCGGTATTAAAGAGGCTAGAAATGGTGGAAGGAAGAAGAGTGTGTATAATCAATGGACTCAACATTAGTAATAAAGAACTCATATACTTATTGCAAAAATCTACAAGTTATCAAAGCAAAGTATCACGCGCATGCTCCTAGGGGGATAGATTGGCAGGAAAAGACCATCGCTCGTCCCCGACCGCCACTCATAAGGAAGACAATCAATAAATAAATCATGCTCTGACTTCATCACATAACGGTTCACCATACATGCATCCTACGGGAATCACAAACTTTAACACAAGTATTTCTCAAATTCACAACTACTCAACTAGCATGACTCTAATATCACTATCTTCATATCTCAAAACAATTATCAAGCATCAAACTTTTCCAAGTATTCACCACACTCATAAGGAACTTTTACAAATCTTGAATACCAAGCATATGAGGACTATTAAAGCGAATTACCATGCTATTTAAGACTCTCAAAATAATCTAAGTGAAGCATGAGAGATCAATAGTTTCTATAAAACAAATCCACCACCGTGCTCTAAAAGATATAAGTGAAGTACTAGAGCAACACTATATAACTCAAAGGATATAAGTGAAGCACAAAGAGTATTCTAATAATTTCCAAATCATGTATGGATCTCGCAAAAGGTGTGTATAGCAATGATGATTGTGGTAAACTAAAAGGCAAAGCCTCAAATCATACAAGACGCTCCAAGCAAAACACATATCATGTGGTGAATAAAAATATAGCTCCAAATAAAGTTACCGATGGAAGTAGACGAAAGAGGGGATGCCTTCCGGGGCATCGCCAAGTTTTGACTTTTTGGTGTCCTTAGATTATCTTGGGGGTGACATGGGCATCCCCAAGCTTAGGCTCTTGCCACTCCTTGCTCCATAATCCATCAAAAGATTTCACCCAAAACTTGAAAACTTCACAACACAAAACTCAACAGAAATCTCGTGAGCTCCGTTAGCGAAAGAAAACAAAAGACCACTTCAAGGTACTGTAATGAACTCATTCTTTATTTATATTGGTGTTAAACCTACTGTATTCCAACTTTTCTATGGTTTATAAACTATTTTACTAGCCATAGATTCATCAAAATAAGCAAACAACACACGAAAAACAGAATCTGACAAAAACAGAACAGTCTGTAGTAATCTGTAACTAACGCAAACTTCTGGAACTCCAAAAAATCAGCCAAAATAGGAAGACCTAGGAAATTTGTTTATTGATCAGAAGCAATTGGAATCACTATTGTATCACGTTCTGGTGATTTTTAATAATTATTTTTGTGAACAGAAAGTTTCTGGAAATTACAGCAAGATCAAATAACTATCATCCAAGAAGATCCTATAGGTTTAACTTGGCACAAACACTAATTAAAACATAAAAACACATCTAACCAGAGGCTATATCAAATATTTATTCCTAAACAGAATCAAAAAGCAAAAAACTAAAAATAAAATTGGGTTGCCTCCCAACAAGCGCTATCGTTTAACGCCCCTAGCTAGGCATAAAAGCAAGGATAGATCTAGGTATTGCCATCTTTGGTAGGCAATCCATAAGTGGATCTCATAATAGATTCATATGGTAACTTTATTTTCTTTCTAGGGAAGTGTTCCATACCTTTCTTTAATGGAAATTGGAATCTAATTCTCTTCCTTGATATCAATAATTGCACCAATCGTTCTAAGGAATGGTCTACCAAGAATAATAGGACAAGAAGGATTGCAATCTATATCAAGAAAAATAAAATCTACGGGCACATAATTCCTATTTGCAACAATAATAACATCATTAATTCTTCCCATAGGTTTCTTAATAGTGGAATCTGCAAGGTGCAAGTTTAGAGAGCAATCATCAAAATTGCGGAAATCTAGCAAATCGCACAAAGTTTTGGGAATAGTGGAAACACTAGCACCCAAATCACATAAAGCATATAATTCATGATCCTTAATATTAATTTTAATAGTTGGTTCCCACTCATCATAAAGTTTTCTAGGGATAGAAACTTCCAACTCAAGCTTTTCTTCATAAGATTGCATCAAGGCATCAACGATATGTTTAGTAAACGCTTTATTTTGACTATAAGCGTGAGGAGAATTTAGCACGGATTGTAACAAGGAAATACGATCAATCAAAGAGCAATTTTCATAATTAAATTCCTTGAAATCCAAAATATTGGGTTTATTAGCATCTAGGGTTTTGATTTCTTCAATCCCACTTTTATTAAATTTAGCATCAAGATCTAAAAACTCAGAATTTTTGGAACGCCTTCTAGGTAAAGGTGGATCATATTCAGTCCCATCATTATCAAGATTCATATTGCAAAACAAAGATTTAACTGGGGACACATCAATAACTTTTATATCTTCATCTTTATTTTCATAGGAACTAGAAGAACACGCTTTAATAAAGGCATCGTTCATAGCACGCATCCTAGCGGTTCTTTCTTTGCACTCATCAATGGAAATTCTCATGGATTTGGGAGACTCATTGATATTATGCTTAGGACGAATAGATCTAAGCTTTAAAGAATCAACATCAAGAGAAATTCTATCAACGTTCCTAGCCAATTCATCAACTTTAAGCAATTTCTCTTCAAGCAAGGCATTAAAATTCTTTTGAGAATTCATAAACTCTTTAACACTAGTCTCAAATTGAGAGGGCATCTTATTAACATTTCCATAAAAATTGTTGTACTAGTTTCCATAATTATTAGAGAAATTACTAGGATAAGGCCTAGGATTAAAGTTTCCTCTATAAGCGTTGTTACCAAAATTATTCCTACCAACAAAATTCACATCCATAGATTCATTATTATTCTCAATCAAAGTAGATAAAGGCATATCATTAGGATCAGAAGAAACACTCTTAGTAGCAAATAATTTCATAAGTTCATCCATCTTTCCACTCAAAACATTAATTTTTCTATCGCATGCACTTTTTTATTAGTAGATCTTTCAGTGTGCCATTGAGAATAATTAACCATAATATTATCTAGGAGTTTAGTAGCTTCTCCTAAAGTGATTTCCGTAAAAGTGCCTCCCGCGGCCGAATCCAAAAGATTTCTAGAAGAAAAATTCAATCCGGCATAAATCTTTTGTATAATCATCCACAAGTCCAACCCATGAGTAGGGCAATTACGTATCATTAATTTCATTCTCTCCCAAGCTTGTGCAACATGTTCGTGATCAAGTTGCTTAAAATTCATAATATCATCTCTAAGAGAGATGATCTTAGCGGGAGGAAAATACTTAGAGATAAAAAGCATCTTTGCACTTGTTCCAAGAATCAATACTATTTTTAGGCAAAGACGAAAACCAAGCTTTAGCATGATCTCTAAGTGAAAAAGGAAATAGCTTCAATTTAAAAATATCATTATCAACATCTTTCTTCTTTTGCATATCACACAAATCAACGAAGCTATTTAGATGAGTAGCGGCATCTTCACTAGGAAGGCCGGCGAATTGATCTTTCATGACAAGATTCAACAGAGCAGCATTAATTTCACAAGATTCAGTATTGGAAAGAGGAGCAATCTGAGTGCTAAGGAAATCATTATTGTTGGTATTGGTAAAGTCACATAATTTGGTATTATCTTGATCCATCGTGACAAACAAGCAATCTAACACACGAGCAAACAAAAGCAAGCAAAAGGGGCGAAAAGAAGAAGGCGAACGGAAAAGCAAGGGAAAATAAAACGGCTAGGGCGAAGTGGGGGAGAGGAAAACGAGAGGCAAATGGCAAATAATGTAATGCGGGAGATAAGGTGTTTTGATGGGTACTTGGTATGTTGACTTTTGCGCAGACTCCCCGGCAACGGCGCCAGAAATTCTTCTTGCTACCTCTTGATCACTGCGTTGGATTTCCTTGAAGAGGAAAGGATGATGCAGCAAAGTAGCGTAAGTATTTCCATCAGTTTTTTAGAATGAAGGTATCAATCCAGTAGGAGGCTACGCGCGAGTCCCTCGTACCTGCACAAAACAAATAACTCCTCGCAACCAACGCGATAAGGGGTTGTCAATTCCTTCACGGTCACTTACGAGAGTGAGATCTAATAGATATGATAGATAATATTTTTTGTATTTTTGTGATAAAGATGCAAAGTAAAATAAAAGCAAAGTAAAAGGCAAAGGCAATAATAAAGTGTTGGAAGATTAATATGATGAAGATAGACCCGGGGGCCATAGGTTTCACTAGTGGCTTCTCTCAAGAGCATAAGTATTTTACGGTGGGTGAACGAATTACTGTTGAGCAATTGACAGAATTGAGCATAGTTATGAGAGTATCTAGGCATGATCATGTATATAGGCATCACGTCCAAGACAAGTAGACCGACTCCTGCCTGCATCTACTACTATTATTCCACTCATCGACCGCTATCCAGCATGCATCTAGAGTATTAAGTTCAAGAAAACAGAGTAACGCCTTAAGCAAGATGACATGATGTAGAGGGATAAATTCATGCAATATAATAAAAACCCCATCTTGTTATCCTCGATGGCAACAATACAATCGTGCCTTGCTCCCCCATCATCCTTTGGGAAAGGACACATAAGATTGAACCCAAAGCTAAGCACTTCTCCCATTGCAAGAAAAACCAATCTAGTAGGCCAAACCAAACTGATAATTCGAAGAGACTTGCAAAGATAACCAATCATACATAAAATAATTCAGAGAAGATTCAAATATTGTTCATAGATAATCTTGATCATAAACCCACAATTCATTGGTCTCAACAAACACACCGCAAAAAGAAAATTACATCGAATAGATCTCCGCAAGAGAGGGGGAGAACATTGTATTGAGATCCAAAAAGAGAGAGGAAGCCATCTAGCTACTAAATATGGACCCGAAGGTGTGAAGTAAACTACTCACACTTCATCGGAGGGGCTATGGTGATGATGTAGAAGCCCTCCATGGTGGATGCCCCCTCCGGCGGAGCTCCGGAACAGGCCCCAAGATGGGATCTCGTGGGTACAGAAGGTTGCCGCGGTGGAATTAGGTTTTTGGCTCCGTATCTGATCTTTTGGGGGTACGTAGGTATATATAGGAGGAAGGAGTACGTCGGTGGAGCAACAGGGGGCCCACGAGGGTGGAGGGCGCGCCCCCTACCTTGTGCCCTCCTCGAATCTTCCTTGACTTAGGGTCCAAGTCTCCTGGATCACGTTCGGTGAGAAAATCATGTTCCCGAAGGTTTCATTCCGTTTGGACTCCGTTTGATATTCCGTTTCTTCGAAACTCCGAAATAGGCAAAAACAACAATTCTGGGCTGAGCCTTCGGTTAATAGGTTAGTCCCAAAAATAATATAAAAGTGGATAATAAAGCCCAATAATTTCCAAAACAATAGATAATATAGCATGGAGCAATCAAAAATTATAGATACGTTGGAGACGTATCACTACTCAAGTGAAGAAGCCCAAGTCTAGACCTAAACCTGAGGCTGAGTGCTTCTACTGCAAAGGGACTGGTCACTAGAAGCGGAACTGCCCCAAGTATTTGGCGGAGAAGAAGTATGACAAAGTGAAAGGTATATGTGATATACATGTTATTGATGTGTACCTTACTAATGCCCGCAGTAGCGCCTGGTTATTTGATATTGGTTATGTTGCTAATATTTGCAACTCGAAACAGGGACTACGGATTAAGCGAAGATTAGCTAAGGACAAGGTGACGATGCGCGTGGGAAATGGTTCCAAAGTCGATGCGATCGCCGTCGGCACGCTACCTCTACATCTACCATCGGGATTAGTTTTAGACCTAAATAATTGTTATTTGGTGCCAGCGTTGAGCATATCTGGATCTTGTTTGATGGGAGGCAGTTATTCATTTAAATAAGAGAATAATGGTTGTTCTATTTATATGAATAATATCTTTTATGGTCATGCACACTTGATGTGTGGTCTGTTTTTACTAAATCTTGATAGTATGTATACACATATTCATAGTATTGAAGCCAAAAGATGTATGTTTAATAATGATAGTGCAACTTATTTGCGGCACTGCCGTTTAGGTCATATTGGTGTAAAGCGCATGAAGAAACTCCATGCTGATGGGCTTTTGGCATCACTTGATTATGAATCACTTGATGCTTGCGAACCATACCTCATGGGCAAGATGACTAAGACTCCGTTCTCCAGAACAATGGAGCGAGCAACGGACTTATTGGAAATAATACATACTGATGTATGCGGTCCGATGAGTGTTGATGCTCCGGGCGGGTAATGTTATTTTCTTACCTTCACAGATGATTTGAGCAGATATGGGTATATCTACTTGACGAAACATAAGTCTGAAACATTTGAAAAGTTCAAAGAATTTCAGAGTGAAGTGGAAAATCATCATAACAAGAAAATAAAGTTTCTACGATCTGATCATGGAGGAGAATATTTGAGTTACGAGTTTGGTCTTCATTTGAATCAATGTGGAATAGTTTCACAAGCCACGCCACCCGGAACACCACAGCGTAATGGTGTGTCCGAACGTCGTAATCGTACTTTATTGGATATGGTGCGATCTATGATGTCTCTCACTGATTTACCGCTATCATTTTGGGGTTATGCTTTAGAGACGGTTGCATTCATGTTAAATAGGGCACCATATAAATCCGTTGAGATGACACCTTATGAACTGTGGTTTGGCAAGATACCCAAGTTGTCGTTTTTAAAGTTTGGTGCTGCAATGCTTATGTGAAAATGCTTCAACCTGATAAGCTCGAACCCAAATCGGAGAAATGTGTCTTTATAGGATACCCAAAGGAGACTGTTGGGTACAACTTCTATCACAGATCCGAAGGCAAGATATTCGTTGCTAAGAATGGATCCTTTCTAGAGAAGGAGTTTCTCTCGAAAGAAGTGAGTGGGAGGAAAGTAGAACTTGATGAGGTAATAGTACCTACTCCCTTATTGGAAAGTAGTTCATCATAGAATTTAGTTCCAGTCATTCCTACACCAGTAAGAGAGGAAGCTAATGATGATGATCATGTAACTTCTGATCAAGTTACTACTGAACCTCATAGGTCAACCAGAGTGAGATCCGCACCAGAGTGGTATGGTAATCTTGTTCTGGAAGTCATGTTGCTTGACCATGACGAACCTACGAATTATAAGGAAGCGATGATGAGCCCAGATTCCGCAAAATGGCTTGAGGCCATGAAATCTGAGATGGGATCCATGTATGAGAACAAAGTGTGGACTTTGGTTGACTTGCCCGATGATCGGCAAGCCATAGAGAATAAATGGATCTTCAAGAAGAAAACTGATGCTGACTTGTTGCGAAAGGTTTTCGAAAAGTTCAAGGAGTTGACTACGACGAGACCTTCTGACCCGTAGCAATGCTTAAGTCTGTCCGAATCATGTTAGCAATTGCCGCATTTTATGATTATGAAATTTGGCAAATGGATGTCAAAACTGCATTCCTTAACGGATATCTTAAGGAAGAGTTGTATGTGATGCAACGAGAATGTTTTGTCGATCCAAAAGGTGCTAACGAAGTGTGCAAGCTCCAGCGATCCATCTATGGACTGGTGCAAGCCTCTCAGAGTTGGAATATACGCTTTGGTAATGTGATCAAAGCATATGGATTTATACAGACTTTTGGAGAAGCCTGTATTTACAAGAAAGTGAGTGGGAGCTCTGTAGCATTTCTAATATTATATGTGGATGACATATTGTTGATTGGAAATGATATAGAATTTCTGGATATCATAAAAGGATACTTGAACAAGAGTTTGTCAATGAAAGACCTTGGTGAAGCTGCTTATATATTGGGCATCAAGATCTATAGAGATAGATCAAGACGCTTAATTGGACTTTCACAAAGCACATACCTTGATAAAGTTTTGAAAAAGTTCAAAATGGATCAAGCGAAGAAAGGGTTTTTGCATGTGTTACAAGGTGTGAAGTTGAGTCAGACTCAATGCCTGACCACTGCAGAATATATAGAGAAAATGAAAGGTGTTCCCTGTGCTTCAGCCATAGGCTCTATCATGTATGCAATGTTGTGTACCAGACCTGATGTGTGCCTTGCTATCCATTTAGCAGGGAGGTACCAAAGTAATCCAGGAGTGGATCACTGGCAGCGGTCAAGAACATCCTGAAATACCTGAAAAGGACTAAGGGTATGTTTCTCATTTATGAGGTGAAAAAGAGCTCGTCGTAAACGGCTACATCGATGCAAGCTTTGACACTGATCCGGATGACTCTAAGTCACAAACCGGATACGTATTTATATTGAACGGTGGAGCTCTCAGTTGGTGCAGTTCTAAGCAAAGCGTCGTGGCGGGATCTACATGTGAAGAGGAGTACATAGATGCTTCAGAAGCAATGAATGAAGGAGTCTGGATGAAGGAGTTCATATCCGATCTAGGTGTCATACCTAGTGCATCGGGTCCAATGAAAATCTTTTGTGACAATACTGGTGCAATTGCCTTGGCAAAGGAATCCAGATTTCACAAGAGAACCAAGCACATTAAGAGACACTTCAATTCCATCCACGATCAAGTCAAGGAGGGAGACATAGAGATCTGCAAGATACATATGGATCTGAATGTAGCAGACCCGTTGACTAAGCCTCTCTCACGAGCAAAACATGATCAGCACAAGACTCCATGGGTGTTAGAATCATCACTGTTTAATCTAGATTATTGACTCTAGTGCAAGTGGGAGACTGAAGGAAATATGCCCTAGAGGCAATAATAAAGTTGTTATTTATATTTCCTTATATCATGATAAATTTTTATTATTCATGCTAGAATTGTATTAACCGGAAACTTAGTACATGTGTGAATACATAGACAAATAGAGTGTCACTAGTATGCCTCTACTTGACTAGCTCGTTGAATCAAAGATGGTTAAGTTTCCTAGCCATAGACATGTGTTGTCATTTGATTAATGGGATCACATCATTAGAGAATGATGTGATTGACTTGACCCATTCCATTAGCTTAGCACTTGATCGTTTAGTATGTTGCTATTGCTTTCTTCATGACTTATACATGTTCCTATGACTATGAGATTATGCAATCCCGAATACCCGAGGAACACTTTGTGTGCTACCAAACGTCAAAACATAACTTGGTGATTATAAAGGTGCTCTACAGGTGTCTCCGATGGTACTTGTTGAGTTGGCATAGATCGAGATTAGGATTTGTCAGTCCGATTATCGGAGAGGTATCTCTGGGCCCTCTCGGTAATGCACATCACTATAAGCCTTGCAAGCAATGTGACTAATGAGTTAGTTGCGGGATGATGCATTACGGAACGAGTAAAGAGACTTGCCGGTAACAAGATTGAACTAGGTATTGAGATACCGACGATTGAATCTCGGGCAAGTAATATACCAATGACAAAGGGACAACGTATGTTGTTATGCGGTTTGACTGATAAAGATCTTCGTAGAATATATAGGAGCCAATATGAACATCCAGGTGCCGCTATTGGTTATTGACCAGAGACGTGTCTCGGTCATGTCTACATGGTTCTCAAACCCGTAGGGTCCGCACGCTAAACATTCGGTGACGATCGGTATTATGTGTTTATGTGTTTTGATGTACCAAAGGTAGTTCGGAGTTCCGGATATGATCACGAACATGACGAGGAGTCTTGAAATGGTCGAGACATAAAGATCGATATATTGGATGACTATGTTTGGACATTGAAATGGTTCCGAGTGAGTTCGGGCATATACCGGAGTACCGAGGGGGGGGGGGTTACCGAAACCCCCGGGGAGCATATGGGCCCTAATGGGCTTTAGTGGAGAGAGAGAGAGAGGAGAGGCCAGGGCAGGTCGCGCGCTCCCTCCCCCTTTGGTCCGAATTGGACTAGGAAGGGGGGCGCCCCCCTTTCCTTCCCCCCTCTCCCCCCTTCCTTCTCTCCTAGTCCAACTAGGGAGGGGGGGGGGAATCCTACTCCCGGTGGGAGTAGGACTCCTCTAGGGCGCGCCATAGAGGGTCGGCCCTCCCCCCTCCTCCACTCCTTTATATACGGGGGAGGGGGTGTCGGTGCAAAAACCGGCGGATCTCGGGTAGGGGGTCCCGAACTGTGCGTCTAAGGTCGATGGTAATAGGAGACAGGGGACACAATGTTTACCCAGGTTCGGGCCCTCTCTATGGAGGTAATACCCTACTTCCTGCTTGATCGATCTTGATGAATACGAGTATTACAAGAGTTGATCTACCACGAGAACGTAATGGCTAAACCCTAGAAGTCTAGCCTGTATGACTATGGTAATGAGTATATCTCTTTCCGGACTAAGTCCTCCGGTTTATATAGACACCGGGAGGATCTAGGGTGACACAAGGTCGGTTACAAAGAAAGGAATCTACATATTCGGCCGCCAAGCTTGCCTTCCACGCCAAGGAGAGTCCCACCCGGACACGGGTGCAGTCTTCGGTCTTCGTATCTTCACAGCCCATCAGCCCGGCCCATGGCTAACAGGCCGGACGCCCAGGACTCCCTCAGTAGCCCCCGAACCAGGCTTCAATGACAAGATGTTCGACGCGCAGATTGTCTTCGGCATTGCAAGGCGGGTTCCTCCTCCGACGACTTCCAAGTAATGTATTCGGCTTATAATTCAATGCCGCACCCCTCGGCTTCTGTGTATCTATGACTTCAGCCTCCACGTGTCAAGCGAATGCGGACGGTCAGGGTATTTTTTGCAAATAACACCCCAGCCATGCAAGATAGAGCGGCTATTTAAAGAAATTGGGTCTCAGATCCATTCGGCACCACGCTGAGAAAATTCTCAGAGACTGCCAGGGAAGACCATTCCAACATGGCCAATATTCCCAGCTCCTCCTCCCGTTCCGACCCAGAGAAAGGTGAGTGGGAGAGGTGCTCTCTGTCCCACAATCAATTGGAGAAGTTGCAAACGCAGGTATTTCTCCCTTCTGCAGATCTGGTCCTTGTTCGAGCGGGATTGGCCTCCTTCAACGGCAAAACCCAGGTGGAGGATTTCCCCAATCCATCTGCGGCGGAACGAGTGTGCCTCTTCCCCTATTTGATAAGGGGCGTGGGATTTCCAATTCACCCACTCCTCCGAGGGCTTCTGGAATATTATGGCATCCAGCTGCACAATTTTACCCCAGCCTCCATCCTGCATATTGTAGGCTATGTCGCCTTATGCGAACTATTCCTTGGTTGTGAGGCCCATTTTGATCTATGGAGAAGGTTATTTTGTCTTGTCCCGTGCAACCATGAGCACTACAAAAAAAATACACTTCCGTGATGATACGTGTTTGTCACAGTAGGTCACGTTTTTTGTCATGCATGTACATCCATGACCAATTTATGACAGAATCAAGATAGTCATACCTGTGTTGTCGTAGAAGTGTTCCATAACATTACGAAAATTATCATCACGGAAGTGTCCACTTCCATGATGATAAATCGCACGTCACAGAAGTGCTTTCATCAAGGGTGACCGACACGTGGCATCCACCGTAACGGAACGCCGTTAAGCTATCGGGTCGGGTTTTGGATCCGATAACCCGTTAACAGCCCCAACCAATGGGGATTTTCCACGTGTAAAATCATCATTGGCTGGAGGAAACACGTGTCGGCTCACCGCTGGGACAGATGTCATCCACTCATTGGACAGAAGGCGCCTATGATACGTCGACACGTGTCACGGCCCAATAGAGGCCCATTGCTGTGAAAAGGCCGGCTCGTTTGACTTGGTCAAAAGGTGGCGGGCCGGCCCATGGAAAGCCTGTTAACGGCCTGTTCGCATATAGCCCATTTACAGCCCGCTAACCCAAGGCCCGTTACGCCCTATTCGAATTAGGCCCAGTAGCGTCATCTGGGCCATCCAATATGATTCCAGCCCGTTTTCACTTCTAGCCCATGTATGGCCCATGACGTCTTTCGGCCCATATGAGGCCCTATGTAACTCTTGGCCTATTAACGGCCCGTGGTGAAACTAGCCCGCAATGAACAGTGTATCACTTTACACCCATTAATGGCCCGTGGTGAAACTGGCCCGTATAGAACAGTGTATCACTTTATACCCATTAACGGCCCGTTATTCCGTTGGGCTATTTTTGGCCCATGTTATCTTTCGGCCTTCTCAGAGCCCATTTATTCTTGGGCTCATTTCCAGCATTCGTTTACTTATGGCCCGTTACTGTCATTTTCTGCTTGTGGACCAAATTCAGCCCATGGTGACAGTAGGTCCGTTTGTGGTCCGTTAATACATTGGGCCGTTTTCATAGCGTCATCAAATACGGCCTATTAACGATGGCCCGTTATGGTCGGCCCATGAACGGACGATTCCAACTCTAGCCCGTTTACGGCCAAAATGCGGTCTGTTTGGCCCATGTTTGGCCAATCGATCATACGGCCCGTATAAGGCCCATTGATGATATGGCCCGTAGAAGGCCCATTGTGTCTACGGCCCGTAGAAGGCCCACTGTTTCTACGGCCCGTAGAAGGCCCACTATTTCTACGGCCCGTAGGCCCAGTGTCACTACTGTGGCGTTTATTGTGGCCTAGTATTAAAAAATAGGTTATTCCAGCCACTAGCAAACCGCAGAAAAGGAACTGCACTGACTACAAGGAAACAAATAAACAAGACAACAAGGAAATAAATAAGCAAACAACTTACACTAGGCTATCACGGCTATTAGACATATTACATCCACTGGGCATCAAAGTTCGCCACCAAAGGCAAATATAGGGAACACAAAGAAGATATAAACGCCGCAGCAAAACAAGTCCGAACTAAAACCACTTCAAGAGCTCAAGAAACAATATCCTGGTACCCATAATGCTAGCAAGATGCTTAGCAAGCTTATTAACTTTCTCTTGTTTGGCGCTTAAGTCCTCCAAAGCTTGTCGTTGCACCGTAAAGTATGCATCTGAATTCTGCGGGGACTTCCTCACCCTTCGGCTTCCTCGTCGATAACATCTGATCGATGTCTTTCAACTTGAAGTTGAGACTCAAGAAGTTTAACTGATTCAGCAACGAGTTCAAGAGCTGGTGCCAGCGAGTGGTAGCCAAGAATCTCGAACACTACATCAAGACAGACTTTGGGGTTGTCTCAAGGTCTTCAATATAGTTTTTATCAGCTTTCTTGGAGACCAACAGGGATGTCTCACTATCTTGAACCTTATCTGCATTACTTCCTTTACCATTGCATAACAGGGTACTCTTCTCCAATATTTTATCCGCGTTCTAAAAGAGAAACAAACAAACACATCTCAGGTTTACAATGTAGTATATGAAACTCATTTTGGTAAACCAGTTCAGTAGTAAGGTGGACAGGATAATAGCATGAAACAAACATATATCTATGTAGTATGGTCACTGTATGGTCTATATCATTCTAGTTTATGTTTCCAAATCAAGATAGATACAGTTCTAATCATATCTATTTAAGACAAAGCAGCATAGACATAATATAAGTGTGGAAACTACACAGCAATAACAACACTCGTAATGTGCATGGCATGAGAACATAACTGTTTATTCAATTGAAACTGAAATCAACATAGAGCAAGTTACAACAGCAAACAACCAAACACGTTGAAGAAACAGGTTTAAAACATACCTGTTGCGCCATTGGAGTTTCAATTGCATCCTTCAAATTTGAAATTGGTTGGTATCAGTAAATACAGTGATGCAAGAGCAAAGTAGTATGAACCATAGCTACGGAACCTGACCTAAGAACAATTCTTCTTCTGCTTTAAGCATTGACTTTGGGTTTGGAGTGGTGGTCCTCGTGATTTGGGCACTGCAGTTGCCTTACTAACTGCTCGTGTTTGGGTGCTCTGTGGTGGAGACGGTGTTGTGTCAATGGGAACTGGGTGTCTATCTGCTGGGGTTGGGGTTAGAAGGGGTGTAGCTGGTTCTCTGTCCAACTGGGTAGGGGTACAATCTGCATGAGTGTGGGTTATGTGTGGTGGGGCTGGTTCTTGGGCAAGTACAACCGTGGTTCTATCTGCATCGACAGGTAGCACGATCTTTTCTGAAGACCGTGTTTTTACTCCCACAGATATCGCCATCACTCCCTCCAATTGAAATGGCTGATAAACAAGAAAAGTAATTGAATGTATAGACATTGTAAGATAGACAGTGCAATGGATAGTAGGGAAGAAAACATGGCATGAAATAATTCACATTTATGTTGTCTAAGCAAATGTAATAGCAGGACATAATTTCACATATATGATGGCTAATTAAACAGGATAGCATGACACAATTTCACATGTATGATGGCTAACTAAACATGATAGAATGACATACTTCAAAATATGATGACTATGTAAACAGGATGACATGATATAACTATACGATGTGTCTATTAAAGTGGTTGGCATGCCATAAATCACAAACATGCCGTCGATGGAAACATGATGGCATGATATAATTCACGGATAGAATGACATAATTTAAAATATGATGACTATGTAAACAGGATGAGATGATATAACTATATTATGTCTTTAGAAAATGGGTTGGCATGCCATAATTCAGATACATGCTGTCTATGTAAACATCATGGCATGACATAATTCAAATATATGATTTATATACTAAGGAAGTGAGCAGAGGGCAATCGATATATGATGTGTCAACTAAGGAGATGGCATTCAATATTGTGTATATGATGTAAAAACTAAGCATTGCAATACAACATATGCATTATATGAGTAATATAACCCTGCCAAGTTTGAGCATACACCTCGGGGGGATAATAGGACTGGTCATCTCCTCTGAATCCTCCTCTCAAGAGCTATCTAGAACCAGCAAGATATCTACTTCAGCAGGTAGCATTGTCTACTCAAGACCTTGTTTTCACTCCAGATTTCTCCATCACCAATTCAAATGGCTGATGCACAGGAAGAGCAGTTGAATATACAAACATTGTCGATAAAAGCAATGAGAAATACAAAAAAGGACGGCATGATATAATTCACATATATGACGCTTGCCTAAACAACATGGCATTGCATAATTCACATACATAATGCCTTGCAACAAGATAACATTGCATAATTCACATATATAATGTCTTGCAACAAGATGGCATTGCATAATTCACATATATGGTAATTAGACACTAAAAAGGTGGCATTCACACAAAGCATGTCTAAACTAAGCAAATGACATAGCAATGCAAGATACCATACGCACGATATGAGCAACATAACCCTGCCAAGTTAGGGCATGCACCTCGGGGGGAAATATGACTGGTCATCTGTCTCTGAATCCTCCTCTGAGGAGCTATCGGTAACCAGAAGACATGCGCTTCGTCGATAGCATTGTCTCGCTCAAGACCTTGTTTCCACTCCAGATTTTTCCATGACCGTGCCTAATGGCTGATGCACAGTGAAGAGTAATTGAATGTACTAAAATTGTTGACAAATTTAACACGTGATAAAAAATGATGGCATGATATAATTCACATATAAGATGACCGGCTAACCAGGGTGGCATTGCAAAATTCACATATATGATGCCCGGCTAGACAAGATGGCATTGCATGATTCACATATACGATAAAGAAACTAAACAGATGGCATTGACACAAAGCATGTCTAAACTAAGCAGATGACATCTTTAATGTATACAAGAAGCAATGCAAGGCACCATATGCATGATATTACCAACATCAAGATGCCAAGTTAGAGCGAAGACCTCATGGGGTAAATAGGAGTGGTCTTCCTTCCGAATCCCCTCGTAACAGTTATCTTCCTCTTGATTACGATCCAAATGGGTGGAGGGGGCTGCCTTTGCCCACCATGGAACGACGTCTGCATGAAATTTTATTGCCACGCAAGGCTCGTCTCTTTTGCTCTACATGATCAATTCCATTGTGTACAATAACTAGCATGCATAGGAATAAAACATAGTGAGATTATGTAAGGAGTGCATGCACAAATCCAGAGTGATGGTAGCAAACTGTGGATAGACCCAAAACCAATGATAGCAAGCAGATACTAGCTTTAGTTAAAAAATACAGATAATGGCTCCTTTAATGTTTGTTCGCACCCAACATGAAACTCATAGTAGACACCCGAGATTAACCAGATAGTAGATGATAGTACTGATTGCTGCCCCAATATGTACCCCACAACCATTTAAAACTCAAGTTTCAACATTAGTTTGGACCTGACTCGAGTCTAATAGGTGAACACGACGATAATGTAGCATGTCATCATATTAAGCGACGATAACGTAAGCGGACACGGAAGAGTGCGACCTCTCTTGCGGACCCGTAGTCCTCAAGGTCATCTGCTCAGCTTGATGATGGTAATGCAGTTGTCGTGGCTGCAAGCAAGGGAAGAAGATCTGAGGCGGCGAAAGACAGTCTGAGAGCGGATCCCTCTGTGGTGAACCCTTCCATCGTTGGAGCAGCTGAGCTGGGTGGAACACAACGCCACAGAGCAGGACAAACCACACAAGGTTTTCTTTGACACATATCTGTAATGTAAGTAATTGAGTAAGGGCTTGTTTGAATTTGAGGATTCTAACAATGCAGGATAGGAAATAGACAGGAATAGGATAGGAATGCACGTGCAAAACAGAGAATTTAAAACACAGGATTTCTTCCAACTGGGTGTTTGATTCACAACAATTGGAAGATCACAGGATGCAAAAAGCATGGTGAGATTAAGTCAAACCACAAGAAAATGTACGGTTATAATGCTATTATGCTACTATCTCTTAGTCTTGTGCTTGATGAATAGGAATATGAAAAGGAGGAGAAGTGGAAATTAGAATTCCTACGGTTTTTCTTTTAAGGAGACACTAAAGGAACAAATCCTACAGCTTTCCTTTGCTCCATTCCTTTGTACCATAGGAAACTTTCCAATTCCTATGTTTTTCATTCACTTTTCCTTTCAAGCACTGGCGATTCTAGTAGGCAGGCTTGAGCAAGGAAAATCCTCACTAAAAAATGTTTTTGTGCTACTTCTATTACTTTGGACCCAGGCCACGCCATACTAGCTCAACTCCTGTGCCCATCGACAAATGCACAGCTCAAACGCGCAGAGATAAATAATGATGGCGTTCAAGAGAGTCCATCACGGATAGCTAAGTTGCCTGGTACCTCACAGCTTGTCATATAGTAGGATAAAATAATCGTATTTCCCATTACTACGAGTGCTCAGTGGACAATATATATAACATGTAGAGTAAAAAAAGATGCAACAAGTGTACAACCTCTTTGGCGAAGCCATGTCGATCTCAGCGTGATTGGGTTGGCCGGTGAGGATGCTCCGCTGACTTTGCTGTCGGAGGAGGGGAAGAAGATCTTAGGCGTCTGGAGATGGAGCCCGAGGTACTGCTCCGCTGTGATGGAGGGTTTCGCGTTGGAGCAGCTCCGTGAGTTGGACGACGCCGAGGCTGAAGCAGACAAGAGAGACAACGAACAATGTTAACCTGAGTGGAATTCTAATAGCATCTCCAATACATGACGTAAAATACATAACCACAAAGTGCTAGATGTAAAATACATCAGCCACTCATCTCTGAACTTAACTGTCAAAACTGAACTTAACTGTCGAAACTGAACTTAACTGTCGAAACTGAATTTTGCTGTCGAAACTGAATTTTGATGTCGAAACTGAACGCACTAGCAAGGTGAGGCTACACGTCGGTCGACTGACTTTTTCATCTCTGGTCACCGATTTTGCAGCCGTTGGATACGAAATCAAGGGCCTGCGGTTCATCTTCAACCTCCACCCCTCGAGCCGCCACCACCACCGCCAAACAGCAGCCCGCCCGCCGCCATGCACGGGTGGTGCGCCACCCGCCCCAAAACACTCCCCACCGCCGTCCGCCGCCGCCTGCCATCCTCTAGGCCCCCCGTGCCGAGCTTTTTCTCCGCGATCCCCACGCCACCGCCCGCCAACGCCGCCACCGCCGCGCACCACCGCCCCATCCTGAACCCTAAGATAGATAGTGGGTACCTCTCCGCGAGCCCCCCCCCTGCAGCTGGTTCTTCCTTCACCCCGCGAGCCCCCCACCCCTGAAAATCGATCGACCCAAAAGTCGATTCAGTTGATCAAGTGTAGCTAATCGAGCAGCATCGCAAGCAAGAGCAAGAGCGAGAGCAGCAGCGCGAGCAAGAGCAATAGTAAGAGCAGACCAGTCAAAGGGACCGAGAGCAAGAGCAGAGCAGCAGTGCGAGCGAGAGCTAAAGCAGCAGCAGCTCCTACTGATGTGGACGTCGCCGCCGAGGGAGCGACGCCATGGAGGAAGTGGCCGGCGACGCCGCCGTGGATGGAGTCGCGCCGTGTCGGCTCGGGACCGAGCGCCGGCAGCACCGTGAGATCGAATCAAGAAGAAAATGCGGCGATTAGTGTACAACCTCTTTGGTGGCGCCGATTAGGCCGCAGCTTCATCCGAGGAAACGGTGATGATGATGCTCTTTCGGTGGTGCAGGTGAAGACGGCGGTGGGAATGGAGGTGGCGCGAAAGACGAGGGGAACATCGGGCAGCTCCTTGGAGGTGGAGGATGGGTGGCTGAACCGGCTGGACGATGAGATCGACGACGGATCCTCATCCGCACGGTGGATGAGGGACGCCGAGGTGTTGCTGTGGACGACGCTGTCGGGGAAGAGGCTCCGCTGGGTGGCGGACGGAGCAGGTGTGGGGTTTCGTCGCGGGTTTTCGCGGCCTCGTGTATGAATGGGTGGGCGGATGGGATGGCAGTGGGGAACCATGGCTTAGAGACGCGCTTGTCCGAAATGTGGGTAAGTTACGAAAGTACCCCCACCGATTTGAGGCGGTTCTTTCGGTTCAGGGTACCACGGGCATTTCACGTGTCGGGATTTCACAGAGGTGGGAGTTTTCACGCGTTGTAATTTCGGAATAGCAAGGCGCGGGTTGAGATGGAGGAGTTGTCGAGCACAACGAGACAAAGATATATCTTAAATATTTCGGGCTAACAAGGCGCGGGTTGAAGAGGCGGAGTTTCAAAGACGATAGACAGAGACGCTAGCTTGAATTTTCGCATAACAAGGCGCGGCTTGAAATTTCGAAGAACAAGCTTAACGTGTACCCAAAAAAGACAATTTGCACCTCAACACGCACAACACACACACACACCATTTAGACTAGAGTAAGGTACACGTGCATTGCACGCATGAGATTTGGCAACCAAATTATGAATAAATACCACATTATAGCATGCAAGCTTTGAGTCATATATGCATGATGTAGATGTTCGTTTAATTTTATAGTTCATTTCATTCAAAATCATCTAGTTTTTATAAGAAAGCTAATCTATTTTAAGATTCATGGAATTGTGCGTTGTAAGACATAAAGTAAAAAAAATAATGGCAAATCAATGTAGAAAACATTTGGGCAATTTTGATACGGAAGATTCTAGAACAAATAAGAAGTGCTTGTGTTTTGATGTTTGTGCATTATGCTTAAGTTCAACCATGGAGTCTTCTAGATTATACATGTGGCGAAATCTGGTGGAATCTAGATGATATCCAACGGCCAATAGTGCTCAAATTTTCCATCTTTGGACCATCGGATTCGCCTCATCCAATGAATATCTTTCAAAGTTAAAGTTACCCGCACACAATAAAAAAAATAAAAGATAATATATATATATAGGGGTATATATATAGATATAGATATGTGATGCAAAGCACCCATCATCTCCAATTAGAATAGTGTGTCCATGCACGGATGCGACGTGGCCAAATGATGTCTGCCATCGGTATCTCAAATTCAAATCAGTCCGACCTTGTTCAATGTGTATACATTACAACATGCTCGTTTCCAAACCACACCGCGCAGATCTCCGTTATATTCATGCATGCATGGGTTTCAAACATCAGGATCTCTTATTCAAATATTTGAATTCAACTTTACATTGATTATGACCTCACCTATTCTTTTACACCCACACAGTAGTCTTCTTTATAATTGTACCACTAACTTTCTCTCGTGCATGCATGCACACACACTACCAATGGCATTATCCATCGTGACGCATGCAATCTTTTTCTTCAGGTCGGTCTCCCATGAAGGCACACACCCACACACATCCCCTCTCCATCATATCGGCATTCTTTATCTCTCACGCTGCATGCACAACGATCGATGTTCCTCTATGTATGTGTGTATATAGCTAGGTCTTTCATAGTTTTCCACACAAACCGATCAATCGATATATCCAAAGAGGTCTCACCCTCTTCCCACGCCCACATCGATCAATCTATACCTCTCTATATAGGATTAACATATATAGCTAATACACCCACATTAATTATATATCCAACGCCCCTCTCATCATCCATGCCTTCCGCTTCATCTCTCGACGCGCTGCACAATGGTGAAGACAGGTGGCGTAAGGGCCCCCCCCTAACATCACTATATATCGAGGCTAATATGAATGTGATCATTAGACAATTGCTGCTAAAAAGGTTTAATTTCATGAATTGACCCTCCTCGTAAAGGATTAGCAATGCTTGGCCCCTAGCTCATTTATTTTTCATGGCTCCGCCATCACAGGCAACAACAAGCACGTGTTCGCCTCTCTCTAAATATCGATCTCGCACTTGTGCATTCCTTCATAGTCTCCTCCACTCGCCCCTCGCACCATCTTCTAGCCCCCCACCGGATTTTGCCACATGTACAATCTAGCAGACTCCATGGTTGAACTTAAGCATAATGCACAAACCTCAAAACAACAGTGGTTCTCTTTTGTTCTAGAATCTTCCGTATCATAACTGCCCAAACTTTTTTCTAGTTGAATTGCCATTATTTGTTTTTACTTTATGCTTTACAACGCACAATTCCATGAATCATAAAATAGATTAAGGGCTTCTTTGATTCAAAGGATTCTCAAAGGAATTTTGGAGGATTCTAATCATTAGGAATTTTTCCTATCTTGGTTGTTTGATTCGTAGGATTGTAAACCATAGGAATTTTTCCATATGATTCATTTGCACTAGATTTCATAGGAAACATCCCATCCACTCAAACCTCTTTGAAAGAATTCTGCGTTTTTCCATGCACAATCAAACACTCGTACAATCCTGTAGGATTCAAGACGACATTCCACTATAATCCCATGTTTTTCCTATTCCCGCATTCTTAGCTTTTTTATAAAAACTAAGAGGGTGCTTGGATCCAAGGGACTTATTTTAGTCTGACTAAAAATAGTCTCTTTAAGAGACTAAAGTTCCAAGCACCCCTGACTAAAGAGGGGCTAAAACTAGTCTTGAGACTAAAAAATTTAGTCAGGGGTACCCCTACTAAAATGTGGATTAGTCCTCTCTCTCCTCATTTAACTCCTCTCCTTTAACACGGGCGAGTTCTGGATTGGAGGGTTTGGAGGATAATAAATGCTCATTAACTTGATTTTAGTCTCCTTAGTATTTGGATCCAAGCATGGATGAGGCTAGCATGTTTTAGTCTCACTACTTTTAGTCATGGGACTAAAACGTATCCAAGCACCCTCTAATTGATTTTCAATGAGATGAACTATAAGAATTAAACGAAGGGCTACATCAGGCATATATGACTCAGAGCTTACATGCTATAGTGTGGTATTTATTCATAATTTGGTTGCAAAATCTGATGCGTGCAATGCACGTGTACCTTACTAGTACTTCGAGTATGTGCAAAGCACGAAATTAGAATACCAATGGCACGCTACACGTTGTCTCTTACAGTTCATGAAGCCACGTGGCACATGTGGAGGCGTTGTCGCAACCTCCTTGCGTGGATTGATCACGATGACGTGCTGCTGGTTCCGTAAGAATGTACTGCCCCTCCCCGAGCCATACCGGCGGTACATGCACGGTTTAGCGATGTGCACGCACGCCACGCACGCACTCATTCCTCGCACGCACACGCGGGTACACGGGCGACGCAATTTTGTACCAAGATCCACCCCATGTGATAATTTGACGCGTAAAGTCGTTCACTTCATTGATGGTCAATTAATACAGCGCATGCAAATTGAGTGGACGGAGGGCGGAAGAAAGACATTATTACTCCACTCTGCGCATGCGAGTAGTTAAATCGTGGGTTGCTAAGTAGTACTTCCATTGGTCTCCTTCAGATTTGTGCCAATTTTGAGAGTAACATAATATTTACGATTTGAGCAGTGTAGTACTTGAAATTTATGTTCCGCTAAACTCATCGGGAGCCGCTTTCGGCCTCAAACCAAAACCATCAATTAATCTTTACCTTGTTCCCATCACATTCAAAGCCTGCTCACACCTACTAGTACGCACTCAAACCTGAACGTGTTCCCACTATGCAGGTATTAGTACTAGTGCTAGTACTTAGGTTATAAAAGGGAACTACCTAACCAAAATTACTCTACCTTTCCTCCTCATAAGTGCTTCTTCTTCGTCCGTCGCTGCCATGGCCGGTGAGCAGAGCTCTAGGTCGAGAACTACTCGTAATAAGGAGCGGCAACCAAGGCTGCGGAAAAAGAGAGGGCTCGCCGCCACGCAGAGACCTCGAAGATCTCTCACGGCAGGCGATGGCTCCTGTGAGCGCCCTAGCCGCTGGAGGCTAACATGCCGAGCCGGGCGGAGCTGGAGTCGTTATCCTCGACGGCATGCCCGATCAGCTCAATAAGCACCTCAATAAGCATAAGGAGTTCATCCAAGGCTTGATGGAGTTGCTGAAGGAGAGCCTCGACGACATGCCCGCTGAGCTCAATCAGCAGGGGGAGTTGACCGCCGGCTTGGTGATGCTGCTGAAGAAGAGCATTGCCTCGAGAAGAAGGCGACCGCGAAATCCTCGCGACTTCAGGAGGACAAGGCGAAGCTCGCCACGAGATCGACCTGTTGAAGGAGAAGAACGCCGCTGGAAGAAGCTGCATGAGAATAGTAGTTCCTCGATGAAGATGCTGCAGGCCCTCGCCATGGAATAGAAGGAGGAGTTGGCGAAGCTCCGATCGAGCACCCGCTGCGCTGTCAAGGTACGTAATGCGGCCGTGGAACAGATGATGAAGGCTCGCGTCGAGAAATCCCGCGTCATGGATAGAATGAAGAAGATGGCGGAGGAGACGCGCAAGGAGATGGAGGTCGTGGAGGCGATGAAGAAGCAGTTACGACTCATGGCGAATTAGATCATTTGGGGTGATAATCTTCCTTCTTCTTTTGCTGCTGTGTTTCATCTTTTGCTTCGGTGTTTCACAAGACGTGTCACGTTCTCTCACGAGGCATGAATAGTACAATGGTTTTTTTGAGGAATGAATAGAACAATGCTAACAATGAGATGACTAGCAAATTAGATCATTTTTATCGCCATATGGCACCGGGCTGCCGTGTTTCAGGCTCCTCCATCGCAGTACTACTCCAAAGGAAAACTTGAGTATACCGCACGGTTCTTTGCTCCTCCTCGATCAGGTCGCCGGCGCATTTATACGAAAGCAGTCAAATCACAAGGCCCCGCCTTCCAGCAGTAATGAGCCATCAAATCACAAAGGCCCTCGCCTCTGAAAACCACCAAGCTAGACTGCCCCGCCTCTAGCCTTTTAAAAATGTATACTTTTGTACAACAGAGTATCGATGGATTGCGCCATGGAGCAAAACTTGAAATTAAAAAAGGTGGTACATATAGAGAGCGCTGGTCGCCAAATTATGCATATAGTACTATTAAAAAGGCTAGTCACAATAATGGTGTCCAGACAACCCACCCTCAAATAAAACTAAGCACCCGAATTCTTTGACAAAACTAAGCACCCTGAAATTCTTTGACAACTAAATTGCTGGCTATATGATGTTGGCCATATATATTGTATGATATAATGTGAAGAAACGAGTGGTAGTACTATACCAACTAAAAGATGAAATGTAAGAAATACTAGTATGTACGCATCAAGAGTTAAAGTAACAAGAAGAAACATAACATAGTTCTCATGGGGCTCAAAGACAACACACCCTCAAATTAAATTAAGCACACCTGAAATTAAACTTTGCAACTATCCCGTAGACACTGCATTAGAACCACCATGAGCAACGACACTGCCACCTTACTCGGAGTCCTCGCCCACGCCCTCGACTTCGCCCTTGTCCCTCTTCCTCTTGGCCGATACTTCTTTGCTTGAACCGCCAACTTGGCTGTTGCTCTTCATCCAACCCTTGTAGATATTGAAACAAAGGTAGCCATCCATTGCAGCGTAGTGGATGTGGTCTATATCTAGTACATTCCGCTGCCATGCATGACGATGAAACGGTATGGAGGTTTCTCCAGCCACTCAGATGAAGGATGAACCATGGCTCCTGCCCAGGTCAGCATTGAAGGCCGACGAGAGGACACCACCGATTCTTTTGGAGGTCGAAGGTGTTGCCACAACGAGGCCTATCCGACGAGGACTTCTTTGTCGTTACCAAAGTCTACAAGAACGAATTTGACTAGGTTGCTCTTAAGGAAGTCCTTAAAATCCTGGCACTCAACGTCGGCATGGCATATGTGGTAGACCAAGCATAAGTCATGCACGCAAACCTGGATCACGGCGGGCTTCTTCCTCTCTTCGCCCTTTAGATCCTTCTCTCGCCCCAGACTGTGGTGTACTCAACATCTAGCCCAGCGACCCACTCATCATCTCGAGTCTTCAACATGCGCCCAAGCGAGAAAGGCATCCTTTCACCGTCGCGAAGAACGGGTGTAGATGACGCCGAACTCATCGCCGTGATGGTTCTCGACCTTGTACTCACCGCCGATCGGGAGATTTGGGACGCCATGGATTTGGGAGGAGGGTTAGGATTAGTGGAACTGCCGAATGTGAATGGACGGACGACTAGGAGCGAACCGCCGTAGTATTAAAGGACGTGCGGGGACGAGTAGGAGCGAACTGCCAGCAACGGCAGGGTAGTGGCTTTCCATTCTCCCATGATACGGGCTTCCGAGAGCCCCTGGATCTGAGATCGAACGGTTGCATGGCGTGATTCTAGACCTATGGGTGAATATCCTATCCTGGAGGGTTATTCTGCAAATTTTCAGCAACTTAGCATGCGACCGTTTGATCTCAGATCCAAGGGCTGCCAGCAGCCCGTATCATGGTCGCGCTTACCACGACTGTCATGTCACTCATGGCTCGCGCGCTTTTGGAGATTTAACACGGTGCGTTAGGCTATCCGATGTTGGCATGTCATACATAGTCATCACTTAGTCACTCATACTACAACAAGGTTGGCTATAAGTGTATTTTTTACTCCTCTCTATCTTTCTTTCGATTCCTCCGTCCCATAATATAAGAACGTTTTTGACACTAGTGTAGTGCCAAAAACGTTCTTATATTATGGGACACAGGGAGTACTAGTATTTATTGCATTTGCCAAGGAGTGACCTCTTCCAATGAAATGGTGTTGCTAAGTTTGCTTCATTTAATTAGCTATAGACTCAAAATTGTCTTTTCACCTAGGTACACGCGCTTAGCACCGTTTCTTCCTTGGGTCACCAAACTAGTCTCTCTCTTCTTGATTAACTTGCCACATCAGACTTTATGCCTATGTGGCAAGCTTAAGCACCTGTAGGAGCAAGTAAGTACAATAGTGCGCTTTACATGGCATTTTTGCATATGTGGAGGAAAGAGAGGCAAGGAAAAGTGGAGAAGTGGGCTCAAATTGAAAGTGCAAGAGCCAGCCTCTACTACATGGTGGAGCATTGGGAGAGGCACCTGTATGGAGGTGGTCAGAATCGAGACTCACGCCGGTCGAGCGCCGCAGCTTAAAATGATAATGGCAAGTCAAATCACGGGCCCCACCTGTCCAGCAAGAATCTCGCTGTCAAATCACACAGCCCTACGCTTGCAGCAGCCTACTCCCTCGCCTTCTCGCCTCTGTCGAACCGACTAGGCGGAACTGCCCCGCCACCACCGCAGCAGAAAAGCCCCGCCTCGACTTTTAAATAGTATACAGTATACTAATTTTGTATCCATGGATTGCGCCTGCCCATGGAGCAAAGCGCCTAGAAAACGGCGGTACACATGTACGGAGTATACAAGACGCCTGCCGCGCTCACGCCGCACCCCTGCACGGTCGATCGGTCTTGCACGCTGCTCTTCAAATGGAACGCGCGTCATATTGTGTTCGCACACACATGTGGGACGGCAATTGAGAACTGACCAACGGCACACTTCCCGGCCCTGCAAGTCGGGTGACTTAATAGAAGAGGGAGACGAGCGATAGTACTAGAGAAGTGTTGTAGTACTACGTTGGTGCCTGGACGATCCCTGCAAGACACGGAAGATCAGTTCGTCCATGCATGTGACCAGACTCCAGCAGACACGCCTGGATTGGCTATCGTCTACATATCGTGCAGGCTGTGTTGTACATGGCTGTAGTTGTGGTGAGAAATCTAAAAAAAGGTTTCTTGTCATCTCGCAAAATTAGGTGTCATGTGCTTCGGATCACTGCGAGGGTTAAACAGCGACAACTGAGTTGGGCTAGTCATTGGGGCACATGCACGAACAAAGTGACTACTCGGCTGCCATCTAGGTCAAGCCGCTATGTTAATTAGGACATCTATCGACGGACCCCTTTTCTACGAGTTTATCTTTAATTTGAGCTTTGTTCCTCGCCTAGTTTGTCCGCTGGGATTCATGTTGTCTCCTTTGGGCAGTGAGGTTATGATTTCTTGTCATGTGGCATTTTTCGTGTTATATGTTATAATCCGCGCTTCAGATCAAAATGACGACAACCGCGCCTCCGGCCACGTGCATGAAGACTACTCGACAGTCATTGACGAGGTCAAGCCGGCTCCGTAGACAAAAGAAAACTAGTACTACTCCACTATATAGGCAGGAGCCTCCGCTTGCTTGCTAGTGTTGCTCTTCACACCGCCTCGCCTCTCCAGATCTAAACACGACAGCGGTGGCCACACTCTCTCTCTCTCTCTCTCACCGCTGGTCACAGATCCAGCCGGATCCTCTCCGCCGGGAAGGTGAGAAGGTGCAACGCTCACGCTGTCGCCCTCGGCGACGGCTCTTACCACTCTTGGGCGCGCCCCGATCAGCCTGCCTTGCCGTTCTCTCCCAAGCACCGCTGGCGAGGGAGGGCCTCCGACCCCTTCTTCCTCGCTGCCGTAGTGTGGGCAGATCCGGCCTCCCGCCGCCCACCTAGCGACATCCCGGCGACCATTCAAAAACCACCGCCGACGAGTGAAGGTGCTGTGGAGAAGTAGATCGATGGAGGAGTACAACCGATACGTGAGGATCGCAGACGGCGACCCTGTGAAGCTAGCTAGGATGTTGGAGATACAGTCTTGGTTTGACAACAAGGACCAACTAGCGGCGACGGCGACATCCATGGCCAAATATCTGCAACAGAGTGAAAAGGCGGCGATACTCCCGGAGGGAGTCGCGCCGGAGTACATAGAGCTGCTCCTCTGGGCCATGGAGCAAACAGATTCACCGAATCCGATCGTGAGGGAGCGGTGGTGGGAGTATCGATCCCGGATGGAGCATCCACCAGAGATTGAAGGATCGAGCATCTACAGGGTGCCGTTTGTGAGGGTGTCCTGCCAGAGCGAGCCGGTGGAGTCTTCGTCGACCGAACCCAACTGCAAGAGGAGAAAAGCAGTTGGCCTGACGACGCTTCCCCGCCATCGTCTCCCTCGCTGTTCACATCGTCTCACGGGGCGGCTGTCTGCCGCCGAGGAATAGGAGGGGTTGCCCCCCAGCCCAATAGTCGGGCAGGTTGTGAATTGTCAGGAGGAGCTTAGGGTTGTTAGTATTTGCAGGTTGTGAATTGTGTTTTGTGTTGTGTATTTTGAGAGTACTTTCAGATATGAATGTCTTTTGAATTTCAGATTTGCAGTATTGAGCATATGAAGTATTTTATGAATTCTAGAGATCTATTTTTAGCACTTAAAAAATGTAGTTTCATAGGAGTATAAAAGTGCACACAATGTGATTCTCAGAGAAGAAACTGCAAGTTTCAGTTTCAGATAAGAAACTCCAAGTTCAGTTTCAGATAAGAAACTGCAACTTTCGTGAGGCGAGCATTTATATTAACACGGCCTTTTCAAACAGGGTTAACATCATGTTGGAAGTTTTATTCATGGTCGAAAATGGAACTACCAGCCGCTTAACATCATGTTGATCAACATTCATGCATAGCACATCTTCATATGATGCATACCAAAATGCCCACACAATGTCGAAAAGTAAACACGAGAAAACGAGGGACTAAGTTTTGGCAAGTGTTGGACTTGGTTTTGGGCTGCCCCATTTAGGCTTTCATTTTCAACATGCGCAGCCCACGACCTCGGATGGGAGGTCCATAGGCATGTTTGTATTTTCTTAGGGCCGTCATGTATCGACCGGCATATGGACCTCCCATCCGAGGTTTTATTTTTGGCATCCCAATTTATTTATTTTTTGAAGAAAACGCAGAGGTCTGTTCTATTTTTCTATATAAGAGTAGGAACGCCAGGTCCAACTTATGTTTCCCTTCTAACTACATTATATATTTCAATTATTTTATATGTTGACTGTTTAGTTCACATAATTGGCAATAGATGACCGCCTCACGATCCCTTCGCCTCGCCACCACCTCCACCTCGGTTGATATGTCCAAAACAAGCCCGCCACTACCTCCACCTCGCCGCCATAGATCTCACCGCCACCCCCGCCTCCTTAGACTCGAGACCGCGCCCTTCGCCCCGCCACCACCTCCACAACAAGTCTCGCCACCACCCCGCCCCATGGAGTCGCCGGCCATATCCACGGGAATGGCTGGAAGACAGCAGATGTACAAGATGCATCTCCCACATGTCTACAAAGCCTTCCCATGATGCTCCAGCCGCTCGACTGGCTCGCGCCCGGCGGTGCTGCGGGAGACTCGAGGGAGGAGATGGAGGAGCGGGCGATGCGGATCCGCGACGACGCCTCTCCGGACCCAAAGGCACGCGCGAATGGAGGGAAGCAGAGGAGGAAGCTGCGAGGAGGAAGCCGAGGAGGGACCGAACTGTTCTCTCACTCACGAGCAGTATGCTCGGATGTGCAAGGATCATGTGGATTGGGAGCTGCTGAATCTAGCCCTCATGGATCTACTTCAAGGAGATTTCTGAGAAGCACAGGATGCCCCACCCCAGTGAGCCGCCGATTGCGTGCTTGCTTTGATGGGCGAAAGGAGAAGTGAATTCAGGAGATCCACGCCAGGCTCATGAGATGGGAATGCTTGATCGACTCCTGCCCACCAAAGACGCCACCGAGCCGAGCAGGTGGATCCCCTACCTTACCTCTCCCCCAAACCTGCAGAAGATTGAAATTAGGCTTGCAATCTGCTTCAATTGAGCTGTCTGGTGGTTATTTCTGCTTCCTGAGAGACAACATCTGGCTGGAGGATGAGAAGGAACCAGAACTCCGGCGAATTTCCCTATCACAATGGGGGAGCGCCGGTTGGGCAATGGTACGCCCACCTCCGCCCCAAATGGGGGCACAATCTGGGCAGGCTCCAGTAATTGCCCAAGATCAATCTGCTGGTGGTTCTGACTCTCAGATCAGTGGGAAATCTCAAGGCAAGAATCAGCAAAAGAAGAGATAGGACATCCAGAAAACTGCTCCTGCCCCTGCTTCGGGCCTTATGGCATACTCTGAGGTGATCTGCTACAACTGTGGGGAACCAGGGCATCATTTGGATAAATGTGTCAAGCCCAAGAGTTGTTTTATCTGCAAAATGGTTACCCATAAAGTTGAGAATTGCCCTGTCAGAAGGAAAACCCACAGTTCTGCTAGATATGTTGGAAGTGCTGCTCCAGGATTATGTCCACCATTGATGTAATTTTCTCGTGACATGTAATTAGATAGTTTCTTTCCCTTTCTAGTTGTAGAGCTCTTCCTGCATGTGGTAGTGACCACACTCCTTTGCTCGGGACTCGGTCTTAACCAAACTCCAAAGAGCAATAGTTTTAAATTTGAAAAGTGGTGGTTGCTTAGAGAAGATTTTACCGAGCTAGTCAGAAAATCTGAATGAGCCTACTTGGGAGCAACTGCCCCCTAGAAAATTGGCAGATCAAAATCAGAGATTTAGAGGAACTACCAAAGGGTGGAACTCCAATGAGGAAGCTAATCTTAGAAGATACAAAAGGCTTCTCCTCCTTGAGTTTGATTCTCTAGATATTAAGGCAGAAACCACTGACCTCTCTGAGGCTGAGACTAATAGATTAAACTTTGTCCATGGAGAGCTCAAGAAAATTTGGCTTCAAGAAGAAATCAAAGCCAAACAAAGGTCTAGAGATAGGAACATTAAGGAGGGTGATAGAAATACTGCTTACTTCCATGCAGTAGCTAACCAGAGGAGGAGGAAAACCCTCATTCACTCCCTTGATGGCCCTAATGGCCCTCATCGAGGTAGATGAGATGCTGAAAGTGGCTAGTGACTTCTACAAAGACCTGTTTAAGAAAGAAAACCCTTCTGGGTTCTCTCTACAAAACAATTTTTTCTCTGCTTCTGAAAAAGTCTCTCCTGCTGAAAATGAGCTGCTAGAAGCCCCTTTTTCAGAGATAGAGGTGAAGGAAGCCATTTTTAGCTCTTATCCTGATGGGGCTCCTGGTCCTGATGGGATTCCCTTCTTGTTTTACCAGCATTTTTGGGACTTGGTGAAAAATGATCTCTTAGATCTTTTCCAAGCCTTTCATAGAGGAGAGTTGGATCCAGCAACTTACTCATGGGGGTCTATTGGGGTCAAGTTAAATAACTGTGAAAGTGATTTTTTCCTTGCTGGTAAAGGCCTTAGGCAAGGTGACCCCATCTCCCCGCTTTTGTTTAATTTAGTAGTGGACGTTCTTACTAAAATGCTGAGCAAAGCTGCTGATCATAGTCTGATTGCAGGGCTCTGTCCTGAGGTCTGCCCTGGTGGCATCATCTGCCTTCAATATGCAGATGATACCATCCTTTTCTTAGACAATGACTCCACACATGCTAGCAATCTGAAAACTGTTCTAACCTGTTTTGAACAAGTCTCAGGCATGAGAATCAACTACTCTAAAAGTGAACTCATCCCTATCAACATGGATGATCAGGAGTTAGCTGACTTCCTCTCTATTCTAGTCTGTAATAAAGGTAACTTCCCCATTAAGTACCTAGGTATCCCTCTCCACTATGATAAACTGAGGAGAGAGGATATCCAACCCCTTCTGGATAAAATCATTAAAAGGATTGCTGGGTGGAGGGCAAACTTCTCTTATAGAGGTAGATTGATCCTCATACAAGCTTGTTTGGCTAGCATTCCAAAGGTATCTCCTCTCCTTCTTCAAGTTCCCTAAATGGGCAGTGAACCTCATCAATTCTCAGATGTCTCATTGCTTGTGGAATGATTTTGAGGGAAATAGGAAGCTACACCTTGCTAATTGGGCCCTAGTCTCTATGAAAAAAAGATTTTGGAGGCCTAGGCATACCTAACCTCCAAGAAATTAACATCTGTCTTCTAGGGTCTTGGATTAAAAGATTCTATGAGGAAGACCTGAAACCCTGGAAGCTTCTTATTGCCCATAAATACCTAGGAAATAAACCTAATATTTTTGTCCCTTCCTCCAACCCTAAGACCTCTAGATTCTAGAAAGGATTAAAATCTATTATGCATGCTGTGAAATTTGGCTACAGATGGAACATAGGGGATGGGAGCAGAACCAGGTTCTGGGAAGATACTTGGTTTGGCACATCCCCCCTAGCAGTCCAATTTTGGCCTATTTACTCTATCTGCAATGAGCTTAACAAAAGTGTCAATGAAGTTTGGGACGGTCAATGCCTAAAACTCTCTTTTAGAAGGAACTTTAGTGATAGTCTCATGGAACAATGGTTCCAGTTGGAGGAAATTGCCAAAAGCATTACCTTTACTGCCGAGCCGGATGCCCTGATTTGGCAGCTGGACAATAAGGGGAAGTATTCCTCCAGCTCCCTCTATCATGTTATCAACTTTAGAGGGGTTCAACCCGTGTTTATCCCTGTTGTCTGGAAATTGAGAGTTCCCCCTAAAATTCATGTATTTCTCTGGCTTCTCTCCAAAAACAAATTGATGACTAGGGATAACCTTAGGAAGAGACACATCATCAAACCCCTTGATTGTGTTTACTGCTTGGAACAAGAGTCTTGTTCTCACCTATTTTTTGAATGTATAGTTGCTAAACATCTCTGGGCCCACATTGAGGAATATTTCTCTAGTCAGATTGGCTCATCCTTCGAATATGTCGCCAGATTCTGGATTGCTACCAAAAAGTGCTCGGTTTTAAACACTATTAGCTCAGCTGTCCTTTGGCGCCTCTAGAAATATAGAAATGCTATGATTTTCAGTAACACCTCCTGGATTTCCATTCCACAGGTCTTGAGGTTGATCAGAACATGGTGAGGAATCACGATTCTCTCCTCCGGATCGGACAAGGACAAGTTGATGAGCTTCGTGTAAAGCCTAACAAGATCCCTCCAGAAACCGTTGGCGATCACTTGTGGCTGAACAAGGCCCAACCTGCTCTGGGGCTGGACCCGTGGGCTCGTCTCAAGATCTCTGATAAAGATGATGGGCACCTGGCGCCGAAAAAGAGGGACATCCACCATGCTACGCCTTCCAGCCCGGTGTCTCCGCTTGCTTACTAGTCGCCACAGGCTGACACGGCCCCTCGGCTGAAGACCATGAAGGCTTCGCTGGACCCTCCTTGTGTCATTTGAGTGCTCTATCCGCTCTGCCTTTGGCACCGCTCGGGTGATTTGTGTTATTCAGAGAACTTGTTCATCCACCCCCTAGTTTGTAGCTTTTCTACCTTTGCTTTAACTACTTTTGAGCTGCTGATCGTAATATGTTGTGGTTTCGCTTCTCAGAATGGAACCGGGAGATGCTCCTGTTTTTCTAAAAATATATTTTATATGTTATTATATATTATTTTATTGTCATCATATATTTAATGAGATACTTACATATGTAAGAAAACAATATCCCACATCTTATTAACTTATAAAATAATTTCTTAACAAATAAAATCCTGGATTGTTTTGGCACGAAAATCCTAGTGATTGTGTACAAAAGCTTGGTAAGATTTAAGGACGAATGTAATAATATCACTTATTATTTAAATATATTTATAACAAAATGCTCAACCCCTTTTTATTTTTTGATAACATTGCTGGCCCAACCCAACATTATAATTAGAATCAGCCCAATCGTGTATTTCCAGAAAGTGCAAATGGCCTGTAATTTTTTAGGAAATAAAATAAACGGGCCGCATGGACGCTACATTATTTGTTCGCCCAGCCCAGCTAATGGCTGTAATTCAAAAAAAGATCAAATTGACTGTAAATTCTACCGCGAAAAAAAAAGACTGTAAATTCTAAAAAATGGGTTGAATACGTGCCACATTTTTGAGGCTGAAATGTGGGCCAATAGGTCAAGCCAACGCAAGTCGTTGTCAATTTAGTCAACAAATGATTCTCGATGTTAGCCGTTGGATTTACATCCAACGACCGCATCCATCTTCAATCTCTCGCCTTCTTCCTCCAGCGCCGCCGACCACCTCCCGCCTCCTGCTGCTAGCAGCTCGCTTAGCACGCTTTGCTATGAAGCGCTACTCCACCGCTGGCCAGGCCATCCTCCACCCTCCACACCTCCTGTTCTTCTCCACCGACCGTCGAACCACACCGCACTAGAACCAGTTAACCTCAGACACCTCTCCGCTCATGACTCTACTCCCGCCTTCCCATCTCCGCTCGTTGTTGTCCGGGCCTCGCCGTCGCCCACCACCTTGGATGCGCCGCGCGCGTGGTCAACATGGTCAACGAACGACACCATCGGAAGTAGATCAGGCGTGGAGAGGCGGACAGCTGGGTCCACGGCCGCACACAAGGAAATGCCTCCTTATTACGCCGCAAAATAATGATTCCTCCACCGACATCCGGGACCCACCGAAGGGCCTCTCAGATTTCACGAAAAACGTGCCCCCCTTACATGTCGGACCCACCAGCTATCTTCGCACGCAAGGAAGTGCCTCCTTATTACGCACAAAAATGAATACTCCCCGCCACCGAACCCAGATAGTGGGAGGCTGACTTGTGGGCCTACCAAGTTGACGGGGACGGAGGGCTTTGTCAACTTAGTCAATATGAACGATTCTAGCTCCTGTTACCGTACGATGTTCATCCAACGGCCGTAGTGCTTCTTCAACCTCTGGTCTTCTTGCTCCAGCCGCCCAAACCAGCGCCGGTCGTGTCGCGTGCTCCTGCCTCCCGTGGCCGGCTGTGATGCCGCGGAGGCCTCACCGCCCCTACTACTCCCACCGCTGTCCAGGCCATCCCTCTACTCACCCACACCCCCGTTATTCTGCGATGACAGCAGCCTCACACCGCAGCCAACCACCTCGCATTCTCTTCGCGGGGCATCCATCGCTGCATCTTCCCGGCCCGAAGTCGCCCCTTCCTAGGCCTCACCGTCGCCCACCGCCGTGGTGCTCTCGGCACGGCGTGGTCAACGTGGTCAAGGAACGACTTCCATCGGACGTGGATCAGACGTGGAGAGGTCGATACCGGGTCCACGGCCGCAGCAAGGAAGTGCCTCCTTATTACGCCGCAAAATAATGATTCCTCCACCGACAGCGGGACCCACCGGACGGGCCACCGATTTCACAAAAAAACGTTTCCCCCTGACTGCTGGGACCCACCAACTACATCTTCACACGCAAGGAAGTGCGTCCGGGCAAAAAAATGATTCGCCCTCCTGATTGCTGGGACCTACCAGCTACATCTTCGCACACAAAGGAAGTGCGTCCGTGCAAAAAAAATTACGATTCGCCCCTCTGACTGCCAGGACCCACCAGCTACATTTTCGCACACAAGGAAGTTCCTGACAGTCGGGACCCACCTGGTCGAAGAGTACGTAGCGTTGTCATTCTGGTCGCGAACATGTACATACATAGTGGTCGTTTTAGAGGCGCGCACGTGTCGTAGTAGAGGTGCGCACGTAGCATGTACACTTCTACAGCGGCCAAGGTGCAAGAAAGAAAATACGGCCACATACGTACATACGGGCAGGGTCTCGAACACCTACTCGCGCATACGTACGGCGAGGGCTTGTGTACATGGCTGGGTCGGAACGAAGAAACAGCGTCGTCGTCGTGTTCATGGGGAGGCAATTGAATGCATTGTGTTCATGGGGAGGCAACGGAATGCGCCGTGTTCATCGGGAGGCAACGGAATGCGTGGGAGCCAACCGGCTTGGACGGAACAGGTGATGGAAACGAGGCCTGGCGTACCGCAGAACAGAGGAAACAGCCTTGTGTTCGACCGGCCACGTTCGAAACGGGGTCCTGTTGATCGGGAGGGGTGTGGCATACCCCAAAACAGAGGAAACGGACCTCCTACGGTCGAAACGGGGGTCCTGTTGATCGGGAGGGGTGTGGCGTACCGCAAAACGGAGGAAACGGACCTCCTACGGTCAAACGGGGTCCCGTTGATCGGGAGGGTGTGGCATACCGCAAAACGGATTTAAACGGACTTGTGTTGGAGCGCCACGGTCGTAACGGGTCCTGTTCATCGGGAGGGTGTGGCGATCGCAAAACGGGACTCCACGGATACTGTTCATCTCCACCGCCGACCTCCTCCAGCCTCCACGGGCTACCGCCGACCTCCTCCACCTCCACGGGCTCCTGCTCATCCAACCTCCACACGCGCTACTCCACCGCTCTGCTCAACCACCCTCCACCGCCTCTCGCTCATCCAGCCTCCACACCACGGGTTCAACCACCCTCCACGGCACCCTCCACCGCTCACTGCTCATCCAGCCCTCCACACCACGGGTCCTGTTCAACCACCCTCCACGGGCACCCTCCACCGCTCACTGCTCATCCAGCCCTCCACCACACCACGGGTCCTGTTCATCCAGAGGCAAACGCCACCGCCAGTGTTCATCCAACCCCCCCCCTGGCAACGCCACTGCTCATCCACCACGGGGTCTGTTCAACCACCCTCCACGGGCACCCCTCCATCGCCTACTATTCATCCAGCCCTCCACACCACGGGTCCTGTTCAACCACCCCTCCACAGCACCCCTCCACCGCTCACTGTTCATCCAGCCCTCCACCACACCACGGGTCCTAATCATCCGAGGCAAACGCCACCGCCACTGCTCATCCAACCCCCCCACAACGCCATGCTCATCCAGAGGCATCGATCGGCTTTAGTTAGCAGCAGAGCAAAGGAATCGCTCGATCGGGTTCAGATTAACAGCCATCGATCGATCGCTCGGGTTCGAGAACGCGCACCTGCAGTCAATCGCCGGGTTCAGTTAGAGCCCAACGCCGCGCTTCGGGTTCGATTAGAGCCAACGCCGATCACACACGCGCGTACGTGTACGAGAGAAACGCGCATCGCTCGGCCCCCGACCTCCCACCGTAACCGGGAACTCCCCGAAATTTTCCTCCTCCTCGCTTCTACCACGGTTTTTTCCGTCATGGATGGCCCAAAGAATGTCATGCAGCTGCGTCTCCGGCCCACCCAGAACGAAAAGCCCATTTTCTGTCATGATTTTTTGTCATAGAAGTAGGAGCCCACCACATCTATGATGATACCGGGTTTTGTCACAATTATCGTCTTAGAAGTGTCATATGTATGACAGAGAAAAAATTCGTTCGGCCCAAAATGTCACGGATGTGTCTTTTTTTTGTAGTGGAGGGATCGATTTTTGAAGTGGGCGGAGCTGAAATATGGCGTATTGCTGAGACCGAATACCTATCCGGCATTCCGAAGAAAGCTTCCAAAGAATGGACCTCTAAATGGATTTATATCGAGGACGTGGTACTTCCAGATCCAGTCCGGAGGGGTCTCCCTGAGTTCGCAAGTGTTCCTCTGAAGAAACGCCACAGCTGGCACCCTCGGAGCCTCGAGGAGGAAGATGGCATGGAAATCCGCCAACTCATGAGCAAGATCAGGACGCTTGCCCAGCCCAGATACACAATAGTCGAAGTGATGGCGACCTCCATAGTGCGGGGGTCCAGCCACTTCAATACATAGGACTTCCCATGTGGAACTACAACGGGGAAGATGACGCCTCCCGCTGCGGCAGGAAAGGTCCAGACACCACTGCCGCCCTAGCCAAAATAATGGCCGAGTTGTACAAGGGTGAGGAAGAGGAGTTCCTGCGCATCACGCATAGAGATGGATATTCCATGTACAGTCCTCCTAGATGGGTAAGCTCCCAACTCTTCTGCTCTACTCACCCACTCCTTGAGCTTTGCTTTAATGAATATTAATCTGTCTATTTGTAACAGCATTGGCGAAAGATTTCCGAGGGGCTTCACAGCCCCGCCCCGCAGCCCAAGGGCCGCAATCGGGACCTTGACCCTGGATTCAAAGAGGATACGGATATATCCGTGGTGCTCGAGAATGGCGTGCTTTATCAGGCGAGCTACGACGGCACCTAAGTGCCCATCATCGCTGATTATCCTTGTCTTCTCCCCTCTTCGCACGTTGATAACCCACAAGTATAGGTGACGGTGTCCTGGACTAGGGGGTACTCACCACGTCGTCTCCCGATCAGTTGGATTGGGCCGAGGATCCCCATGGCCATATACTCATGGGCCAGTCCGGACAGTTGCCGCATACAAGGAAGGTTCCACAAGACTCGGCGATCAAGACAAGGACTCCTCCCCCACCGGAGTATTCGGCTAGGACTCTTGTTATCCTAGGCCTCTAGTGCATTATATAAACCAGGGCCAGGCTAGTCGACAGATATACAATATACAACAATCATACCATAGGCTAGCTTCTAGGGTTTAGCCTCCTTGATCTCGTGGTAGATCCACTCTTGTAAACATCCACAATATCAATATCAATCAAGCGGGGCGTGGGTTTTACCTCCATCAAGAGGGCCCGAACTCAGGTAAAACATCGTGTCCCTTGTCTCCTATTACCATCCGCCTAGACGCACAGTTCGGGACCCCCTACCCGAGATCCGCCGGTTTTGACACCGACATTGGAGCTTTCATTGAGAGTTCCTCTGTGTCGTCACCTATAGGCCCGATGGCTCGCCTGCAGATCAACTGCGACTTCGGCATCTTCGTCACCAGCTCGAATGGTCACCTTGGTTCGACCAAGGACTGCGCCCTACCTCCGATCGTCATGTTCGGATGAGGGCCTTCATCAACATCAACTCCGATCTCTATCAAGATCATGGAGGAATCATCCAGGGAGCCCGGGGGCTCAACGTCAACATTGCCCTCGGGCGACCGTGCTGTTTTTCTGGACAGCGAACTTGAATCCGCCGTCAGCGCCTCCTCGAGCGTCGTTCTAACGATTGCTTCGGTGGAATTGTGCGAAATTGAATCTACAAAAACCCTGGAAAATTTCATCGAGTTCTGATGGAGGAATCTCTGGCAATCTCCGATATACCGGAGCCGCATTGAATCTGGACGAGAATCCGGACGAGTTTAGGGCGTGGTGTCCAGCTTCTAGCTCGGACTTCCTTTGGAAGATCCAACCGTTGATCGGCTGCGGAATTCCTATATCTACCACCCCTCAAAATTTCATCTCGATCCGACCGTCCAAACTCCGGGAGCCTTCCGATTAGTGCATCAATTTTCGGATCTGTTTTCTGCGCGAAAACGAATCCGACCCGAGTTCGTCTTTTTTAAGAACGGGATTTCAGACATCCTTTTTGAAGGAAGTTTTGTATGGGGTATAGTCTTTTGTTTCCGAACACATCCCACTAACTTTAAGATCTTTTGAACATGATCTTCAATATCATGCTGGTGTCAAACCAGTCGGCAATATTGCTCCACGGTGCCGACCTGCGCTGAACACGTCGTCACTTTGTTGAGCCGAGCTCAACTTCTCGGATCATCATCTCGGCAAGCCGAACAAGAGTCCGCATCGCGAAGATAAATCATTACCGACATCGCCGCCCCACGGATTACACGGGCGGGCATACCGCATCGCCGCACGGTCGCTTCATCAAGCCGGCATCGACCACGTCCACGACCTGCATCGGCGAGGCCACACTATTGCTTCTTCAAGCTGGAGTCCATCACGCCGACCTACTTCGACATCTCGGCTGGACGGGGGGCTTCGCCATCTCTTTATCAACCTACTCCGGACACTTCGGCGTCACTAGCCGACCAGGCAATGGGTGCGCGGATCGAGTCCCAATTTTGGGAATCACCTTCCTTCGGATTGCTACAAGACATAAACCAAAGCTATTAATCCTAGTATTTCTTTTTGCTTGTTTGGGTTAATTTTTCCCAAGGAATTATTACTCTGGTTTGACCATCATATGTACACAGGTCTATCAAATGGTGGCGCGATTATCGACGGTCGCATGATGGTTGGTCGGTTTCCGTACATAGTCCGTGACGCCGCATCCGAATTCGGACTGACACAGTGAATCCAGCCATGCGCCTTTATTGCATTACGCCGACGACCTGCATCGACATCAACTTCGCGCCAGGCCATATTTCTTTTACTACTCACTTTGCATAAATTATTTATTATGCAACATTTTTCTAATTCCTATTATTACTATTATCCCTGGTTTGCACTATTTTTGTGCACAGGAAAATGATCCACCGGACTATATCCTTTAGCGTCACCTTGGCTGGGCGGGGGCTTCGTCAACACTTCATTACCCCATGCTAGGGACTTGGCATCACTCTGCCGTCCTGCATTGACCATGCTATGTCACCACTTCACGGTGCCGAGCTCCTTGCTCCGCCACCTCGGGACGGCTTGGGGATGGAACCTTGTCCGCATCAAGCTCGGACGCGTCGTCAATACCGAACACATTAACCAGCTAAGTTGCCTTCATGCTCAAAATTTTAAATTTCTAACTTGTGTTCGGTTCGACCAAAATTATACTTTTGTAAAAGTTGCTTGTACAAATTTTCCTTGTCGAAACTTTGTTCGCAGACACTTGACGCTACCGCGCTCATTATACTGGGGCTTCTTTAACATAAGCTTATTAATCGGGCTTTATGCCCAACACATGTGTCACACTTCCGCATGTACCTTTTATTCACCATTATATGCATCGATATGACTTAAGTTTTGGCCAAGCTGGGTTGCCTGGCTCCTGTGCTTACCCTTACGTTCCCGATTGTTCGGCTAGGTGGTAAAGGAGCACCTCGCAATTATTCTCGCCGGGCAGCGGATGTGTACCTCGGTGGGTGAAGCGAAATCTAGCGTTCTTAAGGGAATACTCGGTCGGTGAACTAAAAGTTGATTTTTAATTATTTACCCATCTGCCCCGGATGATTTTCTCGCTTTCATAGCAGCTTTGACATGCACTTTAGGGCATGCATCCCAAAAAAGGAACCCTTAACGGAACTATTCTCCCGGAAGATGTTTCTTACTACCCATGTAATATAACATAACTAGTTGGGCACTTATGCGATACAACACTAATGACCCCTCGCCTTGTCTCCATGCATACCACGGTTCTTATATAACCACGAAGGTATTCGGACACTCCGGACTATTGGGTCCCGAGGTCGAAGCGAAAAGGTCCGCTATGACAAGCGATCTACAATCCGCTAGAAGGCATTCTACATGTCACTTTACATTTTATAGTCAACTTTTACCCAAGTCGCTTGGGGCTCTTATGTTTATTTGAGCCGTTTCATACTAAGTGTTTTTCTTCTTAGTATTTGCGAAGTTAAAGCACGCATGTAAGCACTTTTTCTAAAGTCCATTTTCGGATTGGCACGAACACTTGATCTTGTTGGACGTCATGTTTTCTTGGCGTTTTTGGGTTTCAAGATTTTGGCATTTTAAACTATTTGTGTGTTTTCAGCACAAGTCTCGCGATCAACGCCGGACTCCTTTAGAGATTCGGCAAAAACATTCTCGGATATTGCTATATATGCATCAGTTTGGTTGTGTCTTGGTCAATAGTTGGGTTGCCCGGCTCCGCTTGCCTCCTACGTTCCGCTTTGTTCGGCTAGGTGTACAAAGGAGAACCATCGATTGTGCTTCCAGCTCGCATGGTCAAGCACCTCGATGGAAAAGCGGCCCGATTGTCACAATAGGTGTAAACTGGTCAGCGATCCGATGACTATATTAAATGACGGGCCATTCATAACATTGGCCGAAGTGTTTCCGGCTTGACCTCGACTGTCGCCGCACACTACCGGGGGCTATTAACTGGCCTCCCAAGCTAAATCCTTGATCTTTTGCTCTTACATTGGAGCTGAGGTTTCATGATCATGTTTTGCATGACAACCCAAAGAAAGGAACCGATAGCGGGACTATTTTCTTTGGAAGACATTTCTTCTGTTCAACAGTAATATAATATATCTCTCTGCGTACCTTTGTTTATAAAACCGTATGGCCAAATTGCCTTGTTTGTCGTAAATCTTTGCCCTCATAAAGGCTTTATAATGTAGGACAAGCACTCCTCGACTCTTGGCGAGGAGGTTAAGCCGATGGTCGGTCAACAAAGTTTTGTACAATGCGGATCTGAGCATTAATGACATAAATTACTTGGATACATAGAGTCATTACACATAATTTGTGATTTTACTATGGATATCGATCCTTAATTCGGCCACCCGTGCCCGTATTAAGGCTCGGGGGCTACTGGGCTTCGGGCTTATTATTTACAAATATTAAAGGGGCACATCAATCCCCTGATCTGGTGTTGCCACCCGACCAGTGTCTCGGGGGCTACTGCATTGCATGTTCTATGCAGAAAATTTTAAGTGCAATACAGTTTCCGAGGAGATTTTGATCCTCAGGTTAGTCGGCCGCACCCAACCCGAGTCTCGAGGACTGAGCACGCCGCTTTTTGTGTCCCGAAGTATTTTTCCGAGCTAGGACTTGATCCTTAGACGATTTTTACAAATCAACCTGAGTCTCAACGGCTACGGGGATCAGCGGTCTTATGTCATCCTTCATGTGCATCTCGGGTTTGAGACCGATACCCACCTTGAGGGCTACTGGCTATGTATCTCGGCAGAGAATAAATTGCATCAATCAAAAATATTGACAAAAATCGGCCCACATTCAGGATGGTGCACCACCTCGAAAGCAGTCCGGCATAAAGCTCGGGCGCTAGTGGCTGGCTCCATAGAGGGCATTTCCGGCATTAAGCTCGGCTAAACTCCTTCAAACTTCTTTGAACCAAGGTGATTTACGACACCTCGGATACAGGTCCGGCGTTGGAGCTCGGATACATAGTCCGGCGTTGGAGCTCGGATCTGATCGGCGTTGGAGCTCGGGTACATAGTCGGGCGTTGGAGCTCGGATGCATCCCGGCGTTAGAGCTGGGAAGCAGTCCGGCGTTGGTGCTCGGCTGCAAAAGATACCTCGAATGTAGTCCGGCGTTAGAGCTCGGACGCAAGAGGACGCTGCCTCCCGGGAATAACTTCAAACCCGAGGCGTTGCATAAAAATAACAAGGCATTGACAAAGGCCGTAAACTCAAAGGGGCTCCTCGGATACCCGATGTGTAAACTCGTTGAATGCATTTCGACGATCCTCAAGATCGAAGATGAGAAGATTTGGTGAACCAGTTTTCAAGACCGACGACCGAAGATGAAGAACAGTTCGGAAGAATCGAGGAGCGTCCCCAACTTGAAGACCGGTTCAGGGGGCTACTGACGGTGTCCTGGACTAGGGGGTACTCACCACGTCGTCTCCCGATCAGTTGGATTGGGCCGAGGATCCCCATGGCAATATACTCATGGGCGATGCGGACGGTTACGCGTATACAAGGAAGGTTCCACAAGACTTGGCGATCAAGACAAGGACTCCTCCCCCACCAGAGTATTCGGCTAGGACTATTGTTATCCTAGGCCTCTGGTGCATTATATAAACCAGGGCCAGGCTAGTCGACAGATATACAATATACAACAATCATACCATAGGCTAGCTTCTAGGGTTTAGCCTCCTTGATCTCGTGGTAGATCCACTCTTGTAAACATCCACAATATCAATATCAATCAAGCAGGACGTAGGGTTTTACCTCCATCAAGAGGGCCCGAACCTGGGTAAAACATCGTGTCCCTTGTCTCCTGTTACCATCCGCCTAGACGCACAGTTCGGGACCCCCTACCCGAGATCCGCCGGTTTTGACACCGACAATAGGGGATCACAACAGTTTTCGAGGGTAGAGTATTCAACCCAAATTTATTGATTCGACACAAGGGGAGCCAAAGAATATTCTCAAGTATTAGCAGTTGAGTTGTCAATTCAACCACACCTGGATAACTTAGTATCTGCAGCAAAGTATTTAGTAGCAAAGTAATATGGAAGTAACGATAACGGTAGTAAAAGTAATATTTTTGGGTTTTGTAGTGATTGGAACAGTAGCAGCGGAAAAGTATATAAGCGAAGAACAATATGTAAAAAGCTCATAGGCAATGGATCAGTGATGGAGAATTATGCTGGATGTGGTTCATCATGTAACAGTCATAACATAGGGTGACACAGAACTAGCTCCAATTCATCAATGTAATGTAGGCATTTATTCCAAATATAGTCATACGTGCTTATGGAAAAGAATTTGCATGACATCTTTTGTCCTACCCTCCCGTGGCAGCGGGGTCCTATTGGAAACTAAGGGATATTAAGGCCTCCTTTTAATAGAGTACCGGACCAAAGCATTAACACGTAGTGAATACATGAACTCCTCAAACTACGGTCATCACCGGGAGTGGTCCCGATTATTGTCACTTCGGGGTTGCCGGATCATAACACATAGTAGGTGACTATAGACTTGCAAGATAGGATCAAGAACTCACATATATTCATGAAAACATAATAGGTTCAGATCTGAAATCATGGCACTTGGGCCCTAGTGACAAGCATGAACCATAGCAAAGTCATAGCAACATCAATCTCAGAACATAGTGGATACTAGGGATCAAACCCTAACAAAACTAACTCGATTACATGATAAATCTCATCCAACCCATCACCGTCCAGCAAGCCTACGATGGAATTACTCACGCACGACGGTGAGCATCATGAAATTGGTGATGGAGGATGGTTGATGATGACGACGGCGACGGATTCCCCTCTCTGGAGCCCCGAACGGACTCCAGATCAGCCCTCCCAAGAGGTTTTAGGGCTTGGCGGCTCCGTATCGTAAAACGCGATGAATCCTTCTCTCTAATTTTTTTCTCCCCGAAAGTGAATATATGGAGTTGGAGTTGAGGTCGGTGGAGCGTCAGGGGGCCCACGAGGCAGGGGGCGCGCCCAGGGGGGTAGGCGCGCCCTCCACCCTCGTGGACAGGTGGAGGCCCCCCTGACGTGGATTCTTCTTCTAGTATTTTTAATATTTTCCAAAAATATGTTCCGTGGAGTTTCAAGTCATTCCGTGAACTTTTGTTTCTGCACATAAATAACACAATGGAAGTCTGCTGAAAACAGCGTCAGTCCGGGTTAGTTCCATTTAAATCATGGAAGTTAGAGTCCAAAACAAGGGCAAAAGTGTTTGGAAAAGTACATACGACGGAGATGTATCAACTCCCCCAAGCTTAAACGTTTGCTTGTCCTCAAGCAATTCAGTTGATAAACTGAAAGTGATAAAGAAAAACTTTTACAAACTCTGTTTGCTCTTGTTGTTGTAAATATGTAAAGCCAGCATTCAAGTTTTCAGCAAAGATTATGACTAACCACATTCACAAAAACATTTAGGTCTCTTGGTTACTCATGTCAATGGCATAATCAACTAACGAGCAATAATAATAAATCTCGGATGACAACACTTTCTCAAAACAATCATGATATGATATAACAAGATGGTATCTCGCTAGCCCTTTCTGAGACCGCAAACCATAAATGCAGAGCACCTTTGAAGATCAAGGACTGACTAAACATTGTAATTCATGGTAAAAGAGATCCAATCATAGTCATACCCTATATAAATTAATAGTAATGAATGCAAATGACAGATGTGCTCTTCAGCTAGTGCTTTTTAATAAGAGGGTGATGACTCAACATAAAAGTAAATAGATAGGCCCTTCGCAGAGGGAAGCAGGGATTTGTAGAGGTGCCAGAGCTTGGTTTTGAAATAGAGATAAATAATGTTTTGAGCGGCATACTTCCATTGTCAACATAACAACCAAGAGATGGCGATATCTTCCATGCTACACACATTATAGGCGGTTCCCAAACAGAATGGTAAAGTTTATACTCCCCCTCCACCAACAAGCATCAATCCATGGCTTGCTCGAAACAACGAGTGCCTCCAACTAACAACTGTCCTAGGGGAGTTTGTTTGCAATTATTTTGATTTGATTTGCATAAAGCATGGGACTAGGCATCCCGGTGACCAGCCATTTTCTTGTGAGTGAGGAGCGGAGTCCACTCCTCTTGAGAATAACCCGCCTAGCATGGAAGATACGGACAACCCTAGTTGATACATGAGCTATTTGAGCATACAAAACAGAATTCCATTTGAAGGTTTAGAGTTTGGCACATACAAATTTACTTGGAACGGCAGGTAGATACCGCATATAGGAAGGTATAGTGAACTCATATGGAATAACTTTGGGGTTTAAGGAATTGGATGCACAAGAAGTATTCCCGCTTAGTAGAAGTGAAGGCTAGCAAAAGACTAGGTAGCGACCAACTAGAGAGCGACAACAGTCATGAACATGCATTAAAATTAATAAACATGGAGTACAAGCATGAGTAGGATATAATCCACCATGAACATAAATATCGTGAAGGCTACGTTGATTTGTTTCAACTACATGTGTGAACATGTGCCAAGTCGAGTCACCTAAATCATTCAACGGAGGATACCACCCCAGTATACCACATCACAACCATTTTTATAGCATGTTGGCACCCAAGGTAAACCATTATAACTCATAGCTAATCAAGCATGGCACGAGCAACTATAATCTCTAACTGTCATTGCAAACATGTTTATTCATAATAGGCTGAATTAGGAACGATGAACTAATCATATTTACAAAAAAAAGAGGTCGAGTTCATACGAGCTTCTCTCATCTCAATTAGTCCATCATATATCGTCATTATTTCCTTTCACTTGCACGACCGAACGATGTGAATAATAATAATAATGCACGTGCATTGGACTAAGCTGGAATCTGCGAGCATTCAATTAACATGAGAAGACAAGGCAATATGGGCTCTTGATTAATTCAACAATAATTCATATAAGAGACACTTCAACATTTTAATCATGGTCTTCTCCTATCAACCCCAAAGAAAAGAAAAAAAAACAAATAAAACTATTTACACAGGAAAGCTCCCAACAAGCAAAAGAAGAACGGGAAATATTTTTGGGTTTTCTTTTAATTATTACTACTACAACAAGAAAAGTAAACTAGCTAAAAGCTATTACTATTTTTTTTGGTTTTTCTTAAGATTGAACAAACACACAAGAAGAAAGCAAGAAAAAGAAAATAAGCTAGCATGGATAGTACAATGAAAGAGTATGAGCACCGACATCTAGCAATGAGTGTGTGAACATGAATGTAATGTCGGTGAGAAATACGTACTCCCCCAAGCTTAGGCTTTTGGCCTAATTTGGTTTATTGCCACGGATGGCCTGGCGAATATTCAAAGTTGTAACCGGGGTCGTACTGAGATGCAGCGGCTATTGCCTCCTGAGTTGCAGCGTGACGGCGAGCTGCCTCTGCCCTCCTCTCGTACTCATCTGCCTCCTATCTGGTAATAACATGTCTTCCTTTTGCCTGATAATCAAAGAAGACAGGAGCAGGGAGAGTAATATGGACATCACGACGTTTGTCAAAGATTAAGCGATACTGGAGGGACTTCTCGTTCCTCTCAAGAAAATGATGATGAACCATGGCATTATAATCTAAATAAACATTAGGCAGCTCAGCATCATACTCACGTACAGGTACCTCAAGAAAATTAGCTAAGCGGGTTGCATAAATTCCACCAAAGAAATCTCCATTAATTTTATTATTATGCAACCTACGTGCAACAATAGCTCCCAAATTATAACATTTATCTCGTAACACAGCACTCCTAAGAATACTAAGATCAGGGACACACATGTGACATGCTTCATCCTTACCATTGATGCACCTACCTATGAAGAGAGAAAAATAATGTATAGCAGGAAAATGAATACTCCCTATGGTAGCTTGTGTTATGTCTCTAGATTCACCCACAGTTATACTGTCAAGAAAATCTCTAAATTCAGATTTGCGAGGTTCAACAGGACTACCCCATTGTGGAAGTTTGCAAGCAGTGGTAAAATCCTCTAAGTCCATGGTATAAGAATCTTCATAAAGATCAAACAGGACAGTTTGAGAATTACGTGAAGATGAACATTCAAACCTCCTCACAAAGGAACTAGTGAGATAGTGGTACTGGGGGCACTTTTCTGCTTCGAAGCTCACAAGATCAGCGTTACGCAAATATGCGTTAAATTCTTCCTTAATTCCTGCTCGATCCATGAAGTCCTCAGAAGGCCATTCACAAGGCCGCACTGGGGCGTTCCTTGGTGGCTCATCGTCAGCATCCCGCATTGCAGGCCTGGGTCCTTGCTTCCTTGAAGAACCACCTTGGTACATTTTCCTAAACATATTTCTTCCTCTGAAAAATTTCTGAAATTTTTAGTAACTTCAAATAAAAGTGAACCAAGCTCAACAAAATTGATAGCAACTACTCCTACAAGTGCCTAAAGCCTATATCATGCATTGGAACTACTTAGAACCATATAAATTTGACATGCAAGCTCAAGAACATGGCCACCTAGGCAGCACAAATTTGCAATGAATAAAGCACTAGAACAAAAACTAATTGGACCAGTGGATGAGTCACATACCAAGGAACAATCCCCCCAAGCAGTTTTGTGAGAGGTGCTTTGAGCAAGGAGATCAAAAATCGCAGCAAAATGAGCTAGAACTCGTGCTTGAGCTGGATGGTGATTTTTTTTGGAGGAAGAAGAAGTGTGTGGGTGCAGGAATAAGTGGAGGGGAGCCACCATGGGCCCACGAGGCGGGCGCCTGTAGGGGGTCTTGGCGTGCCTGGACCCTCGTGGCTGTGTGCTTGCTCCCCTGTTGTGTTCTCACTGCGGATATTCTCAAATATTCCAGAAAAAATCATATTTCAATTTCAGGGCATTTGGAGAACTTTTATTTTCGGGGTACTTTTATATTGCACGGATAATTCAGAAAACAGACAGGAAAATACTATTTTTACTTTATTTCAACTAAATAACAGAAAGTAGAGAGAGGGTACAGAAGGTTGTGCTTCTAGTTTCATCCATCTCATGCTCATCAAAAGGAATCCACTAACAAGGTTGATCAAGTCTTGTTAACAAATTCATTTCTAATAACATGGAACCGGAGAAATTTTGAATAACACTATGTTACCTCAACTGGGATATGCACATCCCCAATAATAAGAATATCATATCTCTTTTTGACAGTAGGAAGAGGAAATTCAAAACCTCCAAAAATAATCGATGGAATTTTTCCAATAGGATTGATACTATGAACTTCAGGTTGTTTCCTCGGAAAGTGTACCGTATGCTCATTGCCATTAACATGAAAAGTGACATTGCCTTTGTTGCAATCAATAACAGCCTTTGCAGTATTAAAAAAGGGTCTTCCAAGAATAATAGACATACTATCGTCCTCGGGAATATCAAGAATAAAAAAGTCCGTTAAAATAGTAACGTTTGCAACCACAACAGGCACATCCCCACAAATAACGAGAGGTATAGCAGTTGATTTATCAGCCATTTGCAAAGATATTTCAGTAGGTGTCAACTTATTCAAATTGAGTCTACGATATAAAGATAGAGGCATAACACTAACACCGGCTCCAAGATCACATAAAGCAGTTTTAACATAATTTCTTTTAATGGAGCAGGTATAGTGGGTACTGATGTGGACACAAACCTAGGGTAGGGTAATAGGTCTGACCTATACATCCTGCCTAAGGTCCTTGTCCTAAGAACAAAGAAGTTCAAGAATCGGAAGAAGGGATCCAGCAAAGGCGTCGAGTGAAGTCCACTCGACCTACCATCCACTCGGAGATCCCACTTTATCCAGGTCACTCGACCATCAAACCACTCGACAGTAAGAAGGCCTAAAGCCGCTCCGCGCAGCGACGGTCGGGCATTTACTCAGATATTTAATGATCATTTGTAGCACTTCCATAGAGGCGTTACCTGTAACGCCACCTCTTTATGTACATTGAATCCTATGTAACGGAGGGGAGCTGGGGTCCTGGCGCACCCTATATAAGCCACCCCCTCCTCTGGGGCAAGGGTTCGCACCCCCTGTAACTCACACACATATAATCCAGTCGACCGCCTCCGGGCTCCGAGACGTAGGGCTATTACTTCCTCCGAGAAGGGCCTGAACTCGTAAAACTAGCGTGTACAACTCCTCCATAGCTAAGATCTTGCCTCTACATTCCTACCCCCCCCCCCTATTCTACTGTCAGACTCAGAACCACGACAGTTGGCGCCCGCCGTGGGTCCGGTGTCTTAGCGACTTGTTGGAGAAGTTGCAATCTTTCCGATCCCCTTCATCATGGTTTCAGGCGGAGGTTTGGCTGAGGGCCGCGAGATCCGTCTCGGCGCGCTTGTGTTCATCGTCGACGACTCCGCTTGGGTTCAGGAGGCTCCACTCGACATCGATGCACTCTCCTTCCGCGGGGCAACGCACTTTCGCGCATGCATCCGTGGCGTCCTCCTAAGGCAGCCGTCGACCCAGTATCGGTCGGCACCTGTGGCGTCCTCCCGCCCCGTCGCCCGCCGGCGCAAGCACTCCGGTCGGTCAAGGCTTCAGCAGTGGATGAGGCATGTGGTGGCTCGCCAGACGGTCACCCCCCAAGTCGCGGCGATCGAGCCCGATTTAATCTCTCTACTGACCTGTTCGACTGTCGCCGGCTCTCGCAAGACCGCATCCGAGTGCGACAGCAGTGATCCAGCAGTGGAGGTCCTGATAGTCGATGGACCTCGCAGTCCTCCCGGCTTCCCTCACGCCGACGATGGCGACGGCAGAGGCGATACGTCGCATGCCCATCAGGAGTACCTCCCCGAGCCCCTCTCTTCAGAGCAGAGGGAAGAGCTTCGCCGCCGGAACATGGATGCTCTTCACACTCCTATCGTTGGAGAAACTCCCGAGGCCCAGGCCTTGGAGGACGCGCGCCTGGCCAATCTGGCTGAGCGGACTCAACTGGAAAATCTCCAGCGAGTACTCGATGAGCGTGCGCGGCAAAGGATTCTAGAATCCAGTCGACGCCAGCTTTTTCCACCTCCGACTCAGGTATATCGAACGTCGATCCAAAATCTTACAGCTGCAGCTTGAATAGCAGAGTCAATTCAGCCCTCCCAGTGAGAAGCTGGCAGAGGTTTAATGCAGATCAGAGCTTTACTCTGGGCAGCGGGAGAGCAGAATACGGCTGTGTCACAGTCACGAAATAGGATCCATAGCAGGTCGGTTGTTGCAGATACAGTCCAGTCGGCTCACAGCCCAAGATCGCCCCCGAGGCGTGAGGGACATGGTGACCGACGTGATCAGTACAGAAACCGTGAGTAGTATGATCACCGAATCGATCGTGATGATCGTCGTTGAGTGCCCATACCACCCCCAAGGAGTGGATCACACGTGCCTCGACAGCAAGATGACAGACGCCCTCATAGTGCTGGGCGAAGGATTCCAGTCGACCCCAGGGAGCCAGGCTTTGATGCGATATCTATTCTCGTTCAGGGTTTGGTCGACAGGAACAGAGCTCACCGAGAAGGTCATGACAGAGATGTACCCACCAGCAGCAGAGCGCGCGTCTTAGGTCCAGAGTGCTTCAGCAGAGCCATCAGGGCCGCGGTGATTCCTCCCAACTTCAGGTTGGCGACTGGAGTCAGTAATTTCACTGGTGAGTCCAAGCCTGATACTTGGCTTGAGGATTACTGAGTGGCTGTTCAGATTGGTGGCGGCAATGATGAAGTGGCCATGAAACACTTTCCTCTGATGTTGGAAGGTTTGGCCAGAGCATGGCTGAATCAATTAGCACCCAGCAGCATTTACACTTGGGAAGATCTTGCCCGAGTGTTTGTCAGAACGTTTGAAGGGACATGCAAACGACTAGCAGGGTTAACAGAGCTGCAATCTTGTGTGCAGAAGACAAATGAAACTTTGAGGGATTATATCCAGAGATGGATCACACTGCATCACACAATGGAGAATGTGTCTGATCACCAAGTAGTTTGTGCCTTCAAGGAAGGCGTCAAATATCGAGAATTGAACTTGAAGTTTGGTCGGACCAGAGACATGTCTCTGAGTCGAATGATGGAGATTGCCACCAAGTATGCTAATTGTGAAGAAGAGGATCGGCTCCGGAGTGGCAAGCACAAATCAGTCGCCCATGAAACTGGAGGAGGAAACTCCAGTCGGAAGCAGAAGCGCAAAGCCGAGCCAGCTGCTCCTGGAGAAACCTTAGCCATGACTCAAGGAAAATCCAAAGGGAAGCCCAATGGGCCATGGAACCCTAAGAAGATAAAAGATCAAGATGGAAATGATGTGCTAGATTTGCCATGCCATATCCACACAAAGAAAGATGAAGAGGGTAAAATCATTTATCCGAAGCATACCGCTCGGCAGTGTCGGCTCCTAATCCAGCAGTTCCGAGAGAAACAGCCCAAAGACAAGGAAAAAGAGTCAGACAAGGTTGAGGACAAGGAGGAGAGTGATGATGGTTACCCTCACGTCAATTCCACTCTGATGATTTTTGCTGATGTTGAGAGCAAGAGTCGACTGAAAGTGATCAACAGAGAAGTGAATATGGTCGCACCGGCGACACCCAGTTATTTGAAATGGTCTCAGACTGCCATCACATTCGACCAGTCCTATCACCCGGTGCACATAGCCACCCCTAGGAGGCAAGCTTTGGTGGTTGATCCAGCTGTCGAAGGCACTCGACTGACTAAAGTTCTGATGGATGGTGGCAGTGGCCTCAACATTCTGTATGCAGAAACGTTGAAAGGGATGGGCATTCCGATGCCCAGACTCAGTGAAAGCAGTATGAGTTTCCATGGAGTCATTCCAGGCAAGAAGGCTGAATCGCTCGGCCAAATTGCTCCTGACGTGGTTTTCGGTGATTCCAAGAATTACCGCAAAGAAAAGTTGACATTTGAAGTTCTGGATTTCTAGAGTGCTTATCACGCCATTCTGGGCAGGCCGGCTTATGCATGTTTTATGGCTCAACCATGCTATGTGTACCTCAAATTGAAGATGCCTGGTCCCAAAGGTGTGATCACTATCACTGGCAATCGAAAGAAGGCAGAAGAGTGCTTGCAGAAGGGCTCGAAGATCGCTGATGCGCAGATGGCAGTAGTGGAATTGCTGGAGTATCAGAAAAATGCAGATCCGAGTGATTAGCTGCGAGCTAAGAAGCCTGCAAAGGATTCAACATTTCAGTCGTCCGGTGAAACGAAACCGATTCATATCCACCCGACTGACCCCAATGCTGCTCCGACCCACATTTCAACAACTCTCGACTCCAAATAGGAAGAAGCGCTCATCCAGTTCCTCCGTGAGAACTGGGACATCTTTGCATGGAAACTGAGCGAGTCCTGGATTAGGGGGTGTCCGGATAGCCGAACTATCAGCTTTGGCTGGACTCCTCGGCTATGAAGATACCAGATTGAAGACTTCGTCCCGTGTCCAAAAAGGACTTTCCTTGGCGTGGAAGGCAAGCTTGGCGATACGGATATGTAGATCTCCTACCATTGTAACCGACTCTGTGTAACCCTAACCATCTTTGGTGTCTATATAAACCGGAGGGTTTTAGTCCATAGGAAGAACAACAATCATACCATAGGCTAGCTTCTAGGGTTTAGCCTCTCTGATCTCGTGGTAGATCTACTCTTGTACTACCCATATCATCAATATTAATCAAGCAGGAGTAGGGTTTTACCTCCATCGAGAGGGCCCGGACCTGGGTAAAAACATCGTGTCCCTTGTCTCCCGTTACCATCCGCCTAGACGCACAGTTCGGGACCCCCTACCTGAGATCCGCCGGTTTTGACACCGACATTGGTGCTTTCATTGAAAGTTCCTCTGTGTCGTCACCTTTAGGCTCGATGGCTCCTTCAATCATCGACAATGACCCGGTCCAGGGTGAGACTTTTCTCCCCGGACAGATCTTCGTATTCGGCGGCTTTGCAATGCGGGCAATTAAGCAGGCCGTCTAGAGCAGATCGAAGTTCGCCCGCCCATCAGGTCAGATTTGGGAGTTTGAACCACACGGCCGACATCCGCGAAGACTTGATCTTCGACCGATTCGAGCCACAGGCAAGCGCGCCGCACTGTCCCGATGAGCATGATCTAGCTCTGCCACCAAACAGTGCCTTGGAGGCCGCACCAAGGTCCGTTCCGATCCCTATTTCGGAGCTGACTTCGCCGATCGAGGATGAGTGGCTGGACACCGCCTCGGGGGCTAAGATCTTTACGGCGATCAAGCCGAACACCATCCCTATCCTTTGCGAAGCTCGTGACTCCAAGGCGCCGGACTCCTCTCCGGACTCCGAACCTTCCGCGCCCCTGCCAATCGAATCCGATTGGGCACCGGTTATGGAGTTCACTGCCGCGGACATCTTTCAGCACTCGCCCTTTGGCGACATCCTGAATTCATTAAAATCTCTCTCTTTATTAGAAGAGCCCTGGTCGGACTATGGTCAGCAAGGTTGGGATGCGGACGACGAAGAAATCTGACGCCCACCCACCACCCACTTCGTAGCCACTGTCGAAAGTTTAAACGATGTGCTCGATTTCGACTCCGAAGACATCGACGGTATGGACGACGATGCAGGAGATAGTTATGAACCAGCACCTATAGGGTACTGGACAGCCACCTCACCTCATGATGTATACATGGTGGATACACCTAAAGGAAGCGACGACAAGGAACAACGGGACGCTACGAAGGATAATTCCCTCGAAGAGCAGTCAAAACGGCGACGTAAGCGCCACTCAAAGTCCCGCCTCGACAAAGACAACATCCATACAGACCCAGCCATAGAGCAGGGCGAACCGGTGTACGACGATAATGCTATCGAGCAACCATCCGAACAGGATAACTTGGACAAACAATCCGTCCCCGACGAAGATAACAGTCCGGACGATCTCACGCCGGAAAAATTACTGGAGTAGAAGAACCTCCACAAAAGTCTCGTCGCCACTGCGCGTAGCCTGAAAAAGTAGAAGCAGAAGCTCAAAACAGCGGAAGATGCACTCAGAATCAGATGGAGCAAAGTACTCAACACCACAGACAAATACGGCGACAGTCGCCAAACAAAGAGCTACCCGAAGCGCAAACTACTGCCCGAATTCGATGAGGAGGCCTCAGAGCCCCCATGATCAAAGAACAAAGAAGCCGCCCGGTCGGATAGACGACCACAGGGCAAGCATAGAGCGGCAAGTGGCGCCGCACACAAGCCGGCACGCGATCCGCATAAGGATTCGCACCAAAAGGATGGCCCAGTTAGGTCTATCTATGGGCCAAGAAAACAAGCTCTAGTGAGCAATGCAACATGCCAAGCATCCGAACATCACGGCACACCCAAATATAGGGGTGCCGCACACCCCCTATGTTTCACCTATGAGGTGCTGAATTATGAATTTCCAGCGGCATTCAAGCCCGTAAACATAGAGGCATACGACGGAACGACAGACCCTGGAATCTGGATTGAGGATTACATCCTCCACATACACATGGCCAGAGGAGATGACCTCCACGCCATAAAATATTTACCCCTCAAGCTCAAAGGGCCAGCCCGACATTGGCTTAAAAGCCTCCCAGAAAACACCATTGGAAGTTGGGAAGAGCTCGAGGATGCTTTTCGGGCCAATTTTCAAGGGACCTATGTCCGACCTCCGGACGCAGACGATTTAAGTCACATAACCCAATAGTCCGGAGAGTCAGCCCGACAATTCTGGAATAGGTTTCTCACTAAGAAGAACCAAATAGTCGACTGTCCGGACGCCGAAGCCCTAGCAGCTTTCAAACACAACGTCCGAGACGAATGGCTTGCCAGACACCTCGGCCAAGAACAATTGCCGCATTAACAAGCCTCATGACCCGCTTTTGTGCGGGAGAGGATAGCTAGCTAGCAAGACGCAGTACCAGCGACCCAAGTACATCCGAAGTCAGGGACGGAAACGGGAAACCACGACGCAACAAGGACCAGCGCCGGACTAAGAGGAACAGTCCGAAGAGCACGGCAGTCAATGCCGGATTCAAAAGCTCTCGGCAGAACAATAAAAAACTGCCCCTCAAGGATAACAGCGACGAGCTATCCAATTTAAACAAAATCATGGACAAGATATGCCAAATTCACAGTACTCCCGGGAAGCCTGCAAACCATACCCACAGAGACTGTTGGGTCTTCAAGCAGTCTGGCAAACTCAACGTCAAACACAAGGGGCTCGACACACCAAGTGAAGACGATGACGAACCCCACAAGCAGAGCACCGGAAAACAAAAGAATTTCCCACAAGAAGTTAAAACAGTAAACTCACTTCAAGTGACAAAAGGGAAAAACAGAGCGGCGCCCATAGAAATACGCGCTGCATGGTCTATCCCCTCAGAGTCCCGATACTGGTTGTCAAAACCAATCACCTTCGACCATCAAGATTACTCCGGAAGTATCCGGAACGCATGACGGACTACCCTGATATTGAATCCCATAATCGACGGACTCCAATTTACACAAGTCCTAATGGACGGCGGCAGTAATCTAAACCTGCTCTATCCGGACACAATCTGCAGGATGGGGATAGACCCCACTAAAATTCGCCATAGCAACACTTCCTTTCAAGGGGTAATGCCAGGCCCACATGCCCATTGTACGGGCTCTCTACGGCTAAAAGTTGTGTTCGGCTCACCCGACAACTTCCGTTGCGAAAAGTTAGTCTTCCACATCGCCCCATTTAATAGCAGCTATCAAGCACTATTGGGACACAAAGCTTTCGCCCGCTTTAACGCAATACTGCATTATGCATCTCTTACACTAAAAATGCCCGGTCCACGCGGCATCATCTCATTAACAGGAAATCTCGAGTGTTCCTCGAGCGCGGACGAACGTGAGACTGCTTTGACAGCCACACACTAATCCGGCTTCGCTTACCAAAGCACCCAAACAGGTCGTTAAGACCCCGTACACGGTTAGGCGAGTCCGGAGTAAATATATAAGGGCTTATTAGCCATATACCCCCTTGCAAGGGGCTCCACGCATGTACAACGCAAGACAATAAAGCTCAATTGTATTCATTCTTTGAATCATACATTGTTTATTTAATATAAAGTACATCTTTCGCATGATCCTTTTTCAATTAAGTTCCTCTCTTTTACAGATGAACACCGTGCTACACCCGTCTAGGACACGGCACAACGGAGACACAGGCGCAGACGTGCAGCAGGGACCCGTTGCAAGGATTCTTTTTAGATTAAGACCCTGCGTAAACCTTTCTTACTCTCTCTTGTTGATAAACATCCCCCGGTTTCTTGATATAACCAAGGAGGAGGCTGGCGTTTTGGCATCAGCCGCGTCAGAAACTTGCGCGTACCTGGACACCAGGGGCTTGTTACCAAGGGCGTTGTTCATCCCGTTTTCATAAAGACCGAATACCTTAGGGAGTGTTTGGCGTGTCGAGTTAGGCCTTATATGCATCAGCTCCGAATCATGTCTTTGGTCAAATGTTGGGTTTGCCCGGCTCCTGTGTTTGCTGCCTTACGTTCCGTTCTATCGGCTACTTGTCCCCGGAGAACTCTGCGATTGTGCCCGGTTCGCCAGTGAGCACCTCGATGAAAGCCGAAACCTGATCATGATATAGCGTGAGACTGGTCAACCACTGATGACCCACGGAATGTTTAGAATTCCTCTGCATTAACGAAGGACCGTTTCCGGTCACACACATCTGGCGCCGAATTCGGAGGCGCGGTGCCCCTAGGGGCTATATAGTAGCCCCACCATTGAACTCCTATGGCTAAGTGAAAGTGATAAAGCATTATAATCCGGTTGCCTAGTTTGCTACGCTATCACCTCCTTTACAGGACCAAGACGTTGGATTAAGTGTGAAAATACGCCTTTTTTGCAAACATCCCCGCATTATGTGCGTGGGGGCTGAAGCCAAGGACTGCCATCTTTCAAGTTATATACACATATACATTAACGGTCGCACAGGAGGAATTTTACTACTCGAATGCACAAGTATAAAATGCTCTAATAATCTATTTGAAACATTGTTTTATAAACCATACATATCATTAAAACATAATATCCTTCGAGCACTGCGTCTCTATTAAACGAGCACCCTGCAGGACTTCCTCAAAATAGTGCTCGACAGGTACTCGGCTTCCATCCAAATCCTGGGATGCAACGTCGGTGGCCTTCATCTCCGCCCAGTATGTCTTGACACGGGCAAGAGCCATCCGCGCACCCTCTATGCATGTCGACCGCCTCATCGCATCGATATGCGGCACCGCACCAAGGAACTGCTGCACCAAGCCAAAATAACTCTTCGGCTCCGGCCTTTTCGGCCACAAGTAAGTCACGACATCCTTCATGGCAAGTCCGGACAACCTATTCAGCTCAGCCCATTCGGCTAACCGATCGGCTAACGGAAGTGGACGCTCCGGATTACGGAACTGCGACCAAAACAGCTCTTCCCTTCTGTGACCCTTTTGGCCTTGGAAGTGCTCGACCGCGTCCGCGGCACTCGCTGCTAAGTCCAGATAAGCGTCCTCCGCACTCCACAGCAGGTTCAACTGAGCATATTTCGGATCCGTGAACTTCCTCCGCAGCAGAAAGGGCTTCCCAGCCGCGATATCCCCGGCTTGACGTAGCTCCTCCTTTACAGCTCTAATCGCGGAGTGAGAATCCTTGGCTTCGGCGGTGGCCTTTTTCAGGCCCTCTTGTTCCGCTCGACCTTCTTTTTCAAGAAACTCGCAGCGGTCGGTAGCATTCTTCAACTTCATGCCCATTTCGGCCATTTCCTTCCTGCTTCGGCAGTGAGCAGCCTGTTCGGCTTTTAGCTCTTCGGCCGCCCTTAAGGCAGCCGCATCACTTTTTCTGGCTTGCTCCTTAGCTCGGGCGAGCTCCGCCCGAAGGTCCTCCATAGCAGCGGCACCATCTGCATTAAGCATACATATTGTAGGGCATGGGCGTCAAGCTCCCTTACCAGGTGTCCGCGGAGAAGTCGCATACCTTGTGACTCGTCAAACCGCTTATTGACAAACGCGATGTCCGCATCCGCCATGTCGAGTTGGCGCTTCAGTTCGGCAAATTCATCAGTCCGGCTGGCCACCGGACGCTTCGCCAACTACATAGGAAAGGTGACATATTATCACTAAGATTATGATCCTCGGCGCGCTGTCACTTTTGATAACGTACCGAGTCTTAGGGGCTACTATCTATACAGGGCGCATTCTATATGCAAAACTGTCAAAAGGTACTTCATTTTCGCGTACCTTAAACCCCGTCAGTAAACTTCTGACGGCTTCATGCAATCCGCTCTCAGCGGATGAAATCCTTTCAATCACCGTACCCATTAACGCACGGTGATCTTCTCGAGATAGGCGCGCCAAGCAGATCCTTTAGCTCCTCCGAGCGCACACCAGTCGGCGCCGGACCCTCCGGCCCCGCCGGACTCGGGGAAACCCTCCGTGACGATACCTCAGGGTCGTCTGCGTCGCATGGCGGTACGGCAGGTGGAGGCGTTTCACTCTCCATCATCTCCGGACGAAGATCCCCTGACGATGAGCTCTGCTGAGAAGGGCTAAGATCCGAACTACAAGGTAAAACCTCGGTTATCTTCAGAAATAAAAACAGGGATGTCCCTTATTACAAAACTCCCCTTTCTACTTACGGCTTGCTGGAGGGCTGATTCCCTGGGGGAAATAGTGCGGCTGGGGCTTCTCCCGGCGCAGGACCCTCTGGTGAAGTTTTGTTCCCCCGCTTTGAGACCTTGGTCTCCGGATCTTCACAAGGGGTCCTCTTCTCCCCTTGGGTGGAGGGATTCTTGATCCCCCCATTTCTGATAGCCTCCTTCGCGGAGGCAGTAGCTTCCCTGTTCCCCCCTTCGCCTTCTTCTAAAGGCGCGGCCTTCAGCATCTTGGTCAGCACGGGATCCGGCGTGGTCTCGGGGAGGGGGGCCGGACACCTTATCAGCTTTGCTTTCGCTATCCACTCCTGTTTAAGAGACAACTCCTTTAAGGGCAAGTTTTTGATAAATGTACGGATGGCGTGTCCGGCTACGGGACTACTTACTTGGGTATCCGGGCAATTGCACCTCAGACCTGCATCCTCGGTCAAGTCTGGACACGTTCCTCGTGATCCGAAGAACAATTGATACATCTCCACGGGCGTCGCGCCCATAAAATGTTGGAGAGCTCGCGGTCTCTCCGGATTAAACTCCCACAGGCGGAGGGGGCGACGTTTGCAGGGTAGGAGGCGCCGAATCAGCATGACCTGCGCTACTACGACCAGATCTCTCTCTCTCTCTCTAGGAGGTCTCGAATACGGCCCTGCAACAAAGGTACGTCCTTGGACGGCCCCCAGTCAAGTCCTTTATTGACCCATGAAGCCAGCCGCAGTGGAGGACCTGAGCGGAAAGTGGGTGGTGCCACCCATTTGGTGCCCCTAGGAGCGGTGATATAAAACCACTCTTGTTGCCATAAGCTGAGCTCCCCTTGAAAAGCGCCCTCGGGCCATGGAGCATCAACATTCTTGCGGATAACAGCCCCTCCGCACTCATCCTGCTGCCCCTTGATCATCTTCGGCTCCACTTTGAAGGTCTTGAGCCACAAGCCGAAGTGAGGGGTAATGCGGAGGAAGGCTTCGCATACAACTATGAACGATGAGATGTGGAGGATGGACTCCGGATCCAAGTCGTGGAATTCCAGCCCATAATAAAACATGAGCCCCCTCACGAAGGGGTCCGTCGGGAAGCCTAAACCCCGAAGGAAGTGAGACACGAACACCACGCTCTCACCAGGCTCGGGAGTGGGAACAACCTGCCCTTGAGCGGGCAGCCTATGCGGGATTTCGCCGGTTAAATACCTGGCGTCTCTCAGCTTTAGCACATCTTCTTCCGTGACGGAGGAAGGCATCCACCGGCCGTACAGGTCGGAGCCGGACATCATCGAAGGTCCGAAGCGCCTGAATCTGGGGCTTTGGGTGTTGGAACTCGAGGCGAGAGGCGGATTCGATTGAGATCGAAAGAAAGGGCCTTGGTCTCGTTATAAAGAGGTTGAATACCAAGAGCCCTCCCCGTGACCGTTCAGGACTCGCCTTCGATAGAGGAGGCGTGCCAACGGGCACGACTGGGTTACCCATGCCCGTATTGATGAGAATCCCGGAATAAGGGGGCATGAACTCCGCTTTGATAAGATGTGCCAAGGAAACCGCCTCGCTAAACGCACTGAGAGGGGACAGTAAAAAACGATTCAAATAAAGACCTGGCCATGGTATGATGTCACGCCGCGAAATACGTCAGCAGATCTGTGTAAAAATTATTCTCTCGACGGTGGTATGTGGAACTTGTTTTGCAGAGCTGGACACTATCCTTGTGTTCAAGATCTTCTACAAAGTATTCGGAGGAGGAACCCGCCTTGCAATGCCGAAGACAATATGCGCGTCGGGCTCGTCGTCATTGAAGCCTGGTTCAGGGGCTACTGAGGGAGTCCTGGATTAGGGGGTGTCCGGATAGCCGAACTATCAGCTTTGGCCGGACTCCTGGGCTATGAAGATACAAGATTGAAGACTTCGTCCCGCGTCCGGAAAGGACTTTCCTTCGCGTGGAAGGCAAGCTTGGCGATACGGATATGTAGATCTCCTACCATTGTAACTGACTCTGTGTAACCCTAACCCTCTTTGGTGTCTATATAAACCGGAGGGTTTTAGTCCGTAGGACGAACAACAATCATACCATAGGCTAGCTTCTAGGGTTTAGCCTCTCTGATCTCGTGGTAGATCTACTCTTGTACTACCCATATCATCAATATTAATCAAGCAGGAGTAGTGTTTTGCCTCCATCGAGAGGGCCCGAACCTGGGTAAAAACATCGTGTCCCTTGTCTCCTGTTACCATCCGCCTAGACGCACAGTTCGGGACCCCCTACCCGAGATCCGCCGGTTTTAACACTGACAAAAACCTTTTGACATGCCGGGTGTTCCCAGGCGACTGGCTGAGCATCGTTTGCGAGTCGACCCAAAGTTAAAACCGGTCAAGGAACATCTTCGACGGTCCGCCGTACAGAAGAGAAAAGCAATCGGTGAAGAAGTGGCTCGGCTCCTGGCAGCTGACTTTATTCGAGAGATTTACCACTCCGAGTGGTTAGCTAATGTTTTCATGGTCCCTAAGAAGGACGATTCACTTCACATGTGCATCGACTTCAAGCATATCAATCGGGCCTGCCCGAAGGATCACTTTCCTCTCCCTCGCATCGATCAGATAGTCGATTCGACTGCGGGGTGTGAGCGTTTGTCCTTTTTGGACGCCTATTCCGGGTATCATCAGATCCGTCTGTATGGACCCGATGAAATTAAAACAGCTTTCATCACCCCATTCGGGTGCTTCTGTTATGTCACTATGCCATTCGGTCTAAAGAACGCTGGAGCCACATTTATGCGGATGATTCAGAAGTGTTTACTCACTCAAATCAGTCGGAATGTGGGCGTACATGGATGACATTGTGGTCAAGTCACGTAAAGGTTCGACCTCTTGGTGACCTTGCTGAAACCTTTGCCAACCTCGGAAAGTGCGATATCAAGCTTAATCCATCAAAGTGCGTTCGGAGTTCGGGGAGGAAAGTTACTCGGTTTTCGTTTCGAGCGAGGATCGATGCTAACCCCGAAAAGTTGGTGCCATACTCCGAATGAAACGCCGGTGCATGTGCATGATGTCGAAGCTTCTTGGTTGTTTGGCGCCATAAGTCGATTCATTTCGAGACTCGGTGAGAAGGCGCTGCCTCTCTACCGACTGATGAAGAAGTCAGATAAGTTCGAGTGGACTCCCGAAGCTGATGCAGCATTTGCAGAGCTAAAAGCCCTGCTTTCCACCCAGCCGGTGCTTGCTGCCCCAATCAGCAAAGAACCTCTACTGCTTTATATAGCAGCCATTGGACAAGTCGTCAGTACAGTACTTACGATCAAGCGAGAAGAAGAGGGAAAATCCTATAAAGTTCAGCGCCCGGTTTATTATGTTTCTGAAGTTCTGACTCCGTCGAAACAGAGATATCCGCACTATTAGAAAATTGTTTACGGGATTTACATGACCACGAAGAAGGTTGCACACTATTTCTCTAACCACTCTGTTACAGTCATCAGCGACGCTCCATTATCAGAGATTCTGCACAACGGAGATGCAACTGGTCGAGTGGCAAAATGGGCGATTGAACTCCTTCCCTTAGATATTCAGTTTGAGGCAAAGAAAGCTATCAAGTCCCAAGTAATAGCTGATTTCCTTGCCGAGTGGATCGAACCATGTTCTTTGACGGTTCCAAGATGCTAAATGGTTCTGGTGCCGGGGTGGTACTCCAGATTCACTTTGATTCCTCCAATAACGAAACAGAATATGAAGCACTCTTATATGGGTTGCGCATGGCCATTCCACTCGGCGTCCGTCGCCTCATGGTCTATGGCGACTCAGATTTGGTAGTCAATCAAGTGATGAAAGAGTGGGACGTCAGAAGCCCAGCCATGGTAGCTCTTGCAATGCGGTGAGAAAGTTGGAAAAGAAGTTTGAGGGGTTAGAGCTCCATCATATACCCCGACTGAAAAATCAAGCAGCCGATGATTTTGCGAAGATAGGTTCCAAGAGAGAAGCCATTCCCAGCAATGTGTTTCTGGAACACATTCACACACCGTCAGTTCAAGAAGATCCTTTTAAAGAAGAGCCCCCGCAACCTAAGAGCACCACAGATCCGACTGAAGTCGAGGTCCCAGCCGTGGTCAACCTAATCATGGAGGTTCTGGTCATCATTCCCGACTGGACAGTGCCTTACATCGCGTACATCCTTAGGAAGGAACTCCCAGAGGATGAAGAAGAGGCTCGATAGATCGTCCATCGATCCAAGGCCTTTACGATGATAAGAGGACAATTGTTCAAGGAAAGTGTGACTGGGGTCAGTCAGAAATGCATAACACCAGAAGAAGGTCGAATGATCCTCAACGACATCCACTCGGGGACCTGTGGTCACCATGCGTCCTCTCGGGCCATTGTGGCTAAAGAATACCGAGCCGGATTATATTGGCCACGAGCAAATGAAATGGCGAAAGATATAGTCGACAGATGTGAAGGTTGCCAGTTTTACTCTGATATGTCTCACAAGCCTGCATCAGCCCTGAAGATCATTCCCCTCGTCTGGCCCTTTGCTGTTTGGGGATTGGATATGGTTGGGCCACTGAGGACTGGTAGGAGCGGATTTACTCATGTGCTTGTAGCAGTCGACGAGTTTACCAAATGGATCGAAGCTAAACCTATCAAGAATCTTGAAGCCAGCACCGCTGTCAGCTTCATCAGAGAACTGACATTCAGATATGGAGTTTCCACACAGCATCATCACTGACAACGGGTCGAACTTCGATTCTGATGAGTTTAGAGCTTTCTGCGCTTCTCAAGGCACGCGAGTCGACTATGCTTCAGTCGCTCACCCGTAGTCGAATGGACAAGCAGGAAGGGCAAATGGTCTAATCCTGAAAGGACTGAAACCCCGACTGATGCGTGATCTCCAACACGCAGCAGGCGCCTGGGTCGATGAACTTCCATCTGTTCTTTGGGGTTTGAGGACAACTCCCAATCAGTCGACCAGACAAACTCCTTTCTTTTTGGTCTATGGAGCCGAAGCTGTTCTGCCAAGTGACCTGCTCCACAACGCACCCCAAGTAGAGCTCTTCTCTGAAGAGGAAGTGGAACAAGCCCGGCAGGATTCAGTCGATCTCTTAGAAGAGGAAAGAGAGATGGCATTGATCCGGTCGACCATCTATCAGCAATATTTGTGTCGGTTACACGCCAGAAACGTGAGGGGTCGAGCCTTTCAAGAGGGAGACTTGGTTCTTTGAGTGGATCAATAGAAGCCACACAAGCTTGCCCCCGCTTGGGAAGGCCCCTTCATTATCACCAGAGTTCTCCACAATGGAGCATACCATGTTTACAATGTCGAGCATCAGAAAGACGAGCCACGAGCTTGGAATGCGGAGCTGCTCCGCCCCTTTTATACTTAAGTACTCACTCGGATGAGATGTAATAAGAAATACCTTTGTAGTTTATTTATCAAAGACAAGAGCTTTATAATCTTCCTAAACGATTGTTGTTGCTTTTGTTTCCTATTGAAATCCCCTAGTGGGTGACTTTGCTGCGAATCCGTTTCGCCCAAGCCTGAAAAATCCTACCGAGTGGTGAGCAAGCCTCTCACTCGGGGGATTAACTGCGAATCCGTTTTGCCTAAGTTCGAAAAATCCTACCGAGTGGTGAGCAAGCCTCTCACTCGGGGGCTTAGCTGCGAATCCGTTTCGCCTAAGTTCAAAAAATCCTACCGAGTGGTGAGCAAGCCTCTCACTCGGAGGCTTAGCTGTAGTCCAAGTACTCACCTAAGTTTGAAAAATCCTACCGAGTGGAGAGCAATCCTCCCACTCGGAGGCTTAGCTGCAGTCAAGTACTCGCCTAAGTTTGAAAAATCCTACCGAGTGGAGAGCAACCCTCCCACTCAGGGGCTTAGCTGCAGTCCAGTACTCGCCTAAGTTTGAAAAATCCTACCGAGTGGAGAGAAACCCTCCCACTCGGGGGCTTAGCTGCAGTCCAATACTCACCGAAGTTTGAAAAATCCTACCGAGTGGAGAGCAACCCTCCCACTCAGAGGCTTAGCTGCAGTCCAAGTACTCGCCTAAGTTCTAAAAATCCTACCGAGTGGAGAGCAACCCTCCCACTTAGAGGCTTAGCTGCAGTCCAAGTACTTGCCTAAGTTTGAAAAATCCTTCCGAGTGGAGAGCAACCGTCCCACTCGGGGGCTTAGCTGCAGTCCAAGTACTCCCCTAAGTTTGAAAAATCCTACCGAGTGGAGAGCAATCCTCCCACTCGGAGGCTTAGCTGCAGTCAAGTACTCGCCTAAGTTTGAAAAATCCTACTGAGTGGAGAGCAACCCTCCCACTCGGGGGCTTAGCTGCAGTCCAGTACTCGCCTAAGTTTGAAAAATCCTACCGAGTGGAGAGCAACCCTCCTACTCAGAGGCTTAGCTGCAGTCCAGAACTCGCCTAAGTGTGGAACCCATCCCTATCCGTAAGGACGACGGGGTGCAGGTCGACTGGAACCTTCTCCTTCGGAGCTACGCCACAAGTACAACGTTCGCTCCATCCCTATCCGCAAGGACGACGAGGTGCAGGTCGACTGCAACCTTCTCCTTCGAAGCTACGCCTCAAGTACAACGTTCACTCCATCCCTATCCGCAAGGACGACAAGGTGCAGGTCGACTGTAATGCGCACCCCATCCCTACCTGCAAGGACGACGAAGCGCAGGTCGGTTGAAATCACTACCTCAGAGTTGCATCTCAAACACAAAGATTTTTCCGAGTGAAAGACAAAATCCGCTCGAAGGCAAACGCAAGCATATTCGGAAATAAACCAAGTTCGGATAAATCCTAAAGTTCTGGACGACAGATCAAAAGTATTCGAGCATCAAGCCCGAAGAAGTTTAATAGTTACACAATCACTCGGCATCCCGAGGCAAATAAAGGTGAAGCTTAATGTTTTTTCGGTCATGCATTAGGAGAAGGACTGGCTGGGTCGCAGAAACTGTCAAGGTCAATACTGTCTGCAATGCGAGTGACGGCGGCAAGGAAGGTGTCCATGAAAGACTGGAAAGTGTGCTTCTTCGTGTTAGCAACCTTGAGCTCCGCCAGCTTGTCTTCTTTGGCATCCTTGCAGTGTACTCAGACTAGAGACAGAGCGACGTCGGCACCACAGTGAGCTGATGACTTCTTCCATTCTTGCACGCGCTCAGGGATTTGATTCAGTCGAGCCATCAGGGACTCAAGATCTTGAGACAGTTCCGCTTGAGGCCAAAGTTCTGCATCAACACGGGTCATTGCAGCTTTCAGACGGGCCAGATAAGCAACCGCGCTATCCATACGAGACTCCAACCGCATCACATTCATCACAACATCATCTTTGAATGGACAGTTGATGGGATCAAGACCCGTCTCGACCCGCCCCATTTCTGCTTCAAAGTCTTGCAAAAATTCTGCACAGTCGAGTGAATGATGAGTCGACGGCGCAATTAGAATTGTCAGTCGATAGAAATAAGATAGATTAATCAGTACCTTCAAGTTTCAAGACCAGCTTCGCAGCAAGTTGGCTCAGATAAGACTCTAGCTCACCATTCTTGGCCTTGAGACTTCCAAGTTCGTCGGTCAGTTTCTCCTTGTCCTTCTTTGGTCGCTCGACCTCTTGATTGGTGTCAGAAACAACAGTCTTTTGTTTGGAGTTTTCTTCTTCTAACTTGCCGACTGAAGCAAGGTTCTTGTCAGCAAGCGTTGTCTTCTCGCGCGCCTCCTTCTGAGCTGCAGCTAGATCCAGATCCTTCTTCTCCAAAGCCTGCTTCATTTTCTCTAAAGAAATAACATTCTTGAGACGGGCTTGGGTTGGCGGTTTCACTACATACATCTGCTCGAGTGGAGTCACTCGGTTCAAAAATGGAAAGGAAAAGTGCCAAGATGGGATAAACAATCGGGATTGATTACCTCCCATGGCAGCTACTTAAATCCACGGCGCCTGGAGATTCTTCTTGGCCAACTCCAGATCAAGGTTGAGGCTGATTTGCTGCTTGTTCATTGCGAAAGTTGAGCCCCAAGATCACAAGATTTCTCTGATCACAAGCCATATCGATCGACAGATATAAAAAGACATCACAATGCTAGCTACTCTAAGACTACCACCGAATCAAACATTCAATGGCAGTCTGGGACTACACCAGTGGGTGCACTAGCGTGCCCCCACCGATTTTGCAAAAAGAAAAGAAGGTTCTCGGACCACGATCGATTGCCGTGATCACCTTTGGTCTCGGCGACTACACCCAGTGGGTGCACTCAGCGTGCCCCCACTGGTTTCGATTCCACTCGGCGTGGTCTGCCCAGCTCGAGTGGCAGAAAAAAAAGAGAGGTTCCCATTCTCAGACCACAGTCGACTGCCAGCAGTCACCTATGGTCTCGGAGACTACACCCAGTGGGTGCACTCAGCGTGCCCCCACTAATGCAAAGATTCAGTTCGAATCGACACAAAGAGACATACAGCATCAAAACAGCCACACCCTAGTGGGTGATCAGACAAGAAATACGGTCGATCGAAAAGTCAACTAACCCGGACTAGCTTCATGCACCATTTTCATCTGTCCCATCACAAGATTCAACTGAAGAAGAGCTTCCTTGGCAGCAGCTAGCGGAACGTCTGGAGTTTGATATGCAGTGAAAAGTGCTGGAGGCAGAGCAATCGAAGCACCCGCCAGATCTGAAGCTGGGAGTTGTATCGGCGCGGCAGAAGTTTGAGCAGTTGATCCTAAGGGACAGCCAGTCGACAGCGGAACCGCGAAGGTGACATTGGTTCGAGCTTGATCTGTCGATCGCTCGACCGTCGTCCCAAGCGTCACAGTCGGCCGAGGAACCTGGACTTCAGGCGCTTTCCCACTCGTTTCTTTGTCCTTCTTCCTCCTCCCTCTCAGCGGCACTTCTTCGTCATCGTCCGGAAGCACAACAACATCTCGTGGATCTGCAAGGAACAGAGAAAGCCATAAGGATAACCGACAAATCATTCAGTCGACCAGACGAATTCGAATCGACCAGACTTACTGGCTTTGGAGGTGACGGCGTCGTCAGCTTCCTCGTCAGCTGGAGTCTTGTCGATATCCATGTCAGTCGCAGCTGAGGTCGGGCTATGCAAATTCATCGTCCACTCGGTCAGAATAAGAAAACCGGTCGGAACAGAAAAATTGATCGGAATAAGAAGATATGAGAAGAGCGTTTACCCAGAGGCAACAGGGACGTCCATCTTGATCCTAGGCAAGGTCTTCCGAGCCTTCGAAGGATTAGCTTTGGGCTGCTTGGTGACCTTCTCAGTCAAATCTGGAGTCGGGGACTGAGCACGCTTGTGAGATGGAGCACTCGACGCCACAGCTTTGCCGCGCCTGTTCTCGGGATTGTGGTGCTGCTTGGATCGACGTTCGGAGCGAGGCGGTGAGTCGGCTACCTCCTCATCGTCCGACTCGTCGCTCTCATCTTCATCATCATCAGCTGGGGACTCCCACTCGCCGCTCTCCTCGGCACTGTCCTCTCCCTCTTGGTCTTGCTCCAGAGCTTGTTCACCGTTGGGCATCGAATACATCTCCGTGTGGATCTGCAAAATAAGAGACCGATCATAAGTCAGTCGGAACAACAATCAGTCGGAAAATACGTTCAGAAATTCAATCATGATGACCAGACCTTCTCTGGTAGGTTGCTATTGCTGAAAGGGTCGACTCTCCTAGCGCCCCTGGGGTTGTCCTTGTTCCCGGTGATACCCATCAACCACTGGGCTATGGTTTTGGCCTGAACCTCCTCCGGATGAACCCAAGCAGTGTCACCAGCCCTAGAGTACATCCACATGGAATGGTCACGAGCTTGGAGGGGTTGGATCTGCCGACTGAGGAACTCCTCAAGCAGGTCCATATCAGTGACACCTTGGTTGATCAGCTGGACTACTCTCTCAACTAGCATACCTATCTCCACCTTCTCCACAGCAGTCACTTTCAAGGAAGATGGAGTTTGAACACGGTCGAAAGAAAAAGGACGAAGCCCGGTCGACTGGCCTGGGGTCGCGATGTCCTGGCAGTAGAACCAGGTCGACTGCCAGCCCCTGACCGACTCAGGAAGAGTCATCAAAGGAAAAGAGCTCCTCTTCCTCTTCTGAATACCCAGACCCCCACACATCTGAATGACATGGGTTTTCTCGTCTTTCGAGTTTGCTTTTTTCACAGTTTGGGATTGGATGGTAAAGATGTGCTTGAAAAGACCCCAGTGCGGTCGGCACCCCAAGAAATTCTCACACATGGAGACGAACGCAGAAGATATGTGATAGTGTTGGGAGTGAAATGGTGGAGTTGGGCACCAAAGAAATTCAGAAAACCGCAAAACAAAGGATGCGGGGGAAGCGAAAAGCCACGGTCGACGTGGGTGGCGAGCAGGACGCACTCACCCGGCCGCGGTTGTGGCTCCGTTTCTCCCCTCGGCAGGCGCGCAGACTTATGAACGATCAGCCCCAACTCAGCCATATCGTCCAAGTCCTCTTGCCGGAGCGAAGATCGGATCCAGTCTCCCTGGATCCAACCCGACGGCAACCTCGAGCGCGACGAAGACCCCCGATTCATTTTCTTGCTCTTCGCCACCCCCGTCACCTTCTTCGCACGCTCTAGCGCCGCCGTTTTGTCCTTCCCCATGGTGGCGGAGCGACGGCATCGAGAGCGGTTGGTCTGGGCAAAGCGGAGATGCGAGAGGAAGAAGAAGGGGAATGGGCACTTACAGTGCAAAAGCTTCGGCCTCGCCGCTTTTAAAGGCTTACTTCCGAGTGGCTGACGCGTGGGGCCGAGCGATCCTGTCAAATCCCCCCAACAGTTGCGCACGGGATACGTGGCGAAAAAGGTGGCGCGGAAATTGAAAAGTCCTATTTATCTACTCCACTTACCGCGGAACGCTCCGCCTGGTGCACTTCCACCAAAATTTTGAATCCCGGGAAATCCGGGATCCTTCACAACCGTTCACGCCAAAGATTTCATGTCAAAGATATCATTCGACGGATGTAGTGATATAAACCAGTCGGCAATTTCTGAATCGATCAAGGCGACTGAAACGAAGCTGGATTTCTAACAACTGGCCTCCACTTGGAGATAAAGACAAGACAATCAAGAGCAAAACCAAGTTCAACTCCATCCTTCTTTTTCACTCAAACCTCGATCCATTTGGGGGTTAATGATGTGGACACAAACCTAGGGTAGGGTAATAGGTCTGACCTATACATCCTGCCTAAGGTCCTTGTCCTAAGAACAAAGAAGTTCAAGAATCAGAAGAAGGGATCCAGCAAAGGCGTCGAGTGAAGTCCACTCGACCTACCATCCACTCGGAGATCCCACTTTATCCAGGTCACTCGACCATCAAACCACTCGACAGTAAGAAGGCCTAAAGCCGCTCCGCGCAGCAACGGTCAGGCATTTACTCAGATATTTAATGATCATTTGTAGCACTTCAATACAGGCGCTACCTGTAACGCCACCTCTTTATGTACATTGAATCCTATGTAACGGAGGGGAGTTGGGGTCCTGGCGCACCCTATATAAGCCACCCCCCTCCTCTGGGGCAAGGGTTCGCAACCCCTGTAACTCACACGCATATAATCCATTCGACCGCCTCCGGGCTCCGAGACGTAGGGCTATTACTTCCTCCGAGAAGGGCCTGAACTCGTAGAACTAGCGTGTACAACTCCTCCATAGCTAAGATCTTGCCTCTACATTCCTACCCCCCCCCCCTATTCTACTGTCAGACTCAGAACCACGATAGGTACTCCTGGATCTCCTAGTTTCTTAGCTATTCCACCCTTAAAAGTGTAATTAGCAAGCATGGTGGAAATTTCAGCTTTCGGTATCTTTCTTTTATTAGTGACAATATCTTTCATATACTTAGCATAAGGATTCATTTTGAGCATATCAGTTAATCGCATACGCAAAAATATGGGTCTAATCATTTCAGCAAAGCGCTCAAAATCCTCATCATCCTTTTTCTTGGATGGTTTCGGAGGAAAAGGCATGGGTTTCTGGACCCATGTCTCCCTTTCTTTACCGTGTTTCCTAGCAACAAAGTCTCTCTTATCATAATGTTGACTCTTTGATTGTGGGTTATCAAGATCAATAGCAGGTTCAATTACTACATCATTATCATTGCTAGGTTGAGCATCAACATGAACATCATCATTAACATTATAACTAGGTTCATGTTCATTACCAGATTGTGTTTCAGCATCAGAAATAGAGATACCATTTCGATTCTCAGGTGGTTCGGTAATAGGTTCACTAGAAGCATGCAAAGTCCTATCATTTTTCTTTTTCTTCTTTTTAGAAGAACTAGGTGTGTCAATATCATTTCTCTGAGAATCTTGCTCAATTCTCTTGGGATGGCCTTCAGGATACAAAGGTTCCTGGGTCATTTTACCAGTTCTAGTAGCCACTCTAACAGCATAATCATTTTTGTACTATTTAATTCATTGAGCAAATCATTTTGATCTTTAAGTACTTGTTCTACTTGAGTGGTAACCATAGAAGCATGTTTACTAATGAGTTTAAGTTCACCTTTAACTCTAGACATATAATCACTCAAGTGTTCAATCATATAAGCATTTTGTTTCAATTGTCTACCAAAATAAGCATTAAAATCCTCTTGCTTAACCATAAAGTTATCAAACTCATCCAAACATTGGCTAGCAAACTTAGTAGGAGGGATTTCAACTTTATCATATCTATAGTGAGAATTTACCTTCACTACCTGTGTCGGGTTATCAAGACCATGAGTTTCTTCAATAGGTGATGAATTAAGATCATATATTTCTTCAACAGGCAGTGAATTAAGACCATGTATTTCTTCAATAGGAGGTAAATTCTTAACATCTTCAGCTTTAATACCTTTTTCTTTCATAGATTTCTTTGCCTCTTGCATATCTTCAGGACTAAGAAATAGAACACCTCTCTTCTTCGGAGTTGGTTTAGGAATAGGCTCATGAGTTGGCTCAGGAAGTGTCCAATTATTTTCATTTGTCAACCTATTATTCAATAGAATTTCAGCTTCATCCGGTGTTCTTTCCCTGAAAACAGAACCAGCACAACTATCCAGGTAATCTATGGAAGCATCGGTTAGTCCATTATAAAAGATATCAAGTATTTCAAATTTTCTTAAGAGGATGATCAGGCAAAGCATTAAGTAATTGGAAAAGCCTCCCCCAAGCTTGTGGGAGACTCTCTTCTTCAATTTGCACAAAATTGTATATATCCCTTAAAGCGGCTTGTTTCTTATGAGCAGGGAAATATTTAGCAGAGAAGTAATAAATCATATCCTGGGGACTACGCACACAACCAGGATCAAGAGAATTAAACCATGTCTTAGCATCACCCTTTAATGAGAACAGAAATATTTTAAGGATACAAAGATAGCGAGATTTCTCATCATTAGTGAACAGGGTGGCTATATCATTTAATTTAGTAAGATGTGCCACAAAAGTTTCAGATTCATAACCATAGAAAGGATCAGACTCAACCAAAGTAATTATATCAGGATCAACAGAGAATTCATAGTCCTTATCAGTAACAAAGATAGGTGAAGTAGCAAAAGCAGGGTCAGGTTTCATTCTAGCATTAAGAGATCGCTGCTTCCATTTAGCTAATAACTTCTTAAGATCACTTCTATCATTGCAAGCAAGAATAGCTCTAGCAGATTCTTCATCCAGAACATAACCCTCAGGCACAACAGGCAATTCATATTTATTAGGGGGAGAGTCTTCATCATCACTATCTTCGATATTATCAGTTTCAATAATTTCATTCTCTCTAGCCTAGCAAGTTGTTCATCAAGAAGTTCACCAAGTGGCATAGTAGTATCAAGCATAGAAGTAGTTTCATCATAAGTATCATGCATAGCAGAAGTGGCATCATCAATAACATGCGACATATCAGAATTAATAGCGGGAGCAGGTTTAGGTGCTGCAAGCTTACTCAAAAAAGAAGGTGAATCAAGTGCAGAGCTAGATGGCAGTTCCTTACCTCCCCTCGTAGTTGAGGGATAAATTTTTGTTTTCTCGTCTTTCAAGTTCTTCATAGTGACCAGAAGATATAAATCCCGAGTGACTCAAAGAATAGAGCTATGCTCCCCGGCAACGGCGCCAGAAAATAGTCCTGATAAGCCACAAGTATAGGGGATCACAACAGTTTTCGAGGGTAGAGTATTCAACCCAAATTTGTTGATTCGACACAAGGGGAGCCAAAGAATATTCTCAAGTATTAGCAGTTGAGTTGTCAATTCAACCACACCTGGATAACTTAGTATCTGCAGCAAAGTATTTAGTAGCAAAGTAATATGGAAGTAACGGTAACGGTAGTAAAAGTAATATTTTTGGGTTTTGTAGTGATTTTACCAGTAGCAATGGAAAAGTAAATAAGCGAAGAACAATATGTAAAAAGCTCGTAGGCAATGGATAAGTGATGGAGAATTATGTCGGATGCGGTTCATCATGTAACAGTCATAACATAGGGTGACAAAGAACTAGCTCCAATTCATCAATGTAATGTAGGCATGTATTCCGAATATAGTCATACGTGCTTATGGAAAAGAACTTGCATGACATCTTTTGTCCTACCCTCCCGTGGCAGCGGGGTCCTATTGGAAACTAAGGGATATTAAGGCCTCCTTTTAATAGAGTACCGGACCAAAGCATTAACAAATAGTGAATACATGAACTCCTCAAACTACGATCATCACCGGGAGTGGTCCCGATTATTGTCACTTCGGGGTTGCCGGATCATAACACATAGTAGGTGACTATATACTTGCAAGATAGGATCAAGAACTCACATACATTCATGAAAACATAATAGGTTCAGATCTGAAATCATGGCACTCGGGCCCTAGTGACAAGCATTAAGCATAGCAAAGTCATAGCAACATCAATCTCAGAACATAGTGGATACTAGGGATCAAACCCTAACAAAACTAACTCGATTACATGATAAATCTCATCCAACCCATCACCGTCCAGCAAGCCTACAATGGAATTACTCACGCACGGCGGTGAGCATCATGAAATTGGTGATGGAGGATGGTTGATGATGACGACGGCGACAGATTCCCCTCTCCGGAGCCCCGAACGCACTCCAGATCAGCCCTCCCGAGAGGTTTTAGGGCTTGGCGGCGGCTCCGTATCGTAAAACACAATGAATCCTTCTCTCTGATTTTTTCTCCCCGAAAGTGAATATATGTAGTTGGAGTTGAGGTCGGTGGAGCGTCAGGGGGCCCATGAGGCAGGGGGCGCACCCAGGGGGTAGGCGCGCCCTCCACCCTCGTGGACAGGTGGAGGCCCCCCTGACGTGGATTCTTCTTCCAATATTTTTAATATTTTCCTAAAATATGTTCCGTGGAGTTCCAGTTCATTCCGAGAACTTTTGTTTCTACACATAAATAACACCATGGAAAGTCTGCTGAAAACAGCGCCAGTCCGGGTTTGTTCCATTCAAATCATGCAAGTTAGAGTCCAAAACAAGGGCAAAAGTGTTTGGAAAAGTAGATACACACGTAAGTAGTCAGGAGACATCTCCCCCGAAAGGGTTCCCTCGTTCCGCCTCACCCACCACACTGTCTCGTGCTTCGAAGGGGAGGCGTTGTACATACCGTGCTACTCCAGGAGCGACTCCGAAGTGAGCGGCTCCCGCACCGGGCAAGCCTTCAAAGAGGAAGGCAAATGGAGACACGGTCGGGCCCTCGTCAAAGAGGTATGGGTTTGCAAATAAGTTTTCTTAATAGTCGCTTCCAATCATGACTTTCATGTTCGTCCAATATCTGGAAAAGAGTCCGCCGGACTGTGTCTCTGGGTCCGGTCAGTAATACTCCCAACAGCCAGGATCCAATCTCAGTCGAAGGCTCGGAAAATATGTCTGTTACCAACTCGGAAGTGGAGAGCGCCATGAATCATCGGCGCCGGAGGGCCATTTTACGAGACCCCCGCTTTTCAGAAGAGGCGTTTAATTCCTTCAGCTCGGCTGATGCATACATCCGAGCTGCTCGAGATGGGCTTAGCAGATCCACAAAGCAGCATTTAAAAGATGTGCAGGTAAGTTTACTGTGTCTCAGTATGATAACCGTATGTCAATAGCCCCTGAGACTTAAAGTAGTTGGGACAACTGATTTGAGGATCGCTGCATGACCAGGTTCTGTCAGAGAAAAACGACGTGCTAGCCCAAGAGCTAGAAAAGTGCCGGACGTAGTTAAACGCAGTGACCGCCAAACTGGAGAAATCCAAGAAGGCGGCCTGTGGTAATATTTACCTCCATCGAGAAACAAAAAATGATACGCCAGCTATATTAAAACGGTTGCTTGTCTCATAACAGGGTCATCGGACCAACTGGAAGAGGAACTGAAGGCCGCGCAGATGAGCGAAAGAGAGGCGAAGAGACAACGTGCCGCAGGCGAGCGCGTCCTGACCAAAGTCAAGGAGGAGAAAAATAAACTCCAAGATTCAAACACCAAACTAGGCGAAGAACTGAAATATGTACGAGCCCAGCTAGCCGACTCTATGAAGGAGAACAAAAGGCTGCGAGACGGCATATTCAGTACGTGTCCGAATTGACCTTATAACAATTTGGGGGTAAAAGTAGCTGATATAGCTATGATTGCAGGTATGCTGACGGGCAGTCCTGAAGAGGAGGTGTCCGGATCATCAAGTGATCTTCTGCAAGGGCTGTCGCAGTTGCACGAGCAAGCTTGGCACGCAACGCGGAGTGCAGCCAAGGCCTTAAAGGCCATCCGACTCCCGTCCAGGGAGTATGGAGAAGCTTGTAGAGCTGTTCAAGGGCGCGCGGTGGCGTATCCGACTATGGAAAATATCGGCCTGCCGAGAGGGTGCGCGAGAGGCCTGGGCCATGGTAAAAACACGATATACCAAGATGGATCCGAATCACATGGCCCGGATCTGACCACTAGGGTCAAATGGGGAAGAAATTCCCGTTAGTTTAGTATATGGCCAAGTAGAAGTAGCCACCAAGTATTCCCAGCAGGATTGCGATAACCCACAAGTATAGAGGATCGCAACAGTTTTCGATAAGTAAGAGTGTCGAACCCAACGAGGAGCTAAAGGTAGAAAAAATATTCCCTCAAGTTCTATCGACCACCGATACAACTCTACGCACGCTTGACGTTTACTTTACCTAGAACACGTATGAAACTAGAAGTACTTTGTAGGTGTTTTCAGATAGGCTTGCAAGAAAATAAAGAGCGCGTAAATAAAGACTAGGGGCTGTTGAAGTAAAGACACAATAAAAGTAAATATGTGAGTCTGAAAAAGTGGTGGTAGGAGTTGTGAAATTGTCCCTTAAGCAATTGACTACTTTACTAGACCGATAGCAAGTTTCATGTGGGAGAGGCCACTGCTAGCATGTCATCCCTGACTTGGAATTCTATGCACTTATGATTGGAACTATTAGCAAGCATCCGCAACTACTAACGTTCATTAAGGTAAAACCCAACCATAGCAATAAGATATATTGGTCCCCCTTCAATCCCATATGCATCAATTTCTATGCTAGGTTGAAGCTTCTGTCACTCTTGCCCTCCAATACATAGTCCTATCAACATATAGCTAACCCTATGGTGTGATCCACGCACGCGCTCATATGATGGGCACCAAAGGACAGCAACATAACCACAAGCAAATTAAACCAATCATAGCAATTCATCAACCACCAATAGGACAACGAAAATCTACTCAGACATCATAGGATGGCAACACATCATTGAATAATAATATGAAGCATAAAGCACCATGTTCAAGTAGAGGGTACAACGGGTTGCGGGAGACTGGACCATTGTAGATAGAGGGGGGAAGGTGATGGAGATGTTGGTGAAGATGGCGGAGGTGTTGGTGTAGATCGCGGTGATGATGATGGCCCCCGGTGGCACTCCGGCGCCACCGGAAGCGAGGGGTAGAGAGCCCCCCTCCTTCTTCTTCTTCCTTGACCTTCTCCCTAGATGGGAGAAGGGTTTCCCCTCTGGTCCATGGCCTCCATGGCGTGGGAGGGGTGAGAGCCCCTCCGAGATTGGATCTGTCTCTCTGTCTCTCTCTCTGTTCTAGCTCTGTTTCACCGTTTCGTGTATATATGGAGATCCGTTTTTCGAATATTAGCTTTCTTGCAGCAAAAGAAGAGCATCAACCGCCTTACGGTGGGCTCACGAGGGTAGGGGGCGCGCCCACGGGGGCAGGCGCTCCCCCTGCCTCGTGACCACCTCGGGCACTGGTTCGCGTTGATTTTCCTTCCAAATTTTCCATATTTTCGAAAAATAAGCTCCGTCCGTTTTTATCCCGTTTGGACTCCGTTTGATATGGATATTCTGAAACCAAAAGCATGCAATGCAGGGACTGCACTTTGCAATCGGATCAATATGTTAGTCCCAAAAATAATATAAAAAGTTGCCAAAAGTATATGAAAGTTGAATAATATTGGCATGGAACAATAAAAAATTATAGATACGACGGAGACGTATCAGCATCCCCAAGCTTAATTCCTGCTCGTCCTCGAGTAGGTAAATGATAAAAAAGATAATTTTTGATGTGGAATGCTACCTTGCATAATCAATCATGGCATGAATATTAAGACACGAGTGATTCAAAGCAATAGTCTATCATTTGACATAAAAACAATAATACTTCAAGCATACCAACCAAGCAATTATGTCTTATTGAAATAATATAGCCAAAGAAAGCTCATCCCTGCAAAATCATATAGTCTGGCTATGCTCCATCTTCACCACACAAAATATTCACATCATGCACAACCCCGATGACAAGCCAAGCAATTGTTTCATACATTTGACGTTTCTCAAAGCTTTTCAACTTTCACGCAATACATGAGCGTGAGCCATGGACATAGCACTATAGGTGGAATAGAATACGATGATGGGGGTTATGTGGAGAACACAAAAAAGGAGAAAGTCTCACATCAACGCGGCTAATCAATGGGCTATGGAGATGCCCATCAATTGATGTCAATGTGAGGAGAAGGGATTGCCATGCAACGGATGCACTAGAGCTATAAGTGTATGAAAGCTCAAACTGAAACTAAGTGGGTGTGCATCCAACTTGCTTGCTCATGAAGACCTAGGGCATTTGAGGAAGCCCATCGTTGGAATATACAAGCCAAGTTCTATAATGAAAATTCCCACTAGTATATGAAAGTGATAACTCAAGAGACTCTCTATATGAAGAATATGGTGCTACTTTGAAGCACAAGTGTGGTAAAACGATAGTAACATTGCCCCTTCTCTCTTTTTCTCTCATTTTTTTTGTTTTCTCTTTTTTTGGCCTTTCTCTCTTTATTTATTTATTTATTTATTTTTTCATCCGGAGTCTCATCCCGACTTGTGGGGGAATCATAGTCTCCATCATCCTTTCCTCACTGGGGCAATGCTCTAATAATGATGATCATCACACTTTTATTTACTTACAACTCAATATTACAACTCGATATCTAGAACAAAGATATGACTCTATATGAATGCCTCCGGCGGTGTACCGGGATGTGCAATGATCTAGCGTAGCAATGACATCAAAAAAACGGACAAGCCATGAAAACATCATGCAAGCTATCTTACGATCATGCAAAGCAATATGACGATAAATGCTCAAGTCATGTATATTATGATGATGGAAGTTGCATGGCAATATATCTCGGAATGGATATGGAAATGCCATAATAGGTAGGTATGGTGGCTGTTTTGAGGAAGATATAATGAGGCTTATGTGTGACAGAGCGTATCATATCACGGGGTTTGGATGCACCGGCGAAGTTTGCACCAACTCTCGAAGTGAGAAAGGGCAATGCACGGTACCGAAGAGGCTAGCAATGATGGAAGGGTGAGAGTGCGTATAATCCATGGACTCAACATTAGTCATAAAGAACTCACATACTTATTGCAAAAATCTATTAGTCATCGAAACAAAGTACTACACGCATGCTCCGAGGGGGATAGATTGCTAGGAAAAGACCATCGCTCGTCCCCGACCGCCACTCATAAGGAAGGCAATCAAGAAACACCTCATGCTCCGACTTTGTTACATAACGGTTCACCATACGTGCATGCTATGAGACTTTCAAACCTCAGCACAAGTATTTCTCAATTTCACAATTACTCAACTAGCAGGACTCTAATATCACCACCTTTATATCGCAAAACTATTGCAAGGAATCAAACATATCTTATTCAGCGATCCACAAGTTTATGTAGGATTTATGACTAACCATGTGAATGACCAATTCCTGTCATCTCTCTAAATAGATATAAGTGAAGCAAGGGAGTTTAATTCTTTATACAAAAGATATGCCCACGCTCTAACAAATATAAGTGAAGCAAAAGAGCATTCTACAAATGGCGGTTGTCTATGTAAAGAGAAACAGACAATCCAAACTTCAAATGATATAAGTGAAGCACATGAAGCATTCTATAAAGCCATACTCAAAAGATATAAGTGAAGTGCATAGAGCATTCTATAAATCAACCAAGGACCATCTCATACCAGCATGGTGCATAAAAGAAAAATGAAAACTAAAAGCAAAGGACGCTCCAAGATTTGCACATATCACATGAATGAAACGAATCCGAAAACATACCGATATTTGTTGAAGAACGAGGGGATGCCTTCCCAGCATCCCCAAGCTTAGACGCTTGAGTATCCTTGAATATTTACTTGGGGTGCCTCAGGCATCCCCAAGATTGAGCTCTTGCCTCTCTTCCTTCTTCTCACATCGAGACCTTCTCGATCATCGAACACTTCATCCACACAAAACTTCAACAGAAAACTCGGTAAGATCTGTTAGTATAATAAAGCAAATCACTACTCTAAGTACTGTTGCAAACCAATTCATATTTTGTTTTTGCATTTTGTCTACTGTAATATAACTTTTCCATGGCCTAATCCACTGATATGAATTGATAGTTTCATTAAAACAAGCAAACTATGCATCAAAAACAGAATCTGTCTAAAGAAAGTCTGTAACAATATGAACATTCACAATACTTATGATACTTGAAAAATTCTGCCAAAATTAGGAAATATAAAAAATTTGTACAGTAAGACAGTGCAAAAAGAATCAGAACCAATTGACGTTCCAGTAAAAAATTAAAATTCGCGTACTACAGCCAAAGTTTCTGTCCTGCACCGTACAAACCAACAAGTATTGTAAACATCCTAAAGGCAAACCTTGGCACATTATTTTTATAATACAATGGAATTGTACAAGGGGATAATTATTTTTATTGAAAAGTTTCTGTAATCAAGATTCACAAAGTTTCCGTGAGCATGAACAAAGTTCAAGGCTAGCTCCCACATCAACAATGCTCGTCTTTCTCACTTTCGCTTTCCCTTTTTTTTAAAAAAAAGTTTTGGGTTCCCCTCTTTATTTTTGTTGTTTTCAAACTATATGAAAGCACTGAACAAAAATAAATGACTCTCTAAAACTTCCGGGTTGTCTCCCTGGCAGAGCTTTCTTTAAAGCCATTAAGCTAGGCATATAGTGCTCAAGTAGTGAATCCACCCGGATCCCAAGGTATATCAAAGCCAATTTTAATTAGCAATGATTTGTAATTTAGTCGTGAGCACAAAGTAACATATATCATGTAATGATGAAGTCTAACTCTCTTCCTAAGCATCGGCATGTCATAAAAGAACAATTCATGCACACATAGTAAAGGCCAATGCATAGTATAAACAGTTTCTTGCAATTTTGTTGTATTGGAAACATAGAGAGGTGGAGATATAGTTCCTCTCTCATAATAATTGCAAGTAGGTGCAGCAAGCACATGCATATTATATCTATCAAAATCATCATGTGCAACGGTAAAAGGCAACCCATCAATATAATCCTTAATAAGTGCAAACTTCTCCGATATAGTATAATCGGGAGAATTCAAAAAGATAATAGGACTAACATGTGTGGGTGCAATAGAAACAATTTCATGTTTAACATAAGGAACTATAGCAAGTTCATCTCCATAAGCATAATTCATATTGGCATCTTGGCCATAAGCATAGCAAGCATCTTCAGAAAGGGATATATCAAGAGAATTAATGGGATCATAATAGTCATCATAGCAATCATCCTTCGGTAAGCACGAAGGGGAATTAAACAATGTATGAGTTGGAGGGTTACTCTCATTAGAAGGTGGGCACGGGTAGCTAATCCGCTCTTCCTCCTTTTGTTCTTCGCTTTTCTCATCATCTTTTTCATCCAATGAGCTCACAGTTTCATCAATTTCTTCTTCCATAGCTTCCTGCAGAATATTAGTCTCTTCTTGGACAGCGTTGACTTTCTTCATAAAAGCATTAATATAGTAGTTGTATTCATAATTTTCATAGCAATATCTAAGTATAGCAAGATTTTCAGGCCTATAAACATCATCATCTAAAGCTTCATACTTTTCAAACAAAGATTCAATTTCATAAGCAGCCTTAAAAGCAACAAATTCTTCTATTTGTTCCACATCATAGTAATCATATATACCATTAGCATAAGAAGCTAAGGTTTCATTATCATTTGCATGAAAAGGGAAGGTGTGGATCCTTCATCCTAGAACAACAAGTAATATCATATCTCAAGCATAGATCCCGGGCATACCAATGCAACATAATAAATTGATCCCATAATAGTTTCCCTTTTTGTGTCAAGCGATAATCCCTAAAGTATTCACGTTGATCCAACGTGTCTCCCATTATAAAGTTGAATGGGGTTTTCTCAGGATTATCAAAGTATTACATAATATCTCTCACATAATGAGAATCGGGGGTTTTAGGAGTTACCCCATCTACATGAGTAGCAAGTACTTCTAATTTTTTCGGTATTTTGTGTTCCATATCAATAACTAAAGATAGAGAACAACTAAGAACAGCAAATAAAAATTACTTAGTGATAAAGCAAACAAGCACACACGAGAATATTCACCCCACGCTATGACTCCCCGGCAACGGCGCCAGAAAAAGGTCTTGATAACCCACAAGTATAGGGGATCGCAACAGTTTTCGATAAGTAAGAGTGTCGAACCCAACGAGGAGCTAAAGGTAGAACAAATATTCCCTCAAGTTCTATCGACCACCGATACTAATCTACGCACGCTTGACGTTTACTTTACCTAGAACAAGTATGAAACTAGAAGTACTTTGTAGGTGTTTTCAGATAGGCTTGCGAGAAAATAAAGAGCGCGTAAATAAAGACTAGGGGCTGTTGAAGTAAAGACACAATAAAAGTAAATATTGTGAGTGTGGAAAAGTGGTGGTAGGAGTTGCGAAATTGTCCCTTAAGCAATTGACTACTTTACTAGACCGATAGCAGGTTTCATGTGGGAGAGGCCACTGCTAGCATGTCATCCCTGACTTGGAATTCTATGCACTTATGATTGGAACTATTAGCAAGCATCCGCAACTACTAACGTTCATTAAGGTAAAACCCAACCATAGCAATAAGATATATTGGTCCCCCTTCAATCCCGTATGCATTCTATGCTAGGTTGAAGCTTCTGTCACTCTTGCCCTCCAATACATAGTCCTATCAACATACAGCTAACCCTATGGTGTGATCCACGCGCGAGCTCATATGATGGGCACCAAAGGACAGCAACATAACCATAAGCAAATTAAACCAATCATAGCAATTCATCAACCACCAATAGGACAACAAAAATCTACTCAGACATCGTAGGATGGCAACACATCATTGAATAATAATATGAAGCATAAAGCACCATGTTCAAGTAGAGGGTACAGCGGGTTGCGGGAGAGTGGACCACTGTAGATAGAGGGGGAAGGTGATGGAGATGTTGGTGAAGATGGCGGAGGTGTTGGTGTAGATCGCGGTGATGATGATGGCCCCCGGTGGCACTCCGGCGCCACCGGAAGCGAGGGGGAGAGAGCCCCCCTCCTTCTTCTTCTTCCTTGACCTTCTCCCTAGATGGGAGAAGGGTTTCCCCTCTGGTCCATGGCCTCCATGGCGTGGGAGGGGTGAGAGCCCCTCCAAGATTGGATCTGTCTCTCTGTCTCTCTCTCTGTTCTGGCTCTGTTTCACCGTTTCGTGTATATATGGAGATCCGTAACTCCGATTGGCCTGAAACCTTCGCCGTATTTTTTCAATATTAGCTTTCTTGCGGCAAAGAAGAGCATCAACCGCCTTATGGTGGGCTCACGAGGTAGGGCGCGCCCGAGGGCAGGCGCGCCCCCGCCTCGTGACCACCTCGAACCGGTTCGCGTTGATTTTCCTTCCAAATTTTCCATATTTTCCAAAAATAAGCTCCGTCCGTTTTTATCCCGTTTGGACTCCGTTTGATATGGATATTCTGCGAAACCAAAAACATGCAACAGACAGGGACTGGCACTGGGCATTGGATCAATATGTTAGTCCCAAAAATAATATAAAAAGTTGCCAAAAAGTATATGAAAGTTGAATAATATTGGCATGGAACAATAAAAAATTATAGATACGACGGAGACGTATCAGATTGTATGTTAGAAAGCCTGCTGGACGGCATAGAGGAGGAAGTTTTTGTGTCCAAGTGATTATTTACTTTCCTTTGTATCTGTAACTCTAGCTGAATTGTAAAACACTTGTCATGGCGGACCTTTTTGCTTCAACCTCTCGACTCGAAGGTGTGGAGTGTTTCCGAATACCAGAACGGCTGAGTAGACCGGGTATGCATGGAAACCAGGCGTAGGGGTCATAGTTGCTTGAACAGACAAGTATCTGGCTTGTTATGTTATATTACATTAAGATTGTAAGAAACATCTTCCAGAGAGAATAGTTCCATTAAGGGTTCCTTTCCCTGGGTGTCTGTCGGTGTCAAAACCAGCGGATCTCGGGTAGGGGGTCCCGAACTGTGCGTCTAAGGCGGATGGTAACAGGAGGCAAGGGACACGATGTTTACCCAGGTTCGGTCCCTCTCTATGGAGGTAATACCCTACTTCCTGCTTGATTGATCTTGATGAATATGAGTATTACAATAGTTGATCTACCACGAGATCGTAGAGGCTAAACGCTAGAAGCTAGCCTATGGTATGATTGTTGTTGTCCTACGGACTAAACCCTCCGGTTTATATAGACACCAGAGGGGGCTAGGGTTACACAGAGTCGGTTACAATAGAAGGAGGTGTACAGATCCGTATCGCCAATCTTGCCTTCCACGCCAAGAGAGTCCCATCCGGACACGAGACGAAGTCTTCAATCTTGTATCTTCATAGTCCAACAGTCCGGCCAAAGGATATAGTCCGGCTGTCCGGATACCCCCTAATCCAGGACTCCCTCAGTAGCCCCTGAACCAGGCTTCAAAGACGATGAGTCCGGCGTGCAGATTGTTTTCGGCATTGCAAGGCGGGTTCCTCCTCCAAATACTCCATAGAAGATCTTGAACACAAAGATAGTGTCCGGCTCTGCAAAACAAGTTCCACATACCATCATAGAGAGAATAATATTTACACAAATCTAATCTGCCGACGCATTATAGCATGACATCACACCATGGCCCGGTCATTATTCAAACCATTTTTCACAACCAGCCACCGCACATATCGCGAGGCAGTTTCCTAGGCACGTCTTGTCGAAGCAGAGATCGTGTCCCCTTATCACGGGATTCTCATCAATACGGACGTGGGGAACCCAACCGCGCCATCAATTACGGCGCTTGGGGATCAAGCGAGTTTTACTAGGCAAGTGGGGGCGCATAGTTTCGTCCGCCTTTATAAAGGGATAAGGACTTCACCTTTTTCACCCACGCCTTCTTCCCTCTCGCATATCCATTCTTGCGCACTCGAGCTCCAATGCCCAAGCTTGCACCTTTTCTCCTCAAACCACTCCAATCATGTCTGGAGCGGGAGGCAAGTGGATGAAATCCTCCGTCATGGAGGAGGACATCAAGAAGCTGCGGGGAGCCGGATACTTGGCCGCGGACATCGCGCACCGGCTGCCCGACGCAGGGCAGATCGTCCCTACCCCGGAACCTTACGAGAGGGTAGTCTTCCTCACCCACTTCGCCCATGGACTGGGATTTCCCCTCCACCCATTCGTCCGCAGCCTCATGTTCTACTACGGGCTGGACTTCCATGACCTGTCCCCGAACTTCATCCTCAACATCTCGGCGTTTATCGTCGTGTGCGAGGCCTTCCTCCGCATCCAGCCCCACTTCGGCTTGTGGCTGAAGACCTTCAATGTCAAGCCGAAGGTTGTATGCGGCCAGCAAGCGGAATGCGGCGGCGCCATGGTGGGCAAAATGCTCAATGTCACATGGCTCGAGGGCTCCTATGTCGAGAACATAAAGGGGTGGCAATCGGGGTGGTTCTACATCACCGAGCCGCGACACCAACCGGTGGCGGCCCCGAGTTCCGATCCGAATCCCCAGCGCTCACCTCCCGGAAAGAGAAGGGCCTGTCCTGGGGTAACCCGGTAGAGCTGACCGGACTCCAGATCTGCATCAGGAACATGATGAACAGGAAAATCAAGCTTGTCAACGTGGTCCAGTTCATGCTCTTCCGCCGGATCCTCCCGTGTCAACAATGAGTATTCAATTTGTGGGAGTTCGACCCAGCCGAGCACCAGATGCTGCACAAGGACGTCTGGAAGGTGTTGTTTAAAGGCGCCGAGGTACCTCCTCCCCTTACCGAGGACCGCGGACTCAGCGCAAAGCGCCGTGCCAATCCGGTAGGTTTTTACACATCACAAGATGTTTAGTTTCCTCAGTTTAATCATTGATACGTCCATTTTGCATCATGCTTTTATATCGATATTTATTGCATTATGGGTTGTTATTACATGCTATGTCACAATACTTATGCCTATTCTCTCTTATTTTACAAGGTTTACATGAAGAGGGTGAATGCCGGCAGCTGGAATTCTTGGCTGGAAAAGGAACAAATATTAGAGACCTATTCTGCACAACTCCAAAAGTCCTGAAACTCCACGGAATATCTTAAAATAAATAAAGAAAAATCATCGCCAAAGATGAAGGCCAGGGGCCCACACCTGCTCACGAGGGTGGGGCGCGCCCCTGGGCGCCCCCTACCTCGTGGGCCCCGGTGGCTCTCCGATGCCCATCTTCTCCTATATGAAGTCTTTCGATGAGAAAAAAATAAGAAGCAACCTTTCGGGACGAAACTCCGCCGCCATGAGGCGGAACCTTGGCGGAACCAATATAGGGGGAAATCATCGTCATCATCATCACCAATGCTCCTCTCATCAGGAGAGGGAAATCTCCATCAACATCTTCACCAGCACCATCTCATCTCCAAACCCTAGTTCATCTCTTGTATCCAATTCTTGTCTCCAAGTCCGGGATTGGTGCTAGTAGGTTGCTAGTAGTGTTGATTACTCCTTGTAGTTGATGCTAGTTGGTTTATTTGGTGGAAGATCATATGTTCGGATCCTTTATGCATATTATTACCACTCTGATTATGAACATGAATATGCTTTATGAGTAGTTACGTTTGTTCCTGAGGACAAGGGAGAAGTCTTGCTATTAGTAGTCATGTGAATTTGGTATTCGTTCGATATTTTGATGACATGTATGTTGCCTAGCCTCTAGTGGTGTTATGTGAATGTCGACTACATAACACTTCACCATTATTTGGGCCTAGAGGAAGGCATTGGGAAGTAATAAGTAGATGATGGGTTGCTAGAGTGATAGAAGCTTAAACCCTAGTTTATGCGTTGCTTCGTAAGGGGCTGATTTGGATCCATATGTTTCATGCTATGGTTAGGTTTACCCTAATACTTTTGTTGTAGTTGAGGATGCTTGCAATAGAGGTTAATCATAAGTGGGATTCTTGTTCAAGTAAGAACAGCACCCAAGCACCGGTCCACCCACATATCAAATTATCAAAGTACCGAACGCGAATCACATGAACGTAATGAAAACTAGCTTGATGATATTCCCATGTGTCCTCGGGAGCGCTTTTCCTAAGATAAGAGTTTGTCCAGGCTTGTCCTTTGCTACAAAAAGGATTGGGCCACCTTTCTGCACTTTATTTACTCTTGTTACTTGTTGCTCGTTACAATTTATCTTATCACAAAACTATCTGTTACCACTTATTTCAGTACTTGCAGAGAATACCTTGCTGAAAACCGCTTATCATTTCCTTATGCTCCTCGTTGGGTTCGACACTCTTACTTATCGAAAGGACTATGATAGATCCCCTATACTTGTGGGTCATCAAGACTCTTTTCTGGCGCCGTTGCCGGGGAGTGTAGCGCCTTTGGTATGTGGACTTTAGTAAGGAAAAATTTATATAGTGTGCTGAAATTTTCTGTCACTTGTTACTATGGAAAGTAATTCTCTGAGGGGCTTGTTCGGGGTATCTTCACCCCGTCCAGTAGAGCAAAGAGTTGCTCCTCAACCTATTGAACCTATTGAAAATGAAACTCCTTTTGAAATTCCTTCGGGTATGATGGAAAAACTGCTAGCTAATCCTTTTACAGGAGATGGAACAAAGCATCCTGATGAGCATTTAATATATGTGGATGAAATTTGTGGATTATTTAAGCTTGCAAGTATACCCGATGATGTTGTTAAGAAGAAGGCCTTCCCTTTATCTTTGAAGGGAGACGCATTGACATGGTATAGGCTATGTGATGATATGAGATCATGGAACTATAAAAGATTGAAATTGGAATTTCATCAAAAGTATTACCCTATGCATCTTGTTCATCGTGATCGCAATTATATATATAATTTTTGGCCTCACGAAGGAGAAAGCATCGCTCAAGCTTGGGGGAGGCTTAAATCAATGTTATATTCATGCCCCAATCATGAGCTCTCAAGAGAAATAATTGTTCAAAGTTTTTATGCTAGGCTTTCTGATAACAATCGCACCATGCTCGATACTTCTTGTGCTGGCTCTTTTATGATGAAGACTATTGAATTTAAATGGAATTTATTGAATAGAATTAAACGTAACTCTGAAGATTGGGACCTCGATGAAGGTAAGGAGTCAGGTATGACACCTTAGTTTTTGTGTTAAATCTTTTATGGATACCGATATTTTCCGTAAATTTAGCACTAAATATGGACTTGACTCTGAGATAGTAGCTTCTTTCTATGAATCTTTTGCTACTTATGTTGATCTCCCCAAAGAGAAGTGGTTTAAATGTCATCCTCCCATAGAAGTAAAAGTAGATGCACCTATTAAAGTTTAAGAAAAGACTGTCACTTATAATGATCCTATTGTTCCTACCTCTTATGTCGAGAAACCACCTTTCCCTGTTAGAGTAAAGGATCATGCTAAAGCTTCAACTGTGGTTCGTAAAAGCAATATTAGAACTTATACACCTCCTGAGCAAGTTAAAGTAGAACCTAATATTGCTATTGTTAAAGATCTCTTGTTTGATAATATTGATGGGCATGTTATTCAGTTTTGCGGTGAAACTGCTAGAATTGCTAAACCGTGTGCTAAAGATAAACATAGACCTGTGGTAGGCGTGCCTGTTATTTCTGTTAAAATAGGAGATCATTGTTATCATGGCTTATGTGATATGGGTGCTAGTGCTAGCGTTATACCCATTGACTTATACAAAGAAACTATGCATGATATTGCACCTGCTGAGTTAGAAGATATTGATGTTACAATTAAACTTGCCAATAGAGATACTATATCTGCAATGGAAATTGTTAGAGATGTTGAAGTATTGTGTGGAAAAACCAAATATCCCACTGATTTTCTTGTTCTTGGTTCTCCACAAGATAGCTTTTGTCCCATTATATTTGGTAGACCCTTCTTGAACACTGTTAATGCTAAGATAGAATGCAAAAAGAATGTTGTTACTATTGGCTTGGATGATATGATTCATGATTTTAATTTCTCTAAATTTAGTAAACAACACCGTGAAGAAGAATTTCCTAGTAAGGATAAAACTATTGGTCTTGCTTCTATTACCGTACTGTAACATCCCAAAATTCTAAATTTTGGAATGTTATACTAAATAAATAATTCTGATTGTTTGTTTGATTGTTGAGTGATTGATTGTGTGAAATTGAGTGGAATTTGAAACTTTTTGAAAGTTTAATGAGAGGGAATGAAATGACTTTCCCAGGCCTTTTTTTTGACTTCTGATCTCTGAGAATTCAAATTCAATTCAAACACAAAACCCTAGAGAGAAGATGATATGACTTCTTCCATTTAAATAAATGAAAAGGGTTTTGAAAAGATTCGAATTCCATTTGGAAATATTTCAAATTCAGAAATTTATGCAACTCAATGATTTTCATGAGAGAAGATAAAATGAATTCTTCAAATTATATGAAATATGAGTTGGAAGTTTAAAAGAATCAAATTGAAAGGCCGGTTGAAATTATTTTGAAACCCACTTTCAAATTGGAGTTATTTGGTTTTATTGAAATTATTTTTCTCCAAAACTAAAATATACGAAAATAGGGTAAAATGATTCCCTACAGTAGAAAAGTGGAGAAAAATGATTTTTAAATCATTTTGATATTTTAAAATAATTTTGTTTGCATTTTAAATGCAACAGTGGCACCTTTTGAATTTTGGGATTTGCTGTGAATTTTATTTGAACTTGAAAAATTGTTCATACTGTAACAAATGTTTTTCTGAAAATTTTGATATATAATATGCATATGTATTTATTTTATTTATTGCCCTCTATTTCAATTTTCCTTCTCTATTTTATAAAAAAACAAAAAAACTGGCCAAAGCCCAGCCGCACTAGGCCCAGCCCCCTCCACGACCCAACAGGTCGTCTTCCTCCTACGATCGTTCTGCACCTACAGGAGCAGAACGCACGACGCACCCCACCTCGCGCCCCACACCCTTCCCTCCTTCCCTTCCACAAGAATCCTCTGAATGGATCCACCTCCTTCCCTACACCTCCTTCTCCAAGTAAAAGGCCATTAATGCCCGGATTTCTCGCCGGAGATCCGAACTTACTGCTTTTTTTGCTCGCCATGGCTGCACGATCTGGACACCCCTCGCCCTATAAATACCTCCCTCGTGTTGCCCTCCTTCCCTCGCCCAAAGCCCTCTCCCATGGGAGCTTATCCTCCCTATCCAGCACAATTACTCATCGGAGTTCATAAACTCCGCGGCTTCTCCACCGCTGTTCGAGGTTCGGTTGGTACTTCCTCGACCTCTCCTGAGGTTTATATGATCTCCTCTCCACCGTCCCGTGATCTCCTTTCCTCTAGGAGCAACTGCAACATCGGATCCGATCTTCTTCCCCAACTCCGACGACTACTCCGTGAGATCCACGAAATCCCGTCATTCATTTTTTCAGAAAATAGCAATCTTAGAAAATTCATATCTTTTAGAGTTTTAGTATTTTTGAGTGATTCCAATTGCTATGTGTCACAAATTTGCTGAAGTTTATGTTAGTGTCTCTGGATTTCAAATTTGAGTAGTTTAAATTTGAATTTGATAAATTTTGTTCAAATTAGTATTTTGGCCATAACTTGAGTTTAAAAATAGGTTTTTAATTAATTCTTTTTGCTCCTGGTCACTTGTGATATTTGTTTAGCTGTAGGATTTAGTTTGGTAATTTTGGAGTATTTTAAATTAGATTTTTAGTAAAAACAGTACTGTTTTTCTTATATAGTTGTTTTAGTTATGTAATTATTGTTTTTAATTATTTTAGTTCATTCCTTTTGTAGATTTTCACTTGTTGTTATATGTTTATGTTTAGATACAGTAGATAAATTCTTGTAGTTATTTATTAGTGTTTAGCTACTGTTTTGTAATTGCTTGTTAGTTCATAGTGATAGTGGATAAAATAGTTTTATTAGTTTTAAAAGTAATTCTTTTTCCACTTCAAGTTATATTGTTTTTGTTTCTGTTATTTGTGAACACAATAGTTGTTATATTTATTTTATATAGTTTATTAATGTTTTAATAAATGATTTGCTGTTATAGTTGTCTTAGTGTTTTGCTAGTTGCTATATTTGTTCTAGTATTAACTAGATGGTTATAGTAGTTTTATATTAGTTCTTTTTGTTAGTTATTAAATTAGTAATTTATTTTCTGTTATTTTATTAGATTTATATTTTCTTTGCTATAGAAAAAAAATATTAGAGTAATCTAGTGATGTTATGTTAAGATTTGTGTGAGTTGGTCACCACTAGTTTTTCCTTGAATTTTTCTTTCGAAGTTTTTCCTTTGGTTTTCGACTTGGTTTTCTTTGTTGCTTTTATTTTGATTGAGTATTGTTGTGATTGATAGAATTGATTGCTAGGATGATTGCTTATATGATTGTCTGTTTAATATAGATTTTCAACGGAGTGACGAATAGTTCTACCAAATCATTATTCGAGAGTGTTGTTATCTTCACCAACTTACCAGGCAAGTTCACTTTGACCATGTTTTTCATACCTATGTGTTTTATTGCATCTAGTGTCATCTTCGCAACAAACCCTCCAGTAGTGATATTGAATTCTTGTAGTTGAGTAGTATGCATGAGGTAGGAACCCATCACCCTATTACCAAGCCCGGGACGATATTTTATTTTACTGCTACGCTATAGTAGACGGAGTTTGGTATGAGTGCTCGGGAGTGGTGTGAGAATGGAGGATCTACGTCAATGACGACAACTCCATGATGGAATTTGCAAGGACTGCATCTTCAAGGCCTCAAGACTTCAAGACTCGAGACAAGAATTCAATACACACTAATGGGTGAAGGATGGTTGACGGGCACCCTGGAGAATCCAGTGGTTGGCCGGGATGCATGGAGAAGCGCCATGACATCTTGCGGAAAGCTTCACCCAGACTCAAAGAGACGGAAGAATACTTCATGCCCGAAAGCTTACCTGTGTAACCGCAAGTCACTATGGGCTCTGGCTTGGTTGACCCTAGTTGTGACTCTGGCTAGGACGGTGCTAGCAGATGTAGAACTACGGTAGGATTGAATGAGCACCGGACAAAGGTCGGGGAACTCTTCGAAGACCATGTTTCGTCATCTTGTTCTCAAACACCTGAAGTGCGAGAACGTAAAAAGAGGGATCGAATCTTGCGGGTAAAGTGTACAAACCTCTGCAGAGGGTTAAAACCTAATCGATTAGTCGTGTCCCCGGTTACGGACAATTTGAGCATCTGGACTTGGATCTATCTCGGAACTCTCAACACCGGATTGATAACTTAATTGTGGGCAACTTATGATGATTTTGGGCTATGATACATCGGTTGGCGGAACCATGTCATGATAGAAAAGTCCATGGTACTGACTTCATTTATTCCTTTGATGTAGGGAAAATTAAACCAACTTTTACGCAAAAACCCCAGACACAGAGCCACAAAGCCATATTGCATATAGTATAGTTTTATCATCTGTTCTTTTTATTGTGATCTTGCCGGTACATTCAATGTACTGACCTACACGGCTGCAACGTCTCATATTGCAGATACTTTTCTTCCGACGAGTAAGAGTACTGTACATGGTTACGGTCTACACTCAACCTGCCGATGGCGTTGATGGGACTCCACATCTATTTGATTGTTTCCGCTAAGTATTATGAGGTATATATCATTTTACGTTATTTATACATGTGATTGCACTTTGATATATACATTGATGTACTGTGTGTGCCAGCATACTGATCCAGGGATGGCACAGATACACAGAGGCTTGACCGTCTGAGGTCGGGTCGCTACAGATATGGTATCATAGCACATGTTGACTGTAGGACGTGACCCTAGAAACCGGAAAGCCCTAGGACAGGAAATCTCTAAAACTTTATTTTCAAAAAGACTCTTACTTCTCATCTTTTCTGATTTTATCAAATAGACACTCTCACCTCAAATAGTTAGAATATACCCCTTTTCCCTTTTGACCACATGAAGGATCAACTGAAGCCGCTCCAAGAAAGATATCGGACAGCTGATGACCCCTTCAAAGTAACCAGGATTTCACCATGCATTAGAAGAGTTGAAGCTGCAACAATTGAAGACTCTGAAGACTTGAAGAATTTGAAGTTCCTGAAGAATTATTTGACCTTTAGAAGACCAAACCCCTGTTATACACTTACGTTAGATGCAGCGATTTGTGAGCTGTCATTTGTTTGATGTTTTCCGACAGCCACAAAGTAAAACCCGTTTCTTCAAAAACTATTGTTTGTATTGTGTGTATCCCTCCCCACCTCTCTCATATCTCATCCCAAAACTTTTGGACCCAGTAGATGATGAATGAAGTTGGACCGGTATTCTCTGGACCGAAAACCCAGCCCGAGGCAGAGCTATGGATTCAGAACATGGAGAGTCACTTCGGGAGCAATTTGGTTTCAAGGAAGAATGAAGTATCGTACACTCTTCAGTACTTTGAAGGAAGTGCTGCAACATGGTGGTAGATGCATCAAGCTATACAGGGATGGAATGGAGCAAAGACTTGGGAAGAATTCAAGAAGACTCTGACAAGATCTCGTCTTATCCGGAAACACCATGATACACCAAGAAATAAACCTTGTGCCTGCAAGATTTGCGGAGAAATAGGACACACCCAGGAGGAACACAAGGATGGATGCCCTCATTGTGAGGAGAAACACCCAGCTGAGGAATGCCCAACTAGTCAGGTGACTTGTTTCTTGTGTGAAGGAACCACCCACTACCCGACTCAGTGTCACATTTACCCCATGGTGCAACAAACTATTCAGGAGCAGGAAGAAGGAATGAAAGAAGCCCTCCGAGAAGTTATGAAAGAACCTGTGATGAAGGAATGTGTTGAAGACCCTGATGGAGAAGGCCTCAACAGATTTTACTCCAATGCCTGCTATTCATGTGGAGAAGAAGGACATTTTTCACAGTATTGCACCAAGGAAAGAAAAGAGTGTCTGGGATACTTCCCGACGGAAGCAATAGAGTTTGATCCACAGGGAATAGAAGGTTTGATCAGAACGAAGAAACCCAGGAAGAGAAAACAAACACACCCTCAGAACAACCCAATTTCTGCAAAGAGGGACAAGAGTCGTATTACCTGTTTTGAATGTAAGGACGTCGGGCATTATGCCAATCATTGTCTTGAAAGGAAGCAAGGAACTCAAGGAGCAGGCACCATCTCCAAGAAGCCCAAAGACTTATCGAAAGTTATGTGTTTTCATTGCAAGGAAGCAGGACATTATGCTACTAAATGTTCCTACAAGAAGGAAGCTGGAGTTGAGTAGTTGGAATTTTGATATGGATAATAAGAGTGGTAGAAACCAATTTTTTTCATGAGTACAATAAGTTGAGTTATGTAATGGGTGCTCGAGTTTGTAATGGATTCATGAAATCAATAAAGTTAAGGTGACATGTTTTCATATGTTTAATTGTATGAGTTGTTACTCTATGAACACGGATTTTGACCATTTTCGAGGATATGAGAAATATGGTCTATGGATGGATTTGTGAATTTCATTTTAAGGGTGATAGTACCCTATGAAGAACACTAGACCAATGGAAATGGAAATGTGTCCCACAGGTTGGAGTTTGGAAAAAAATGAGTTGAAGTTTTATCTTTGATATGATGGTATTAAGAAATGAAATGTTATTGGATTTAAAGTGGTGTAATGTTGGAAAATGGAGCAATTGTAACTCCAAGGATGAGTGAAATTGGTACAAGTGTTGAAGTGGGCTCATAACCCACATGCCCAGGAATTAATAAGGGTCAAGTACCCACTGGAAGAACAAATTTTGGGAAGACTGCGATTTGATCAGCAGACGTTTCGTAGGAGGTTATGCAAAAACCCGAGAGTTGTGAAGAAACGATAGATGTTTTGTTCAGCTTGCAGAATCAATGGAATTATCCGAACTAAGTTCGTTGAGAAGAGAAATTCTGCAACGCTTGCGAGAATGCCCGAGTGTTAGAAATGTGATATTCGCTAAACCTTATACAGGGTAATGATTTGGGTGCAGAATGGATTGATCACCATACCGACTTCCTCTTGTCATTCGCTCTTGATATTTGGAATGGTAAATCTGAGTGACTTACCCATAGTAGAGAGACGACGATGTCAAAGCCTTGTTTAAACCCTAGAATGGTAGGACGGTTGATCCATGTACAGGCAACCGTTGCCAATCGTAGGATATACGGTGAGATTTAGCCGAGACCCATTTCGTGTAGAAGAAACCATACATGGTTGACCGCCACGAGATTTTTCAATAGTCGTTTAGTATTGGCGCAAGATCCTCAACTGAGAAGACCCTGTCTCGGAAGAACCTTAATTACCATGAAGGACTCATGATTTTGATAAAAGAGGTCATTCCCTTACCGGGAGAGCACCAGGGAAAGAGTTACCCTGGAGAATATGAGAAGACTGACATTGTCAACCCAAAGGAATGGAGTACATGAGTTTTGTCGGAACAATAACCATGCTTCTAAGTGTGGTAGCACACTAGACCATACAGATCAATGGATTTGCTAGAAGACCCCCAAACCCTAACCCTTTTCTTGCTAGCCTCTTCGAATCTCGAGGACGAGATTCAATTTAAGTGTGGTAGATTTGTAACATCCCAAAATTCTAAATTTTGAATGTTATATTAAATAAATAATTCTGATTGTTTGTTTGATTGTTGAGTGATTGATTGTGTGAAATTGAGTGGAATTTGAAACTTTTGAAAGTTTAATGAGAGGGAATGAAATGACTTTCCCAGCCTTTTTTGACTTCGATCTCGAGAATTCAAATTCAATTCAAACACAAAACCCTAGAGAGAAGATGATATGACTTCTTACATTTAAATAAATGAAAAGGGTTTTGAAAAGATTTGAATTCCATTTGGAAATATTTCAAATTCAGAAACTTTATGCAACTCAATGTCGGTGTACTAAAGTAGGGGTACCTTAGTACCCCGAACCCGTGCACGGGCAGTCGCAGCGTCCCCGTGGCGAGCCTTGCCGGGCGTCTGCCAAAGACCCTCTGTGGCCCTTCGGAGCCGTTCAAGAACAAAGTAGTCAAGACCCCGGCAAGAGGAGCTTGCCGGGAAGGCCACTCAGGGCGCAAAGGAAAGCAAGGCCCCGGCAAGAGTAGCTTGCCGGGAAGGCTTGGCGGGCGCCGAGCCCCCAAGCGCGACAAGGTTCCTGCCGCGGCAAGGCGCTTGCCGGGGCGGGCGACCTCTCTTCTTCTCCGCTCCAGCTCACCCGCCAACGTGTCACCACGGGGCTCTCCCAAGTACGCGTGTCGACGGGCTGTGCAGCCAGCGGGGAGTAGCGATAGACGGCGCTGACAAGCTACCATCATGGCGAACGGAGGCGCACTTAACGGTCCCCGTTACACTGTTCGGCCGACTGAGACGGGCATTGATGACCCTTGTCCCTTGCCGTCGAGTTAGGTATAGATTATTGTACACTGTACAAAGCGGTGTACCAACCCATGTTTTTACCATTGTAACCTTGTCTACTTGCCACATGTGGTAACCCCTTGTGCCTATAAAAGGAGGCCCAGGGGCAACGTAGAAAGGGTTCGGCTGGTTTCGGTCCAGCTCCAGCTTAGTTCATCACATTCATACAAAACCACACTCAAGCTAGGTCTTGTAGCTCCCATTGCTCCCTAGCAAGAACACAAGATAATCCACAAAGCAGCAGTAGGGGTATTATCTCTCCGGAGAGCTCCGAAGCTGGGTAAATCCGCTCGTGTGCATCGCCTCGATCCGCTCTTTGTGCAATCTCCGCCCCCCTCCGAACCACAAGGGACCCAGGTCCCGTAGGTGCTCATGGGGCACGATCAGTTCTCCTCCGACATCTTTGGCGCGCCAGGTAGGGGGCGTCGAGGCTGTGCGAACCCGATCCGGCGGTCACACGAGCAACTTCATCGACATCTTCGTCAACATGGCACCGAAGAAGAAGTCTTCGGCGGCAGCTGAGCCGTCCGCGTCGAACCCACCACCACCGGAGTCGTCAGGCGGTGGGGGAAACGCTGGCGGAGGGACCGGCGTCGTCGAGAGAGCCCACGATGCCGCCAGGTCCAAGGACAAGGCAGCGCAAGCATCGACGTCCGAATCTGCACCGCGTCCTTCGCAGGAGGCGCGGGACCGACAGCGTCATGATACTCACGGCACCATACGCTCGTTGGATCAAGGCCAAGCTGGAGGATCCCGAGGCCCTCGAGACCCGCATGCACCCCAGCATGCCGGTACGAGTGGGGTACGGTCGCTGGGGCGGGACGCTGCTCCCCCTAACTTGGTTAGGAGTCCGAGCACATCCCGTTCTTCGCTCCGTACGCCGTTGCCGCCAACCACACCAGCGGAAGCCTTGGCGAGCTCGCCATTACTAGATTACCCTCCGACGGCCGATAAGGTCGACGAATGGAGGGCCACAATTCAGAGTCTCATCGGCCGCTTAACGGCGACGCCCCGCTGCAACCGAGTGCTTCGCGGCCGCGACGGGCGACAAGGCGCGAGCCGATGGCGACGAGACTTGCGGGTGCACCCACGTACACTCCCCTTCCCGAAGGCCAAGATCGCCGACTCGCCGGATCCACCTCGACAGCGACTCCACGGCGTCGTCGGATCCACGAGCTCGTCGCGACCAACGCCAAGTTCTTCGGGAACGACAAGAAGAGGACGCTCGAACCCGTATCGAGCGCCGAAGGGAAGCGCGCCGTCAATCTGACCAACGTGCCGGGCCCACTATCGATATGCATGCGCCAGGGGAACCAGGCGACTTGCCGTACGCGGTGGGTTGCCCTGCGTTCACTCGTGAGCTGCGGCAAGTCCGGTGGCCCGACAAGAAAAACTTCAAACCAGATGTGCCGGAGAAGTACGACGGCAGGACACACCCATCGGAGTTCCTCAGCATCTACACCATCACGGTGCAAGCTGCGGGGGGACGAGACGACAAGATCCTCGCCAACTACTTCCCCTTGGTGCTCAAGCCAAACGTCAGATCTTGGCTCATGCACTTGCCGGATGGCTCTATTTCTTCTTGGGCAGATTTGTGCCACCAGTTTGTTGGCGCCTTCACAGGCGGCCACAAGCCTCATGGCCACGAGAGTGATATCCACCTGCTTGCCCAGAAGGAGGGGGAGTCTCTGCAAATTCATCCGAGATTCATCCGAGTGCACTACAACATCCCAGACGCCCACCCTGCTGCAGTGGATCGGTGCTCCATCGTAATGTACGCAATCGCAGGATGAGGGAGGAGATGGCGATGTGCAAAGTGAAAGACGCCAGCGAGCTCTACGCCTGGCCGACAAGTGTGCACGCTACTGAAGAAGGAAGAAGACTCCTGTGAGAGAGTGTGGGAGCAGAGTCGGCGGTGAGGGGATCGCCCGCAAGAAATAGCCAAGCGGTGGAACAACAGGAGGAAGAAAACCAAGAAGTACTAGTTGTCGAGCAGTCCGCAAGGATGGTGCCGCCAACAAAGCCAAGGCCGGTGGCTCGCAAGGAGGTTGCCGTTGACGCCGACCGCCAAGCTGTGGCGGCCGCCGACAAGCCTGACAGCTCCAACAAGCAGTACTGTAAAATCCACCGCACCAAGGGCCACGATCTCCAGAGCTGCAAGAAAGTTGAGCAGCTTGTTGAGCTACAAAGAGCTGAGTACGAGCGGCAAGACAAGGAGAAGGCCCAAGAAGGTGCAGGTGCGGCAAGTAAGAAGAGACCCGGTCGGGGAGGGCGCCGCGGCAAAGCCAAGCAGCGGCAAGGAGACAGACCCCCCCGTGGCCGTGACAAGGAAGAAGACGAAGATGAAGATGACGAGGACGATGAGGACGACGAAGCTGATGAGCATGAGTTTCAAAAGGCAACAGAGGTCCTTTGCGTCGATGGTGGTGCGTCTCTGCATACCTCGCACCGCCAACTCAAGCAATGGATGCGTGAGGTCAATGCAGCAGAACCATCCATAGAGTCACGCAAACCTCTGAAGTGGTCCAGCACGCCCATCATCTTTGACATTGAGGATCACCCTGATCGCATCACTGCGGTCGGGTTTTGCCGATGATGGTCTCACCAACCATCCGCAACCTCAAGGTCACAAAGATGTTGGTTGACGGCGGGGCCGGCCTGAATTTGATCTCCTCTCGCAGTGCTCCGTAAACTTCAAATCCTCGACAATGAGCTCAAGAAACCGGTACTTTCCAAGGAATCAACCCAGAAGGAGCAAGCCCAAAGGGAAGATCACGTTGCCGGTAACATTCGGCAGCGAGCTCAACTTTAGAACTGAGAGGGTCACATTTGACGTCGCCGACTTCCCATTACCCTACAATGGCATACTTGGCCCTCCAGCACTCGCCAAGTTCATGGCCGCCTCTCATTATGCCTACAACCTACTCAAGATGCCCGGCCCGATAAGCGTCATTTCTGTCCATGGCGACAAGAAAGATGCACTTATCTGCGCCGACAAGATTTACCGGGATGCAGCAGCAGCGATAGATAACAAACCACTTACCGCTGAAGCTCCCGGGGGGAAGAAGAAAACCACTAGGTCCGGCAAGAGCTCTGTTGCCCACTCCGGCAAGCGCACCTCTCCGGAGTGCTGCGCTACCGTCGAGGACACACCATCGAGCTCCACCGGCAAGTGCAACAAGACGATGGCGGCTCCGCCAAAGACCAAGAAGGTGCCCGCCAAGGAGGACGGCACTGGTGGTACCTTCACCATCAGTGCCACGCTTGATCCTAAATAGGAAGGCGAGCTCGTTGCTTTCCTGAGGGCGAATGTCGATGTGTTTGCATGGCAACCATCCGACATACCCGCGCTCCTGTGAAAGTAATTGAGCACCACCTAGCTGTCTGTCCTCACGCCGCCCGCCAAGCAGAGAGTTAGGAAACAGCGGTGGAGCGCCAAGAGTTCATAGCGAAGAAATCAAGAAATTGGAAGCAGCAGGGCTTGTCGAGGAGTCCTCCACCCCACGTGGTTGGCCAATCCGTAGTGGTACGCAAGGCTAATGGGAAATGGAGACTTTGTATTGACTTCACAGATGTTAATAGAGCTTGTCCCAAGGACCCATTTCCCTTGCCGCGACGACCAGATTGTTGACTCCACGGCTGGATGCGATCTGCTTTCGCTTGTTGATGCATATTCAGGATATCATCGATCTTCATGGCGAAGAGGATGAAGAGAAACCGCATTCATTACACCATGTGGCACGTCTCGCTTTATACGGATGCCTTCGGTTTGAAGAATGCTGGTTCAACCTTTGCAAGAGTAGTCCATGATGCCTTTGGACCTCAGATACACCAAAATGTAGAAGCTTACATGGATGACATAGTGGTCAAGAGCAAAGACAGGGCAACCCTGGTTCAAGATTTGGATGAGACATTTGCAAACCTGTGCAAGATCAACCTCAAGCTCAACCCCGAGAAGTGCGTGTTTGGAGTCCCTTCCGCAAGCTTCTCGGGTTCTTTGTATCTCAGCGGGAATTGAAGCCAATCCCGACAAGATCAAGGCCATTGAGCGATCAAGCACCAAAGCGCGTCAAGGATGTCGAAGGCTTGTCGGTTATGTGGCTGCTCTCAGCAGGTTCATCTCTAAGTTCTGCTGAACGCGCCGCCGCTTTTCAAGATTTTGAAAAAGGCAGGTCCAATGAAATGGACTCGGCGGAGGCTGCGCCCGAGACTTGAAGAGATACCTGTCCTCCGCTTAATACTTGTCGCACCTAAGCCACAAGAGAAGTTGCTGCTATATATAGCGGCGACCAATCAAGTGGTTAGTGTTGCGTTAGTAGCGGAGAGGGAGGCGATGATGAGCCGCAACGAGGCAAAGCGATCCAGCGACAAGCAAGGTGCTTCGCCGTCAAGCTCGGTCCCGACAAGGACGGATCAGCGCAGGATTGCGACAAGATACGAAGAAGATGGTGCAGCGCCCGATACTTTGTCGGTTCCCTTCGGGGGCTAGATCAAGGTATTCGTGTGCGAAGCTGCTTTTCGCCTCCTCATGGCCTCGAAAGCTGCGCCATTACTTCCAAGCACATGAGATAACAGTTGTCACTGCTTTCAATGAAGAGGATTTTGCAAAATCCAGAAGCAACAGGCAGGATTGTCGAGTGGGCGCTAGAACTGTCAAGCTTTGGACTCAAGTTCGAAAGCACTTTGACTATCCAGAGCAGGGCATTGGCAGAGTTCATAGCAGAGTGGATGCCAACGCCAGATGAGGAAATTCCAGAGACGAGCATCCCCGTCAAGGAGGCAAATAAAGAGTGGCTGATGTACTTCGATGGTGCCTTCTCGCTGCAAGGCGCCCGGTGCGGCGTCTTTATCGCACCCACCGGGAGCACCTCAAGTACATAGTCCAGATGCACTTTCCCAAGGAACAAGCAACAAATAATACTGCTGAGTATGAAGGCTTGCTTACCGGTCTCAGGATCGCAGTGGACCTTGGGATCAAGAAGCTCATTGTCAGGGGGGACTCGCAACTTGTCGTCCGCCAAGTAAATAAGGATTATCAGACTCCGTTGATGGAAGCGTACGTCGATGAAGTGAGGAAGCTGGAAGAGCACTTTGAAGGCCTGCAAATGGAACACGTTCCAAGAGCACAGAATGATATAGCTGATGGCCTCTCCAAATGTGCCGCACTTAAGTTACCTGTGAAACCAGGGATTTTTGTGCTCAAGCTAACTCAGCCAACCGTAACACCATCAACAGGACAGGGCAAGAAGAGAAAATTGGTTTCCGGCGACTACTTTCCGGCAGAGCTCTCTGAAGCCGCCGCCAAGAAGGTCCCTAAAACCAACGCAAATATCACTGAGGAGCAGTCTGCTCCGACAAACCATGCAGTTTGTATCGTTGAAGCAACGCCCCGACAAGCTTAGCTCCGCAAGCTTGACGGGATCATCGAGCTCCGGCGGACCCACAGGTCCTGCCGAGAAGCTGATGGTCCCGCAGTGATAGATGAGCCTTTAGTCCTTGTTGTCGAGCCACGTGCTCCAACATGGGCACAGCAGATCGCCCATTTCCTTCTGCATGTAAGAACTTCCCAAGAGCAAGAAGAAGCGGAAAAAGTAGCCCGACAGTCAAGTATGTACCAGTTTGTTGACAACATCCTATACAGAAGAAGACTCAACGGAGTGAAATTGAAGTGTATTTGCCGGGAAGATGGACAGAAGCTGTTGGCGGAGATACACGGAGGCATATGTGGTCACCACATTGGCGCAAGAGCACTTGCCGCAAAGCTTTCCGGCAAGGTTTCTTCGCCGAAGCCTTCCAGATGCAACCGCACAAGTAACCAAGTGTGAAGCGTGCGGTTCCATTCAAGATGATACACCAACCAGCTCAAGCTCTCCAGACGATCCCTTTATCCTGGCCCTTTTCGGTCTGGGGGCTCGACATCCTCGGCCCCTTCCCCCGAGCTGTCGGGGGCTTTGAGTACTTGTACGTCGCAATCGACAAGTTCACAAAGTGGCCGGAAGTGGAACCAGTGAGGAAGGTGACCACACAACACCGTCAAGTTCTTCAGGTCAATTGTTTGCCGTTTTGGGATTCCTAACCGGATCATCACCGACAACGGCACACAATTCACGAGCCGCACCTTCATGCAGTACGCTCAAGATCTTGGCGCCAAGATCTGCTTCGCCTCGCTGCTCATCCGAGAAGCAACGGTCAAGCGAGAGAGCAAACACCGAAGTGCTACGAGGACTCAAGACCGAACTTTCGGCAGGCTGCGCAAGTGCGGAAGGAACTGGATCGAGGAGCTGCCGGTGGTTCTTTGGTCGATCAGACGACGCCAAATCGAGCCACCGCCGACACCCTTTCTCTAGTCTACGGAGCAGAAGCAGTTCTCCCCACGGAACTCAGATACGGGTCACCTCGAGTGCTCGCTATGATGAGTTTGAGCAAGAGCAGCTGCGACAAGATGACGCTACTGCTCCTCGAGGAAGATCGCTTTCAGCTGCCATCACGAGCTGCTCGTTATCAGCAAGCTTTGCGCCGATACCATAGCCGCAGTTAATGCCGAAGCTTCGAGGAAGGCGACCTTGTTCTTCGGCGCGTTCAATCCGCCAAGAATTCCAACAAGTTGACGCCGAAGTGGGAAGGCCCTTATCGGGTGAAACGAGTCACTAGGCCCGGCGCTGTCCACCTTGAGACCGAAGATGGCTTTCCGGTGAGCAATTCCTCGAACATAGAGCATCTTCGCAAGTTTTACCCATGAGGCGCGGTTGCCGGAACCCGTTCCGGCAACCACCCTTTTTGTACAAGTCTTGCCGCTATTGCATGTAATCCTTTGTACAAAGCCGGGCGCAGACCCCGTGCATCAGTAAAGTCTATGGTTGCGCACATTTTGTCAATACATGCTTTCATAATCATATATGCATGTGTTTACTAACATCTTGTGCAGCACCCGCACCCGGTAAGCGATAATAAGCCATTAGGCTCCACAACTTTCTTTTTCTTTTCTTTCTTCTCAAACAAGAAGAAGGTTCATCCACCCACAAGTTAACCGGGGGGAGAGGAGGAGATAATGGTGTGGGCCGGCAAGCATCGCTCGAGGAACTGTCGCCTTGCCGGAAAATGGACAACAGAAAAGCTAAGTTGCTAAGTTTAAACGACCAGTTTTAAATTTTTAAGTTATCTTCCTCGAACAATAGTACTTTGTATGGAAAACCTGTGCGCGGAGGAACCGAATCATGACTGGTCGCGCCCTTACTTTGTTTCGAGTCCGCTCAACAACTTAAGTGAGCTGCGGCTAGTCCGCGACGAGGTTTCTTGTCGGTAGCGACCCCGCCAGCAGGCTGCTGAAGTTCCGCACTCGGGCGCTTATGCAAGGGTGCTGCACCGCAAGTTTCCAAGCGTAGGGTAAAAACATACAAGGGAAGAAATCGAGCAAAGGAAATAACAGTGCATTCGGTTGCCTAAGATAGTGTATATTACAAAAATAACTTATCGCGGCACTAGCTAAATCATTCTCAGAACTGAAATAATAGCGAAGAGAAGAAAGGTGCACCGACATCCAAGCCCCGGCAAGCCAGAGTTGCCGGGGGCTGCGGCAAACCAGAGTTGCCGGGGGCTGCGGCAAACCAGAGTTGCCGGGGGCTGCGGCAAACCAGAGTTGCCGGGGGCTGCGGTATCAGATAAGCCGTTCGTCCTTTCTCAAACATCCCTCTTTCATTAAAAACATTCTACTCGGATACAGGCCGTGGAGAATGAAAAACATGAAAGAGAGGATTACAAGTTTTAAATGCGATAAGGCCCAAGGCTTACAAATTAAAAAGATAAGATGCCCGTAATCCCTTTTCCTGTCCCTCTCTTCGTGAGGTAGGTCAAGGAGGCGAGAAGGGCAAACGGAACGCCTAGGCGAAGCTACAGTGCCGAAGGCACCAAGAGAACATCCTGGCTCTCCGAGGGCTTGGTGGAGATGGCGGCGCCGAAGCGTGGCTCGAAGACGGGCGACAGGACGCCAAGACGCTGCCGAGGGCACTACGCCTCGATCTCGACTTGACGGCCTTGTCGCCATCCTCTTCCCTTCCGCAGCCTCCCTCGCCGGTCGCCCAAGGAGACGACCCGGGAGTTCAAGGAGCCAGCGACGCGATGATGGGGTCGCCGTAACGCGCAAGCGGCGCTCGACAACTAGTTGGGCCCGCTACCTCGCCGTCGCTGTCGCTCTCCTCCTCGCCACTCGCCGAGGAGGAATCTTCGCTGTCGAGGAGCTATCCACGCAGCACCTCGCCGAAAGTGCCGAGATCCCGAAGACCTTGACGGAGAGGATATCACCTCCATTAACTTAAAATGGAGGGTAAACCCCGCCAAGAAGTTGTGGATGCGGCGAACGCCTTCCACCCGCGATCAAGATACATCACATTAGGGGCTGGGAATACAACGCGACTCGCGTGCGCTGATCCCACATCCCTCATGTGCAGCCTCAACGTCTCGGTGGATCCGACTCCATCGCCGCCGCGAACGGAGCTGAAGCCGGAGGCGACGACGAGGCGCCCGCGCAGCTTGACGAAGAACTCGCAAGGGTCGTCCCTGTATGGACCGCCGGGGAGGGGAACCGCCAGCGGGGCGGAGACGGCGCGCCGCCCGCCCGCCTCTTCCCGAGCGCCGACCTCGCCCACGACTCGCCTCAAGGGGAACCGCCAAGCGAAGGCGAGAGACGGCGCCTCCGACCGCCTCTTCCCGAGCTCTTGACTCGCCCACGACCTCACCCTCCCTCTTCCCTTGTGGCTGGCTCGCCACCCCGGCGTGGGATTGGGAGGGGTGCGCTGTCTAGCTGCGACCCTCGCCGCCACCGATGAAGAACCAAGGATCACTTTCTCCATGGCGAATGGGGGAAAGGAGAGCTGAAGCTGAAGAAAGGAAGAGATGGGAGAGTGCGGGCTTCAAGGCCCCTTCCGCCCTTCTTAAAGAAGCAAGGTGGGGGCTCGGCCGCCCCGCTCAGCGAATCAAGGCACAGGAAGAGCAGGGAATCGGGACAGACCTGCTGCCTCTGCTCGGAACGGCCCAGTTTTCCACTTCCACCGTCCGTGACCCCAAGGGCATGGGAGCCACGTGGCGGAGATGCAGAACTGAGGCGACCGATGAGGCGACCTCGCACGCCGCCCACTTCCCCCACGACACCGCAATTGACGCGTGCCGCTCTGAGGGAACGCGCGGATACGGAGGGACTTGGTTTGGACCCAGTGCCGCGTGCGTGCGTGCCTGTTTTGGGCCCGCCCAACAGCGCCGGCACCGTATATGCCCAGACCGGGGCTCTGCCGGTGTACTAAAGTAGGGGTACCTTAGTACCCCGAACCCGTGCACGGGCAGTCGCAGCGTCCCCGTGGCGAGCCTTGCCGGGCGTCTGCCAAAGACCCTCTGTGGCCCTTCGGAGCCGTTCAAGAACAAAGTAGTCAAGACCCCAGCAAGAGGAGCTTGCCGGGAAGGCCACTCAGGGCGCAAAGGAAAGCAAGGCCCCGGCAAGAGGAGCTTGCCGGGAAGGCTTGGCGGGCGCCGAGCCCCCAAGCGCGACAAGGTTCCTGCCGCGGCAAGGCGCTTGCCGGGGCGGGCGACCTCTCTTCGTCTCCGCTCCAGCTCACCCGCCAACGTGTCACCACGGGGCTCTCCCAAGTACGCGTGTCGACGGGCTGTGCAGCCAGCGAGGAGTAGCGACAGACGGCGCTGACAAGCTACCATCGTGGCGAATGGAGGCGCACTTAACGGTCCCTGTTACACTGTTCGGGGGACTGAGACGGGCATTGATGACCCTTGTCCCTTGCCGTCAGAGTTAGGTATAGATTACCGTACACTGCATAAAGCGTGTACCAACCCATGTTTTTACCATTGTAACCTTGTCTACTTGCCACATGTGGTAACCCCTTGTGCCTATAAAAGGAGGCCCAAGGGCAACGTAGAAAGGGTTCGGCTGGTTTCGGTCCAGCTCCAGCTTAGTTCATCACATTCATACAAAACCACACTCAAGCTAGGTCTTGTAGCTCCCATTGCTCCCTAGCAAGAACACAAGATAATCCACAAAGCAGCAGTAGGGGTATTATCTCTCCGGAGAGCTCCGAAGCTGGGTAAATCCGCTCGTGTGCATCGCCTCGATCCGCTCTTTGTGCAATCTCCGCCCTAGAGAGAAGATGATATGAGAATTCAAATTCAATTCAAACACAAAACCCTAGAGAGAAGATGATATGACTTCTTCCATTTAAATAAATGAAAAGGGTTTTGAAAAGATTTGAATTCCATTTGGAAATATTTCAAATTCAGAAACTTTATGCAACTCAATGATTTTCATGAGAGAAGATAAAATGACTTCTTCAAATTATATGAAATATGAGTTGGAAGTTTAAAAGAATCAAATTGTAAGGCCGGTTGAAATTATTTTGAAACCCACTTTCAAATTGGAGTTATTTGGTTTTATTGAAATTATTTTTCTCCAAAACTAAAATATAAGAAAATAGGGTAAAATGATTCCCTACAGTAGAAAAGTGGAGAAAATGATTTTAAATCATTTTGATATTTTAAAATAATTTTGTTTGCATTTTAAATGCAACAGTGGCACCTTTTGAATTTTGGGATTTGCTGTGAATTTTATTTGAACTAGAAAAATTGTTCATACTGTAACAAATGTTTTTCTGAAAATTTTGATATATAATATGCATATGTATTTATTTTATTTATTGCCCTCTATTTCAATTTTCCTTCTCTATTTTATAAAAAAACAAAAAAACTGGCCAAAGCCCAGCCGCACTAGGCCCAGCCCCCTCCAAGACCCAACAGGTCGTCTTCCTCCTACGATCGTTCTGCACCTACAGGAGAAGAACGCACGCACGCACCCCACCCCGCGCCCCACACCCTTCCCTCCTTCCCCTTCCCCAAGAATCCTCTGAATGGATCCACCTCCTTCCCTACACCTCCTTCTCCAAGTAAAGGCTATTAATGCCCCGGATTTCCTCGCCGGAGATCCGAACTTACCGCTTTTTTGCTCGCCATGGCTGCACGATCTGGACACCCCTCGCCTATAAATACCTCCCTCGTGTTGCCCTCCTTCCCTCTCCCAAAGCCCTCTCCCATGGGAGCTTATCCTCCCTATCCAGCACAATTACTCATCGGAGTTCATGAACTCCGCGGCTTCTCCACCGCTGTTCGAGGTTCGTTGGTACTTCCTCGACCTCTCCTGAGGTTTATATGATCTCCTCTCCACCGTCCCCGTGATCTCCTTTCCTCTAGGAGCAACCGCAACATCGGATCCGATCTTCTTCCCCAACTCCGACGACTACTCCGTGAGATCCACGAAATCCTGTAATTCATTTTTTCAGAAAATAGCAATCTTAGAAAATTCATATCTTTTAGAGTTTTTAGTATTTTGAGTGATTCCAATTGCTATGTGTCACAAATTTGCTGAAGTTTCTGTTAGTGTCTCTGGATTTCAAATTTGAGTAGATTAAATTTGAATTTGATAAATTTTGTTCAAATTAGTATTTTGGCCATAACTTGAGTTTAAAAATAGGTTTTAATTAATTCTTTTTGCTCCTGGTCACTTGTGATATTTTTTTCGCTGGAGGATTTAGTTTGGTAATTTTGGAGTATTTTAAATTAGATTTTAGTAAAAACAGTACTGTTTTGCTTATATAGTTGTTTTAGTTATGTAATTATTGTTTTTAATTATTTTAGTTCATTCCTTTTGTAGATTTTCACTTGTTGTTATATGTTTATGTTTAGATACAGTAGATAAATTCTTGTAGTTATTTATTAGTGTTTAGCTACTGTTTTGTAATTGCTTGTTAGTTCATAGTGATAGTGGATAAAAATAGTTTTATTAGTTTTAAAAGTAATTCTTTTTCCACTTCAAGTTATATTGTTTTTGTTTCTGTTATTTGTGAACACATTAGTTGTTATATTTATTTAGTATAGTTTATTAATGTTTTAATAAATGATTTGCTGTTATAGTTGTCTTAGTGTTTTGCTAGGTTCTATATTTGTTCTAGTATTAACTAGATGGTTATAGTAGTTTTATATTAGTTCTTTTTGTTAGTTATTAAATTAGTAATTTATTTTATGTTATTTTATTAGATTTATATTTTCTTTGCTGTAGAAAAAAAATATTAGAGTAATTTAGTGATGTTATGTTAAGATTTGTGTGAGTTGGTCACCACTAGTTTTTCCTTGAATTTTTCTTTCGAAGTTTTTCCTTTGGTTTTCGACTTGGTTTTCTTTGTTGCTTTTATTTTGATTGAGTATTGTTGTGATTGATAGAATTGATTGCTAGGATGATTGCTTATATGATTGTCTGTTTAATATAGATTTTCAACGGAGTGACGAATAGTTCTACCAAGTCATTATTTGAGAGTGTTGTTATCTTCATCAACTTACCAGGCAAGTTCACTTTGACCATGTTTTTCATACCTATGTGTTTTATTGCATCTAGTGTCATCTTTGCAACAAACGCTCCAGTAGTGATATTGAATTCTTGTAGTTGAGTAGTATGCATGAGGTAGGAACCCATCACCCTATTACCAAGCCCGGACGATATTTTATTTTATCGCTACGCTATAGTAGACGGGTTTGGTATGAGTGCTCGGAGTGGTGTGAGAATGGAGGATCTACGCCAATGACGATAACTCCATGATGGAATCTGCAAGGACTGCATCTTCAAGGCCTCAAGACTTCAAGACTCGAGACAAGAATTCAATACACACTCTGGGTGAAGGATGGTTGACGGGCACCGGAGAATCCAAAGGTTGGCCGGGATGCATGGAGACGCGCTATGACATCTTGCGGAAAGCTTCACCCAGACTCAAAGAGACGGAAGAATACTTCATGCCCGGAAGCTTACCTGTGCAACCGCAAGTCGCTATGGGCTCTGGCTTGGTTGACCCTAGTTGTGACTTTGGCTAGGACGGTGCTAGCAGATGTAGAACTACGGTAGGATTGAATGAGCACCGAACAGTGGTCAGGGGAACTCTTCGGAAGACCATGTTTCGGTCATCTTGTTCTCAAACACCCTGAAGTGCGAGAACGTAAAAAGAGGGATCGAATCTTGCGGGTAAAGTGTACAAACCTCTGCAGAGGGTTAAAACCTAATCGATTAGCCGTGTCCCCGGTTACGGACAATTTGAGCATCTGGACTTGGATCTATCTCGCAACTCTCAACACCGGATTGATAACTTAATTGTGGGCAACTTATGATGATTTTGGGCTATGATACATCGGTTGGCGGAACCATGTCATGATAGAAAACTCCATAGTACAGACTTCATTTATTCCTTTGATGTAGGGAAAATTAAACCAGCTTTTACGCAAAAACCCGCATACGAGCCACAAAGCCATATTGCATATAGTATAGTTTTATCATCTGTTCTTTTATTGTGATCTTGCCGGTACATTCAATGTAATGACCTACACGGCTGCAACGTCTCATGTTGCAGATACTTTTCTTCCGACGAGTAAGAGTACGGTACATGGTTACGGTCTACACTCAACCTGCCGATGGTGTTGATGGGACTCCACATCTATTTGATTGTTTCCGCTAAGTATTATGAGGTATATATCATTTTACGTTATTTATACATGTGATTGCACTTTGATATATACATTGATGTACTGTGTGTGCCAAAGATACCGATCCAGGGATGGCACAGATACACGAGAGGCTTGACTGCTCGAGGTCGTCGCTACACGCATTCTCCTAGTGATCCTCTAGAACACTATTTGCTAGACCATGAAAATGATATGTTCATGAATGAAAGAAGGCAAATAGATGAAGTATTCTTTAAACAGGAACCTATTCTGCAACACAATTTGCATGTTCAAATCCTAGGGGATCCTCCTCCACCCAAGGGTGATCCCGTGTTTGAACTTAAACCATTGCGTGATAATCTTAAATATGCTTATCTTGATGAAAAGAAAATATATCCTGTTATTATTAGTGCTAACCTTTCAGAGCATGAAGAAGAAAGATTATTGAAAACTCTGAAGAAGCACCGTGCCGCTATTGGATATACTCTCGATGATCTTAAGGGCATTAGTCCCACTCTATGTCAACATAAAATAAATTGTGAAGCGGATGCCAAACTAGTTTGTGATCCTCAATGATGTTTGAATCCTAAAATGAAAGAAGTGGTAAGCAAGGAAATACTCAAGCTCCTGGAGGCAGGTATAATTTATCCCATTGCTGGTAGTCAGTGGGTAAGTCATGTCCATTGTGTCCCTAAGAAGGGAGGTATTACTGTTGTCCCTAATGATAAAGATGAATTGATCCCGCAAAGAATTATCACAGGTTATAGGATGGTAATTGTTTTCCGCAAATTAAATAAAGCTACTAAGAAAGATCATTACCCCTTGACTTTTATTGATCAAATGCTAGAAAGATTATGCAAACATACACATTATTGCTTTCTAGATGGTTATTTTGGTTTCTCTCAAATACCTCTGTCGGCTAAAGATCAATCAAAGACTACTTTTACATGCCCTTTTGGTACTTTTGCTTATAGACGTATGCCTTTTGGTTTATGTAATGCACCTGCTACCTTTCAAAGATGCATGATGGCTATATTCTCTGACTTTTGTGAAAAGATTTGTGAGGTTTTCATGGACGACTTTTCCGTCTATGGTTCCTCTTTTGATAATTGCTTGAGCAATCTTGATTGAGTTTTGCAGAGATGTGAAGAAACTAATCTTGTCTTGAATTGGGAAAAGTGCCACTTTATGGTTAATGAAGGTATTGTCTTGGGGCACAAAGTTTCTGAAAGAGGTATTGAAGTTGATAAAGCTAAGGTTGATGCTATTGAAAAGATGCCATGTCCAAAGGACATCAAAGGTACAAGAAGTTTCCTTGGTCACACCGGATTTTATAGAAGGTTCATTAAGGACTTCTCAAAAATTTCTCAGCCTCTGACTAATTTATTACAAAAAGATGTACCATTTGTCTTTGATGATGATTGTGTAGAAGCATTTGAAATACTTAAAAAAGAATTAGTCTCTGCACCTATTGTTCAGCCACCTGATTGGAATTTACCCTTTGAAATTATGTGTGATGCTAGTGATTATGTTGTAGGTGTTGTTCTAGGGCAAAGAGTTGATAAGAAACTAAATGATATCCATTATGCTAGTAAGACTCTAGACAATTGCTCAAAGAAATTATGCTACTACCGAAAAGGAACTTTTAGCAGTTGTATTTGCTTGTGATAAATTCAGACCCTATATTGTTGATTCTAAAGTAACTATTCACACTGATCATGCTGCTATTAAATATCTTATGGAAAATAAAGATGCAAAACCTAGACTTATTAGATGGGTTCTCCTGCTGCAAGAATTTGATTTGCATATTCTTGATAGAAAAGGAGCTGAGAACCCCGTTGCAGATAATTTATCTAGGTTAGAGAATGTTCTTGATGACCCACTACCTATTGATGATAGCTTTCCTGATGAACAATTAAATGTCATAAGCACTTCTCGCAGCACTCCATGGTATGCTGATTATGCTAATTATATTGTTGCTAAATTTATACCTCCTAGCTTCACATACCAACAAAAGAAAAAGTTTTTCTATGATTTGCGACATTACTTTTGGGATGACCCACATCTTTATAAAGAAGGAGTAGATGGTGTTATTAGACGTTGTGTGCCTGAGCATGAACAGGAACAGATCCTATGCAAGTGTCACTCCAAAGCCTATGGAGGACACCACGCTGGAGATAGGACTGCACATAAGGTATTGCAATCTGGTTTCTATTGGCCTACTCTCTTCAAGGATGCCCGTAAGTTTGTTTTGTCTTGCGATGAATGTCAAAGAATTGGTAATATTAGTAGACGTCAAGAAATGCCTATGAATTATTCACTTGTTATTGAACCATTTGATGTTTGGGGCTTTGATTATATAGGACCTTTTCCTGCCTCTAATGGATATACACATATATTAGTTGCTGTTGATTACATTACTAAGTGGGTAGAAGCTATTCCAACTAGTAGTGCTGATCATAACACTTCAATTAAAATGCTTAAGGAAGTTATTTTTTCGAGGTTTGGAGTCCCTAGATACTAAATGACTGATGGCGGTTCACACTTTATTCATGGTGCTTTCCGTAAAATGCTTGCTAAATATGATGTTAATCATAGAATTGCATCTCCGTATCACCCACAGTCTAGTGGTCAAGTAGAATTGAGCAATAGAGAGCTCAAATTAATTTTGCAAAAGACTGTTAATAGGTCTAGAAAGTATTGGTCCAAGAAACTTGATGATGCATTATGGGCCTATAGAACTGCATATAAGAATCCTATGGGTATGTCTCCGTATAAAATGGTTTATGGAAAAGCATGTCACTTACCTCTCGAACTAGAACATAAGGCATATTGGGCTATTAAAGAACTCAACTATGATTTCAAACTTGCCGGTGAGAAAAGGTTATTTGATATTAGCTCACTTGATGAATGGAGAACCCAAGCTTATGAAAATGCCAAGTTATTTAAAGAAAAAGTTAAAAGATGGCATGAAAAAAGGATACAAAAGCGTGAGTTTAATGTAGGTGATTATGTATTGCTATACAACTCTCGTTTAAGATTTTTTGCAGGAAAACTTCTCTCTAAATGGGAAGGTCCCTACGTTATCGAGGAGGTCTATTGTTCCGGTGCCATAAAAATCAACAACTTCGAAGGCACAAATTCGAAGGTGGTAAACGGTCAAAGGATCAAACATCATATCTCAGGTAATCCCATAAATGTTGAAACCAATATTATTGAAACCGTAACCCCGGAGGAATACAACAGGGACACTTTCCAGACCGTTTCAGACTCCGAAAAGGAATAGGTATGTGGTACGATAAGTAAACCGACTCCAAAATAATTTAAGGCAATATTTCTCTGTTTTGGAATATTTTGAAAAATAGAAAAATAAGTGGAAGTCCGGGAAGGACACGCGGGCCCCATGAGGGTGGTGGGCGCGCCCTACCCCCCTGGGCGTGCCCCCCTACCTCGTGAGCACCTCGTGTGCCCTCCGGACTCCGTTTTCTTGCACGATACGTATTTTGGTCGGTAAGAATTCATTATATATTCTCCCGAAGGTTTTGACTCCCGTATCACGCAATTATCCTCCGTTCTTGTTTTGAGCTGTTTTCTGTCAGGGTTGTCAAGGCCAGGCATCATGTCGTCCCCCTCCTCCGACAATGGTGACAAAGATGCTTGGCTAATGAAGATAGAGCTGAAAAGGGAAGAACCCATGGAGATCAACAAGGATGAAAGGATCAAGAAGGCCACGGAGGACCAAGCTCCGCAGCGAAGACACCTCCAACTTGATCACAACTTTCTCACCCCAACTGAAATCGAAGCTTTCAAGATGATTGAGTTAGCTCGTATTCGAAACAAGTATCTCACAAGTGAAAATATTTTGTTGAAGGAGCATATTGTTGCACTCAAGGCCATTATCCGCATGTTGGAGGACCTCTTACGCTCGATGTGCGACTATCCATCACCTCCACCTTCTTCACCTGCGAAGGAGACATAATCACATGGGTATGGGCACTCCCCTTGGCAACTGCCAAGCTTGGGGGAGGTGCCCCGGTATCGTATCACCATCACAACTCCTATCTTTACCGTTTTTCTTAGTTCGGTCCTATTAGTAGTATCTTGATCTAGTAGAAAAAGTTTATGGCATGATCTAGTTTCGAGTTTTGCTTTATGATCTCTCTATGTAATCGAGTCCGTGAGCTATATATATAATAAAGTTTAGTGTTGAGTCAAGGGCTTGATTATTTTGCCATGATCTTGGGTGAATAAAAGAATAGAAAGAAGAAAAAGAATAAAAAGAAACAAAGAGTTCATATTGATCTTATTGAGAGTAATGACTTCACATAGAAAGAGTATGATGATTAAAAGTTGTTGGGAGTTGGCAAATATAGCTTTGGTCATCGTTGCAATTAATAGGAAGTAATAAGGAAAGAGAGGTTTCACATATAGATATATTATCATTGACATCTTTTATGATTGGGAGCACTCATTAAAATATAACATGCTAAAGAGTTGATGTTTGACAAGAAAGACAACATGATGAGTTAAGTTTTCCTATATTTGAGATAAAGTATGTTGTGATGGATCCTCTAACATGTTGAGCTTGCCTTTCCCCCTCATGCTAGCCAAATTCTCAGCACCAAGTAGAGATACTACTTGTGCTTCCAAATACCCTTAAACCAGTTTTGCCATGAGAGTCCACCATATCTACCTATGGATTGAGTAAGATCCTTCAAGTAAGTTGGCATCGATGCAAGCAATAAAAATTGCCCTCTAAATATGCATGACTTATTAGTGCAGAGCAATAAGCTTTGTACGAACTTGTTGTGGAAGTAATAAAATCGACGGACTGCACAATAAAGGTCCACATACAAGGGGCAATATAAAGTGGCGTTCTTTTGCATTAAGATTTTGTGCATCAACCCTAAATGCGCATGACAACCTATGCTTCCCTCTGTGAAGGGCCTATCTTTTATTATTATCCTCTACCTTATGCAAGAGTCACGGTGATCTTCACCCTTCCTTTTTCATTTTATCCTTTGGCAAGCCCAGCATGTTGGAAAGAACATGATATACATATCTAATTGGATGTAGGGGAGCATGAATTATTATTGTTGACATTACCCTTGAGGTAAAAGGTTGTGGGGCAAAACTATAAGCCCCTATCTTTCTCTGTGTCCGATTAAAACTCCGTAACCACAAGTATTGCGTGAGTGTTAGCAATTATGAAGGACTAAATGATAGTTGAGTATGTGGACTTGCTTTTAAGCTCTGACATAGACTCTTTCCGACATTATGATAAATTGCAATTGCTTCAATGACTGAGGTTATAATTTGTTGGTGCTCAATAAGGTTTCTGATTCATGCCTTTCCATTGTGAAAAGATCATCACTTGAACATAAGTAATCATATGACAAAATCTATATATGTTGCTGTTATGAGAATAATCATGATGCCTTCATGTCCGTATTTTATTTTTATCGACACCTCTACCTCTAAACATGAGGACATATTTATAGTTATCGGCTTTTCGCTTGAGGACAAGCGAGGTCTAAGCTTGGGGGAGTTGATACGTCCATTTTGCATCATGCTTATTTATCGATATTTATGGCAATGGGCTGTTATTACACGTTATGTCACAATACTTATGCCTATTCTCTCTTATTTTACAAGGTTTACATGAAGAGGGAGAATGGCGGCAGCTGGAATTCTGGGCTGGAAAAGGAGCAAATATTAGAGACCTATTCTGCACAACTCCAAAAGTCCTGAAACTCCACGAAATATCTTAAAATAAATAAATAAAAATCATCGCCAAAGATGAAGGCCAGGGGGCCCACACCCTGCTCACGAGGGTGGGGGCGCGCCTCGAGCTCCAATGCCCAAGCTTGCACCTTTTCTCCTCAAACCGCTCCAATCATGTCTGGAGCGGGAGGCAAGTGGATGAAGTCCTCCGTCACGGAGGAGGACATCAAGAAGCTGTGGGGAGCCGGATACTTGGCCGCGAAATCGCGCACCCACCTGCCCGACGAGGGATGATCGTCCCTACCCGGAACCTTACGAGAGGTAGTCTTCTCACCCACTTCGTCTGTGGATCGATTTCTTCTCCACCCATTCGTCCGCTGCCTCATGTTCTACTACGGGCTGGACTTCCATGACCTGGCCCCAACTTCATCCTCAACATCTCGGCGTTTATCGTCAGTAGCGAGGCCTTCCTCCGCATCCAGCCCCCTTCGCCTGTGGCTGGAGACCTTCAATGTCAAGCCGAAGGTTGTAGGCGGCCAGCAAGCGGAATGCGGCGGTGCCATGGTGGGCAAAATATTCAATGTCACATGGCTTGAGGGCTACTATGTGGAGACCATAAAAGGGATGGCAATCGGGGTGGTTCTACATCACCGAGCTGCGCGACACAAACTGAGTGGCGGCCCCCGAGTTCCGATCCGGAATCCCCACGCGGCTCACCTCCTGGAAAGAGAAGGGCCTATCCTAGGGTAACCCGGTAGAGCTGACCGGACTCCAGACCTGCATCAGGAACATGATGAACAGGAAAATCAAGCTTGTCAACATGGTCCAGGTCATGCTCTTCCGCCGGATCCTCCCATGTCAACAACGAGTATTCAATTTGTGGGAGTTCGACCCAGCCGAGCACCAGATGCTGCAGGAGCTTTTCGACACGAAGCACAAGGACGTCTGGAAGGTGCTGTTTAAAGGTGCCGAGGTACCTCCTCCCCTTACCGAGGACCGCGGACTCACCGCAAAGCGCCGCGCCAATCCGGTAGGTTTTTACACATCATAAGATGTTTAGTTTCCTCAGTTTAATCATTGATACGTCCATTTTGCATCATGCTTTTATATCGATATTTATTGCATTATGGGCTGTTATTACATGTTATGTCACAATACTTATGCCTATTCTCTCTTATTTTACAAGGTTTACATGAAGAGGGAGAATGCCGGCAGCTGGAATTCTGGGCTGGAAAAGGAGCAAATATTAGAGACCTATTCTGCACAACTCCAAAAGTCCTGAAACTCCACGGAATATCTTAAAATAAATAAAGAAAAATCATCGCCAAAGATGAAGGCCAGGGGGCCCACACCCTGCTCACGAGGTGGGGCGCCCCGGCGCGCGCCTCACCTCGTGGGCCCCCTGGTGGCTCTCCGATGCCCATCTTCTCCTATATGAAGTCTTTCGATGAGAAAACAATAAGAAGCAACCTTTCGGGACGAAACTCCGCCGCCACGAGGCGGAACCAATCTAGGGCTCCGGCAGAGCTGTTCTGCCGGGGACACTTCCCTCCGGAAGGGGGAAATCGTCGTCATCATCATCACCAACGCTCCTCTCATCGGGAGAGGGCAATCTCCATCAACATCTTCACCAGCACCATCTCATCTCCAAACCCTAGTTCATCTCTTGTATCCAATTCTTGTCTCCAAGTGCGGGATTGGTGCTAGTAGGTTGCTAGTAGTGTTGATTACTCCTTGTAGTTGATGCTAGTTGGTTTATTTGGTGGAAGATCATATGTTCAGATCCTTTATGCATATTATTACCCCTCTGATTATGAACATGAATATGCTTTGTGAGTAGTTACGTTTGTTCCTGAGGACAAGGGAGAAGTCTTGCTATTAGTAGTCATGTGAATTTGGTATTCGTTCGATATTTTGATGAGATGTATGTTGCCTAGCCTCTAGTGGTGTTATGTGAACGTCGAATACATAACACTTCACCATTATTTGGGCCTAGAGGAAGGCATTGGGAAGTAATAAGTAGATGATGGGTTGCTAGAGTGATAGAAGCTTAAACCCTAGTTTATGCGTTGCTTCGTAAGGGGCTGATTTGGATCCATATGTTTAATGATATGGTTAGGTTTACCTTAATACTTTTGTTGTAGTTGCAGATGCTTGCAATAGAGGTTAATCATAAGTGGGATGCTTGTTCAAGTAAGAACAGCACCCAAGCACCGGTCCACCCACATATCAAATTATCAAAGTACCGAACGTGAATCATATGAACATGATGAAAACTAGCTTGATGATATTCCTATGTGTCCTCGGGAGCGCTTTTCCTATTATAAGAGTTTGTCCAGGCTTGTCCTTTGCTACAAAAAGGATTGGGCCACCTTGCTGCACTTTATTTACTCTTGTTACTTGTTGCTCGTTACAATTTATCTTATCACAACACTATCTGTTACCACTTATTTCAGTACTTGCAGAGAAAACCTTGCTGAAAACCGCTTATCATTTCCTTCTGCTCCTCGTTGGGTTCGACACTCTTACTTATTGAAAGGACTACGATAGATCCCCTATACTTGTGGGTCATCAATCATATGCAAGATCTAAGCCCTCATGCCTTTGACAGGACTGGGTGGAGACGGCCGAGCGGATTGACTGCCCAGGCCCCCTGCCCGAAGATCCAGCAGATGCTCTCCTGATGGAGATGCTGACTCCGGGACCTTACGAGGTGCCAGCGAAGACGGCCAAGAAGAAGGCCACGGGGACTCGACAGGGTCTCCGGCGCAAGGTTGTGTTGGACTCATCATCCGAACACTCCGAGGCGCACTCCTCCCACGACGACGAGGAGGAAGGGGAAAGTTCTCCCCCAGTCGGGGGAGACAAGAAAAGGAAGGCCGCCCCAACCGGGGAGGCCGAAGGGTCCAAGAAAGGAAGGACCCTCCTTCCGGACTGCTCCACGACCGCCACCCACAGCGATGACGAGTGGTTGCCCAGGGAGAAGCCCCTGGCGAAGTCGTAAGTATCCGGATACCATAATAATTCTTGATATATTTTATCGCACTGCTTCTCATCACGCCGAACATGATTATGCAGTCCGTCCCGAGCCCATATCGACGTATCTTTGTCGGATGGTTTTTTGGACCCGTCGGATATGAATAGTGATTCACTTCCGACCACCTCCACCTATCGCCCTACGGACAACGCTGAGGTGTTGTCTCAAAGGGCACCGAGCCGGGGGGAGGTAGTCCTGGAGGCGCCTCAAGGCGACACTGTGGACCCTGGGCGCAAAGGGAGCAAGACTCCCATGGTCTCCGAGTTCGGCTTCCAGCCGAACACCGCGCCGGAACCTTCAGTGGTACCGGACTCTGTCAGGCGACCCCCTGCGAAGAGGGGCAAGCCGCCCGTGCCGGTGACCTCTGTCCATCCAGAGGCACCGGACAACTTGCTGGAAGCGCTCCAAGGCGCTTCCATCGACGAAGAGCACCGCACTATCATGAGTGCGGTGATGGAGAAGGTTTAGTCCGCCAAAAGCGGACTAACTGAAACTTGCGCCAGCCTCCTAACAGGCTTTGATGTAAGAAATTAAATTATAGGGAAATATCACCGCAGAGAGCGGTAGCCCCGATGCTCGCTTACGCTCACAAAGAAAAGCCGAATAGAGGATCGAATAATAATCGCAGGAGTCTAATTATAGTATGTCTATGTGAATCTGCAGGCTTCCCTGCTGGCCTCTGTCGCACGTACTGCGGAGGTCGCCGCACTACAGCAGGACCTTGAGCGATCCAAGGAAGAGCTCGGCCTTGCCAAGAGGCAGCTCGAGGAGAACAAAGGTAAGCAATACCTTGTCAATATGAAAAAAGAAAGATTTGGTTGCAGAATAATAGGATCATCATGAATTTTGCCAGCGGCCACGACCAAAGTGGCGACCCTCAAGAAGGCGTTGTCCGAGGCCGAAAACAAAGCGGCCAAGGAGTGCACTGAGCGAGAAAGACACGAAGCCCGGGTAGGTGAGGTGCAGCAAGAGCTCCAGGTGCTCGTCAAGAAGCATGAGTCCCTGGAGCTTGACTCGAGGACGCGAGAGTCCGAGCTTGCCTGTGCCCTCGAAAGCGCAAAAATGCCAAGGCCAAGCCTGTAAGGCCCTCCAGGAAGTTGAGGTGGTGAAAAAGATAGCGGCGCGTAAGGCATTCATTATGCAAAGTAGGCATGCGAAAGAAAATTTCCTTTTACTTACCCGAGTTCGGAGCTCTCCAGGAGCATTCGCAGATCTGCCCTGTAGTGTGTCTGACACCGCGGAGTTCTACCGGGCCGAGGAGGGAAGCTCGACGGAGAAGTTGTTCTGGTCTCTATATACTGGGACCGAACACCCGATGCCCGTGAGCGACCAGCTGAAGCAACTGGTCGATCTCCACGAGGCGGCCGAACAGGCCATGAGGAGCCTTATAGTCCATATGTGGCCTGGCGATTCCCTTCCCAACAGCTACTTCGGCCTGGTGAGGCGGCTTGTAGATGCCTGCCCACGGCTGGAAGTCATCAAGCGGTCCGTCTGCATCGAAGGTGCATGCAGGGCTCTTGCCCGTGCAAAGGTGCACTCGGCGAAGATGGACGCCGAAAAGCTGGTGAAGGAGGGGCCGCCGCAGGGCAAGGAGCATCGCCACCCCGAAATGTATTATGAAAGTGTCCTGAAGGGTGCCCGTCTCATGGCGGACGAATGTACCAAAGATGTAATCTTTGAATGAACTTTCTCATGTGATCCTTGTATTTATGAAAACTAGTTCATGTTCGTTATACAACACTTTTTGTATTTAAAATATTACCTTCTGTGCGGCCATTTATAAATTCTGAGAGTTGCTAGTCGTCGGCTTCTACCCCCATGCAACTAGTGCTGGGGTGTTCGGGATAAATCTGAGCACTCTTTTTCCCATTCTTGGGTCCTTCGAGGGAGGTGTTCAGTGCAACGAACCAGGTAATCGGACTATAATGCTTTATCGCTCTCACTTAGCCATAGAAGTCTACAATTTTAAATTTTGGCGAAGCCCCTAGTCTTCGGAAAGCCGAATTTGGGGCGCTATACACGCCTAAGCTGGACAAGGCCGGCTCCTCGCCCGAAGCAGAAAAAGTCTTTAGGGACTTGAGACCTCTCGAACAGCGACCAGCTCTCGCCTCATCATGACAGTAAGTTTTAGCTTTCTCTACTAAGGTGCTCGGCCGGAAGAATCGGGGCACAATCGCAGTAATTCTCCCAGTGCTACCTTAGCCGATATAGCGGAACGTAAGGTACCAAAACATGGGAGCCGGGCAAACCCAACTATTGACCCAAGACATGATTCGGAGCTGATGCATATAATGCTATAAGTTCGGGGTGCCGCATTGTCGAAAGTGTTCGGACTTCTCACGTCGAATTATGGGGTATACGGAAGCCCCTGGCGTATTGGCCGTACCACAGTGTATGGGTGCTGATTGTCATAGATAAGCATATATATTGGAGAATATAGGATGCAATAATAGACTAGTACTATGCATTGTTTATTGAAGAAATGCGTTTAAGCATACTGATACAAGTGGTGCGGTAAGCAAACAATAGGACTATTTGACATGTCCCATCCAAGGGCAAGATGCGGACTGGTATCTTAAAACAGTATTTAGCTCATATCGAGAGACCACCTGGGGATTCCGTTGTACGACGTAGCTTCCTGCCTCCTTGGGTGTTGTATCATGTGTCCGGCTACCATACTGCCGGATAAGGCTTCCAGAGAGTAGAGTCCTGAAAGAGAGAGAGTGATGAAGGTAGTAAGCCCCTAGTGTGGTTAAACCGCATTGTGGGACGCGCCGTGATCGTGCCCCCGCCTATACCCATGGTATTTTCAATGCGTAATTATGCACGCGTGGGACGGACTTTGCCGCTGTACTAAGACCGGGCGGGGCGAATTACTAGGCGAAGCTCCGAAGCGTGCAAAGCGATCTGTTGCAGTGTTATTCGGACGCCGCTTGACGGTGTCCGGGGCTTGATCGCCGAACGGTGGATTGCCTCAAAAGGCTGCTTTGTGCTTCGTGTTTCCATTGACCGTGATGACCCCTAGGTCCCGCATCTTGAGCTTGAGGTATGCGTGTGCGGTACTGCATTGAATCTTGCAATGCGGTGCGCCCGAGCGAAAGGCGTGATAGCCGCTGCGAACGGGACGATGTCAAGATTAACTCATCGCCGGAAGTTGTCCGGAGATCCAAGACCACTTCTGTGTGATTGAGCCCGTACAATGGGCCTCTACACCTGGAATAACGCCTTTAAAGGTTGTTTTGGTGGGTTTGATCCTCGAGGGGTCTATACCCATTTTGCGCACTATATCCTGGTAAAGCAGGTTCAGGCTGCTGCCGCCATCCATAAGGACTCGAGTGAGGTGATATCCGTCGATGATTGGGTCTAGGACCACGCGGCAGATCCGCCATGACGGATACTGTGGTGGTCCCTACGATCAAATGTGATCGGACAAGAGGACCATGGGTTGAACTTTGGGATGATGGGCTCCATCACAGATATCGCCTCTTAGTGCACGCCTGCCCTTTTGGGAATGTGGGTTGCGTATATCATCTTTAATGTCCTCACTTGTGGGGGGGAACCTCTTCTGTCCTCCTGTGTTCGGCGGCCGTGGCTCCTCCTCGCCATTGTTGTGCATCCCCTTGTCCTTGACTTTGGCATTTAACTTGCCGGCCTGCTTGAACACCCAGCATTCTCAGATGGTGTGATTGGCTGGCTTATCGGGGGTGCCGTGTATTTGACATGAGCGATCGAGTATGCGGTCCAAACTGGACGGGCCCAGAGTACTTCTTTTGAATGGCTTTTTCCGCTGACCGGATTTAGAGCCTCTGAATCCGGCATTGACTGCCATGTCTTTGGTGTTATCACCGTTGCTGCGGCGCTTGTGTTTGCTACGATGTGACATGCCATTGTTGTCCTTGGTATCCGAAGTGCCAAGGTTCCTTGATATGTTATTGCTACAAGCCAGCCAGCTATCCTGTCCCGCGCAAAATCGGGTCATGAGTGTCGTGAGGGCTGCCATTGATTTCGGCTTTTCCTGGCCGAGGTGCCGGGCGAGCCACTCGTCACGGATGTTGTGCTTGAATGCCGCTAAGGCTTCTGCATCCAGACAGTCGAGAATTTGGTTTTTCTTTGTTAGGAACCGTGTCCAGAATTGCCTGGCCGATTCCCCTGGCTGCTGAATTATGTGGCTCAAGTCATCGGCGTCTGGTGGTCGCACATAACTGCCCTGGAAATTGTCGAGAAATGCGTCTTCCAGATCCTCCCAACAACCGACGGAGTCTGCTGGCAGGCTATTCAGCCAATGCCGAGCTGGTCCTTTGAGTTTTAACGGGAGGTACTTGATGGCATGTAGATCATCACCGCGGGCCATGTGGATGTGGAGGAGGAAATCCTCAATCCATACCGCAGGATCTGTTGTACCATCATATGATTCGATATTTACAGGTTTAAAACCTTCTGGGAATTCATGCTCCATTACTTCGTTGGTGAAGCATAGGGGGTGTGCTGCGCCTCTGTGCTGGGCTATGTCGCGACGCAGCTCATATGAGTCCTGCCTGCTGTATTCGGCCCGTCCGGAATTGCTTTTACTGTATCCAGCGAGACGGTCACCATCCCTTGTAGGGGCACGGCCCCGTGATCCATAGATGGATCTAGCGTGTTTTGCCCTGTCTTTCAATACGTCTCGCATGTCTCGTGTGCTTCCCGTTGCCTTGGTATGTTTGTTTGAATGGCGGCGGGGTGCAGGCTGATTTTCAGGCCGTACTGCCTCTCTATCTCGGCCAGGGGGTGGCCGATCAGCCGCATCGAACGCGGGGTGACCTCTGGAAGGGCGTTCGAGTTCGTACTCCTCAGCCACAAGGACTTCAGTCCATCTATCTGCTAGCAGATCCTGATCAGCTCGAAGCTGTTGCTACTTTTTCCTCGGGCTATTTGTTGTGGCAATAAGCCGGTGCTTAAAGCGCTCCTGCTCGACGGGATCCTCAGGCACGACAAATTATTCGTCATCGAGGCTTGCTTCGTCTTCGGAGGGAGGCATATAGTTGTCGTCCTCCGTTTCTCCCTCTGCTGCTCTCTTAGGAGGGCTGGCTTGTTCATCCTCCGGCTCTTGATCGTTCTGGAGGGGATTGCCATCATCTTCGGCACTGTCCGGAGTACTGCTATCTCCTGTGCCGGTATCACCGCTTTTGCTGTGGCGAGACTTAGAGCGGCGCCGCTGACATCAGCGCTGGGGTTGCTTCTTGGAGGGGTCGTCCTCCGTTGTCTTGTCGCCATTGCCTTCTTTGGGTGTATCCACCATGTATATATCATATGATGAGGTGGAGGTCCAGTGCCCTGTGGGCAGTGGTTCCTGTGCGTCTACGACATCGGTGTCCATACCATCGATGTCTTCGGAGTCGAGGTCGAGCATGTCGGTTAAATCGTCGACAGTGGCTACTAAGTGGGTGGTGGGTGGGGACTGAATTTCTTCATCGTCCGCATCCCACTCTAGCCTGACATAGTTCGGCCAAGGTTCTCCAGACAGGGAGAGAGATTTCAATGAGTTCAGTATGTCGTCGAAGGGCGAGTGCTGAAAGATATCTGCGAAGGTGAACTCCATGATCGGCACCCAATCGGATTGGATAGATATGGGCGCGGGTGGTATGGAGTCCGTGGCCGAGGACGAGTCCAGCAGTTCGGCGACACGGCTCTCGTGAAGGGTAAGGTCAGTATTCGGCTCTATCGCCACTGAGGGAGTAGCCTCCGAGGCGGAGTCTATCCTCCCGTCCTCGGATGGCGCGATCTTCTCTGGACTAGAGGCCGGAGTAGTTGCTCGCGTGATCTCCCGAACACGTCCGATAGCAGAGCTATATCGTGCTCGTCGTGATCGTGCGGCACACCTGGCATGGGCCCGAATCCGTCGAAGATCAAGTCTCCGCGGATATCGGCAGTGTAATTCAAGTTTCCAAACCTGACCGATGGCTGTGGGCGACCTCTCGATCTGCTCCAGTTGGCTAAACGAAGTTGGCCCTCGATCTTGAACCGGCCCGAACACGAAGATCTGTCCGGGAGGAAAACCTCACCTGGACCGCATCGTTATCGATGATCAAGGGGCCATCGAACCTTGCAGCGACGCACAGTGGAACTCTCAATGAAAGCACCAATGTCGTGTCAAAACCGCGGATCTCGGTAGGGGGTCCCAAACCGTGAGTCTAAGGCGGATGGTGACAGGAGGCAAGGGACACGATGTTTACCTGTGTTCGGCCCTCTCTATGGAGGTAATACCCTACTTCCCGCTTGATTGATCTTGATGAATATGAGTATTACAAGAGTTGATCTACCACGATCGTAGAGGCTAAACCCTAGAAGCTACCCTATGGTATGATTGTTGTTGTCCTACGGACTAAACCCTCTGGTTTATATAGACACAGGGGGCAAGGGTTACACAGAGTCGGTTACAACAGAAGGATATCTACATATCCGTATCGCCAAGCTTACCTTCCACGCCAAGAGAGTCCCATCCGGACACTAGACGAAGTCTTCAATCTTGTATCTTCATAGTCCAACAGTCCAGCCAAAGGATATAGTCCGGTTGTCCGAATACCCCCTAATCCAGGACTCCCTCAGTGTGCATGCATCTATGTGCATGTCCGAAATGTGATGAAAAAAATCGCAGTGTGTATAACTTCTGGGGGTTCATAATGGAGCGAGTGCAAAAACATCTTTAGTTCACCGACCGAAATTTCCCTTAAGAACGCTAGTTTTCGGCTTCACCCAGTCTGAGGTACACATTCGGATGACCCAGCAGTAACAATCGCAGAGGTGCTCCCTTTATGCCCTAGCCGAACTAACGGGAACGTAGGGCATAAGCACAGGAGCCAGGCAGCCCAGCTTGGCCAGAACTTAAGTCATATCGATGCATATAATGGCAAAGAAAAGGTACATATGGGCGAAAACGCATATGTGATGAGCTTTATGCTCGGAAAATAGAAATAGCAAGCTTCTGTCCAAGAAGCCCCCAGGTATGATAGACGTACATACTTGAAGATGTATGCGTCGGGGGAGCATGGTCTAATCCGCACGAAAGCCTTTAAGGCTAAAGAGAAAAAACAAAAAGAGAGAAAAAATGATGAAAGCAATAAGAGGAAGGAGACGAACAAAGAGTTCGGCGCTAGGCATAGAATCTTCGGAGTCTGGCCGCGTTCCAGGGATTCGGCTCTAGTCGATTGTCTGACGCATCACGCAAGTGGTACGCTCCTCCGGTGAGAACTTCGTCGGTTATGAAGGGACCCTCCCACTTGGACTTGATTTTGTCCCTTTTCTTCTCTGGCAGGCATAGAACGAGTTTGCCGACATTGTAAGTTTTGGCCCGCACTTCTCTGCTTTGATACCTGCAAGCCTGCTGTTGATAAAATGCAGAACGGGCTTTTGCGATGTTGCGCTCCTCCTCCAGGGCGTCTAAGATGTCCTGCCGATCGAGCTCGGCCTCTCTCTCCTCGTACATGCGCACTTGAGGTGAGTCATGAATAATGTCGCAGGAAAGTACTGCCTCTACGCCGTACACCATGAAAAAAGGTGTGTATCCGGTAGTGCGATTGGGAGTGGTCCACAGCCCCCAGAGTACGGAGTCGAGCTCCTCAACCCAATGCTTGTTTGATTCCTTCAAAGACCGCACTAGTCTAGGCTGAATGCCGCTCATAATAAGACCATTGGCTCGTTCGACTTGATCGTTTGTCTGTGGATGATAGACAGAGGCGTAATCGAGCTTGATGCCCAGATTAGCGCACCAGGTTTTCAGTTCGTCGGCTGTGAAATTGGAGTTGTTATCAGTGATGATGATGTGCGGAAAACCATAATGGTGTACAACACCGGATATAAAGTCTATTACTGGCCCTGACTCGGCCGTTTCACTGGTTTGGCCTCTATCCACTTGGTGAATTTATCTACAATGACTAGCAAATATTTTTTCTTATGGCTTCCTCCTTTAAGGGGTCCAACCATATCCAGTCCCCAGACCGCAAAAGGCCAGGTGATGGGGATTATTTGTAAGGCGGTGGGGGCATATGGCTTTGGTTGGCGAAGAGTTGGCATCCTACGCAACGTCGGACAAGGTCCCTGTGCATCCACTCGGGTCGTCGGCCAATAGAACCCTATACGGAAGGCCTTGCTAACAAGGGCCCGAGTTGCGGCGTGGTGCCCGCCGAGACCGGCATGAACCTCAGCCAGGAGCTGCCGCCCCTCCTCCTCGGAGATGCATCTTTGAAGGACTCCGGTAGCGCTTTTCTTATAGAGTTCTCCATCGTGAACCTTGTAGGCCTTCGAACGCCGGACAATGCGGCGGGCCTCATTCTGGTCCTCAGGAAGCTCCTTCCTGTTAAGGTAGGCCAGGAAGGGTTCAGTCCATGGGGCAATGACTGGCATGATGAGATCCGCCGACGGTGTTATTTTAGTGGCTGAACCTCCGACGATGTCGGTGTTTTCGGAATCTAGGGTGATGTTTGGATCCGGACTAGTGTTGCCATTTTCCCCCTGTCACACCACGGATGGCTTAAAAAGCCTTTCCAGAAAGATATTAGGTGGGACGGGGTCGCGCTTAGCACCGATACGAGCAAGAACGTCCGCCGCTTGATTACTTTCTCGAGCCAGATGATGGAACTCGAGCCCCTCGAACCGGGTCGACATTTTTATGACGGCATTACGATAAGCTTCCATCTTTGGATGTTTGGCGTCGAAGTCTCCATTTATTTGAGATATTGCAAGGTTTGAGTCCCCGCGCAATTCTAGGCGTTGTATGCCCATGGAGATAGCCATCCGGAAACCATGCAATAAGGCCTCGATTCGCCGCATTGTTGGAGTCTCTGTATAGTATTTGAGTACGTCAACGACGCCTCTCAGAGGTGACGTTAAACGACGCCGCCTCCTAGCCCTGCCAGCATTTTGGAGCCATCGAAATGCATAACCCAATTGGAATATGTGCCATACTCTTTAGGGAGTTCGGCCTCTGTCCATTCGGCGACGAAGTCAGCCAGTACTTGGGATTTAATAGCTCGACGTGGTTTGTATGTAATATCAACTGGAAGTAGCTCAATGGCCCACTTAGCAATCCGGCCCGTGGCATCGCTGTTGTTTATAATGTCATTGAGTGGTACTTCGGAAGCCACCGTGATCGAACACTCCTGGAAGTAGTGACGGAGCTTTCAGGATGCCATGAAGACCGCGTATGCTATCTTTTGATAATGGGGGTACCGGGATTTGCATGGTGTAAGGACAGTGGATACGTAGTATACTTGCTTCTGAAGCGGGAATTTGTGTCCGTCCTGTTCTTGTTCGACAACGAGCACGGCGCTCACCACCTGATGTGTTGCCGATATGTATGATAACATCGGTTCACCGACGTTTGGCGTGGCTAGGATTGGGTTGCTCGCAAGAAGGGTTTTATTTCCTCCAGTCCGGCTGTTGCCGCGTCCGTCCACTCAAAGTGATCGGTTCGCCGTAGAAGGCGATAGAGTGGCAGTGCCTTTTCTCCCAGTCTGGAGATAAAGCGGCTTAGAGCTGCCACGCAACCCACGAGCTTTTGGACTTGTTTAAGGTCAGTTGGCGTAGCCAATTGTGACAGAGCTCGGATTTTGGCTCGATTTGCTTCAATTCCTCTGTTGGAAATGATGAAGCCCAGCAGTTTTCCTGCGGGGACGCCGAAAACGCACTTTTCCGGATTGATCTTAATGTCATATGCGCGGAGGTTATCAAATGTGAGACGTAAATCGTCTATTAGTGTTTCGACGCGCCTAGTTTTGATGACGACGTCGTCCACATAAGCTTCAACTGTCTTGTCGATCTGTTTCTCCAGGCATGTTTGAATCATGCGTTGGTATGTGGCGCCGGCGTTCTTGAGCCCGAAGGGCATGGTGTTTAAATAGAATGGCCTATATGGGGTAATGAATGCTGTTGCAGCTTGATCGGACTCCTTCATTTTGATTTGATGGTATCCAGTATGCATCAAGAAAACATAGTGAGTCGTGTCCTACGGTAGCATCAATGATTTGATCAATGCAGGGGAGAGGGAAGGGATCCTTAGGGCAAGCCTTATTGAGGTCTTTAAAATCGACGCACAACCACCAGGATTTGTCCTTCTTTGGTACCATCACCAGGTTTGCCAGCCAGTCCGGATGTTTTATTTCTTTGATGAATCCGGCCTCAATTAGCTTGGCCAGCTCCTCCCCCATAGCTTGGCGTTTGGGCTCAGAAAAGCGCCGGAGTGCTTGTTTTATTGGTTTGTATCCCTTTAAGATATTAAGGCTATGTTCAGCCAGCTCACGTGGGATTCCAGGCATGTCAGAAGGGTGCTAGGCGAATATATCCCAGTTTTCGCGAAGGAAATCCCTTAGTGCGGCGTCGATTCTTGGGTCTAGTTGTGCTCCAATAGATGTTGTCTTCTTGGGGTCCGTTGGGTGGACCTGGAATTTGACTATTTCTTCTGCCGGTTTGAAGGAGGTGGATTTGAGTCATTTGTCTAAGATCACATCGTCCCCATCCACCGTGGAGCGCAGTGCAGTTAATTCATCGGCCGCAAGGGCTTCTGATAATGCCTCCATGGCCAGTGATGCAGTTTTGTTTTCGGCGCGGAGTGCTATGTCCTGATCACTGACAAGAGTGATTATGCCGTTTGGTCCGGGCATTTTGAGCTTCATATGCTTGTAATGAGGTATAGCTTGGAAGCGTGTAAAAGCATCCCGCCCCAACAGGGCGTGGTATCTGCTGCTGAAAGGATCCACTTGGAAGGTGATTTCTTCAGACAGATAATTCTCCAACGTGCCGAATACCACATCAAGTGTGATTTTTCCCGCACAACGCACCTTGATAATCCCCAAGTGCAGCGAATCATCGTAGCAATTTCCAAAGGTGGAAGTGATAAGTATGGAATGTCGAACCCACAAGGAGCTAAAGGTAAGATCAATATTCTCTCAAGCCCTATCTGCCACTGATACGGCTCTACGTACACCAAACGTTTGCTTCCAACTAGCAACGAGAAATAAAACTACGTTGTGGGTATGAAGAGGATAACTTTGTGTGGTAACGGAGAGCTAAAACATAAAATTAGGTGTTGTTATCATAAAGTTAGAATATATTACTAAATATTATAAATAGCGAGTGTGGAATAATGATGGATCGGTGTGGGGAATTGTCCTAGGCAATTGTTAACAAGACCGGTAGTCGTCATTGCAATTTCATATCAGGGAGAGGCATAAGCTAACATACTTTCTCTACTTGGATCATATGCACTTATGATTGGAACTCTAGCAAGCATCCGCAACTACTAAAGATCATTAAGGTAAAACCCAACCATAGCATTAAAGCATCAAGTCCTCTTTATTACCATACGCAACAACCCCTTATCGGGTTTGTGTTTCACCACTCACCAACCCACTATAAGCGAATCATGAACGTATTGCAACACCCTACAGCGGAATCCTCACGCTATGCCGACATGGAGGGCACCATAGGACAACACCAAAATAAAACATACAACTCGTACCAATCTAGATCATCAATCAACCCAAAGACAAAGGATATCTACTCAAAACATCATAGGATGGCGACACATCATTGGATCATAATATGTGGCATAAAGCACCATGTTCAAGTAGGGATTACAGCGGGGTGCGGGAGAGTGGACCGCGTAAAAGCGATGAGGATGGTGATGATGATGGTGATGTTGATGAAGACGATCACCGCGGCGATGATTCAACTCCCGATGGCACTCCGGCGCCACCGAGAGAGAGGAGGAGAGGTTCGCCCCCTTATGCTTCCTCCTCCATGGCCTCCCCCCTAGACGGGGAGAGGTTCTCCTTCTGGTCCTTGGCCTTCATGGCGATGATGGCCCCTCCGAGATCCTCCTCCATGGCCTCCGGTGATGATGGCCCCCTCCGGCAGGGTGCCAGAGAGAGCCTAGATTGATTTCTCGTGGCTACAGAGGCTTGCGGCGGCAGAATTTCCGATCTAGGTTAACTCCCGAAGGTTTCTATATATATAAGAGGTTTTCGCGTCGAGAACAAGTCAGGGGGGTCTCCGGGCTGTCCATGAGGTAGGGGGCGCGCCCAGGGGGGTGGGCGCACCTCCCGCTCTTGTGGGCATCCCGGGACTCTTCTGGCCCAACTCTTTTACTCCATGGCCTTCTTCTGGTCCAAAAATAAGCTCCGTTAAGTTTCAGGTCAATTGGACTCCGTTTGGTTTTCCTTTTCTGCGACATTCTAAAACAAGGAAAAAACAGAAACTGGCACTGGGCTCTAGGTTAATAGGTTAGTCCCAAAAACCATATAAAATAGCATATAAATGCATATAAAACATCCAAGGTTGATAATATAATTGCATGAATACTTCATAAATTATAGATACGTTGGAGACGTATCAGCATCCCCAAGCTTAATTCCTGCTCGTCCTCGAGTAGGTAAATGATAAAATAAATAATTTATGAAGTGTGAATGCTAGCAAGTGCACAAGTTTGATCAATGATAATTTCACTCACTTTTTCTAGCATCAATATATGTCATAACAGTAACTCATCTTATAAAACTTTTCATGATCAAGTAACAAGCTATTCACATGTTAAAGTATAGATCATAAACTTTCTTGAAAACTAACAAACAGTGCTCTTAGTCATCAAACAATTGCAATTCATCTTATTTTCAGGAAGGGTCTATGTTAGAGCTTTGATTCAGCAAACTCCACATACTCAACCATCATGTAATCTTTCACAATTGCTAACACTCACGTGATATTTATGGGTTCAAGGTTTTAATCAGACACAGAGAAAGATAGGGGCTTATAGTTTCGCCTCCCAACCTTTTACCTCAGGGTAATGTCAATAATAATAGTTCATGATAACTTACATCCAATTGGATATATATCAGGATCTTTCCAACACAATGTGCTTGCCAAAGGATAAAATGTAAGAAGGAAAGGTGAAGATCACCATGACTCTTGCATAAGGTAGAAGATGAAAGTAAAAGATAGGCCCTTCGCAGAGTTAAGCAGAGGTTGTCATGCGATTTTAATGTTGGATGCACAAAATCTTAATGCAAAAGAACGTCACTTTATATTGCCTCTTGTGATAGGGACCTTTATTATGCAGTCTGTCGCTTTTATTACTTCCCTATCACAAGTTTGTATAAAGCTTATTTTCTTCACACTAATATATCATACATATTTAGAGAGCAATTTTTATTGCATGCACCGATGACAACTTACTTGAAGGATCTTACTCAATCCATAGGTAGGTATGGTGGACTCTCATGGCAAAACTAGTTTAAGGGATATTTGGAAGCACAAGTAGTATCTCTACTTGGTGCAAAGAATTTGGCTAGCATGAGGGGGAAAGGCAAGCTCAGCATGTTGGATGATCCAAGACAATATACTTTATTTCGGATATAAGAAAACATAACCCATTACGTTGTCTTCCTTGTCCAACGTCAACAACATGTCATATTTTAATGAGTGCTCACAATTACAAAAGATGTCCAAGATAGTATATTTATTATGTGAAATCTCTCTTCCTTCAATATTCTTTCATGAATTGTTTAAGTGACCAATTCTACATTTACTAACTTTCAATGAGTTTACTACCTATATTTATTATGTGTGAAGTCATTACTCCCCGTGTTATAAGCATATGAACATATATAAATTCAGATTTATGACATTTGATTCATTCAACCTTTTACTCATAGGATATACGTGAAGCATGTGAGTTATTGACAAACTACTCCAAAAAGATACAAGTGAAGAACACTGAGTAGTCAAATAATTAACTAGCCATGGGAGGATTCTTTTTCATTCAATAATTCAGATCCAATGATTTTATTCAAACAGCAAGTAAAAAATGAAAATACGGTCCAAGCAAAACACATATCATGTGACGAATAAAAATATAGCTCCGAGTAAGGTATACCGATAGTTTTGAAGACGAAAGAGGGGATGCCTTCCGGGGCATCCCCAAGATTAGGCACTTGAGTCTTCCTTTAATATTACCTTGGGGTGCCTTGGGCATCCCCAAGATTAGGGTCTTTCCTCTCCTTATTCTCCTCATATCGATATCTCACCCAAAGCTTGAAAACTTCAATCACACAAAACTTAACGGAACTTCGTGAGATAGGTTAGTATGATAAAGAGTCAACCATTCACTTTGGTACTGTCTAAGACAAGGTTCATAATATTTCCCACACAATGTATACTGTACCATATCATTTCTACAATTTATATTGAGAAATATAAGCCATAGAAACTAGAAAACAGGCAAACTATGCAACGAAAACAGAATCTGTCATAAACAGAACATTCCGTAATGATCTGAATAGAAACCATACTTATACTACTCCAAAAATTATGAAATAAATTGGTGGACGTGAGGAGTTTGTCTATTAATCTTCTTCAAAAAGAATCAACTCAAAAGCACTCTTCTGTAAAAGATGGCAACTAATCTCGTGAGCGCAAAGTTTCTGTTTTTTACAGCAAGATCACATTAACTTTCACCCAGGTCTTCCCAAAGGTCCTACTTGGAACTTTATTGAAACAAAAGCTATAAAACATGATTACTAGAGTATCTTAATCATGTAAACACACAAAAACATTAAGGGTAAATATTGGGTTGTCTCCCAACAAGCGCTTTTCTTTAATGCCTTTTAGCTAGGCATGATGATTTCAATGATGCTCACATAAAAGATAAGAATTGAAACATAAAGAGAGAATCATGAAGAATATGACTAGCACATTTAAATATAACCCACTTCCTATGCCTAGGGATTTTTTTAGCACATAATTTATAAGAACAAGAATCAACTAGCATAGCAGGCGAAACAAGTATAACTTTAAGCACAAAGAGAGGAAACTTGATATTATTGCAACTCCTACAAGCATATATTCCTCCCTCATAATAATTTTCAGTAGCATCATGAATGAATTCAACAATATAACCATCACAAAAAGCATTCTTTTCATGATCTACAAGCATAGAAATTTTTCTACTTCTCCACATAAGCAAAATTCTTCTTATTCGGAATAGTGGGATCACTAATTCCTAAAGTTGACACTCTTCCAAACCCACTTTAGATGATAGTATTATTAATACTCCAAAATATATAAGTGAAGTTCATGGAGCATTCTACAATTAATATAGGCTAACCAATATCCAAGCTCAATGTATATAAGTGAAGCACATGAAGCATTCTATAAAACCATACTCAAAAGATTTAAGTGAAGCACAAAGAGCAATTCTATAAGATCGTACTTAAAAGATATAAGTGAAGCACATGAAGTATTCTATAAATCAATGAAAGGATATCTCATACTAGCATGGTTATTAAAGAAAAATAAAAACACAAAGGACACAAATCATGTGAACAAAACAAAAACTGAGGTATACCGATAATTGTTGAAGAAGAAAGATGGGATGCCAACCGGGGCATCCCCAAGCTTAGATGCTTGAGTATCCTTTGAAATATTTACTTGGGGTGCCTTGGTAATCCCCAAGCTTGAACTCTTGCCTCTCTTTATTCTTCTCATATTGATAGCTCCTCGATCTTTGAACACTTCATCCACACAGAACTTTAACAAAAACTTTGTGAGATCCATTAGTATAACAAAGCAAATCACTACTATAAGTATTGTTGCAAACCAATTCATATTCTGTTTTTGCCTTATAGCTACTTTAATATAACTTTTCCATGGCTTAATCCACTGATAGATATCGATAGTTTCATCAAAACAAGCAAGCAATGCATCAAAAACAGAAACTGTCTTAAACAGGACAGTCTGTAGTAATCTGGAAGTTTAGCAAACTTATGTAACTCCAAAAATTATGAAATAAATTTGAAAATTTTAAAAATTTGTACAGAAGTAATTTGCAAAAAGTTTCAGACCCATTTGACTTCCCAGTAAAAATGTAACACACGCTACTGCCAAAGTTTCTGTTTTTGTTCTGCACATAGTAAACAAGCAATCTAATCATCCTAAAACCAAAGCTTGGCACATTATTTTTATAATACAATGGATATACACAAGGGGATAATTATTTACAGAGAAACTTCCATGAAAAATTCTACAATGTTTCCGTGAGCATGAACACAAGTGCTCAAGGTCGACCCTCACTTCTTCAATGCATAACTTTCCAATCCTTCTCTTTTTGAAAAACTTTTTAGGCGTGAGAGGCAAGTAATAATATATTTTTTTGTATTTTCATTCTTTAAATTTTTTTATATGTTTCACCCACAACTAAACAGAAACAAAAAGGAAAAACAAAATCTACTTAGTGAAGAAAGCAAACAAGCACACACGAGAATATCAACCCCGCGCTATTGCTCCCCGGAACAGCGCCAGAAAAAGAGCTTGATAATCCCCAAGTGCAGGGAATCATCCTAGCAATTTCCAAAGGTGGAAGTGATAAGTATGGAATGTCGAACCCACAAGGAGCTAAAGGTAAGATCAATATTCTCTCAAGCCCTATCTGCCACTGATACGACTCTACGTACACCGAACGTTTGCTTCCAACTAGCAACGAGAAATAACACTATGTTGTGGGTATGAAGAGGATAACTTTATGTGGTAACGGAGAGCTAAAACATAAAAGTAGGTGTTGTTATCATAAAGTTAGAATATATTATAAAATATTATAAATAGCGAGTGTGGAATAATGATGGATCGGTGTGCGGAATTGTCCTAGGCAATTGTTAACAAGACCGGTAGTCGTCATTGCAATTTCATATGAGGGAGAGGCATAAGCTAACATACTTTCTCTACTTGGATCATATGCACTTATGATTGGAACTCTAGCAAGCATCCGCAACTACTAAAGATCATTAAGGTAAAACCCAACCATAGCATTAAAGCATCAAGTCCTCTTTATTCCCATACGCAACAACCCCCTTACTGGGGTTTGTGTTTCAGTCACTCACCAACCCACTATAAGCGAATCATGAACGTATTGCAACACCCTACAGCGGGAATCCCTCACGCTTGCGCGACACGGAGGGCACCATAGTACAACACCAAAATAAAACATCATAGGATGGCAACACATCATTGGATCATAATATGTGGCATAAAGCACCATGTTCAAGTAGGGATTACAGCGGGGTGCGGGAGAGTGGACCGCGTAAAAGAGATGAGGATGGTGATGATGATGGTGATGTTGATGAAGACGATCACCGCAGCGATGATTCCCCTCCCGATGGTACTCCGGCACCACCGAGAGAGAGGAGGAGAGGTTCTCCCCCTTGTGCTTCCTCCTCCATGGCCTCCCCCCTAGACGAGGAGAGGTTCTCCCTCTCGTCCTTGGCCGTCATGGCGATGATGGCCCCTTCGAGGTGCTCCTCCATGGCCTCCGGTGATGATGGCCCCCTCCGGCAGGGTGCCAGAGAGGGCCTAGATTGATTTCTCATGGCTACAGAGGCTTGCGGCGGCGGAACTTCCGATCTAGGTTAACTCCGAAGGTTTCTGTATATATAAGAGGTTTTGGCGTCGAGAACAAGTCAGGGGGGGTCTCCGGGCTGTCCACGAGGTAGGGGGCGCCCCAGGGGGTGGGCGCGCCTCCCACCCTTGTGGGAAGCCCGAGACTCTTCTGGCCCAACTCTTTTACTCCATGGCCTTCTTCTGGTCCAAAAATAAGCTCCGTCAAGTTTTAGGTCAATTGGACTTTGTTCGGTTTTCCTTTTCTGCGATATTCTAAAACAAGGAAAAAACAGAAACTGGCACTGGGCTCTAGGTTAATAGGTTAGTCCCAAAAACCATATAAAATAGCATATAAATGCATATAAAACATCCAAGGTTGATAATATAATAGCATGAATACTTCATAAATTATAGATACGTTGGAGACGTATCACGCCTCCCAACTGGGAATGATTCCTCGGAAGGTTGTGCTGCGTTGCTTGATGCGGCTCCTGTGTATTTCCATTTTGTGGAGTGTATCCTCATAGATGAGGTTTAGTCCGCTGCCACTGTCCATGAGGACCTTGGTGAGTCGAAAGTCGTCCACGATGGGACTGAGGACTAAAGCGGCTGGCGCTCGGACTGTCCTGTATTTTGGTTCGTCGTCGGCATTAAAGGTTATAGTCGTGTCGTTCCAAGGGTTTGCTGTGGCAATTTGACAGACTTCGGCGAGGCCGCGGAGTGCCCTTTTGCGCTTATTATTTGAAGCGAATGTCTCAAAGACCGTCAGTACTCTGGGGTCGTCGTCTTCTGGAGGGTGTTGCTCTGGGGTGTTTTTGGTAAGGATGTCCTCACCACTTTTGGCTACTTGCCGGAGTATCCAACATGCTCTAAGGTTGTGGGTTGGTATGGTATCCGGTGTTGTGTGTATTTTGCATGGGCCATCGAGCCATCCCTCCAGAACGGTTCCGCGCCGCGTAATGGGTTTGTATTTCTTGGCTATTGGACTGGGCGCATCACAGGGATGCACCCTTTTCGCCTGGACCAGTGGTTGAGTTGGGACCGATGGCACCCAACAAGCTGCCTGATCCCTCCAAGCGTTTTCCATTGCGCTGTACTTCTATACGATAGTTGCCAATTCCGCGAGGTGTAGTATGTGGTGGCGATTAATGGTGTTGAGGATTCCTTCGTTCGTGCAATTGTTGCGGAACGCTGATATCGCGTCCTCGTCGCGACAATCTTTAACCTTGCCCTTGACAAGTAGGAGTCTGGCCCAGAAGTGGTGGACTGTTTCCTGAGACTGCTGTTGCATGCTCATGAGAGCGCTTATGTCTGGGTGGGTGGGTGGAATTAGATCCGGACCCTGACCCGATCGATGATCCGGAGTCTGAAGGTTTTCCAGACTTAACAGTCCGGGCTCCGGAGTATCTTCTGGTTGCTTATACCCGACGTCCGATTCTATGTTCGGAAGGCCGGTCACCTCCTTTTGCTGGTGGGTATCCTGCTCTGCAGGGTTGGCGATCCGGACATAGTCCGTCTTCAGTATGGGGGAAGAGTCGCCGTCTTGCTCCTCGACTACCGCTATCTGGTGGGTGATCGGTGGAGACTTGATTTCTATTTGGTCGGGTTAGAGCCCGATCCGATCGTAATCTGTGGCGATTCCCAGGGAGGCAATACGATCAAGGAGCTCGTTTAAAGACGAAAACTCCGCCGGATCCATCTGCTTGGAGTGTTTGGGATCGATTCGAAGAGGATTTTCGATGGCCGAGAGGCCACCGCCGAAGTAAACTTAACGGCGAACGGGCGGTCATGGTAAGCTGCCCAGCCGAGGGTTTGGCACGGGGCCGTTCTCCTCCGTAGTGATATTTTCTTTAAGGACGAGGCGAAATCATCGATCCTGTTGTCGACGCACAGTGGAACTCTCAATGAAAGCACCAATGTCGGTGTCAAACCGGCGGATCTCGGTAGGGGGTCCCAAGCTGTGCGCCTAAGGTCGATGGTAACAGGAGAAAGGGGACACGATGTTTACCCAGGTTCGGGCCCTCTCTATGGAGGTAATACCCTACTTCGTGCTTGATTGATCTTGATGAATACGAGTATTACAAGAGTTGATCTACCACGAGATCGTAATGGCTAAACACTAGAAGTCTAGCCTGTATGATTATGGTAATGAGTATATCTCTTTCCGGACTAAGTCCTCCGGTTTATATAGACACTGGGAGGATCTAGGGTGACACAAGGTCGGTTACAAAGAAAGGAATCTACATATTCGGCCGCCAAGCTTGCCTTCCACGCCAAGGAGAGTCCCACCCGGACACGGGTGCAGTCTTCGGTCTTCGTATCTTCACAGCCCATCAATCCGGCCCATGGCTAACAGGTTGGACGCCCGAGGACCCCTTAATCCAGGACTCCCTCAGGGGGCACCCCACAGACACACAAGTTGATCATTGATCTCTTAGCCGTGTGCGGTGCCCCCCTCCACCATAATCCACCTCGGTCATATCGTTGCAGTGCTTAGGCGAAGCCCTGCCCCGGTAGCTTCATCATCACCGTCATCACGCCGTCGTGCTGACGAAGCTCTCCCTCGACACTCAGCTGGATCGAGAGTTCGTGGGACGTCACCGAGCTGAACGTGTGCAGATCGCGGAGGTGTCGTACTTTCGGTACTAGGATCGGTCAATCGTGAAGATGTACGACTACATCAACCGCGTTGTCATAACGCTTCCGCTTTCGGTCTACGAGGGCATGTGGACAACACTCTCCCCTCTCGTTCCTATGCACCACCATGATCTTGCGTGTACGTAGGAAAATTTTCAAATTACTATGTTCCCCAACACCCCGCACTAGGATTTGGTGAGGGGGATGTTGGCGCGTCCGTCCATCTGGTGAATTCGCCGGCGGCGGCGTGGGCGGGGCGAAAGTGGTGCGGTGGAGAGAGTGCGGCGCGAGCGCTCGAGTGTGCAGCGCGCGGAAGCGGACGCACGAAATAAGCGGCGCGCGTTGCCGTTTCGGCCCTCGTGCTAAATTAGTTATGCCACGCGCGCAGTTTTTGCACCTACATTGAAGCTCCCGGAGCGGTTGCGTGCGCGCAAAAAACACAGATTGTCCAGCGTGGTGTTTATATAGTGCGACTGTGGAGATTCTCTCAGTAATGGTAAACCTACTAGTAACTTCTAACGGATGACATATGCCCGAAAGGAAGAAAATCCATATTCTATCGATGGATCAAACAAAAGATCAGAATAAACTAATATTTTCGATTGAAACGGTAATTCTAATCTCCACATTTGATCCGCATCGAAATATGTAAACATTTTATAAGGGGGGTGTACCAAATTACCCAAGCAATCCTCAAGCAAGTCCATGTCGCACTTGAGATGAATTCACCCGATTAATGATGCTAGTTACCACTTAACACATCCGCAGAAAAAGTTAACACTTACAGGATAACATTTCGAGTTCTCTAGTTATTGTACATGTAAAAATGCACTCTCATGGTAAGCATGCATGTTGCAAGGAATATAGAAAAGGAAATGTTATCTGGCGAATGTCTCAGATGGGCATGGCAAGCGGACTTTTTTTGTTGTTGCAAGTTTACTTGATAAGAGATGGCAGATCCTGCCCTTTTTTGCTGCAAAATCTCGTAGAAAGTGCCGTGTGTTTTTGAAGAAACTGTCAGCCTCATATAACTAAATTTACCATCTAAAACGTTCACAGATGTCAAACCTTCCGAACGAACGTTCGCCAGCTATTGCGGTCCTATACAAAAGCATCTAACTTCTTGCAGATGGCCAAAATCGGTGACCAAGGCGGGATGGCCCCCATAGCAGCCAAGAAGAGGGCTATGGGAGAGATCAGCGGGATTCCCCCGGCGACGGCACCAACGACGGCTGGGGGGCATGAGGGAGGAGGTGGATTTTTTTTCTTTCGAGGAAACAGCAGGAGCTCTGCCTTTGCATTAAGAAGAAGAGAATTGACCAGTTTATAAGGAAAACTAGCCGAAAACCGATACATCGACACACACCAGCCCCGGGGCTGCGTACCTAACGAGCCGACTTCCCTGTCGCCCACACGACCAGAGTTGCCACCCACCACATGACCCGAGCCGCCACTCCGCCACAAACCACTTAAACTCACACACGCCGCCCCGAGGTCAAGACTCCACACGAAGTCGACGACTCTGCCCACCACGACCGAACCGACACTCCACAGCCACGTAGATGCTCTCCGGAGCCGCCGCTCCGACTTCCCCGCCGGCCACGAGGCCGTTGTCGGTGTCAAAACCGGCGGATCTCGGATAGGGGGTCCCGAACTGTGCGTCTAGGCGGATGGTAATAGGAGACAAGTGACACGATGTTTTTACCCAGGTTCGGGCCCTCTCGATGGAGGTAAAACCCTACTCCTGCTTGATTAATATTGATGATAGGGGTAGTACAAGAGTAGATCTACCACGAGATCAGAGAGGCTAAACCCTAGAAGCTAGCCTATGGTATGATTGTTGTTCGTCCTACAGACTAAAACCCTCCGGTTTATATAGATACCGAAGAGGGTTATGGTTACACAGAGTCGGTTACAATGGTAGGAGATCTACATATCCGTATCGCCAAGATTGCCTTCCACGCCAAGGAAAGTCCCATCCGGACACGGGACGAAGTCTTCAATCTTGTATCTTCATAGTCCAGGAGTCCAGCCAAAGGTGATAGTTCGCTATCCGACACCCCTAGTCCAGACTCCTCGGAGCCCCGAACCAGGCTTCAATGATGACGAGTCCGGCGCGTTGATTGTCTTCGGCATTGCAAGGCGGGTTCTTCTCCAAATCCTGTGCACCTGTTGAATAGTGTCCGGCTTCTCGTAAATACCGCGCTCCTCGGCTTCCATGCCCAATAATGGCCATCTTCCACGTGTTGAATGAATGTGAAAAGCCAGGGTATTTTTACATTTACCCCCCTAGCTGCGCAAATGAGCCGCCTATACAAGAGACGAGGATCTAGATCCGAATCACACCATCCTCCCTCCGCGAGCATTCATCGGAGCGCCAATGACAAAAATCCATTCCATCATGGACAGTCGACGCGGCTCCTCCTCTCGCGCTCCCAGCCCTCAGCCTGGAGATTGGGAGAGATGCTCAGTCCCGCATAGCGAGCTAGTGACGCTCAAAACTAAGGGATTTCTTCCCCCAGCCTTCATGGTTCCGGTTCGAGCCGGACTCGCCACCTACAAGGGCGGAAAGCAAGCGGAGAGCGTCCCCGATCCCTCCAAAGGAGAGCGGGTATGCTTCGTCTCTTATCTGATAAGAGGGCTCGGATTTCCAATTCATCCGTTTCTCCGGGGGCTCCTGGAGTTCTACGGCCTCCAGTTGCACAACCTTGCGCCTGCCTCCATCTTGCATATTGCGGGCTTTGTGGCCCTTTGCGAGCTGTTTTTGGGCATCAAGGCTCATTTCGCGCTGTGGAAGAGATTGTTCTGCCTTGTACCCCGTTCTCATGAGGGGTTAATATATCAAGTGGGCGGAGCCGAACTATGGCGCATCACCGGGACCGAATACCTATCCGGAACCCCGAAGAAGGCGTCCGAAGACTGGCCTTCGGAATGGTTTTATATGGAAGACGTCCCGCTGTCGGATCTAGTTCGGATTGGCCTCCCGGAGTTCAGTAATGCTCCCTTGAAGAAACGCCTAATTTGGCGTCCGCGGAGCCCTCAAAGGGAAAATGACAGGGACGTCCTTTACCTGATGAGCCGAATAAGGTTGTTGGCTCATTCCGGACTGACCATGATCGGGGTCATGGCCACATGCATTATGCGGGGGGTGCAGCCGCTCCAGTATAGGGGCCACCCCATGTGGGATTTCAACGGGGAGGATGATGCCACCCGTCATGGCCGTAAGGGGCCAGGATCGGTCGCCGATCTGGTGAAGATCTTGTCCGCTTTGTACAAAGGGGAAAAGGAGGATTTTCTCCGTGTTAGTCCATTGAACGGATTTTCTATGAAAAATCCTCGAAGCTGAGTAAGCGGACATTTCTTTTTGCCTATCCGATCCACATTCCCATGGTTAAGTATCTCATTTTGTGATTTCGACGCAGGAACTGCGTCGGGCCGTAGAAGATATACACAGCCCGTCTCCACAACCCGAGGATCCGGAATGGTCCCTGTTGGAAATATGCCCTAGAGGCAATAATAAATTGGTTATTATTATATTTCCTTGTTCATGATAATTGTTTATTATCCATGCTATAATTGTATTGATAGGAAACTCAGATACATGTGTGGATACATAGACAACACCATGTCCCTAGTAAGCCTCTAGTTGACTAGCTCGTTGATCAACAGATGGTTACGGTTTCACGACCATGGACATTGGATGTCGTTGATAATGGGATCACATCATTTGGAGAATGATGTGATGGACAAGACCCAATCCTAAGCCTAGCACAAAGATCGTGTAGTTAGTATGCTAAAGCTTTTCTAATGTCAAGTATCTTTTCCTTAGACCATGAGATTGTGCAACTCCGGATACCGTAGGAATGCTTTGGGTGTACCAAACGTCACAACATAATTGGGTGGCTATAAGGTGCACTACATGTATCTCGAAAGTGTCATTGGGTTGCACGAATCGAGGCTGGATTTGTCACTCTGTAAAGCGGAGAGGTATCTCTCGCCACTCGGTAGGACATCATCATAATGTGCACAATGTGACCAAGGGGTTGATCACGGGATGATGTGTTACGGAACGAGTAAAGAGACTTGCCGATAACGAGATTGAACAAGGTATCGGTATACCGACGATCGAATCTCGGCAAGTACAATACCGTTAGACAAAGGGAATTGTATACGGGATCGATTGAGTCCTTGACATCGTGGTTCATCCGATGAGATCATCATGGAAGATGTGGGAGCCAACATGGGTATCCAGATCCGCTGTTGGTTATTGACCGAGAACGTCTCGGTCATGTGCGCATGGTTCCCGAACCGTAGGGTCTACACACTAAGGTTCGATGGCGCTAGGTTTATAGGGAATAGATATACGTGGTTACGAATGTTGTTGAGTCGAGATGAGATCCCGGACGTCACGAGGAGTTCGGAATGGTCCGGAGGTAAAGATTTATATATGGGAAGTCCTATTTTGGCCACCGGAAAATGTTGAATTTTTCGGTATTGTACCGGAAGGTTCTAGAAGGTTCGGAGTGGGGCCCACCTGCGTGGGGACCCACATGAACGTGGGTAGTGGGGCAAGGCCCCACACCCTGGTCAAGCGCAAAGATCCCCCTTAGAAGGAATAAGATCATATCCTCAAGGGATAAGTTCAAGATCCCTAAAAGGGGGATAACAATCGATGGGGAAAGGAAAGGATGGGATTTCTTTCCTCCCACCTTTATAACGCCCCAATGGACTTGGAGGGCAAGAAATAATCCCCTCCACCCCTATATATAGTGGGGAGGCGATGGGAGCTGCACCCTTGCCCGTGGCGCAGCCCTCCCCTCTCCCAAGTCCTCCTCCTCTCCCATGGTGCTTGGCGAAGCCTGCAGGATTGCCACGCTCCTCCATCACCACCACACCATCGTGCTGCTGCTAGATGGAGTCTTCCCAACTCTCCCTCTCTCCTTGCTGGATCAAGGCATGGGAGACGTCACCGGCTGTACGTGTGTTGAACGCGAGGTGCCGTCCGTTCGCACTAGGATCTCCGGTGATTTGGATCACGACAATCACGACTCCTTCAACCCCGTTCTCTTGAACGCTTCCGCTTAGCGATCTACAAGGGTATGTAGATGAACTCTCCTTCCCCTCGTTGCTGGTTTCTCCATAGATAGATCTTGGTGACACGTAGGAAAATTTTGAATTTCTGCTACGTTCCCCAACAGTCCCTCGATCCGGCTTCCCAAGAGGATCCGGACATAAAAGTGGAGCTGATCGATGGGGTGTTTCACCAACTTAGCATCGACAATGCTTTGGTCGCCATTACGGCCGACTACCCCGGAATATTTCCAGCCTCCCAGGTAACTGTGACCTAAGTCCCGATACCGTGACCCATCCGTGCTTATTTCTGATCACCGCATACCAATGGTGTTTCGCAGGGGGTGCCTTTGAGGCGGGAAGCCGAGCCCGCGGCGGCTGGCCAACAAGGGGCAGCTCGGCCCAACAGGCTGAAAAGAAGTGCGGTCCGGATCGAAACGTCGCCGCAACGGTATGGCGCGCCACCGTGTTTCTAGGTCTGATTCCTGGAAGGCATACTAACGCTTGTGATCTTTTCAGGAAAAAGAGCATTCGCCGGACTGTGTCCGAAGAGGTTGCCAATCGAGCCTCCGCCCGCCAGGCTCCAAAACCAGGTCCGGAAGCGGAGGCGAACACGAGGCGCGCGTCGGATGCTCCTCCAACGGAGGATGCCGACAGATTGTCCGCCACGAAATCTGAGGTGGAGAGTGCCATGAATCATAGGCGCTGCCGGACAGTTCTTCGTGACGCATGTTTCTCCCAAGAGGCATTGAATGCCTTTAATTCAGGAGATGCGCACCTCCGTGCCACTCAAGATGGTCTAGCCAGAGCCACGGAGCAGTATGTGAAAGACATACGACTGAGGAATTTTGACAGTTATATATGCCAAGAGCCCCGAGACTTAAAATAGTTAGAATAACTGATTTAAGGATCATTTGTTATCTGAGGATCTTCTGAGAAAAGAATACCCAACTGTCCCAGGAGCTTCAAGAGTGCAAGGCCCAACTTGAGGCCGCACTAGCCACGACAGGGGAAGCCACAGAGACCCCCTCTGGTAATATATGCTTCAAAAGAGAAGTAGTTTGCGAAGTGCGGCGTGTGTATAAGTCTGACAATGATATTGCAGATGGCGCCGGGGTAGATCTGGACAAGCAACAGCTCCTGCGCCGGTTAAAGGCCGGCGAGAATGTGCTTACAAGGGTGCGGCAAGAGAAAATAACCTCAAGATGCCAACACCCAGCTGGGTGAGGAACTAAGGATGTTCGTGCTCAAATTGTGCGACTCCGTTAAGGAGAATCAGCGGCTTCGTCGCGGCATTTTCGATAAGTGCTTGAGCGAACTTTGAAAAAGAGTTCGGCGAGGAAGTCGACTAACGAGATATGTATGTAGGTATGCTCACAGGTCGTCCTGCAGGAGAAATGCCGGTTCTGGGTGATCTTCTTCCCGAAGTTGATACAACCGCATGCCGCGACGAGTTCGGCAGTGATGAAAAGCGTCGCCAGTGCCTTATGGCCATCTATCTCCCTGCTCAAGGCCTTGGAGAGCTTGCAGAGAGGCTTCAAGGAGCACGGCGGCGCTTCCGACTATGGAAGATATCGGCCTGCCATCAAAGGCGCTTAGGAGGCTGGGCCATGGTGAAGACGCTGCACGAGGCTGACCCAAACCACATGGCGAGGTCGGACTGTGGGGCCCGATGGGAAGGAGATCCTGTGAGCTTAGTGTACGGCCAAGTAGAATTGGCCGCAAAGTATTCCCAGCAGGACTGTAAACTAGACAGCCTATTAGATGGCATTGAAGAGGAATACAATCAGTCAAGTTGACTATGTAATTAAAGATGACATGTAAAATGCCTTCTAGTCGGATTGTAGATCATTTGTCATAGCGGACCTTTTTGCTTCGACCTCGGGACCCAATAGTCCAGAGTGTGTCCGAATACCCTCGCGGTTATATAAAAATCGGGGCATGCGTGGAGACCAGGCGTAGGGGTCATTAGTACTTTATCAGACAAGTGCCCAACTAGTTATGTGATATTACATGGTTAGTAAGAAACATCTTCCGGGGAGAATAGTTTCGTTAGGGGTTCCTTTCCCTGGGAGGCATGCCCTAAAGTGCATGTCCGGACTGCAAAAAAGAGTAAAAGCATCTGGGGCAGATAAATAAATAGGTAAGAAATCATATTTTAGTTCACCGACCGAATATTCCCTTAAGAACGCTAGCTTCGGCTTCACCCGATCTGAGGTACACATCCGGCGACCAGCGAGAATAATCGCAGAGGTGCTCCTTTACCACCTAGCGAACAATCGGGAGCGTGGGGGTAAGCACAGGAGCCAACAACCCAGCTTGGCCAAAACTTAAGTCATATCGATGCATATAATGGTGAATAAAAGGTACATGCGGAAGTGTGACACATGTGTTGGGCATAAAGCCCGTATAAATAAGCTTCTGCTAAAGAAGCCCCCAGGTATAATGAGCGCGAGTAGCGCGTCAAGTGTGTGCGAACAATGCGTAGATGAGCCTCCAAAGGCTTCAAGAAAAAGGAGGGAGAAGGAGAGAAATAAAAGACAGCTAAAGTATAAAATGTAGACGGAGGAAGGAGACGAACTCAGAATCCGGCGCTAGGCGTAGAATCTTCGGAGACGGGCTGCGTTCCATGGGTTCGGCTCAAGTCGGTTATCCGATGCGTTTCGCAGACGGTACGCTCCGCCGGTCAGGACTTGGTCGATGATGAAGGGACCTTCCCATTTGGGCTTGAGTTTGTCCTTTTTCTTGTCCGGCAGTCGTAGAACTAGTTCGCCGACATTGTAAGCTTTGGCCCGTACTTCTCTGCTTTGATATCTTCGAGCCTGCTGTTGATAGAATGCGGAACGAGCTTTTGCCACGTCGTGCTCCTCCTCTAAGGCGTCCAAACTGTCCTGTCGATCGAGCTCGGCTTCTCTTTCTTCGTACATGCGCACGCGAGGTGAGTCATGAATTATGTCGCAGGGCAAAACTGCCTCTGCGCCGTATACCATAAAAAATGGTGTGAATCCGGTAGTGCGATTCGGCGTGGTCCGCAGCCCCAGTCTGGTCGAGCTCCTCTACCCAAAGTCGTGTTAGATTCCTTGAGGACCGCACTAGTCTGGGTTTAATGCCGCTCATGATTAGACCATTTGCTCGCTCGACCGACCGTTAGTTTGAGGGTGATAGGCGAAGCGTGGTCGAGCTTGATGCCCATGTTTTTGCACGAGTTTGACCTCGTCGGCCGTGAAGTTCGTGCCGTTATCGGTGATGATGCTATGGGGGCGCCATAATGGTGTACTATCCCGATATGAAGTCTATCACGGTCCGGATTCGCCGTCTTAACGAGCTTGGCCTCTATCCATTTGGTGAATTTATCCACCATGACCAATAGGTATTTTTGCTTGTGGGTTCCTCCTTTAAGGGTCCAACCATGTCAAGCCCCGGACATGACGGCCGGTGATGGGTATAGTTTTGAGGCGATGGGTGGCATGTGGCTTTGATTAGCAAAGAGCTGGCAACCGACGCATCGTTGGACTAAGTCCTGAGCGTCTGCCCGGGCCGTCGGCCAATAAAATCCTGTATGGAAGGCCTTGCCTACAAGAGCCCGGGCTGAGGCGTGGTGCCCACCGAGTCCGGCATGAATTTCAGCCAGAAGATTTCGCCCTTCCTATTCGGAGATACACCTTTGAAGGACTCCGGTTGTGCTTTTCTTATAAAGCTCTCCCTCATGGACCTTACAGGCTTTAGATCGCCGTACTATGCAGCGGGCCTCGTTTTGGTCCTCGGGAAGTTCCTGCCTAGTTAGGTAGGCTAGGAATGGTTTCGTCCATGGGGCAATGACTGCCATTATTTCGTAGGCTGAAGGTGTTACTTCGTGTCGGGCGGTATGGTTGGGTCCGGATTGTTGTTTCCGGACTGCCCCTCCCATAGTACGGATGGCTTGAACAGCCGTTCCAGGAAAATGTTGGGAGGGACGGCATCGCGCTTTGCGCCAATGCGTGCCAATACGTCTGCCGCCTGGTTATTATCCCGGGCTATATGGTGAAATTGAGCCCTTCAAACCGAAATGACATTTTTAGGGCGGCGTTGCGATGAGCTGCCATTTTCGGATCCTTGGCATCGAAGTCTCCATTTATTTGGGATATCGCGAGGTTCGAATCCCCGCGCACCTCTAGGCGTTTAATGCCCATGGAGACCGCCATCCGGAGGCCATGTAGAAGGGCCTCGTATTCGGCTGCGTTGTTGGAGTCCGTGTACATTATCTGGAGTACGTATTGAACTGTATCTCCGGTTGGGGACGTCAGAATGACGCCAGCCCCAGGCCGGCCAACATTTTGGAGCCGTCGAAGTGCATGATCCAATTGGAATATGTGCCGTACTCTTTAGGGAGTTCGGCTTCAGTCCATTCGGCGACGGAGTCGGCCAAAACTTGTGACTTGATAGCTCGCCGAGGCTTATAGGTTATGTCGAATGGAAGGAGCTCGATGGCCCATTTGGCAATCCGGCCCGTCGCGTCGCGGTTGTTTATAATGTCATTAAGAGGTACTTCGGAGGCTACTGTTATCGAACACTCTTGAAAGTAGTGTTGCAGCTTCCGGGATGCCATGAACACCGCATATGCTATCTTTTGATAATGCGGATACCGTGACTTGCATGGAGTTAGGATAGTGGACACGTAGTAAACTGGTTTTTGAAGGGGGAACCTGTGTCCGTCCGTTTCTCGTTCGACGACGAGCACCGCGCTTACAACTTGATGTATTGCCGCGATATATAATAGCAATGGTTCGCCCATGTTGGGCGCGGCCAGGACCGGATTTGTTGCCAATATGGCTTTGATTTCTTCGAGTCTGGCCGTGGCGGCATCCGTCCACTCGAAGTGTTCGGTGCACCGGAGGAGGCGATAAAGGGGTAATGCCTTTTCTCCCAAACGGGAGATAAAGCGGCTTAGAGCCGCCACGCATCCAATCAATTTTTGTATTTGTTTGAGGTCTTTTGGGATATCCAATTGTGACAGAGCTCGGATCTTGGCTGGGTTTGCTTCAATTCCTCTACGGATATAATGAAGCCCAAGAGTTTTCCGGTGATACGCCCAGCATTTTTCGAGTTGAGCTTAATGTCATATGTTCGGAGATTATCAAATGTGAGCCTCAAGTCGTCTACTAGAGTTTCGACATGCTTGGATTTGACGACCACATCGTCTACATATGCCTCCACTGTTTTGCCGATCTGGTTTGCCAAACATGTCTGAATCATGCGTTGATATGTTGCGCCGGCATTTTTTAGCCCGAAGGGCATTGTGTTGAAGCAGAATGGGCCGTATGGAGTGATGAATGCCGTTGCGGCTTGATCTGGCTCTGCCATCTTAATTTGGTGGTAGATGGAGTATGAGTCGAGGAAGCACAATGAATCGTGTCCTGCGGTAGCGTCGATAATTTGATCGATGCGGGGGAGGGGGAAGGGATCCTTTGAGCAAGCCTTGTTAAGGTCCTTGAAATCGACACATAGGCGCCAGGATTTGTCCTTCTTTGGTACCATCACCAGGTTTGCTAGCCAGTCCGGATGTTTTATATCTTTGATGAATTTGGCTTCCAAAAGTTTGGCTAGCTCCTCTCCCATGGCTTTGTCTCTTGGGTTGGGAAAACGCCAAGAGCTGTTTGGTGGCTTGAATCCTTTTAGGATATTTAGGTGTGCTCGGCCACCGGCGTGGGATTCTGGCATGTCTGAAGGGTGCTAGGCAAAATGTCCCAATTTTCCCATAGGAATTCTCGTAGTGCGGCGTCTACATCAGGGTTTAATTATGCCCCAATGGAGGCCGTTTTTGTAGGGTCCATTGGATGGACTTGGAATTTGACTATTTCGTCTGCTGGCTTAAAAGAGGTGGACTTGGATCTCTTATCGAGTATAACATCGTCCCTGTTCACCGTGGAGCGCTTGTCAGATGAGTTCCTCGGCCGCTAGGGCTTGGATAGTGCCTCAAGGGCGGTCTGGGTGTCTTATTTTCGGTAGCGAGTGCTATGTCCGGTCATTGGCAAGAGTGATGATTCCGTTGGGCGGGCATTTTGAGCGTCATGTACCCGTAATGGGGTATAGCTTGAAAAATTGTAAATGCCTCTCGCCCTAATAAAGCGTGATATCCGCTGCTGAACGGGACCACTTGGAACGTGACCTCCTCGGACCTGTAATTATCCGTGAGCGAACACCACATCGATGTGATTTTTCTGTCTGACATGCTTCCCGACTAGGGATTATTCCTCTAAAGGTTGTGCTGCTTCGCTCAATGCGGCTCTAGTCTATTTCCATTTTTCGAAGGGTTTCCTCGTAGATGAGGTTTAATCCGCTGCCGCCATCCATGAGTACCTTTGTAAGGCGAAAGCCGTCCACTATTGAACTGAGGACCAATGCGGCTGGTGCTCGGGTTGTTCGGAATTTAGGTTAAATCACCGGCATTAAAGGTAATAGCCGTGTCCTCCATGGGTTTATTGTTGCTACATGGTAGACTTCGGCAAGGCTGCGGAGTGTTCGTTTCCGCATATTATTTGATGCGAAAGTCTCGAAGACTGTTAATACCGTACTGGTATTGTTGGGCTGGTGCTCTGGAGCTAGGAGTTCTTCGCCACTTTTGGCCACCTGTCGTAGTATCCAGCATGCTCTAAGGCTATGAGTTGGAGTGGCGCCCTCTGTACTATGAATTTTGCAGGGTCCATTGAGCCATCCCTCCAGTATGGTTCTATGCCCTTTAGGGGTTTTGCTTTTTGGTATGTAACCCAGGTGCCTGGCGATGATGAACCCTTTTATTTCGGACTAGGGTTGTATTCAGGGCCGGATTATCCCAAAAATTGGTTTCGGTTTTCCAGGCACTCTCCATCGCACAGTACTTTCGTACTATGGACGCCAAGTCAGCAAAGCGTGTAATTTCACGACGACTTATGGCGTTTAGGATTCCCTTGCCCGTGCAATTATTGCAGAAAAATGAAATTGCGTCTTCCTCGCGGCAGTTCTTTATCATGTCCATAACCATGAGGAATCTGGCCCAGTAATGGTGTACTGTTTCAGCGGGCTCTTGCCGGATTCGGGATAGATCGCTTATGTTTGGGTGGGCGGGTGGAATTAAATTCGGAACCCCGTCCAATCTAAGACTCAGGGGCCGAGAAGTTTCCGAACTTGGAAGCTTGGGTTTTTGGATGTTGTCCAATGAATCCAGCCCGCTGCCTGACTTTATGTTCAGGACTTGAGTGACGTCCGTCCCTCCGCGGGAATCCGGCATGGAGGGGTCGGGAATCCGGACATAGCTAGTCCTTAAGATAGAAGAAGGGTCGCCGTATTGTTCCTCCACCACAACAACGTGGTGGGTAGCCTGGGGAGAGTTGATCTCTCTCAGATCGGTTTTAGGCCCAATCTGATCGTAGTGTGTAGCGACTCCCAGGGCGGCGATGCGATCCAAGAGCTCGTTTAAGGAGGAGAGCTCCATCGGATCTAGCTGCTCGGCAAGTCCCGAGTTAACGTGAAGATTGCTTTCAATGACCCGAGAAGTCATCGTCGGCGCTGGCGGCGGACAGCGGTCATAAGAAAACCGCCTAGCGGAGAGAGTTCGGCGGTGGCCAAAGCTCCTTTAGCAATGGTGCCGTCTTTAAAGGCGGGATGAGGCATCCTTCGGACGGCGACAGCCAGAGGAACTCTCAATGAAAGCACCAATGTCGATGTCAAAACCGGCGGATCTCGGATAGGGGTCCCGAGCGTGCGTCTAGGCGGATGGTAACGAGAGACAAAGGACACGATGTTTTTACCTGAGTTCGGGCCCTCTCGATGGAGGTAAAACCCTACTCCTGCTTGATTAATATTGATGATATGGGTAGTACAAGAGTAGATCTACCACGAGATCGAGAGGCTAAACCCTAGAAGCTAGCCTATGGTATGATTGTTGTTAGTCCTCGGACTAAAACCCTCCGGTTTATATAGACACCAAGAGGGTTAGGGTTACACATAGTCGGTTACAATGGTAGGAGATCTACATATCCGTATCGCCAAGCTTGCCTTCCACGCCAAGGAAAGTCTCATCCGGACACGGGACGAAGTCTTCAATCTTGTATCTTCATAGTCCAGGAGTCCGGCCAAAGATGATAGTTCGGCTATCCGGACACCCCCTAGTCCAGGACTCCCTCAGCCGCGCTCCACCTGAGCCGACGACGCTGCCGCCCACGCGACCAGATCCGACACTCCACAACCTTGTTCTCTGGAGCCGCCCCTCTGACTTCCTCACCGGCCCCGAGGCCGCGCACACGCCTGGCCGACGATGAACCCGCAAAGCTACCCGAGCCACCGCGACTGACGAAGGACCAGGACCTCAAGGCGTCGCCCCAAGAGGAAGCGACAAGTCTGGCGCCGATGCCGCTCCGACCAAGGTCGAAATTTGGGTTTTAGCCGGAGGCCGAGACCGTGGCGACAATGGTGGTGAAGGGCTCCTGACGACGCCTCCAAGGAGGGAACGACATCCTAGGACGCCGTCGACACCGGCAATGACCGAGGTCGAGCTAGGCTTTCGCCTGGAGCTCACCAAGTCCATCCTCATCACAGCCTGCCCAGCAAACTGTCTCCGGCAACATGCCAACCGTCCTCGCCCAAGCCACGTGACCAAGCACGCAAAGCAGCACGCCGCCGCCAACCACCACCGGCTGCAGAAACCATTGCAGCCCACCACGCTCCAAGGAGGTGGATTTTATGATGGTTAGTATTTATAAATATGGAGTTATAAAATATTACATTGACACACGAGCTACACAAAATGAGCGCGCGTGCACGCACACGCACGCACACACAATTACTGTTTTTGAAGTCATGATGCTTTTTAGCTCGTTCGTTAATGTGCTTCACCATGAGACTTTGAATACGGATTTTCAGTAGAGAAAAAACAGGCGCAGTAGCGCCGGAGCAAGGCATTTCTTCGGTCTGTCCCTGCCAAGGAAGTCTCAAACAACGCAGTTGCCCAAACCGTGCAATTCTCGCTAGAGCAAAAACCCTACAATTCCTTTTGTACTACCCCATGTGCATTTTGAGAGTAAAATTTCCATCGTTTAGAGTTAAGAGCATCCAACGTTTACGATAGGTGTGCTCACTCATTTGAATATTACTACCTCGAGTAACACAATCCGAGATTCGGAGCCACACTTGTCGACACCAGAGCAGAAGCAATAATAATACAGTAACAAAGCTTGCGGTAGAAGCCATCTTGTCAAAGCGTGTTACCGCGACACCTCGGAGTCATTCGGGCAGCAGGGCGTGCCAGCTTCGCGACGCTCACTCCGATTTTCTAATAATCAGCCGGCGATGATGCCGAAACACAACAACGCGGGCGCGCGACAAGAGGGCCGCGGGGTCAGCGGCGAACCCGGCGACGACATGCAGACGCAGCGGAGCGTGGAAAAGGAACGGCGCCCGATGCGCGCGCAGTAAAAGCCCGCGCGCCAAACGAGGGACCACGGCCGGCCGGCCGGACAGACACCGCTCTGCCCGTCGATGCCTAGCCCGCTGCAGGCTACAGTGCTAGCAGCAGTGCTCCTACCCCGCTGAAAAGGTCCGGCCTTCCATACTGCCTCCTCTCCCTCTCTCTCGCTCGCTCTTTGTCAAACCTCGCCGGTCCCGAACCCGAAGCCCCATTCCTCACTTCAACGCCGCACACCGGAGCGCGCGCCCGGCGTGGCTGGCGCTCCGTTGCTCCCCCGGTTCTCGCTATAAATATAGTACACGCGTGTCCAGCCAGCCAGCCATTGGAGGAGGCTCCATTCCACTCTGTTTAGCTCTAAACTTCGCCCCACACTGACCGACCGGCCGACCCCATCTTGCTTGCTCGCTTCTCTTCTTCTCTAGCTCGTTCTGTCTGCCCTGCCCTGCCCGGTGCTGAGCCAGATGGAGGTAAGTGTTATGTGAGACAAGCATCCATACTTATACTGCCAAGTTCATGGAGGATCATGGGTGTGGTGTTCATCCTTGTGCCGGTCTGTCTTGGTGTTGCAGAAGGCGAGGAGGCCTCAAGTGCCGGCGTTCGGGGAGTGGAACTACTACTACCACTACGACGAGCCGGAGGAGGCGGCGGCGTGGTACGCCGTGCCGGAGCCGCAGGCCTGCAGCGACGTGTGGTTCAAGTACTCGCCGCCCCCGCACAAGCCCGCGCCCAAGAAGCAGCAGGCGAGGCGGCGGCGGCCGGCGGATTGCGACAGCGTGTCCCGGGAGCGCCAGCGCGCGAGGCCGTCCCTGGACGCTGCCGCCGCGACCAAAGGCGGCGCCTCCAGGCGGGTGGTGCGGCCGGTCGACGCGGACCTGTACCAGGTGCCGCCGCCGGAGTTCACCCCCAACCGGCGGCCGATGAAGGTACGCACGTACGGCCCGAGAAAAGAATGTGTAATTACTGCTGGAACGGGTTTCTTTAATTTTTGTCGTAATGGTTGGAACTTACTGACTGATCTTTCGTTGTTTGAATGCGGCTTGTGCAGCAGAGGAGGAGCCTGTGGATGATGGGCTGCTTGGGCTGCGTCGCCTGAAGCCCTGAACCTCTCCTGTGCTGACCAGACGGGATGCTGCGTGTTTATACCGGAGTAGTAGTATTTATATCGGAATTTTCACTCTCTCTTGTTGGGTTAATTCTCTCCCTGCGATGTTCGGACTGCCCTCTTGGCTTGTGGCAAGATAGTTATTACTGCTAGTACTCTTTTCGAGTTGGAGTTTCTACTCCCTTTTCTGTGTAATGTAATGTGGGTGAGGTTTCTTCTTTTTTTTTTTTTTTTTTTGAAGTTATGTGGGTGAGGTTTCTGAATGCAATATCTCTGCGGTAGCACGGTGGCACCAGTGTTTCTCTTCATCAGCCCGAGAAGCACAATGTTTAACAAACGAGCTCTCACATCACATTGCATTGCACGGGAGGAGACGGCGACTTTTGGTCCGGGCTTGGCCCTATGCATCCCGGGGTCGTGTGCCACGGCAGTCTACTGTATCACAGACCGCAATAGGCAATGGGGGCTCATGAGCGGCTGTGCCTGCAGCATGCGGGGCCGCCAAGCCTGATGAGGTCTGGTACCGGCATTGATACGTGGTGCAGTTGGATGTTTGCGAAGCCGGCTCACGCGTGCCTACCGTTTTCAGCTCGCCCATGCTGCATGCCGCAGCGCAGAGCAGAGCAGAGGGGCGCGTAGATAGTTTGAGCATGGTCAAACCGCCGCGGCCATTCAGTCCTGGCTCTGGCTGCGCGCGATTCAACGGGTTCACGTGTGAGCGAGAACGAGGCGACGCACTCGAGAGATGAGGCCAACTCCACCGCACGACCCCACACGGACGTTCGTTTTGTCCGGTTTCTGTCCGTTTGGGTAGGGATTTGAGGTCGTATCCGGCTGTCGCGGGATCTGTGGCCGTCTTGGCCGTGGCAACCGCGTCCATTTGCCCCATCCTGTCCGTCAAGGCCAAAAATGCCCAAATTTGCATCAAAACTAGTTTCCAACCCAAATATTTGTCTGAAAATTAAAATAGTTTTACAACCCAATTGAAATTGTCTTTAATAAAATAGTTTTACAACCAAATCGAAATTGTCTTGGCTGAACATAAATTGGACCAATACATCTATTGGTTGCCAATATGATCACGACGTGCTCAACCAAGTCTTTTGAAGATTCAAATGAGTGTGCCAATCACGCATCTCACGGTGGAATTGGACAAACTGTTCAAATGTGGCCGGGTCTTGGTGCAGGGCTCAATATTTTCACCTTGATAATCAAATCCTTGATCGAAGATACTCTCATCACGCTCGTCCTCGGCGATCATGTTGTGCATGATCACTGGCGATCATCACCTCCCAAAGCTTCCTTTCATCCCATGACGGTCAGGGGTTTGAGCGATACCCACGGGATTGAAGCACACCAAAAGCACGTTCCACATCCTTTCTAGCACTCTCTTGCATTTGTGCAAATCTCTTTCTCTTCTCACCTTGGGGTTTCGAGATTGTCTTCATAAAAGTTGACCATCGAGGATAGATACCATCGCTAGATAGTATCCCTTGTTGTCTTGGTGGCCGTTGATCTCAAAGTTGGCAATGGGGAGTGGCCTTCGCAAGCCTCGCGAAGACGGAGAACGCTGCAACGACGTTGATATCATTGTGAGAACCTGCCATACCGAAGAAAGAATGCCATATCCAAAGATCTTGCGATGCCACCGCTTCTAATATGACAGTGCACCCGTTAACATGCCCTTGTCTCGCCCTGCCAAGCAAATGGACAGTTCTTCCACTCCCAATGCATACAATCTATGCCGCCAAGCATGCTGAAAACCTCTAGCTGCGTTGGTGCCAACAATCTCTCAGTCGTGGCGGTTGGCTGCCTCAAGTACTCTGGGCCAAACACCTCGATCACAGCCGGCAAAACTTGTACATTGACATCGGACATGTTGTCTCGCTCATACGCGCATACTCGTCCACTAGATCGCTGGAATACCATATGCAAGCATGCGGATGGCATGGTGCATTTCGTAAGAGGAGAATCCAAGCTTGCCAAGGGCATCCGTCTTGCACTCGAAGTATGGGTCATGAGCAACCACTCCCTCTTGGATACGATTGAACACATGCCTTGCCATACAAAAATGCGACGAATTTATCCGGCTTGAAGAGCGGGTGTTGGCAAAGTAATCGGCATAGAGCGGCGTGGCCTCTCTCCTGTTGCGGTTCGGGTTGGGAGCACGGCCGGGAGTGACCTCTGTCTGAGGAAGCTCTTGTTGAATATGGTCGTGAGCGACCGATTAGCCACCACAAGATCTTCATCATCCGACGACGAATCGTCAATGAACAAAGAAAGTGATGAAAGAAAAACTCGTCTCCACTGTCCATACCTTTGATGGCAAAAGGTCGAACACCTTGCGGTCGTGGTGGCGAAGAGGCCGCGATGATCACCTCGACGCAGCAGGAGTGGTTGCCGGCCGGCTACTGGCCGCTCTGGAGCTCTCCTCGAAACCTGCCTCGGCCTCCGTGGTCCGTCGCCGGCACTCGTGTCCCCTCCGCCACCGGCAAGGCGGCGACGGCCAAACCTCCCCGATAGATTTACCAAAACTACGGCGAAGCCTGGGCGTGGTGGCGCCAAGTCGAGGCGTGGTTTGGTATGGATGGCGGAGGGCTGCACGGTGAGGAGGCGGCCGGAGAATAGGGGCGGCGCCGCGGGCGGGCGGGCGGGAGAGAGGTTGAAGCGTTGGGAGGCGGAGGGACTAGTAGTGTCCCGACGAGCCGCCACGGGGGGGGGGGACAAGGCGTGCGTCGCGGCCGTCCGCGTCGTCCGTTCACCCAAACCGAGCGCAAGTTTGGGCCGGGGATGGGTCGAAAACGGACCGGATCCGAACATTTGTCCGTTTGAGGCCACGCGTTGGGCCGCCTCTTTTGTTCCTTTTACCTCAAATAAACGGAGGCGGATAGGATAGGGTCGCGCGGTGGAGTTGACCTGAACGTCGAGAGCAAGGGTCAAGAACCGTGTGCTTGCTGTTGGCGTGCAAGGCGCCACGGTGAGAACACGTTTTGCGTGATTTCACCGGTCACCTGGGCCTACTGGCCCCTAGCCCTAGGTACACATTGTGGAGAGGCCAGGTCCATCCCATAAACGGCTCAGAGCTATTTATATACTTTGACCTCTCATTAAAGAGGGGTAAAAGGGATATGCATGCTCTTGCGTCGGCCAAATCTTTGGATCAGAGACGAGAGGTTTTGATTCACTTGTCTCTTTCCTCCTCCACACGAAAAGACTATTCTCTATCGGCGCCACCACCAATCCATCCCATTTCTGATGGCCTCTGGGCCATGGAAGTGCGAAGGATCTCGCCGCCCCCACCGGCGGGAGGGACACCGTTCTCATTCTTGTTAGATTTAACATTTTGATTGGAGCTGCGGTGATGACTCTTAATAGAAATAATGTGTCCTACGTTTTATTTCTGTTCCGATGGTGCGTCTAGCATCATTGGAGCCCGATGGTGTATCTAGCATCATTGGAAGACGTCTGGAGGTGCCTCTCCGTTAGATCTTGCGGGATTCGGTCGATGCTGGTCTTCAGTGGATTTGTTTGGATCCGGTTTTCATTCGTCTTCCTTTGAGTGTTTACAGGTTTGATCTTTCTGATCTACAACTTTCTTCATCGGCGATGGTTGTTGCTTTAGTGCGCTGCTCCTATGAAGCCTTAGCACGACGACTTTTTGACTGTCTACTATAACAAGGTTTGCTCGGCTCCAGTGCGGGAGAGGTGATGACGGTGAATGCTCATAATCTTTCGAGTTTTCTATTTTCGCGGCGAATGCTGCCCCGGTTTTTCACGCATGTCGTATCGGACAAGCCTTCTGAGTTCTGAGGAGGACGCCGATGCCCATGCTCGAATCCTGCTTCCAACTGCTCTTCTGAACGATCCGCGTGCTGTTCATCGCTTCAGTCTTCACTAACGATACGATTGACATGACCTTTCATGCTATCACCTGTCCACCCTCGAACCTTGCAGTTTGTGTCGACGAGTGTTTGCATATTTATAGGTTTTCTCTTTCTTTATTTCTGGCCTCCGGTTTTCATGAGGCGAAAGGTTCAATTTGCAATAGAGTTCCTTTTTTTTTCTATTTGGATCAAAGGAATTTCATAGGATTCATAGAAATTTTTCCTATGAATTCTTTCTAATGGGTTCACCAAATTCCTATGGAATCCATTCCTATAAAGAATCCATAAACATGGGCTCCAACATCATTTCATTTTTACTTTGACAAGTCCAATGCACTCTCTCTCTCTCTCTCTCTCTCTCTCTCTCTCTCTCTCTCTCTCTCTCTCTCCTTATCAATCATCTAAAATTTCTTGGTTCATATTCTGTGCATCATCCAAAGATACATCTAATAAAGTTCCTATGTTTTCAAAATCATGTAGCTATTCATAGGACATGACATCTCAATCCTATTTTTTTCTTCTTATTCCTATGTTTCTAAATTTCTGCAGTCCAGTCAGTGAAAACAATCAAAGGAAAAAATACATGCTAAAAAACAACATGGTCTTAAATGCATATATTTTGTCCAATCCCCAGCTCCATACGCCCATGATGAACAGTAAAATCCAAAGAAAAATAACAAAACAAACATGGTTAAGTGATTGTGACATCCTGTCTTAACAGGAATGACAACTACTCGTATTAATAACAAAATTCTTCTTTTTCGAGAGCCCATTCGAGCAATGTGACCGACTAAAAAGTTGATCCCGAGTGCGCTTGAGTGGGGAATGCGGAAAATACTAGTGTTGGTTTGTGGGGCCAGTCTAGATCGCCTAGATCCCGCCAGGCGTAACGGCAAGGAATTCGTGGTCGTGGCCAGGGCGTGGCATTGCTCTTCCTATGTGTAGATTTTCATGAAAGATATACGTATATGAAACACTCGATCATGTTTGTTGTTTGTGAATTTTGCTGTTCATACGTATGCATGTGACCTTGGGAGGAGAAAAAAAAATCCATGGTCTACTCCACCATGGACTATACAACCCCCCTACCTCTTGTTTATGATGGGTCCGTGGATTAAGATTTGCTCAACTGCCGGTAGTCTTGTCATCTCTCATGTAGTCATGTGTGCCCATTTTCATCAAGCGTCTCTAGTAAAAAAACAGAGAATAGATCCCGGTATCGTAAGATCATGCTATTTTCAACTTAGCAAAATTAAAAATCCAAGTCTTTTGTAAAACTAGGTGATACCCCGCGGGGATTTGGTAAGGAGAAGAAATGTTGTGTAATGAAAAGGTAGAAGCTCTATGGAGCAAAACATGGTAGGAAATCCATGACATTGATAGAAAGAAACATATTTGATACATCATAACATGGCATTGTAGGGGTATACACTGGTGGGAAAAGAAATAATAACATGATATTGTAGAATATACACCGGTGCAAATCAATAAAGAGAATCCATCTCCCATGAACTCTCTGTTGTTTGGTTTTAGACCAGCCTGCTTACGGTTGTAATCTTCTGTTTGTTGTTGCATGTTTGTAACTTCAACCCTGTAATTATTTCTTCTCCTACATCCATTGGCAACGCACCTGCTGTTTTCATTAAAAAAACAGGAAGAATCATTTTATTACAAACGATGAAAATAGTACTTAGTTTGTTATGTTTAGACTACAGCTTCAGCTGCCCTAACATGTAATAATCCAGATAACAAAAGTAGAGTAAATCTGTTTCACCTACGCACATATAGTAAAATAGACTAAGAAAAGGGATACTGTCATAGTCAACAAAAGAAAAGGGATACGGCCTATGTGAAACAAATGAAAAAATAGGGATGTGACCTTCAATATTGCATCACTTTCTCTTTTTCCTCTCCTCATTTGCGAGGGCTAGACATCAACTGGAAAATAAAAGCAAAACTGCTGAGTCCATCATCGAGGGCAAGTGTAGATTACCTTATAACTGAAGGTCGCAGCTTGTACTTGAACTGAGTGTGTCGAGATTCGATATCCTCATTTACCGGTACTCACAGGTTCTGATTCAGGTTAAAAATACCAACTATTATTCTCTGTTCCCCATCTTCAACGTACTGCATATGTTAGATTCGAGACGTTAACCTCTAGAATTGACGGATAAAATGAATATAATCAATCGTAGCCTAAATCCACAGACATAAGAAAATAATTTAGAAACCAAGAGAGGTTGGGTTTTTCTTCAAAGAGCTAAGCACCTTCCGATCCGGAGTGCAAGCTGGCAAATTCAAAAATCATAAACTCAAGGATAGGAAAAACTGATGGTGGCTGAAAATAGTGAGCATGCACCTACCGGAGTGGAGGGCTGGAGTCTGGTTCGCAGAGTAGAACGCCAGCGGCCGTGTGGTGTGGGTAAAGAAGAAGAAGGCGGCCGCTCGCATTTGTAGGGCTGGGTACCGAGGGGTGATGAATGCTGCCGTTTCATGGGCAGTAGTGGCAGCCGTTTCATGGTGGCGATCGGAAGAGAGAGCGACGGCGGCGACTGGAAGGGAGAGCGCCGATGGCAGCGGAAGAGAAGACGAAGTGACGAACCCTAGTGCGATTAGACGGGCCAACACCAAGACAAACACGCAGGCAGCCAGGATGCGTGCGTTTTGGGAGCTAGCCCAACTATTGGGCCACGCAGCCCATGAGCAAGAACGTGGAGAAACGTTGTGCAGTTTTTCTCTCGATCGTGCATGCGGGATGCGGCAGCGTAGGATTAGGGGTGACGTGGCTGCACAAGAAGCCAGGAAAATCATCTAATGGGGGGCTCCTATTTAGATATAGAAGATTTGAAAATTACACGTGGAGTGCAAATATATGTGAGTTTTGATATAATACATCACTATCATTTATGGCAAGTATTTGTTGTGACTTAGGATGTTTTTTGCTTGCATTACAAAATCGTGCCTTACTATCGCTCGACTTGTGATAACTTTTGGTTTTTCTTGACTCAGAAATTATCATATTTTCTTCTTAATTTCCGCATGTGTATGTGTCTACATATCTTTTACATGCTTGATTTTTTTACACAATATTTGGAAAATTATACTTTCTCTGTCCCAAAATAAGTGTCCTAAGTTTGTATTAACTTTACTACAGAGTTGTACTAAGCTTGAGACACTTATTTTAAGACTTAGGGAGTAGTGTGTGTGTGTGTATAATAGTGTTACTATTCATCATTCAGGGTGCAAAATAAGTTATTCTTCACCCGAGGTAATCTTACGATCATTTCATAATTAAATTACGTTTGGAATTCAAATAGTTACATTCTTATTTATTCACTACATAAAATTTGGCATAAAAATAAAAATATATGGCATAAGACAAGAAAATTTGCAGTTTATGTGTATTTTACACTATGATTTTATGTTTGTAATTTTACGTAACATAAAATATTTTTTAAGACGATTATATATTTTCTTACGGTCTCTTTTTACGTCAAAAATAGGATAAAACTTACGAAATGTAAAATTACGGTGTGTTGATGGTAAAATAGAGGGGGGGTGAAGAATAGCTATTCCTCACCCAGGGTGACGAATAGTCAATCCCTATAATAGTGTATATAGAACAATCATACCATTCATATCCACCCCTACCCTATACTACAAGTCTACAAGTCTCCCGTCTAGACACCTAAAGTAGAGTGGCACAATCTGGCATTGATGGTAGCATTTACGGTGTTCTGCAGCCATCCATGACGATTGCTCTCAGAGAGAGTCAGTCCGTCGTCATGGTTGTCTCCACCGCCGGACCGGCCGGCCGTCCACCACGTGCATGTAGCAGCGGCGAAGGTACGTACATACATCGAACCGCGCCGCGCTTCGTCATGGCTCCATTTGCTGACACATGGGGGTTGAGCTGTGTTTTCTTGTAGAAATCCATGAATGACACTGTGGATCTACTCTGTTGCCTCTTGGAGTAAAACATCGTCGCGATCGAGATCGAGCTCGAGACGATGAACACGAGATGACGTGTGTTGCCAGCAGCTTCATGGCGCATTGCTAAATGCTGATCGGTGCTTAGTCTGATGCTTACCCTCCGGCGACGACGAGCCGGCTTGGACGTGCATGCATGGAAGTTGGCTTTGCATTACGTGTGGCGTGGCGGTCAAGTTATTGGTTAGCCCATGACATACAAGCAAGTCCACGTCGCCCCTGGGGTGAATTCCTCCTTCGTTCAAAGTAATTTCACAGAAGGATTTGATTTCTTAGAAAATAAATATACAGATCATGTTTTTTTAGGGAAATTTGCTGCCGCTTTTATTTAACCAACGTAGCTCGGAATGTCATCCCAAATTACATCCAAAACAAAGTCCGGGGGAGCCCCAACCAAACCTTACACAGTTCATCTCCTACACCACTAGTAGAAAAACACCTATTAGTCCCGGTTCGTAAGGGCCTTTAGTCCCGGTTCATGAACCGGACTAGTCAAATCGTTACTAATACCTCCCTTTAGTCCCGGTTCTAACACGAACCGGGACAGATCAATTCTCCACGTGGCTGGTGCGCCGAGCCGAGGCGGGGGCCTTTAGTCCCGGTTGGTTGGTCGGTTGGTGGCACCAACCGGGACAAAATCCACGTCGAAGATTCGGTGGCTGGGGTTTTGTTTTTTATTTGAAAGGGGGGTTGGGGGTTTTGGGGGTTAATTTAGGTGTTTCATATATTGTGTTAGCTAGCTAATTAATAGAGAAGTGTCCTCTCTTATGTCAGTGTGCTTGGTCGACGCTTCGTACTATATACATATAGCCCTCGCACGCTAGCTAGTAAGAAAATGAAGGGAACCATCGAGTCTGAAGTTAGTCATGCATACCGAGAGAAATGATCGATCGACCTCTCCTTCTCCGAGAGATTGGTCGAACAACAAGTTTCAGTATCATGTCGTCCGGCGCTACTGGCTACATACAACATGTACAATATATAAGATCTCTCAATTACAGTCCCCTAGCATTTGAAATCAACTTCCACAAGGTATTCTCCGGCTTTATTGATGACGTGGTCAAGAAAGAATCCCGCCAATTCCTCTTGAATTGCTTTCATGCGATCTAGTTCTAGGAGTTCATTCCGCATCTGCCACGACTAATTTGAAGAAGGGTTAATTAATACATCGTATATATATATATATATATATATATATATATATATATATATATATATATATATATATATATATATATATATATATATATATATGAATGAAACTCAACAGAAATGATGGTGTGATAAAATGAAATTGTGAATATTATTAATTGCTTACGCACTTCATATTGTCTTTGAGAGTAGCCCCGCTTATTTTTCAAAGTCGCGTTGTAGATGAACTCGCACACGCAGTATCCACAGAAATCATTCCCTTGTTCCTGCCACAAGCACTTTACGAGAAATAGAGGTCAATCAAAATGATAATGAAGCATTATAAATGGCATTGATGAAAGTATAGCTATAGAATCAACAGGAGATGCACACAACTAGCTAGCCAGTAGTACTTACTTTCGGGTATATATAAATCGCAGCTCCTTCGGCAGTCTCGGAGCTACTGCGGTGAACTGTTTCCAAACCCTGCAAGACAAAGAAAATAATTATTATTACTTGAGATATCAGGAAATGAACAAAAAGTTGCCGCTATGGTGCGATAATGATCGATTGAACTTACTTGCTGAGCATTTCAGTCATGTCCGCATAGGTGCTGGGATCTTTCTGTCTCGAGTCTAAGACGGTTACTAGTCCACGCTCAAGCTTAATCTCGAGAAGAATATAGTGGTACCTGCGCATTTATGCATAACTCATCAATTACATTACTATAACCTCGCTTTCGAGTAATAAGGAAACCGAATATGCAAGCGATCAGTAACACTCACTTGGTGTTGTAAGGAAAGAGTATGGTATCTTTGTTTTGATTTTTGATCAACGATTGTAGCAAGTTGTCCTCGGCCTCTTCGACGTGCTTTTCAACCAGAAATACATCTATGATATTTGTGTTAATGAACCCAATATCATAGATTTCATTTTTTTTGCACTCGACGATCTTCAATCTGCATAATATATTGAGGATAATTAATTATAAATACATGCAATGAAAGCCGAGCTATATATAGAGACTTAATGACAGAGATAGTACTTACAGGCAGTAGCAAAAGACCGTTAATTTATCGAGGGCCTTTTGATTGAAGAACGCGAAGAACTCCTCAAATGGAACACACAACAGATCAGTTCCAACGAGGTCGTGCTCCTCTTTAATGTGCAGATACAAACTATTCGTCCCCCCAGACTCTCTGCAGGTTTTCATGTACCAAGTATGGAATCTTCGCATCATCGTTGTTAGAGATTTTTCATCTTTGCGAGAGGCTTCCCGTACTCGTATCTGTGTTCTTCCACCATCATGTATTCAGGAAGTGCATCATCAGGCAGGTAATCTTGTGGATTGCCATAACCGGCCACCATCCCCGGAACATTAGCGATGATGTTGCCGCTAGACACATTGAGCGGGGGGCACGATTGGTTTGGTTGTTCGCCGAGCTGGTCAATTTTTTTCGCAGCTGCTCGTTCTTTTGCTCTTTGATGTCTGACAGTACTTCCCGACCGCTGCGCTTGGAGATATGTCATTCGATGTGCGCTCATAGTTGGTTCTCGGCGGAGACTTTGCCGTTTCCTCGGGGCAGCGAGTGCGCTTCGCTTTCACGGATCTACCTTCTCCTCCGGAGGTGGATGCCTCTTTGCTTTCAACCCTGCAAACCAGCCATCCACTTCGTTCTGCGCGATCTTCGCGTTTTCCTCCTCGGTCCTCTCGTACGGTAACTTCTCTGGAGTCTTCAGACAAGGACCGAATCTGTATTTCCTCCGCCTTTGGCTGTCTTGCTAGACGCCGGCGGAAGCGAGCGAGCGGATGTCTTCTTCTTGCTTTTTGCGGCGGAGAGAAGGACTACGACGCGTCGGAGCAGCCGGAGCGGCGGCGGGTCTCTTCCGCCCTTGCCGACGAGGCGGAGAAGGAGGAGGCTGGCTGCTCGGGCGCGCCGGCAGCGGAGAAGGAGGCGGAGTGCCGCCACGCGCGGAGAAGGAGGCGGAGTGCCGCCACGCGTGCCCTGATCGTCACTCGCGGAGGAGGAGGCGGTGGAGGCGGAGTGCCTGACTCACCGGAGGAGGAGGAGGCGGCGGCGTCAGTTCGGAAGGTTGATGAGCTCCTTCCGCCATAGGCATGGAGTCTTTAGAGCGTAACCCAGCCTAGTCTCCCCTTCACCGGTAGGGTGTTCAAGCACGAGGTCCTCAAATCCTCCGTTATTTCATCCACCATCACCTTAGCATATCCTTCTCGGAATCGGTGGCGGTGATAAGTTGTGCGGGTCCACTAGGATAAACTTGGCCAACAACCGCCTTGACCTTCAAATTCATCCATCGCGCCATCATGTGGCAATTTTGAGACTCCGTGATACCATCCACGGGATAGCTGGCGAGCCGTCAAGACATGCTCCGCTGAAGCAGCTCGGTGGAAGCCACGCTGCTTCTCCGCCGAGATGGCGGGGTAACCGGGGAAGCTTGGCAGGTCGTTTGCTGCGATCTGCTGCTTCTCGTTCTGTTCTCGTTCCTCTAGCCCCATTACCCTTTAGTGCAGCGCATGCAGTTGGTCCTGCTCGGTTTCTTCCTCCTCTCGTGGGTTTTGTAACCCCTGCGTCCGAAAAACCAACCTTCCACGGAATGGAGCTGGCGTGCCTCGTGTCCGTCCGGGTGCTCGAGGATTCCCAAGGGCCATTGTGAGCTCGTCCTTCTCCTGTTTGGAAGGAGCGTCCCTCGCTGCTGCTGCATCGATATAGTGTCAAGGTTCTTGACTGGTATTTGCGATTGCTCGTCAATCCACTTCGGCACTTCCACATTACGAGGTCCAAGGTTCCGCCAGCCCGAAGAACCAAGTCCGGCAATGGTCTGGCGATACATTGTCTCGGTTCGATCCCTTTTTCAAGCAGATCATGCTCAGCCTTGGACCACTTAGGCGGGCTTTGAGGTAGCCACGACCCGTGCGATGGTGAAGCTTCTTCTTCGTAGCATTTTGCTTGTTTGTCGCCGACATCATCTTACTCTTTTCTGTTGTCTTGTGGGCCACAAATGCGGGCCAGTTATCTTTGATCTTCTCATATTTGCCGATGAATTCTGGTGTCTTTTCTTTCTCGACAAACTGGTTCAGCTCTTTCCTCCACCTCCTCATTAGGGTTGCCATCTTCTTAAGAGCACAAGACTTGATTAATTGCTCTTTAACTGGCTTCTCCGGATCCTCCTCTGGCGGTAGGGTGAAATTTGCCTTCACTCAGTCCAAAGATCTTCTTTACGCATATCATTGACATAAGACACCTCGGGTCTTCCTCCTTAAGCTTATACCATTGATGGATGCTGATCGGGTCTTGTCCCTAACAAGAACCCCTTGAAAGCGAAAATGCCTTCCTTGTCCGGATGGGTTCAATCGGTTCGCCGTCGGTAGCGATTTCTATGATCTCAAACTTTTCATCGAGCTCAACTTTTCTTGGGCCTCGTCTCCTTACGAAGTTGTGCTCGATCCGGAGGCTAGAAATTATAAGGAAGAAAGACAAGAGTAATTAATATGTGTACATATACCAAAACAATGGATGCATCAATTAACTAGTCAGCACGAGCTTAACTAATATATATATATATACTGGCGGACTCGGTTCGATGGCGGGAGCGATCAAGACGGTCTCCTTCTTGTACCTCCATTGTGTCACGGAGCCATCATGAACATAGTCCTCTTCTTGTACCGGCATTAATGGGTCGAAGCCATCATGAACATAGCCCTCTTCTTCACCAGTCGTTCCTGACCATCGGTGTCATTGAGAAATGACGCAACTTCATCACTTCCTTGTGCGATTATGTCCCCCAACATCGCTTCCGTTTCTTCGTCTCGGGAGTGCTCCATAGTTTACGCAAATATTTACAACATGTCAATTATTATTCAAACATGGTACAGATGGATCGATATATATATATATATATATATATATATATATATATATATATATATATATATATATATATATATATATATATATTAGTAGCAAGCGTAGAACTAGCTAGCTAATCACAATAAGGAATCATGTTAGTGGCCTCGACGCTGCTTCTCTAGGGTTTGGGGTTAGCCTCGACACAACGCTTCAAGGGTTTGGGGTGGCCTCGGCGACAACGCTCTTTAACTTGGTAAATTTGGGTGGCCTCGAGAGAGTTAATTTGTCGGGTAGAGGCGCGGCGGGAGGGTAGGAGACCAACATCGTTTTCTCTCTAGGGTTTGGGTGTCCTCGAGAGTTTTGGTCGAGCGAGAGGGCCGAGGGGTGCTGCCGTTGTATAAGTTATCACGGTCGAGAGGGGTATATATATCGACCGCCCCTCATGTCGAAGTCGAAGTTATCTCGAGGGGTTATATCGACAACGACGCGACATACATATACATGGGAAAATAATGTTATCGGGGAGGGGTATCGGTACCCCCCTCGTGTTGAAGTTTCTTCTTTCTCCTCTATTCCTTTCTTCTTCTTCTACTCTTCTTTTCTTCTTCTCCTCGAAAGGAAAATAAGGAAAAGGAAGAAAAGAGGAAGAAGGAAGAAGAAGAAAAGAAGAAAAAAAAGAGAGAAGAAGAAAGGAATAGAGGAGAAGAAGAAAAATAGAAAATTTCTATTTTCTTCTTCTCCTCTATACTTTTCTCCTCTTCCTCTTCTTATTTATTTCTCCTCTTCTTCCTCTCTCTTCTTCTCCTTCCTTCCTCTTCTTACTTTCCTTTTCCTCTCATTCTTTTAGTATTGCTTGTTTTAAAAAAGTTGTTCAAATAGAAAATTTCGAAAAAACAAAGGTTTTGCCTAATGCATTGTTCATATGAATATACAAACATTTGCATATTCTAAAATAATTAATATCACCAAAAAATCTATGAACAGAAAAAAAACCTAACTTTTCTAAAAATCTATCTTTTGCATATATGAAAACATTAATACACATATGAACAAAAATACATATATGAACAAAAACATACTCTGAACAATTTTTTATACATTTTGAACATCTACATACACATAGCCACATACATACACATATACATTATATATATATATATATATATATATATATATATATATATATATATATATATATATATATATATATATATATATATATATATATGAACAAAAAACTAAACTAATAAAATGAAAAAACAGAGCCGGTGCGGTGGCGGCTCACAGCTGGGCGGCTAGATGGCGATGGCGGCGGTGGGGGCGGCGAGGCGCCGGCGAGGTGGGATGGGGCGGGGCTCGGCTCGGGCGCGAGGCGGGACAGGCGCTGGCTCGGGAGGCAGCGAGGAGGGAGCGCTGGCTTGGGAGGCCGGCGACGAGGACGCAGCAGGCTTGGGAGGCAGCGACGAGGGGCGGCCTTGGCTCGGGAGGCGACAACCTTGGCGGCGGCGGCGGCGACAGCGAGGTGGAGCAACTGGCGGCGTCGAGGAGGTCGGCGTCGTCGGGGCAACTGGCGATGAGATTCTGAAATTTTGCAAAGTGTTTGCTTATATAGCAAAGCCATTGGTCCCGGTTCGTGAAACCAACCGGACTAATGCACCCTTTAGTCGGTTGGTGCCACCAACCGGGACCAAACCTCCTTTTCGGCAGCCCAAAGGGCGGAAGCGGCGGCCTTTGGTGCGGTTGGTGCCACGAACCGTACTAATGCTCCACCTTTAGTCGGTTGGTGCCACCAACCGGGACCAAAACCCTGTCTTTGCCGTGTCGGGGCCAAAGTTTAGTCCCACCTCGCTAGTTGAGAGGCGTGCGGTGGTTTATAAGCCCCACCGCCGCACCCTCTCGAGCTCCTCTCCACCATGAGCTTCGGGCCTACTTGCTATTTCTTTGCTGATGGGCCTTGGGCCCTCTGCGGGCTGAATCTGGCCCATAGTAGGGTTTCTAGTCGTATTCAGGCCATGGGGGCCCGATGGGAGGCATTTTTTTTTTTTTTGTTTTCTTTACTTATTTTTGCTATTTTATTTTTTTCTAGTTTTTTGTTTCGTTTTCTGCATTATTTATTTTCTTTTGTTTTTGCTTTATTTTTAATTCTTTTTGCTTTTAGTTTTAGGAAAATTATAAACTTTCTGTTAGTGCCATTAGTTTTCAAATTTGAAAACACTTTTTTGTTTTTTGTTTTCTTTCTTGCTTTATTTATTTTATTTTGTTTCTACTTACAACAAAATACTTATTGTTGTTCTTTTGTTTTGATTTCTGCATTATCTATTTTCTTTTGTTTTTGCTTTATTTTTCAATTCTTTTTGCTTTTAGTTTTAGGAAAATTATAAACTTTCTTTTAGTGCCATTAGTTTTCAAATTTGAAAACACTTTTTTGTTTTTTGTTTTCTTTCTTGCTTTATTTATTTTATTTTGTTTCTACTTACAACAAAATACTTATTGTTGCTATTTTTAATTATTACGAGGCGAACCATAAGACATTAAAGCATTTCAAATGAACTCTGAAAAAGTTGAAAGTTGGCATGGTATCATAAATTGACCCACATAGCATGTGCATGTACAAAATGGACAATGGTATCATACTAAATCGATTACAAATTTGGCATGGTATCATCATAATAGTTGCGGAGAAAGTCTTCACTTTTCTTCGCTTGTGTCATTTTCTTATTGCGTCGTAACCATGGATAATCTTCATCGTTTATCGGGATCTTTGGGGTCAGCCTTGACTTTAAAGGAGGAATTTCATGAAACTTTTCATAATCTTGAGACATGTCATCTTGTCCTCCACTCCCACGATGTCCCTTTTCACTGAAAGAACTATGTGGCGCTTTGGCTCATCGTATGATGTATTAAGCTTCCTTATCTTTTCTCTTTCTCGGTGCTGTAGACATGTCCTTCACATAGATAACTTGTGCCACATCATTGGCTAGGACGAGCGGTTCGTCGGTGTACCCAAGATTTTCAGATCCATTGTTGTCATTCCGTCTTGTGGGTCTACACCTACCCGCCTCGATAGATTGACCCATTTGCACTTAAACAAAGGGACCATAAAATCGTGTCCGTAGTCAAGTTCCCATATGTCCACTATGTAACCATAATATGTGTCCTTTCCCTCTCGGTTGTTGCATCAAAGCGGACACCGCTGTTTTGGTTGGTGCTCTTTTGATCTTGGTCAATCGTGTAAAATGTATTCCCATTTATCTCATATCCTTTCCAAATCAATACAGTCAAAGATGGTCCCTGGACAACAAGTACATCTCATCACAAACAGTGTTGTCACCTCGTCGTGCTTCCAACCAAGCTGCTGAAAGTCTGATGTGTTCACATGTAATCCGATCGTCGCCTTTGCTCCGGGTGTTTGGAGCGCAGATTGTTCTTGTGTTCATCGACATACAGGGTCACCAAGGTAGAGTTACAGAGAAGTGTAGTGTGCTTGAGACCAAGAATATCCGTCCCTGCATATTATTGAGTCCCTTCCAAGCGTGCCTTTTCGGTCAGTCTCCCCTCATACCGCGATTTAGGAGACCTATCTTCTTAAGGCAGGAATGAAGTCAACACAAAACCCGATGACATCCTCTGTTTGATGGCCCATGGAGATGCTTCCTTCGGCCTAGCGATTCTGGACATATTTCTTTAGGACTCCCATGAACCTCTCAAAGGGGTACATATTGTGTAGAAATACGGGGCCCAGAATGACAATCTCGTCAACTAGATGAACTAGGACGTGCGTCATGATATTGAAGAAGGATGGTGGGAACACCAGCTCGAAATTGACAAGACATTGCACCACATCACTCCTTAGCCTTGGTATGATTTCTGGATCGATCACCTTATGAGAGATTGCATTGAGGAATGCACATAGCTTCACAATGGCTAATCGGACGTTTTCGGTAAAGCCCCTCAATGCAACCGAAGCGATTGCGTCATAATCACGTGGCAGTCATGAGACTTTAGGTTCGGAACTTTTTCTCGGCATATTTATTATTCCCTTTATATTCGACGAGAAGCCGCCGGGACCTTCATCTTGAGCAGGCATTCAAAGAAGATTTCTTTCTCTTCTTTAAGTAAGAGCGTAGCTAGCGGGACCTTCATCTTGCTTGGAGGCATGCCCTCTTTTTTAGTTACAAGCGTTGCAGGTCCTCCGTGCCTCGGTGTATCTTTTGTCTTCCCATACGCCCAAGAAGCCTAGCAGGTTCACGCAAAGGTTCTTCGTCACGTGCATCACGTCGATCGAAGAGCGGACCTCTAGGTCTTTCGGTGAGGGTAGGTCCCAAAATATAGATTTCTTCTTCCACATGGGTGCGTGATTCTCGGCGTCATTGAACAGCTAGTCCGCGGGACCCTTTCCAAAGATTACGTGTAAATCATTGACCATAGCAAATGCGTGATCACCGATGCGCATGGCGGGCTTCTTCCGGTGATCTGCCTGCCTTTGAAATGCTTGCCTTTCTTTCGACATTATTGGTTGGTCGGAAGAAATCGGCGATAGCCCTGTACACATTCTTCCTACAGCTTGCGGTATATACTATCGGTGTCAAGTAAACAGTGCGTTCATCGTGGTATCCCTTGTTTGTCATCACGAAAGGTTCTTGAGGCGGGCCAATCGTTGGTCACGAACAACAACGCCTTTAGGTTAAATTCCTCCTGTTTGTGCTCATCCCACGTCGTACATCGTTTCCATTCCACAGCTGTAAAGTTCTTCAACTAATGGCCTTAGGTACACATCAATGTCGTTGCGGGTTGCTTAGGGCCTTGGATGAGAACCGCATCATAATGAACTTCCGCTTCATGCACATCCAAGGAGGAAGGTTATACATACATAGAGCCACGGGCCAGTGCTGTGATTGCTGCTCTGCTCCCGAAAGGATTAATGCCATCCGTGCTTAAAGCAAACCATATGTTCCTTGGCTCACTTGCAAACTCATCCCAGATACTTTCTCTCGATTTTTCTCCACTGCGACCCGTCGTGGGTGCTCTCAACTTCCGTCTTTCTTACGGTCCTCACTTTGTGCCATCGCATCAACTTGGCATGCTCTCCGTTTACGAGCAGACGTTTCAACCGTGGTATTATAGGAGCATACCACATCACCTTCGCGGGAACCCTCTTCACGGGGCTCGCCGTCAACATCACCAGGTCATCTCATCGATCTTATACCGTAATGCACCACATACCGGGCATGCGTTCAGATCCTTATGCGCACCGCATGATAGAGGATGCAGATCATTAGGGCATGCATGTATCTTCTGCACCTCAATCCTAGAGGGCATCGACCTTCTTTGCTGCGTATGTCTTGTCGGGCAATTCGCTATCCTTTGGAAGCTTCTTCTTCAATATTTTCAGTAGCTTCTCAAATCCTTTGTCGGGCACAACATTCTCGCCTTCCTTTGCAGCAATTCCATTCTGTGCCGAGCTTTGTGTTGCCATCTTACGCAATTGGGGTACAACCCTTTTTGTGGTCCTCTAACATGCGATCGAACTTCAGCTTCTCCTTTTGACTTTCACATTGCGTCCTTGCATCAACAATGACCAGCGGAGATCATCATCATCGGGCACATCGTCTGGTTCCTCTTGATCTTCAGCAGCTTAGCCCGTTCTGCAGCATCATCGTGCACATCGTCTGGTTCCTCTTGATGTTCGAGTAGCATCACCGTATTCAGGGGCACATAGTTGTCATCGTACTCTTCTTCTTCGCCGTCTTCCATCATAACCCCTATTTCTCCGTGCCTCGTCCAAACATTATAGTGTGGCATGAAACCCTTGTAAAGCAGGTGGGTGTGGAGGATTTTTCGGTCGAGTAAGACTTCGTATTCCACATATAGGGCATGGACAACACATAAAACCATTCTGCTTGTTTGCCTCAGCCACTTGAGAAAATCATGCATGACCTTAATGTACTCGGAGGTGTGTCTTGAACCGTACATCCATTGCGGTTCATCTGCGTGCATTATATATAATTAAGTGTGTCAAAATCATTAGAGAACATCATGAATAGATAATTAAGTGACCAAATTAATAGAAGTTCATCATCACATTAAAACCAAAGTACATACATAGTTCTCATCTAACAACATAAAGCTCTGCGAGCATCTAAATTAATTAAACCATACATTGAAACTATGTAAAACATTTCAATGCGAAAACAAATGCGATCATAATCGCAACCAATGTAACAACTTATCCAGCGGCATAATGATACCAAGCCTCGGTATGAATGGCATATTTTCTAATCTTTCTAATCTTCAAGCGCATTGCATCCATCTTGATCTTGTGATCATCGGCGACATCCATAACATGCAACTCCAATATCATCTTCTCCTCCTCAATTTTTCTAATTTTTCCTTCAAGAAATTGTTTTCTTCTTCAACTAAATTTAACCTCTCGACAATAGGGTCGGTTGGAATTTCGGTTCAACAACCTCCTAGATAAATAAAATCTATGTCACGTTGGTGGCATAATTGTCATAAACAATAAATGAACCAATAGTTATGAAAAGATAATATATACCACATCCGAATCATAGGCGGGGCCGAGGGCCGACGAGGCGGATACCAAAACCATCGCACTATATAAGATGCAATAATAAAAGTAAGAAAATTATACAAGTATCTATATAAACATACAAGTAAGAAGTTTTTCCTTTCGGAAAGAAGATAAGAACAAGAGGCTCACCACGGTGGTGCCGGCGGCGAGATCGGCGCGAGGCGATCGACAGCAGTGAAGACAGGGACGGGGCGTGACGGACCGCTAAACCTAGACAAATATTAAGGAAAATGGAGCTTGGAGGTCGAGCTTGGAGGAGAAAGCTTAAGTAGTGTGGCTCGGGCATTCCATCGAACACCTTGTGTGCATAGGAGGTGAGCTAGAGCACCACAAAGCTCTCCCTCGCTGGCCACGAAAAAACAGAGCCTTGGGAGTGCTCGCTTTCATGGGCGAGGGTATATATAGGCAACTAATTGGTCGGTTGGTGACTTGAACCGGGACTAAAGGCGAACTTTGGTCCCGGTTCGTTCCACCAACCGGGACCAATGGTGGTGGGCCAGGAGCGAGGCCCATTGGTCCCGGTTCGTCCCACCAACCGGGACCAAAAGGTCCAGACGAATCGGGACCAATGGCCCATGTGGCCCGGCCGGCCCCCGGGGCTCACGAACCGGGTCCAATGCCCCCATTGGTCCCGGTTCTGGATTGAACCGGGACTAATGGGCTGGCCGGGCCTGGACCATTGCCCCCTTTTCTACTAGTGCACCTATCTTAGCAAATTTATGCGCAACAACATTAGCGGATCTCCTAACCCAAGACACTTTAGAATCTACGATAGAACGTAATAAGATCTTGATCTCCTCCACCCAAGGGCCAACCGCTCCCAGGTACTTGGAAGGTTGCTTGATCATCTTCACCACGTTCTGGGCATCAAGCTCGACGTGCACTCTCTCTGCATTGACCTCCTTTGCCAGCTCCAAGCCCCGTTTGCATGCCAGGATCTCTGCCGCTTCCGGATCAGTGATGTTGGGGAAATGGTGACTCAATCCCGCCAAGAAAGCACCCTGGTGATTTCTCACTACCGCTCCTCCTCCTCCTTTGTCCCCATGCTTCGAGACCGCACCATCGGCATTAACCTTAACCCAGCCCTCCTCAGGAGCCTGCCAACTTTGGCGGCGGCTGTGGCGTAGCCGGCTGCCTCTGATTTGCATGCACCTCTTTCCACTCATGCATGTGAGCTACGACCGTAGCTATGATTTCATGTGGCGGTGCAATTCTTTTCCCATCTCTCGCCTCATTTCGGGCCAGCCATAAACCGTATGTCGCCTGCATCATCACCTCCCTTTCATCGCCCGACGCCTTAGAGAACCAGTCCAGGAGCCAGGTCGCCAACTCACTCTGGGAACCGATCTAAGACGGTGGGATCGCCACCAAGACTCCCATCTCCGACTGAAGAAGCTGCCAGAACTGAACCGAATGCTGACATGACCAAAATATGTGGTGTATTGTTTCCTCTCGTCCACATGCAACACAAAAAACCCCAGGTTTAATTCGGCGACGATGAAGTTCGGCTCCGACAGCCAGACCGTTTCTGATTAGTCTCCACATGTGAATCTTGGCCTTTCCTGGCACCTGTGTATCCCAGAGAGCCATAAAACTGCGATGATTATTGACCGAAGATGAGGATCCCGGCTGTCCGGACCCCACCCTTATCATTGCCAACTTCATATGGTATGCCGATTTCACAGAGAAGCACCCGTCCTTCGTGTAGATCCACGCCAAGCAATCCTCATGGTTGGGCCCTCCTACTGCTATTTGCTTGATATCTTGCACCTCATCAGGAGTGAACATGGTCTCCAACCTTCACATGTTCCTCCCTTTCCCATTAGCAGAGAGAAGATGTGCCACTCTCATCACACCCGGCATGTACAGGTGGCCCAAAGGCTTCATACAACTACTCATCGGGATCCAGTTGTCGTGGTGAATTCGAACTTGGGTTCCATCTCCGATCCTCCAAATCAGCCCTTCTCTAAGAAGATCATGACCATGCAGGATACTTCTGAAAGTATAAGATGCCGTTGAAGAGCAGGTCGCTGTGAGGATCGAGTCCTCCTTAAAAAATACCTTTCTTTGAGAACCCTCGCACACAGAGAAGTGGGGGCCTCGAGAATCCGCCAAGCCTATTTCGCGAGCAGAGCTTGGTTGAAAACTTCATAGTCTCTAAACCCCATGCCTCTGTCTCTTTTTGCTGCACACATTTTTGCTAGGAGATCCAGTGCACCTTCCTCTCGCCATTCACTGCGCCCCACCAGAATTCCGAAGAGATAGAAGTCAGGTTCCTGTACATATTCTTTATAAGGCGAAAGCATCTCATGGTGAAGGTAGGTATCGCCTAGAGGCCCGACTTGATAAGAACCTCTCTCGCAGCCTTTGACAAACCCTGTCCCTTCCAACCACTAACCTTTCCTTTTGAGGATTCAGTTACATATTTGAACGTACCATCTTTTGATCTTCCAACCAGTGTTGGGAGACCAAGGTATCTCTCACTCAAAGCTTCGGACTGCACACCAAGTGTGGTTTGAGCTCCATTTTCTTCTCCTCTTGACAACCCTTTTTGTAAGTTAACTCACTGTCCGGAGGCTACTTTGTATTGCGCTAAGATATCCTTGAGAGCCTCCGTATTCTCTTTAGTCCCCTCAAGAAATACAATACTGTCATCGACAAAGAGGAGGTGTGTAACATGAGGGCCAGCGCCCCCAAAATTCACCCCCTTAATCTTACCATCATTTTGTGCCCTCTTTAGCAGCGCCGAGAAGCCCTCAACACAGAAGAGGAAAAGGTAAGGAGACAGTGGATCACCTTGCCTCAACCCTCTAGACGGATAAAAGCACTTTGAGTAGTCTCCATTCAACTTTACCCAGAAATTTGTTGTTGTCACACACCTCATGATCATCGCAATCCAAGCAGGAGCAAAGCTACATTGCCCAAGTATTTGCTCCAGAAAAATCCACTCCACCCGATCATATGCCTTCATCATATCCAACTTGACGGCACACAGAGCCTTCTTCCTCTTCCTTGTTCTAATGGCATGAACACATTCGTAAGCCACCAACACATTGCCCGTTATAAGTCTCCCCGGCACGAACGCGCTTTGCTCCTCGGAGATAATGATTGGGAGGATGAGTTTCAGCCTATTTGCCAACACCTTGGTAGCAATCTTGTAGAGCACATTGCATAGACTGATGGGGCGGAATTGCGACAAAAGCTCTGGAGAGTTAACCTTGGGAATCATGACTATAACGGTGGCGTTGAAATCTTCCGGAGCTGCTACTCCATTTAGAAAGTCTCTTACTGCTCTACATACGTCCTCCCTCACCAACGACCAGTGTCGTTGATAGAATAACGCGGGCAGACCATCCGGTCCCGGGGCCTTCGTCAGTCCCATTTGGAACAGCCACTTCAATCTCTTCGTCAGAAATTGGAGAAACGAGTGACTCATTCATCTCCGAAGATACAAGTTGTGCAATATTTTGTAACAGCAAATTTGCCCCGGTTGATCCTTCTGACTTGAGCAAGTTTTCATAAGAAACGGCAGCCATCTCCGCATTCTCCATGCACTTTGTTCCATCGTCGCGTCGCAGAGCCCGGACTGTATTTTTACGCTTGCGGTGAGATGATCTATTCTGAAAATTTGGTGTTTTTGTCGCCAGCTCGTAACCAGTCCGCCCTAGAGCGCTGCTTATGCATTATTTCTTCTCGCTCATACACCTCTCTGAGCTCCGTTTCAATTTCCCGAACCTCCTTAAAACATCCCGTCACTAGCGCTTGTTGCTTGGCTTCAAACAGTTGTGTTTTAAGCTTTGCAATTTTCTTTCTGATTGAGCCGATCGTCCCTAGCCCATCTCTGAACCGAGCCTGTAACCTTACCTAGTCACTGCCAGACCGTCGTTAATCCTTGTTCGCCAGTTCCCACACCTCATTTAGCATCTCATCATACTTCTCGTGTCGCGTCCAAGCTTCCTCAAAGTGAAACTGTCTCACGCCATTCTTGTCAGTGCGTGGAGATGTCTCCAACACCCTGACCAGTAGTGCTTGATGATCGGATTCTTAAGTGACAATGTGTTCGACACATGTTTCTGGGAACAACTCCAAAAACCCGTCATTGCATGTAGTTCAATCAAGCCTAACCTAAACATTTGCTCTACCATCTCGTTTGTTATCCCATGTATAAGGGTATCCTGAAACCCAAGTCAGCCAGACCGCATTCTGTTAGATAGTCACAGAAAGCCTCCATCTGTAGAAAACTCCTTGGGTTGCCTCCACATTGGTCAGCTTGGAACAAAGCCTCATTACAGTCGCCCGCACAAATCCAAGGAAGGTCATCTTGAGCCCTCAAAAATCATAGCGCATCCCATGATTTCTTACGTTGCTCTGTGTTCGGTTCACCATAGAATCTAGTGATTCTACAAATTTTCCCTTTGAAGACTACTTCCGTATCAAGAAAATACTGGCACCATGGGCGTACCGTAACTTGGATGTGATCATGCCACCAAATGGCTAGCTCTCCACTTTGCCCCACACAATCAACTGCCACACCATTTCGGAAGCCCAAGCTCCACTTTAATCTTTCCATCGCCCGAGCCTTTTTCTTTGTTTCACACAAGAACACCACCGCTGGGTTGTAGGACCGTATCAGGTCTCATAGTTCGCCCACTGTCGAGTCCAACCCCAGTCCTTGACAGTTCTAGGCTAGAAGAATCATTGCGACCGGCGGCCCCGGTCCTCGGGGTCCGCCGATGAATCAATAGGATCAGAGATGCGATCAAAGACAGTAGTAGTCTTCCGTCTCGTGTCACGGATAAATCCCTCATGTGAAATCTGCTTGTCAGGGTCATTTTTCGCTACCCAATATTGTCTTGGATCCCTCTTGCGCCCCCATGATAAAATCTCTGATAGGGCCTATCATAGTAAACTTTGATGTATTCTTGCCTTGGCTTGCACACATAGTGGCCCTTTGTTCTTGCCCTGCCCTGACCGCCCTCATGATCAGCCGTGGAGGTCACACCATGCCTATCATAATTTGCAGAGAAAAAAGAGTCCTCTCTATCTTTGTCCTTTTCCGTATCCCCTTGGCCAGTGCCATCCTTTAGTCGTTGCTGCTCCATCAGCTTATGCCTCATGTCATTCTCTCTCTTTTGCTCTAGTCCTTCCCTGAGGTCATATTCCCCCTCATGCTTATTGCCTACATTCTTCTTGATGGGACTAGTTACCTCGCTCTTGTAAGGCTTAGACTTAGAGCCCTCGCCAGTGCGATGGTCAGCTGACTTAGAGAACTCCTCTTGCAGATTGTGCTTCACCGAAATGCCCCCCTTCTCCTTGCCCTGGCGTTCCCGGTCGCTGTCGCCGGTTCGCCCATCCCCCAACGGTTGTTGCTGCTATGTGAGTGCCCAAACAACCCCTCCTTTTGATTACTCTTTCTACCAGGAGAGGCCCGTAGCCACCCCCCTAAAGTGGCTCCTCTAACGGTGGATCACAGATACCATTCACGTGAACAAACGACCGCACTCAAAACAAAAGTGTGGGATCTTCTCATAATGGAAATCAAACCAGGTCTTGGGGCTCATTCTCTCTCACAGTTTTCAGGTCGAATCCCCTCACCAGTGGATCAAATATAGAAATTCTCGTTCGGACCCGCAGGTTGCTACCCCGTGCCACCCCATCTTTATCACAGTCAACTTTCACAGTCGACCCCAGCCAGTTGCCTAGGGCATTATGAAACTTTTCAGTCCTCTTATCCGGTGGCAGATCGTCTACACGAACCCAAACATCCACCATGTCAAAAACCATCTCCGAGGTCTCTTATTTCCTTCATAGTCCTTAAGAGCTAGGACTGCAAAATCGTACTGCCATGGACCATTGTTCATCACATGTCTCCAGTCCCCCTCACTGCCAAAGTGAACCTCAAACACATCCGAACCCAAGTCTTGGAATCTAGCTTCACGGTGCAGTCCCCATGTGTTGGGGAACGTAGTAATTTCAAAATTTTCCTACGCACACGCAAGATCATGGTGATGCATAGCAACGAGAGGGGAGAGTGTAGTCCACATACCCTCGCAGACCGTAAGCGGAATCGTTATGACAACGCGGTTGATGTAGTCATACGTCTTCACGATCGACCGATCCTCAATACCGAACGTACGGCACCTCCGCGTTCAGCACACGTTCAGCTCGGTGACGTCCCACGAACTCACGATCCAGTAGAGCTCGAGGGAGAGTTTCGTCAGCACGACGTCGTGGTGACGATGTTGATGAAGCTACCGTTGTAGGGCTTCGCCTAAACACCGCTACGATATGACCGATGTGGATTATGATGGAGGGGGGCACCGCACACGGCTGGGAGAGATCAATGATCAACTTGTGTCTCTCTAGGGTGCCCCTTTCCCCCGTATATAAAGGAGTGGAGGAGGGGGAGGGCCCGCCCTCTCTATGGCACGCCCTAGGGGAGTCCTACTCCCACCGGGAGTAGGATTCCCCCTTTCCTAGTAGAACTAGGAGCCATGCCAAGTAGTAGGAGTAGCGAGAGAAGGAAAGGGAAAGAGAGAGAAGGAAGGAGGGGTGCCTCCTCCCTAGTCAATCGGACTAAGCCTTGGGGGCGTAGCCTCCCACTCTCTTTCCCTAAAGCCCAATAAGGCCCATATACTCCCGGCGAATTCCCGTAACTCTCCGGTACTCCAAAAATACCCGAATCACTCGGAACCTTTCCGAAGTCCGAATATTGTCGTCCAATATATCGATCTTTACGTCTCGACCCTTTTGAGACTCCTCATCATGTCCTAGATCTCATTCGGGACTCCGAACTACCTTCAGTATATCAAAACACATAAACTCATATTACCGATCGTCACAGAACTTTAAGCGTGCGGACCCTACGGGTTCGAGAACTATGTAGACATGACAAAGACACGTCTCTGGTCAATAACCAATAGCGGAACCTGGATGCTCATATTGGCTCCTACATATTCTACGAAGATCTTTATCGGTCAAACCGCATAACAACATACGTTGTTCCCTTTTGAAGGAAATATGCCCTAGAGGCAATAATAAAGTTATTATTTATTTCCTTATTTCATGATAAATCTTTATTATTCTTGCTAGAATTATATTAACCGGAAACATCATACATGTGTGAATACATAGACAAACAAAGTGTCACTAGTATGCCTCTACTTGACTAGCTCGTTGAATCAAAGATGGTTAAGTTTCCTAGCCATAGACATGAGTTGTCATTTGATTAACGGGATCACATCATTAGAGAATGATGTGATTGACTTGATCCATTCCGTTAGCATAGCACTTGATCGTTTAGTATGTTTCTATTGCTTTCTTCATGAGTTATACATGTTCCTATGACTATGAGATTATGCAACTCCGTTCTTTGGAGGAACACTTTGTGTGCTACCAAGCGTCTAGCGTAATGGGGGATTATAAAGGTGCTCTCTGGTGTCTCGAAGGTACTTGTTGAGTTAGGCGTATTTGAGATTAGGATTTGTCACTCCGATTGTCGGAGAGGTATCTCTGGGCCCACTCGGTAATACACATCACTATAAGCCTTGCAAGCATTGTAACTAACGAGTTAGTTACGGGATGATGTTTTACGGAACGAGTAAAGAGACTTGTCGGTAATGAGATTGAACTATGTATTGAGATACCAGCGATCAAGTCTCGGGTAAGCAACATACCGATGACAAAGGGAACAACGTATGTTGTTACGCGTTTTGACCGATAAAGATCTCCGTAGAATATGTGGGAGCCAATATGAGCATCCAGGTTCCGCTATTGGTTATTGACCGGAGACGTGTCTCGGTCATGTCTACATAGTTCTCCAACCCGTAGGGTCTGCACGCTTAACGTTCGATGACGATTTGTATTATGAGTTTATGTGTTTTGATGTACCGAAGGTAGTTCGAAGTCCCGAATGAGATCGGGGACATGACAAGGAGTCTCGAAATGGTCGAGACATAAAGATCGATATATTGGACGACTATATTCGGACATCGGAAGGTTCAGTGATTGGGTATTTTGAGATCTTGAGAGAGTTCTGAATTCGCCGGGAGTATATGGGCCTTATTGGGCATTAGGGAAAGAGAGGGAGGCTGTGTGCCCCAAGGCTTAGTCTGAATTGGACTAGGGGAGGCGGCGCCCTCCTTCCTTCTCTTCTCTTTCCCTTTCCTTCTCTACTCCTACTACTTGGAAGGGCTCAGAGTTCTACTAGGAAAGAATCCTACTCCCGATGGGAGTAGGACTCCCCTAGGGCGCGCCATAGAGAGGGACGGCCCTCCCCGTCCTCCACTCCTTTATATACGGGGGAGGGGGCACCCCATAGACACAACAATAGATCTCTTGATCTCTTATCCGTGTGCGGTGCCCCCCTCCACCATATTCCAACTCGGTCATATCGTAGCGGTGCTTAGGCGAAGCCCTACATTGGTAGCAACATCATCACCGTCATCACGCCATCATGCTGACGGAACTCTCCCGTGAAGCTCTGCTGGATCGGAGCTCGCGGGACGTCATCGAGCTGAACGTGTGCTGAACTCGGAGGTGCCATACGTTTGGTACTTGGATCGGTCGGATCGTGAAGACGTACGAGTACATAAACCTCATTGTGCTAACGCTTCCGCTTTTGGTGTACGAGGGTACGTGGACAACACTCTCCTCTCTTGTTGCTATGCATCACCATGATCTTGCGTGTGCGTAGGAAATTTTTTGAAATTACTACGTTCCCCAACAGTGGCATCGGAGCTAGGTTTATGCGTAGATGTTATATGCAGAGTAGAACACAAGCGGAGTTGTAGGCGATACAAGTCATCTTGCTTACCGACATGTCATACTTTGGTTACGCGGTATTTGTTGGATGAAGCGGCCGGACCGACATTACGCGTGCGCTTACGGGAGGCTGGTTCTACCGATGTGTAGCCGCCACGCTTGATGGTGGCGGTGTACATTTCTCCAACTTTAGTTGAGCGGGTGTAGCTCGCCCGGTCCTTGAGAAGGTTAAAACAGCACTAACTTGACGAACCATCGTTGTGGTTTTGATGCATAGGTAAGAACGGTTCTTGCTCAGCCCGTAGCAGCCACATAAAACTTGCAACAACAAAGTAGAGGACGACTAACTTGTTTTTGCAGCGCATGTTGTGATGTGATATGGTCAAGACATGATGCTATATTTTATTGTATGAGATGATCATGTTTTGTAACTGAGTTATCGGCAACTGGCAGAAGCCTTATGGTTGTCTCTTTATTGCATAAGATGCAAGTGCCAAATAATTGCTTTACTTTATCGCTATGCGATAGCAATAGTTGCAAGAGCAATAGTTGGTGATACGACCATGTGACGACACATTGATATAGATCAAGATGATGGAGATCATGGTGTCATACTGGTAAAGATGGAGATCATGACGATGCTTTGGAGATGGAGATCAAAGGCACAAGATGATGATGGCCATATCATGTCACATATTTTGATTGCATGTGATGTTTATCTTTTATACATCTTATTTTGCTTAGTTAAGCGGTAGCTTTATAAGATGATCCTTACTAAAATTTCAAGGTATAAGTGTTCTCCACGGTATGCCTTTATTGCGGCAGTTCTTCGTCTTTGAGACACCACGTGATGATCGGGTGTCATAAGCTCTACGTTCAAATACAGCGGGTGCAAGACAGTTTTGCACCGCGAATACTCAGTTAAACTTGACAAGCCTAGCATATGCAGATATGGCCTCGGAACACTTTGAGACCGAAAGGTCAGCGTGAATCATATAGTAGATATGATCAACATAGTGATGTTCACCATTGAAAACTACTCCATCTCCGTGATGATTGGACATGGTTTAGTTGATATGGATCGCGTGATCACTTAGATGATTAGAGGATGTCTATCTAAGAAGAGTTCTTAAGTAATATGATTAAGCGAACTTTAATTTATCATGAACTTAGTCACGATAGTATTTTCAAATTGTGTTGTAGATCAATAGCCCGCGATGTAGCTCCTCGTTTATTTTGATATGTTCCTAGAAAACTAAGTTGAAAGATGTTAGTAGCAATGATGCGGATTGGATCCGTGATCGAGGATTATCCTCATTGCTGCCGGAAGAATTATGTCCTTGATGCACCGCTAGGTAGCGGAACTATTGCAGGAAGCGGATCTGAGACATTTTGAGCGTTTTGACAAAAGTTCGGTATGATGACTACTTGATAGTTTAGTGCACCATGCTTTCGGCATAGAACCGGGACTTCAAAATGTTTTGAATGCCACGGAGCATATAAGATGTTCAAGAGTTGAAATTGGTATTTCCTACTCATGCCGGTGTCGAGAGGTATGAGACCTCGACATTACTTTGCCTACAAGGCGGAGGAGAATAGCTCAACCGGTAAGCATGTGCTCAGATTATGCAGGTACTACAATTGCTTGAATCAAGTGGGAGTTAATCTTCCGATAAGATAGTGATTGTCGAGTTCTCTAGTCACTATCAAAAGTTGCTAGAACTTCGTGATGAACTATAATATGCAAGGGATAACGAAGCGATTCCCAAGCTCTTACGTGATCTTGATATCGACGAAGGTAGAAATCAAGAAAAGCATCAAGTGTTGATGGTTAACAAGACCACTGGTTTCAAGAAAAGGGCAAAAGGAAGAAGGGAACTTCAAGAAATATGGCAAGCAAGTTGCTGCTCAAGTGAAGAAGCCCAAGTCCGGACCTAAGCACGAGACTAAGTGCTTCTACTACAAAGGACTAGTCCTTTGAGCGGAACTGCCCCAAGTATTTGGCGGATAAGAAGGATGGCAAAGTGAACAAAGGTATATTTGATATACATGTTATTGATGTGTACTTTACTAGTGTTTATAGCAACCCAGCGGTATTTGATACTAGTTAGGTTGCTAAAGAGTAGTAACTAGAAATGGGAGTTGCGAATGAGCGAAACTAGTTAAGGGTGAAGTGACGATGTGTGTTGGAAGCAGTTACAAGATTGATCGATCATCATCGCACACTCCCTATACTTTCGGGATTAGTGTTAAACCTAAATAAATGTTATTTGGTGTTTGCGTTGAGCATGAATATGATTTGATCATGTTTATTGCAATACAGTTATTCATTTAAATTAGAGAATAATTTTTGTTATGTTTACATGAATAAAACCTTCTATGGTCATACACCCAATGAAAATGGTTTGTTGGATCTCGATTGTAGTGATACACATATTCATAATATTGAAGCCAAAAGATGCAAAGTTAATAATGATAGTGCAACTTATTTGTGGCACTGCCGTTTAGGTCATATTGGTGTAAAGCGCATGAAGAAAATCCATGCTGATGGGCTTTTGGAATCACTTGATTATGAATCAGTTGATGCTTGCGAACCATACCTCATGGGCAAGATGACTAAGACTCCGTTCTCCGGAACAATGGAGCGAACAATAGACTTGTTGGAAATAATACATACGGATGTATGCAGTCCGATGAGTGTTGAGGCTCGCGGCGGGTATCGCTATTTTCTGACCATCACAGATGATTTGAGCAGATATGGGTATATCTACTTGATGAAACATAAGTCTGAAACATTTGAAAAGTTCAAAGAATTTCAGAGTGAAGTGTAAAATCATCGTAACAAGAAAATAAAGTTTCTACAATCTGATCGCGGAGATGAATATTGAGTTACGAGTTTGGTCTTCAATTAAAAAAATGTGGAATAGTTTCACAAATTCATGCCGCCTGGAACACCGCAGTAATGGTATGTCCGAACATCGTAACCGTACTTTATTAGATATGGTGCAATCTATGATGTCTCTTACTGATTTACCACTATCGTTTTGGGGTTATACATTAGAGATAGCTGCATTCACGTTAAGTAGGGCACCATCTAAATCCGTTGAGATGATATGAACTATGGTTTGGCAAGAAACCAAAGTTGTTGTTTCTTAAAGTTTGGGGTTGCGATGCTTATGTGAAAAAGTTTCATCCTGATAAGCTCAAACCAAAATCGTAGAAATGTGTCTTCATAGGATACCCAAAGGAGACAGTTGGGTACACATTCTATCACAGATCCGAAGGCAAGACATTCGTTGCTAAGAATGGATCCTTTCTAGAGAAGGAGTTTCTCTCAAAAGAAGTGAGTGGGAGGAAAGTAGAACTTGATGAGGTAACTGTACCTGCTCCCTTATTGGAAAGTAGTTCATCACAGAAGTTTGTTCATGTGACTCCTACACCAATTAGTGAGGAAGATAATGATGATGATCATGTAACTTCAGATCAAGTTACTACCGAACCTCGTAGGTAAACCAGAGTGAGATCCGCACTAGAGTGGTACAGTAATCCTGTTCTGGAGGTCATGTTACTTGACCATGATGAACCTACGAACTATGAGGAAGCGATGATGAGCCCAGATTCCGCGAAATGGCATGAGGCCATGAATTACGAGATGGGATCCATGTATGAGAACAAAGTGTGGACTTTGGTTGACTTGCCCGATGATCGCAAGCCATGGAAAATAAATGGATCTTCAAGAGGAAGGCGGGGCGATAGTAGTCTTACTATCTACAAAGCTAGACTTATCGAAAATGGTTTTGACAAAGTTCAAAGGTGTTGACTACGATGAGATTTTCTCACTTTCAATGGCGATGTAAATCTGTCCGAATCATGTTAGCAAATTGCCATATTTTATGAAATCGGCAAATGGATATCAAAACTACATTCCTTAATGGATTTCTTAAAGAAGAGTCGTATATGATGCAACGAGAAGGTTTTGTCGATCCTAAAGGTGCTAACAAAATGTGCAAGCTCCAATGATCCATCTGGACTGGTGCAAGCATCTCGGAGTTGGAATATCGCTTTGATGAGTTGATTAAAGCATATAGTTTTATCTGGACTTGTGGTGAAGCCTGTATTTACAAGAAAGTGAGTGGGAGCACTACAGCATTTCTGATAAACTTATGTGAATGACATATTGTTAATCGGAAATAATGTAGAATTTTCTGGAAAGCATAAAGGAGTTTTTGAAAGGAGTTTTTCAAATAAAGACCTCGGTGAAGCTGCTTACATATTGAGCATCAAGATCTATAGAGATAGATCAAGACGCTTGATAAGTTTTTTCAATGAGTACATACCTTGACAAGATTTTGAAGTAGTTCAAAATGGAATAATCAAAGAAAGAGTTTTGCACGAGTTCCAAGGTGTGAAGTTGAGTAAGACTCAAAGCCCGACCATAGTAGAAGACAGAGAGAGAATGAAAGTAATTCCCTATGCCTCAGTCGTAGGTTCTACAAAGTATGACATGCTATGTACCAGACCTATTGTATACCCTACCCTGATTTTGGCAAGTGAGTACAATTTTGATCTAGGGTAGATCCTTTGGACAGCGATCAAAATTATCCTTAGTGGAATAAGGATATGTTTCTCGATTATGGAGGTGACAAAAGTTAAATCGTAAGGGTTACGTCGATGCAAGTTTTGACACTAATACAGATGACTCTAAGTCTCAATCTGGATACATATTGAAAGTGGGAGCAATTAGCTCGAGTAGCTCCGTGCAGAGCATTGTTGACATAGAAATTTGCAACATACATACGGATCTGAATGTGGCAGACCCGTTGACTAAATTTCTTTCACAAGCAAAACATGATCACACCTTAGTACTCTTTGGGTGTTAATCACATAGCAATGTGAACTGGATTATTGACTCTAGTAAACCCTTTGGGTGTTGGTCACATGACGATGTGGACTATTGGTGTTAATCACATGGAGATGTGAACTATTAATGTTAAATCACATGGAGATGTGATCTAGATTATTGACTCTAGTGCAAGTGGGAGACTGAAAGAAATATGCCCTAGAGGCAATAATAAGTTATTATTTATTTCCTTATTTCATGATAAATGTTTAATATTCATGCTAGAATTGTGTTAACCGGAAACATAATACATGTGTGAATACATACAAACAAAGTGTCACTAGTATGCCTCTACTTGACTAGCTCGTTGAATCAAAGATGATTAAGTTTCCTAGCCATAGACATGAGTTGTCATCTGATTAACTGGATCACATCATTAGAGAATGATGTGATTGACTTGACCCATTCCGTTTGCTTAGCACTTGATCGTTTAGTATGTTGCTATTGCCTTCTTCATGACTTATACATGTTCCTATGACTTTGATATTATGCAACTCGTTTACGGAGGAACACTATGTGTGCTACCAAGCGTCTGGCATAGCTGGGTGATTGTAAAGTTGCTCTCTGGTGTCTCGAAGGTACTTGTTGAGTTGGCGTATTTTGAGATTAGGATTTGTCACTCCGATTGTCGGAGAGGTATCTCTGGGCCAACTCGGTAATACACATCACTATAAGCCTTGCAAGCATTGTAACTAACGAGTTAGTTCTGGATGATGTATTACGGGCGTGTAAAGAGACTTGCGATAGCGAGATTGAACTAGATATTGAGATCTGAAGCGATCGAATCTCGGGTAAGTAACATCACGATGACAAAGGGAACAATGCATGTTGTTATGCGGTTTAACCGATAAAGATATTAAGTAGAATATGTAGGAGACAATATGAGCATCCAGGTTCGCTATTGGTTATCGACCCGAGAGGTGTCTCGTTCATGTCTACATAGTTCTCGAACCCGCAGGTCCGCATATAACGTTCGGTGACGATTTGTATTATGAGCTTATGTGTTTTGATGTACGAAGGTAGTTTGGAGTCCGGATGAGATCAGGGACATGACGAGAGTCTCAAAATGGTGAGGCGTAAAGTTTGATATATTGGACGACTATATTCGGACATCGGAAGGTTCCGAGTGATTCGGTATTTTTGATCTTAGGAGAGTTAGGGGAATTCGCCGGGGAGTATATGGGCCTTATTGGGCTTTAGGGGAGAGAGAGAGGGGAGGCTGCGCCCCCCCCCCCAAAGCTTAGTCCGAATTGGACTAGGGGGAGGGGCGGCACCCCCTCCTTCCATCTCTTCTCTTTCACTTTTCTTCTCTCCTACTCCTACTACTTGGAAGGGCTCCTAGTTCTACTAGGCAGGGAATCCTACTCCCGGTGGGAGTAGGACTCCCCCAGGCGCGCCATAGAGAGGGCGGCCCTCCCCTCCTCCACTCCTTTATATATGGGGGCGGGGCACCCATAGACACAACAATAGATGCGATAGCAATAGTTGCAAGAGCAATAGTTGGTGATACGACCATGTGACGACACATTGATATAGATCAAGATGATGGAGATCATGGTGTCATACTGGTAAAGATGGAGATCATGACGATGCTTTGGAGATGGAGATCAAAGGCACAAGATGATGATGGCCATATCATGTCACATATTTTGATTGCATGTGATGTTTATCTTTTATACATCTTATTTTGCTTAGTTCGGCGGTAGCTTTATAAGATGATCCCTTACTAAAATTTCAAGGTATAAGTGTTCTCCCTGAGTATGCATCGCTATGCACAGCTTCTTCGTGGCCGAGACACCACGTGATGATCGGGTGTCATAAGCTCTACGTTCAAATACAACGGGTGCAAGACAGTTTTGCACACGCGGAATACTCAGGTTAAACTTGACAAGCCTAGCATATGCAGATATGGCCTCGGAACACTGAGACCGAAAGGTCAAGCGTGAATCATATAGTAGATATGATCAACATAGTGATGTTCACCATTGAAAACTACTCCATCTCACGTGATGATTGGACATGGTTTAGTTGATATGGATCGCGTGATCACTTAGATGATTAGAGGGATGTCTATCTAAGAAAGAGTTCTTAAGTAATATGATTAACTGAACTTTAATTTATCATGAACTTAGTCCTGATAGTATTTTCAAATTGTGTTGTAGATCAATAGCCCGCGATGTAGCTCCTCGTTTATTTTTGATATGTTCCTAGAGAAAACTAAGTTGAAAGATGTTAGTAGCAATGATGCGGATTGGATCCGTGATCTGAGGATTATCCTCATTGCTGCACAGAAGAATTATGTCCTTGATGCACCGCTAGGTGACAGAACTATTGCAGGAGCAGATGCAGACATTTTTGAACGTTTTGACAAAAGTTCGGTATGATGACTACTTGATAGTTTAGTGCACCATGCTTTACGGCATAGAACCGGGACTTCAAAAATGTTTTGAATGCCACGGAGCATATAAGATGTTCCAAGAGTTGAAATTGGTATTTCCTACTCATGCCCGTGTCGAGAGGTATGAGACCTCTGACATTACTTTGCCTACAAGACGGAGGAGAATAGCTCAACCAGTAAGCATGTGCTCAGATTGTCTGGGTACTACAATTGCTTGAATCAAGTGGGAGTTAATCTTCCAGATAAGATAGTGATTGTCAGAGTTCTCTAGTCACTATCAAAAAGTTGCTAGAACTTCGTGATGAACTATAATATGCAAGGGATAACAGAAACGATTCCCAAGCTCTTCGTGATGCTGATATCGACGAAGGTAGAAATCAAGAAAAGCATCAAGTGTTGATGGTTAACAAGACCACTGGTTTCAAGAAAAGGGCAAAAGGAAGAAGGGGAACTTCAAGAAATATGGCAAGCAAGTTGCTGCTCAAGTGAAGAAGCCCAAGTCTGGACCTAAGCCTGAGACTAAGTGCTTCTACTACAAAGGGACTAGTCACTGGAAGCGGAACTGCCCCAAGTATTTGGCGGATAAGAAGGATGGCAAAGTGAACAAAGGTATATTTGATATACATGTTATTGATGTGTACTTTACTAGTGTTTATAGCAACCCCGCGGTATTTGATACTAGTTCAGTTGCTAAAGAGTAGTAACTAGAAATGGGAGTTGCAGAATGAACAGAAACTAGTTAAGGGTGAAGTGACGATGTGTGTTGGAAGCAGTTACAAGATTGATACGATCATCATCGCACACTCCCTATACTTTCGGGATTAGTGTTAAACCTAAATAAATGTTATTTGGTGTTTGCGTTGAGCATGAATATGATTTGATCATGTTTATTGCAATACGCTTATTCATTTAAATTAGAGAATAATTTTGTTATGTTTACATGAATAAAACCTTCTATGGTCATACACCCAATGAAAATGGTTTGTTGGATCTCGATTGTAGTGATACACATATTCATAATATTGAAGCCAAAAGATGCAAAGTTAATAATGATAGTGCAACTTATTTGTGGCAATCGCCGCTTAGGTCATATTGGTGTAAAGCGATGAAGAAAATCCATGCCGATGGGCTTTTGGAATCACTTGATTATGAATCAGTTGATGCTTGCGAACCATACCTCATGGGCAAGATGACTAAGACTCCGTTCTCCGGAACAATGGAGCGAACAATAGACTTGTTGGAAATAATACATACGGATGTATGCAGTCCGATGAGTGTTGAGGTCACAAGGGTATCGCTATTTTCTGACCATCACAGATGATTTGAGCAGATATGGGTATATCTACTTGATGAAACATAAGTCTGAAACATTTGAAAAGTTCAAAGAATTTCAGAGTGAAGTGTAAAATCATCGTAACAAGAAAATAAAGTTTCTACAATCTGATCGCGGAGATGAATATTGAGTTACGAGTTTGGTCTTCAATTAAAAAAATGTGGAATAGTTTCACAAATTCATGCCGCTTGGAACACCGCAGTAATGGTATGTCCGAACATCGTAACCGCATTTTATTAGATATGGTGCAATCTATGATGTCTCTTACTGATTTACCACTATCGCTTTGGGGTTATACATTAGAGATAGCTGCATTCACGTTAAGTAGGGCACCATCTAAACTGCTGAGATGATATGAACTATGGTTTGGCAAGAAACCAAAGTTGTTGTTTCTTAAAGTTTGGGGTTGCGATGCTTATGTGAAAAGTTTCATCCTGATAAGCTCAAACCAAAATCGTAGAAATGTGTCTTCATAGGATACCCAAAGGAGACAGTTGGGTACACATTCTATCACAGATCCAAGGCAAGACATTCGTTGTTAAGAATGGATCCTTTCTAGAGAAGGAGTTTCTCTCAAAAGAAGTGAGTGGGAGGAAAGTAGAACTTGATGAGGTAATCAGACCTGCTCCCTTATTGGAAAGTAGTTCATCACGAAGTTTGTTCATGTGACTCCTACACCAATTAGTGAGGAAGATAATGATGATGATCATGTAACTTCAGATCAAGTTACTACCGAACCTCGTAGGTAAACCAGAGTGAGATCCGCACTAGAGTGGTACAGTAATCCTGTTCTGGAGGTCATGTTACTTGACCATGATGAACCTACGAACTATGAGGAAGCGATGATGAGCCCAGATTCCGCGAAATGGCATGAGGCCATGAATTCTGAGATGGGATCCATGTATGAGAACAAAGTGTGGACTTTGGTTGACTTGCCCGATGATCGCAAGCCATGGAAAATAAATGGATCTTCAAGAGGAAGGCGGACGCTGATAGTAGTCTTACTATCTACAAAGCTAGACTTGTCGAAAATGGTTTTGACAAAGTTCAAAGGTGTTGACTACGATGAGATTTTCTCACTCGTAGCGATGCTTAAGTCTGTCCGAATCATGTTAGCAAATTGCCATATTTTATGAAATCTGGCAAATGGATGTCAAAACTACATTCCTTAATGGATTTCTTAAAGAAGAGTCGTATATGATGCAACCAGAAGGTTTTGTCGATCCTAAAGGTGCTAACAAAATGTGCAAGCTCCAGCGATCCATCTACGGACTGGTGCAAGCATCTCGGAGTTGGAATATACGCTTTGATGAGTTGATTAAAGATATAGTTTTATATGCACTTGTGGTGAAGCCTCAGATTTACAAGAAAGTGAGTGGGAGCACTACAAGATTTCGATAAACTTATGTGAATGACATATTGTTAATCGGAAATAATGTAGAATTTTCTCGAAAGCATAAAGGAGTTTTTGAAAGGAGTTTTTCAAATAAAGACCTCGGTGAAGCTGCTTACATATTGAGCATCAAGATCTATAGAGATAGATCAAGACGCTTGATAAGTTTTTTTCAATGAGTACATACCTTGACAAGATTTTGAAGTAGTTCAAAATGGAATAATCAAAGAAAGAGTTTTTGCCTGAGTTCCAAGGTGTGAAGTTGAGTAAGACTCAAAGCCCGACCATAGTAGAAGACAGAGAGAGAATGAAAGTAATTCCCTATGCCTCAGTCGTAGGTTCTACAAAGTATGACATGCTATGTACCAGACCTATTGTATACCCTACCCTGATTTTGGCAAGTGAGTACAATTTTGATCTAGGAGTAGATCACTGGACAGCGGTCAAAATTATCCTTAGTGGAATAAGGATATGTTTCTCGATTATGGAGGTGACAAAAGGTTCGTCGTAAAGGGTTACGTCGATGCAAGTTTTGACACTAATACAGATGACTCTAAGTCTCAATCTGGATACATATTGAAAGTGGGAGCAATTAGCTCGAGTAGCTCCGTGCAGAGCATTGTTGACATAGAAATTTGCAAACATACATACGGATCTGAATGTGGCGCACCCGCTGACTAAATTTCTTTCACAAGCAAAACATGATCACACCTTAGTACTCTTTGGGTGTTAATCACATAGCAATGTGAACTGGATTATTGACTCTAGTAAACCCTTTGGGTGTTGGTCACATGACGATGTGGACTATTGGTGTTAATCACATGGAGATGTGAACTATTAATGTTAAATCACATGGAGATGTGATCTAGATTATTGACTCTAGTGCAAGTGGGAGACTGAAAGAAATATGCCCTAGAGGCAATAATAAGTTATTATTTATTTCCTTATTTCATGATAAATGTTTAATATTCATGCTAGAATTGTGTTAACCGGAAACATAATACATGTGTGAATACATACAAACAAAGTGTCACTAGTATGCCTCTACTTGACTAGCTCGTTGAATCAAAGATGATTAAGTTTCCTAGCCATAGACATGAGTTGTCATCTGATTAACTGGATCACATCATTAGAGAATGATGTGATTGACTTGACCCATTCCGTTTGCTTAGCACTTGATCGTTTAGTATGTTGCTATTGCCTTCTTCATGACTTATACATGTTCCTATGACTTTGATATTATGCAACTCTCGTTTACCGGAGGAACACTATGTGTGCTACCAAACGTCACAACGTAACTGGGTGATTGTAAAGTTGCTCTACAGGTGTCTCCGAAGGTACTTGTTGAGTTGGCGTATTTTGAGATTAGGATTTGTCACTCCGATTGTCGGAGAGGTATCTCTGGGCCAACTCGGTAATACACATCACTATAAGCCTTGCAAGCATTGTAACTAACGAGTTAGTTACAGGATGATGTATTACGGAACGTGTAAAGAGACTTGCCGGTAACGAGATTGAACTAGATATTGAGATACCGACGATCGAATCTCGGGTAAGTAACATACTGATGACAAAGGGAACAATGCATGTTGTTATGCGGTTTAACCGATAAAGATATTCGTAGAATATGTGGGAGACAATATGAGCATCCAGGTTCCGCTATTGGTTATCGACCAGAGACGTGTCTCGTTCATGTCTACATAGTTCTCGAACCCGCAGGGTCCGCATGCTTAACGTTCGGTGACGATTTGTATTATGAGCTTATGTGTTTTGATGTACCGAAGGTAGTTTGGAGTCCCGGATGAGATCAGGGACATGACGAGGAGTCTCAAAATGGTCGAGACGTAAAGTTTGATATATTGGACGACTATATTCAGACATCGGAAAGGTTCCGAGTGATTCGGGTATTTTTCGAAGTACCGGAGAGTTAGGGGAATTCGCCGGGGAGTATATGGGCCTTATTGGGCTTTAGGGGAGAGAGAGAGGGGAGGCTGCGCCCCCCCCCCCAAGGCTTAGTCCGAATTGGACTAGGGGGAGGGGCGGCACCCCCTCCTTCCATCTCTTCTCTTTTCACTTTTCTTCTCTCCTACTCCTACTACTTGGAAGGGCTCCTAGTTCTACTAGGCAAGGGGGAATCCTACTCCCGGTGGGAGTAGGACTCCCCTAGGGCGCGCCATAGAGAGGGCCGGCCCTCCCCCTCCTCCACTCCTTTATATATGGGGACGGGGGCACCCCATAGACACAACAATAGATCTCTTGATCTCTTAGCCGTGAGCGGTGCCCCCCTCCACCATATTCCACCTCGGTCATATCGTAGCGGTGCTTAGGCGAAGCCCTGCGTCGGTAGCAACATCATCACCGTCATCACGCCGCCGTGCTGACGGAACTCTCCCGTGAAGCTCTGCTGGATCGGAGTTCATGGGATGTCCTCGAGCTGAACGTGTGCTGAACTCGGAGGTGTTGTACGTTCGGTACTTGGATCGGTCGGATCGTGAGACGTATGACTACATCAACCGCGTTTTGCTAACGCTTCCACTTTTGGTCTACGAGGGTACATGGACAACACTCTTCTCTCTCGTTGCTTTGCATCACCATGATCTTGCGTGTGCGTAGGAATTTTTTTGAAATTACTACGTTCCCCAACACCATTGTAATCGGTATGTTACTTGCCCGAGATTCGACCGTCGGTATCTCAATACCTAGTTCAATCTCGTTACTGGCAAGTCTCTTTACTCGTTTCGTAACGCATCATCCCGCAACTAACTCATTAGTCACAATGCTTCCAAGGCTTATAGTGATGTGCATTACCGAGAGGGCTCAGAGATACCTCTCCGACAATCGGAGTGACAAATCCTAATCTCGATCTATGCCAACTCAACAAGTACCATCGGAGACACCCGTAGAGCACCGTTATAATCGCCCATTTACGTTGTGACATTTGGTAGCACACAAAGTGTTCCTCCGGTATTCGGGAGTTGCATAATCTCATAGTCATAGGAACATGTATAAGTCATGAAGAAAGCAATAGCAATATACTAAACGATCAAATGCTAAGCTAATGGAATGGGTCAAGTCAATCACATCATTCTCTAATGATTTGATCCCGTTAATCAAATGACAACTCATGTCTATGGCTAGGAAACTTAACCATCTTTGATTCAACGAGCTAGTCAAGTAGTGGCATACTAGTGACACTCTGTTTGTCTATGTATTCACACATGTAGTAAGTTTGCGGTTAATACAATTCTAGCATGAATAATAAACATTTATCATGAAATAAGGAAATAAATAATAACTTTATTATTGCCTCTAGGGCATATTTCCTTCAGTCTCCCACTTGCACTAGAGTCAATAATCTAGTTCACATCGCCATGTGATTTAACACCAATAGTTCACATCACCATGTGATTAATATCCATAGTCCACATCGTCATGTGACCAACACCCAAAGGGTTTACTAGAGTCAATAATCTAGTTCACATCGCCATGGGTACGGGTACCCGCGGATACCGTACCCGCATGGGCAGGGTATGGGCATAATTTTATACCCACGGGTAGTACCCATACCTTACCCGTTAAGTTATGGGTAGGGCACGGGTATAACCTTTTACCCATGGATATACCCATACCCTACCCGTTTATACTAACATGTGAGCCTTACCAGTGATTCACATATGTAACTATGTTAAAGTTGTGTCGTGAGCTTGTGAACTTATGTTAAAGTTGTCACCAACTGTCAATTTGAATTGACATAATGTCATGTACTCAACTATCTATTCTTGAGTTATGATCAATGTTTTTTGTCAAATGTGTTATAAATGAATGTGAAATCACGAATAACTATGTACAGTTTGGTCTACCTATTGGGTAACCAATGGGTATGGGTACCCGTCGGGTATGGGTACGGGTAAAGTTTCGTACCCATGGGTACGGGTATGGGTATACTTTTGTACCATTGACTACATGGGTATGGGTATGATATTGCTTTACCCGCCCCATACCCTACCCATTGCCATCCTTTCATCGCCATGTGATTAACACCAAAAGAGTACTAAGGTGCGATCATGTTTTGCTTGTGAGAGAAGTTTAGTCAATGGGTCTGCCAAATTCAGATCCATATGTATTTTGCAAATTTCTATGTCAACAATGCTCTGCACGGAGCAATTCTAGCTGATTGCTCCAACTTTCAATATGTATCCAGATTTAGACTTAGAGTCATCTGGATCAGTGTCAAAACTTGCATCGACGTAACCCTTTACGATTTAACCTTTGTCACCTCCATAATCGAGAAACATATCCTTATTCCACTAAGGATAATTTTGACCGTTGTCCAAAGGATCTAGTCCTAGATCACTATTGTACTCCTTGCTAACCTCAAAGTAGGGTATACAATAGATCCGCACACAAGATGGCTTCCTTTATAGAACTTATGGATGAGTCATAGGGAATGACTTTCATTCTCTTTCTATCTTCTCGTCGTGGTCGGGTTTTGAGTCTTACTCAATTTCACACCTTGTAACACGTGCAAGAACTCTTTCTTTGATCGCTCCATTTTGAACTACTTCAAAATCTTGTCAAGGTATGTACTCATTGAAAAAACTTATCAAGCGTCTTGATCTATCTCTATAGATCTTGATGCTTGATACGTCCATTTTGCATCATGCTTTTATATCGATATTTATTGCATTATGGGCTGTTATTACACGTTATGTCACAATACTTATGCCTATTCTCTCTTATTTTACAAGGTTTACATAAGGAGGGAGAATGCTGGCAGCTGGAATTCTGGGCTGGATGTAGGGGGCATGAGTTATTATTGTTGACATTACCCTTGAGGTAAAAGGTTGGGAGGCAAAACTATAAGCCCCTATCTTTCTCTGTGTCCGATTAAAACTCCGTAAACACAAGTATCCCGTGAGTGTTAGCAGTTATGAAAGACTAAATGATAGTTGAGTATGTGGACTTGCTATTAAGCTCTGACATAGACTCTTTCTGATGTTATGATAAATTGCAATTGCTTCAATGACTGAGATTATAGTTTGTTGGTTTTCAATAAAGTTTATGATTCGTATTCTGCATTGTGAATGGATTATTACTTGAACATAAGAAATCATATGACAATATCTATATATGTAGCTATTATAAGAAGGATCATGATGCCTTCATGTCCGTATTTTGTTTTTATCGACGCCTACCTCTAAACATGGGGACATATTTATCGTTATCGGCTTTCGCTTGAGGACAAGCGAGGTCTAAGCTTGGGGAGTTGATACGCCCATTTTGCATCATGCTTTTATATCGATATTTATTGCATTATGGGCTGTTATTACACGTTATGTCACAATACTTATGCCTATTCTCTTATTTTACAAGGTTTACATAAGGAGGAGAATGTCAGCACTGGAATTCTGGCCGAAAAGGAGCAAATATTAGAGACCTATTCGCACAACTCCAAAAGTCCCAAACTCCATGAAAGTCATTTTGGGAAATAATAAAATATCCAGCGGAAGAAGTTCACTGAGGGGCCCCACCTGCCATGAGGGTGGGGCGCCCCACCCCCTGGCGTGTTCCCCACCTCGTGGGCCCCATGGTGGCCCTCCGATGCCCATCTTCCGCTATATGAGGTCTTTCATCGAGGAAAATCATAAGCAACCTTTCGACGAAACACCGCCGCCACGAGGTGGAACCTTGGCGGAACCAATCTAGGGCTCCGCAGAGCTGTTCTCGCTGGGACACTTCCCTCGGAGGGGAAATCATCGCCAACGCTATCACCAACACTCCTCTCATCGGAGAGGGAAATCTCCATCAACATCTTCACTAGCACCATCTCCTCTCAAAACCCTAGTTCATCTCTTGTATCCAATTCTTGTCTCCAAGTCCGGGATTGGTACTAGTAGGTTGCTAGTAGTGTTGATTACTCCTTGTAGTTGATGCTAGTTGGTTTATTTGGTGGAAGATCATATGTTCAGATCCTATATGCATATTAATACCCCTCTGATTATGAACATGGACATGCTTTGTGAGTAGTTACGTTTGTTCCTGAGGACATGGGAGAAGTCTTGCTATTAGTAGTCATGTGAATTTGGTATTCGTTCGATATTTTGATGAGATGTATGTTGTCTATCTTGTAGTGGTGTTATGTGAACGTCGAATACATAACACTTCACCATTATTTGGGCCTAGAGGGAGGCATTGGGAAGTAATAAGTAGATGATGTGTTACTAGAGTGACAGAAGCTTAAACCCTAGTTTATGCGTTGCTTTGTAAGGGGCTGATTTGGATCCATATGTTTCATGCTATGGTTAGGTTTACCTTAATACTTTTGTTGTAGTTGCGGATGCTTGCGATAGAGGTTAATCATAAGTGGGATGTTTGTTCAAGTAATAACAGCACCCAAACACCGGTCCACCCACATATCAAATTATCAAAGTACGGAACGTGAATCATATGAACGTGACGAAAACTAGCTTGACGATATTCCCATGTGTCCTCGGGAGCGCTTTTCCTATTATAAGAGTTTGTCCAGGCTTGTCCTTTGCTACAAAAAGGATTGGGCCACCTTGCTGCACTTTATTTACTTTTGTTACTTGTTGCTCGTTACAAATTATCCTATCACGTAACTATCTCGTTACCACTTATTTCAAGACTTGCAGGAATACCTTGCTGAAAACCGCTTATCATTTCCTTCTGCTCCTCGTTGGGTTCGACACTCTTACTTATCGAAAGGACTACGGTAGATCCCCTATACCTGTGGGTCATCAAGACTCTTTTCTGGCGCCGTTGCCGGGGAGTGAAGCGCCTTTGGTAGGTGGAATTTGGTAAGAAAAACATTTATATAGTGTGCTGAAATTACTGTGACTTGTTACTATGGAAAGTAATCCTCTGAGGGGCTTGTTCGGGGTATCTTCACCCCGACCAGTAGAGCAAAGAGTTGCTCCTCAACCTAATGAACCTACTGAAAATGAATATGAAAATGTTCCCTTTGAATTTCCTTCGGGTATGATGGAAAAACTGCTAGCTAATCCTTTTGTAGGAGATGGAACAAAGCATCCTGATGAGCACCTAGTATATGTGGATGAAGTCTGTGGACTATTTAAGCTTGCAGGTATACCCGATGATGTTGTTAAGAAGAAGGTCTTCCCTTTATCTTTGAAGGGAGATGCGTTGACATGGTATAGGCTATGTGATGATACGGGATCATGGAACTATAGAAGATTGAAATTGGAATTTCATCAAAAGTATTATCCTATGCGTCTTGTTCATCGTGATCGCAGTTATATATAATTTTTGGCCTCACGAAGGAGAAAGCATCGCTCAAGCTTGGGGGAGGCTTAAATCAATGTTGTATTCTTGCCCCAGTCATGAGCTTCCAAGAGAAATAATTATTCAAAATATTTATTCTCGATTTTCTGAAAACAATCGCACCATGCTCGATAGTTCTTGTGCTGGCTCTTTTATGATGAAGACTATTGAATTCAGATGGAATTTATTGGATAGAATTAAACGCAACTCTGAAGATTGGGATCTCGACGAAGGTAAGGAGTCAGGTATGACACCTAAGTTTGATTGTGTTAAATCTTTTATGGATACCGATGTTTTCCGTAAGTTTAGCACTAAATATGGACTTGACTCTGAGATAGTAGCTTCTTTCTGTGAATATTTTGCTACTTATGTTGATCTCTGTCGGTGTCAAAACCGGCGGTTCTCGGATAGGGGGTCCCGAACTGTGCATCTAGGCGGATGGTAACAGGAGACAAGGGACACGATGTTTTTACCCAGGTTCGGGCCCTCTCGATGGAGGTAAAACCCTACTCCTGCTTGATTAATATTGATGATATGGGTAGTACAAGAGTAGATCTACCACGAGATCAGAGAGGCTAAACCCTAGAAGCTAGCCTATGGTATGATTGTTGTTCGCCCCACGGACTAAAACCCTCCGTTTATATAGACACCAAGAGGGTTAGGGTTACACGTAGTCGGTTACAATGGTAGGAGATCTACATATCCGTGACGCCAAGCTTGCCTTCCATGCCAAGGAAAGTCCCATCCGGACACGGGACGAAGTCTTCAATCTTGTATCTTCATAGTCCAGGAGTCCGGCCAAAGGCTATAGTCCGGCTATCCATACACCCCCCAATCCGGGACTCCCTTAGTAGCCCCTGAACCAGGCTTCAATGACGACGAGTCCGGCGCGCATATTGTCTTCGGCATTGCAAGGCGGGTTCCTCCTCTGAAGATTTTGAACACAAGGACAGTGTCCGGCTCTGCAAAACAAGTTCCACATACCACCGTAGAGACAATAATCTTTACAGAAATCTTCTGACGTATTCTGCGGCGTGACATCACACCACGACCAGGCCTTTATTTGAATCATTTTTACTGTCCCACCTCAGCGCGTTTAGCGAGGCGGTTTCCTTGGCACGTCTTGTCAAAGCGGAGATCGTGCCCCCTTATTCCGGGATTCTCATCAATACGGGCGTGGGTAACCCAACCGCACCATTGATTACGGCGCTTGGGAGATAAGCGAGTTTTACCAGGCCGGTGGGGACGCATAGCTTCGTCCGTCCATATAAGGGGACAAGGATCCACCTTTTTGCCCACGCCTTCTTCCTCCTTTGCTCATCCATATCCGCGCACTCGAGCTCCAGTGCCCAATTCCTCACATCCCTCCTCAACCTTCTCCAGCCATGTCCGGAGCGGGAGGCAAGTGGATGGTCTCCTCCGTTACGGAGGGGCAAGTCAAAAAGCTGCGGAAGGCCGGATACTTGTCCGGCGACATCGCGCATCGGTTCCCCGATAAGGGGCAGCTCATCCCCACCCCCAGGCCCCATGACAGGGTGGTGTTCCTCTCCCACTTCCTCCGCGGACTAGGTTTTCCACTTCACCCATTTGTCCGGGGGCTCATGTTCTACTACGACCTAGATTTCCACGATCTGGCCCCGAATTTCATCCTCAACATCTCGGTGTTCATCGTCGTGTGTGAGGCCTTTCTCTGCATCTAGCCCCACTTCAGCTTATGGCTGAAGACCTTCAATGTCAAGTCGAAGGTAGTGAGCGGCCGCCAAGCAGAGTGCGGAGGTGCCATGGTGGGCAAGATGGCCAACATCCTATGGCTCGAGGGCTCCTTTGTGGAGATCGTGAAGGGGTGGCAATCGGGGTGGTTCTATATCACCGAGCCGCGCGACCCTAAATGGGCAGCGGCCCCCTAATTCTGATCTGGTTTCCCTCGCTGCTCACCTCTTGGAAAGAGACGGGCTTGACGGGGGTAATTCGAAGAGCTGACCGACTCCAAACCAAGGCCCAAAACCTGGTGAACAAGAATCTCAGCTTGTCAACGTAGTCCAGTGTTATGCTCATCCGCCGGATCCTCCCATACCAACAACGGGCCTTCAACTTGTGGGAGTTCGATCCGACACAACACCAAACCTTGAGCAAGCTCTTCGACACTACGTACGAAGATGCCTGGAAGGCGCTATTCAAGGGCGTCGAGGCTCCCGCATCCGCTACCGAAGATCGCGGATTTAGCTCAGAAGCGCCAAGCTAGCAAGGTAAGCTATTTTACCCTTTACGGACTCTTGTTTTCATAGTTTGACTCTATGCGGATCTAAACTCCTTACCTTTGACAGATCGGCGAACACGCCCGGCAGGTTAACTGTCCGGTTCCTTGCCGAAGACTCCAGCGGACGCCCGCTGACGGGTTGCTGGTTCCGCACCTTACGTGATGCCGGAGAAGAAGGCCAAGAAGAAGGCCACGGGGACTCGAAGGAGTGCCCGGCGCCAGGTGTTGTCGGACTCATCATCCGACGACTCTGAGGCGGAATCCTCCCGTGAAAACGAGGAGGAGGAAAAAGAAGTCTCTCCCCCAGCAGAGGGAGAGAAGAAAAGGAAGGCCGCCCCGACTGGGGAGCCCGGAGGGTCCAAGAAAGGAAGGACCCTTCCTCCGGACTTCTCCATCAACGCCGACGACAGCGAAGAGGAGTGGCCCTTGAGGGACAAGCCCCTGGCGAGATCGTAAGTGTCCGGATTCCGGAATAACTCATGGCTTTTCATTTGTCGCATAGTGTCTTCTAACGCCGAATACAACCATGCAGCCTGCCCAAGGACGAGCTCGCCGCCTCGACGAGCGGCTCCCTGGATTCGTCGGATGTGAATAGCACTTCACTTCCGGCCGCCTCCTCTCCTCGCGCCGCTGATGACGCCGAGGTGGGGTCCCAAAAGGGGCCCGGCCGGGAGGAGGCGGTCCAAGAGGCGCCGCAAGGCAACCTCCCGGACTCCAGGCGCGAAGGGGGCGAAACCCCAGAGGGCTCTAAGTCCGGCCCTGTGCCGGACTCCGTACCGGAACCTTCAGTGGTTCCGAAGTCCGGCGGACGGCCCCTTCGTAAGAAGGGCAAGACTGCGATGCTGGTGACCTCCGTCCAACCGGAGGCACTGGATAGCTTGTTGGAGGCGCTTAACGGCGCCTCCATCGATGAGGAGCATCGCACTGTTATGAGTGTGGTGATCCAGAAAGTTCAATCCGCCAAGAGCGGGCTAACTGAAGCCTGTGCCAGCCTTCTAACAGGCTTTGAGGTAAGTTTTTTAAGATATGTAAGAATATTACTGCATAGACAATAGCCCCTGATGCTTAGTTCGGTGTTCGGAAAGAAAAGCCGGACTGAGGATCTAAAAAGATATACGCAGGAGTCTAACATAAGTATGTCAACATGGGAATGCAGGCTGCGCTGCTCACCTCTACCGCACTGACTGCGGAGGTCAATACATTGAAGGAGAGCCTCGAGCGGTCCGAGAACGAGCTCGGCCTTGCCAAAAAGCAGCTCGAGGACAAGGTAGGTAAGTAATACCTTATGGGATTATATATAAAAAATGTGGTTGCAAAAAATGACAGGACTAACATGGATATTGCAGAGGCCACGAACGAGGTGGCGACCCTGAAGGAGGCGGTGTCCCGGGCCGAAAGTAATGCAGCCGCGGAGCGCACCGAGCGAGAGAAGCAGGAGGTGCGGGTGGCGGAGGTGCGGCAAGAGCTCCAGGCTCTCGTGGAAAAACACGAGAGTTTGGAGCGTGACTCGAAGACTCGAGAGTCCGAGCTCGCCTCGGCCCTTGAGAGTGCCAAAGCCGCTAAGGCCGAAGCCCAAAAAGCCCTCCAGGAGATTGAGGTGATAAAGAAGATAGCAGCGAGTAAGGCATTCTTTATGCAAAGAAAGCATGTGAAAGTGAATTATCTGCTACTTACCCGAATCCGGAGCTCTCCAGGAGCATTCGCAGATCTGCCCCGCAGTGTGTTCGATGCTGTCGCGTTCTACCGAGCCGAGGAAGGGAGCTCGACGGAGAAGGTGTTCTGGTTTCAGTATGTTGAGGCCGGACACCCGGTGCCCTTGAGCGACCAGCTGAAGTAGCTGGTCGAGCTCCACAAGGTCGCCGAACAGGCCATGAAGGGCCTCATAGTTTGGCTCTGGCCTAAGGAAGCCATGCCTGGGAGCTACTTCGGGCTAGTGTGGCAGCTGGTGGACGCCTGTCCATGGGTTGAAGTCGTCAAGCGCTCCGTCTGCATCGAAGGTGCCCGTAGGGCCCTTCCCCGTGCCAAAGTGCATTGGGGCAAGCTGGACGCGGAGAAGCTTGTGACGGACGGACCACCGCTGGGCAAGGAGTATCGCAAGCCCGAGATGTATTATGAGGGCGTCCTGAAGGGTGCCCGCCTTATAGCGGGTGAATGCTCCAAAGATGTAATTTTTTCTTAAACTCGCATTTGTTATCCTGTACGCTGAAAACTTGTTCATATGCGCTAAGCAACGCTTGAATTTAAAATATTACCTTCAGGCGGCCGCTTATTAAATTTGAGAGATGGCGAGTCGTTGGCTTCAGCCCCATGCCACGAAAGTGCCGGGGTGTTCGGATAAACTTGAGCGCTCTTGTTCCCATTCTGGGTCCTTCGAGGAGGCGCCAACGAACGTAACCAGGCAACCGGACTATAATGCTTGAACACTCTCACTTAGCCATAGAATTCTATAATTTTAAATTCGCGAAGCCCCTAGTATTCGAAGATCGAAGTTCGGGCGCTATCCACGCCTAGGCCGGACAATGCCGACTCCTCGCCTAAGCGGCATAAGTCTTTAGGGACTCGAAAACCTCTCGGCGACTCGCTCTCGCCCTATCATGACGGTCAGTTTTAGCTTTCTCCACCGAGGTGCTTAACCCAGCTCAACCGGGCACAATCGCAGTGGTTCTCCCAAAGCTACCTTAGCCGATATAACGGAACGTAAGGTACCAAAACATGGGAGCCGGGCAAACCCAACTATTGACCCAAGACACGATTCGGAGCCGATGCATATAATGCTATAAATTCGGGGTGCCGCACTTGTGAAAGTGGTCGGACTTATCACACCATATATTGGGGTACATAAGCCCCTGGTGTATTGGCCGTACCAAATTGTACGGTTGCACAATGTCATAACTGAACATATATAGATAGAAAAAAAGGAATGCAATAATAGGCAAAAGCTATGTATTGTTTTATTCAAAAGGTACTGCAATGAAAGTAGAACGATACAAATAGTGCGATAAGCAAGGAACGGGACTTTTGACATGTCCCCCTCCAGGGGTAAGCTTGCGGGATTTTATGTAAAACGGGTATACTGCTCGTAATAGAGACCACCTAGACACTCGGCGTAGCTTTCTACTTCCCTGGATGTCTCATCGTGAGTTCGGCGATTCTACTGCCGGACAGGGCTTCTTGAGAACGGAGTCCTGAAAGTAAGAGAAAAGAAAAAAAAGAATGACACAATCGGGAGCCCATAGTGCGGTTGAGCCGCATTCTGGGCATGCCGTGGTCGTGCCCCTCCCCCTGTGCCCATGGTATTTCCAGAGCATAGTTATGTACGCGTAGTACTGGTTTCGCAATTTCTCGAGGGCTGGGGTTGGGACCGCATTGCTACGCGTGCTCGGGACGTGCCAGGCGGTCTTGTTGTAGGTTACTCCAGGCGCGCTTGACGGTGTCCGGACGTTTAATAGCCGGACTCGAGAATTGCCTTGAGAGGCTGCTTTGCACTTCCGCCGCAAGGGCCGCCGTATGCTCCTTCGTTCGCAGAGAGCGTTCGGTGTTTCCATTGACCGTCATTACTCCTCGAGGGCCTGGCATCTTAAGCTTGAGGTATGCATAGTGCGGCACCGCGTTGAACTTTGCGAATGCGGTTCGTCCGAGCAGTGCGTGATAGCCGCTGCAGAACGGGACTATGTCGAAGATTAATTCTCGCTCGGTTATCCGGGATCCAAGACCACTTCCACTGTAATTAAGCTCGCATAGCTTGGCCTCTACACCTGGTATGATGCCTTTAAAGGTCGCCTTTGTGGGTTTAATCCTTGAGGGTCTATGCCCATTTTGCACATCGATCCTCGATAAAGCAGGTTCAGTTGCTGCCGCCGCCCATTAGGACTTTAGTGAGGTGAAATCCGTCAATGACTGGGTCTAGAACCAATGCGCGAATCCGCCATGGCGGATGCTAGTGGGTGGTCCTTCAATCAAAAGTGATCGGGCAGGAGGACCACAGTTGAACTTTGGGGCGATCGCTCCATCGCATATACGCCCCTTAGTGCACGCTCGCTCCCTTTTGGGTATGTGGGTTGCGATACCATGTTCACCGTCCGCACTTGTGGGGAAAGCCCTTCGTCCTCTATTGTTCGGTGGCGGGGCTCCTCCTCGCCATCGCTATGTAGCCCCTTGTCATCGCTTCGCATTTAACTTGCTCGCTTGTTTGAACACCCAACAATCCTCTGCTGGTGTGGTTGGCTGGTTTTTCGGGGTGCCGTATCCGCACGAAGCGATCGAGTATTCGGTCCAAATTGGACGGGCCCCGAGTATTTGTTTTGAACAGCTTTTTCCGCGACCGGTTTAGAGCCTCTAACCGCATTGACCGCCGATATCCTCGATTATCGCCGCACGCGGCGCTTTGTGTTTGCTGCGACGCGACCTGCCATTGTTGTCCTTGGTATCCGAATTACCGTGGTTTTTGGTCAAGTTGTTACTACGAGCTAGCCAGTTGTCCTCTCCGCCGCAAAAGCGGGTCATGAGTGTTGTGAGGGCTGCCATGGATTTTGGCTTTTCCGTCCTAGGTGCCGGGCAAGCCACTCGTCATGGATGTTATGTTTGAAGGCTGCAAGGGCCTCTGATCCGGACAATCAACGATTTGATTTTTCTTGGTTAGGAACCGTGTCCGTAATTGTCCGCCGATTCTTCCGGCTGCTGAATTATGTGGCTGAGGTCATCGTCGTCGGTGGTCGCATATATGTGCCCTGGAAGTTATCAAGGAATGCGGCTTCCAAGTATTCCCAACAACCAATTGACTATGCTGGCAAGCTGTTAAGCCAATGCCGAGCTGGTCCTTTAAGCTTGAGTGGGAGGTATTTGATGGCGTGTAGATCATCACCGCGGGCCATGTGGATATGAAGGAGATAGTCCTCGATCCAAACCGCAGGATCTGTTGTGCCATCGTATGATTCGATGTTTATGGGTTTGAAACCCTCAGGGATTTGATGATCCATCACTTCGTCTGTGAAGCATAGTGGGTGTGCGGCGCCTCTCTATTGGGCTATATCACGACGCAGCTCGAATGAGCTTTGTCTACTGTGTTCGGCCCGGCCGGTATTGCTGTATCTAGCGTGACGGTTATCATCACGTGTCGTGAGGCGCCCACGCGATCCGTAGATCGATCTTGTTTGCCTTGCCTTGTCCTCCAATATGTCTCGCAGGTCTGGCGCATTTCCCCGTGCCTTGGTACTTTTCGAGCTTGAGTGGAGGGCCTAGAGGCCTCTCTGTCGCGGCCACGAGGTGGCCGGTCGGCCGCATCATGCGTTGGTGATGTGGGTTTGGGTGCTTCCTCCTCTAATCGGGGTAGCAGCCTGCGTTTTGGGTAGCTCTTGGAGGGGCGTTCGAGTTCGTACTCTTCGCTGCAAGGACTTCACCCATCCGCCGCCTAGCAAGTCTTGGTCAGCTCTAAGCTGCTGCTTTTTCTTGAGGCTGCTTGTCGTGGCCATAAGCCCGCGCTTGAAACGCCTTGTTCGATGGGATCCTCGAGCACGACAAATTGCTGTCGTCAAGGCTTGCCTCATCTTCGGAGGGAGGCATGTAATTATCGCCCTCTACCTCTCTCGCTCTGCAGCTCTATCATCGGGCTGGCTTCTCCACCCTCCCGTGCTGAATCCTGCCGAGGAGGTTGTCTTCGCACCGTCCGGGTGTTATTATCTCCGTGCGGAATCACTGCTTTTGCTGTGGCGGATTTAGAGCGGCGCCGCTGACATCGGCGCTTAGGCTGTTTCTTGGAGGGGTCATCCTCCGCTGTTCCATCGCCATTCCCATCTTTTGGGATGTCCACCATGTATATGTTGTATGACGAGGTGGCCTTCCAGTGCCATGTAGGCGCTGGTTCTGGTCGCTCCAGCATCATCGTCCATACCGTCGATGTCTTCGGAGTCGAAGTCAAGCATGTCAGTTAAATCATCAACAAGTAGCTACTGAAGTGGGTGGTGGGTGGGCGTTGAATTTCTTCGTCGTCTGCATCCCAACCTTCCCGACCATAGTCCGCCAGGGCTCTCCGATAAAGAGAGACACTTTAGTGAATTCAGATGTCGCCAAAGGGCGAGTCTTGAAGATGTCCGCGCATGAACTCCATAACCGCGCCCAATCGGATTCGATTGCGGGGCGCGAAGGTTCGGAGTCCGGATAGGTGTCCGCACCTTGAGTCACGAAGCCGCAGCGACAGGATGGTGTTCGCCTCAATCGCCAGAGATCACAGCCCCGAGGCGGTGGCTAGCCACTCGCCTCGATCGCGAAGTCGGCCCGAGCTAAGGGTCGGAGGGACATCGAGCGCCTCGTGGCACTTGCTCGCGGCAGAGCTAGATCGTGTCCATCGAGACAATGCGGCGCGCTTGGTCAGGCTCGAATCCGTCGAAGATCAAGTCTCCGCGATGTCGTCCGTAGTTCAAACTCCCAAATCTGACTCGATGGCCCACAGGCGTAGCTTTCGATCTGCTCCAGATGGCCAAGTGAATTGCCCGCAGAGCAAAGCCGCCGAATCATTTAAGATCTGTCCGGGAGAAAAGTCTCACCGGACCGCGTCGTTGTTGATGATTGAAGGAGCCATCGTGCCTAAAGATGACGACACGAGGAACTCTCAATGAAAGCACTAATGTCGTTGTCAAAACCGCAGATCTCGGTAGGGGGTCCCAACTTTGCGCCTAGGCGGATGGTAACAGAGACAAGGGACACGATGTTTTTACCTGTGTTCGGGCCCTCTCGATGGAGGTAAAACCCTACTCCTGCTTTATTAATATTGATGATATGGGTAGTACAAGAGTAGATCTACCACGAGATCGGAGAGGCTAAACCCTAGAAGCTAGCCTATGGTATGATTGTTGTTTGTCCCATTAACTAAAACCCTTCGGTTTATATAGACACCAAGAGGGTTAGGGTTACACAGAGTCGGTTACAATCGTAGAGATCTACATATCCAGACGCCAAGCTTGCCTTCCACGCCAAGGAAAGTCCCATCCGGACATGGGACGAAAGTCTTCAATCTTGTATCTTCATAGTCCAGGAGTCCGGCCAAAGGCTATAGTCCGGCTATCCGGACACCCCCTAATCCGGGACTCCCTCAATCTCCCCAAAAAGAAGTGGTTTAAATATCATCCTCCCATAGAAGTAAAAGTAGTTGCACCTATTGAAGTTGAAGAAAAGATTGTCACTTATAATGATCTTGTTGTTCCTACTTCTTATGTTGAGAAACCACCCTTTCCTATTAGAATAAAGGATCATGCTAAAGCTTCAACTGTTGTTCGTAAAAGTAATATTAGAACTTATACACCTCCTGAGCAAGTTAAAGTTGAACCTAATATTGCTATTGCTAAAGATCTCTTGGCTGATAATATTGATGGGCATGTTATTCAATTCTGCAGTGAAACTGCTAGAATTGCCAAACCCTGTGCTAAAGATAAACATAGACCTGTGGCAGGCGTGCCTGTTATTTCTGTTAAAATAGGAGATCATTGTTATCATGGCTTATGTGATATGGGTGCTAGTGCTAGTGTTATACCTTATGACTTGTATAAAGAAATTAAGCATGAAACTGCACCTGCTGAGTTAGAAGATATTGATGTCACAATTAAACTTGCCAATAGAGATACTATACCAGCAGTGGGAATTGTTAGAGATGTTGAAGTCTTGTGTGGGAAAACTAAATATCCTGCTGATTTTCTTGTTCTCTGTTCTCCACAAGATAGCTTTTGTCCCAATATATTTGGGAGACCCTTCTTGAACACTGTTAATGCTAAGATAGATTGCGAAAATAATGTTGTTACTATTGGCTTGGATGATATGATTCATGAGTTTAATTTCTCTAAATTTAGTAGACAACACCGGGAAGAAGAATTGCCTAGTAAGGATGAAATTATTGGTCTTGCTTCTACCGCCGTACCTCCTAGTGATCCTTTAGAACAATATTTGCTAGACCATGAAAATGATATGTTTATGAATGAAACAAGGGAAATAGATGAAGTATTCTTTAAGCAGGAACCTATTCTGAAACATAATTTGCCTGTTGAAATCCTAGGGGATCCTCCTCCACCCAAGGGTGACCCCGTGTTTGAGCTTAAACCATTGCCTGATAATCTTAAATATGCTTATCTTGATGAAAAGAAAATATATCCTATTATTATTAGTGCTAACCTTTCAGAGCATGAAGAAGAGAGATTATTGAAAACTCTGAAGAAGCACCGTGCTGCTATTGGATATACTCTTGATGATCTTAAGGGCATTAGTCCCACTCTGTGTCAACATAAAATAAATTTGGAAGAAGATGCCAAACCGGTTCGTGATCATGAACGAAGGTTGAATCCTAAGATGAAAGAAGTGGTAAGAAAAGAAATACTAAAGCTTTTGGAGGCAGGTAAAATTTATCCCGTTGCTGATAGTCAGTGGGTAAGTCCTCTTCATTGTGTCCCTAAGAAGGGAGGTGTTACTGTTGTTCCTAATGATAAATATGAATTGATTCCGCAAAGAATTATTACAAGTTATAGGATGGTAATTGATTTCCGCAAATTAAATAAAGCTACTAAGAAAGATCATTACCCTTTACCTTTTATTGATCAAATGCTAGAAAGATTATGCAAACATACACATTATTGCTTCCTAGATGGTTATTCTAGTTTCTCTCAAATACCTGTGTCCGCTAAGGATCAATCAAAGACTACTTTTACATGCCCTTTTGGTACTTTTGCTTATAGACGTATGCCTTTTGGTTTATGTAATGCACCTGCTACCTTTCAAAGATGCATGATGGCTATATTCTCTGACTTTTGGGAAAAGATTTGTGAGGTTTTCATGGACGACTTTTCCGTCTATGGATCCTTTTTTTATGATTGCTTGAGCAATCTTGATCGAGTTTTGCAGAGATGTGAAGAAACTAATCTTGTCTTGAATTGGGAAAAGTGCCACTTTATGGTTAATGAAGGTATTGTCTTGGGGCATAAAGTTTCTGAAAGAGGTATTGAAGTTGATAAAGCCAAGGTTGATGCTATTGAAAAGATGCCATGTCCCAAGGACATCAAAGGTACAAGAAGTTTCCTTGGTCACACCGGATTTTATAGAAGGTTCATTAAGGACTTCTCAAAAAATTCTCGGCCTCTGATTAATTTATTACAAAAAGATATACCACTTGCCTCTGATGATGATTGTGTAGAAGCATTTGAAATACTTAAGAAAGCATTGATCTCTGCACCTATTGTTCAGCCACCTGATTGGAATTTACCCTTTGAAATTATGTGTGATGCTAGTGATTATGTCAGAGGTGCTGTTCTAGGGCAAAGAGTTGATAAGAAATTAAATGTTATCCATTATGCTAGTAAAACTTTAGACAATGCTCAAAGAAATTATGCTACTACTGAAAAGGAATTCTTAGCAGTTGTATTTGCTTGTGATAAGTTCAGACCTTATATTGTTGATTCTAAAGTAACTATTCACACTGATCATGCTGCTATTAAATACCCGATGGAAAAGAAAGATGCTAAACCTAGACTTATTAGATGGGTTCTCTTGCTACAAGAATTTTATTTGCATATTGTTGATAGAAAGGGAGCTGAGAACCCCGTTGCAGACAACTTTTCTAGGTTAGAAAATGTTCTTGATGACCCACTACCTATTGATGATAGCTTTCCTGATGAGCAATTAAATGTCATAAATACTTCTCGTAGTACTCCATGGTATGCTGATTATGCTAATTACATTGTTGCTCAATTTATACCACCTAGTTTCACATAGCAGCTGTCGGTGTCAAAACCGGCGGATCTCGGGTAGGGGGTACCGAACTATGCATCTAGGCGGATGGTAATAGGAGACAAGGGACACGATGTTTTTACCCAGGTTCGGGCCCTCTCGATGGAGGTAATACCCTACTCCTGCTTGATTAATATTGATGATATGGGTAGTACAAGAGTAGATCTACCACGAGATCAAGGAGGCTAAACCCTAAAAGCTAGCCTATGGTATGATTGTTGTTCGCCCTACGGACTAAAACCCTTCGGTTTATATAGGCAACGAATAGGGTTAGGGTTACACAGAGTCGGTTACAATGGTAGGGAATCTACATATCCGTATCGCCAAGCTTGCCTTCCACGCCAAGGAAAGTCCCATCCGGACACGGTGTGAAGTCTTCAATCTTCTATCTTCATAGTCCAGGAGTCCGACCAAAGATGACAGTTCGGCCATCCGGACACCCCCTAGTCCAGGACTCCCTCAGTAGCCCCTGAACCGGGCTTCAATGACGACAAGTCCGGTGCGCATATTGTCTTCGGCATTGCAAGGCGGGTTCCTCCTCCGAATACTTAGAAGGTTTTGAACACATGGATAGTGTCCGGCTCTGCAAAACAAGTTCCACATAACACCGTAGAGAGAATAATTTTTGCACAGATCTGCTGACGTATTCCGCGGCGTGACATCACACCACGGCCAGGCTTTTATTTGAATCGTTTTTTACTGTCCCACCTCAGCGCGTTTAGCGAGGCGGTTTCCTTGGCACGTCTTATCAAAGCATAGATCGTGCCCCCTTATTCCTGGATTCTCATCAATACGGACGTGGGTAACCCAACCGCGCCCGTTGGCACGCCTCCTCTATCGAAGGCAAGTCCCAATCGACCACGGGGAGTACTCTTGGTATTCGACCTCTTTATAATGACACCAGGGCCCTCTTCTTTTTTCCACCCTCCATCGGATTCGCCTCGCGCTTCGAGTTCCAACACCCAAAGCTTCGGATTTAGGCGCTTCGGACCTTCAAAGATGTCCGGTTTCGACCAGCACGGCCGATGGATGCTTTCTTCCGTCACAGAAGAAGATGTGCTAAAGCTGCGAGATGCCAGGTATCTAACCGGCGAAATTTCGCATAGGCTACCTGCTCCAGGGCAGGTCATTCCTACTCCCGAGCCCGGCGAGAGCATGGTGTTCGTGTCCCACTTTCTTCGGGGTCTAGGCTTCCCGATGGATCCCTTTGTACGGGGGCTCCTGTTTTATTACGGGCTGGATTTCCATGACTTGAATCCGGAGTCCATCCTCCACATCTCGTCATTCATTGTCGTATGTGAAGCCTTCCTCCATATCACCCCTCACTTTGGATTGTGGCTCAAGACCTTCAAGGTGGAGCCGAAGATGACCGAGGGGCAACAAATAGAATGCGGAGGGGCAGTCATAAGCAAGTGCGTTGATGCTCCGTGGCCCGAGGGCTCTTTCCAGGGGGAGCTTGGTTTGTGGCAACGGGAGTGGTTTTATATTACCGCTCCCAGGGGCACCAAATGGGTGGCGCTACCCGCCTTCCATTCAGGTCCACCACAGCGGCTGGCGTCATGGGTCAACCGGGGGCTCGACTGGGGGCCGTCCAAGGACGTTCCTCTGTTGCAGGGCCGTATTCGAGATCTCCGGGAAAGAGAGATCAATCTGGTCGTGGCGGAGCAGGTTATGCTAGTCCGGCGCCTTATGCCCTGCAAACGTCGCCCCCTCCGTCTGTGGGAGTTTAATCCGGAGGGACCACGAGCTCTCCAACATTTCATGGGCACGACGCCTGTGGAGATGTATAAACTGTTCTTCGTATCACAAGAGAAGTGTCCAGACTTGACCGAGGATGCAGGCCTAAGCTGCAACCGCCCGGATACTCAAGTAAGTGGCCCTGTAACCGGACAAGTTGTTCATTTATTTATCATATATATATGCTCTTTAAGGGAGATGTTTCTTTGAACAAGAGTGGATGGCCAAGGCGAAGTTAATAAGGTGTCCGGCACCCCTCCCAGAGACCACGCCGGATCCCATACTGGCCAAGATGTTGAAGGCCGCGCCTTTCGAAGAAGGCGAGGGGGGAGCGAGGATCCTTCCCTCCGAGGAGAGAATAGGACCGCTTCCGAAGACCCGGAAGCCAAGGCCTCGAAACAGGGAAAGAGGTCTTCGTCAGAGAGTCCGGCGCAGGGAAGTACCCTTGCCGCACTATTTCCCCAAGGGGATCAGCCCTCCAGTGAGCCGTGAGTAAAAGGAAAAGGGTTTTGTGAATAAAGAACATCCCTGTATTTATTTTTGAAGATAACTGAATTTGTACCTTGTAGTTCGGATCTCAGCCCTTCCTAGCAGAGCTCGTCGTCGGGGGATCTTCGTCCGGAGATGATAGAGAGTGAAACGCCTCCACCTACCGCGCCTTCATGCGAGGCGGACGACCCTGAAGTGTCATCATGGAAAGTTTCCCCGAGTCCGGCGGGGCCGGAGGGCCCGGCGCCGACTGGCGCGCGGTCAGAGGAGCTGAAGGACCTGCTCGGGCGAGTGTTTATCTCAGAATATCACCGTGCGCTAATGGCTACGGTGATTGAAAGAATTGCATCCGCTGAGAGGGATTGCACGAAGCCGCCAAAAGTCTACTGACGGGGTTTGAGGTACAAAAGTACCTTCTGACAGTTAGGCATATAGAATATGCCCTGTATAGATAGTAGCCCCTAAGACACGGTATGGTGTCAAAAGCTGACAGCGTGCCGAGGATCATAATCTCAGTACTAACATGTTGCCACTCCTGTGTAGGCGACGGGGCGTCCGGTGGCCAGCCGGACTGATGAGTTTGCCGAATTAAAGCTACAACTTGACGAGGCGGATGCGGACATCGCGCTCGTGAATAAACGGTTTGACGAGTCGCAAGGTATGCGAATTCTCTGCGGTCACCTGGTAAGGGAGCTTGATGCCCATGCCTTACTACTTATATGCTTTGATGCAGATGCTGCCGCTGCTGTGGAGAGGCTGCGGGCGGAACTCGCCCGAGCTAAAGAGCAAGCCCGAAAGAGTAATGCGGCTGCTTTAAAGGCGGCCGAAGAGCTGAAAGCCGAACAGGCTGCTCACTGCCGAAGCAGGGAGGAAATGGACAATATGGCCTCAAGTGAAGAATGCTACCGACCGATCGCGGGTTCTTGAAAAGGAACGCTAAGCGGAGCAAGAGGGCTGAAAAGGCCACCGCCGGTTAAGGATGCCTGCTCCGCCACGAAAGCTGCCAAGGAGGAGCTACGTCAGGCCGGGGATATTGCGGCTGGAAAACCGTTTCTGCTGCGGAGGAAATATACTGATCCGAAATATGCTCAGTTTGACAAGCTGTGGAGTTCGGAGGATGCTTATCTGGACTTAGCGACGAGCGCTGCGGACGCGGTTGAGCACTTCCGAGGCCAGAAGGGGAAGAGGAGGGAGGAGCTATTTTGGTTGCAATTCCATAGTCCAGAGCGTCCTCTTCCGTTGACCGATCGGTTGGCCGAATGGGCCGAGCTGAATCGGCTATCCGGACTTGCCATGAAGCATGTCGTGACTCATTTGTGGCCGAGCGGACCCCAGCCGAAGAGTTATTTTGGTTTAGTGCAGCAGTTCCTTGGTGCGGTACCGCGTATCGACGCAATTAAGCGGTCGGCGTGCATTGAGGGGGCGCAGATGGCTCTTGCCCGTGTCAAGGCATACTGGGCTGACATGAAGGCCATCGAAGTCGCATCCCCGGATTCGGACGGAAGCCGAGTACCAGTCGAGCGCTACCTTGAGGAGGTACTTCCGGGCGCTCGTTTAATAGAGACGCAGTTCTCGAAGGACGTTATGTTTGAATGACATGTGTAATTTTATGAAACAATGTTTCCATTGAATATAAGAGCATTTTATACTTGTGCCTTCAAGTAGTAAACTACCTCCTTTGCGGCTGTTGATGTATATATGTATATAACCTGAAAGATGGCAATCTTCGGCTTCAGCCCCCACGCACATAGTGCGGAGGTGTTTGCAAAAAGGTCGCATTTTCACACTTAATCCAACGTCTTGGTCCTATAGAGGAGGTGGTAGCGTAGCAAACTAGGCAACCGGACTATAATGCTTTATCACTTTCACTTAGCCATAGGAGTTCGATGGTGGGGCTACTATATAGCCCCTGGGGGCACCGCATTCTCCCGAATTTGGGGTGCGTGTGTGCCTGATCGAAAAACGGTCCTTCATCAATGCGGAGGAATTCTAAACATTCCTGTGAGTCATCGAGTGGTTGACCGCTCTCGCTATATCATGACAGCCGGTTTCCGGCTTTCATCGAGGTGCTCGCCCGACCAACCGGGCACAATCGCAGAGTTCTCCACGGTGCCGCGTTAGCCAATAGAACGGAACGTAAGGCAGCAAAACACAGGAGCCGGGCAAACCCAACATTCGACCAAAGACATGATTCGGAGCTGATGCATATAAGGCCTAACTCGAGACGCCGAACACTCCCTAAGGTATTTGGTCTTTGTATAAAGTGGGCCAAACAATGCCCTTGGTGACAAGCCCCTGGTGTCCAGGTACGTGCAAAATTCTAACGCGGCCGATGCCAAAACGCCAGCCTCCTCCTCGGCTATAATAAGAGACCGGGGGATGAGTAACAACAAGAGACAGTGAAAAAAGATTTACGCAGGGTCTTAATCTGAAAATAATCCTTGCAACGGGTCCCTGCTGCACGTCTACGCCTGTGTCTCTGTTGTGCCGTATCCTGGACGGGTATAACACGGCGTTCATCTGTAAAAGAGAGGAACTTAGCTTGAAAAAGATCGTGCGGAAATGTAATTGGGAAGAAACAGAGTACAAAAAATGAATAAAATTGAGCTTTATTGTCTCTTGTTGTACATGCGTGGAGCCCCTTGTAAGGGGGATGCGCGGCTAGTAAGTATAATATTTATTTTATGCCGGACTCGCCTAACCGTGTCTGGGGTCTGAACGACCTGCTTTAGACGCTTTGGCCAGCAAAGCCGTATTAGTGTGAGGCCGTTAAGGCAGTCTCACATTCGTTCTTACTTGAGGCGCACGCACAGCTTCTCTTAATGAAATGATGCCTCATGGACCGGGCATTTTAAGTTTAAGAGATGCATAATGCGGTATTGCGTTAAAGCGGGCGAAAGCTTCGCGTCCCAGTAGTGCTTGATGGCTGCTTTTAAATGGGGCGATGCGGAAAACCAACTTTTCGCGACGGAAGTTGTCGGGTGAGCCGAACATAACTTCCAGTAGTAGGGAGCCCGTACAATGGGCATATGTGCCTGGCATTATTCCTTGGAAGGAAGTGTTGCTATGGCTAATCCTCTTTGGGTCTATCCCCATGTTGCGGATTGTGTCCTGATATAGCAGGTTTAAATCACTGCCGCTATCCATTAGGACTTGCGTGAATTGAAGAATGTCGATTATAGGTTCTAGTATCAAGGCAGTCCACCCTGCGCTCCGGATACTCTCGGAGTAGTCCTGATGGTCGAAGGTGATTGGTTTTGACAACCAGTGTTGGGACTCCGCTGGGGTAGACTGTGCGGCGCGTAATTCGGTGAGTGCCGCTATATTTTCCTCTTTGGTTACTTGAAGTAAGTTTACTGTTTTGACCTCTTGTGGGAAATTCTTTTGTTTTCCGGGGCTCTGCTTGTGGTGCTCGTCGTCGTCCTCGCTTGGTGTGTCGAGCCCCTTGTGTTCGGCGTTGAGTCTGCCGGACTGCTTGAAGACCCAACAATCTCTGTGGGTATGGTTTGCAGGATTCCCGGGAGTACTGTAGATTTGGCATATCTCATCCAATTTTTGTTTAAGTTCGGTAGCTCGTCGCTACTATCCTTAAGGGGCAGTTTTTTATTGTTCTGCCGTGAGCTTTTGAATCCGGCGTTGACTGCCGCGCTCTTTGGACCGTTCTCCTTAATCCGGCACTGGTCCTTGCTGCGTCGTGGTTTCCAACTCCCATCCCTGACTTCGGATGTACTTGGGTCGATGGTACTGCACCTTGCTAGCCAGCTATCCTCTCCCGCGCAAAAGCGGGTCATGAGGCTTGTTAGTGCGGCCATTGTTCGTGGCTTTTCCTGGCTGAGGTGCCTGGCGAGCCATTCGTCTCGGACGTTTTGTTTAAAAGCTGCTAAGGCTTCAGCGTCCGGACAGTCGACTATTTGATTCTTTTTGGCGAGGAACCTGCTCCAGAATTTTCAGGCTGACTCTCCGGGCTGTTGGGTTATGTGACTTAAATCATCTGCGTCCGGAGGTTGGACATAGGTTCCCTGGAAATTGGCCCGAAAAGCATCCTCAAGCTCTTCCCAACTACCGATGGTGTTTTCGGGGAGGCTTTTAAGCCAATGCCGAGCTGGCCCTTTGAGCTTGAGGGGCAGGTATTTTATGGCATGGAGATCGTCTCCTATGGCCATGTGTATGTGGAGGATATAATCCTCAATCCAGACTCCAGGGTCTGTTGTTCCGTCGTATGCCTCTATGTTTACGGGTTTGAATCCCGCTGGAAATTCATGATCCAGCACCTCATCGGTGAAACATAGGGGGTGTGTGGCGCCCCTGTATTTGGGTATGCCGTGACTTTCGGACACTTGACGTGTTGTTTTGTTTGCTAGTGGTTGTTTCCTTGGCCCATAGATAGATCTGACTGGGCCGTCCTTGTTGTGCGGATCCTTATGCGGATCGCGTGTCGGATTGTGTGCGGCGCCGCCTGCTGCTCTGTGTTTGCCATGTGGTCATCTATCCGACCCGGTTGCCTCTTTGTTTTTTGATCTTGGGGGCTCTAAGGCTTCCTCATCGAATTCGGGCAGTAGTTTGCGCTTTGGGTAGCTTTTTGCTTGGCGGCTGTCGCCATATTTGTCTGCGGTTTTGAATACTTTACTCCATCTCCTTCGGAGTGTGTCTTCCGCTGTTCTGAGCCTCTGTTTCTGCTTTTTCAAGCTACGCGCAGTAGCGAGGAGTTCTTTATGGAGGTTCTTCTGATCCGATGACGTGTCCGGCGTGGGATTGTCCGGACTGTTATCCTTGCCGGGGACGGGTTGTTTGTCCGAGTTGGCTTGTTCAGGTGGTTGCTCAATGGCATGCTCACCGTGGCCGGCTCACCCTGCTCTATGGCTGGGTCTGTGTGGGCGCTATCTTTGTCGAGGTGGGGTTTGGAGCGGCGCTTACGCAGCCGCTTTGACTGCTTCCCGAGGGAATTATCTTTTGCAGCGTCCCGTCGTTCCTCGTTATCGCTTCCCTTAGGTGTGTCTACCATATATACGTCGTAAGTTGGGGTGGCCCATACCGGCTCCGTGGGCGCTGGCTCTTGATCGTCTCCGGCATCGTCGTCCATACTGTCAACATCTTCGGAGTCAAAGTCGAGCATGTCGGTTAAATCATCGACAATGGCTACAAAGTGGGTGGTGGGTGGGCATTGAATTTCTTCGTCGTCCGAATCCCAACCTTCCCGGCCATAGTTCGGCCAGGGCTCCCCTGATAAAGAGAGAGACTTTAATGAGTTCAGGATATCGCCAAAGGGCGAGTGCTGAAAGATGTCTGCGGCGGTGAACTCCATGACCGGCGCCAGTCGGATTCGACCGGCGGTATGGAGGTTCGGAGTCCGGAAAGGAGTCCGGCACCTGGGAGTCATGATCTTCGCAAAGGACAGGGGTGGTGTTCGGCTCGATCGCCGTAGAGATTTCAGCCCCCGAGGCGGTGTTCGGCTTGATCGCCGTAGAGATTTCAGCCCCCGAGGCGGTGTCCAACCAGCCGTCCTCGATCGGCGAAGCCAGTTCCGGATTAAAGGTCGGAGCGGGTACTGGTCCGACCTCTAGGGCACTGTTCGGCGGCGGAGCTAGATCATGCCCATCGAGACAGTGCGGCATGATCGGCCGTGGCTCGAATCCGTCGAAGATCAAGTCTCCGCAGACATCGGCCGTATAGTTCAAGCTTCCAAATCTGGCCTGATGGCCAGGGGCGTAGCTTTCAATCTGCTCGGATGGCCTAGTGAATTGCCCGCAGATGCAAAGCCGCCGAATACAAAGATCTGTCCGGGAGAAAAGTCTCACCTGGACTACGCCATTGCCGACGATCGAAGGAGCCATCGGGCCTATAGGTGACGCACAGAGGAACTCTCAATGAAAGCACCAATGTCGATGTCAAACCGGCGGATATCGGGTAGGGGGTCCCGAATCGTGCGTCTAGGCGGATGGTAACAGGAGACAAGGGACACGATGTTTTACCCAGTTCGGGCCCTCTCGATGGAGGTAATACCCTACTCCGCTTGATTAATATTGATGATATGGGTAGTACAAGAGTAGATCTACCACGAGATCAAGGAGGCTAAACCCTAAAAGCTAGCCTATGGTATGATTGTTGTTCGTCCTACGGACTAAAACCCTTCGGTTTATATAGGCACCGAATAGGGTTAGGGTTACACAGAGTCGGTTAAAATGGTAGGGAATCTACATATCCGTATCGCCAAGCTTGCCTTCCACGCCAAGGAAAGTCCCATCCGGACACGGGGTGAAGTCTTCAATCTTCTATCTTCATAGTCCAGGAGTCCGGCCAAAGATGACAGTTCGGCCATCCGGACACCCCCTAGTCCAGGACTCCCTCGCCAGCAAAAGAAAAAGTTAGTCTATGATTTGAGACATTACTTTTGGGATGACCCACATCTTTATAAAGAAGGAGTAGATGGTGTTATTAGACGTTGTGTACCTGAGCATGAACAGGAACAGATCCTATGCAAGTGTCACTCCGAAGCTTACGGAGGACACCACGCTGGAGATAGAACTGCACATAAGGTATTGCAATCTGGTTTTTATTGGCCTACTCTCTTCAAGGATGCCCGTAAGTTTGTCTTATCTTGTGATGAATGTCAAAGAATTGGTAATATTAGTAGACATCAAGAAATGCCTATGAACTATTCACTTATTATTGAACCATTTGACGTTTGGGGCTTTGATTATATGGGAGCTTTTCCTGCCTCTAATGGATATACACATATTTTAGTTGTTGTTGATTACGTTACTAAGTGGGTAGAAGCTATCCAACTAGTAGTGTTGATCATAACACTTCTATTAAATGCTTAAAGAAGTTATTTTTCCGAGGTTTGGAGTTCCTAGATATTTAATTACTGATGGTGGTTCACATTTTATTCATCGTGCTTTCCGAAAAATGCTTGCTAAGTATGATGTTAATCATAGAATTGCATCCCCTTATCACCCACAGTCTAGTGGTCAAGTAGAATTGAGTAATAGAGAGCTCAAATTAATTTTGCAAAAGACTTTAAATAGGTCTAGAAAGAATTGGTCCAAGAAACTTGATGATGCATTATGGGCCTATAGAACTGCATATAAAAATCCTATGGGTATGTCTTCATATAAAATGGTTTATGGAAAAGCATGTCACTTACCTCTCGAACTAGAGCATAAGGCTTATTGGGCTATTAAAGAGCTCAACTATGATTTCAAACTTGCCGGTGAGAAGAGGTTATTTGATATTAGCTCACTTGATGAATGGAGAACCCAAGCTTATGAAAATGCCAAGTTGTTTAAAGAAAAAGTTAAAAGATGGCATGACAAAAGGATACAAAAGCGTGAGTTTAATGTAGGTGATTATGTATTGCTATACAACTCTCATTTAAGATTTTTTGCAGGAAAACTTCTCTGTAAATGGGAAGGCCCTTACGATATCGAGGAGGTCTATCGTTCCGGTGCCATAAAAATCAATAATTTCGAAGGCACAAATCCAAAGGTGGTAAACGGTCAAAGAATCAAACACTATATCTCAGGTAATCCTATAAATGTTGAAACCAATGTTATTGAAATCGTAACCCCGGAGGAATACATAAGGGACACTTTCCGAAACGTTTCAGACTCCAAAAAGGAGTAGGTATGTGGTACGGTAAGTAAACCGACTCCAAAACAATTTTTAAGGCAATATTTCTCCATTTTGGAATATTTAGAAAAATAGAAAAATAAGTAGCAGTCCAGGAAGGACACGAGGGCCCCACGAGGGTGGAGGGCGCGCCCTACCCCCCTGGGCGCGCCCCCTACCTCGTGGGCACCTCGTGTTCCTTCCAGACTCCGTTTTCTTGCACGATACGTATTTTGGTCGGTAAAAATTCATTATATATTCTCCTGAAGGTTTTGACTCCCGTATCAAGCAAATATCCTCTGTTCTTGTTTCGAGCTATTTTCTGTCAGGGTTGTCAAGGCCAGACATCATGTTGTCCCCCTCCTCTAACAATGGTGACAACGATGCTTGGCTAATGAAGATAGATCTGAAGAGGGAAGAACCCATGGAGATCAATAAGGATGAAAGGATCAAGAAGGCTACGGAGGATCAAGCTCCGGCCGCAGAAGACATCCTTCAATTTGATCACAATCTTCTTACCCCAACTGAGATCGAAGCTTTCAAGATGATTGAGTTAGCCCGTATACAAAACAAGTATCTCACAAGTGAAAATGTTTTATTGAAGGAGCATATTTTTGCACTCAAGGGCATTATTCGCAAGTTGGAGGACCTCTTACGCTCGATGTGCGACTATCCACCACTTCCACCTTCTTCACCAGCAAAGGAGACATAATCACATGGGTATGGGCACTCCCCTTGGCAACTGCCAAGCTTGGGGGAGGTGCCCCGGTATCGTATCACAACCACATCTCCTATCTTTACCGTTTTTCCTAGTTCGATCCTATTAGTAGTATCTTGATCTAGTAGAATAAAGTTGATGGCATGATCTAGTTTTTCAGTTTTTGCTTTATGATCTCTCTATGTAATCGAGTCCGTGAGCTATATAATAAAGATTAGTGTTGAGTCAAGGGCTTAATTATTTTGCCATGATCTTGAGTGAATAAAAGAAAAGAGAAAAAGAATAAAAAGAAACAAAGAGTTCATATTGATCTTATTGAGAGTAATGACTTCACATAGAAAGGGTATGATGATTGAAAGTTGTTGGGAGTTGGCAAACATAGTTTTGGTCATCGTTGCAATTAATAGGAAGTAATAAGGAAAGAGAGGTTTCACATATAGATATACTATTATTGACATCTTTTATGATTGTGAGCACTCATTAAAATATGACATGCTAAAGAGTTGATGTTGGACAAGGAAGACAATGTAATGGGTTATGTTTTCTTATATCTCCGATAAAGTATATTGTCATGGATCTCCCCACATGTTGAGCTTGCCTTTCGCCCTCGTGCTAGGCAAATTCTCAGCACCAAGTAGAGATACTACTTGTGCTTCCAAAAACCCTTAAACTAGTTTTGCCATGAGAGTCCACCATATCTACCCATGGATTGAGTGAGATCCTTCAAGTAAGTTGTCATAGGTGCAAAGCAATAAAAATTGCTCTCTAAATATGTATGATTGATTGGTGTGAGAGAAATAAGCTTTATACGATCTTGTGATGTGGAAGAAATAAAAGCGACGCACTGCATAATAAAGGTTCATATCACAAGTGGCAATATAAAGTGACGTTCTTTCGCATTAATATTTTTTTGCATCCAACCATAAAAGCGCATGGCAACCTCTGCTTCCCTCTGCGAAGGGCCTATCTTTTATTATTATCCTCTACCTTATGCAAGAGTCATGGTGATCTTCACCTTTCCTTTTTACATTTTATCCTTTGGCAAGCACAGTGTGTTGGAAAGATGTTGATTGATATATCTAATTGGATGTAGGGGGCATGAGTTATTATTGTTGACATTACCCTTGAGGTAAAAGGTTGGGAGGCGAAACTATAAGCCCCTATCTTTCTCTGTGTCCGATTAAAACTCCGTAAACACAAGTATCATGTGAGTGTTAGCAGTTATGAAAGACTAAAGGATAGTTGAGTATGTGGACTTGCTATTAAGCTCTGACATAGACTCTTTCTGATGTTATGATAAGTTGCAATTGCTTCAATGACTGAGATTATAGTTTGTTGGTTTTCAATAAAGTTTATGATTCGTATTCTGCATTGCGAATGGATTATTACTTGAACATAAGAAATCATATGACAATATCTATATATGTAGCTGTTATGAGAAGGATCATGATGCCTTCATGTCCGTATTTTGTTTTTATCGACGCCTCTACCTCTAAACATGGGGACATATTTATCGTTATCGGCTTTCGCTTGAGGACAAGCGAGGTCTAAGCTTGGGGGAGTTGATACGTCCATTTTGCATCATGCTTTTATATCGATATTTATTGCATTATGGGCTGTTATTACACGTTATGTCACAATACTTATGCCTATTCTCTCTTATTTTACAAGGTTTACATAAGGAGGAGAATGCAGTAATGGAATTCGGGCCGGAAAAGGAGCAAATATTAGAGACCTATTCTGCACAACTCCAAAAGTCCTGAAACTCCACGAAAGTCATTTTGGGAAATAATAAAATATCCAGCGGAAGAAGTTCACTGGAGGGGCCCCACCTGCCACGAGGGTGGGGGCGTGCCTACCCCTGGCGCGCCCCTACCTCGTGGGCCCCCGTGGCCCTCCGATGCCCATCTTCTGCTATATGAGGCCTTTAAATGAGGAAAAATCATAAGCAACCTTTGGACGAAACTCCGCCGCCACGAGGCGGAACCTTGGCGTAACCAATCTAGGGCTCCGGCAGAGTTGTTCTGCCGGGGACACTTTCCTCCGGGAGGGGGAAATCATCGCCAACATCATCACAAATGCTCCTCTCATCAGGAGAGGGCAATCTCCATCAACATCTTCACCAGCACCATCTCCTCTCAAAACCCTAGTTCATCTCTTGTATCCAATTCTTGTCTCCAAGTCCGGGATTGGTACTAGTAGGTTGCTAGTAGTGTTGATTACTCCTTGTAGTTTATGCTAGTTGGTTTATTTGGTGGAAGATCATATATTCAGATCCTATATGCATATTAATACCCCTCTGATTATGAACATGAACATGCTTTGTGAGTAGTTACGTTTGTTCCTGAGGACATGGGAGAAGTCTTGCTATTAGTAGTCATGTGAATTTGGTATTCGTTCGATATTTTGATGAGATGTATGTTGTCTATCCTGTAGTCGTGTTATGTGAACATCGACTACATAACACTTCATCAAAGCGTATATTCCAACTCGGAGATGCTTGTACCAGTCCATAGATGGATCGCTGGAGCTTGCACATTTTGTTAGCACCTTTAGGATCGACAAAACCTTCTGGTTGTATCATATACAACTCTTCTTTAAGAAATCCATTAAGAAATGTAATTTTGACATCCATTTGCCAGATTTCATAAAATGTGGCAATTTGCTAACATGATTCGGACAGACTTAAGCATCGCTACGAGTGAGAAAATCTCGTCGTAGTCATTACCTTGAACTTTGTCAAAACCCTTTTTCAACAAGTCTAGCTTTGTAGATAGTAGCACTACTATCAGTGTCCGTCTTCCTCTTGAAGATCCATTTATTTTCTATGGCTTGCCGATCATCGGGCAAGTCAATCAAAGTCCACACTTTGTTCTCATACATGGATCCCATCTTTCATTTCATGGCCTCAAGCCATTTCGCGGAATCTGGGCTCATCATCGCTTCCTCATAGTTCGTAGGTTCGTCATGGTCAACTAACATGACCTCCAGAACAGGATTATCGTACCACTCTAGTGCGGATGTCAATCTAGTTGACCTACGAGGTTCGTCATGAGGTAACTTGATCTGAAGTTACATGATCATCATCATTAGCTTCCTCACTAATTGGTGTAGGAGTCAAAGGAACAGATTTCTGTGATGAACTACTTTCCAATAAGGGAGCAGGTACAGTTACCTCATCAAGTTCTACTTTCCTCCCACTCACTTCTTTCGAGAGAAACTCCTTCTCTAGAAAGGATCCATTCTTAGCAACAAATGTCTTGCCTTCGGATCTGTGATAGAAGGTGTACCCAACTGTCTCCTTTGGGTATCCTATGAAGACACATTTCCCCAATTTGGGGTTGAGCTTATCAGGATGAAACTTTTTCACATAAGCATCGCAACCCCAAACTTTAAGAAACAACAACTTTGGTTTCTTGCCAAACCACAGTTCATATGGCGTCGTCTCAACAGATTTAGATGGTGCCCTATTTAACGTGAATGCAGCTGTCTCTAATGCATAACCCCAAAACGATAGTGGTAAATCGGTAAGAGACATCATAGATTGCACCATATCTAATAAAGTATGGTTACGATGTTCGGACACACCATTACGCTGTGGTGTTCCAGGTGGCGTGAGATGCGAAACTATTCCACATTGTTTCAAATGAAGACCAAACTCGTAACTCAAATATTCTCCTTCACGATCAGATCGTAGAAACTTTATTTTCTTGTTACGATGATTTTCCACTTCACTCTGAAATCCTTTGAACTTTTCAAATGTTTCAGACTTATTTATTTCATTCAGTAGATATACCCATATCTGCTCAAATCATGTGTGAAGGTGAGAAAATAACGATACCCGCCGCGAGCCTGAATATTCATTGGACCACATACATCAGTATGTATGATCTCCAACAAATCTGTTGCTCGCTCCATTGTTCCGGAGAACGGCGTTTTAGTCATCTTGCCCATGAGGCACGGTTCGCAAGTACCAAGTGATTCATAATCAAGTGATTCCAAAAGTCCATCGGTATGGAGTTTCTTCATGCACTTTATACCAATATGACCTAAACGGCAGTGACACAAATAAGTTGCACTATAATTTTAACTTTGCATCTTTTGGCTTCAACATTATGAATATGTGTATCACTACAATCGAGATCCAACAAACTATTTTCATTGGGTGTATGACCATAGAAGGTTGTATTCATGTAAATAGAACAACAATTATTCTCTAACTTAAATGAATAACCGTATTGCAATAAACATGATCAAATCATATTCATGCTCAACGCAAACACCAAATAACATTTATTTAGGTTCCAACCCTAATCCCGGAAGTATAGGGAGTATGCGATGATGATCATATCAATCTTGGAACTACTTCCAACACACATCATCACCTTGCCCTTAACTAGTTTCTGTTCATTCTGCAACTCCCGTTTTGAGTTACTACTCTTAGCAACTAAACTAGTATCAAATACTGAGGGGTTGCTATAAACACTAGTAAAGTACACATCAATAACATGTATATCAAATATACCTTTGTTTACTTTGCCATCCTTCTTATCTGCCAGTGGCCAGTCCCTTTGCAGTATAAAAAACTTAGTCTCAGGCTTAGGTCCAGACTTGGGCTTTTTCACTTGAGCAGCAACTTGCTTGTCGTTCTTCTTGAAGTTCCCCTTCTTCCCTTTGCCCTTTTTCTTGAAACTAGTGGTCTTGTCAACCATCAACACTTGATATTTTTCTTGATATCTACCTTCGCTGATTTTAGCATCGTGAAGAGCTTGGGAATTGTTTTCGTTATCCCTTGCATATTATAGTTCATCACGAAGTTCTAGTAACTTGGTGATAGTGACTAGAGAACTTTGTCAATTACTATCTTATCTGGAAGATTAACTCCCACTTGATTCAAGCAATTGTAATACCCAGACAATCTGAGCACATGCTCACTGGTTGAGCTATTCTCCTCCATCTTCTAGGCAAAGTACTGTCAGAGGTCTCATACCTCTCGACACAGGCATGAGTATGAAATGCCAGTTTCAACTCTGGGAACATCTGACATGCTCCATGGCGTTCAAAACATTTTTGAAGTCCCGGTTCTAAGCCGTAAAGCATGGTGCACTAAACTATCAAGTAGTCATCATATCGAGCTTGCCAAACGTTCATAACGTCTGCATTTACTCCTGCAATTAGTCTGTCACCTAGGGGGCATCAAGGACATAATACTTCTGTGCAACAATGAGGATAATCCTCAGATCACGGATCCAATCTGCATCATTACTACTAACATCTTTCAACTTATTTTTCTCTAGGAACATACCAAAAATAAAACAAGGGAGCTAAACACGAGCTATTGATCTACAACATTGATAAGCAAAATACTATCAGGTACTAAGTTCATGATAAATTAAAGTTCAATTAATCATATTACTTAAGAACTCCCACTTAGATAGACATCCCTCGAGTCATCTAAATGATCACGTGATCCAAATCAACTAAACCATGTCCGATCATCACGTGAGATGGAGTAGTTTTCAATGGTGAACATCACTATGCTGATCATATCTACTATATGATTCACGCTCGACCTTTCGGTCTCTAGTGTTCCGAGGCCATATCTGCTTATGCTAGGCTCGTCAAGTTTAACCCGAGTATTTTGCGTGTGCAAAACTAGCTTACATCATTGTATTTGAACGTAGAGCTTATCACACCCGATCATCACGTGGTGTCTCGGCACGACAAACTTTCGCAACGGTGCATACTCAGGGAGAACACTTACACCTTGAAATTTAGTGAGAGATCATATTATAATGCTACCATCAATCAAAGTAGAATAAGATGCATAAAGGATAAAGATCACATGCAATCAATATAAGTGATATGATATGGCCATCATCATCTTGTGCCTTTGATCTCTATCTCCAAAGCACCGTCATGATCACCATCATCACCGGCGCGACACCTTGTGTTGGAAATATGCCCTAGAGGCAATAATAAAATGGTTATTATTATATTTCTTTGTTCATGATAATTGTCTGTTATTCATGCTATAACTGTGTTATCCAGAAATCGTAATACACGTGTGAATAAATAGACCACAACATGTCCCTAGTAAGCCTCTAGTTGACTAGCTCGTTGATCAAAAGATAGTCATGGTTTCCTGACTATGGGCATTGGATGTCATTGATAAGAGGATCACATCATTAGGAGAATGATGTGATGGACAAGACCCAATCCTAAGCATAGCTCAAAGGTCGTGTAGTTCGTTTAGCTAGAGCTTTTGCAAATGTCAAGTATCATTTCCTTAGACCATGAGATTGTGCAACTCCCGGATACCGTAGGAGTGCTTTGGGTGTGCCAAACGTCACAACGTAACTGGGTGACTATAAAGGTGCACTACGGGTATCTCCGAAAGTGTCTGTTGGGTTGGCATGAATCGAGACGGATTTGTCCTCCGCATGACGAGAGGTATCTCGGCCCACTCGGTAATGCATCATCATAATGAGCTCTATGTGACCAAGTGTCTAGTCACGGGATCATGCATTACGGTACGAGTAAAGTGACTTGCCGGTAACGAGATTAAATGAGGTATTGGGATACCGAAGATCGAGTCTGGGGCAAGTAACGTACCGATTGACAAAGGGAATTGTATACGGGATTGATTGAATCCTCGAGATCGTGGTTCATCCGATGAGATCATCGAGGAGCATGTGGGAGCCAACATGGGTATCCAGATCCCGCTGTTGGTTATTGACCGGAGAGGCGTCTCGGTCATGTCTGCATGTCTCCCGAACCCGTAGGGTCTACACACTTAAGGTTCGGTGACGCTAGGGTTGTAGAGATATGAGTATGTAGTAACCCGAAAGTTTTTTGGAGTCCCGGATGAGATCCCGGACGTCATGAGGAGTTCCAGAATGGTCCGTGGGTAAATAATTATATATAGGAAGTGCAGTTTCGGCCATCGGGAAAGTTTTGGGGGTCACCGGTATTGTACCGGGACCACCGGAAGGGTCCCGGGGTCCACCGGGTGGGGCCACCTATCCCAGAGGGCCCCATGGGCTGAAGTGGGAGGGGAACCAGCCCCTGGTGGGCTGGTGCGCCCCCTCTTGGCCCCCCCTGCGCCTAGGGTTGAAAACCCTAGGGTGGGGGGCGCCTCCACTTGCCTTGGGGGGCAAGCCTCCCCCTTGGCCGCCGCCCCCCCTTGGAGATCTCATCTCCTAGGGCCGGCGCCCCCCCTATGGGGCCAATATAAAGGGGGGAGGGAGGGCAGCCGCACCCATGCTCTTGACGCCTCCCTTCCCCCTTGCTACACCTCTCCCTCTCGCAGAAGCTCGGCGAAGCCCTGCCGAGATCGCTGCTGCATCCACCACCACGCTGTCGTGCTGCTGGAACTCCGTCAACCTCTCCTTACCCCTTGCTGGATCAAGAAGGAGGAGACGTCTTCCCCAACCGTACATGTGTTGAACGCGGAGGTGCTGTCCGTTCAGCACTAGGATCATCGGTGATTTGGATCATGACGAGTACGACTCCCTCAACCCCGTTATCTTGAACGCTTCCGCTCGCGATCTACAAGGGTATGTAGATGCACTCCTTTCTCTCGTTGCTAGATGAACTCATAGATTGATCTTGGTGAAAACGTAGAAAAAATTTATTTCCTGCAACGTTCCCCAACAGTGGCATCATGAGCTAGGTCTATGCGTAGTTCTCTTTGCACGAGTAGAACACAAATTTGTTGTGGGCGTAGATGTTGTCAACTTTCTTGCCACTACTAGTCTTATTTTGCTTCAGCGGTATTGTGGGATGAAGCGGCTCGAACCGACCTTACACGTACGCTTACGTGAGACAGGTTCCACCGACTGACATGCACTAGTTGCATAAGGTGGCTAGCGGGTGTCTGTCTCTCCCACTTTAGTTGGAGCGGATTCGATGAAAAGGGTCCTTATGAAGGGTAAATATAAGTTGGAAAATCATGTTGTGGCTTTTACGTAGGTAAGAAATGTTCTTGCTAGAACCCTATTGCAGCCACGTAAAATAGGCAACAACAATTAGAGGACGTCTAACTTGTTTTTGCAGCATATGATTTGTGATGTGATATGGCCAAAAGTTGTGATGAATGATGAATGATATATATGTGATGTATGAGATCATGTTCTTGTAATAGGAATCATGACTTGCATGTCGATGAGTATGACAACCGGCAGGAGCCATAGGAGTTGTCTTTATTTTTTGTATGACCTGCGTGTCATTGAGAAACGCCATGTAAATTACTTTACTTTATTGCTAAACGCGTTAGCCATAGTAGTAGAAGTAATAGTTGGCGAGCAACTTCATGGAGACACGATGATGGAGATCATGGTGTCATGCCGGTGACAAAGATGATCATGGAGCCCCGAAGATGGAGATCAAAGGAGCTATATGATATTGGCCATATCATGTCACTATTTGGTTGCATGTGATGTTTATCATGTTTTTCATCTTGTTTACTTAGAACGACGTTAGTAAATAAGATGATCCCTCATAATAATTTCAAGAAAGTGTTTCCCTAACGTGCACCGTTATGAAGGTTCGTTGTTTGAAGCACCACGTGATGATCAGGTGTGATAGATCCTAACGTTCGAATACAACGGGTGTAAGCCAGATTTACACACGCAATACACTTAGGTTCACTTGACGAGCCTAGCATGTACAGACATGGCCTCGGAACACGCAGGACCGAAAGGTCGAGCATGAGTCGTATAGAAGATACGATCAACATGGAGATGTTCACCGATGTCGACTAGTCCGTCTCACGTGATGATCGGACACGGCCTAGTAGACTCGGATCATGTTTCACTTAGATGACTAGAGGGATGTCTAATCTGAGTGGGGGTTCATTACATAATTTGATTAGATGAACTTAATTATCATGAACTTAGTCTAAAATCTTTACAATATGTCTTGTAGATCAAATGGCCCACGTTACCCTCAACTTCAACGCGTTCCTAGAGAAAACCAAGCTGAAAAATGATGGCAGCAACTATACGGACTGGGTCCGGAACCTGAGGATCATCCTCATAGCTGCCAAGAAAGATTATGTCCTAGAAGCACCGCTAGGTGAAGCACCAATCGAGAGAACCAAGACGTTATGAACGCTTGGCGGTCTCGTCTTGATGATTACTCCCTCGTTCGGTGCGACATGCTTTACAGCTTAGAACCGGGCTCCAAAAGCGCTTTTGAGCAACACAGAGCATATGAGATGTTCAAGAGCTGAAAATGGCTTTCCAAGCTCATGCCCGGTCGAGAGATATGAAGTCTCCGACAAGTTCTTTAGCTGTAAGATGGAGGAAAATAGTTCTCAAGGTGAGCACATACTCAAGATGTCCTGGTTGCACAACCGCTTGACTCACCGGGAGTTAATCTCCGGATGACGCGGTCATTGACAGAATCCTTGATCGCTTCCACCGAGCTACAAGAGCTTTGTGATGAACTTCGATATGCGGGGATGGAAAAGACCATTCTCGAGGTATATTCAATGCTGAAATCAGCGGAGGTGGAGATCAAAAAGGAACATCAAGTGTTGATGGTGAATAAAACCACTAAGTTCAAGAAAGGCAAGGGTAAGAAGAACTTCAAGAAGGACGGCAAGGGAGTTGCCGCGCCCGGTAAGCCAGTTGCCGGGAAAAAGTCAAGCAATGGACCCAAGCCTAAGACTGAGTGCTTTTATTGCAAGAGAAGTGGTCACTGGAAGCGGAACTGCCCCAAGTACTTAGCGGACAAGAAGGCCGGCAAAACCAAAGGTATATGTGATATACATGTAATTGATGTGTACCTTACCAGTACTCGTAGTAGCTCTTGGGTATTTGATACCGGTGCGGTTGCTCATATTTGTAACTCAAAGCAGGAGCTGCGGAATAAGCGGAGACTAGCGAAGGACGAGGTGACGATGCGCGTCGGGAATGGTTCCAAGGTCGATGTGATCGCCGTCGGCACACTACCTCTACATTTACCTACGGGATTAGTTTTAAACCTCAATAATGGTTATTTAGTACCAGCTTTGAGCATGAACATTGTATCTGGATCTCGTTTAATACGAGATGGCTACTCATTTAAATCCGTGAATAATGGTTTTTCTATTTATATGAGAGATATGTTTTATGGTCATGCCCTGATGGTCAATGGTTTATTCTTAATAAATCTTGAACGTGATGTTACACATATTCATAGTGTGAATACCAAAAGATGTAAAGTTGATAACGATAGTCCCACATACTTGTGGCACTGCCGCCTTGGTCACATTGGTGTCAAGCGCATGAAGTAGCTCCATGCTGATGGACTTTTAGAGTTTCTCGATTATGAATCATTTGACACATGCGAACAATGCCTCATGGGCAAAGTGACCAAGACTCCGTTCTCCGGAACAATGGAGCGAGCAACCAACTTATTGGAAATCATACATACTGATGTGTGCGGTCCAATGAGCGTTGAGGCTCGCGGAGGATATCGTTATGTTCTCACTCTCACTGATGACTTGAGTAGATATGGGTATGTCTACTTGATGAAACACAAGTCTGAGACCTTTGAAAAGTTCAAGGAATTTCAGAATGAAGTAGAGAATCAACGTGACCGAAAGATAAAGTTCTTACGATCGATCGTGGGGAGAATATTTAAGTCACGAATTTGGTACGCACTTAAGGAAATGTGGAATCGTTTCACAACTCACGCCGCTGGAACACCTCAACAGAACGGTGTGTCCGAACGTCGTAATCGCACTTTATTGGATATGGTGCGATCTATGATGTCTCTTACTGATTTACCGCTATCATTTTGGGGATACGCTCTAGAGACAGCTACATTCACTTTAAATAGGGCACCGTCTAAATCCGTTGATACGACACCGTATGAATTATGGTTTGGAAATAAACCTAATCTGTCGTTTCTAAAAGTTTGGGGATGCGATGCTTATGTCAAGAAACTCCAACCTGAAAAGCTCGAACCCAAGTCAGAAAAATGCGTCTTCATAGGATACCCTAAGGAAACCATTGGGTATACCTTCTACTTAAGATCCGAAGGCAAGATCTTTTTTGCCAAGAATGGGTCCTTTCTGGAGAAAGAGTTTCTCTCGAAAGAATTAAGTGGGAGGAAAGTAGAGCTTGATGAAGTACTACCTCTTGAAACGGTAAGTTGCGCGACTCAGGAAGATGTTCCTGTGGTGCCTGCACCGACAAGAGAGGAGGTTAATGATGATGATCAAGATACTTTGGATCAAGCTCCTCTCGAACTTCAAGGTCCACAAGGACACGCCCGCACTGCAGTGGTACGGCAACCCTGTCTTGGAAATCATGTAGTTAGACAACGGTGAACCTTCGAACTATGAAGAAGCGATGGCGGGCCCAGATTCCAACAAATGGCTTGAAGCCATGCAATCCGAGATAGTATCCATCTATGAAAACAAAGTATGGAATTTGACAGACTTGCCCGATGATCGGCGAGCAATAGAAAACAAATGGATCTTTAAGAAGAAGACGGACGCGGATGGTAATGTTACCATATATAAAGCTCGACTTGTCGCTAAGGGTTATCGACAAGTTCAAGGGATTGACTACGATGAGTCTTTCTCTCCCGTAGCGAAGCTGAAGTCCGTCCGAATCATGTTAGCAATTGCCGCATTCTATGATTATGAGATATGGCAAATGGATGTCAAAATGGCATTCCTTAACGGCCATTTTAAGGAAGAACTGTATATGATGCAGCCGGAAGGTTTTGTCGACCCTGAGAATGCTAACAAGGTATGCAAGCTCCAGCGATCCATTTATGGGCTGGTGCAAGCATCTCGGAGTTGGAACATTCACTTTGATGAGATGATCAAAGCGTTTGGGTTTATGCAGACTTATGGAGAAGCCTGCGTTTACAAGAAAGTGAGTGGGAGCTCTGTAGCATTTCTCATATTATATGTAGATGACATACTTTTGATGGGAAATGATATAGAACTTTTGGACAGCATTAAGGCCTACTTGAATAAGTGTTTTTCAATGAAGGACCTTGGAGAAGCTGCTTACATATTAGGCATCAAGATCTATAGGGATAGATCGAGACGCCTCATAGGTCTTTCACAAAGCACATACCTTGATAAGATATTTAAGAAGTTCAATATGGATCAGTCCAAGAAAGGGTTCTTGCTCAGATTGCAAGGTGTGAGATTGAGCTCGGCTCAATGCCCGACCATGGCGTAAGATAAAGAAGAGATGAGTGTCATCCCTATGCCTCACCCATAGGGTCTATTATGTATGCCATGCTGTGTACTGACTGATGTAAACCTTGCCGTAAGTTTGGTAGGAAGGTACCAAAGTAATCCCGCAAGGAACACCGGACAGCGGTCAAGAACATCCTAAAGTACCGAAAAGGACTAAGGATATGTTTCGTTTATGGAGGTGACGAAGAGCTCGTCGTAAAGGGTTACGTCGACACTAGCTTCGACACAGATCTGGATGACTCTAAGTCACAAACCAGATACGTGTATATTTTTAATGGTGGGGCGAAGGCTGGTGCGATTGCAAGCGAGCATGGTGGCGGATCTACATGTGAAGCGGAGTACATGGCAGCCTCGGAGGCAGCGCATGAAGCAATCTGGGTGAAGGAGTTCATCACCGACCTAGGAGTCATAACCAATGCGTCAGGGCCGATCGCACTCTTCTGTGACAACACTGGAGCTATTGCACTTGCCAAGGAGCCCAGGTTTCACAAGAAGACCAGGCACATCAAGCTTCGCTTCAACTAAATACGTGAAAATGTTCAAGATGGAGACATAGATATTTGTAAAGTACATACAGACCTGAATGTAGCAGATCCGTTGACTAAACCTCTCCCTAGAGCAAAACATGATCAACACCAGAACGCTATGGGTGGTCGATTCATCACAATGTAACTAGAATATTGACTCTAGTGCAAGTGGGAGACTGTTGGAAATATGCCCTAGAGGCAATAATAAAATGGTTATTATTATATTTCTTTGTTCATGATAATTGTCTGTTATTCATGCTATAACTGTGTTATCCGGAAATCGTAATACACGTATGAATAAATAGACCACAACATGTCCCTAGTAAGCCTCTAGTTGACTAGCTCGTTGATCAAGAGATAGTCATGGTTTCCTGACTATGGGCATTGGATGTCATTGATAACGGGATCACATCATTAGGAGAATGATGTGATGGACAAGACCCAATCCTAAGCATAGCTCAAAGGTCGTGTAGTTCGTTTAGCTAGAGCTTTTCCAAATGTCAAGTATCATTTCCTTAGACCATGAGATTGTGCAACTCCCGGATACCGTAGGAGTGCTTTGGGTGTGCCAAACGTCACAACGAATCGGGTGACTATAAAGGTGCACTACGGGTATCTCCGAAAGTGTCATTGGGTTGGCATGAATCGAGATCGGGATTTGTCACTCCGTATGATGGAGAGGTATCTCTGGGCCCACTCGGTAATGCATCATCATAATGAGCTCTATGTGACCAAGTGTCTGGTCACGGGATCATGCATTACGGTACGAGTAAAGTGACTTGCTAGTAACGAGATTAAACGAGGTATTGGGATACCGAAGATCGAGTCTCGGGCAAGTAACGTACCGATTGACAAAGGGAATTGTATACGGGATTGATTGAATCCTCGACATCGTGGTTCATCCGATGAGATCATCGAGGAGCATGTGGGAGCCAACATGGGTATCCAGATCCCGATGTTGGTTATTGACCGGAGAGGCGTCTCGGTCATGTCTGCATGTCTCCCGAACCCGTAGGGTCTACACACTTAAGGTTCGGTGACGCTAGGGTTGTAGAGATATGAGTATGCAGTAACCCAAAAGTTGTTCAAGTCCGGATGAGATCCCGGACGTCACGAGGAGTTCGGAATGGTCCGGAGGTAAAGAATTATATATAGGAAGTGCAGTTTCGCCATCGTGAAAGTTTCGGGTCACGGTATTGTAATGGACCACTTTGGAAGGGTCCCGGGTCCACCGGTGGGGCTACCTATCCGGAGGGCCCCATGGGCTGAAGTGGGAGGAACCAGCCTGGTGGGCTGGTGCCCCCCTTGGCCCCCTAGCCTAGGGTTGGAAACCCTAGGGTGAAGCGCGCCCACTTGCTTTGGGGGCAAGCCTCCCCTTGGCCGCCCCCCTTGGAGATCTCATCTCCTAGGGCCGCCCCTAGGGGCCTATATCTGAGGGGAGGGCAGCCGCACCCATGCTCTTGGCGCCCCTTCCCCTTGCTACACCTCTCCCTCTCGCAAGCTCGGCGAAGCCCTGCCGAGATCGCTGCTGCATCCACCACCACGCCGTCAGGTTGCTTTGGATCTCCGTCAACCTCTCCTTCCCCTTGCTGGATCAAGAAGGAGGAGACGTCTTCCCCAACCGTACGTGTGTTGAACGCGGAGGTGCTGTCCGTTCAGCACTAGGATCATCGGTGATTTGGATCACGACGAGTATGACTCCCTCAGCCCCGTTCTCTTGAACGCTTCCGCTCGCGATCTACAAGGGTATGTAGATGCACTCCTTTCTCTCGTTGCTAGATGAACTCATAGATTGAGCTTGGTGAAAGCGTAGAAAATTTTTATTTTCTGTAATGTTCCCCAACACCTTGATCTCCATCGTAGCATCGTTGTCGTCTCGTAAACTATTACTTCTACGACTATCGCTACCGCTTACTGATAAAGTAAAGCAATTACAGGGCGATTGCATTCCATACAATAAAGCGACAACCATATGGCTCCTGCCAGTTGCCGATAACTCCGTTACAAAACAATGTCATCTCATACAATAAAATATAGCATCATGTCTTGACCATATCACATCACAACATGCCCTGCAAAAACAAGTTAGACGTCCTCTACTTTGTTGTTGCAAGTTTTACGTGGTTGCTACGGGCTGAGCAAAAACCGTTCTTACCTACGCACCAAAATCACAACGATAGTTCGCAAGTTAGTGTTGTTTTAACCTTCTCAAGGACCGGGCGTAGCCACACTCGGTTCAACTAAAGTTGGAGAAACTAACACCCGCCAGCCACCTGTGTGCAAAGCACGTCGGTGGAACCAGTCTCGCGTAAGCGTCGCGTAATGTCGGTCCGGCCGCTTCATCCAACAATACCGCCAACCAAAGTATGACATCTTTGGTAAGCGGTATGACTTGTATCGCCCACAACTCACTTGTGTTCTACTCGTGCATATAACATCTATGCATAAACCTGGCTCTGATACCACTGTTGGGGAACATAGTAATTTCAAAAATTTCCTATGCACACGCAAGATCATGGTGATGCATAGCAACGAGAGGGGAGAGTGTAGTCCACGTACCCTCATAGACCGTAAGCGGAAGTGTTATGACAACGCGGTTGATGTAGTCATACGTCTTCACGATCGACCAATCCTCAGTACCAAACGTACGACACCTCCGCGTTCAGCACACGTTCAGCTCGGTGACGTCCCGCGAACTTACGATCCAGTAGAGCTCGAGGGAGAGTTTCGTCAGCACGACGGCATGGTGACGATGTTGATGAAGCTACCGTCGCAGGGCTTTGCCTAAGCACCGCTGCGTTATGACCGAGGTGGATTATGGTGGAGGGGGGCACCGCGCACGGCTGGGAGAGATCAATGATCAACTTGTGTCTCTCTGGGGTGCCCCCTTCCCCCGTATATAAAGGAGTGGAGGAGGGGAGGCCCGCCTCTCTATGGCGCCCTAGGGGAGTCCTACTCCCACCGGAGTAGGACTCCCCCCCTAGTAGAACTAGGAGCCCATCCAAGTAGTAGGAGTAGGAGAGAAGGAAAGGGAAAAGAGAAGAGAAGGAAGGAGGGGGTGCCGCCCCTCCCCCTAGTCCAATTCGGACTAAGCATTGGGGGGCGTGCAGCCTCCCCTCTCTCTTTCCCCTAAAGCCCAATAAGGCCCGTATACTCCCGTGAATTCCGTAACTCTCCCAGACTCCAAAAATACCGAATCACTCGGAACCTTTCCGAAGTCTGAATATAGTCGTCCAATATATCGATCTTTACGTCTCGACCATTTCGAGACTCCTTGTCATGTCCCCCATCTCATACGGGACTCTGAACTACATTCGGTACATCAAAACACATAAAATCATAATACCGATCGTCACAGAACTTTAAGCATGTGGACCCTACGGGTTCGAGAACTATGTAGACATGACCGAGACACGTCTCTGGTCAATATCCAATATCGGAACCTAGATGATCATATTGGCTCCTACATATTCTACGAAGGTCTTTATCGGTCAAACCGCATAACAACATACGTTGTTCCCTTTGTCATCGGTATGTTACTTGCCCGAGATTCGATCGTTGGTATCTCAATACCTAGTTCAATCTTGTTACTGGCAAGCCTCTTTACTCGTTCAGTAATGCATCATCCCGCAACTAACTCATTAGTCACATTGCTTGTAAGGCTTATAGTTATGTGCACTACCGAGAGGGCCCAGAGATACCTCTCCGACAATCGGAGTGACAAATCTTAATCTCGATCTATGCCAACTCAACAAGTACCATCGGAGACACATGTTGTAACGCCCCGGATCCGTTGCGCCAGGTGTCCGCCAGTTATTCGCCGTCCTTGCCATGTCATTTGCTTGCGTGTTGCATTTTGCCATGTCATCATCTGCTTTTCATCTGCATGTTTTTCAAAAACTTGCATCCGTTTGGGTTCCGCCGGTTCTCTCCGTTGTCCGTTCCGAGTCCGGACACACTCGCACGCGCCCGCGGCACGTCCGAAATATTATTTTATAAGTGGCATAAAAATGTTATCAGAATGGGGTGAGAGTTGGCGTGCGGTCTTATTATAGTGTAGACAGGCCGCCTGCCAACTTTTGTCGCATTCGGAGTTCGTTTGACTGCCCAACCGTTAAATATATAACCGCGATATAGCCGGTATATTCGTCGGACGTTTCGGTCTCCGAGACTGCTGTCGGGCCTCTCTCTCTTCTCAGCCCAATGCATTCTACACAGCCCACCAACCCCTCACCTAGTCTCCCTCCGCCCCGGACCGTCAGATCGAGATCCGATGCCCGAAAACCCCTACAAACCCCCCTAACCCTAATACCTACCCTATATATACACCCCTTCCTTCCAAAAATGGGCAACCCTAGCCTTCCCCTACCCCTAGACCCCCCTCTTCCTCGGGATCCCGCAGCCGCCAGCCACCTCCACCTCAAAATCCGTCGCCGGCCACCTTGTGGGCGCCACTTGGCAGCGCCCCATTGGCCAGCCGCCGCCGCGCAGCCTCCCTCACCCAACCGGAAGGCGCCACGCGTCTCCCGCGCCCCCGCAGCCCTCCTCCCACCTCCCGCCCCCGCAGTCAAGCGCAGCCAGCGGGCCCGAGCCGCCGCCCCAGCAGGCGCCTTCGCCGCGCCAGCCTCCTCGTCGTCCCGAGCCAGAGGGGCTCGGTCGCGCCGATCTGCCCGACGCCGGCGATCACGCTGCCGCCTCCGCCGACGAGCCCCGTCGCCGAGCACCAAGGCCGCCCTGCCAGGTCGCGCCGCCCCTCGCCACCTCTCTCCATCTCTCTCCTCGCCCGGCCTCACACACTCTCTCTCTCCCGGCAGGAACCCCGCCATGGCGCCGCCCCTAGCTCGACGAGCTCATTGCCGCCTGGCCGGATTCGCAAGCCGCCGCCGGATCGTCGATCCCGCCGTCCCGTCCCAGATCAGCGCCTCTCCAGCCTCCCCTCGCCGGCCTCGCCTCGTCGGAGGACCACGCCGCCGCGCCATGGCCTCCTGCTCGTGCAGGAGCACGGGAGGCCAATCCCCAGCGCCCGTGGGCCCCGCGTACGGCCCAGTGACCCAGCCGGCCCGATCCACCGCCCCGTCGTCCTGGGCTTGGCCCATGGTGAGCCCAACACCATCCCATCTCTTCTCCTGCCTATCCGTCGCCCTAGGTGTATTATACTATATTGCGATCGGTTATTTTTTCCCTGTGAATTGACTAAGTCCCTGAATTTCAGCATCATATAGGCATCTTTGACCTGATGTACCTATGTGCATGCTGCTCCGTTTCGTGCGTGTAATATATAAAATTGTTCATCATGAGATGCTCTTCATTTCATTCCATTGTGCCATGCTCTTTTGAGTTCATCTTGATGCCCTAATCATCATTGCAAAAGTGTTATATGATGTTAATCTGCTGAAACTGTTATGACTTGCTGTTTTGTCTTTTTCGTTGCATTTTGTGTGTGCATCCTATGAGCATGAGCTCTACATATGTTTTGTACTTTGTCATGCCATATTCATAGTGGTTCAATTCATGTATTTTTGTGAGTCCTGTACTGAGTGCATCAAGCTTGTTAAGTAGGGTACTTGCTGTTGCTGTTTTGCTAGGCTGATTCTGTTATATTTTGTTGCTATGTTAACCTGCTGCTATAAGTCGTTCTATGCATAATCTGGAGATGTTCACTAAGGATGTTTTGTTATACATGTCATGCTCGATCGATCCATGCCCCTGGTTGCATTTATAGCCTTCTGTAGATTGTTGTAATCTTGCTCCAAAGTTGCTAAATAATGTTGCTGTCAGCCTGTTAACATTAAGTTCAGTTTTTCCATGAGCTTTGCTAGTGATCCATGCACCCTATGAACTTGTTCTTGCCATGCTTAGTTTCTCAAACATGTCTTCTTACTGTTGGTTGTCTTGCCATGCCATGTATTGCTCTGTGGTGAGTGGTTCAAGCTCACCAACATGCCTACTTATTGTTGTTTCTGCCATGTATGAATCTGTCATATAACTTGCCATGTTTACATGGGTGCCATCGTATTTTCTGTGCCTTTTTGGCTCATGGTCAGTAAGGGACTTTTGTTCTATGTAATTAGTAGATTCATGCCATGCCTTTGTTTGCCATGATAAGTTACTGTAGCATGTTGTTTGATAGCTCTAAACATTGCAACCTGATGTTATTTCTGCTAAGCCTGAAACTGTTATTATTTGCAATCTTGCCATGTCCTTTTGAGCATGTTCTAGTGATTTATGGAGTTAGCTCAGTGTTCATGTTTTGTCATGCTTTACCTGTACATCATGGCCATGCCTTTTGTCTTCAAGTTGGGATGCTGTAGCATGTTGTTTTCATGCTTGCTAGATGCCTAGTTGCTGTTTTGGACAGTTTGTCCTTTAAACTTGTATAGAGTGTATGTGTTGATCCGTTGCTCCGTTTTGAGTGTGCTCTATATGAAACTTGCTTGATTTTGCACGTAGTTTCATATTATCATGTTGCATCCTTGTTTTGAGGTGTTTGCTTGATGTTTGTATGCATTTTGCATCAATGCCATGTTTAACTTGTTTTGCTCATATCTTCTAGGCCGTAGCTCCGAATTAAATGAACTTTATATGTAACTTGACTAGAATTTCGTGTAGATTCTCTTGATACATATTAACTTGATTTTTAACAACTTGAACATAAGGTTTATTCAGATCTGGACCAATTTCGAAATTTGCATATGAGGACTTGCCGGAATTGTTATATGTTGTTTCCGGCCTCATTTAACCTTGCTTTGATGTGTTGCTCTTGTATGCTTCATCTCTTGCCATGAGTAGCTTCATGTAGCTTTGTCATGCATCATGCTTGGTTGTGCTTCATGTCTCGTTTATGTGTGGTGTGTTTACTTTGTTGTGTGCTTCTTCTCGATAGTTCCCGTTTCGTTGCGATCGTGAGGATTCGTTCGTCTACGCTTGGTTCGTCTTCGTGGCTTCATATTATTCATGGACTCGTTCTTCTTCCTTGCGGGATTTCAGGCAAGATGACTGTCACCTTGGATCTCATTACTGTCATTTCTATGCTAGTTGCTTCGTTCTATCGGTATGCTGCGTTACCTACCATTTGCTCATCAAGCCTCCCAAATTGCCATGAACCTCTAACTTTTGTCACCCTTCCTAGCAAACCGTTGTTTGGCTATGTTACCGCTTTTGCTCAGCCCCTCTTATAGCGTTGCTAGTTGCAGGTGAAGATGAAGATTGCTCCATGTTGGATTATGTTTACGTTGGGATATCACAATATCTCTTATATTAGTAATGCATCTATATACTTGGTAAAGGGTGGAAGGCTCGGCCTTATGCCTGGTGTTTTGTTCCACTCTTGCCGCCCTAGTTTCCGTCATATCAGTATTATGTTCCCGGATTTTGCGTCCCTAACGCGGTTGGGTGATTTATGGGACCCCTTGACAGTTCGCTTTGAATAAGACTCCTCCAAAGAAGGCCCAACCTTGGTTTTACCATTTGACTACCTACCACATATACCCCTTCCCTTGGGTTCTGCAGACTCAAGGGTCATCTTTATTTTAGCCCCCGGCCAGTGCTCCTTCGAGTGTTAAATGCGAACCGAGCAGACTGCTGGGCCACCACGGGGAAACTCGAGGCTTGGTTTTACTCGTAGCTTGACTTATCCTGTGTGCCCTGAGAACGAGGTATGTGCGACTCCTATCGGTATTTGTCGGCACATCCGGGCGGCTTTGCTGGTCTTGTTTTACCATTGTCGAAATGTCTTGTAAATGAGATTCCGAGACTGGCCGGTTCTTCCCGGGAGAAGGAATATCCTTCGTTGATCGCGAGAGCTTATCATGGGCTAAGTTGGGACACCCATGCAGGGTTTGAACTTTCGAAAGCCATGCCCGTGGTGATGTGGCAGATGGGAATTTGTTAATATCCGGTTGTAGTAAACTTGAAGTAAACTTGAAGTAAACTCTTCTAAAATACACCAACCGTGTGCGTAACCGTGAGTGTCTCTTTTCGGGGTTGATCGAGAGGAGAACACGGTTTCGGGGTTATGTCTGACGTAAGTAGGAGTTCAGGATCACCTCTTGGTCATTGCTAGCTTCACGACCGTTCCGCTTGTTCTCTTCTCGCTCTTATTTGCGTATGTTAGCCACCATATCATGCTTAGTCGCTGCTGCAACCTCACCACTTTACCCCTTCCGTTCCCATTAAGCTTTGCTAGTCTTGATACCCATGGTAATGGGATTGCTGAGTCCTCGTGGCTCACAGTTTACTACAACAACAGTTGCAGGTACAGGTTTTGCGATGATCATGACGCGAGAGCGATGTTTGCTTGTTTTGGAGTTCTTCTTCTGCTTCTTCTTCGATTGAGGGATAGGTTCCTGGTCGGCAGCCTGGGCTAGCAGGGTGGATATTGTTTGAGTTTCTGTTTATGTTTCATCCGTAGTCGGATGTTGATCCTGTATGTTGTATTGTTGTATTCATGTGTCATTGTATGTATTGTATGTATCCCCATCTATTATGTAATGTTGATGTAATGATATCCACCTTGCAAAAGCGTCTTCAAGATGTGCTTCTATCCTTGGTGGGACCTTCGAGTTCCTTTAGGATAGGGTCGCATCTTGGGCGTGACACATGTAGAGCACCTTTATAATCACCCAGTTACGTTGTGACGTTTGGTAGCACACAAAGTGTTCCTCCGTTATTCGGGAGTTGCATAATCCCATAGTCATAGGAACATGTATAAGTCATGAAGAAAGCAATAGCAATATACTAAACGATCAAATGCTAAGCTAACGAAATGGGTCAAGTCAATCACATCATTCTCTAATAATGTGATCCCGTTAAACAAATGACAACTCATGTCAATGGCTAGGAAACTTAACCATCTTTGATTCAACGAGCTAGTCAAGTAGAGGCATACTAGTGACACTCTGTTTGTTTATGTATTCACACATGTACTAAGTTTCCGGTTAATACAATTCTAGCATGAATAATAAACATTTATCATGAAATAAGGAAATAAATAATAACTTTATTATTGCCTCTAGGGCATATTTCCTCACCATGCCCTAATCATAGCTCTCTCTCGGGCACTTTTGATCATCGTCATGTTTGAGTAAACCTTACCAATAGCCGCCCATCGTGGGTTCTTTGGGGTTACCTCTTCTGGATCATCAAACACCAAACCATCCGCTTCTTTGTCCAACAGCACCATGCCTCCCATCCCTGCTGAGAGACTCGACGTCGGATCGGGGGTTTTGCTCTCTACGGGAGATTTCGACGATCCCCCGCTAGCCGACCCTCCATCCTTACGCAGCGGCGTGCTTGCTATCGCAGTCCCCACCTCCGCGGCAGTCTTGCCCTTTATCCCCGCCCGATCCGGCGCCGGCGCCGTGGCCGCAGGTCAATTCTGGTTCCCGGATCCCGACGCCGCATGAGTCAGAGACGCCTTCTCGTCGTGGATTCGCCCCCCCCCCTGTCCTAGCAGAGGAGGATCCCGTTCTCTGTTGTGAATTCCGCTCCGCCGCCGCCAAGTTTGCCTTCGCCCCCAGATCTCTCGCCGATCTCCCCGATGTCATCTCCGCCATCAGCACCGCTCCCTGACGAATGGAGAACACCACCAATCCGGCCTGAGAGAGCGTCGTCGCACTCCCAGACTCACCGGAATCTCTCTCACCCCCACAACAAAACCCTAACCCTAGCACCCGAGCACAATCGCCAGGCAGGCGCCAAGCAATCGCCTCTGGTCGCTGAAGCGTTTTTTGCATGGTGGACCCCACTCATGCACGTACGTCTACAGATCATGTTTGACTTGTAGGATTAGAGACCATAATGATTTTTCCTACGCCCTACTCTGTGACTTCGTGTGTGATCCTATAGAAAAAAAAATCATTGATTCCAATTTCACAGAAAGTGTCCTTTATTTCCGTGACAACTATGACATGCACATAACCATATAGGGAATTCCTGCATTTTCCTGAAGTGCAACCAAATAGATACCATTACAAATACATGTGTTTATATTCTTGTAGGGTTCAGTATGACATGCCATCATAATTAAGTGTTTTCCCTATTCTTGTGCGTTCACAATCTTGTGAATAGATTGTGAACCAAACATGCCCATACGGGCGTTACCCAAGTAACGATGCTTCTAACCCTTAACACTTCTCATTTACTAATTAATGGTACAAACCTAACATTTGGGTTCAAATCCTCACGGAGGCGAATTTATGTTCCTATTTGTTTTTTAGGACTAGGCTCGGTGCGTAATCGAGATTAAAAATCCTAGTACTTATACTTAAAAGGCCGTATGCATCCCTAGTTAGTGCAGAGGCCGGGGAAGTGAAATTCTTCCTCAATTTTAAATGTGGCCTGGTTGGGGTCTCCGGCTTTAGATGTTAGGCTTTTGTGCGATGTCTGTTTGATATTAGGCTCGGACTATCGGCACCCCTTCATCAAGTGAATAGGAGTAGCGACACTTGTTGCTAAGATAGTGACTTCAGACTATCTGATGTACTACTTTGTAAGGTCCTTGTGAATAATTAATAAAATGACTGCATGCATCGCCCAGATGCAGAGGCCGGGGGTAATCCTCCTTTTCAATAATAATAATAATTAATGGTACATGTGTAAGTGCACTAAACATGGAAGCATCTTGATGGAAATATTATAATGACGCAATAATGTCATTTTTTTAATCAAATGTGTTGGTTTCTAACAACAAACCACAAGAACGAAGAATGATCATAGGTTCCAGTATACCTCTTCTTAAAACTTAACAAAATGCGCAATTTTCAAGTGTTGAAAAAAAAATCAATGAAAAACATTATTGAGTGAAAACTTATCCATGGAAATTTCGCAAATAATATGACCAGTTTACAATCTGGGTGGAAGTTAAAAAAGAGAACGTTATGGTTTAAGATTTGAAACTTAATTTGCATATGTCTTTTGCTT